>JARLTB010000100.1:302500-1595000 GCA_030141615.1 Unio pictorum
CCCTTTAGGGTTGTGTAGACAAAATTAGAGATCATATTATATTTTTCTCTGATGACACATCATTGGTACAGGTGGTGCACCTCACTGTCCTTCTGCGTGGTGGTTTGAAATCCCCTTCTTTGAGCAGCCTTAAAAAGGACTACTCTATGGGTGCCACATCCCCAGCAAAAAGAAAGCCTTCCAGTGAATGGGAATACTCTATGGGTTTGCCACATCCCTGCAAAAAGAAAGCCTTTCAATGAATGGGAAAATAGTCCTCATCAGATGTTCTAACTTTGAAGGACATCATTGATGAACTTGTGACCAAACTAAACAGCCTTCTCTTTTGGTTTCATTAGTCCTCAATGCTTGACAAGAGGGCCTGGGCAATGGATGCTTTTTGCCTGAAGTGGGTGTCTCTTTGCCTATGCTTTCTCATTCTCAGGTACTACACAAAATAAGGAACTCCACTACTCAGTTCACTTTGATAGTCCTTATGTGGCTCCAGTGATTGTGATTATCTTCTCAACCTGTTGGTGTACCATCCCAGGACATTACCCAAGGAAGTATGTGATATTGCAGTTCATGGGACTCTATCCTACACAACTGTCCAAAGATTCTCCAAGTTTGAGTCCAGGATAAAATCTACATCTAATGAATATGATGCCATTAAATAGGAGCCTTCTTACCATCAATACCATCAATACCATCAATACCTTCAAGAGCCTTCCCCTCAAGACCCTCACGACCTTCAATACTCTTACCCTCAAGACCCTCAAGACCTTCAATACCTTCAAGACCCTTACCCTCAAGACCCTCAAGTCCTTCAATACCTTCAAGAGCCTTACCATCAAGATCCACAAGACCTTCAATACCTTTACCCTCAAGATCTTGAAGACTACTCAATACCTTCAAGACCCTTACCCTCAAGACCCTCAATACCTTCAAGAGCCTTACCCTCAAGACCTTCAATACTCTTACCCTCAAGACCCTCAAGACCTTCAATACCTTCAAGACCCTTATCCTCAAAACTGTTTACTTGTACTCCTTATTGTGCAAAAGTCTAATTAATTATCTTCTTAAAGGAAGGTTGTATGAATTTTCTATGGAAATTATGAGTCATTTTCTCTCCAATGTCAACCCAATTTTTAGTAAATATCCAGCACGCCATCAGTTGTTTGACTCCCAATTAAAGATACCCAGTTTTTAGTAAATATCCAGCATGCCATCAGTTGCTTGACTCCCAATTAAAGATATCCAGTTTCAGTTGTCTTTCTAATGGGGATGACCAAGCTAGACTTTCATGTCTTGTGCTTTTCTTTAGCAGCTTCTAAAAAGATACAGAAGTATGGGAAGCAACTTTTACTTTTCATGGTAGATTGCAAGAGAGGTTTCAATGCCCTACAAAGAGAGATTCATTACTGAAAATGAGCCCTGTAAATTCAAGTCCTTGGTTCCTCATGGGCCTGTCCAGCTTGTTTGTCTCTGGAAGATGAAAGCTGCATTTTGGAGATCTTGTACCACCTTACCTCCTTCTTCCTTCACTCAATGGTTCACCAAAACGAAGTTATGGGGAAAGGAAGCCAGTTTTCATATTTCAAAAAGCAGGTCATCTGGCAGTAATTTCCTCTTCTACAATGAGGGTGAGTATTCCTTGTGCTCATTTTGCAATCATCAGCCTCCCATCAAACTGACAAATTCAGCAATAATGTAGTAGCAGGTTATGTATTACTGATTTTAAAATCTAGTTGTTTTTTTGTGTTTTTTTAGGGTTTAACGCAATTTCTCAGCACACGATAGACTATACATTGCGGCCAGTATTATTGGTGGGGGAAAAACCCAGAAAACCCCTGGAAAGAACTACCGACCCATGAGAAGCTACTGGCAAGCTTTCTCACATAACTACATTAGCTAAATCTTAGACTCGAACCCACGCAGACAGAGTTGAGATGGCAGTGATCCGTAACGGAAAGTGCTTTAGATCACTTGGCCACTCGGGACCCCAAAATCTAGTTGGGATGGGGGTTACCTTTACTGAAGCAATAGTTACCTGTTGTTATCACCAGATCCCCCACTCTTGCTCTGTGTCCCATTCTCGAATAGGATGAAGGACAGCAGACATTGGCAGGACATCTGTCGGTTGGACTAGGGATGTCTTAGTATTTCAGAACCTTCAGTAACCGTAAGGAAGGATGAATTCTCATCATTCAGTCATTGTATTTTATCTCTAGAAAAAATCCAGCTATGAAATATCAGTGGGTTAGGATTCATCATTACAATTTATTATGACCCCCACCCCTACAAAAAAATCTACATTTTGGCTAAGTGATATTGAAATTACTCATTAGTTATCAAATCAATTTTTTTTCTTGTAGGGACTGCAATAACAGATCATTGGCTAACTTATGTATGTATGTATGTATGTATGTATGTATGTATGTATGTATGTATGTATGTATGTATGTATGTATGTATGTATGTATGTATGTATGTATGTATGTATGTATGTATGTATGTATGTATGTATGTATGTATGTATGTATGTATGTATGTATGTATGTATGTATGCATGCATGCATGCATGCATGCATGCATGCATGCATGCATGCATGCATGTATGAATGTATGTATGTATGTAATGTATGCATGCATGCATGTATGTATGTATGCATGGATAGATGGATGGATGGATGGATAAATGGATTATTGATGGATGCATGCATGCATACATGTATGCATGTATGTATGTATCTGTGTGTGTGTTTGTGTGTGTGTGTGTGTGTGTGTGTGTGTGTGTGTGTGTGTGTGTGTGTGTGTGCGGATGGATGGATTTATGTATGTACATGTGCATATATTGTAGGTAGAAAGGTAGGTATTAGTTTTTAATGACACCTTAGCACAATAATGATTTAATGGACCTAATTAAAATTTATGTTCTAAATATGTAAAATAAAAAATTGCACAAAAGCTTTAAGAGATAAACCATTTCAAAGGCAACAACAATACAAGGTCTTAATTTCTTGATGTAGGACCTGATTACTTTAATTTGAGTGTATACGGTAGTTTGGACTAATGTAAAGAACTAAAACCTTTCTAGATTTTTTTAAATATTGATTTATACATAGTGAGCTGCTCTGGTGCCATGCAGTATGCAGCAGTCATTCTCTCACTGCTGTGTTCATCTATAAATACAATGTATTCAAACTGCAAACTGAATCTAACACTTTACAAAGCTAGCATAGACTGAAATCTAAAGTAAAGTCACTTAATACATAAGAAGGACATGTTTTACTGATTACTACTACATTAAACTACATAGAACCCGATCAGTTGGCACATTATCTGGATCTGTGTCTGAAGCAATTAAATTAATTACCTTTTACAGACAATGCATCATCAACATCTAAATTTTCTTTGAAGTATGTGAAGATGTTGGATAATTCCAGATGAGATCACACAAAGATTTTATTCGAATGAGAAAAGAATCATTAATATTGATTGAATTTATGTGGTGTTAATTATTAAATATTACTAATTACTAAACAATTAGTATTAATTAATAACTATTACCAGTTATTAAGTAGTGTGAAATAACATAAGAACAATTATAAAGACTATGAAAAAACACCAACAGAAACCATGTGAAATATGGACTATTATGTATTTTTAATTTGTAATTGTGAGTGTTGTCTTTTCTCCATGATTATAATTTATATATATCTACATTGGGTGATTGACCTTTCTCCATCATTGAATGACCTATCTGACAAGACTGGTTATGCTGTAAGCAACATATTACATATTTCTGATGATATTACATTATATTTAAGATTGTTATTACTTAAGGTAAAAGAGGACCCGAGTGGCCAAGTGGTCTAAAGCGCAGTCCGTTACAGATCACTGCCTTGTAACTCATATGAATTTATGCCCCTCTTTTAAACTGTTGATATAAAGAAACATCTGAATCATGTACTTTCTATACTTATAAGTCAAGTCTAACTGCAAAGAACATAGACCCTGATATACCATTATATAATGCACTAGATCATGGTCTATGTTATTGATTACATCTGATAATTTGAATAGACCCAGATCTTATGGTGCATCATGTGATGACAGATCTGATGGTGCATCATGTGATGACAGATCTTATGGTGCATCATGTGATGACAGATCTTATGGTGCATCATGTGATGACAGATCTGATGGTGCATCATGTGATGACAGATCTGGGTCTGTGCAGTTTGCAGCTGGATCTAACATGAAAGAGTATTTATATATTTATCAGTATGTTTTGTGCAAAAAATTATTTTTTTTCCTTTTTTGATTTAAAAGGATTAACTTGGAAATCTTTGTTGAATAATGATGTGATAAATGATCTTTCCAAATTTTGTGTATGTTTCTGTTATCCTTTTCTTTGCTTCTTGGCATGCTTTTAAGGAATCAATGAATGAAATCTATACTGGGAATAGGCCATATGGATTATGAATGAAATCTATACTGGGGATAGGCCATAGAGATTATGAATCAAATCTATACTGAGGAATAGGTCATAGGGATTATAAGTCAAATCTATACTGGGGATAGGCCATAGAGATTATGAATGAAATCTATACTGGGGATAGGCCATAGAGATTATGAATGAAATCTATACTTGGGATAGGTCATAGGGATTATGAATCAAATCTATACTGGGGAATAGGCCATAAGGATTATGAATCAAATCTATACTGGGAATAGGCCATAGGGATTATGAATCAAATCTATACTGGGGATAGGCCATAAGGATTATGAATGAAATCTATACTAGGTCATAGGGATTATGAATCAAATCTATATTGGGGAATAGGCCATAGGGATTATGAATCAAATCTATATTGGGGAATAAGCCATAGGGATTATGAATCAAATCTATATTGGGGAATAGGCCATAGGGATTATGAATCAAATCTATACTGGGGATAGGCCATAAGGATTATGAATGAAATCTATACTAGGTCATAGGGATTATGAATCAAATCTATATTGGGGAATAGGCCATAGGGATTATGAATCAAATCTATATTGGGGAATAGGCCATAGGGATTATGAATCAAATCTATATTGGGGAATAAGCCATAGGGATTATGAATCAAATCTATATTGAGGAATAGGCCATAGGGATTATGAATCAAATCTATACTGGGGATAGGCCATAAGGATTATGAATGAAATCTATACTAGGTCATAGGGATTATGAATCAAATCTATAGTGGGGAATAGGCCATAGGGATTATGAATCAAATCTATATTGGGGAATAGGCCATAGGGATTATGAATCAAATCTATATTGGGGAATAGGCCATAGGGATTATGAATCAAATCTATATTGGGGAATAGGCCATAGGGATTATGAATCAAATCTATATTGGGGAATAAGCCATAGGGATTATGAATCAAATCTATATTGAGGAATAGGCCATAGGGATTATGAATCAAATCTATACTGGGGATAGGCCATAAGGATTATGAATGAAATCTATACTAGGTCATAGGGATTATGAATCAAATCTATATTGGGGAATAGGCCATAGGGATTATGAATCAAATCTATATTGGGGAATAGGCCATAGGGATTATGAATCAAATCTATATTGGGGAATAAGCCATAGGGATTATGAATCAAATCTATATTGGGGAATAGGTCATAGGGATTATGAATCAAATCTATACTGGGGAATAAGCCATAGGGATTATGAATCAAATCTATATTGGGGAATAGGTCATAGGGATTATGAATCAAATCTATACTGGGAATAAGCCATAGGGATTATGAATCAAATCTATACTGAGGATAGGTCATAGGGATTATGAATCAAATCTATACTAAGGATAGGTCATAGGGATTATGAAATGAAATATATACTGGGGAATAGGCCATAAGGATTATGAATGAAATCTATATTAGAGATCAGCCAGAGGTATTATATAAATGCTCACTGTTATCTTCTGACTGTCTATTGAGAGTACAACACATACTGGTTGAGTGTAAAATTTTATATTTTGTAAAACTGTGGTTTTAATGTCCTAAATAAAAATGATACCAATGTGGCCACTAAAGATTAAAAATCTCATAACAGCTATATCTCCAACATAGATGACATAATAACAGTTAAAAGAAATTTGATTTATTATTTTCTACTTTTTCCTGTGCTGTTTAACCTCCAAAATGGCTGCCTCTATGGCAATCCGGAAAATCCTTGTATGGCTATTTCTTCTCCATGGATACTCATGTCATCATGGAGTTTTTACAAAACACTATTACACTGTTAATATTTCTAAATCTGATTTGAATTGTGATAGGTCAAAGGTCATTTCATGAATATTTTAACTTCACTGAGCTGAACTGATTGATTTGTACATATACAAATGACATTTGGCCAGATGTATTTAGCTGCACGGAACTAAACAAGTTGATAATCAGCTCTCTGACATTGATGCTAGGGTCAAAGGTCTTGTCTTGGGATATTACCTGTAATGGCTTACAAACTTGATAACACAAACAATATGGGTAGAATGATTCTACTTCAATTACTTCATTTTTGTTTCCATCAAGTATTATGCATAAATTCAACCAAACTTTGCATGTGATTATATCTTTACATTGGAGGGGCCCCAAGTGGCTAAGTGGTCTAAAGCGCTCACCATTACAGATCACTGCCACCTCACTTCTGTCTGTGTAGGTTCGAGTCTCAGGCTCGGCTAATGTGGGCATGTGAGAAAGTTTGCCGGTAGCTTCTCGTGGATCTGTGGTTCTTTCCTGGGTTCTTCCTCCACCAATGATACTGGCCGTAATGTATAGCCTATCTTGTGCTGAAAAATGGCATTAAACCCTTCAACAACAACAACAACAACATATCTTTACATTGTCTACGACTTGCCTAATGATTACTATTTTTAAAAATGATTAACGGTTTGAGATCGTGGGCCGAAACAAAGTAATTTGTATAATGCTAACAGTTATTTCTTTATACATACATAAGAAAGCATTTATCTTACAAAATTTGGTATGTCAGAGTTTCTCAAGAATATCGGATATACAGTAAAACCTGTGTTGAAAGACCACTGCTATGAGAGACCACTTCTTTTTAGAGACCAATATTTTCATGCACAGACTTATTGATTATATAGTGTTATGACCTGTTATGAGAGATCACCTGTCTTGAGAGACCAATTATTTTAGGCAGAAGGGTGGTCTTTCAAGACAGGATCTACTGTATTTTTCAGTATTTAGTGGTTAAAATGAATAAACTAGATTATTCTTATTACTGATGATTCGTTTTGAACACCAGAGCATCAGTTCCATCATGTGACTCTTAAGGGGGGTTTTGTGTTGGGTGGAGGTGTTGGGGAGATATTTCAATCTAATTACCTGTACTTTGGCATGCAGAGTTTTATATTTCTTGTAGCAAAATAAAAATTATTTTCTCAAGTTCTTTCAATGGGAGTTTAATTCAATGCTATGGTTTCATTTCATTTTGCATCTCATTATGTCCCCAAATTGAGAGGCTTCAGACAAGTATGGCATGTTCTTGGGAAGCCTTTTAGAGCTGATGAGTTCAATTAAAAAGACTCCATATTTTTCTCCAACCTGTGTTCTGTCCACCTTGATGACAGCTAGACAGCTGTGTGCAATTTCATCTGTACATTATTTGCCCACACACTTAGATCAAGGTCATTTTAAACAGTATTTTCCCACATTCTTGATGAAGGTCATTATCATAGTTCATTTACCCAAGGTCAATGTTACAATTTTTAGATTAATGTCAACACCAAGGACTTTAATTTCTAGGGAAATAAACGGTATGCTTATAAGAAGACGTTCACTTTTCTTACTGTATTCATTCATGTTGTATACCCAAGCCATGGCCTTAAAGACCCAGATGCTGCTTTTCCTTAATGCAGGGGCAAATCATGGTGCAGTTGCAAATCATGGTGTATGGGCAAATCATGGTGCATGGGCAAATCAGGGTGCATGGACAGATCAGGGTGCATGGACAGATCAGGGTCAATACTATTCCTTAGACTATTCTGCTTCAACATTGTGTGACAACAGACTGGATGTTACTTGCAGTTGGATGTGTTTTGTACTGTGAGTTGATTACCTTTGTCTGTGTACCACATTGTGTGATGACAGATCTGGTCTATGTGTGTTGAAGATGGTTATGTTGGTATACCACATTGTGTAATGACAGATCTGGTCTATGTGTGTTGAAGATGATTATGTAGGTGCATGTACCACATTGTGTGATGACAGATCTGGTCTCTGTGTGTTGAAGATGGTTATGTAGGTGTACAACATTGTGTGATGACAGATCTAGTCTATGTGTGATGAAGATGGTTACATAAAAGTACTACATTGTGTGCTGACAGATCTGGTCTATGTGTGACTTGCAGTTGACTATGTAGTTTAGTGTGAGTTGAATACTTTCCTGATGTAACATTTTTAGTGGATTTTATGATTGTTGTTAAATTTAGAATGCCAATGAACTATCGTTGAAATGATAAATAAATACATTTTACTCTTAATGCATGAGGTTCCGAATAGATACAAAATGATACTTTGATACTTATACTTACCCTATATAAGTTTGATGACGATGTAAGGTTTAACACCATTTTTCAGCACACGATAGGCTATACATGGTGGCCGGTGGAGGAAGAGCCCAGGAAAACCTCCGGAAAGAACCACTGACCCACAAGAAGCTATTGGCAAGCTTTCTCACATACCCACATTGGCCAAATCTGAGACTTGAACCCACACAGACAGAGGTGAGATGGCAGTGATCCGTAACATAGAGCCTTTTAGACCACTCGACCACTTGGTCACTCGGCTTCCCATATAAGTTTCTTTAATCTTCAGCAGTCAATAATAATTCTTAAGTATTTGCCTTTTCATTCTTTAAATTGAGAATTCATTTGAAACAGCTGTAGCTGGAAACAGGCACTCATTTCTGTCAGTAAAAAAGAAAAGCTATTGACAACACCTACTCATCTCAACCTCTGCAAATTAACACAAGAAGGCTAACTCATAGTTTGAAATATGATCCCCCCCCCCTCCAACATCCCTACTCTACCAATTCAATACTGATTTTTTTATACCTCCAACATGATGATTACAAATATCAGCTTAATGACTCATTTTTGGAGTCCAAGCGACAAAACATATTAATTTATAGAAGGGGAGTGGGTGCTTAATAAGATTTTCTTTGCACAAAGAGTTTGCACTATTTCTTATGTAATATATCAGTGTAATGACTTCTAATCTAAAGTGAAGACATGACATTGGTAATAAAAAGTGTGTCACATGACCAAGATGAATCATGCACCCAATAAACGGAGCAGCCTGAAAATGGTTGAATAAAAGATTAGCCTGTTTAAAAATGTATTTTAATATCTTGCCAATGATGGTGTGTACCAAAACACAACAGATTATCGGCTAATCTATTATCTTTGTTTCGAATTTGTGTGGTTGAGCTGGTCGAAATTAACCAATCATTACTTGGGACAGATATTTAACAGCAACAGTACTCTGAGAACATGTTGACTTTTGTGCACTAGGAATTTTTTTATGAAAACTCTGCAAAATGTTTGTGCATGCATTAAAAAATTTATCTTCAATAAACAATTAAGTACAGTGGCTCAAATCTCATGCAGTGCTTCACTTCCCATGATGCAGTTTGTCGACCTAGTGTTTAAAATCAGTCTTTTGGAATCTATGATCAAACAAGTTTGCAGTTGTGTTCAGATCTAATTTGCAAGAAATCATTTAATTAAATTATTTATTGTAGTTACAAAGAGCGTATTGATTTTTTGGATTAAGACATTATCTTGGGATTATTCTAAGACATACTTGAGTGTATTATTGTGGTACATTGGTACAGTCAAGGCTATTGGAATCTGTTTGGAACATCTTGTAAGTTTGGAATTGTTAAAGGACATTTAGGATTATTTGTGATTTTTATCACAATACTGTAGGTGTCATTTGAGGTTTCACTATTATAGGAAAATAAATTATTTGTTGAATTTTACTAAGCTTGTTGGTTCTGCTTCTTTCTGTTAAGACCATAGAGTTGTAACATATAACATCCCCCCAAAAATTATACTCTTTTCTTACCAAAATGAATTTAGAATGTGTGTAGCATCTGACATTTGAGTTCTGAATCCTGACATTTATTGGTCCATGTTATTTCCCAAGATACATTTTTTCTTAAGTCCGTGCACTTGGGGATTTACCACTTTGCCATACTTAGAACTTCTCTCCAAGTTTTGGACCTTTTAAAAATTGATTTTTTTTATCTTGTAGATGAAAAATTGTTAAATAATACCCCAGTGGGAAAAGTACTGTTATAAATTTGATTTTAGCAATACACATTCTGCTTAAGCCTGAAATTGATGAATGTTTTTCAGTCCTTTGAAAATAAATACTTAAATCATTATAAATTGTTTTAGTTGTTTGAAATCCATGGTGTAAAATCTCTTTTTTTAAAGCTGAAAAATATCTTTGAAAATAATAGTTAACCATGACAATCTTGTTACAGGATGATTAATATTGACTTTTTTTTAAAAAAATGTATTAAACTGTTACATTTAAGTCTTCAGTGTTTTAATAAAATTATAGCTTCACAGAAACTGTTCATTCCAAGAAGGGATTTTACCAGATTTGCTAAATACTTTAGCCTGTAATCCAGTTATAGCAATATTGTATTTAAGAGTGCATTATTTTGCCACTCAGCAAATAGCATTAAGAGTATGTCCCGTACATGCTTATTATAGTTTTAAATGACATTTTCTTTGGGTCCAAAATTGATATTCCTTTTTATCCCCCAATGCATTCTGATTGTAATTGATATGCCTTAGCAATGGAAACGTGTCAAATTTCATCTGTTTCCTATCATTCTGATTGTAATTGATATGCCTTAGCAATGGAAACGTGTCAAATGTCATCTGTTTCCTATCATTCTGATTGTAATTGATATGCCTTAGCAATGGAAACGTGTCAAATTTCATCTGTTTCCTATCATTCTGATTGTAATTGATATGCCTTAGCAATAGAAACGTGTCAAATTTCATCTGTTTTCCTATCATTGGAAAGTGGAAAATCACATAGGGAAGAATTTAAAGTGATAATAAAGAATTGTGTCTATTGCATGAAGGACACAGTGACCTAATTATTCAGACAATTATCATATCCTGCCAGTGTTCAATGAAACTTTTTTTTAAAGAAATGTATCAACCTAAAATACATGAGACAGAAGTTGTTTATGTTAAGTCACTTAAAGAACTTTAAGATGAGCCACCTAAGAAAGTTGTGATGAAATATGATTTATTATTTTAGCAAATTTTCAACAACAAAATATTTCACCTAAAAATGACTTATCTCACATATTTCTTTAGTCAAAGTTAACAGGTTAACAAGTCTAAAAATGGTAGATCATTCTAGAAATGAAACTGTTAAAAACTTTCATTGGTCAGATGGGGTATCTAAAAGTGTTAGCATCTTGTCTGCGATGATAGGTGTAACTGTGTTGATGTCATGTCTGCCATGATAAGAGTAACTGTGTTGATGTCTTGTCTGCCATGATAAGATTAACTGAAGCAAATGCAAAACAAGACCCTGTACATATTCTTGGTCAATAGTCTTGATGTCTTCTCTGTAACTGAAGCATATGAAAAACAATACCTCCTACAGATTTTCTATGTACTGCATTGGTCTGAATTGAAACTAAGAACAGGACCCAGAAATTAATCAATATGTTAGGTAAGTAACAAATTGTCATATTACAAGTCATATGTACATATGTATATAGATATGTATATAGATATGTATATGTATGTATGTATGTATGTATGTATGTATGTATGTATGTATGTATGTATGTATGTATGTATGTATGTATGTATGTATGTATGTATGTATGTATGTATGTATGTATGTATGTATGTATGTATATAATAGATATGTATATAGATATTTATATGTATATATGTATTTATATATGTATATAGATATGTATATAGATATGTATATGTATATATGCATGTATGCATGTATATATGTATGTATGTATATAATAGATATGTATATAGATATTTATATGTATATATGTATTTATATATGTATATAGATATGTATATAGATATGTATATATGCATGTATGCATGTATGTATATATGTATGTATGTATGTATGTATGTATGTATGTATGTATGTATGTATGTATGTATGTATGTATGTATGTAGATATGTATATAGATATTTATATGTATATATGTATGTATATATGTATATAGATATGTATATAAATATTTATATGCATATATGTATGTATATATGTATATAGATATGTATATATATATATATATATATATATATATATATATATATATATATATATATATATATATATATATATATATATATATATATATATATATATATATTTATATGTATATATGTATGTATATATATTTGATACCAATATAAGTATATAGTATAGATGAAGAACTACATGAAGGTTTAGGAAGATAATCCATTCCAAATAATAAACCCTTCCAATAAACAGAAAAATGAAGCACAGTAAGATAAATTTTAAAAGGTCAAGATGTTAAATTTCTTTACAACGTGTAGATAATAAAGATAATATAGCACCTCTACAATCCATACGATGTATGATCATATCTCAATTTAGCAAGGATTGTGTGTTTGAAAATAAACTGTTGTTCCATAAGTTAACCAGAGGGTAAGGGACACCAGAATAACTGAGTAGTCAAAACACTTTATAATCCCACAATAACTGTAAAAAGATATTTTATTATAATATGTAACACAATGTATTAAAATACATCACCAATTAATTAAAAGGAATGTCCTGCAATTTGACTCAGAATTATTGGTCTCACTGTGTATATCTTGCAATTTGACTCAGAATTATTGGTCTCACTGTGTATATCTTGCAATTTGACTCAGAATTATTGGTCTCACTGTGTATATCTTGCAATTTGACTCAGAATTATTGGTCTCACTGTGTATATCTTGCAATTTGACTCAGAATTATTGGTCTCACTGTGTATATCTTGCAATTTGACTCAGAATTATTGGTCTCACTGTTTATATCTGGCAATTGGAATAAAATATATTGGTTATAGTGCGTATTAGTTTAATGCTTAGTCTTGGATAATGGTATTACATAGTAATGGTTTTCTTGAATCAAAATTTAAATGAGAAAGGCATAATACTGTGTACATTTTAGGGTCTCCAAATTTCATGTAGCTGCCCAATTTCTTGGAAAATTGCAACAGTGGCTCATGAGAATGATGCAATGAATAAAGTCAACAGTTGTATAAAGTATGAAAGAGTTTTAATAAGTTACAAAATAATGACATGGTGAAATACTTTGTAGTATTATGCATTCAGACTCTTTGAGATTATTCGTCAATATCCCAATGGACAGCATAATTATATAGTTATGAATTTGCAGAATAAATATGTTATAAACCAAATGGATAGTGTGTCCTAATTCAGCACTGATGTTATAAGCAAAATGGAGAGTTGTGACCTAATTCTGCACTGATGTTATAAAAACAAAATGGAGAATTGTGACCTAATTCTACAGTGCATACATGCACACATTCAACACTCTGTGCAATGGAATGATTCGATTTTATGAAATTCTTGTACAGATTTGGCAAAATTAATGAGAGAGTTCCAAGTGACTAAGTTTTATAGCATATTATCAAATTTTATTGCATGCTATATCCAGTAGAATGCACAGCAGCCAAGAGGTATGACATAACAATTAACAGGTATTATTACATACTGTATCAGCAGTTATAAGGTATGACCTAACAATTAACAGGTATTATTACATATTTTATCAGGCAGAAAGAAAATAAGTGTCAAGTATCAGCTATCAGTTAACAAATTTAATTTCATCTTTAGAAAGCACAGTAACTGCCACTAAAACCAAGTGTATTAGTATACATGTATTATGATTCAAAGCACAGATCGGAGTCGTTGATCCTGAAGTAGAGTAAAATCACAGAAAATTCCTGAATTAACATTTCTTTTGAAAACTGGGGTATTTATTTACCTAAAGTTGTGTAAAATAACTGAAAAAGATAAAACAAAATCTTCAAGGATATTGCCATGAATAATAAAATAAAGTCATGATAATGAAGAAGCATTGGTAACTTGATTGTTACATCATTTATCATGATGTAAAGACAGTGTTAAGTATGTCATATTCTAATGACTGTGTTTAAGTGTCATGCTGTAATGACTGGTTGTTTTAGAGCACTATGTTGAAAAGACTGGATGTTTAAGTGTGTCATGGTGTCAATAAAGACTGGAAGTTTAAGTGTGTCATGATGTCAATAAAGACTGGATGTTTAAGTGTGTCATGATGTCAATAAAGACTGGATGTTTAAGTGTGTCATGGTGTCAATAAAGACTGGATGTTTAAGTGTGTCATGGTGTCAATAAAGACTGGATGTTTTAGTGTGTCATGGTGTCAATAAAGACTGGATGTTTAAGTGTGTCACAATATAAAGACTGGATGTTTAAGTGTGTCACGATGTAAAGACTGGAAGTTCAATTGTGTTAAGATGCAAAGACTGGTGATCCCACTTGCAAACACCCTACACCAATTAAGCCTGAAACGATACCACTTGCAAACACTCTACACCAATTAAGCCTGAAACTATACCACTTGCAAACACCCTACACCAATTAAGCCTGAATCTATACCACTTGCAAACACCCTACACCAATTAAGTCTGAAACTATACCATTTGCAAACACCCTACACCAATTAAGCCTGAAACTATACCACTTGCAAACACCCTACACCAATTAAGCCTGAAACTATACCACTTGCAAACACCCTACACCAATTAAGCCTGAAACTATACCACTTGCAAACACTCTACACCAATTAAGCCTGAAACTATACCATTTGCAAACACCCTACACCAATTAAGCCTGAAACTATACCACTTGCAAACACTCTACACCAATTAAGCCTGAAACTATACCACTTGCAAACACTCTACACCAATTAAACCTGAATCTATACCACTTGCAAACACTCTACACCAATTAAACCTGAAACTATACCACTTGCAAACACTCTACACCAATTAAACCTGAAACTATACCACTTGCAAACACTCTACACCAATTAAACCTGAAACTATACCACTTGCAAACACTCTACACCAATTAAACCTGAAACTATACCACTTGCAAACACCCTACACCAATTAAGCCTGAAACTATACCACTTGCAAACACCCTACACCAATTAAACCTGAAACTATACCACTTGCAAACACTCTACACCAATTAAACCTGAAACTATACCACTTGCAAACACTCTACACCAATTAAACCTGAAACTATACCACTTGCAAACACTCTACACCAATTAAACCTGAAACTATACCACTTGCAAACACCCTACACCAATTAAGCCTGAAACTATACCACTTGCAAACACCCTACACCAATTAAACCTGAAACTATACCACTTGCAAACACCCTACACCAATTAAACCTGAAACTATACCACTTGCAAACACCCTACACCAATTAAACCTGAATCTCTATCATGAGTGTCTAGAATGTTTGCATATATGTTCCATAAATTGGCCCATTAATTCAGATTTCATGGTGTTGCATTCAAATTGAATTGTCATATGTTTGGACAATCTCAAATAACACCATGTTTTCTGATGAATCCAGATGTTTTCAGCTATCTGAACAAACAATTATCTGAACAAAGTCCATATTTCCTGATCAATCCAGAAACTATCAGATATATAGAAAACCAATTATGTAAACAAAATCCATATTATATATAAATTCCGAAATTCCTTGATACATTTATCTGGACAAGTGATTAACTTGACCAAATCCATGTAACTTAATAGATCCTGAAATTATTTAGCTTGCTGGACACATCTGAACAAAATTCATGATGGATTTTGATAGTCAATACTTGCTGTACAAGATAGATTCCTTTTAACTGGCATGTCTCCTCCCAAGAAATAGCAGTAATACTTGAATAAATTGTCAGTCCTTCCTTCTTTTCATGGCATATTAAAGTTCCTTTCTTATATTACTACAACTCTATTTGTAAGGCAGGCATTTGTTTTGTGTTTTTCTAAAGTCCATGATGGGATTTTTTCTTCAATTATTATAGAGCTAAGTCTGATCATTCTGTGATATGTGCTTTTGTCACTTTGATCATGGGCTCAATGTCACTTCACAGAAAATTGCATGATGGGATTTCTTCTTACTTAGGATCATTCTGTGACATGTGTTTTTGTCACTTTGATCATGGGCTCAATGTCACTACACAAAAAAATTGCATGATGAGACTTCTTCTTACTTAGGATCATTCTGTGATGTGTTTTTGTCACTTTGATCATGGGCTCAATGTCACTACACAAAAAAAATGCATGATGAGACTTCTTCTTACTTAGGATCATTCTGTGATATGTGTTTTTGTCACTTTGATCATGGGCTCAATGTCACTACACAAAAAATTGCATGATGAGACTTCTTCTTACTTAGGATCAATCATCATAGAGCTAAGTCTGATCATTCTGTGATATGTACTTTTGTCACTTTGATCATGGGGTCAACATCACTTCACAGAAAATTGTTAATGGTTCTGATTAAGTTTTATTTCCATTTGCTTATATTTCCAGAAATGTCTTGTCTTTTCTTCATGCACACACATGGAGCAGAAACAGGACATACAAAATCCTTGTTTTGTGTGGCTTTATCCAGACTGGTTCCCATTTTCTTTGTGTGGCTTTATCCAGACTGGTTCCCATTTTCTTTGTGTGGCTTTATCCAGACTGGTTCCCATTTTCTGTATAAGAAGTACCTTAGGTCATTCAGTAACAGCTGTTAGGAGTTAGGATTAAGTTAATAGTGCATACCATGAAAGTCTCAAGCCCAGAACCATTTAAAATATGTTGGGAAATTTGACACATTTTTAAAGGCAATGAAACCTAATCACCTGTATATAGTTTGAATATCAAATTTAATTTGTATCTTTTCATATTTGGAACACAGACACACACACACACACACACACACACACACACACACACACATATATATATATATATATATATATATATATATATATATATATATATATATATATATATATATATATATATATATATATATATATATATATGTTGATGTTACAGTGAACTTTATTTATAACACACTACATTATGTACATAACACTATATTTTATAACAAACTAAATTATACATCACATTACATTAGCATCTTTGAATTCTTTCTCATTTCTTTCTGGGGGCTTTCAACATAATTTAAGATACCAGTTTTGTCATAGAGCTTTTTGATCACAAATATTGAGGTAGAAATTATAGATTTGAATAAAGTGCAATATTTTTTTAAATTATTATTAATTAAACTTCATTTCCTTAAATTTGCATAAACACATAGTTAAACCTTTCTTGAAAGACCACTGCCATAAGAGACCACCTGTCTTGAGAGAACATGTTCTCCATGCACAGATATTTTGATTAAACAGTGTTATGACTTGTCATGTGAGACCACCTGTCTTGAGAGACCACTACTTTTTGCAGATGGAATGGTCTTTCAAGACAGGTTCTGCTCTACCATCCATAAACATCAAGATATGTTAAATAAAATCAGTTTTACAGTTTAGAATTTCTTTCTCATAATGAAAAATGGGAAAATGTTATAAACATAGAAGAGATATAATGAAAAAATAAATGACTGTAGGGCTTGAAAAAAGGATGAATAAAGTTTGCAAATTTAGATGCTGTTTTTGTGTGATGTTATTATTATTGTTATTATTATTTTTATTATTATTATTAATATTATTATTATTGTTCTTGTTATTATTATTGTTATCATTTTTTTATTATTATTAATATTGTTACTATTATTGTTATTGTTATTATTATTGTTATTATTATTGTTATTATTATTATTATTGTTATTATTATTATTATTAAGATTGTTATTATTATTATTATTATTATTATTATTATTATTATTATTATTATTATTATTATTATTATTATTATTATTATTATTATTATTGTTGCTATTATTATTATTATTGTTATTATTATTATTTACTTGTACTATGAAGGGTTTGAGTCTCAGATTCGGCCAATGTGTGTATGTGAGAAAGCTTGCCAGTAGCTTCCTCGTGAGTCAGTGGTTCTTTCGGGGGGGGGGAGGAGAGGGGGGTCCCTCTTTCCTGGGTTCTTCCTCCACCATTAATACAGACCACCATGTATAGCCTATCATGTGCTGAAAAATACTGTTAAACCCTACAACAACAACAACATTTTATACTATGGTATAATTTACCTGTAATATGATATATTTTACCTGTAATATGATATATTTTACCTGTAATATGATATATTTTACCTGTAAGCATTACAAGTTTACCAGTCATACCTCTTATATTTTCTTATTTTGTTCTTAATATTATACTGCACAATATTGGCCTTCGCATGTAATCTTCCTATATTTCAGCAGCTAAGATAAGAGATAAAAATCCAAAATAATTCTAATATTATGTAATATCATGTAACTAATTTCAATAAAAACACATCATCACCATCATCCTCATCGTCATTATCATCATCAACAATCATCATTGCCATTATCATCATTGCCATTATCATCATCAACAATCATCATTTTCATCATCATCATCATTGCCATCATCATCATTTTCATTATCATCATCACCATCCTCCTCCTCCTCCTCCTCACCATCTTCTTTATGAGTTCACAGCTGGGCAGTAGCAAACCTGGGTGATGTTGCAACATAGTACTGCAAACTCTTTACCGCTAACTACCGTCCAGGTTCTCCATAGGTAATAATCATTTTGTCAACCACTTTGGACCATTAATCATCCAATTCATGATGTTGAATTGAGCTGAGGTCAAGTGCCCAGAAAGTCTTTGTCTGGTTTGTAACCTTCTAGCTACACCTTTTCACAAACTAACTGCATTCTGTTCTTTGGCAATAGTACGATTCAAAAGAGGGTGAATTAATATTATTCAACATTAAGCAAGATGTAGAATAGGATTGACCCTGTAATTACTATCAACAATACCGATGTGAGTGGCCTTTGGCTGTGCTGAGATATGCATAGTTTTCCCATGAGAAGAATACAGTTCTAATATATTTCTATTTTTGTTGACCAATGATGAAAGGTTAGCCAACCCTTTGTGATTATTATGACAAATAAAAGAGTACAGGTGATATGATGCCTTTGTGTGGAGCCAATGCCGACCCTCAAGCTGAAATCCAACTCTGATTGTGAAGAATGGCATAACAGATTAATTTATTTAGGTGTCACTTGTTGAGATGCATTATACTGACCATAAGAGTATGGTCAAGAGCCCTGAAAAGAATTGGGGACAGTTCACATTGCTGAAAGTTATAGCATGAAGGGTATAATTTACATAATCCATTCTTAATTTAATTTTTTTTCAAACGTTTTTGACTTTGATGATGTGGGAACGCAGGAAACAAGAGGTCACAAGGCTAGATATGACCGTGTATGGGAACTGATGACCGGATGGGGACACTCGATCTTTTTGGTGCTATAGATCCCTTTTTCACCCCCTGGGGAGCCTTAGGGTTAATAACATCTTTGAATGCTCTCACAAGTTAATAGACTATATACAGGTGCCTTGCATTTCTTCCATATAAGTGCTGTTTGTTTTTTTTTTTAAACATGTGATAGATAAATGACTATTAAATGAGATAAGAGTGAACATATCAAACATACTTGTGAAAATTATTGTGTCTGTTTTCTCCTCCACAGCTTTTAATATATTCACTCAAAGTTTGTTGTCATCCTTTTAATGGAGTACCCTGACCTCAATTCTCATTTGGAAATCAAACATTAGCATTAAAATCAATCATTTATTTAAATCTTGGTTTATTCACACCTAATTCATTATAACAGCACTATTGTGCTTGTGTTAGTTTGATGATAAAAAAGGTTATGTGAAAATAAAAAGCTAAAAAGGGATATAAATGCAAATGAAAATAACTATCTGTCCTAATGAAAAAGGCTATCTGTCCTAATAAAATGGCCCATCCATCCTAATGAAAAGGAATATCTGTCTTAATGAAAAGGGTTATCTGTCTTAATGAAAATGATTATTTGTCCTAATGAAATGGGCTATCTGTCTTAATGAAAAGGAATATCTGTCCTCATGAAAAGGGATATCTGTCCTAATGAAAAGGAATATCTGTCCTCATGAAAAGGAATATCTGTCCTAATAAAATGGACCATCCATCCTAATGAAAAGGGCTACCTGTCCTAATGAAAATGACTATTTGTCCTAATGAAAAGGGCTATCTGTCCTAATAAAATGGCCCATCCATCCTAATGAAAAGGAATATCTGTCTTAATGAAAAGGGTTATCTGTCTTAATGAAAATGATTATTTGTCCTAATGAAATGGGCTATCTGTCTTAATGAAAAGGAATATCTGTCCTCATGAAAAGGGATATCTGTCCTAATGAAAAGGAATATCTGTCCTCATGAAAAGGAATATCTGTCCTCATGAAAAGGGATATCTGTCCTAATTAAAAGGGCTATCTGTCCTAATGAAAATGACTATTTGTCCTACTGAAAAGTGCTATCCATCCTAATGAAAAGGGCTATCTGTCCTAATGAAAAGGGCTACCTGTCCTAATGAAAATGACTATTTGTCCTGATGAAAAGGGATATCTGTCCTAATGAAAAGGGCTATCAGTCCTAATGAAAAGGGCTATCAGTCCTAATAAAATGGACCATCCATTCTAATGAAAATGACTATCTGTCCTAATGAAACAGGCTAATTTTGCTAATGAATAGAGCTTACTGTATTGATGACAAGGGCTAAAGTTGCTAATGAATAGGGCTATTAGTGCTAATGAAAAGGATTAATGTACAGAGTTATATGTGCAATGACATGGGGTATCTTTGATAATTACTAGGGCTGTCTGTGCTAATGTAAAGGGCTATCTTTTCATTAGCACAGTGAGACATTTTCATTAGCACATATAGCCTGTTTCATTAGCACAGATAGGTATTTTCATTAGCACAGATAGGTATTTTCATTAGCACATATACAGGACTATATGTGCTCATGAAAAGGGCTATCTGTCCTAATGAAACAGGTTGTGTTCTAATAAAACAGGTAATCATTGCTAATTAAAGGCTTATCTGTGCTAATGAAATGGGCTATCTGTGCTAATGAAATGGGCTATCTGTGCTAATGAAATGGATATCTCTGCCAATGAAAAAAGCTATCTGTGCTGGCAAAAAGCCAATAAAAGCTATCTGTGTTAATGAAATGCTGTCCCTGGCAGTGAAAAGAGATATCATTGCTAATGAACTTGAATGTTTTTAATGCTGACTATATTTCAAAGAAGCCATTTTCAATGCATGTTACTATCCACACAGATGACCTAATTATTCCAAATATAGATGACCTGATTAATTTCAGGCCATTAGAGGGAATTTTCAAATTTTTTTTAACATATTTTTCATCCTTCTGAAGAAAACCTTCCTAGCACATTTAAGCCAAACCCAGTTGAGTGAGAGAGATACATTGTGGTAGGTATATTTGTATTCATTAATGTCTGACATTTAAGCCAAACCCAATTGAGTGTGAGAGATACATTGTGGTAGGTATATTTGTATTCATTAATGTCTGACATTTAAGCCAAACCCAATTGACTGAGAGATACATTGTGGTAGGTATATTTGTATTCATTAATGTCTGACATGTTTTACAAACAGACATATAATGTTATAGAGATCTGCTTCAAACAAAATCATCTTCTATAATTGTTGTTAAGTTAGGTCTAACTAGAAACAACATAGACCCTGATATGCCATTAACACACAAGCAGGTCAGAGTCAATCTTATTTGTTGCTCTGATTACTTTTAACAAGCTGAATAGACTTGTTTATTTTGGCACAATCTGCACTGACAGATCTGGGTTTATGCAGTTTGCAGTTTGAAAAGACTAATAAATGACTAAACTCAATGTAATGCTTCGTTTGACCTGGATATTTTACCAGTTTTCTGTGCAATAAAATCTTGTCATTAATAAGACATTCATGAAAGAGGTAATCCGTTGTCAAAGCAATCATAAGAAATGTAATCCATTGTCAAGGCAATCATAAAAGAGGTAATCCATTGCCAAGGCAATCATAAAACAAAATTTAAAATGTCAGATCCAAATGCACATTTCATAGAATCAGGTCTGCTATCATATATGGGATTATGTAGATTTACGCGTGCTTGACTTTTGTCCATGGAAGTTTAGTACATACATATTTTTTGTCCTGTTTTTAAGTTGTCAATAGATGTTTTCTTGGGTTTGAGTTCAAGATCTAGCTTTGAGGATGGCCATAGAAGATTCTTGAAGTGAACTTGTTTACATTCTGATCTAATTTTCCATAAAGATATATCTTTTTTCAGAAATATCTGCTGTGAGAAAAGTAAAGTGGTCATATATTTAAGATTGCAATCAACAAGATTATTCATTCCTCATTTTATTTCAGCCTTTCCGAGTATTTATTGTTGTGTTCAGATATACTTTGAGAGGAACCATTTATTTTTAAAAAAATAATTAACTGAAATTACAAAGTGTTCATAAACATTTGGACTAAGACACTATTTTGAGATATTTGAGGCCACATTGCAAGACATCTTGGATTATATTATTGTGATACATCAATACTATTGGTACAATGGGATATTCAAGACTGTTGATACATCAGTACATTCATGATTGGAGTTCATTTGGAACACCACATCAATTTCAATTAGAACACCCTTTACTTCTGGAATTGTGATAGAATTTTTAGCATTAATTGGAAATTAATTGACAATAATAGAAGTTCCTATTACATTTTTATTTTATATTTTAGGATATAAACTAGTTGTTGAATTTAACTAAATTGGTTGTTCGCTTTTTCTGTTATGCTGTTTATGACCACAGGTTTAGAAATTGATAGAAAGTTTATAAGCTTAGAAGTAAGACCAAAGCAAATGAATGCAAGGTTCATCTTTTACCAAATGAATTCAAGGTTCATCTTTTACCACACATCCAGTAATGTGATTGTTCCATTCAAAGTGATGGTACTTGTTATTACAGTGAGAACACTCACCAAAATAAACCAATATAATTGAATGCACCCTGAATTAGTCTTGGGTACCAATCCATTAAATGAATTCTAACAATGTTTTCATCATTTACAGTCAGTCAGCTTTCGTAAGTTTATGTTCACCATAATGCCACCAATTTACAGTCAGCTATTATAAGTCTGTGTTTACCAAAAAGCCCACCAAATTAGTCATCTATTATAAGTCTGTGTTCACCAAAAAGCCCACCAAATTCGTCATCTATTATAAGTCTGTGTTTACCAAAAAGCCCACTAAATTATAGCTATTATAAGTCTGTGTACATCCAATCTAATTAAAATCAGATCATTGCTGTCCTAAGTAAAGATCTGATTAAAGGATCATGTTATGGTGACCTTTAAATTAGCCAATTGAAATGCAGCATTAAAGAATCAAAAAGTGAATCCAATCAGTCAGTACACATTCATAGTCTTCATCCACACTGCTCAGTCTCCAAATGCAGAGATATAAGACTTCATCTGATTGGTTGATACAGTTAGTGATTATGGTAAAGCATAGGTTACCAGAACATGACCCTAAGTGGCTGCTGTCAGATCTTGGTGTATAACAGTGGAGATCTGATTTTCACCAAACAGCCCACCAAATTGCAGTAAGCTGTCACAAGATTGTGTTCTCCAAACAGCTCACTAAATAGCAGTTAGTAAGCTATGATAAATTTGTGTTCATAAAATAATGAACCTTATGTGTTTTTTAAAACTTATTCAATTAGTTCCAAAAAGGGGCTAAAATAGTCAGTTTTTGAATTCTTATCTAGAGCTCTGTACAATTACTCAAGCAGCACTCAGCAAATGAAATTTAACAGACCTATTTATTGTCACGCATTTTGTAACCTTATTAGATTTTGATGCCAAGATGTGAGCAATTTATTCATGTTTTTATAAGATCATTGATGCTTTCTAAGCTTTTAATTTTTCAGTTAAGAAGCTTGGTATCAGTTACTTAACACTATTCAAATTAAATTTAGATAGCCTGTTATAGACCGTTTTGATATGAATTTATTAGGTTTCTTGTTTTTGCCATTGAAAGAAATTTTACAAGTGCAATTGCTTTTCTTTCTCAGTTTTTTTTATCTTTATGTTTCATTTTTAGCTGTAGAGATGCCAATATTTTACAAAGACAAATGTAATACATTTTGTTACAGCATGTCTTGCACAAAATTATATTGCAGTACAACTATCAAAAATTTAACATTGAGATTGAAACTAGATTTTAGTTTTGTTTATGGTTTTAATGGCACTTTTGACACATTATTATCTATATAATGCTGAGGAAATGAAACCTAAGTGAGACAGCTGACCCATGCTGTTTTGAGTGGGAATCAAACCCAGGACTTCTGGACTATCAGTCTGATACTCAGCCAAGTGAGCTATCACCATTCTCACAGACTAAACTCAGAAACAGAAATCAATATATATTAATAGAACAGTAAATGTTATGCACAGACAAAAAGGAAAATGGGATTCTATTTTGAATATACTATCTCATGATTTTCATGTAAATGTTTTAAAATTTTGATTTAGGATGTATGCCATCTGCTGATATTACAAAATGTAGAAGTATAATTTAGTTTGATTTAAAAATACATTTAGAATTTTTCCTAACAAATGAAGATTTTTTAATTTGATTTACTTTAAAAATTACATGGTCAGACACGTGACCATGAAAAATTTACCATACCATCATATGCCCATATAAATTTCCAATCGCATCCTATTTCCACCAAACTCTTCCCATACCATTCTATTCCCATTAATAACTTCTCATCCCATTCTGTGCCTATTAATAACTTCTCATACCATTCTATTCCCATTAATAACTTCTCATCCCATTCTATTCCCATTAATAACTTCTCATCCCATTCTGTGCCTATTAATAACTTCTCATACCATTCTATTCCCATTAATAACTTCTCATCCCATTCTATTCCCATTAATAACTTCTCATCCCATTCTGTGCCCATTAATAACTTCTCATCCCATTCTGTGCCCATTAATAACTTCTCATCCCATTCTGTGCCTTTTAATAACTTCTCATCCCATTCTGTGCCCATTAATAACTTCTCATCCCATTCTGTGCCCATTAATAACTTCTCATACCATTCTGTGCCCATTAATAACTTCTCATCCCATTCTGTGCCCATTAATAACTTCTCATCCCATTCTGTGTGCATAATTAACTTCTCATCCCATTCTGTGCCCATTAATAACTTCTCATCCCATTCTGTGCCCATTAATAACTTCTCATCCCATTCTGTGCCCATTAATAACTTCTCATCCCATTCTGTGCCCATTAATAACTTCTCATCCCATTCTGTGCCCTTTAATAACTTCTCATCCCATTATGTGCCCATTAATAACTTCTCATCCCATTCTGTGCCCATTAATAACTTCTCATCCCATTCTGTGCCCATTAATAACTTCTCATCCCATTCCGTGCCCATTAATAACTTCTCATCCCATTCTGTGCCCATTAATAACTTCTCATCCCATTCTGTGCCCATTAATAACTTCTCATCCCATTCTGTGCCCATTAATAACTTCTCATCCCATTCTGTGCCCATTAATAACTTCTCATACCATTCTGTGCCCATTAATAACTTCTCATCCCATTCTGTGCCCATTAATAACTTCTCATCCTATTCTGTGCCCATTAATAACTTCTCATACCATTCTGTGCCCATTAATAACTTCTCATCCCATTCTGTGCCCATTAATAACTTCTCATCCCATTCTGTGCCCATGCAGTAAATAATAGATATCTGCTTGCAATGCATGAATAATAGATACATTTCATCAAGTGTGAATAGTGGATACATTTCACTAAGTGGGTGATGAACTGTATTGTCTTGTGTGATGAAGCCAAAAGAGAAATACATGTACTTGAATTTTTGTCAGTAAGATTAAAGATATATTTTATTTACTAGGTGCAAACAAATTTTCTTTTTACTTTGTGCTCCAACATATTGGATACCCAAACTGTATGACTGACTGAATTAGCTGACTTCTTACGGTATTCTGTGTCGGAGAATATTACCTTCTAGCTGCTGTGTATATTTGCACAGAAAATAGTAATAATGATGTAAATCTTCTTACTAATTCTCTGTTAAAAAGCAAAAAACATTCAGAAAAACATTACTTCTAATTTGAAACTGTAACTTCATCATGACAGGTTACCATGGTTACCACAAGAACAATATATTGACAACAAGGGAAATTAAATTCTTGAATCATAATTTATCCAATTGTCTATTGACTGGGACAAAAAATAGTTTTAATGATTGACTTAAGTGAACTATCCCATTTTATTTTTTTTGTTGGGAGACTCCGATCCTTTACAAGCATAAAATAAAATGATCTAATTTTGGGGCATCATTTTGTAGTTTCTGCTGTTGCCAACAAGCAAATGTACTATTCGTAAGTAAGTTCTTTCTGCTTGGTAGTTATTAGATAGTCATCCACTGTATGTTTAAGTCATAACAAAAATAAAGTTAATAACAGATATGTCATAACTAATGCTAACTGATAAGTCTATCATCAGGCTGGCCAGACTAATGATAATTACTAAGTATATTATCAGACTGGCCAGACTAATGCTAACTACTAAGTCTATTATCAGTCTTGCCAGACTAATGCTAACTACTAAGTCTATTATCAGACTGGCCAGACTAATGCTAACTACTAAGTCTATTATCAGTCTTGCCAGACTAATGCTAACTACTAAGTCTATTATCAGACTGGCCAGACTAATGCTAACTACTAAGTCTATTATCAGACTGGCTAGACTAATGCTAGCTACTAAGTATATTATCAGACTGGCTAGACTAATGCTAACTACTAAGTCTATTATCAGACTGGCTAGACTAATGCTAACTACTAAGTCTATTATCAGTCTTGCCAGACTAATGCTAACTACTAAGTCTATTATCAGACTGGCTAGACTAATGCTAGCTACTAAGTATATTATCAGACTGGCTAGACTAATGCTAACTACTAAGTCTATTATCAGTCTTGCCAGACTAATGCTAACTACTAAGTCTATTATCAGACTGGCCAGATTAATGCTAACTACTAAGTCTATTATCAGACTGGCTAGACTAATGCTAACTACTAAGTCTATTATCAGACTGGCTAGATTAATGCTAACTACTAAGTCTATTATCAGACTGGCTAGACTAATGCTAACTACTAAGTCTATTATCAGACTGGCCAGACTAATGCTAACTACTAAGTCTATTATCAGACTGGCTAGACTAATGCTAACTACTAAGTCTATTATCAGTCTTGCCAGACTAATGCTAACTACTAAGTCTATTATCAGACTGGCCAGATTAATGCTAACTACTAAGTCTATTATCAGACTGGCTAGACTAATGCTAGCTACTAAGTATATTATCAGACTGGCTAGACTAATGCTAACTACTAAGTCTATTATCAGTCTTGCCAGACTAATGCTAACTACTAAGTCTATTATCAGACTGGCCAGATTAATGCTAACTACTAAGTCTATTATCAGACTGGCTAGACTAATGCTAACTACTAAGTCTATTATCAGACTGGCTAGACTAATGCTAACTACTAAGTCTATTATCAGACTGGCCAGACTAATGCTAACTACTAAGTCTATTATCAGACTGGCCAGACTAATGCTAACTACTAAGTCTATTATCAGACTGGCTAGACTAATGCTAACTACTAAGTCTATTATCAGACTGGCCAGACTAATGCTAACTACTAAGTCTATTATCAGACTGGCTAGACTTTATATGGGGAAAATATCATCTCCATCAAAGATTTGCAGAAAAGTCCATGTTATTACTACCATTTTAGTTTGAAGCATACAAGTGGAAAATCTGTAATTTGTACATGACTATTAACTTACATTTCAGAACTAGATTGGCAAATTTGGAGTGTATTTGAGAAAGACATTTAGCTCCCATTTCCTTTGCATCCTATAGCCAATCATCTCTTTAAAGTGCCATTTCAACAATAACAACAGCAGCAACAATAAAAACATCAACATCAAAATTATTGCTAACATATTAATTCCCTTTTAGTATGTATTCCAGGTTTGATGTTTAATGTTTAAAGTTGGATTTAAGATGTAATCTCATGCTCAGGTATAAAAAAATCAATTTGAAAATATTCATTCATATTTCAATATCCATGAAAAAATATCCATAAAAAAGAATCCATATATGTGGACAGCCTGTTTTATGTTGATACATATATCATGTACTTCAAGTTAAGTCAATTCAAAAGCAAACAAATCAGTATCAACATTCAAGAACATAAAATATGTCAGCTAAATAAGCTAATTATTGCTTGTTTCTACACATTTTTTGATAATTATTTGTATCAGATATTTCATGTAGTCGGGATGAACACACAAAGAATGTTTGAAAATATTTGTCAAAAGGTTGTAAAGAGGTGTGTAATGGGCTTTTAAGTAGGCACTGACTTGAAATTAGATATGGGGTTATATTTGGGTGAGGGCTTATGATTGGGCAAGGCCTCATCACTAGACATTGGGTTATCATTAGGTATGGGCTTATCACTAGACATCGGGTTATCATAAAGCAAGTGCTTATCACTAGACATTGGGTTATCATAAAGCAAGGGCTTATCACTAGACATTGGGTTATCATTAGGTATGGGCTTATTACTAGACATTGGGTTATCATAAAGCAAGGGTTTATCACTAGACATTGGGTTATCATAAAGCAAGGGCTTATCACTAAACATTGGGTTATCATAAAGCAAGGGCTTATCACTATACATTTGGTTATCATAAAGCAAGGGTTTATCACTAGACATTGGGTTATCATTAGGTATGGGCTTATTACTAGACATTGGGTTATCATAAAGCAAGGGTTTATCACTAGACATTGGGTTATCATAAAGCAAGGGCTTATCACTAAACATTGGGTTATCATAAAGCAAGGGCTTATCACTATACATTTGGTTATCATAAAGCAAGGGTTTATCACTAGACATTGGGTTATCATTAGGTATGGGCTTATCACTAGACATTGGGTTATCATAAAGCAAGGGTTTATCACTAGACATTGGGTTTTCATAAAGCAAGGGCTTATCACTAGACATTGGGTTATCATAAAGCCAGGGTTTATCACTAGACATTGGGTTATCATAAAGCAAGGGTTTATCACTAGACATTGGGTTATCATTAGGTTAGGCTTATCACTAAACATTGGGTTATCATAAAGCAAGGGCTTATCACTAGACATTGGGTTATCATTAGATATGGGCTTATCACTAGACATTGGGTTAAAATAAAGCAAGGGTTTATCACTAGACATTGGGTTATCATTAGGTATGGGCTTATCACTAGACCTTGGGTTATCATTAGGTTAAGGACTATCATTAAGTATTGTTATTCTATTTGGGATAGGCTTTGAATTTGACATGGGCTTATCATTAGACATGGGCAATCAATATGCATAGGCTTATCATTTGACTTGGACTTATAATACAGAATGTACTTATTATTAGAGATGAGCTTATCATTAGGTATGGACATCACATTTGGCATGGACTTATCATTGGGTGTAAGTTTATCATTAGGCATGTGCTTATCATTAGACTCAACCTTATAACAGAATGGGCTATTCATTGGACATGAGCTTATCATAACATATGGTCTTCCAATTTGGCATGGATTTATCTTGAGACATAGACTTATCACTAGGTATGAGCTTTCCTTTTGGCATGGACTTATTATTAGGTTGGACTTATCATTAGGCACAACATTTTATTAGACATGGACTTATCATTAGGTTGGACTTATCATTAGGCACAACTTTCTTATTAGACATGGACTTATCATTAGGCTAGACTTATTAGGCACAACTTTCTTATTAGACATGGACTTATCATTAGGCTGGACTTATCATTAGGCACAACTTTCTTATTAGACATGACTTATCATTAGGTTGGACTTATCATTAGGCACAACTTTCTTATTAGACATGGGCTTATCATTTGGTATGGGTTTAATTATTAGACATGTGGCCATCGTCAATTACATATGGTACAGTAAGCAACCACATATAATATCTGACTTTCAGAATTCCTATAAAGTTATAATGGATGTTTTTTGCATACATTTGATAACACATTTATACACTGCATAGTTTTTGATAACAGCTTTATATATTGCATACATTTGATAACAGCTTTATATATTGTATACTTTTGATAACAGCTTTATATATTGTATACTTTTGATAACAGCTTTATAGTGCATACTTTTGATAACAGCTTTATACAGTGCATACTTTTGATAACAGCTTTATACAGTGCATACTTTTGATAACAGCTTTATACAGTGCATACTTTTGATAACAGCTTTATACAGTGCATACTTTGATAACAGCTTTATATATTGTATACTTTTGATAACAGCTTTATACATTGCATATGTTTGTTAACAGCTTTATACAGTTCATACTTTTGATAACATCTTTATACAGTGCATACTTTTGATAACATTTTTACAATATTATACTTCTGACAAATATTCTTTTGCAAATGATTAACTATGTACAGAAGACGTAAAAAAAAAAAATAATTAGTTTAGTATTTACAAAATCAAAGTTCAAGATCATTTGGCAATTGATATTTTTCAAAACTCTGAAAACTGTAAGTCTTGATTAGATTTAATCCAGTTGTGTATAGAAATAAAGAAGAACTTTGAAAACCTGTATGTTTAAGTCCGTGAAGTTGCTGGACATAACCATGTTACACTAATATAAACTTGAAGTATTGAATAGACAGTTAATGTCATAATATTGAAGAACTTTCAGTCTGTATAGGTCTTCATGTAAAACAAGGTTTCTTAATTTCTAATGTTGAAGACTATCAAGTGCAAACTATTTTCAGTATACCGTATATTCTCTCTTATAAGTCAAGTCCAATTGAAAACCATATAAATCCTGATCTATGTGCCAGCAGTCAAGGGTCAGTCTTGTTCCTGACTACTGATTACTCCTAACACATTATATAGACCTGTATCTGCCAGCACATCTATACAATGGAAGACCTGAGTCTTGCATTTTTGTTTCACTCAACTTATAAGTGAGTTTAAATGACACAGAGGAATGGTTCAACTTTGTACTTACAGCTGCGAGTTCTGTTACATTAGAATACTCCTGTACAGACCATGTTGAATAGTGAAAGCTGGGGTTCAAACATTTTGGACCCAAAGTTTTGTTTGTAAAGGCACATATTTACATGAAAACTCATTACTTTCTTTCTTAATTGAAACTTTATCTATTTCACTAATCAGCACATACATAAAGAAAAAATTGTATGGCATAAAACTAAACCAAATTTCAAAGACTTTTTGCTGGAGAACATTTCTACATTTTACATTGTTTTCTTTCTAAATGTACAAGAAATATGAACATAACAGTTATTTTTGAAGAAGCCATTACGATCATATCATTAATGCACAAATTCTTAATGCAAATGTCATGTGTGTGCATCACAAAATAAGGGAAGTCTACTATGTGTAGAAGGTAACAGACCATAATTAGCATTTTACCTGTGTTTTTAGTGACTTTAGTTGTGAACCATCTTTTGCATGGAAGTATAACTGAACACTCATTGTGCTTATGAAAATCTGGTTAGATGCCTCAAAATAGAACAATAGTTTGCTGACAAGAAAATGTATCCCTAAGTTAGAGAATTTAAATTTGAAAACGTATTTAATGCTTCTAGTAAAACTCTGCTGTTTAAAAGAAAATTTCAACTGAGCCTGCCTCAAACATCACTTCTGTTGAGAAACCAAATCTGTTAAAAAGGATCATTTTGCAGTTATAAAATAAATATTCAGAACCAATCAACTTGTATTAGGCAGCCACCTCAATTAAAAGAACAAACTTTTTCCTTTCCGCAGGTGGCCACTTAACATGTTTGATTATAATATGTACCATTTGTGCTTACTTATGAGTCCTTCAGAAAACTGCACAGATCTGGACCGACATTGCATACTGTGCTGGCAGATCTGAGTCTATGAAGTTTATTTGGAGCAATCAATAGAACAAGCAACACAGACCCTGATCTGCTGATACATAATATGATGGCTGATCAGTGTCTTGTTGTTTGCATTTGGACTTGTCTTATAAATGAGTACATTTGGTAAATTTTGAAAATAAAGTTCCTTCAATCATAAATACATACAATATGGCATTATGTCTTGTCAGCTTTCTGTCCAAACCAACTCCATGGTTCAGAACACCAAAAATGCACAAATGTACCACTCACTGGAATGTACCACTCACACAAATGTACCACTCACTCGAATGTACCACTCAATGGAATGTACCACTCACACAAATGTACCACTCACACAAATGTACCAATCACACAAATGTACCACTCACACAAATGTACCACTCACACAAATGTACCACTCACTGGAAGCACTGAATTGCTGACTATCCACACTGGTGACACTTGGCGGCCCATAATACTGACTACCCATGGAAGAAAATTTAAGATTTTATCATTTATTGATAAGGATGCTAGAACATGAAAATGTTTAGATAGATAGATAGACAGATAGAGAGAGAGAGAGGACAGACAGACAGACAGACAGACAGACAGACAGACAGACAGATAGATAGATAGATAGATAGATAGATAGATAGATAGATAGATAGATAGATAGATAGATAGATAGATAGATAGACAGATAGGTAGGTAGGTAGATCGGTAGGTAGTTTAGGTAGGTAGATACATTCATCTGATTGCATATTTGGCTCACACAGTGTATGACATGTATGTGTAATTATTATAAATTACATGCATTATAAAGACAATCTTCATTTGCTATTTTCTCGGCATGTCAACAGTATCATTACAAACACCAACCAAACATAGATCAGGCTATTTACAGCTACAAACTCTCATGATTCAATTAATTTCAAGACAATAATAAAGAACAGAGAAAAAAGTAGGACAAAATTAATAAGCTGTTTAAAATAAAGTCCTGAATACTACTTACTTTTAAATTATTTCATAACACAATAGATCATTTATCCAGATCAGAGGTCAAGCCTTGGTGACAGTTTCAGTGACAATGGGTCTTTTAATTTATTTCCTTTCTTTGTGAATTTTCTTGATGTGACCATTGTTAGTTCCAAATTATTCCTGCAATTTAATTCTTTACTACACTGTTTCTACAAATAAAAATCATCAGGTATTTTTTTCTTGCATCAAATCCTTTTGTTTCCTAACCTGAGGGTGAGGCCAGCTGCCCTTTTATCAGTAGCTTCATCAACTCACGATAAAGAAATTCTAGTGGCAGCCTGATTGTCCACACATAATGACCCCCATATAATTTACATAATCTAACCACCATTTTGATTAGTAACACCATTTTAAGGTCAAGTACCAGAGTAGTTTCAGACAAAATCTGACTGACCCCAAAATCAAGGAGAGTGATGTCAGATATCAGAATAATTTATGGGTATCTGGCAGGATATGCAAAATTCGGGCAGGTGAAAAAGGTCATACTGTGATGGAATGAATCAAATTTCACACAGCATCCTAGAAACTGAACAAGTCAAATATGGCATGTACTCAGGACATGGTACTAACGTGGAGACAATGAAAAACTGAGATTGTTACTTTGCTTTATATAATAATAATAATAATAATAATAATAATAATAATAATAATAATAATAATAACAATAACAACAACAACAACATTAAGAATACAACCAGTAATAATAACAGCAATAATAATAATAATAACATTAGAAATAATAACAATAAAAATATTATGAACAATAAAAATAACAGCAATAATAATAATAATAACACTAAAAGCATCAATAATAATTAAAAAAACATTAATAATAACAACAGCAATAATAATAACAATAACAACATTAAGAATAATAAGAACAATAATAATAAAAACAATAATAATAACAATACAACTAATAACAGCAGCAATAATAATAATGATAAAATGATAATAATTATGGCAACATCAACACAATAGTAGCACTGTAATAATAATAATAATAATAATAATAATAATAATAATAATAATAATAATAATTATAATAATAATAATAATAATAATAATAATAATAATAATAAAGTAAAGGTTTCTAAATTTGCTCATTTTTGAAAATACAGTGGGGGAGGCATTAAACCAAGAAATTGTAAATTTATTGGAAAACTGTATTTTAGATATAGATATATATATATATATATATATAGCTACATTGAGATATGGATTGGTTACCAGTTCTTATATCATTACACCACAAGAGGAAGTATAAGTTTCAAGTACGTTAAAAAGCTGAATTTAATCATAGTGTTCATGATTTAGCTTCTCCTTGTCAGTTTATGCAAAGTAATTTGTCCCCCTTTAAAATAATATTGACATTATTAATTACTGTAAGAGTTGTGGTTTGTTGAATATTTTGTTGAATAAATACAATTTACGTATATCACCTGATGTAAAACCAGCATGCAAAAATGTTTTTTTTTTTTTTTTAACTTAAATTGGTCAGTGTCTGAACAGTGCAACCATATAATGATCTGAGGAAATGTTACAAGCTTTCAGTTTTATTCTTTTGGTTCTAAACACTGAAAATTATGGCAACCAACATGAAGAATTTTAATGTTTATTTGACCTACAAGATTTAACTAATGCTGACTGGTTTTCTGGAAATAAGGCATAGGAAAGGTATATCTTAGGATGTTGTCAGACCAGTCTGGAGATGTTTTTGTAGGTCATCCTAGGTACATAGATTTATACAGTGATGTGACATTTATTTTAAAGTCCTTTAAATTATGGCTCTTTAGCCTAATAATAGGAAAACAAGAATCAGGCCATTGTCTGTATGTTGATCAAAACAGCAACCTATATTAATTCCAAATCCGAAAAAAGTTGGGTAAAGTGATGCAAGACAAGTAAATGACTTATTAACAACGGATGTGGCTGGATGTGTTTATAGGGGAAATGACACATATATGGAAGCCAAATTGATTGTTTTGATGAGCTTTCAAGAAATGGATATTGATATCTAATAATATCATGTCCTATATCAATATTCATATTCATATTTAGTAAAGTGGCATTTGTAAAAAAAATGACATATGTAATTCTATTCTTAAAATAAGAAGAATTTATCAGATCAGTTTGCTAATTTATTATAATCATTATAAATGCCCAGTTTCCTTTAACAGAAACAGATTCCCTGTTGCAAGGTGCAGCAACAATTGTGGTTATTTTAGTGCCAAGACAATTGGGATAATGTGCCTTGCCCGCAAACCCATTACAATAGTTATTTTAATGCCAAGGCAATTGAGGTAAAGCGCCTTGCCCACAAACACTCCACAGTAGCTATTTTAGTGCCAAGGCAATTGGGATAACGTGCCTTGCCCAAGAACACATAACAGTAGCCCAGTTTGGCTGATCCAGTTGTAGAATTTTAATGTGTGCCCTTCTGGACAGGAGTCCACCAGGCAGACTAAATAATTACATTGACACATACCTCTGTTAAGCACCTCCTGTGAAACAAAGGAGGTTGCATTGGGTCTGTGTTTATAATAATAATTCTTGCAGAGATGACATAAAATTCATATGCTATATATTAAAGCAAATGCTGATGTATTTTTATTAAATTTGAACCATTCGTTACATCCTACACATTTTGAACTTGATACTAATTTCAGTTTTAAGGGATTTTACTAAAGTTCTAGTACTGACCAGACCATATATATATATATTGTTCTCAAGGATGCATATCATGTATACTAGCCCAGATTATTTATTTTCAAGTGGCCCATAATTCATATACATGCACAAATATCTACATTCATCTTAAGGCAAATGTGGATTACATTACATCCTAAGACAAATGTGGATTATATTACATCCTAAGACAAATGTGGATTACATTACATCCTAAGACAAATGTGGATTATATTACATCCTAAGACAAATGTGGATTACATTACATCCTAAGACAAATGTGGATTATATTACATCCTAAGACAAATGTGGATTATATTACATCCTAAGACAAATGTGGATTATATTACATCCTAAGACAAATGTGGATTATATTACATCCTAAGACAAATGTGGATTATATTACATCTTAAGACAAATGTGGATTATATTCATCTTCTGGCAAAAGTGGATTACATTACATTCATTTTAAAGCACATGCATATTACATTACATTCATCTTCAAGCAAATGTGGATTACATTACATTCATCTTCAAGCAAATTTGGATTACATTTTCATATCTTCTTAATATTAATACCAGATCTATATTATGATTAACTTTATAATTCTCTGATTGACAGAGAGCTCATACTCAATGACTTAAAAAATGGTACTAGCAGTTGCCTCCCTTATCTCTCAGCATCAAGAGGTTAGTGTTAGGACTGGTCAGCCTGGTGTCAGGATAAAGTGACTGGATGGACATGATGCTGCATGTCTGCAGAATGATGCCCTCTGCTAAACATCATTACAAACTGCCTTACAAACCTAAATATTTTTTTTCTTCTGATTTGATGTTAAACAGAAACAAGAGACGAAATCACAAAATCTATATTACCTAGATGCTTTATTTGCTTATATAAATGCATCAAAAAAACTACATGCTTGATTGTAAGATAGCATTTCATGAACCAATGTTTAATCTATTAATCTACTAACGGGATAATAAAATAAAAAACACTTTATCACATCAAATATTTAGATTTATTAACTATGGTAAAAGGTAAAACCTGTTAAAAATCACATTCCTGTAGAGATTAGAGAGTAAAAACATGACAATTATTTGCCAATAACATTTGCTTTCCTGTATTTATTTGAATTTCTAGTACCGCAGTTTTTTTAAATTTATTTGAATTTCTGGTAGTTTTTTTAGATTTAATTGTTCAAATATTTAAAATTTTCCATCTGTTGGGGTGATAACATGTAATTTTATACTTGCTGAACTATGTCAATAATAGATGTTATGCAAGATAAACTAAAATATGAATTTCATTTTAACTTAAGTGTCATTTTCTAACTTTAATTTTGTCTCTCATTATTTTGATATACATATATTGTGTAGTCCTTATCTTCCTAAATTAGTTCTCAAATTGCTTATTTAATTTTGAAGAATGCATTATTTTAATTGGCACTAAATATTCAGCATCTTGGTGATGTAATAAATACATATGCACACACACATATACATAATATTTCTGTAATTATGCCATGCATGTTTACCATTTATGTACCCATTTTGGTAATTATGCCATGCAGGTATACCATTTATGTATCTTTGGTAATTATGCCATGCAGGTATACCATTTATGTATCTTTGGCAATTATGCCATGCAGGTGTACCATTTATGTACCCATTTTGGTATCAATGTCATGTGTATGGGCCATATGACTTCAAACAACGACGAAACAAATATACATAATAATTAATTGTAGCTGATAGTAGAATCAAGATTACAGAATTGCAATGCCAAAATGTATACGTTTTAGAAACCTGCCAACTTAACAACCAGTTTATATTTTGCTCGGTTCTAAATCTTCACCAAAAAATGCAAGGGTCTACAACATTTGAAATCGTGTTTGAAACACTCCCTATCTGTTTACAGCAGACCACAATGACAGATGTCATCACACAATCGACAAAGACCGTATAGTCACAGTGGTCACGTACGTTACTAGTGAGTGACCTCAACTTTACAATTACATGTTTAGTGGGTCAGTTCAAAATATGACAGTTTTCTGCATAGTCAGTTTGGAAAACTACACAAATATCAATTAGTTTTGTCGTTGTGACAGTTGGTTTAACACATTTTCTCTATTTTGTAAAATATGTGCCATTATCTTGATGGAATCTATATGATTCTATCAGCTAAATATATTTACAATGTTTAGTTACCATAATGCAAGCTAGATGCTCCTATCAATTAGGAATAATTACAATGTATGGTTTCTGCTATACTGTTTTGAAGTTGAACAGCGAAAACACATCGTATAATGGCCATGAGTACATAAACCCTAACACAGCACTTTACCAATTAATGACACAGGCATCAATGCTGCCACTAGAACACAGATACAGGCACGTGTGTAGCATTCGCAGGCGAAACAAAAATCCTATTTGCAAAGCTTAATGAATCTGTAAACATGAACTGAAGAGCTTCAGTTAAACTGATCAGAAATCAATTTAGGAGGACAAGTAACGGCACTTGGTTCATTCCATCAACTTGAAATTTGGCTGTACTTGGCAGTTCTCATCTGAATCACGTGCACTTGCTCTGCGTGGAATCGGTAAAAGTAGGGCCCCAATCCTTCCAGTGTAAAATACAATCAATATAAAAAATAATTGAAATACTCTTATTTGGATGCAGGCAACCAGAGAAATGTTTAATAGCTGCATAAATCAATGGTAGTGTTGTTAGAAAACAAGGGGTTTTGTTTTCCCTTGGGGAAAATATTACTTGTAGGCTTTTTGTTTTCAGCGATGCAAATTGGATGCAGCTGAACCATGTGTAATATTTAATTTACGTTTTGATGCAATGTATCCATCAAATTCGAATCCTTCCGAATCCTCTGTTCTGGAAAAAAAGAGGTAAATGGTACAAGTCAAATTATTAAAGAGATATGCAGTAAAACAGTAATTTTGAAATCCATGTTTCTATTTTTAAGAGCATGAAAGAGTTAAACTGGATTGTGCAAAAATGATGTGTTGGTATAGAATCATAAAGGTCCGACATTATGTGGTTTTCGCACTATAATTGTATTATATCGCACTATAATGTTATTATATCGCACTATAATGTTATTATATCAGCGATATAATGTTATTATATCGCACTATAATGTTATTATATCAGCGATATAATGTTATTATATCGCATATATCGCACTATAATGATGCTATTATAGTGCGATATAATAAATGTTATTATATCGCACTATAATGTTATTATATCGCACTAAAATGGTATTATATCGGCGATATTCCCTTGTACTGAGCAATAGTTGCACGGAGAAAAGAATACAACTAATATAATGATACTCATACCCAATGTGTTATACCACGGAACATGTTATGCAACAGATATAATATGATTTATGCCATACGTGTTATAAAGTTGAGTGTATTGTACTAATTATAATTAAGTCGGCCCACCCCAGTGTATTTTAAGGTACGTTTTAATGAGAACACTGTAAAATCTAAATTTTACAAGATTTACTTCCATTTCCAAATGTAATTGTGCTAATTTGATAATCAGAAAATGTGTAGGTAATCTTTACGTAATAAAAAATCACCAACACTTGAAACTTAATGATGTGAATGACATTAATGCTTTCAAGTGTTATAGTCTGGTTAAATATATTTTTATTATCTCTCATTTTCAATTCGCTATCAACCTATTCAAATCATACGTATTTTTGCTTCGTTATTTTAATATTTGGTAAGATAACATTTTATAACCTCACCAACGATGCATAATGCTTTTCCATTCATGTCTTCATTCGTTGTTATTTTGTACTTCGTCCTTCGTTTCGAAGATGACAACTCCATCACTAACTAGTTTGGTTTCTGTGACCACGTGACCAGGCCAATATTTGGTTTGAAATTTTTGTTACACACTGGAAAGGACGCCACTGAGGTTACTTGATCAATACATGTGCTCTTCGTTTCCAAGATTTGTGCTGCTCGAATTTCTGCTCTGCCTTTGCAATTCTCTTCTGCTTAGGTCTCACTAGATAGTTTCGTATTTTGACACCTCCCAAATATTTAAGTTAGAAAGCATGAGCATAATTATCACAATCCTAGCATTTGTCGAGTTCACACATAAGCTAAATCTGTAATGTGGTTTAAAATTACTTAGAGTTATGCTTGGAAATGGGTTGAGTTGTTGGTGACTGCCTGTCACAGTTAGACTAGCATTGGAGATCAAAAATACGTAACTTGTGCTTCAAATGATTCTTTTAGCTGTCTTTTCACAGGAAAATATTCAAAAAGGTCTTTCCTGGAAAAACTGAATGTAAAAAAGAGGGGTCGGTGGCAGTGTTAGTTAAGTATAAAAGCCGCTAGTTGCATAAGGAATTAACTTTAATACCTCAGTCAGAATCTTACAAGCATCCTGTCAACAAAAATCATTAGTTATTTTTTATTTGTATCTATAATGTAATATTATTATGATTTTTCTTCAATAGGTCATCATCGAACGAAAATTTGCCAAAACAACTATCCAGTGAGACTTTATTGTCTGTGGCTATGGATGAGACTGCAGAAAGATCCTGTTCGTGATCTTAATATTTGTAGGCATTATTGCAAGAATTCAATGATGACTTCCCGAAATTTTAGAAGCGTTTTTCTTTTTTTTTATACCAAAGGCCATACTATTTTATCAAACCTGGCTCGTTTCGTCATCGATGTGGACAACGCATGAAAGTGTACTGCTGGAGTATGTGAACTTGTCCACTCCGTGAAGGGTTTGACGATTCACTATAATGGTGGGCTCTAGATAAGACTCTTCTGGTGCATCACCTCTCTCTAGTCATCGTGAAAATGGAATTGTCACAATCTGAAGAACAATGGTTCATATGTATTGCATGTCTGACTCAGATTTGGAATTTTAGGAACAGTATCAGCAAACAGGAGATCACAAACAGTCATTTCTTGTAACGTCGTCTTCGACCGTAGTCTTCTTAGATTGAAGATCTTGCCATCAGTTTGGTATCTGATATCGACCCCAGTGTTATAATCAAGTAAAGGCATCTTTGAGCAATGCAGAGACCGTCGTACTGAAGAGGGATGGAACTAACACGTAGATTTGATTGACTATACTGGTTACTGAGAATGGTTCAAACGACTCATCGTCATCCCTGATATGAGGAAAATGTCATCCTGAAATTGCTGAACATTTTGTATGACTTTCTGTATGCAAGAGAAGTTTACTATGATCTTCCAGATACCCCCAGGACTGACTGTCAAAGGCTTTTGTCCGGTCAACGTATGTTGTGTACAGGTTCTGTTCCTGACATTTTCCCTGGATTTGACGAGCTGCATACACCATGTTTGTGGTCCCTAATTCTTTATATAATTCACACTGACTTTCAGGTAGGAGCTATTGGTGAATGTGATGCATAGGGCGATTCAGTAGAATTCTGGCGAGGATTTTGTCTGAAAAGGACATAAAAAGATATATCGAGACGTTTTGTCGTAGAATTGTCTTTTTTGCACTTAGGACGGAACCTCATTTGGCTTGTTCCTCATATATATGATCCCTCATTCATTACAGAATCCACGCTGACTTAGGTACGAGCTCGTGATCGATGTGATGTAAAAGGCGCTTCAGTAAAATTTCGACGATGATTGTACCGGATACTGACAGAGAAGAGGTACCCGAATGTTTGTCGCAGAATTGTCTTTTTTGTACTTATGACTAAATCTTATTTACGTTGTTGCTCATGTTTTGGTCCCTCTTTCTTTACAGAAGCCATACTGACTTTCAGGTACTAACTCTTGCATAAGGCGATTCAGTAAAATTCAAGCGAGGATTTGGCCGGCAACTGGCACAAAAGAGATACCCTGATGTTTGTAGCAAAATCATCTATTATCCACTTATTACTGAATCCCGTTTGCCTTGATGCTCGTGTCTGCGATTCTTGCAACTCTGCGTTTGAATTGGACATTGGTTTTGATGATTTTGACGGCTGTCTCCCTAGCTGTCTTCTAAGCATGCCTTTTGAAGCTGCTTTTTCTCATTTAGTGCTTTGAGTTATTCTGTACTCGTGAAAATTCATGATTATAGATTTAGAGGTAACAACCCACTGGTGAAAATCTTATCATTATTAACATTTAAGCATATTGCTATTTATGGAATGTTTATATAACAAAGATATGGCAGGATAAGTGTAAGAGATATAGTTTTAACTAAAGCATGGCATCATACGAAGCACACGTGACCGCCATTGGGCTTTCAGCCATAGCTTTTATTTCAAAATGATTGATCAATCCAACAGGTTCTTATTATTCTATATTATACCGGGTATCAACACCTACAACATATTTGACTCTTCTTTTCAAAACTGGCACATATACTTCAATAAAGTATTTGGTTATATACCTTAAACATTTTCCATCAATAATAATATGTCCAGTTTGTAACTACATGTATATTAATTTATATAAGTTATAACGATTGAATTTGTTCGTGTTATAACTATGCAGATTTGTTATAATCATGTGAATTTTTCCGTGTTATAACTATGCGATTTTGTCATTGTTATAGCAATATAAATTTGTCCAGGCTATAACCATTGGAAATTGTCCATGTTATAACTATTCAGATTTGTCCATGTTATAATCATATGAATTTTTGCATTTTATAACTATGAGAATTTGTCCATGTTTTAACCATATGGATTTGTCCATGTTTATAACTATATTAATGTGTCCAGGCTATAACCATATGAAAGTGTCCGTGTTATAACTATGCAGATTTTTAATAATCATGTGAAGTTTTCTATATTATAACTATGCGAATTTGTCTGTTATAGCAATATGAATTTGTCCATGTTATAACTATATGAATTTGTCTGTGTTATAACTTATCAGATTTGAACATGTTATAATCATATGAATTTTTCTATATTATAACTCTGAGAATTTGTCCATGTTTTAACCCTATGGATTTATCCATGTTTGTAACTATATTAAATTGTCCAGGCTATAACCATATGAAATTGTCCATGTTAAAACAATATCAATTTGTCCATGTTAAAACAATATCAATTTGTCCATGTTATACCAGTATTTATGTGTCCATGTTATAACTATATTAATTTTATTTTATATACATTTGTTCCTGTTATTGCCATATGCCTTTGTCCATGTTGTATTTGTATGACTGCATAATTATACAAATTTGTCCATGTTATTACCATAGGAATATGTACGTTTCAAATAATGAAATCGACATTAGTGTCAGGTTTATCTCTGATGTTTCTCATGGTCTTACGTCTACTTATCCCACCATCAACTGTCAATCAAATACCGCTTATCGGTAATCCCCGTGGACTGCTGACCGATTAGTCTAAACATACAGACAGTTACCAATAACTACCTTTCTAATGATTATTTATATTTGTTCGCGGTGACTGAGTTCAGACCTCAGATAGTTTTTCCTATATAAAATGCACACATTTATGTTGCTGTAGCTTTTCTATGACTCAGCAGTATTAGTAACTTTTGAGTTTTTAACAGAGTTATACAAATGGGTACACGGATGCGGGAGGTCGCGGGTTTGAACCCCGGCCGAGTCATACCAAGGACTTACAAAAACGGGTACTAACAGCATAAAAGTGTCAGTGGTATGATTTGTCGGCCTGGTGTTAGGTTTTTGTGACTGGGTGGGACATCATGCTACATGTCTGCCGCATGATGCGCCAGTGCTAGACATCACTATGAACTGGCCCACTGCAGACATCGATGCGATATGACTGAAAAATTATTAATTCTTCGTAAAATAAAATCCAGAACATTCTCTCTATCTCTCTCTCTCTCACACGCACACATGCACGCACACACACAAATGGATACACAAAGCAAGCTCGATACATTAATTGGTCAATCAGAACAGAAAAGTAATACAGCACAGGTGGCTGGCAACGTGATTGGTCAATAATTGTTACTGATAACCTATGGTTGTGATCAGTCTATATTAATTGCCCAGAAACATTTGGCATCCATTGACTTCTGTAGGAATTTTACACAGATGGAGAAATTCCTCTCTAGAATTATTGAAAACGATGTTTTCCATGTTGTTACAAGAACAACAAAATAATAAGGGGGTTGGGGTGATACCGTTGGTATGAAAAGAGTATTTATGAATTAGCCCTCTTTTAGTAAAATACAAGAAATGAATGTGTGAAACACACCTTTTAGCGAATAAGAACATATTTTACATTTCTTTTTTTTCCTCACTGACACTGTGGCAGCGATCATGTGTCAGGGCATGAAATAAGCCGGGCCTATTCAGTACTACCTGCATTCTGATTTAACAGGCATATATCTCTGTTTTCAATGTCCACTGGCATATTTTTTAAAATTTGAAACAAAAATAAGGAACGTGCTCGCCAGTAGTACTAGCCACAACAAAAAAAAAAACAAAGTTTAGTGCATTTCCTGTCAACTAGCAACCTCAGATTTGTAACCATGGAAATACAATATGCTAGTTTGCTTGTGTTCATTCCAAAATCTGATGCGTTTATGACAGCGATTTAACCGTTTGCATTAAAACGGAATTTAACTGTAGATTCGTTACCGTCGAATGCCTAAATCCTCATGTCCGCCATTATATAACCCTGCCAGCTATAGTTGACAAGATGTTTTTCTAACTAGATAATTAATGAAAACGTCTCATATTTCAAGTGCTTTAAGATAGGCTGGCACAATCTCACAAACTCAAATACATGGTTAAAAGTATTATGATTTCTATGCCAGAATCAGTTGTCATAAAACGTCTAAGATTGCATGGTAATTAATTGGAAATGTCAAACAATTATTGCATTAAATACCTTAAAACTATTTATATTGGGACTAAATAGTGACATGCTACCTTTGAATTACGCTCCATAGAACGTGTACATAGAGGCTAAGTTTGTGGCTCAATACGTACCAAAAAAAGTGAGAAACTTTCATGAAAGCTAGGTTCAATCTTGTAATGTGTTGTATAATGGTAGTTATTGATCTAGAGGTGTTGTACAATGGTAGTTATTGATCTAGTGTTGTTGTACAATGGTAGTTATTGATCTAGTGTTGTTGTACAATGGTAGTTATTGATCTAGTGGTGTTGCATAATGGTAGTTATTGATCTAGTGGTGTTGCATAATGGTAGTTATTGATCTAGTGTTGTTGTACAATGGTAGTTATTGATCTAGTGTTGTTGTACAATGGTAGTTATTGATCTAGTGTTGTTGTACAATGGTAGTTATTGATCTAGTGTTGTTGTACAATGGTAGTTATTGATCTAGTGTTGTTGTACAATGGTAGTTATTGATCTAGTGTTGTCGTACAATGGTAGTTATTGATCTAGTGGTGTTGTACAATGGTAGTTATTGATCTAGTGGTGTTGCATAATGGTAGTTATTGATCTAGTGGTGTTGCATAATGGTAGTTATTGATCTAGTTGTGTTGTATAATGACAGGCCTTGATCTAGTGGCATGTTTTATAAAGCATTGTCTGGATCTAGTTGTATATTATATACTAGATCTTGATCTGGTGGTATATGATATACTGGCAGGTCTTCATCTGGTGGTATATTATATACTGGCAAGTATTGATTTTGCGGTGTAAAAATATATATATATATACAGATGTTTCATGATAAGGCCAGTATCAGAAGATATTCTGTCCATTTTACCAGGACAATGGGCAACCTGACAGTTATGTACAAATATAGATACTAAGAGAAAGCATGATTTGCGTTCTGTTTATTTATGTATCTTTGTAACAGTATCTTAAGATTCAATGAAATTATTTCAACTTCCAAACACCATATAAACTCAACAGTAAATCTGTCAGCAAATTAAAACTATGACGGCTGATGATGGTATTCGGAAAGTATACATAGCCTTGTTTAGCTAACTTCGTTTTCACTAATTGTATAACTGCTACATATAGTATTATTTATAAGTTATTCAGACTGATTTTTCAAGCACATGGGATCAGTCATTTTTTGTTAGGAGCCTGTTTCGGTCATGTACAACATTCACAAATACACCATCCTAAGACATTTCAGCCACAATACATGAACGTTACATAGATCAATGCCAATATTCCCTCCAAAAACTGCAAACAACTTTACCGTACACCCACCATTCTCTTAGAAGTTCATAATATCTCTAGAGTGCCTCTGATGGCAGTTCTTGATATTGTGGTACATTATTTAATGGCAGGCCCTGACCTAGTGGTATAGTTTATAATGGCTTGTTTGTTAGATTAATAATGATTTTTGGCGTATCTGTAACAATTTTTCAGTCATATCGCTACCATGTCTGAAGCGAGGCAGTTTATATTGATGTCTAACACTGGGGCATCATGCCACAGACATGTAGCATGATGTCCCACCCAGTCACATTATCCTGACACCAGTCGGACCAGTCGTAACACTAACCTCTTACTGCTGAGCGTCAAGCGAGGCAGCTGTTGGTACCATTTTTGTAAGTCTTTGGTATGACTCGGCCGGAGATCGAACCCACGACCTCCCGCTTCCGTGGATGACGCTAGTATGTAATGAAAGGTCTTGACTTAGTTGTACATGTACATTGTATAACGGCAGGCGCTGATCTAGGGGTATATTATAAAGTGTCAGGTCTTGATCTAGTGATGTGTTGTATTATATAAATGTCTATAATATATATATATATATATATATATATATATATATATATATATATATATATATATATATATATATATATATATATATACTCATACTCAATTCAGCTATAATAAAATCTGGGAAAATACATGCATAGAGCAATAATTAAACGTAATAATATGATGAAAACTAACTAAGGTACATTCCCCCTTTTCGTTGTTTAAAACATGCATTAATGTGTCGTACTTTCATAATTCGAGTACAATATTCTAATTTATACCATTAACGAAAGTATGTATTGCAAATAAACATGACACTAATTGTGTATTCTTCCATAGGAGCTAGTATTTACGCACACGCATGTCATTCAACAAGCATATTCTGAAGTATTTTACTGGTCATAAATTAGTGTCTTGAATTCTTACTTCGTATCATCATACGCCATGCATACATGAATGCAGGTATGTATGTTTATGTGCGTGTGTGTGCCTATCACACACTGAGTATATATATATATATATATATATATATATATATATATATATATATATATATATATCCGAGTGTGTGTGTGTGTATATATATATATACGCCATGCATACATGAATGCAGGTATGTATGTTTATGTGCGTGTGTGTGCCTATCACACACTGAGTATATATATATATATATATATATATATATATATATATATATATATATATATATATATATATATATATATATATATATATATCCGAGTGTGTGTGTGTGTATATATATATATATATATATATATATATATATATATATATATATATATATATATATATATATATATATATATATATATATATATATATATATATATATATATATATATATATATATATATATATATATATATGGGCCTATTGTCTCAGTGTATATGTACTTTATGTGCATATACGTATCTAGGTCTGTGTTAGCATACGTATGGATATATTTATATACATATATGGGTACACATGCAAATGGTGTGCTTGGGAATGTCGATATATGTATATATACGTTAGTATATTTAATTAGCATTTATTGATTGTTCGTTATTTCGAAAGGTCTGTTTTACATTGTATACTAAACGTGTCACCATCAATGCTTGTAACGTATGTATACGAATATATACGCTGGTTGCCAATCGGCTAAATGCAACAACAAAGAAGTTCCTTCTCTGATGGCAGGTCTAGATCTACAGAGATTACAGATAAAGAAGATCACCGAAACGTGTTGGAGTCTTTGACACTGTTATCACTGATATTTTTTTATGTAGTTAAGGTTACAAGCAATCCTAAACCACACGAATAGGTGTAGGTTGATGTGCATTGATTGAACACAATGCTTCAGGTAAGTAGGGGGAACAAAAAGTGCCCTGTCATTCAATGCGATAGAATAACAGATGAATGCGTATTTAACACGTCATGAAATTTGTACAGGTGAAAGATCACAGACTGCTCTTATCAAACGCATAAAAAGGCACGGTGGTGAGTGACATTTTTCAATATGACAAAAATGTTGAAATCGTGTAAGTTTTCGGTAACAGGAAACTTGCGTGGTTGATTTACACCAGGTCGTAAATTGCAGAAGATTTTTAACATGTTTCCTATACTTTTCATTGGCTTCATCTTTTTCTTTCCCGTAACTGTTATTGCGATCATTAAAATGGCACAAGAAAATTACTTTTTTTTTTAATATTATGTACTATGAGACAAGTCACAAATCTCGCCTATTGTTCGCAACACTATGATAATAGATGTTAAAAGTGATGCATGCATGATGTCTTAATTATAAGACAATACATGCATGATTTCTTAATTATAAGACAATACATGAATGATTTCTTAATTATAAGACAATACATGCATGATTTCTTAATTATAAGACAATACATGAATGATTTCTTAATTATAAGACAATACATGAATGATTTCTTAATTATAAGACAATACATGAATGATTTCTTAATTATAAGACAATACATGCATGATTTCTTAATTATAAGACAATACATGAATGATGTCTTAATTATAAGACAATACATGCATGATTTCTTAATTATAAGACAATACATGAATGATTTCTTAATTATAAGACAAAATGATTTCTTAATTATAAGACAATACATGAATGATTTCTTAATTATAAGACAATACATGCATGATTTCTTAATTATAAGACAATACATGAATGATTTCTTAATTATAAGACAATACATGAATGATTTCTTAATTATAAGACAAAATGATTTCTTAATTATAAGACAATACATGAATGATTTCTTAATTATAAGACAATACATGAATGATTTCTTAATTATAAGACAATACATGAATGATTTCTTAATTATAAGACAAAATGATTTCTTAATTATAAGACAATACATGAATGATTTCTTAATTATAAGACAATACATGAATGATTTCTTAATTATAAGACAATACATGAATGATTTCTTAATTATAAGACAAAATGATTTCTTAATTATAAGACAATACATGAATGATTTCTTAATTATAAGACAATACATGAATGATTTCTTAATTATAAGACAATACATGAATGATTTCTTAAATCAAAGACAATACATGAATGATTTCGTAAACACAAGTCAATACATAAATGTCTTAAATAAAAGACAATATATGAATGATTTCTTAATTATAAGACAAAATGATTTCTTAATTATAAGACAATACATGAATGATTTCTTAATTATAAGACAATACATGAATGATTTCTTAATTATAAGACAAAATGATTTCTTAATTATAAGACAATAAATGAATGATTTCTTAATTATAAGACAATACATGAATGATTTCTTAATTATAAGACAATACATGAATGATTTCTTAATTATAAGACAATACATGAATGATTTCTTAATTATAAGACAATACATGAATGATTTCTTAATTATAAGACAAAATGATTTCTTAATTATAAGACAAAATGATTTCTTAATTATAAGACAATACATGAATGATTTCTTAAATATAAGACAATACATGAATGATTTCTTAATTATAAGACAAAATGATTTCTTAATTATAAGACAAAATGTGAATGATTTCTTAATTACAAGTGTTATCATATGAATGATTTCATAATGAAAAGGAGATATTACATGAATGATTTCATCATTGAAAGAGATATTACATGAATGATTTCATAATTAAGAGATATTACATGAATGATTTCATTATTAAAAGAGATATTACATGAATGATTTCATCATTGAAAGAGATATTACATGAATGATTTCATAATTAAGAGATATTACATGAATGATTTCATCATTGAAAGAGATATTACGTGAATGATTTCATAATTAAGAGATATTACATGAATGATTTCATCATTAAAAGAGATATTACATGAATGATTTCATCATTAAAATAGATATTACATGAATGATTTCATAATGAAAAAGAGATATTACATGAATGATTTCATCATTGAAAGAGATATTACGTGAATGATTTCATAATTAAGAGATATTACATGAATGATTTCATTATTAAAAGAGATATTACATGAATGATTTCGTAATGAAAAAGAGATATTACATGAATGATTTCATCATTGAAAGAGATATTACGTGAATGATTTCATAATTAAGAGATATTACATGAATGATTTCATTATTAAAAGAGATATTACATGAATGATTTCATCATTGAAAGAGATATTACGTGAATGATTTCATAATTAAGAGATATTACATGAATGATTTCATCATTAAAAGAGATATTACATGAATGATTTCATCATTAAAAGAGATATTACATGAATGATTTCATTATTAAAAGAGATATTAAGTGAATGATTTCATAATTAAGAGATATTACATGAATGATTTCATCATTAAAAGAGATATTACATGAATGATTTCATCATTAAAAGAGATATTACATGAATGATTTCATTATTAAAAGAGATATTACATAAATGATTTCATTATAAAAAGAGATATTAAGTGAATGATTTCATAATTAAGAGATATTACATGAATGATTTCATCATTAAAAGAGATATTACATGAATGATTTCATCATTGAAAGAGATATTACGTGAATGATTTCATAATGAAAAAGAGATATTACATGAATGATTTCATCATTAAAAGAGATATTACATGAATGATTTCATCATTAAAATAGATATTACATGAATGATTTCATAATGAAAAAGAGATATTACATGAATGATTTCATCATTGAAAGAGATATTACGTGAATGATTTCATAATTAAGAGATATTACATGAATGATTTCATTATTAAAAGAGATATTACATGAATGATTTCGTAATGAAAAAGAGATATTACATGAATGATTTCATCATTGAAAGAGATATTACGTGAATGATTTCATAATTAAGAGATATTACATGAATGATTTCATTATTAAAAGAGATATTACATGAATGATTTCATCATTGAAAGAGATATTACGTGAATGATTTCATAATTAAGAGATATTACATGAATGATTTCATCATTAAAATAGATATTACATGAATGATTTCGTAATGAAAAAGAGATATTACATGAATGATTTCATCATTAAAAGAGATATTACATGAATGATTTCGTAATGAAAAAGTGATATTACATGAATGATTTCATCATTAAAAGAGATATTACATGAATGATTTCATCATTAAAAGAGATATTACATGAATGATTTCATTATTAAAAGAGATATTACATGAATGATTTCGTAATGAAAAAGTGATATTACATGAATGATTTCATTATTAAAAGAGATATTAAGTGAATGATTTCATAATTAAGAGATATTACATGAATGATTTCATCATTAAAAGAGATATTACATGAATGATTTCATCATTGAAAGAGATATTACGTGAATGATTTCATAATTAAGAGATATTACATGAATGATTTCATCATTAAAAGAGATATTACATGAATGATTTCATCATTAAAATAGATATTACATGAATGATTTCATAATGAAAAAGAGATATTACATGAATGATTTCATCATTGAAAGAGATATTACGTGAATGATTTCATAATTAAGAGATATTACATGAATGATTTCATTATTAAAAAAGATATTACATGAATGATTTCGTAATGAAAAAGAGATATTACATGAATGATTTCATCATTGAAAGAGATATTACGTGAATGATTTCATAATAAAGAGATATTACATGAATGATTTCATTATTAAAAGAGATATTACATGAATGATTTCATCATTGAAAGAGATATTACGTGAATGATTTCATAATTAAGAGATATTACATGAATGATTTCATCATTAAAATAGATATTACATGAATGATTTCGTAATGAAAAAGAGATATTACATGAATGATTTCATCATTAAAAGAGATATTACATGAATGATTTCGTAATGAAAAAGTGATATTACGTGAATGATTTCATTATTAAAAGAGATATTACATAAATGATTTCATTATTAAAAGAGATATTAAGTGAATGATTTCATAATTAAGAGATATTACATGAATGATTTCATCATTAAAAGAGATATTACATGAATGATTTCATCATTGAAAGAGATATTACGTGAATGATTTCATAATTAAGAGATATTACATGAATGATTTCATCATTAAAAGAGATATTACATGAATGATTTCATCATTAAAATAGATATTACATGAATGATTTCATAATGAAAAAGAGATATTACATGAATGATTTCATCATTGAAAGAGATATTACGTGAATGATTTCATAATTAAGAGATATTACATGAATGATTTCATTATTAAAAGAGATATTACATGAATGATTTCGTAATGAAAAAGAGATATTACATGAATGATTTCATCATTGAAAGAGATATTACGTGAATGATTTCATAATTAAGAGATATTACATGAATGATTTCATTATTAAAAGAGATATTACATGAATGATTTCATCATTGAAAGAGATATTACGTGAATGATTTCATAATTAAGAGATATTACATGAATGATTTCATTATTAAAAGAGATATTACATGAATGATTTCATCATTGAAAGAGATATTACATGAATGATTTCATCATTAAAATAGATATTACATGAATGATTTCGTAATGAAAAAGAGATATTACATGAATGATTTCATCATTAAAAGAGATATTACATGAATGATTTCGTAATGAAAAAGTGATATTACATGAATGATTTCATCATTAAAAGAGATATTACATGAATGATTTCATCATTAAAAGAGATATTACATGAATGATTTCATTATTAAAAGAGATATTACATGAATGATTTCGTAATGAAAAAGTGATATTACATGAATGATTTCATTATTAAAAGAGATATTACATACATGATTTCATTATTAAAAGAGATATTAAGTGAATGATTTCATAATTAAGAGATATTACATGAATGATTTCATCATTAAAAGAGATATTACATGAATGATTTCATCATTAAAAGAGATATTACATGAACGATTTCATCATTAAAAGAGATATTACATGAATGATTTCATCATTAAAAGAGATATTACATGAATGATTTCATCATTAAAAGAGCTATTACATGAATGATTTCATCATTAAAAGAGATATTACATGAATGATTTCGTAATGAAAAAGAGATATTACGTGAATGATTTCATCATTAAAAGAGATATTACATGAATGATTTCGTAATGAAAAAGAGATATTACATGAATGATTTCATCATTAAAATAGATATTACATGAATGATTTCATAATGAAAAAGAGATATTACATGAATGATTTCATCATTGAAAGAGATATTACGTGAATGATTTCATAATTAAGAGATATTACATGAATGATTTCATTATTAAAAGAGATATTACATGAATGATTTCGTAATGAAAAAGAGATATTACATGAATGATTTCATCATTGAAAGAGATATTACGTGAATGATTTCATAATTAAGAGATATTACATGAATGATTTCATTATTAAAAGAGATATTACATGAATGATTTCATCATTGAAAGAGATATTACGTGAATGATTTCATAATTAAGAGATATTACATGAATGATTTCATTATTAAAAGAGATATTACATGAATGATTTCATCATTGAAAGAGATATTACATGAATGATTTCATCATTAAAATAGATATTACATGAATGATTTCGTAATGAAAAAGAGATATTACATGAATGATTTCATCATTAAAAGAGATATTACATGAATGATTTCGTAATGAAAAAGTGATATTACATGAATGATTTCATCATTAAAAGAGATATTACATGAATGATTTCATCATTAAAAGAGATATTACATGAATGATTTCATTATTAAAAGAGATATTACATGAATGATTTCGTAATGAAAAAGTGATATTACATGAATGATTTCATTATTAAAAGAGATATTACATACATGATTTCATTATTAAAAGAGATATTAAGTGAATGATTTCATAATTAAGAGATATTACATGAATGATTTCATCATTAAAAGAGATATTACATGAATGATTTCATCATTAAAAGAGATATTACATGAACGATTTCATCATTAAAAGAGATATTACATGAATGATTTCATCATTAAAAGAGATATTACATGAATGATTTCATCATTAAAAGAGCTATTACATGAATGATTTCATCATTAAAAGAGATATTACATGAATGATTTCGTAATGAAAAAGAGATATTACGTGAATGATTTCATCATTAAAAGAGATATTACATGAATGATTTCGTAATGAAAAAGAGATATTACATGAATGATTTCATTATTAAAAGAGACATTACATGAATGATTTTATTATTAAAGTGATATCATATGGAAGATTTCATAAAGTAATGATAAAATCATTTTAAGCTGAACGAGTAAACATTGATTTTAAAAAAGACAACCCCCGCAAGTGTTCATAATTTCCTTGTAAGAACAATTCTTGTAATGATTTACAAGGCTGGGGATGTGAATCAGAAGGCTAGGCTTAAACATAAACTATGGATATATCCGTTGTGAAAATCGATAACATAAAGCTGAAATGATTTCCGTGTTTAGTTCCAAATCTCAAGCAATCAAAACGCTTTTACAAATCTCATTTCAACCGATAATTTAATGAAAGTTCATAGTTTTTGTCGAGCCCATGTTTTTGAGAAGCGATGCACTGCAATACCTATAATTGTTGGCTCATTACGATATTGGTTAAAATATGCTGTTTTATTACCTTTACATTTATATTTCCTTAAACTCGTTGGTTGATTTTCATCATACTTGTCAGCTTGGCATAAACCATTATAAAACCATTCATTATACAACGTGCTCAGTCGCCTTTTGAATCAGATGGTCTTATTCACTGTCATACAAAATTTGTGTCAGGGTCCTTGGCTGCACTTGTTTGCTGGATGTTTTTGGGTTGAATTAATTTGCACCTCCATCAATTCTTTCTGCAACATGCTCCCTTGTTCTTAGTTCTTGGGTCAATGTCACGCGCATAGCACATTTAGGTTAAGGTTTTGATCAAAATTGTATTCGTTTGCTTATATTTCCTAAACCCCTTGATGGATTTTCTTCAATCTTTTCAATGAATCAGTAAGAAGCTAAAACGAATCACAATACGACATGCTTACACAACCTATATATCATGGAGTCAAGTAGTCTGGTTCCCTGCTTAGTATTCTCCCATGCGTAGCTATATTACGGAGTGCAACGCATGGGAGCATACTAAGCAGGGAACCAGACTAGGAGCCAAGGGTATACGGTTTACAGCAAAGCTTCCATCGTGGGCTCGACATGCAAGTCATGTCCTTCCTGTATTAATAATGCATTTGCATCTGTGCAGTCATTTCTTTGTATGGAAGAGCCCAGGTATTTTGCGACTGTTATTAGCGTTACCACGAGGATTTAGCCATCAACATGTATTTAGTATTTAGATCAAGTGACATGTTGATAATAATTTCTAACGCATTATAACATATTCCATCAGAACCACGTGGCCTTTAAGAACTAAGATGTAAACGAAACGACACTCGTTATATATCTTGACACAGGCTTATATGCCTTTATTACCAATGGATATCTAGAATGTTTCATCTTGGGTATTTATTTTAGGCATATTTACGACTTGTTTGCGTGCTTCAAACAAGATTTATAAACTCTTCATCCATATCATAATTATTATTTGTTTGTTTTTGTTTTGTTTTTTATGGTTTCACGCCATTTTTAAGCACAATATAGGCTATACATGGCGCCCAGTATTAATGGTGGAGGAAGAACCCAGAAAAACCCCGGAAACAACCACCGACCCACGAGAAGCTACTGGCAAGCTTTCTCACATACTACACTAGCCAAATTTTAGACTCGAACCCACGCAGAGGTGAGATGGCAGTGATCCGTAACGGACAGCGCTTTAGACCACTCGGCCACTCGGGGCCCCTAATTATTATTTAAAGAAATTCGAAAACGAATAAAAAAAAATGCCGTACCTAATAAGAAATGATTTTTATTTTATAATATTCTGTCATTAGCTGTACTTTTCTCTCCAAATACTCCCTCCCCAATGTATGTCTCGGACAAAAAGGGATTTGAAGTACTAGTTAATTACTGCCACGCTCCCTCATTATAACGATTTCCATAGGAGCTTTGAAATATGCATCGTGCATATAGGTTTATTAATATATAATGAAATGTGACCGTTGATTTTATCTATATATTAACCATGAACCTTTTTTAAACAAAGGGTCTTGTAACAAATGGTCTTTTATCACGAACAACGTAACAGGAACCGTGTCAGTGTTAAAACGAAGAGATCTTATAAAATGAACCAAGTTTTATAATGAAGCCCAATACAGTAAGAAGTGTTGCAATGAGTACTTTTATTTTCGACTGATAGAACCTGCTATTCGTTTGCAAATCAGTACCGTAAATGATCATATTAGCTTAAAAATGCCACATTTCAGCAACATATGTAACCATTAAAACATTTCTACGAATTACGAGAATACGGTACAGTAAATTTTCATCACGATATCATATATAGGATTATGATCATTTACCTGGGTTAGAATCTGCGTTGAGTTCTCGGACTTGTATGATAATTATAGTTTTACCATATTTGTAAAAGGTATGTTAGTATGTAATATCAAGCATTCTCATGTATAATCCATCCAGGACTCTCAATTGTATATTCGTAACACTTGTTCTCTCTCTCTCTCTCTCTCTCTCTCTCTCTCTCTCTCTCTCTATATATATATATATATATATATATATATATATATATATATATATATATATATATATATATATATATATATATATATATATATATATTGTGAAGTATCGAATTTCGAATAAGCTGAGAACCTTAAAGTTAAATATGGTATGGCAAGCTTAGAGATTTAGGGTTAGGATCATTTCGACCTTTATTCTTAAATGTTTCTGACATGTCAGTGTTAAAACTTCAAATGGGACAGTGTTCCAAGTCAATGAAATTGACGGGATATTCTAAAATGGTTTGAGAAAGAAACAGCTGAACTTCCCATCTGTGTCAAGTAGTCATTATTTAAAGGGAAAAGTTATATAACGTAGTTAAGAGATTTTGACTGACGAAACAAATGTTTGTCTTAGAAAAGCTTTTAGAAAACCGCTGCTTATGATTGGCTGAGTGAAGTTTAAGTGTTTATCTTGGGACTAATGGGCAGTGTAAAAAGTGACAAATTGGTCGAAAATCTTCAGTCAAGAAATTTCCTGAGAGAGAGAGAGAGAGAGAGAGAGAGAGAGAGACAGACAGACAGACAGACAGACAGACAGAGAAATTGGCTGCGGGGAAAGCCTAAGAACGAATAGTGCTTTCCTCATTAAACAAGGGAGGGAGCAGGTGTCTATCTTGCGAGAAAGACAATGTTTAGTGTCGGATGCACAAGTTCTAAAGTTTAGGAAACAGTTTTCCGCGAGAAAACGAACTCGACAGTCCGGAAGCGGAGTCAAAACGGAAAAGAAAAGTGCGAAAGTGACGAGTGATGTCTGATAGGGAAAAGTGACGAGTAGAAAGTAAAATCTGGGATATCCAAAAAGGACGAGACAGTCAGTTAGGAAATGCACGAGGAAATAGGAACGTTGGAACACAGTCGAGGAGAAGTTGATGCGATCAGTCGTGGACATTGCGCTCTTTTCTCCACTCGTTATCATGATGTAATAAATCCAAATTAGGAACTGTTAATAAATCCCTTTGAATCATTTAAGTTGATTTGAAATTACCTATATTAATTGGTTTTGATTAAATTTGTTTGTTTGTGGAGGGGGGGGGTTGTCTAAGGGGCTCGTATTGCATTATTTCTTCCCAATAATCTTGCCCAGTTCTCTGTTGATATTCCATCTTTCCCTATTTAACGTAGCTAAATCCAATTACGATATATATATATATATATATATATATATATATATATATATATATATATATATATATATATATATATATATATATATATATATATATAAGTAGTAATAGGGGGCGATCTAGCCTCAATGGAAAATCCAGTCAAAAACAGCTTGGGGCACTCTAGCCTCAAGGGGAATTTAACATGGTGGGCCTATCTTGCCTCAAGGGAAATTTAACATGGGAACTATTTGGGTCTATCTAGCCTCAAGGGAAATTGAACATAGTGGGCCTATCTAGCCTCAAGGGAAATTGAACATAGTGGGCCTATCTAAAAACATCTCAATGGGTGACTGTAGAACTTTTGTGTCGTGAAATTCACAAGAGGAAAGTGACAAAAATTAACCAACGTGTTAGATTTCTCTGAATCGAGGGTATCTTTTTGCTCTGTTTCCAATTTAGTACGTTTACATCTAAAGATTTTTTGATCCTTCTTAACCGTTACCCTGAATGGCAGTGGGACGAAATTACACGTTATATTAATCACTTTCGCTTTTGGAGCAGATTTGATTCTCTGCAGAATATACACTGATGGTTCTCGACAAAAAAAGAAGTATAAAAGAGAACGACCATGCCACAACCTTTATCATTTGTGATCAGATTCCGTGGAAGGATATCAATGAGAAGATTCACACGGTGAAGGATTACGAACACTTATTGCAAGAAATGTGCCCTATGAATTGGGGTCGACGTGTAGTGTGTATTTTAGTGACTTGCTTTCTAAAACGCAAATCGTCTTTTTCTGACAAATCTTTGTGGTGTTTTGTGTCATTGGTGCAGCCATTGCTTATTTGAGTTTGCAACAAGGAGACAAACAATTGTGGACTATTTTACTCAGCAGTTGCATCGGTTAAGAAGGATCAAAAAATCTTTAGATGTAAACGTACTAAATTTGGAGAAGTTGGAAGAGTTTTTAAAAAATGTGCACAATTAAAAGTGATTGTTACAATCAAACACAAATGACGAACAAGAAATTCAAAATAAAATCTAATTTTGATGCAGGTTCATATAAAAAAATCTCACATTGATACATTCTTGAGGTACAGATCTCACTCACTCATACATTCTTGAGATACAGATCTCTCATTGATACATTCTTGAGCTCATATTGATGCATTCTTGAGATAAAATTTCACATTGATACATTCTTGAGATAACAAATCTCACATTGATACATTCTTTAGATCATGCAAAATAAAGATACAAATGCTGAGAAAGGGTAACTGAAAATGCCATCTAGACTAATCGTTTGGTAATAATCTGGTATCTACATCAAAAACGAACATTAGAGGTAAATTAGTCCAATCAAAATGTAAATGGATCAAACGGAAAACAATCAACTAAACAAAGAAAGATTTTACTTAGTAAAGACAATAATCAGAAAATAAATAAAAACTATAGCTATACATATAAATTGGTTAAAAAGAATTTTATTTTTAAAAAAAAATTGGCAAGATATTGCGTCCATTTCAATTATTAGAAAACATATATAGTATTCCTTGAAGATTAACCTGGAACACAAATTAAATTAAATTAAATTAAATTAAATTTAATTAAATTAAATTAAATTAAAGAATTAAGAATTAAATGGAATGGAAGGAGAAATTATTTTTTCTGAATCACCGGAGTACGTACAAGTATGAACAGTGTCAAAATCAAAAACTCAAATAGTGAGGGCGTTACTGTTGAATAATATAGCTGTGTGTATCTAGATACAGGACATCATTACTGTTGAATACTATAGCTGTGTGTATCTAGATATAAGACATCATTACTGTTGAATACTATAGCTGTGTGTATCTAGATACAGGACATCATTACTGTTGAATACTATAGCTGTGTGTATCTAGATATAAGACATCATTACTGTTGAATACTATAGCTGTGTGTATCTAGATACAGGACATCGTACGTTGAATACTATAGCTGTGTGTATCTAGATACAGGACATCGTACGTTGAATACTATAGCTGTGTGTATCTAGATACAGGACATCGTTACTGTTGAATACTATAGCTGTGTGTATCTAGATACAGGACATCGTACGTTGAATACTATAGTTGTGTGTATCTAGATACAGGACATCGTACGTTGAATACTATAGCTGTGTGTATCTAGATACATGACATCGTTACTGTTGAATAATATAGCTGTGTGTATCTAGATACAGGACATCGTTACTGTTGAATAATATAGCTGTGTGTATCTAGATACAGGACATCGTACGTTGAATACTATAGCTGTGTGTATCTAGATACATGACATCGTTACTGTTGAATAATATAGCTGTGTGTATCTAGATACAGGACATCGTTACTGTTGAATAATATAGCTGTGTGTATCTAGATACAGGACATCGTACGTTGAATACTATAGCTGTGTGTATCTAGATACAGGACATCGTTACTGTTGAATAGCTGTGTGTATCTAGATACAGGACATCGTACGTTGAATACTATAGCTGTGTGTATCTAGATACATGACATCGTTACTGTTGAATAATATAGCTGTGTGTATCTAGATACAGGACATCGTTACTGTTGAATAATATAGCTGTGTGTATCTAGATACAGGACATCGTACGTTGAATACTATAGCTGTGTGTATCTAGATACAGGACATCGTTACTGTTGAATAATATAGCTGTGTGTATCTAGATACAGGACATCGTACGTTGAATACTATAGCTGTGTGTATCTAGATACAGGACATCGTACGTTGAATACTATAGCTGTGTGTATCTAGATACAGGACATCGTTACTGTTGAATAATATAGCTGTGTGTATCTAGATACAGGACATCGTACGTTGAATACTATAGCTGTGTGTATCTAGATACAGGACATCGTTACTGTTGAATACTATAGCTGTGTGTATCTAGATACAGGACCTCGTACGTTGAATACTATAGCTGTGTGTATCTAGATACAGGACATCGTTACTGTTGAATACTATAGCTGTGTGTATCTAGATACAGGACATCGTACGTTGAATACTATAGTTGTGTGTATCTAGATACAGGACATCGTACGTTGAATAATATAGCTGTGTGTATCTAGATACAGGACATCGTACGTTGAATACTATAGCTGTGTGTATCTAGATACAGGACATCGTTACTGTTGAATAATATAGCTGTGTGTATCTAGATACAGGACATCGTTACTGTTGAATACTATAGCTGTGTGTATCTAGATACAGGACATCGTACGTTGAATACTATAGCTGTGTGTATCTAGATACAGGACATCGTACGTTGAATACTATAGCTGTGTGTATCTAGATACAGGACATCGTACGTTGAATACTATAGCTGTGTGTATCTAGATACAGGACATCGTTACTGTTGAATACTATAGCTGTGTGTATCTAGATACAGGACATCGTTACTGTTGAATAATATAGCTGTGTGTATCTAGATACAGGACATCGTTACTGTTGAATACTATAGCTGTGTGTATCTAGATACAGGACATCGTACGTTGAATACTATAGCTGTGTGTATCTAGATACAGGACATCGTACGTTGAATACTATAGCTGTGTGTATCTAGATACAGGGCATCGTACGTTGAATACTATAGCTGTGTGTATCTAGATACAGGACATCGTTACTGTTGAATACTATAGCTGTGTGTATCTAGATACAGGACATCGTTACTGTTGAATACTATAGCTGTGTGTATCTAGATACAGGACATCGTACGTTGAATACTATAGCTGTGTGTATCTAGATACAGGACATCGTACGTTGAATACTATAGCTGTGTGTATCTAGATACAGGACATCGTTACTGTTGAATACTATAGCTGTGTGTATCTAGATACAGGACATCGTTACTGTTGAATAATATAGCTGTGTGTATCTAGATACAGGACATCGTTACTGTTGAATAATATAGCTGTGTGTATCTAGATACAGGACATCGTTACTGTTGAATACTATAGCTGTGTGTATCTAGATACAAGACATCGTTACTGTTGAATACTATAGCTGTGTGTATCTAGATACAGGACATCGTATGTTCATCAATATACAAGGTGAGCCGTCCATAACACACAAAATATGAACCTACTTACTGTGTTGTGAAAAGGAGACGATCCTAAAGATTCTTGAAAGCTAAATCGGAAACCAATTACGTTACTAAACATTGGATGTAAACTATCACTTGCCAGCATACACAATCGATTAAACAGCACATCGCTGAACTGATTCGCGAAAAATAGGGGTTTGTGAATGGTAGATATACGGGTGATGTGGCCAGGCGTGTGATTTCTGTGTCGATCGGACAGCTAATTCATTTGTAATAGAATTGAATGTTAATATGTACAAAGGTTATTAATTGCTTCATTTCACAGACATAAAAACCCTACATGTTTCCTCTATTCATTAGACTAGGAGAATGTTTTGCTGCATTATAAAGCAGGTGTTTCACAGCATTTTCTTGTACCTCGTTCTGCTAAACAGGCGACTCCCTGGTCTACACCTAATAACTTAGCCTGTCACCAGAAGTACATGTATTATTTTCCCGGTGAGGGAATTCAATACAGGACATCAAAATAAAAGTAAATATTTTGTTGTTAACTATAGTACATAGATTGAAGATTACGGAATACATAATGGAAAAAATAAAACCATTTGCAGGTTAATGGATTCTTATGAAAATAGTTAGTATTCTTTCGTTTAAAACACACACACACCTAAATAGACTGGTTGACTGGCCGTACGGCGGTAAGCAGTCCGATTTCTATCTGGATGAAAATAACATTTATGGTGTTGTTTGACAACTAGATTTTTAAAAAAAATTAAATAAAATTCCGAACCTGGTCTTTCTTAGGATGTAATACTAAATTTTACTTCAGTTTCTTCTCACAGATTAGTTAATGGAGAACTGTAGTTTATATTAACATTAAAACTCGTGTGATCCCCAAATAGATTCGCTTCATCTGTCTCCATGACATATCTGTCATAATTTGAGAAGTCACACTGACGGCAAGATTTCTTTCGTCTTCCCAATTCCCGTTACACGATCGTGTTTATAAACACCATTTCCAGTGAATCGATCGATCGATCGAAAAAGGGATAGATGCACGTAATCCATAGTCTGTTAAACAATTAACAATCGTGGTAAATGACTAGGCACTTTATAGTTTTTCGTGATAGAGATCTTTACAACGTTCATATGGTCATCAAGAAACAACCGCCATTACACACATTACGTAACTGAAAAACAGTAGATCATGTGATTTTATGTTGCTGATTGTTTTCTTCCTCATTGCTGTCGGGGGCCCAATAGGCTAATTTGAATACCCAGAGAGGAACAACCGAATTCTTTTCAAGTTAGCTAAGTTTAAGATGGTAGTTGAAGAAACGAAAGTTATCGTACTTCATTATCTTACTCCATCTTTAGTAATGATAATTGCATGGTTTGTGAAAATGTCTTTATACTAAATGCTTCAACATGATTATTGCATTAGTGGCCATGAAAGTTACAGTTCAGAACAGAATGGGATTGGGGTTGTTTAGTTTTTTTTTTTTTGTTTTTTTTTACGGCAAAAGGTCAAAATTCATTAATGATTTTTAAGATGGATGAGTGGTCTATGGAGCGAGCAAAGCCCATCACAACTAAATTTCAGTACTTATGGTTGATGTAGTTTGGCATTTTGAGGAGCATTAGCGGGGGGGGGGGTATTTTCTAATTTGCACATACTGCAACCATACAGATATTAGCCATTCTGGTTTATACGTCATCCGTCGTCATAGCAACATCGAAGGCAGAAAGGTGATGATGATGTATTGCGTGCTTCTTTTTTTTTTTTTTTTTTTGCTGGGGTGGGGGGGGGGTGGGCAAAATTTTCTGTAGAGTCCATATAAAAAGCATGAAGTTATTTCCGTAACATGTAAGTATTACCAGTACAGGGCAGAAATAAAACGAAAATGGTCCTGGGTTCAAACCTATTATCACTTTACAGTTTACCGGTATGTAGGCTTTTGATGAAACATTACGGTAATGTTTCTGGTAATTATTCAGCTTGTTACTCAGCAGCTTCAATCACAATTTTAAATACGGCAATTAATATTGAATTTAAAAAAAAAATGAATGATTTCACAACTCATAAAATATGATTTGCCTGTAATCTAAAATTAAATAATTTTATAATTGATATTCATGGTAAGCGGAAATTCACCTTTAAACCGCCTGCAAAAGGATAGTTGCCTCGCAATTACAATTTCAAATATACACAATAATTTGTTTCAGGTCGAAGATCACTGTAATGATAATGAGTCCACATTTAAATGAGAGAGTAGCATGCATGTCAAATATAAGCATGTGCGGTGTACGCATGTCGTCATTCACATGTTAAAAGAAAGAGAATCTTGGAATAGACATCTTTTTCATCACATTTTGGAGACTAAAATCCCCTTTTTGGTAATGATAATAAAAACATATTTTATTAATTATCAAAGGAAATCGTTTCCTATACCATTTGCGTCATTGTATCTGAGATCGATAAAGATTCCACCATAAAAAAGCAAGCTGTTGAAAAATGGATGAAAATTATGGAAATGGAAGAGACGAAACTTGACAGCAAACACCAGTGGCGTCGCACCGGGTGACACCATCTCAGAGGGATGACACCAAAATGAAAAATTGCAAATTTTATATTGTAGACTTATTTTAAGAAGAAGAAATGCATGGTGGAAGTCTGGAGGTGTGACACATTGAGTTTACCGCACTTGGTGACACCAACCCTAGCGACGCCGCTGAGCAACACAACCACGTCTAGTGGTCCGTTTCTTATGTAGATCATCAAATTGTCAAAAGCTATACAATAATTACTTATCATTTCTCACTTGAAATGGAACCTGTTTGAATTCGACGTATTTGGAGTTTCTCAATTTTTCACCACCGATAACTATTTTGCATGGTTTACTACGTTCTATAAAAACATTTATATTTATTTTTAAAAAGCAGAAATAGAAGAAAATAGAATGAAAATTATATTTTATATCACCAACACCATGCGAAATATGATATAGTAAAGACCGCTATTGTGTGGCAGAAGTAAACCATATATCCTATGAAATGACTCTAGGTACAAATTTACTAGCTGTAGCCTCATTTTAAAATAAGGCCCCTGGTGGCCGAGTTTTCTAAGCCACGGATGGCCGATTGGTCTAAAGTCTCTGGTGACCGAGTGGTGTAAGGCCTCTGGTGGCCAAGTTGTCTAAGCCACGGATGGCGAAGTGGTCTAAGGCACCGGGTGGTCCAGTGGTCTAGTGCGCATGTCTTTACAAAACACTGATCTCAACTCCGTCCGCCTATATTAGAGTCTGGGGATCGGCCAACGTTGGTATGTGAGAAAGCTTTCCAGTATTTCCCCGTGGGTCTGTGGTTATCTTCGATTCTTTCTTCATCTAATGTACTGATAGCCACGTATAGCTTATCATGTGCTGAAAAACGCATAAGTTCGTGACTACTATTATCGTATGTACTTGCTAATGCATAATTCTGGTCCAGTTGCAAACAACACAGATCTTTCTGTATCTGTATATCTAAACATCATGGTCTGTGTTTATTCCACTGATTAACACTAAGAACAACATAGACCCAGATATGTCAGTGCATCATGCGATGGTAGTTCTGGGTCAATATAGTTGTCAGTTGGACTTGACACGTACCTCCAATTACGCGTCAAAATAGATTACAATCACAACATCTCTTCACAGATCTAAAAATCTTGGGGGAAGAAAACAGAAACAAATATCCGAGTTTTGGAATTTCATTCTGAATTGATATTCTTCTATAATTTAGAGGTTAGCAAATGGAAAGGAGGCAAGCCAGAGATAAAAACGTTAATATTCAAAACTGGAGTCATACGAGGCTTGCTTTCAAAAGTGAAAAGCAATGTATATTTATCTACTGCGTAATGCCTACAAACTGTCAATTATATATATATATATATATATATATATATATATATATATATATATATATATATATATATATATATATATATATATATATATTATTTTCCTGAATGTATTTTATTTAAACAAAAACAAACAAAAACTAAAATGTATTCTAGGTTAGATGGAAATGTATATCTTTATAGACATTTAGGTTCGAGACTACGCCATCTAATCAAAGTTTTAAGAGGGCCTGCACTTAAGGCATGAAAGAGGGCTGTCCATTTGGGGGCTAAAAATATCAAAGGTCAAGGTTATTTGACTCGAGAAAAATTTGGTACAGACAATAATTTTGTTGAAGAGTAGTAGTAGTAGTAGTAGTAGTAGTAGTAGGTCACCTTATCACAATAGTGGATATGTGATGCGACAAAGTTTTATCTAATTGTATTTTACAGTAGCAGTTGTAGATACAATGTTCTGAATGATAAACTTTGGCGAGGTGGGCAGGTTTAATTTTGTCTTTTTTATCCGTTAATCTTGCGTTCTTCTAACATATTATTGGTATACACTTTATAGTCAATACTTGTCCCTCGCAATGCTCATCCTTTGGTTTAAACGTATTTTTATTGCAAAAAACGAAGTTCTGAAAACGTATGATCACTTCCGATTTTAAATCGATGGTAATTGAATATTGATTGGCTAACCTCCATGACGGAATCATTATACCGTCTTCTATTACTTGCAGTAACGTCTTTGGCCATGATAAACAGAAATTAAATGTGCAAGTTCTCAAAAGATAGTGTTTTTTTCGTGACCTAAACAGATTAAATCAAGACATTGAGAATATCAATTACTGATACGTGTTTATAATATTTTGATACACATGGTAAACACGGAAATACTAGATGTAAATGAGGAAAAGCACTAGGATAATGAAAACATAATGGAAACCACTGTGCAAAGCGACAAGCATTGCTAATTGTTTAGACGGAATGACATGAGTTTGGAATAATATTGGCTCCAATGTGTTTACATTTTGTTTGTTTTAGGGTTTAACGCCATTTTTCAGCACACGATAGGGTATACATGGCAGCCAGTATTTTTGGTGGAGGAAGAACCCGGGAAAAAACCCCGGAAGAACCACCGACCCAAGCGAAGCTACTGACAAGCTTTCTCACATAACTACATTAGCCGAATCTTAGATTCGAACCCACGCAGACAGAGGTGAGACGGCAGTGATCCGTAACGGAAAGCGCTTTAGACCACTCGGCGACTCGGGGCCCCTAATGTGTTTACAAATGAAATTGTAAAAGGATTGTAGTAGATAACAAACTATTCGTTCATGATTTTCAATAAATTATAGAGCAACCATATTACCCTGGTTCTAATAACCTGGATATGAAGCTAAACATGTTTTGCAGGTCTTGGGATTATAGCATGTTTAGCGAAAGAGTGGTGGGTGAGGTTGTATCAGAGCTGTTCGATAATTAACTACACTATACACTGACTGCTCATTTACAACTATGGTCTATATAGTACATAGCAATTCGAAGAGGCGGATCGGTGCCAGAGGAAGAGATATGACTGGTGCACTGATAGAGGGATATACAATTAGCAACTGTGTCATGTATGTGATGTGATAAGAGGGATATACATTTAGCAATTGTGTCATGCATATAGTAGAGGGAGATACAATTAGCAACTGTGTCATGCATGTGATAGAGGGAGATACAATTAGCAACTGTGTCATGTATGTGATGTGATAAGAGGGATATACAATTAGCAATTGTGTCATGCATATAGTAGAGGGAGATACAATTAGCAACTGTGTCATGCATGTGATAGAGGGAGATACAATTAGCAACTGTGTCATGTATGTGATGTGATAAGAGTGATATACAATTAGCAATTGTGTCATGCATATAGTAGAGGGAGATACAATTAGCAACTGTGTCATGCATGTGATAGAGGGAGATACAATTAGCAACTGTGTCATGTATGTGATGTGATAAGAGGGATATACAATTAGCAATTGTGTCATGCATATAGTAGAGGGAGATACAATTAGCAACTGTGTCATGCATGTGATAGAGGGAGATACAATTAGCAACTGTGTCATGTATGTGATGTGATAAGAGGGATATACAATTAGCAATTGTGTCATGCATATAGTAGAGGGAGATACAATTAGCAACTGTGTCATGCATGTGATAGAGGGAGATACAATTAGAAACTGTGTCATGTATGTGATGTGATAAGAGGGATATACAATTAGCAATTGTGTCATGCATATAGTAGAGGGAGATACAATTAGCAATTGTGTCATGCATGTGATAGAGGGAGATACAATTAGCAACTGTGTCATGTATGTGATGTGATAAGAGGGATATACAATTAGCAATTGTGTCATGCATATAGTAGAGGGAGATACAATTAGCAACTGTGTCATACATGTGATAGAGGGAGATACAATTAGCAACTGTGTCATGTATGTGATGTGATAAGAGGGATATACAATTAGCAATTGTGTCATGCATATAGTAGAGGGAGATACAATTAGCAACTGTGTCATGCATGTGATAGAGGGAGATACAATTAGCAACTGTGTCATGTATGTGATGTGATAAGAGGGATATACATTTAGCAATTGTGTCATGCATATAGTAGAGGGAGATACAATTAGCAACTGTGTCATGCATGTGATAGAGGGAGATACAATTAGCAATTGTGTCATGCATATGATGTGATAAGAGGGATATGCAATTAGCAACTGTTTCATACATGTGCATATCTGCAATTCTGCACAAAAAAATTTAACAAAACCTCCAAAATATTAAACCACGCAAATCTCCACTTGATGACAACTTGGATGACTCGCCCCTCCAAATTTGTCCTTTGACCTTTGGAAAAATTTGTGCAGATACTTATGGGTATATTTGCTGTTGCCTTCATCGTATAATGACAATTCAGTATGCATATGTGTTTTCTTATGCAATGGTATGGTAATTCAGTATGAATATGTTTTCTTATGCAATGGTATGGCAATTCAGTATGCATATGTGTTTTCTTATGCAATGGTATGGCAATTCAGTATGCATATGTGTTTTCTTATGCAATGGTATGGCAATTCAGTATGCATATGTGTTTTCTTATGCAATGGTATGGCAATTCAGTATGCATATGTGTTTTCTTATGCAATGGTATGGCAATTCAGTATGCATATGTTTTCTTATGCAATGGTATGGCAATTCAGTATGCATATGTGTTTTCTTATGCAATGGTATGGCAATTCAGTATGCATATGTGTTTTCTTATGCAATGGTATGGCAATTCAGTATGCATATGTGTTTTCTTATGCAATGGTATGGTAATTCAGTATGCATATGTGTTTTCTTATGCAATGGTATGACAAGTCACTATGCATATGTTTACTTATGAAATGGTATTTACATATGCATGCATTATATATATATATATATATATATATATATATATATATATATATATATATATATATATATATATATATATATATATATATATATATATGCATGATAACCTCTCCCTTTTAGTAAGATGGCTGGTTAATTGGATTTATCTATTTATCTACTTTATCAAAGGAATGACCTCTCTCGATATTATGACCCGGTGTGAGTGAACGATATAATATCCACATAGACCTGTGGAAGATTACTGGGACGAAATAATGCAATTCGAAATACGAACCCCCTCAGACAAGAAAAATAACAAATTTAATCAAACAAATCAATAGTGGTAATTTCAATTCTACTTAAAAAATATCAACATGATTTAATATCATTGTTTAATTTGGATTTATTTCATCATCGTAACAAGTGGTGAAAGAGCGCAATAAATTCATCACCTTCATCTCGACCGATTTCCAAAGTTTCCTATTTCTTCGAGTCTTCCTATTCCGACTGCCTCATCCTTCTTGGACTTCCTAGATTTATCTCTGTACTCATCACTTCCTTCTTTCGCACTTCACTCCTAGCTTTTCGCTTTCAGGACTCTACTCATCTTTTTTTTTTTTTCGCGCTCTGTCTTCGGACTGTCGAGTACCCTCTCCCTCAGAAGACTGTTTCATTAAAGGACAAAAATATCCCTTTGATCAAGGTTGTCACTTCTTTAAATGCCCAGTACTTTAAGAGTGCACTCCTTAATTTCACTCGGACAATCATAATCAGTGGTTTCTTTTTTCAGACATCCTAAGACAATCGTTTGTTTCGTCAGTCAGAATTTCTGAACTACGTTATATAACTTTTCCTTTTGAAGAATGACTATTTGACACGGATCGAAAGTTCAGCTGTCTCAAACCCGTTTTAAGATATCCAGTCAACTTCATTGAATCGGAACACTGGCCCCTTTGAAGTTTTAGCACAGATATGAAAGAAATTAAGAAAAAAGGTCAAATGACCCATCCCTAATACCTCTGGTCTAAATGTGATAAAATCTTAATGCTCATTGCATTCACTTTAAGATTCACTGTTTATACCAAATTCGATATTTCACATGCATGTGATGTTTATCCATGTAATGGTTTACATATATGCACGTTTGATGTGTATCCTTATCCAATACATGTATATATATATATATATATATATATATATATATATATATATATATATATATATATATATATATATATATATATCAAAGGATGTGAGTACACAGTGTTTAATATTCATTTATTTATTGCCTTATGACTTTGAGGTAGATGTTTCCTAATGATAGTAAATAAGCTTCCATTTCTTCATTATAATTAGAAAACCAACAAGGTGGGGCAGTAGGGGTGAAGGTGATCTGGCAATCAGTGGGTTGAATAAAATCCAGTATGTGGCTATCAGGGGTGACGGTAAAGTCTGGTAATCGGATAGTTAAACAAAAACAGTAACCAGCCAGGTGGGTTTTATAGGAAAAATCTGGCAATCGTTTGGTTGAAATAAAAACAGGGAACTATTCCAGGTGGGTTGTAAGGGCTTATTCTAAAGACTGCCAATCAGTGAGTTAAATAAAACAGTAGACCAGTCAGGTGTGGGTTTCTGGGCTGAAGGTAAAACTGACAATAAACGGCTTACATAAACAATCAACAAACAGTATTAACTATGCACGAAAATCAGCTGACATTGGGAAAAAAGTTTTTAATAGCCACTTTTTATCGAAATTTGCGATAAAACTGAATACTATGCAGAAGAAAATTAAAATGGAATTAAATTAAAATGTAAACTTATATTATCCAGTACACTAAAAGCCAATTCAGGACTATAATAAGTCAGGACAAAGCCAATTTTCATAACGTTTATGAAAATAGCGTGACAATACAGTCTAACTGGCCGCAGATTATTTATTCTATTCATATTTTCTGCATCTTTCTTCCTCTAAAACTTTAATCAGACTTAGATACAAGTGAGACGTTTTCCATACTTAGTATAAAAAGTGTTTATATTTAAAACAAAGTACTTTGTTTTTCATTTAAATTGACTATTCTATGATTCAAATTGACTATTTTAACATCCGAAATTAACATCTTAGCGTTTGAATTTACCATTCCAGCACCACAAATGACTATTTTAGCATTTAAATTGACTATTTTAGCATTTAAATTGACCAATCCAGCATTCAAACGGACTATTCCAGCATTTGAAATGACAATGTTTGCATTTGCATCGATTATTCTAGCGAATTCGAATTGACCTTTCCATCATTCGAAATTACTATTTAACGTTTGAATTGACTATTCTAGTATTCAGCCTTCGAATGAAAATTTTAATATTTGAATAGACAATTCTAGGATTCAAATGGCCCCTTCCAGCATTAGAAATGACTACTAATGCATTTCAATTGACTATTCTAGGACTCCAATTGACCAATCCAGCATTCAAAATGACTATTTTCGCATTTGAATTGACTATTTTTGCATTCCAATTGACCATTCCAGTATTCGAAATGACTATCTGAGCATTTGAATTGACTAGTCAAGGACTATAATTGACTATTCCAGCATGCGAAATTACTATTTGAGCCTCTGAATTGACTATTCTAGCATTCCACAATTGATTATTCCAGTATTCGAAATGACTATTTTAGCATTTTAATTAACTATCCTAGTATTCACATTGACCATTAAATCATCTGAAATAACTATTTTAGCATTTGAATTGACTATTATAGTATTCAAATTGACCATTCCATCATTTGAAATAACAATTTTAGCATTTGAATTGACTATTCTAGCATTCACATTAACCTTACCAGCATTCGAAATGATTACTAGTATTTTGTATTTTAATATTTGAACTGACTATTCTAGCATTCCAATTGACTATTCCGGCATTCGAAAAATAAGTATTTTAGTTTTTGAATTAACTATTCTAGCATTCCAACTGACTATTCCGGCATTCGAAAAATAAGTATTTTAGTATTTTAATTGATTATTCTAGCATTCCAATTGACTATTCCGGCATTCGAAAATTAAGTATTTTAGTATTTGAATTGACTATTCTAGCATTCCAATTGACTGTTCTGGCATTCGAAAAATAAGTATTTTAGTATTTGAATTGACTATTCTAGCATTTCAATTGACTATTCCGGCATTCGAAAAATAAGTATTTTAGTATTTGAATTGACTATTCTAGCATTCCAATTGACTATTCCGGCATTCGAAAAATAAGTATTTTAGTTTTTGAATTAACTATTCTAGCATTCCAATTGACTATTCCGGCATTCGAAAAATAAGTATTTTAGTATTTGAATTGACTATTCTAGCATTCCAATTGACTATTCCGGCATTCGAAAAATAAGTATTTTAGTATTTGAATTGACTATTCTAGGATTCAAATTGACTATTCCAGCATTCGAAATGACTAATTTAACATTTGAATTGATTATTATTGGATTCAAATTGACCATTCCAACATTCAAAATCCATATTATAGCATTTTAATTGATTGATTATTCTAGCATTTGAATTGGCCATTCCAGCATTCGAAATAACTATATTTGGCATTTGATTTGATCATGCCAGCATTTGCATTGTCCATCCATCATCCAAACTGACCATTCCACCATTTGAATGTACCATTTCCTTTCCAGCATTTGTATTGATCCATTCCAGCAATACTGTAATTGTGAGCTGGTTCAATGTTGTCATATGACGGTAAACAGCGTTAGTCAAGGGAAGTAATTCAGTGAGCTAACTTGAGTACAATAGTTTTATGCATAGATCAGGAAAAAAATTACACTTTTAAAACAGTTGTTTGTATTTATAGATCAGCAAACTACATTAATAATATACTTACCAAAGATTTCTCAGTATTTGTATGTTAATTAAAGTTGTGGGAAAGTGACACGTGTATTTTACCTGACCAGTACATTTTGCATATGCAATGGTTGCTGTCAAGGGTTTTCATGCACAATCCAATGTTGAAGTTGACAGCACTTTTACAGCTATCATCTATATCAAACCAGAAGACCTGATAGCTACTACGATTACATACCCCAGGTTCTCGTGCTTTTTATTGCATAGTATTCGACTTCCAACCCATCACACTGCAGTCTGAACCATCATCCGGTCTCAACCTTTTATGTTGCCAAGGCATAACAAAAGGGGTCATAACCTCAAATCCATGCCATGTGACTCCTTAAATGACTGAATATGAAAAGTGTGGTAAGGAAAATATTTTTTTGAAATTATTGTTACGGTTTGTAATTGCCAGAGTTGACTGATGATCATGTGACCCAAGGGGATGGGGCATATACTTATACTTCCTTTGCAGATTGTTGCAATATGGTACATCGGTCCAGGAAGGTTTAGATTTCCACTGACCAAGTCTTCATGCTTACATATATCAGCAATGTTATAAATAGCACATATTGTAGATTTCCAGTTATAATGATGTCGATTTTATAGTTCCTTGCCTGTATAGGCCGTGGACTGTGTCACTTTCCTTGGTAGTATAGACTGTGTACTGTATCTCCTTCCTTGTTCCTTACCTGTATAGGATGTGGACTATGTCACGTTCCTTGATATTATAGGCTGTGGACTGTATCTCATTCCTGGCTTGTACATGCTGTGGACTGTCTCTTCCCTTGCTTGTAGTGGACTGTGTCTCTTTCCTTGCTCGTATAGGCTGTGGACTGAGTCTCTTTCCTAGCTTGTATGCATATGCTGAGGACTATCTCTCTCCTTCCTTGCTTGTATTGGTTGATGACTGCGTCTCTTTCCTTGCTTGTATAGGAGGACTGTGTCTCTTTCCTTGCTTTTATAGGCTGTTGAGTGGGTGTCTTTCCTTTCTTGACTGTGTCTTTTTCCTTGCTCGTATAGGCTGAGGACTGTTTCTTACCTTGCTTGTATTAGCTGAGGAATGTGTCTCTTTATTTACATGTGTAGGCTGTGGGCCGGGTCTGTCCTTTCTTGTATAGGCTGTAGACCAAAATCTAAATCCATATTGATAACCAATCTCATTTTCAAATACGTACAGACAAACAATGTTTGGGACAAAGTGACCCTTATTAAAATTATAACACCAATCAACCCAGGTCAATGACATCATTATGGCCCTGGCTGCATATCATATGCATAGGACGGGATAAGCGCGTTGCTAAAAAACATAGTATCACAGCAGGTCTGTCATAATGTAGCAGTTCATAAAACCATGGCATGTCATGCTTATTATTTGTGTGCAGTACAGTCCTAACTATAATTAGAATGAGATTTCTCTTTAAACATTATTATATTAAATACAATTTTCTGAAAGACAATTTAATTTAATTTGTTCATTAATAAGAAAGGTTTAGCAATATATAAATGACAGTCATTTGTCTCACCTGAAGCGTACAGGTTCATAAATTATCCTTGTTGTACATCAGTGTCACCAACATTGTATAATACTGCACATTATATAATCTGTAAATAATAGTGCACTACGTAATGGAAGAGTTGGACTTATCTTATTTGCAGTGAGGTAATGATTAGAGAGAGGTAAGGATGGTATTTAGTGTTACAGTAAGGACTGTGTCTCTCCGTATTTGCAGTAAGGTGTATATTAGAGAGGCAAGGATGGTATTTATGTGTGTTGCAGTAAGGACCGTGTCTATGTGTATTTGCAGTAAGGTGTATGTTAGAGAGAGGTAAGGATGGTATTTATGTGTGTTACAGTAAGGACTGTGTCTATGTGTATTTGCAGTAAGGTGTATGTTAGAGAGAGGTAAGGTTGGTATTTATGTGTGTTACAGTAAGGACTGTGTCTCTCCGTATTTGCAGTAAGGTGTGTATTAGAGAGGCAAGGATGGTATTTATGTGTACCACAGCAGTATTTGCAGTGAGGTGTGTATAAAAGACAGGTAAGTGCGGTATTTATCTATATTACCATTGTATTGTCAGTGAGGTGTATATTAGAAACAGGTAATGATGGTATTTATGTCAATTACTGCAGTATTTGCAGTGAGGTGTATATTAGAGACAGGTATGGGTGGTATTTATCTGTATTACCACTGTATTTGCATTGAGGTGTAAGGATGGTATTTATGTGTATCACAGCAATACTTGCAGTGAGGTAATGATTATAGACAGGTAAGGGTTTATCTGTATTACCACTGTACTAACAGTGAAGTGCACATTATAAACAGGTAAGGATGATATGTGTGTGTACCACAGCAGTATTTGGAGTGAGGTGTATATAAAAGACAGGTAAGTGCGGTATTTATCTGTATTACCACTGTATTGGTAGTGAGGTGTATACTAGAAACAGGTAAGGATGGTATTTATGTCAATTACTGCAGTATTTGGAGTGAGCTGTATATCAGAGACAAGTATGTAGGGATTCTACGTGTACTACATCCGTGTTTGCTATGGAGTGTATGTGGAGATACGAAATGTGTTATCTACCTATATACAGCCTTATTTACAGTTGAACATGTATCAAAGACAGGAAAGTACGTGTGGTGTGACGGTTTATTATGCCACTGCTGTGGTAGGCATGTTAAGGTTAGAGTGACGTGTTCCCAATATTTTATTTAAATTATTATGGAAGTCCCACCCAGGCTCAGTTTTGGTTGGAAATTAAAATAGGGAAAGATAGATGTAAAGCTCCTAGACCACATTCAGCAATACCGACGGTTAAATGACTGAATATACAAAAAACGTGACATGCAACGAATAATAATTTAATAACAATTCAATAGTCAAGTGCTTCAGATTTCCCAAGAACTCTCCTTCCGCTTGACCCTGTAATAGCCTATTGCATATTTAATGTTGTTTTAGCTCATAGACTAGAAGAGTCTTATGTTCATCATCTGATGTCTATGTCCTTTAGCACAAGCTGATTGTTTCCAATTCCCTTTACTACTTGGAGAAATGCCAAGAAACTTAATATATGCAGTCATAAATAACCTAGTTGGTACAAAGTTAAAATGGCGAATTTCAGAAACTCAATATGACTGCCACAGCGGTCATCTTGAAAGTCTTGTTACTGCTTGTTGTTCTAATCTGATGGTCATATTAACAAGGGTTTTCCATAACAGAGTTATAATGATGTCTAGTTGTCCCAGAACGATAATGGGTTTTCCATAACGGAGTTATAATGATGTCTAGTCGTCCCAGAACGATAATGGGTTTTCCATAACAGTTATAATGATGTCTAGTTGTCCCAGAACGATAATGGGTTTTCCATAACAGAGTTATAATGATGTCTAGTTGTCTCAGAACAATAATGGGTTTTCCATAACAGAATTATAATGATGTCTAGTTGTCCCAGAACGAAAATGGCAATGATCTGACTTACAATATAGGCCAATTCTAGAGCTATCTTCAAAATTATTTTATTGGTAATCCTCATGAATGAATGTAATACGGTCATCAGAATTTCATCTGAAGAATTCCTTTGTTGTCTAATTGGTCCTAGATGAAAATGGCGTACGTAATTCTTATGTCCAATATAACTGCTAACGTGAACATCTTCAAAATCGTGTTATTGCTACTTCTCTTGAATGAAAAGTAATATTTTCCATGGAGTTTTAACAAGAAGACTTCTTGTGATTTCTAGTTGATCTCTAAACATATGGTGCTGAAAACACATCCAATATGGCCACCATTGTGGCCATCTTGAAATTGTGTTATTACTACTTCTGAATGAATTGTCATATCAGATGGGGTTTTCACTGACTTCCAGCATGGCTGCCGAAATGGCCATCTTAAAAATGTTGTTTGTTACCATAATGTCTCTTTGGAAGCGGGTAATATTATATCATGTTTTCACCAAAACACGTCTTATGATAAGCAGTTAGACCTGAATGGTAATGGGGTTGACCTGACATCCAATATGAAGACCGTTATATCAACATGGGGCTTCTACCAGCAGACTTCTTAAGATGTATTGTTGGTTCTTAAATTTTTATGGAGAAGGCATGCCACTTCTCTGCATCTAAAGCAGGAGTCTCAACTTTATACTGCCCTGAGGACCGCACGAGGGCATTTTCAATGACCAAAGGGAAGCGCCATCTTTGTTATTTCTCATGAGTCATGACACGTTGTGACGCCAATCATTTTGCGGACCACAGGATACGCCTTGGCGGGCCGCGTGTTTGAGACCTCTGATCTAAAATGTGTCTGGAAAATGCGTATCACTCGTATCCATCTAAAGTGTATTTGGGAAAAGCATATTACTTGTGTCCATCTAAAATGTATTTGGGAAAAGCATATTACTTGTGTCCATCTAAAATGTATTTGGGAAAAGCATATTAGTTGTGTCCATCTAAAATGTATTTGGGAAAAGCATATTTCTTGTGTCCATCTAAAATGTATTTGGGAAAAGCATATTACTTGTGTCCATCTAAAGTGAATTTGGGAAAAGCATATTACTTGTGTCCATCTAAAGTGTATCTGGAAAACGCATATTACATGTGTATCTATGAAAAATCACTTGTGTATCTGGGGAAATCATATCACTTGAGCATCTGGGAAACAGCATATAACTTGCATGCATCTAACAAAAAAAAAGAGTTTTAAAATCCATGAACCGTTTCCATAAATTCAAAACTGCATCAGTCTAAGCTGCCTTATGTTGGTACATACTTTAGAATCAAAAGTTACCATAAATTCATCTGTACGCTGAACCAAACATACGCCAATGAATCAGACCCACTCCCGCGATGATATTGACTGGCAGTTTAGGGGTTGATATCAGCTATTAATTTAAACCTTCAAAAATATGCAGTTAATTTTGTTTGCACATAAGAGTACATTTTATGAACTTACCAGTATTTCTGTCGGCTGTGGAACAACCGTCCACGGAGCAACTCCTATATTTGGCGACTTACAAATCCACGTGAAATAGCACAACCCTCTGTCCCGTGGTCATTTTTAATTTCGCCCTAGATATGGCTGTGATAAATACAGGTAAGCATCTAAGGTGTAGGTAGGTGTGTTCAGGCACACAAAGCATCCATCATCTCACAGGTTATTTTGGGGGTTGGTGATTTATCGGACTAAGGCAAAATGTACTAAAAATCCTCGCAATTAAACAAACTATGACCTCCTATGTATGTATTAACACAGTAGTCTATGTCAATTAGCAAATCAAATTATATTCTATCGATAAAAGCTAATTATGTTTCTAATTCTTCTTTAGGAAGATTAAGTTTGTTTGTTTGATTAGGATTTTTAACGTAGCTTTAACAATTTTTCAGTCATATCGCTACGATGTCTGCTGTGAGGCAGTTTATAGTGATGTCTAGCACTGAGGCATCATGCCGCAGACATGTAGCATGATGTCCCACCCAGTCACATTATCCTGACACCAGGCCGACCAGTCCTAACACTAACCTCTTAATGCTGAGCGTCAAGCGAGGCAGCTATTAGTACCATTTTTGTAAGTCTTTGGTATGACTCGGCCGGGGATCGAACCCACGACCTCCCGCTTCCGCGGCGAACGCTCTAACACTAACCACTAGGCCAGCGGAGCGGTGGGAAGATTAAGACTCACTCCAGTAAAGGTACCCATGACTGAATACATTATAACGTTTCCATCAACATTAACGATGATGAAGTTGAATTATAGTGCTGTATCGCCCACTAGTGGCATGTATCACTGTTTTAAGTTTCCAGCAAACCTGGATATTTAATTACGCCGGAGGGAGGGGGGAATGGTGCCGCTTGCTATTGAGTAACCATCGACCTGAATGGAGGACACTGGGTGAGTGGGAATAGACCCATCACACACTCAACCGTAACATAGCATAAACAAAGCAAATTACCAGTATGTATCCTAGTCACACCGCAACAGTAACGCAGGGGTAAAGTAAACACAATAGTGTGTAACAGTTATGCAATCAAATTTTGTTTGTGCCCAGACGAATTGTTAAATAAATTCTGAGCTATTCAACCATGTGGCATTTCATGTATATATTTAGTGCATTTGTCAATCAAGCCACCTGGTAAGCAGATACGGTTACCAAGTACAAAATCACAAAAATTCCAGAATGACACAATCCCAGCTTTTCAAAGTGATCTCAGACATTTTCTTGTGACGGGGGTTGGGGTGGGGGTGTCTAGCTGGAAATTTACCATTCTTAACACGTGATAATGACTCTAGTAACAGAACATACATAGGTGTACGTTAATACACGCGTGGCTTGGTGGTGTTGGTTTGATTGATTTTGATGGCGCTTGATTTGTGATCTTGACGGCATAAGTAGTGTTTTAATCATTTATTTGACTATCTTTTGTTGTCCGCATATTTTGGTTATTTTGTATTCTTTATAGTATGTATCGTTAGACATTAATCAACAAAATTAAATGCAAATGACAAATAAAAAATCTGACAAAAACAAATCTATGAATTTAGGTACCCAATAAAATATATCGTCTTTGCAAAACCATGAAAAGAGATATCCACGAAAATAAATGAAAGCACTCTTGCTGCAAGTTTGTGTGATTTCGATTTTAAAACTTTTGGCAATTTTAGTCATATCGCTAAATGTGTCTGCTGTGTGGCAGTGATGTCTAACACTGGTGCATCATGTCTCAGGCATGTAGCAGCATGACCCACCCAGTTACAATATCCTGATATCAGGCCTAAAACGGGCTTCTAAATGTTGATCATTTACGGAGGCAAAAGCTGGTACCATTTTTATAAATATTTGGTATGACTCAATCGGGGCTCGAACCCGCGACCTCCATCATCTGAGACGGATATTCTGATCAATTACGCCACAAGAACGGTCCACTGACGGAAAATCATCAGGAATTATTCCTTTATCATCCTTCACGGAAGCCAGCTGGCAACTTAATAAACAGTTGTACTTCTTGGTTAGGTTTTAATTCTACATTTTAACATATGGACATTCTTAACTGGTAAATATATCTAACTAGTACGCACGATTTTCTTGGAGACGTCAGTGAGATGGTGTAACCGAGTAATACAATTAATGTGAAGACTGTAATGAGATGGAAAAACAGCCGATTAATACAATGAATGTGAGGAATACAACGAGGTGGAATAACAACCGACTACATGAATATGAGGACTACAACGAGATGGAATAACAACTCATTAATATAAAGAGTGTGAAGACTATAATGAGATGGAAAAACAGCCGATTAATACAAGGAATGTGAGGACTACAACGAGGTGGAATAACAACCGACTACATGAATAGGAGGACTACAACGGGATGGAATAACAACTCATTAATATAAACAGTGTGAAGACTATAATGAGATGGAAAAACAGCCGATTAATACAAGGAATGTGAGGACTACAACGAGCTGGAATAACAACCGACTACATGAATAGGAGGACTACAACGGGATGGAATAACAACTCATTAATATAAAGAGTGTGAAGACTATAATGAGATGGAAAAACAGCCGATTAATACAAGGAATGTGAGGACTACAACGAGGTGGAATAACAACCGACTACATGAATATGAGGACTACAACGAGATGGAATAACAACTCATTAATATAAAGAGTGTGAAGACTATAATGAGATGGAATAACAGCTTAGTAATACAATTAATGTGAAGACTGTAATGAGATGGAAAAACAGCCGATTAATACAAGGAATGTGAGGACTACAACGAGGTGGAATAACAACCGACTACATGAATATGAGGACTACAACGAGATGGAATAACAACTCATTAATATAAAGAGTGTGAAGACTATAATGAGATGGAATAACAGCTTAGTAATACAATTAATGTGAAGACTGTAATGAGATTGAAAAACAGCCGATTAATACAAGGAATGTGAGGACTACAACGAAGTGGAATAACAACCGACTACATGAATATGAGGACTACAACGAGATGGAATAACAACTCATTAATATAAAGAGTGTGAAGACTATAATAAGATGGAATAACAGCCTAGTAATACAATGAATGTGAGGACTATAATAAGATGAAATAACAGCTTAGTAATACACTGAATGTGAGGACTATAATGAGATGGAATAACAGCTTAGTAATACAATGAATGTGAGGACTATAATGAGATGGAATAACAGCTTAGTAATACAATGAATGTGAGGACTATAATGAGATGAAATAACAGCCTAGTATAACAATGAATGTGAGGACTATAATGAGATGGAATAACAGCTTAGTAATACAATGAATGTGAGGACTATAATGAGATGAAATAACAGCCTAGTAATACAATGAATGTGAGGACTATAATAAGATGGAATAACAGCCTAGTAATACAATGAATGTAAGATGGAATAACAGCCTAGTAATACAATGAATGTGAGGACTATAATAAGATGGAATAACAGCTTAGTAATACAATGAATGTGAGGACTATAATAAGATGAAATAACAGCTTAGTAATACAATGAATGTGAGGACTATAATGAGATGAAATAACAGCTTAGTAATACTATGAATGTGAGGACTATAATGAGATGGAATAACAGTTTAGTAATACAATGAATGTGAGGACTATAATGAGATGGAATAACAGCTTAGTAATACAATGAATGTGAGGACTATAATGAGATGGAATAACAGCTTAGTAATACAATGAATGTGAGGACTATAATGAGATGGAATAACAGCCTAGTAATACAATGAATGTGAGGACTATAATAAGATGAAATAACAGCCTAGTAATACAATGAATGTGAGGACTATAATGAGATGGAATAACAGCCTAGTAATACAATGAATGTGAGGACTATAATAAGATGGAATAACAGTCTAGTAATACAATGAATGTGAGGACTATAATGAGATGAATTAACAGCTTAGTAATACAATGAATGTGAGGACTATAATGAGATGGAATAACAGCTTAGTAATACAATGAATGTGAGGACTATAATGAGATGGAATAACAGCTTAGTAATACAATGAATGTGAGGACTATAATGAGATGGAATAACAGCTTAGTAATACAATGAATGTGAGGACTATAATAAGATGGAATAACAGCTTAGTAATACAATGAATGTGAGGACTATAATAAGATGAAATAACAGCTTAGTAATACAATGAATGTGAGGACTATAATGAGATGGAATAACAGCCTAGTAATACAATGAATGTGAGGACTATAATAAGATGAAATAACAGCTTAGTAATACAATGAATGTGAGGACTATAATGAGATGGAATAACAGCTTAGTAATACAATGAATGTGAGGACTATAATAAGATGAAATAACAGCTTAGTAATACAATGAATGCGAGGACTATAATGAGATGGAAAAACAGCTTAGTAATACAATGAATGTGAGGACTATAATGAGATGGAATAACAGCTTAGTAATACAATGAATGTGAGGACTATAATGAGATGGAATAACAGCTTAGTAATACAATGAATGTGAGGACTATAATAAGATGAAATAACAGCTTAGTAATACAATGAATGTGAGGACTATAATAAGATGAAATAACAGCTTAGTAATACAATGAATGTGAGGACTATAATAAGATGAAATAACAGCCTAGTAATACAATGAATGTGAGGACTATAATGAGATGGGATAACAGCTTAGTAATACAATGAATGTGAGGACTATAATGAGATGCAATAACGGTTTAGTAATACAATGAATGTGAGGACTATAATGACATGGAATAACAGCTTAGTAATACAATGAATGTGAGGACTATAATGAGATGAAATAACAGCTTAGTAATACAATGAATGTGAGGACGTTAATGAGATGAAATAACAGCCTAGTAATACAATGAATGTGAGGACTATAATGAGATGGAATAACAGCTTAGTAATACAATGAATGTGAGGACTATAATGAGATGGGATAACAGCTTAGTAATACAATGAATGTGAGGACTATAATGAGATGGAATAACAGCTTAGTAATACAATGAATGTGAGGACTATAATGAGATGGAATAACAGCTTAGTAATACAATGAATGTGAGGTTTATAATGAGATGGAATAACAGCTTAGTAATACAATGAATGTGAGGATTATAATGAGATGGAATAACAGCTTAGTAATACAATGAATGTGAGGACTATAATGAGATGGAATAACAGCCTAATAATACAATGAATGTGAGGACTACAATGAGATGGAATAACAGCTTAGTAATACAATGAATGTGAGGACTACAATGAGATGAAATAACAGCTTAGTAATACAATGAATGTGAGGACTATAATAAGATGAAATAACAGCTTAGTAATACAATGAATGTGAGGACTATAATAAGATGAAATAACAGCTTAGTAATACAATGAATGTGAGGACTATAATGAGATGGAATAACAGCTTAGTAATACAATGAATGTGAGGACTATAATGAGATGGAATAACAGCTTAGTAATACAATGAATGTGAGGACTATAATAAGATGAAATAACAGCTTAGTAATAGAATGAATGTGAGAACTATAATGACATGGAATAACAGCTTAGTAATAGAATGAATGTGAGGACTATAATGACATGGAATAACAGCCTAGTAATACAATGAATGTTGTGATAACTAAAATGAAAAATCAGCCATATTGATCCAGTCCCTTGTCTGAAATGGAGAGAAGTTGTATAATACACATATAATGTATTTTAGAATAAAGTTATAACTTTATATGACAACAATGCAGCATATATTGCGTGTTAACTAACCTTCCTCACTTGAGCATGTCCCATTTTCATTAATATATGCCTTAGAATTAAGTCTGTACTTAGGACATTTCTACAGGGTAATTATATGTCAGAATGAAATTTCAGCCAATCAAATCGCGGCGTCCTAAACTTACGTTCAAGTGCACGTTCTGCTGGTGAAATCTAAACCAGACTTTTACACTTGTGAAATCTAGGCCAGATTTTTAGACTTGTGAAACATGGCTACCTGGTTCGATCTATTCTTTGTCCTCGTGTGTCTACATTATTCATTTTCAGCTTAGATAGGGACTGTAGTTATTGTTTAAGTCCCTAAATATGCCCTTGAAATAATACGTCTGGTCGACTGCATTTTGATACTCTTCTTCCTCTCTTGGACATTTATTTTTCATAGATTTATTGTACCTATTATCAATTTGGGTGTCTCATTAGATGGACCAACAAAGCCTTGTACAGTCTTTTTTTATATCCAATGATCAGAATTTTCTAGCCCAAGGTTGCCCCGTCTAATCACAGAGGGACATCATTGTTACTTGATGTTGTGGGCAGTTACTCGTCATTGTATCGTGTCCTTTTGAAAGTATCATATTATTAGGGAATGGATTGTTAGTTTTCACTCATTTACCACAGTCTTGATTCCAACAAAGCCAGAGATAAATTATTCCCGGAAAAAAAAGACGTCTTTCATTCCATAATGGATAAGCAATTTAAATGACTCTTCTTATTTGGAGGTGAATAAAAGCTGAACAAACTTTGTAGCAGCTGCTAGTCGAGTTATTTTATGTCGGTATTAAAATCAATCAAATTATAGAGATGATTGGATTAGCTTTCATCGGGGTGGGAAGTTATATACTATAGAAAATATTGTATGCTTGTTTTAATTTTTTTTGTCTCCAGCATTTATGATAATGATTTTAAAATGTTTCTGCATAATGATGAACCACGATGTGAAAATGTGAATTTTAAACACTCGTATGAACTGTTGCTGAATAATAAAATCAAAATCACTTCTCTGACAGCATGTTTGACTGCAATTACCCAAGAATATAACGTGAAGGAGAAAATGTGGCATGTACACTTACATCATCTCATCCAAGCTCCCAATGTGACCATGTACGCCGACATCATCCCGTTTTAGCTTCCAATGTGACCATGTACGCCGACATCATCCCGTTTTAGCTTCCAATGTGACCATGTACGCCGACATCATCCCGACCTAGCTACCAATGTGGCCATGTACGCCGACATCATCATGTGCTAGCTACCAATGTGGCCATCCATGTACGCCGACATCATCCTGTGCTAGCTTAACAATGTGGCCATGTACGCCGACATCATCCTGTGCTAGCTTAACAATGTGGCCATGTACGCCGACATCATCCTGTGCTAGCTTACCAATGTGGCCATGTACGCCGACATCATCCTGTCATGGTTAACAATGTGGCTACCAATATATCTACCAGTAAGGGCAGAACTGAGACACATCCACATGTATTGATGTTTTCCAATCATTGATGTTTAACAAATAATTGAATATAATTAAAGTTATCATAAAATGTGACATCGTGTGCACTCTTTCTACTGATTTTTGCAACATGCTGCAATATTAAAAGTCTGATAATATCCAACTATAAATAGTGCATCTGGGAAAATAAACAGAAAATAAGAAAAAGTATAAATAGTAAAAATCATAAATAAAAAGAAAAAAGCATAAATAACAGATCATCACCCATCAAAGAACATAATATAATCATCAATAGAAATAAGACATCAATCGAAAATAATCATAACTAGAAAATAATCATCGATATAAAATAAGCCTCAATAGAAAATAAGCATAAATAGAAAATAATCATTAATAGAAAATACGTGAAAATAGAAATAGTCATCAATAGAAAATAATCATAAATAGAAAATAGTCATCGATAGAAAATAATCATAAATGGAAAAAAGTCATAAAAAATCATCAGTTCAAAATAGTCATCAATATAAAATAATCATCAGTTGAAAATAATCAAAAGAAAAATAGTCAATAGGAAATAATCAATAGAAAATAATCCTAAATAGAAAAAAGTCATATAAAAAATCATCAATAGAAAATAGTCGTCAATATAAAACAAATCAACAATTGAAAATAATCAATAGAAAAATCGTCAATAGAAAATAATCAATAGAAAATAATCATAAATAGAAAGTAATCATCCACAGAAAATAAGCATATATAGAAAATAATCATTTATAGAAAATATGCATAAATATACAATAATCATCAATAGAAAATAGTATAAATATTAAAAAAATCATCAATAGAAAATAAGCATACATAGAAAATAATCATCAAGAGAAAATAATCATTGATAGAAAATAAGCATTAATATAAAAGTCATTAATAGAAAATATGCATAAATATACAAAAATCATCAATAGAAAAAACTCATAAATAGAAAATAATCGTCAATATAAAATAATCAATAGGAACAAATCATCAATATAAAATAAACCTAAATAGAAAAAAAGCATAAATATAAAGTCATCAATAGAAAATACGCATAAATAGAAACTAAGAATTAAAGAAAAAATGATAATTAGAAAATATGTGCACATTGGGCCACTATAATGATTACAGCAAACGCGGATGATAGTGTAGAAAACATGACACAGAAAAATAAAGGTTGTATTCGTCCCTAATTAGGCAATAAATAGGAATTTCAGTTGTCTGTGTTATTCTACTTCCGTCATCGTCCTACCAATCTTCTCGTTAATAAGCTTTCTTTACGCAATACGTTGTCAAGTCATTAAATTATACTTCCTGAACAATAGGAGGCTGCTTTACAATTAGCAACTGTATACGTACAATTTGACCATTGTACGATGACATATGATCCAAACACAGGAATGGTGTTATAATGATGGAGATTCTAGTGATGGTGCGCTGTACTTTTTTAAAAATGTAAACCAATGCATATACCATTCTTATTTACTTTGTACAGTATTTTAAATTGATATTTATGGCAACAAAATAATCTTATTACATAATACAGTGGTTTCTCACTCTAAGTTCCCTCAATATACGGATGTCTTTCTTATTACACAATACAGTGGTTTCTCACTGTAATGCATGTCATTTGTACTGCTGTCTTAAAACGTGACTATGAAAATGAATTGCACTAATCGGATCAAATTTTGTTTCATCATTGCTACTAAATTTATATCAGTTATAATTGGAATCTTACATTAATAAATTTGATTGAATACACAAATTATCCTCGTTATAAGACCTCTCACTTATAACACTTGTGAGTTTAATCGCTCCCATATAACATATTTGTGTTGTCAAACATAAAACCAAACCAACTGGCAACTCTATGAAAAAGACAACGCATTAGACGCAGTGAGCAGTGCATACATGTTATCTCTTGTGTGCGTAATGATGAGCTTGATTGATATTTGTAATAGAGTTTGCTGTCAGACTTATTTAATTTTTTTTGCTTTTTGGAGGGGTGGGTGGGTGTTTTTTTAATAGACATAACATACCAGTATTTGAATGGTCTGTTTTAGATAGACAGGCAGAAAAGGCGGATTAGATTCACAAGCATAAAGGCACATTTAGATAGACAGGGAGAAAAGGGCATATTTAGACAAGCAGAAAAAGCAGATTTAGATAGACAGGCAGAGAAAGGCAGATTTAGATAGACATGCAGAAATCGCGGATTTAAATAGACAGGCAGAACAGGCGGATTTATATAGATAGGCGGAAAAGGCGGATTTAGACAGACAGGCAGAAACAGCGCAGTTAGATAGACAGACAGAAAAGACAGAGTTGGATTGACAAGCAGAGTTATATGGACAGACAGAAAAAGCGGATTTAAATAGACAGGTAGACAAAGCAGATTTAAATAGACCGGCAGAAAAGGCAGATTTAATAGTTCGGCAGAAAATAGCGGATTATATAGATAGGCAGACCAGGCAGATTTAGATATATAGGCTGAAAAGGCGGATTTAGATATATAGGCAGAAAATGCGGACTTAGGCAAAATGGCAGCTTTATATAGACAGGCAGAACAGGCGGATTTATATAGATAAGCAGAAAAGGCAGAATTAAGAGATAGGCAGAAAATAGCGGATTTATATAGACAGGCAGAAAAGGTAGATTTAGATAGATAAGCAGAAAATAGCGGATTTATATAGACAAGCAGAAAAGGTAGATTTAGATAGACAGGCAGAAACAGCGCATTTAGATAGAGAGACAGAAAAGACAGAGTTAGATTGACATGCAGAACATGCTGATTTAGATAGGCAGAAAAGGCGGATTTAGATAGGCGGAAAAGACGGATTTAAATAGACAAGCAGAAAAGGCGGATTTAGATAGTTAGGCAGAAATGCGGATTTATTTAGCTTGGCAGGAAAGGCGGATTTAATAGATGGGCAGAAAAGACGGAATTAGATATTCAGAAAAGGCCGATTTAGATATATATGCAGACAAAGCGGATTTAGATGGATAGGCAGACAAAGCAGATTTAGATTGGCAGAGAAAACAAATTTAGATAGGCAGGCAGAGAAAGCGGATTTAGATAGACAGGCAGAGAAAAACAAAACAAATGGAGGGTATTCAGGATGGCTGACAGAGACGACAGCTAATGTAAATCTTTCTATATAATTGGTCATCTGGAAATAACACATTATATTTATTTAAATTTTTCAGGCGCTATTGTTTGAGATTTTACAAACAAAGTAGTGTCCGTACTAGTGTCCGTGCAAGTGTCAATATAAAGAAATGGCATATCACTGTACCTTTTTTTTAATTATTTTGCCTTGTTTTCTTGTTAAGTCAAAGAAATATATTATAACAAATATGCTTGGTTGTAAAGGCTTTCTTAAACTATCTCACAAATAAGCAAGCCGTCAAATGCTTCAACCTTGAGTATATTTAATAACGTTTTGCATCAAACAAGTCTGATGAAAATAAGATATCCTATTATTTGGAACGTTAATTAGTAATTAATGATTGAGTCATTAGCCCACATGTGCAAGCATGGTACGTTTTAGAATTTTTTAAACAAACTATTATTTTCAAACTGTAATTTAGAAATTAATTTGAAAAAAGTTCAGATATTAATGTGATCAGTAGCTAAAAAGTTTAATTTAATTGATGCAAATAAAAAAGATTCAAGCATTTAAAGTTGTTTCTAAAGTTTTACTGCCTAACAAAAGAGCTTCCCTTTTGTCTATAAGAAACAATTAATTTCTTATACTTGTATTATTTCTGCCAATTATTTTGACGTGTCATCTTTAACCAATGATAGGGATGCGAACCATGCAAAATTGTGGTCTGCTTAGCAGCCAAAGATCTGGACATCTCTCATACAGAAGGAGCTTATGGTATTTGTTTCAAAATTTGCTGCCCAAAGTCAAGCAGCTTCTAAAGGTTAATTATTTTAACACTGAAGCTGTAATAATTCATATAATACCAGAACTGCATTCTTGTTATTCAAAACAAAACCCAGTACATTTTTGTGCATACATTATTATTATCTAATTTTAGCAGCATTTTCTGGATTTCTGGCGAGGACTCTACTTTCTCATATTTTCGACAATCATTTGTTTAATACACATTGTAATATGATAGTTTAAACTGTAATGATATATTCCATGACCCTACTCTCTCGTGTTGTCTCAGTCGTCGATTTAATACACATGAGTAATATAGTTTAAACTGTAAGGGTATATCACAAGCACATGTTCTAAAAATAGGCCTTTAGAATCTAAATAATCTTTAGGAAATGATTTTCATTTTCACGTTTTAATTTCAAAAGGAGTCCTTTTAAATCAGATCGTACCGCTTCTATTATTTATTAACACATAAATTTACAAGTAAAAGCAAATAAAACTCATGCACAGAGAGAGAGAGAGAGAGAGAGAGAGAGAGAGAGAGAGAGAGAGAGAGAGTTAATACTTCAGGACAGAAATCATAATCAAGGGGCACAACTCTGCTTTGTTATAAATGGCTTACAAATGAGTATGACACAGGAGTTAGGATATAAACTTATTAAAATAAATCGTGTTAATTTTCTAATAAATTTAATTCAAATTATTTTACAGTGTAACTTTTAACTCAAATTGTTATACAGTGTAACTTTTAATTCAAATTATTATATAGTGTAACTTTTAATTCAAATTATTATACAGCGTAAATTTTAATTCAAATGGTTATACAGTGTAATGAAATCCCAATGGTTATACACTGTAACTTTTAATTAAAAATGGTTGTCTTATGATTGAAATTAGTGTTACACTTAGAACGTCTTTCAAATTTTGTAAAACTACTTACTTTATTTTTGGAAATATAAATATCTATAACCTGACATGCTACTGGCAAACACTGTTAATGGATAGAAACTGATTCTATGTAGATACTGAATGTATAGACACTGATTCTAGCTAGAAACTGTGCTATGATAGACAGTGATTCTAGCTAGACACTGAATGGATAGACACATATTCTAACTAATGGATAGACACTGATTCTAACTAGACACTAAATGGATAGAAACAGATTCTATCTAGACACTGTGAATGGATAGACACTGATTCTAGCTAGACACTGAATGGATAGACACTGATTCTAGCTAGACACTGATTCTAGCTAGACACTGTGCTATGATAGACACTGATTTTAGCTAGACACTGAATGGATAGACACATATTCTAACTAGACACTGAATTGATAGACACTGATTCTAACAAGACACTGAATGGATAGACACTGATTCTAACTAGACACTGAATGGATAGAAACAGATTCTAACTAGACACTGAATGGATAGACACTTATTCTTGCTAGACATTGTGAATGGATAGACACTGATTCTAGCTAGACACTAAATGTATAGATACTTATTCTAGCTAGACACTGTTGTCATCTCTGAGATGAATTATATAAAGTACTATGAAAATGATATTTACCTTTTGTTTTGTGTTGCTATTTTTGTGTTCCTTTATTGATTTACTTTCGATGCAGTTTGTCATCCTTAACTGTTGATGTAAGTATAGATTCGCTTTCAAAATTAATTCACTAATCATGGAGTAAAATAATTAATTAGCTCACCATGGATTATAATTAATTAATTAGCTCACCATGGAGTTAAATGAGTGATTGCATATATTTAGAGCAACTAATTTCAGCACGAAGATATAAAACAAAAGACACTCACCAATCTCAGCACTGCACTTTATGCACTGAAATCAGACCACTGTGACCTATCCATGGTATTTATGTTCCCTGTCACTTCTTGTGTGGTCTCTGGATTATCTAAACCTTAGTCCATGGTTCTTATGCAAATGTTTATGAACTCTTTGCCCCAATCTCATATCAGATTAAAATCCAGTAAAACATGTGGGATAAAGATCTAGACCGTGATGAGTTTCATTGTAACAACATCTTGGTGTAATTGGTGTATTATGAGGGGATGCCAACATACTGCATTGTAATACAAATTCCTGACTTTTTCCTTCTATGGATAAAATCTTCTCATTCTACACTAATGACTTTGTTAAAAGTTATCACAGTAGATGAAGCCTAAATAGAGTACGACACATTTATTTTAAATGCATATGGTTTTTACCAGCAAATTTAGTGTTGTGGCTGTGGGAAAGTTGTACGATTCCTTCAGTGGTGTGGAATGAAGACTGGACCTTAACAAGTACCTGTTATTTAAAAACAAAATTGGCAAGTTGTTAAAATTGTACTTGTCCTGCAAAGGGTACACTAATTTCACATGCTGAAATTTGGATTTGTTAGATGAAAGCTTACTAATGTCACAAGGGTCCCCGAGTGGCCGAGTGGTCTAACGCGCTTTCCATTACGGATCACTGCCTCTCACCTGTGTCTGCGTGGGTTCGAGTCTAAGATTCGGCTTATGTAGTTATGTGAGAAAGCTTGCCAGTAGCTTCTCGTGGATCAGCGGTTCTTTCCGGGTTTTTTTTTCTCGGGTTCTTCTTCCACCAGTAATACTGGCCGCCATGTATAGCCTATCGTGTGCTGAAAAATGGCGAACAAACAAACAAACAAACTAATGTCACACATTGTTCGACTCATTTCCTAATCTGTGTAATTTTCAAGTGACTAAATGCATACATATTGACCCTTTACACAATCCACCCACCACTCCTACCCAGCTAGGACATAAATACCAAGGGCCCCTTGGCAGTTAACAGAGTTGAGGCCCCTTTTTGGTAATTTATCAAAGAACAAACTTGTGTCCTCAATGTGTACCATTTCGGCCACTGGTCCGGGCCCACTTCTAGGTTGGGACCCTTGGCAGTTGCCTAGTTTACCTAGGCAAAAGTTTGCCACTGGCTCCTACAGAGATGTTCTATTTCTGCTTCCTGTAACTATGTTATTTTGATCGTCTACAATGTTATTAGTATTTTTTATTTAAAGAAACAAACTAAAACCACTACTGTTTAATTTGTAATTAGAAAACACATATGCATCTGCTGAAGACCAATACTGTCAGTCTAATAAAATAAGAACTCTAGAAACAAAATTGGAAAAAAATTCAACACTGGCCTCATAATATGATCATATCATTAGTATATACATAAGTCAAGCAATTTTCTTTTAAAAATTGTGTAAAAAAAATTATGTAATGAAATGAGCATTTAACCAATTACCTATTTATAACCATGATCAAGTGGCTCTAGGCTTAGCATTGCATTGTTGCTAAAATGGACTGGATAAATGGATGAACATAAAAATACCGAGGATGAAGTACTTTCCAACACTGGGAGCTGTTCAATGCATTGTTGCGAAGAGTATCATTTGAATGATTTAATTACTTTAGCTAAAATACCCCAGGTCCCCAGATACTGTCACTATTACTATAGCCAAATTACCTCAGGTCCCCAGATACTGTCACTACTACTATAGCCAAATTACCCCAGGTCTCCAGATACTGTCACTATTACTATAGCCTAATTATCTCAGGACCCCAGATAATATCACTTTTACTTTAACCAAATTAACCCAGATACCCAGATACTGTCACTATTAATACAGCCAAATTACCCCAGGTCCCCAGATACTGTCACTATTACTATAGTCAAATTACCTCATGTCCCCAGATACTGTCACTATTACTATAGTCAAATTACCTCATGTCCCCAGATACTGTCACTATTACTATAGTCAAATTACCTCATGTCCCCACATATTGTCAGTATTATTGCAATCATGATATGTCATGTCCCCATTTGTCACTACTGCAACCACGATATGTCATGTCCCTGGATAAAGTTCATATAACTGCAGCTAAGATATTTCATGCCTGCAGTTGTTATTACTACTGGACAATTTTCTTCTCACAGTAAATACAATATGACTCAGATTGAGAGCATTATTACATTATTACACTATTACATTCATTATTACATTCATTACTTCAATGTAATAAGATCATGTTGAAACACAGTCATATAGATGTTGACATATTTGGGAAGACAGTTTACAAACTACTAAATATGGAAAACAAACTAATCTTTAGTAAATACTTTGTAATAAATCTACAGTACTTTTATCTTCCTTAAAAAATATTTAAAAAAACAATGAAAAAGATAAGGAAAATAAAAGGGAAAAAACAGAAGAAATGGAAAGGCAATAAAAACATTGAATACAGTTAGTTTGAAATTATTTATATTTTGGTAAAATAATAAAAATCAATTTAGGTAGATTTTTTAAATTACCAAGTTTCTCAGGACACATTAAGTCTGGTCTTGTATAAAAGTGCTTGGGTAGTAATTGTTTTCCTTATTCTCTGAAATATCTACATTAAAGAAGATAATGAAATTCATCACCCATCCAGTTATGGATGCAAAGCACAATCTTTCATATACAGGCCCATTCTACCATCTTCCCTTCTCTTTTGATAAACAATTATGACATATTAAAATTTTTATTTCATTTGCTTTTTTATAGGTCTTTTAACATGTTAATTCCATTTTAAAAATGCTATATGTACCAGCTTTTTTCTCAGTAGTAATGGATGATTCCTATGTTTGCATAAACTGATCATGAAGTCTTTCCATAAATATTATATCCAGCCAGCATTAGTTGGGTATATTTTGATCAATCCAAATAAATTGAACCCTAGTTTCTGATAGGATGTTTTGAATGCTCTCATTCCATCTGCTTCTGCCTAGACCATCATTATAATCCAGTGTATGCCTAGACCATCATAATAATCCTGTGAATGCCTAGATCATCATTATATACCAGTCTATGCCTAGACCATCATTATAATCCAGTGTATGCCTAGACCATCATTATAACCAAGTCTATGCCTAGACCATCATAATAATCCTGTGAATGCCTAGATCATCATCATATACCAGTCTATGCCTAGATCATCATTATAATCCTGTGTATGCCTAGACCATCATTATAACCCAGTCTATGCCTAGATCATCATTATAACCCAGTCTATGCCTAGATCATCATTATAACCCAGTCTATGCCTAGATCATCATTATAACCCAGTCTATGCCTAGCTCATCATTATAACCCAGTCTATGCCTAGATCATCATTATAATCCAGTGAATGCCTAGACCATCATTATATACCAGTCTATGTCTAGTTCATCATTATAACCATGCCTATACCATCATTATAACCCAGTCTATGCCTAGATCATCATTATAACCCAGTCTATGCCTAGATCATCATTATAACCCAGTCTATGCCTAGATCATCATTATAACCCAGTCTATGCCTAGATCATCATTATAACCCAGTCTATGCCTAGATCATCATTATATACCAGTCTATGCCTAGATCATCATTATAATCCAGTCTATGCCTAGACCATCATAATAATTCTGTGAATGCCTAGATCATCATTATAATCCTGTGTATGCCTAGACCATCATTATAATCCAGTGTATACCTAGACCTTCATTATAATCCTGTGTATGCCTAGACCATCATTATAATCCAGTGTATGCCTAGACCATCATAATAATCCTGTGAATGCCTAGATCATCATTATATACCAGTCTATGCCTAGATCATCATTATAATGCAGTCTATGCCTAGATCATCATTATAACGCAGTCTATGCCTAGACTATCATTATAATCCAGTGTATGCCTAGACCATCATTATAATCCAGTGTATGCCTAGACCATCATTATAATTCAGTGTATGCCTAGACCATCATAATAATTCTGCAATAGCCTCAGATACATGATACATGATATATGATAGTTTTGTGTCTTTACCATTAATGAGATTTATCCAATAACCAATGATTCTCCTTTTTATTTTGAAAGTATAGCACCTGGGTTCTACCAACCTCACCATACATGACAGTGAATTTTGATACTTTTAACACATATTTTAGAAAATATGAATGAACCTATTCCATCACATCTAGTTTTTTATAACCCAAGATCTCAGCTGTGTATGTGAGAATTGGGATAATTGTCATATCAATAAAGATTAATCAGACAGCCAGCAGGTAAGTTTAGATTTGTCATTACATGTACTGCAATAATGAATAAGATCTGTTTAATACATTGTTGCAAGGATCATCAGTTTTAATAATGTCTCTACTGAAACCAAAACACCTGATGTCCCCTTTTGTTAAACTGCATTTATAATGTTTTCATAAAATTGAATTGAAAACAAATAGGGTATATTAGAAGAGCAAGATTGTTCTGCTTATTTTTTGGCTGAATTGGGTATAAATAAAGAAGTTGTGTGTGCCATATCTTTATATAATGTGGCCGAGTGGTCTAAAATGTTCACCATTACGGATCACTCACTGCTATTTCACCTCTTTCTGCAAGTCTCAGGTTCGGCCTACATGGGCATGTGAGAAAACTTGCAAGTATCTTCTCATGGCTTGGTGATTCTTTATACTGGCTGCCATGTATAGCCTATCTTTTGCTGAAAAATGGCGTTAATCCCTACAAAAGCAACAACAACATCATCATGATGATAAATCTACTGTGATGTTGTATAACATACTGATACATTGGTTGTCAAATGATAATGCTAGAAAAAAGAGAATAAAATTTAACACCAAGATTCATGCTTATTATTTCAATCTAAATTCTTGTACATTTTAAAGGTCAATTCAAACTCAATGAATTAATGTCAGTTAAAGGGTACTGCATTACAATCATGTTATAATGAAGGTGCTAGAATGAGGGAATTCTGTATTATTTTATCTTGTATTGAGCAGAGCAAGTTCTCGTTTTTAACCAAAATGTACACAAAAAATTGAATATGGCTCATAATGTCATGTATTTTTAATTTAAAAAAATTGCAAATTTAACTGAATCATAAATAATTATAATTTACATAAAGAAATTTACTTTGTTACTATTTTGCTACTAAGAATTATTTATAGAGACATCACATTTTGGGGAAGGAAACTACAGGCTGTATATATTCACATGCAAGTCAAGGAAACTACAGGCTGTATATATTCACATGTAAGTTAAGGAACAGGCTGTATATATTCACATGTAAGTCAAGGAAACTACAGGCTGTATATATTCACATATAAGTCAAGGAAACTACAGGCTGTATATATTCACATGTAAGTCCAACTGCGATTGCCAGACCCTGATCTGCCATCCAATAATGTGCTGACAGATCAACATCCATGATGTTTGTTCTACAGAATAACCCACTCCTAAGAAACTGCACAGACCCAGATCTGTTGGCATGTTTTGCAGTTGGGCTTATAAGTGTATATACATGAAAAGTATGGATTATAACTTTTAACAGTAGAAATCAAATCCAGCTTATAAAATATTGATATAAACAAACAAGTAAAAATGTAAGGGGGGCACCAAACAGATGCCCCACCCCACCCCATCACCCCAACCCACTCCACCCTTCTTCAAAAAATAAAAGGTGTTTATGTGTACATGTTGTCCCCAAAGATGTTTGCGTCTGTCTTATAATTTCCCCAAAATTTCCACAAAAAAGAATTTGTTTTTGCAGGGTATTTTTGGTCCCTAGTGTTTCTAAAGGGTGGATTCTCCATACTAAGTTAGTTTCCAAGTAGATGAACTCTTCCACTTTTTATTCATTGTGACCTTTGACATTAGTCCCCTAAGTCTCATGTGTGCTATATGTGTTTTGCTATAAGTTGTGATTATTTTATTGATGGGATGCCTTTTTTTCTTCTCAAATCTTGTTCCAACTTTCATATCGTATTTTTAATTGGACTTTACAAACAGTCCATCTTTCAAGCAAAAATGTAGTCTTCACAAAAATTTAGTCCTCACAAAAATTTAGTCCTCACAAAAATGTAGTCCTTACAAAAATGTAGTCCTTACAAAAATTTAGTCCTCACAAAAATGTCAGTGCTTTTTATGTTAGTTATCATTTTCTCACAAATACATGAGACATCTCAATTAAGCTCTGACCCTACAAGCTCATTTGCTCGGTCAAGTGCAAGTGTATTAGAAAATACATTAAATACCTTAAATATATTAAAATATTTGTAGTGTTTATTAGTTTTCATCATTGTTTCTGATAAAAGTCATTAAAGGTCATTGTTAGATTTCAATATAATGACCTTTCTTCCTCCATATCAAAATTGGCAAATCTATTTGTGAATAAACAATGATATCACAAGTCAAACTGCAAAATTAACATTTTTTATTTTAACCTTTATTTGTCTGTGTTTACCTGTTTGAGTGTTTATTGTTTAACATCTAAGAACTGAAAGAAAAGATTTAAACCAAGAAATGAACTATATTTCATTATTATGTTTGACAAGAGTAATAACTGGAAAGGTATAATAATATTTTTACCAAGATAAATATAATATCAAAATACCACATTTTAGTAACAGTAATTTGACATGTTATGACATTGAAATAGGACATGGTAATGACAGTAATTCTGTCATAGTGTTAAAACAATGAAATAGCCCATGGTAGTTTACAGTAATTCCTTCACAGGGTTAAAACATTGAAATAGACCATGGTAATGACAGTAATTGGTATCATATTGTGAAGGTCATAATTAGTCCACTTATACTGACCTGATTGATTTATAATGTTGGTAATACATGGTAAAGGTCTTAATTGGTTCATTCAGGTTTACCTGATTCGTATTATTATTACATCACATAGGTCTTAATTATCCCATGCAGGTTTACTTGATTTATATTGTTAGTATTACATGGTAAAAATCTTAAGTAGTCCACTAAGACTAAACTGATTGATTTATAGTGTTGGTAATAGATGGCAACAGAATTAACTATTCTATTTAGGCTTTCCTGATTGATTTATAGTGTTGTTAATATATGGTGATAGACTTAACTATTCCATTCAGGCTTTCCTGATTGATTTGTAATACATGTGTTAGTAATACAGGGTAACAGACTTAACTATTCCATTCAGGCTTTTCTAATTGTTTGATAGTGATGGTAATACATGACAACATCCTTAAGTAGTCTAATCAGTCTTACCAGACTGATTCATATTAAAGAAATAATTAAAATCTGTCACTATTAAAGAAATAATTAAAATCTGTCACTATTAAAGAAATAATTAAAATCTGTCACTATTAAAGAAATAATTAAAATCTGTCACTATTAAAGAAATAATTAAAATCGGTCACTATTAAAGAAATAATTAAAATCTGTCACTATTAAAGAAATAATTAAAATCTGTCACTATTAAAGAAATAATTAAAATCTGTCACTATTAAAGACCTCAAATCACTGAAACTTCATCAATTTGGAGATTTTTTTTCCTTCCTGCTTCAAACCAATTAATAAGGAATCCAGGATAGTGAAGTATTTCAAAGCAATTGCAGTTAAGAGTAATCAAAAATGGAAGCTACAATGGCAAAAATACTAAAATGACATTTTGGCTGTTAGTATGTTTATTACTGAAATGTTGACAAGGTGTCTTTCTTATCAAATACCTCATCCTGAATGAACACACAAAATTAGGTTTTAATATTCAATAGCAGACATATTCACCAACATGAAAGGTAAGTCAAAACTTTGTTGGCACAATTTCAGAAAGATGCGTAAAGTACATTTCTTCCATTCTTGTCGGATGAACTGTAATAATTTTGATCTTTGCAAACTGAAGGCAAATGATTAAGGACTTAATGGCTTTGTACTTTTACAAATTGTAAGAAAACAATTTACAACTAGATGGCTGCAATGAAAATTATCTTACAGCACTAGAAAACTAAATGTCAAGGGTATTTGTTGTCATTGTGTTTTTTGTTTTTTTCCTCTTGTTTTAAATATTGGATTTGACTCATGGTAAACCTACAGGTGTGTAACAAAGTAGGCGAGACATTTTAAGAATTTCTCTTACAATTTTTTTCTCTTTTTTACTAGCATTTTATTTGTAATTGAATTTTACAGACAAAATTTGAACTTGGTCATCAAATAAATAAATTCATAAATACAAATATACAAAATGGAATGATTTGTGAGTATGCAAACTTATATAAAGTTAATTGAGCAGTGGTTACTATTCTTCCAAATTTGATTTTACTGTCACAAATGATTATTGGTGTGATATCTCCAGTTGTCAACATGGTTCAAATGTAATTGTTAACGATGCAAAAAAAACAACAAAAAAACAAGATAATATATAAAAATAACTAATGTTCTTGTTTACTTCCTTGTAAAGGATTACCATGATAGTCATAGCTTATGCAAATTTAAAAAAATTAAAATTAAAAAAAAATTCCTGTACTTTATTTACACATATGGTTATTTTTTGTGTGGTTCTTGTTTTTGAGGTTTAACACTTTTTTTTAATCATGATAGGCCATACAGGGTGGCCATTAGATTTCAGTGAGGAAGATCCAGGAAAATCTACTGGAAAGCGTTTTTACATACCCACCCTGGTCAAGTTGTGACTTGAATTTATGTGGACAGGGGTCAGACATGTTAAAGATCTGTCAAGGCCTTTGATAAACTGGACTCCTTGGATTGGACATTATTTAATTGTTTCCTATGAGCTAGGGACTTGGACATCAATGTATGCATTCACATATTTGAATATGGAAGTATATATGTTTTGCATACATGTATTTATTAGTCCATGCAGTACCATATAAACTCACTTAGAAGTCTAGTCTAACTGCATCCAACAAAGATCAGGTATTACTGTAGTATAATACACCTGCAGGTCAAGTTCTATGCTAGTTGTTGTACTGATTACTATTAACAACCTGCACAGACCCAGATCGAATGGTGCATTATGGAATAGCAAATCTGTGTCTGTGCAGTTTGCAGTTGTACTCATAATCGAGTAAGTATGGTAAAACTAATTCTTTTCGAAGCTATACCATCTGTACTCAATTGTAAGTTGCTTAGACCAACTTCAAACAACACAGAACCTGATCTGACATCTACTAATGTCCTGGTTGATTAAGGTCTGTGCTTTATGTTCTATTCCTAACACAACTGCATATACCTTGAACTTGTGGTATACGATCTGGTTACCATTGGCTCCAACTTACATGTGAATATATACGGTATATGTGATACTTGACAGAATAATATAAACTCTTTTACATAAATAACAGCATCAATACCATTCAGCATGTGTAGCTCCCAAGATGCAAATTAATTTTGTATGAAGATTTTTTTTCCTACCTTTGATTGGCAAGGGAAAAAAATAATCCTTATATATGGATATATACTTTTAATCAATTGACACAGACCTTCATAAATATCAGTGAAATAAAAAATTTGCCAAAAAGTTAATATCATTGGCATAGGCATGATCTTAAAAAGATTTCAAGTGCATTTTTTTGTATTTGTTTTTGTTTTTAAAAAAATATATATTTTTGATAAGTTACAATATCAATAACCTTGTAAATAATTTGATTTGTTTTACTACATGATGTCCAAAATCCAGCACATAATCTTTTACTTAAATCATTTCTTCATGGGAATTTATGAAAATAATAATTCCTATGGGGGTTGAATCAAGCCCATGGGAGAACTGAAATTCAAATGTAAAACAATGTTGGAGAAGAAACTAAATCATTCAGAATAGCTGGTAAGAGCATAGGTTGAACAAAACTTATATTCAAGATAAGATATTGTTACATACTGAATGTGCAATGTGCTTGTTATATGGTGTTTTTTTTATTTTATTTTTTTTTAACAATTACACCCTTTCCAATAATGATTCAATTCAGTCTATTGTACTGTTAATGGCATTGCTCCCATTTTTACAGTTAAACGTTGTGGAAACAGTACAAGAGTACCGCTGATTGACAATTCGCCCCAAGCACTCGATGCACAAAGTACCTAATTAGAGGGCCACCTGCTAATTGGGTTATTGACACTGTGTACATTGCACCACCATTCATTGCAGGTGTCGTATTCAATAAAGATTCGCTTATATTATCTGCAGTGATGGCCAACGCTGTAATGGACATTGCTGGAAATTCGATTGTTCCTCATGTACATTACTATAGTAGCACTTGCACACATCGATAATACAACATTGAATGATCTTGCATGAATTTATGTAGAGCTAGATTCCCCCCTTCAAATCGAATGGACTGAACTATGAATATCTTTCAACCTTGCATGGAGATTGCATATGAGGTTAGATTGAATCAACACTCAAATAGCTGGGAGTAGAGTCGGCGTGGAGAAGTGTAGTTTACCTATATACATTGCAGCTATAGTGGTCTTTCTGCGTAAACTAACCCATTATTGAGCTAGGACTGGTAAATACATTTCACAGTTCTAGTAAGGGTACAGGTCACGCATTGGTAATCCAGTGCGACGAGGATCACGGCTGAACGAAGAAGTGGACAAATCCTTTGACAAAAAAAGCTGGTGAGGGTGAGAACGTGTGTATTACCCCCTCCGTGGGTTAGAAATGACAATACCCCTTCCCATGTGAACTCAGCTGGAGGAGGAAAAGACATGGTGATTCCACTTGGGGGAAAGGAGAGTTTGAGATAACAGCACAGCATAGTAGGCAAGGCAACTATTTCTCAACTAAGTGACATAGTTATGTGTGCAGTGCATTGAAAGATCAGAACGGTGTACAAGTCGTAGAGGCTATTTGGGCCGCGCTACCTCCACGTTGCGGAACAGAGGTGCTGCCGTAACGGGGTCGAGGTAAGTAACTAGGGATAGTAGCGGTCGCGTGCGTTAAAGTTGTACCTGTATAGGATCGGGTGGGTGAGGTATGACGAAAGAAAGATGAAAATTGTCAGGCGGTTGTGATGTTATTTCATGACCGGCTTAAAGGTAGCTAATGTTTAAACGTGACATGTTAATTTATGTTGCATATTCTGCCGTACGTATAATGATCGGAAGTCAGATGATAAGCCCGTTATGGTGTACCGTTTAATTTCATTTAATTAATTAATTACATTTTGAATGCATCAGAAGTCGATTGAATTATTTTGCATTTAAGTGAACGTCACGAACGAAAAGGACCATATAGAATGAATTAGGTTTTCGTAAAAGAATGTTTTGTTTAATTTTAGAATTTAGAACAGAGGGAGTTAGGATAAACAGTATATAACTCGGTAACATAAGTAATGCAAACATTACACATAATGGAATGAACTGCATTTTTTAAATACACAATAAACAGCCTAAAAACAACTAATTGTAATACATTTAGACAAGTGCTTCACTTTGCACATGTGGAATTTAAAAACGTTGATATAAATAAAATTTAATTGTACGTGTTTGATGATTGGGCACCATTCCCGAGTCATAATTGTTAAACACCCATATTCCCATAGTCACAGTTGTTGCTATGCTTTTCATCGTTTATTTTCTTTAAAAAATATAACTGGTACATGATTTTAATTTGGATATTATAGGGTCATAAATTCAGTAGTACAAATAAGATAGACTCAGATTGGCCATCACATACTGCATTGCAGATCAATGTCTGTGTTGTATATTTTATGGATTACTCCTTTTAAACTAAATAGATCGGCTTGACACGTTATTCAGTGGCAAGTATTGGTCTATGCATTTTGATGTTGTACCCGACTTGTAAGCGATTGTTGCCCGTATTTACCATTTATATATTTTGCATATTAAACTCTCAGTGGATTAATTATGTTAGATGAAGAAATTATGCATAGCAGTAATGAAAGAAGGCAAATTCACCCACATTATATGTTATCATACCAACCCCCAGTAGTGAATTTAGATTAACCCTTTTTTGTCGTTCGGATATTTTTGTACCTGCTGAAATAATGTTTTACAAAACAAAATTTCTTGATTTTCTAAATGAAAGTTCAATTTTTTTTTAATTGGATAAAGCATTAATCACTTTTACTTCATTTGATGTCACAAACAAACACAAGCAGATATAGATTGGAGTGACCCATATTTCGAGCATTTCTTTCTATACATTCGAGCTAATTTTCCACATGAAGTGTCAATGTCGCCTATACACAACAAGTGTTTTAATTACGTCGTTGATCTAGCTAGCTTGTTCTCTATCTAGCCCCAGTGACCCAAATTCAAGAATAAAAGAATGCCCCGTCAGTAAATCATAGTACCAGATTGATGTCAATGGTGTTGGTTGAGAGCATCTGGCTTAACAGGAAATCCTCCTGCCTGTGCAGGATTTTCCGTTTGTAGATCCTGTTTGGTCATTCAGTGGACAGTGCATTATTTATTGTACCATATGATTCTGAACACCCCCCCCCATCTCTAACAAATAACCATCCTTTAATGTATTTATTTACCTTGCTGTTTCCCTATATAGGTTTATCCCTGTGCCTAAACTAAAAACACTCTCTCTCATGTACACTTAAATTTTCCTGATCTACCACGTTTTAAAAATTTAACCCCAAATACTACAAGCATATTCATTACAAACCAGAGATTTTTTTCTTCGCACACACACACACGTGTTTTTACAGTTTGCATCTAATTAACTTGTATTTGTTTAATAAAAGTATAATTTGCTCTTACCAGAATAAAGATCTTAGCCTTTTTAAAACCTTGTCATCTTATCTACCTCTTTTCAGTTTGGCACTATAACCTGGATTGTGCTGATGTGCCATTAAATCCTTTATATGCCTACATACTCTATCACACACATATACATACGTATTATTTATATGTTGGTCTCCAAATAACCCATATTACTTTCAAAATCTCACATTTTTGAAATCTTTATGTAGTAACTGTCTTTCCAAGTGTCTGTATCAGTCTTGTTTGTTTCACAGGCTTTACTGAAAGTAAAGATAAAAGACTTTGTGATTCTATTCTTGTATTTGAGTATCTTAAAGTTGATTGTTTAGTCCCATGGTAATGTTTTTAATACTTAATCTAGATTTGAGTGGTAGGAAATCATGTACAATTAATATATGCTTGGGCCAACATTGAATATTAAAATCTTTGTTTATAAAAAAAGATTTGTCATTTATTTTGGTTACTTACATATGTTACTAAATACCCAGTTGTTGATTTTATCAACTTTTTCTTTTATTTAAAAATTTTGTAGTTGGGATTAAGTAAATTGATTTATTTACTTTCTCTGTTATCATTAGAGTCGTGTGACAATGCCTTGTTGCTGCAATTTTCTTTTGTCTTGTATGATTATCTATAATGAAGAGATCTTGTCTTATCTATGTATGTATAGGTTATGGGAATTATAGAAAATGTCAGTGATGATTTTGCTTAGTGGTTGTGTTAAAATGGATAACACAGTGACTGAACTAGCAGTATTTGCACAGCAGTGCATTACCCCACATTTCTTCCGAGGTCTATAATTAGAATTGAGAACTCCTCCCCTTAACAGTACACTGTCGTTGTGCGGTATTATAATAATTGTACACGAGTATTATGTTTGCAGTACACAAAAAGGTTTGCCCGCTATGTAAGTGATCACGGTGTGCTGTTTTACAGGCCTGGCTTAACATCTGTACGGCTTAGTTGTACAGATCAGGGGCAGGAGAGATCACTGGCCGTGGTACCGATGTGCATATGTTGAGTATGAATCATTCAACAATCTAGATAGATACATTCCAGCCTGGCCTAGTTTTTCTGAAACAAGCCGAGCTTTTACAACCGTACTGCCATTGGTGGGAGAATTTATTTCTTTTGGTTTACAACTGTTTCAGGGAAACTGCAGTGCCCCAAGCAGGGTAAGTAATTTAATTTCCCACTCTAGATATCGTTCTGTTTTCAGTGGACAGGTACACTGGTTAAAAATCCAGGTGAGATTTGACACCTTCGCAAGGTAGCGCCGCATGGTGTACGTCAATTGATTTTTCTTTAGTTTGATAAATATGCCATTGAAAGCCTTAACTTCTGCTCTATGTGCAGTGACTTGTTCAAAATAAAATTACAGGTAAGGCCACCAGTGGGGAAAATTAGGTTGACTAACCGTTTCTAATGTATGTATGTATGTATGTATGTATGTATGTATGTATGTATGTATGTATGTATGTATGTATGTATGTATGTATCGATATACTGTCCATTTTACTTAAGCTTACTTATCCGATGGACCTCCTATTGGCCGAGTGGTTTAAGGTGTTCACCTTTACAAATTATCACACATCTCACTTCGGTTTGCATGAATTTAAGTTTTAGTTCGACCAACAGGACAGGAAATCTGCCAGTGCCAGGGATGGCAGTTCTTTTATGGTTCTTTCTCAACCAAATATATTGTTCACTTTAATTTAGGTTGGGTTCAACTTTATGCCAATAACGTAACGTGACACCCAGCATCTACCTATGATTTATTAATGTACGTACCTAGGTACTTAAAACGTTGAAGCTTAAGCCATACCTCATACTGCACAAATCAACATGTAAAATTCATAACCTGGTCTATGGACAGAACAATGTACCCATTGGCGATGGTGTTCCATGGGTATTAGTGTGGTCATAATATATGGTTGTGTGCGGAATTTGTAACTTTTCAAAAACAACAACAATAATAATGATAATAATCGTTATTATTTTTAATCAGGGTGGCACAAATACCACAAGAACTAATATCCCTTGTGGCTCTTAATTATTTACATATTTACAGCTTAAAAAATATATATCCAATACAGCAGAGAAAGAAGTATAATTCAAAATGTTATTATGGATTTATGGATACAAAAGCAACAGAATACAGATTCAGCATCCAGGGCATTGTGTTCACAGATATCCCTTTTTGCAAACATCTGTCTCACCCCCACTCCCACCCCCCACATGAACAAAATGTTACCATAACTTTTTGTTTTAAAAAAAAAAAAGACATATGGATTGCATCCATTGCAAACATCCATGATGAAAGGAAGGCACTGATGAGTCTTGGACATTGTTTGGAAAAAATTGGACCAGGAAAAGCCAAGAATATTTTTCGTTCAGTTCCGATTTGGGGCTTGGGAAGAAGAATAATAGTTAAATGAACGTATAATAACGTATCTATAGACCTAATTTTATTTTTGTATTGTTTGCCTTTTAATATTTTGATAGTCATTTTGGCAAGTGCTCCAGTCATAAAATGTTGCAGCCAACTTTAATTCCTAAAAGTTTGATCTTTTCTCATACGTTTCAGTTCATCATCGTTAAAAAGTATTGGGAATATCATGTTTTATTATGTTGCATCGTTGATGAATGGTTATTTGAATCACTAGTTTGGTCTTAATTGATGAGAATTTTGTTCATTTTGCACCATTTGGGCATTATATACCCTTATAAAAGAGCTTATGAAATATATGCTTATGTCTTTAGCATAGAGACCAGCATCTGTATTTCCAGTATGCACTTTATTTGTGAAGATAAGAAAAATAAACATGGAATAAAATAGATCCTGAATCGCCTCGGACATGATTGCTTAATGCAAAGTTTGCAGTTGTATTAAATATAGATACATAGCAGAAGAAAAAAAATTGTCCAAGGCCTCTGGTGACTTAAGTGGTCAGAGTGTATGCAAGACTTCATGGGTTTGAACTCTGGCCAAGTTAAACCAGAGACTTATAAAAATGGTACTTGCAGCTGCCTTGCAGTTGCACTCAGCAATAAGAATATGTTATTAGGACTGGTCAGCCAGGTGTCAGGATAATGATTTGCATGTGCATTATAGTGGCAGGGTGTATTTTGTTTACAGTTTGGCTCAAGGTTTCCTTGGAGGGGTCAGAGGTCAAATATATCAAAATTGTTTTACTGTGACATTTTTGATAGTTATTTTTTTAAATATTTAAAATCATGCACATGTAGCATTTTTATAGAACATATAATGAGTCTAGTTTAAAACTGAAAGGTTAAGAGTGAACTTACCCCATCTCATTTGTGAAAAAGGGGGGGGGGCAGAATATAGGCTGTATTTTATGATGTTCGAAAGATAGTGCAGTTGACAATATTTTGCTTATTCAATTGTTGGCATGATGTCTTAGAAATTAGCATTGTTGAATGACACAGTAAGGGTTGTCAACTTTCTATTTTATACTTTATTTAGATAGCAGTAAATCAGCCTTGATAGAAATGATATTCAAATCCACCACTCCTCTGTTATGCTAATGTTCCTGGACAGGTAAAAATAAAATAGTGTTATCATTTTCTTTAGTTGGTAAATTACAAATCTATATGTGTCAATTGGCATGTATATTTAGACTTTGGATAAAAGACTAACAGAAGAAACAAAGGCATTTTTAAAAATCACTGCCCTTCAATGAGTTTTGTGATGCAAGACTCAAGATCTTGTAATAGATTTAAAGTAAAAATAAATTAAATAATTTTGAACATGGTGTCAGTTTACACTAGGCATTATTTCTAAGAGTCCAAAACAGATTTCTATGAAAGACTAAAGAAAGAGTTATTTCTAAGACATTTTAATTCAATTTCAATTCAGGATCCAAAAATGTAATTACAGATGACATGTCTAAGACATTTTAATTCAATTTCATTAAATTATCCAAACATGTGATTACAAATGACGCATCTAGGACAGTTGGTTTCATCTAGCTGAATACAGTTTTTGAAATAAATGAAGATTTTTTTTTAAAACAGAAGCTTAAGAAATTATACTCATAGCATCAGAGAAATGCATAATTTACTCTTTAACAGCAAAAGACCAATAAGATTTTTTAAATTTTCATCATTTCATATATGGTGTAGGTCATATACTTTTCATTCTTACCGTTTTAAGTACAGGTGGCCTAGTAGTTAGAGTATACGCCACGGAAGCAGGAGGTCGTTGGTTCGATCGCCGGCTGAGTCATACTAAAGACTTACAAAAATGGTACTAACAGCTGCCTCGCTTGGTGCTCAGCATTAAGAGGTTAGTGTTAGGACTGGTCGGCCTGGTGTCAGTAAAATGTGACTGGGTGGGACATAATGCTACATGTCTGCGACATGATGCCACAGTGTTAGACATCACAATAAACAGACTACAGCCATAGTGATATGATTGAAAAATTGTAAAGCTACATTAAAAATCCTAAACAATCAAGCAAACAAACAAACAGGTCCTGTGGACTTGTTGATTTAAAGTATAATTATAGTATATAAACTACTTTTAGACATAACAGTAACTATAGACCAATTTTATTGACTCGAATTTGAGTCAGTAAGAGGGGTTGTCTCAAAACTTCATCAGTCTTGTCAGCGCGAGTGTGAATCACAACTTACCAATTGTAAATTGGTAAGAGAGAAATAAAATAAGGATTGGCAACCAGTCTAATTTTTATCTCTCACCATATCTGATAGAGAGAAATAAAATAAGGATTAGCAACCAGTCTAATTTTATCTCTTGACATGTCTGATAGGGAGAAATAAAATAAGGACTGGAAACCAGTCTAATTTTTACCTCTTACCATGTCTGATAGAGAGCTGTAACCTAATTTTCAGGAAAAACATGAGTGTTTTGTTTCTTTGATTTATGGATGCATTAATTGTACTCTTTGAGATTCTTTTTTTTTTTATGGATTTTTGGTAGTTAGAATACAGGAATTTACAAAAGTAATGAACAATGATCTATGTGTGAAAATGATAAGATCTCTTCCCCAATCCAGGAACTTAATTAGGGTTACAAATGTCATGTTTTTATTAGTTTTTTAATATGAAACCATGAAAATTGACACCTATAGTAATATGAATTCCCCCTATGTAAAACATCAGGACTTGAGTCAGGGAAAAGCTAAGCTAGCTTTATTTTGTTTTATTTTGTTTTAAAGTGCTGGTAAATGTCAGAATTAAGAAAATATTGCAGGTTATATGCTAAATATATTTTGCAGTTTTATCCAGTCTGCTGCCAACTTCAGACTTTTTTGCTGCCTTCTTCATTTAACAGTGTAATCTTTGTATGGAAAAGTAGTGGAACATGGTCAGAATGTATATAGATGTTCCTGTCCTATGAAGTAACCCATTTTGCACAGAAAATATATACAGGGACCTCTGTCTTTTAAAATCCTTCATTATGCGCAGAAAATACAGGGACCTTTGTCTTTTGAAGTCCTTCATTTTGCACAGAAATTATAGAATTATAAATAGACTGTCCCATTTTAGGGGGGATCAGATGGTAAAAATATAGTACTTTGGTGTTAGAAAAGGTGTACAGTAATAATTATGCAGTGGACCACACAATACATTTTTTATTTTTGTTTTTAATTTTTGGATGTACAGTGTTCATAGACCAGAAGAACTTACAGGATGAACTATTGTCAGACATATTTCTTCCATCTGTCTGTTAGCACAAGTTTGTTAACATTAGTGTTTCTAAACTACTTGGAGGATTGCCATGAAATTTTATACATACATTTATCCCACGGTCTAGTTGGTCCTATATGAAAATGGTGTTCTTCACACATCCTATATAAACACCATCACACCATCTTGAAAATCTTGTTGCAACTCCAGATGAATGGATGTTATCTCTGAAGAATATATGTGGTTTCAACACTATGTAGCTAAAATGAAGAAATGGTCTTATCGTGAATTCCAGGAAATTATTTTCTCAGTAGAGTGTCAGTCCCTTCAAGGGACTCTTGATCTTATCTACACATAATATATTAAGGCAAAACAAATTATTTTTCATGTCTAAAAACTATAGTTATTCAGTAGCCAAATATTAAGTTTAATGTGAAGGTTAAATGTTTATAAATGACACTAAAGGAACTGCAAGAATTTTTTCTATATTGGAAGCTGTCGTTATATACTGGTTAAAAACTATATTTAAGAAGCCAGTAGTCTGCTTTTTGTTATGCTGCACAATTGATCAAATTAACAAGCTTTTAAGAGACCAGGAGAACCTTTAAAAATGTATGAGCTGTTGTAAATTGATTGTGTAGAAGTAATGCTTGCCATACACGTCTACAAGGCGGGTCCTATTACATACAACACAGAACTTGATCTACCATTGCATAAAGTGTTGGCAGATTAGGGTTAGTGTTGTTTGTTTTGCTGTTAACTTACACCAGACTGTATAGACCTTATAGTAGTTTGTTGTTTACAGAGGTTTTGCATGCCTGGATAGTTTCAAATAATGCGATGTTGTCTTTAGTGCATCACTAATTGGCAGTCGGAATTTTTAGACAAAGAGATATTACATCATTTCCACTCGCATTGAATTGACAAGCGGAATTATTATATATGCCAAATAAGTCATCTTAAATGAAGAGAAGGCAGTTATAGTGAGAACTTGACAATTTCATATATATTTCATAATGCGAAACCTGTCAGTGAGATTGTTTAGAATAATCAACATAAATTGTACTTCATTGCCTTGCAATCAGTAATACACATCTTTTTGAATTGTAATTAGGTCTTTTTCTCATTCCTACTTGGTGTTGAAGTTATTTACATATTCCCGTTAGAGGAAATATTAATATTTAAAGTATGCCAGGATATATTTTATTTTCATGTAACAATTAACTGAGCAATGAAGAAAAGTCGTGGCCAATATCAAATGCCTAGTGGACTCGTGAAAATTGCAGTGGGCAATGTGTATTCTTAATTCCAAAGATATTGGAAAGGAACTCTTGCTTAAAAGAACAAATCCAGATTGAAATAAGTAAAAACAGCCATTCAGTTTTAGATGCTTTCATGTACAACATGCACAAAGAAAGCTTGCCCATAACGTTGTCACACAACGAACTCCAAGTAGCATGATCAAAGCCATTAGTGCCATGGATGAGAGCTCTTGCTTACAGGTGTCAGTTTCAAATCCTCCTCTGTGTGTGCTTTCAAGATATTAATGTAATAACATCAGTGTTTTTAAAATCTTCATGTTTCTATTCTCATCAGATAGAACCCAAATTAATTCAAATCCTCTCTAGAGCTGATTTGTTTCAGTGGTATCATGTCATAAAAAGGGTTAATCATTCTAATTCACAATAGGTCAATGTAAGTAGATTCAAATGAATGGAGATTCAGTATTTTAGCCTGAGGCCAAATGACAATCTAGGATAGTGCAGTATACAAAGACTGATTACTTTGACCTACAGATTAATTTTGGAAATGAAGGAGTGGAGAAGTGTTCAGTGTGTTAAAGTATGCAAGTGAATTCAGCATGGCAAGTCCATGGTGATGATATGACATCAAATAGGTCAGGAACTGATATTGTTTATGGGTTTTTTCATTATTTTTATGTTTATATTTTTGTTGGAAGATATTTTGGCTTACATTTGTCCAGTGAAAAATGCAGACTTATGACATATGTCAACAGTGTCAATTTGTTAATGTTTTCATGCAAGCCAGTGTTTGCAGAATCAATTAAAGGGCATTAATTTGGAAAAGGTGAGATATAACATTTTTATTAATTTCTCAGCTATTGGTGCAGTTGCACACAAAGCATTGAATAGTATAGTTATATATTAATATACACTGTCAACATAACTTGGCTTTAAGCTATTGATAGAACAAACTGCATCAACTGTAACCTTCCAATCCATCAAGCAGCAGCCAATCCTTGTCTGCTGTCATCAGATTTGTGTTCAGGATTTATTGTAGTAAGAAGGGTAATAGAGATTGCCATCACAAGTTTTTCCATCCTAGTTTCATTTTAGCACAATGCACAACTACTTCAAAACTTTGAGATATGCAACTTGACACATTTCACCGTAGATGACCCAGTTAGATATTTTGGCTATTTCATTGATTCTTTTTCTTTTTCCTTTAATTTTTTTTAATGAGCATTTTTTTGGGGAAAAATGCTTATTTGCGCAATCAAGCAAACAACGCTCAAAGTAGACGGGATATTTTATACGTTTTGTTTAAATATGAGACGATCTCATAAGATTTTAGGCTATTGTAGTAAGGATAGGGATTTTTTTCAGTTTACTTATTTTGATTTTAGTACTCTGGACTTTTTCATAGTAAAAAAAAGGCATCACATGTTTTTTTTTTTTTAAATCAGTCTTGATCGTGATATGAAATGGTGATGATCTCAGATTATAAAGACTGTACCTGGGGGTAAATATCGGTTGGGTATGTGCATTTGTGTTTTTTGCCCAAGGATATATTTGTATGGTGTGTGGATCTTCAGTTTTCAACGTGAGTTAAGCTGTCAGGGTCATCAGCAAACTGCCTTTGACTTGACTTCATCGTAAATGTCGATATAATATTGTTAGGATATCAAATATTATGGATCATACAACTTTAAAACTGCTTAAATTGATGGATGCGCATTGAAAAGCACTTGAATTAAATTTTTATATAAATAATAAATAATAATAAATATGTAAGTAGTATGTCCATGAAATTAATGACAAGCAGCTTACAGGTTGATAAAGTCTCGATGAATGCAAACATTAAAGCTTAATAAAGCGCAGTACTTGTTTAAATTTGCTATATCTACATACGAGATAAAAATGGGTTAAATTTAAATGGGTTAAATTTAAATGACACAAATAACTGGTACTTTGCAAAGTAACATTAAAAGAGTTCAGTTTCTTTTAAACAAATTAACCTTGAAACTTTGAAGGGAATTGAAAAGGTATTGGAAAAAAAAATCTTGAGATCTGTATAATTCATGACAGTGCTTTACAAATTTGATTCAGGGGATAAGTCCTTAGATGGCTCCTGGGGACTAAGGCAGTTTCATGTATAAGTTGTCTTTTAAGCAGAGTGTATTAATAACACTAATAAATATCCCCTGGAGGTTTTTGCTGTTTTCGCAGGAGCATAATGGCTAATTGTTATAAAACATTGTTTTCCACTGGTTATTTTGCTCGCACATGAGCAAAAGGGGAAAAGTTTGAGTTCTTTTTTTGTTGTTGTTGTTGCTCAACAGACCCATCATTATTGTATGGACACCACTCTTACTACTCTTTATTCCAAATGTCCACCTTATCCTACTTTTTGCACATGTTCACCTGTCTGTGTGTAGTTCAGACCAGTCTGCCTTAGATCTGAGACCAAAAAGTCTAAAATCCAAACACAAAATCAGATTCCGACCACAGGCATATTTTGAGTGGAAAAAAAGGTCCAAAATTAGGTTTTCTCCTCTGTATTTTGATGTGCAACTAAAATCTACAGATTATTTGTTAGCATCATAGAGCTAAATCTGTCTACATTTCTATAATGTCACCATGTTTAGTGTGTCGTACATGACCATGATGCTACCGAGTTTTGGTAGTTACTAGGGCTACAACCTCCTTCCCCGTAAATGCAGCACCAGGGGTTAATGTGTTTACTGGGTTGTAGTGGTTTCAAAGCTGTGACCCCAAGGGCCTATGGTCTAAGTCCCAGTGATTAAGGATGGTCCCTTGGGTAAGAGCAAGTTAATGTACAGTAAAACCTGTCATGAGAGATCAAGTTCTTCATGTACAGATGTATTGATTATATAGTGAAGTGACCTGTCATGAGAGACCACCTGTCTTGTGAGACATTTATGTTTTGGCAGAAGGGGTGGTCTTTCAAGACAGGTTCCACTGTATCAATTTATCTTTATCAGTCCTTGTGAGGTATGCATTAATGCTTGGATCAGTGATGATGTATGCAGCTTTTGTGGCATGCAACTTGGGAAATATTTGAAATCTATGTGAAATCACTTCTACCACTCTCAACATCACCAGTAGTATGCTGAAAAATTCCATGTGTTTTGAAACTGTTTGCACCCATAGGGTTATGAACCAGTTTTCACCCATAGGGGTAAGATTGATTTTGAGTTTACACCCTGTTATGTGCTTAGACTCGAATAAACAGTAACATAGAAAGAGTGAGAATAACAAGCTTGAAAACTTAATAAACAATTTATTGAGCACAAATATTTTCCAGAAAAGAAAAATAAACTTACGGTTTTAAGAATCAGTTCCAAAATTAATACAAAAATAATTCAAAATATTATCTACTAGAGAAATTGCAAAAGTCCTGGTAATAACAAATTTAAAAATAAATAACTTAAATCAAATATACGTAACAACCCATAGGGTTATGATTGAAGAGTTTACACTCACACTGCTATGATTGATTTGAGTTTATACCCATAGGTATATTATTGATTTGAGTTTACACCCATAGAGTTATGATTTATTTGAGTTTACACTCTAGGGTTATGATTGATTTGAATTTAGACACATATAGATATGATTGATTTGGGTTTACACCCATTGGGTTATGACTGATTTGATTTTATACACATAGGGAAATTATTGATTTGAGTTTACACACATAGGGTTATGATTGATTTGAGTTTACACACAAAGGGTTATGACTGATTTGAGTTTATATCCATAGGGTTATGACTGATTTGAGTTTACACACATAGGGTTATGACTGATTTGAGTTTACACACATAGGGTTATGACTGATTTGAGTTTACACACATAGGGTTATGATTGATTTGAGTTTACACAGATAGGGTTATGATTGATATGAGTTTACACTCATAGGGTTATGACTGATTTGAGTTTATACCCATAGAGTTATGACTGATTTGAATTTACACCCATAGGGTTATGACTGATTTGAGTTTACATCCATAGGGTAATTATTGATTTGAGTTTACACTCATAGGGTTATGACTGATTTGAATTTATACACATAGGATAATTATTGATTTGAGTTTACACTCATAGGGTTATGATTTATTTGAGTTTACACACATAGAATATGATTTGAGTTTACACACATATGGTTATGATTTATTGAGTTTACACACATAGGGTTATGATTGGTTTGGGTTTACACATACAGGTTATGATTGATTTGAGTTTACACTCATAAGGTTGTGATTGATTTGAGTTTACACACGGTAATTATCGATTTGAGTTTACACACATAGGGTTATGATTGATTTGAGTTTACACACATAGGGTTATGACTGATTTGAGTTTACACACAAAGGGTTATGATTGATTTGAGTTTACACACATAGGGTTATGATTGATTTGAGTTTACACACATAGGGTTATGACTGATTTGAATTTACACACAAAGGGTTATGACATTTGAGTTTACACACAAAGGGTTGTAAATGGTTCAAGTTTTTACCTTGAAATGTGTAGGATAATATACAGGCATAATACCTACATTCTGGCCAACTATCTTTGAAACCATTTGGATAATTACCATAAATACTCAATTATAAGTCCAGTCTAGCTGCATAAAACCACATCTACCTGCAGCACATCTTTCTGCATGTTGCTTGTGCTTGGAATGGACTTATAAACATGGATATAAATAAAGTATGTCAATATATGGGTCATGTTCATGACCATAGGAAAGTGGTGACATCACATTTTGAACTGGTCTTTTTCATATTAGCAGGGGCGTCTGTGTTTTATGGACACATTTCAAGCATATATCAAGACTAAGTGTATGCTTTTACACAGGACTGATCTGTTTTTATGCTGCAGAAAAAACCACAGAATTTTAAAGAATTGGGAAAATGTTGTATTCCTTCTTTCTTTGTTACCTTGAGCCACACCTCTACAAAAATCACTTGGAAGATTTATTAGAAACTGTTAGCAATAAATATAGTGCCCCTATTTTTTCAGTTGCTATGCAACCTGACTTCAGAAGCCTTCAAACATAGAGATTTGAAACTCTTTTAATCTGAAAGGAAAGATGAACTGAGCATGGTTTTATTTTTGTACAGCATCACAGCAGAAATTCCATTAGATCAGTTGGGTTATGGCCAGGCTCTTAAGCAGATTTTAACCCAAGTTCACAAATGTTTGATTTTCAAGCTTTTGGCATTTTCTGTATGAACTTGCATAAAAGTTGGACCCAGCTGTAATCTGCATTGAATGCAGATAAAAGCCTTCCTTATATGTTATCACTGTCATAGAAATGTTTAGGAAAAATGGTCAGCTACTGTATAATAACTTTTTTTGTTTGTTTAAGCTTTTGTAAATGTTTACAAAAATATGGCGAAGCACCAGATATCATGATACTGTGGTGGATAAATCTCAAACACCAACTGCCCTGGTATTGTTGTTGTTGTTGTGAGTTGTAGGTTTAATATCATTTTTCATTACATGATCCATTACAACTGATCTTGGTTATACATGTAACTGATAACTTAAGAAATTCCAAAGAAGAACCACTGACCCATGTGAAGCTGCTGACAAGCTTTTACACATGTATTTCTTGATAAAATATTTGGTTGAGAGAGACTGATCTAATTTACAGCAGCAGGGAGGCGCAACCATGAATAGGTGTCATGTCAGGTAAGCTCAGGCACATACTCACAAAAAGCTAAGATGCCAAAAAACAGTAACAAAATTAACCCATAAGAGATACTCTCTGTTCCTTAGAGGCTTTGGTTTGGCGTTATTGGCATAACTTTTTCATCTTTGTAAGAAGCCTTAGTTTAACAAAAATGACCTGATAAATTGAGGTGGGGTGGCCCACTCTGCTGCTTACCATATTAGTCAAGCATGAGACTTGAACATACATGGACAGAATTGTGATGTTGGTGATCTGTACCTTAGACCACTATGCATCCCAACAAATATCTTTCAGTTGATGTCATTAAAACACTTGTGTGTTTATTAGTACTTTCAAAACTGGACTATTGTAACTCTATTCTGGCTATCCATTCGATCTATAATCAGATTCAAAATTTTTTCTCTGTGCTACATTTCACGGATAGGCACCAGTCCAGCTTACCTATCCGGCCTCACCCATGTGTACACACCAGCAAGATACTTGTGCTCCTCTTCTGACAATTGTATACTCGTTATTCCCACTATGAAAACGAAGTCATATGGGCAACATTCTTTTGCATACCAGGGTCCAGCAAACATGGAATGAATTGCCTGTTGAAATTAGACACAAAGACAATGTGATTCCTTTCAAGAGTGATCATAAAACTCGCCATTTTCAACTGCAAGAACAAACTTAAAGACCTAATAATGTTTGTACCTTAAATATTTTCAGCATTTTTTATGTTTTCCAATTTCATGGTGTTTGTTTTTATTTTATTTTTTTGTAGTCATATGATTATAGATGTTGTAAAGTGTTTAGAGCTTCTAAAGATTAGGCGCTATACAAAGTCGTCATTATTATTATTATTATTATTATTATTATTATTATTATTATTATTATGCAACCTAATGGTCCCAGACAACTATGGAACCCATGGCCATAGACCACTGCAACCCATGGCCATAGACCTCTGCAACCCATGGCCATAGACCACTGCAACCCATGGTCCTAGACCACTGCAACCCATGGCCATAGACCACTGCAACCCATGGCCATAGACCACTGCAACCCATGATCCTAGACCATTGCAACCCATGGCCATAGACCACTGCAACCCATGGTCCTAGACCATTGCAACCCATGATCCCAGACCACTATGCAACCCATGGTCCTAGACCATTGCAACCCATGGTCCTAGACCAATGCAACCCATGGCCATAGACCACTGCAACCTATGGCCATAGACCACTGAAACCCATGGCCATAGACCACTGCAACCCATGGTCCTATCCAGTGAGGTAAGGACTCATACTCAATCAGCAATTATGGAAAAAAATAACTGATTTTCGGGAATTGAGAATTTTCAATCTGCCTAGAATCTCTTATGTTGTAGCAATAATTCAGATTTTTTTCTTATGTCATATAAAAGTCTTTTGCAGATAACAGACAATATTACTTGCACATACAAATTCTGATCATTTGTAAGGGTCCTGGATCAGCATATATTTCTTGAAAGGTTGTTTTACCAAAACTTTCTGTGTTATTCGTACAGCAGTAATATAGGTAGTTTATTGTTCTTGTGTGAAATTGTTATGTTGTACTGTCCGTGGGTCATGACAGTATTTTTACCACATTGCTAGTGCTTGCTATTTTATGTTTTGTTTGATTGTTGTTATATGCAAGATTTCTCATAGAGTAGGAAGGGGTCTCTTGGGAGATGAGCTGTACACTAAGCTACTCTGAGGAATATTACCAAATAAGACAGTCAGGCATGTTCTGATAGTACTACTACTGCTGGTTTGGCAGAGTAAACGTTTCAAACCTTACATTAATTGCTTGAGTGGACATCCATCATATTTCCTTAAAAATTAAAGCAGTGATTGGTTAAAATTGATTATTTGGATGACATGTTGCACATACAATGTCCTCATATCCTGACAGTTGTAATAAATGACATTTTATATATACAGTACACATAAGTATATTGACATATATATGTTTTGGGGTCAGGTAGCAATGGATTATGATGCATTTAGATATTTAAATTTGACGTGAATGAAATAATACCCATTTGTCTGTATTCAGTATTCCAAGTTTTCAATAATGGCTGTCATGTTAAAATGGCTAAAGCAAGCTCTACAAAGCAGAAGGGTTGGTTTGGTAAGAGGTGGTCGTTGTACCTTGATTTCTTTTATTCTGAGAATGCCTGTTCCTACATTGAGTTGCCATTTTGATTTTGAGATTGCCAGTTCCTACATGAAGTTGCCATTTTAATCCCGAGAAAGTTAGTTCCTACATCCACTAGTAGCCATCTTGATTCTGACACTGCCAGCTGATACAGCATCTTGCCATCATAAGATTAGCCCCTTTACCTGGCTTACATGAAAGGGATTAACCCCTTTACCTGGCTTACATGAAAGGGATTAGCCCCTTTACCTGGCTTACATGAAAGGGATTAGTCCAATGCATTATGTTGCTTATATTTAAAGGGATTAGTCCAATGAATTACTTGGCTTACATTTAAAGGTATAGTCCAATGCATTCAATGGCTTACATTTAAAGGGAATAGTCCAATGCATTACTGGGGATTTGTCCTATTTAAAGGCTGGTTTCAGACCAGTGCAATCACCCTAATGGTAAAGATAAAGAAAATGTTGACACAGTGACAAATTAGTCAGTTCTTCTTCAATAAATGCAGGTATAGCTAAGGTTTTATTAGCACAAACTGTCATATCAGAAAAAAGGTAATGCATTTTTTGGGGAAGTAGGATGAGGGAAGGTTTCGGAATTTCCAATTGTGAGTTTTAATAGCTGACCCATGAGTGCCTTAAGCCGATGACTGCTTTTGACAGTTCTGACCCGATATAAGTATAGCACAAAAATGAACGATGCATTATTCTCCTATTAAGCTGGTACCTTCACAGTTTTTACCTGATCATAATTTCCCAACCGCGTGGACTTCTGCACTGAGGTGACAAATTGTAATGGTTGGCAATGGCTTCTAAAATTTGAATTTTCCAAGTGGCAGTGTGGTCTTAAGCGCTGTCTGTTATGGATCACTGCAATCTCACCTCTGTTTGCATTGGTCTGAGTCTCAGGTTCAGACAATGTGGGTATGTGAGAAAGCTTGCCAGTAGATTCTCGTGGGTCGGTGATTCTTTCCGGGGTTTCCCGGGTTCTTCTTCCACCATTAATACTGGCCGCCATGTATAGCCTATCATGTGCTGAAATATAGTGTTAAACCGTAAAAAACAAACAAAATTAGAAAAGGCTGCACAAATATGAAGTAGTTGCCATATAGGTTTAAGTGTTAAATTACATCAAATGATACAATGATCATACTCATTTTTAGGGCATAACCGACTTTTGATCCGGAAATCGGATTCCACCGGATAGTATGAACTTCCGATTAATCGGAGTCGGACAAGGCAGGAACGACCGATTCGGATAATAAAAATAATAAAAGTTGAATTTCTATAGCACCATGTCTAACACTGCGTGTCATTCGATAGTGCGTTAATAAAGTTAAATAAGAAGTCAGAAAAGTTCAATATGGTCAAGACATCCACGCTGTGAGACAATCTATGCTAGACACAGCAAAACTAGATACCAGAAACCCGGAAACGGAACATGAAATTTTTTAGAAAAAAAATACGGATTTAGCATTTCCGATTAATTGAATCGTATCCGGAATCGGAAAAATTTCATGCTCAAAATCCGGAATCGGAAATCGGTAGAAAAATGCTAATCGGTTATGCCCTACTCATTTTACAACCAGTGCATCCCACTGCATACATTGTATTTCGTAATTGTATATTTGGAATCTAATATTCATCTCTGGAAATTCTAACTGGTAAGCACAGGTAAATTACTTTTTATTTACCTAATTACTTTTCAAGATTGCACCACGCAAGTTCAACATGTGCAGAATGGTAGTTTGGTATTCTATTTGTGTAATTTAGTATTTGGTATTCTATTTGTGTAATGTATTCTTGCCAAAATGCTATTTGTGTAATTTAGTTTATTTGCTGGAGATTCTACTTGTATGATTTAGTATTTATTCCATGTAATGTAGTATTCTTGTTAAACATTCTACTATATTCTGCTAAATATCCTGTTATCCGTGTTATGTAGTATTATATTTCTGTAATGTAGTATTCTATTTCTGTAATGTAGTATTCTATTTCTGTAATGTAGTATTCATGGTAAATTTGTGATAATGTTACCTTGTGATTTATAGTTTTCTTCTTGCCCTATTCAAGGTATATCTTTATATTCATGTTGACTGTTTGAAAATTTGCCCCCATTCTTGTTGCAGTAAACATGTCAGATCTCATTTTATTTGTGCATGGCACCAGAGCAAGCCATGCATAGAGAATAAGGCAATATTTGTCAAGCTTTATATATTTCATTGTTAGTAGAATTTCTAGATCCCATAACTTTTTGGGTTATGATCTGTCCATGTGTTCTGATTGAATATGATTATTTTGTTTATTGACCACTCTGGTGCCTAGTGGTTAGAGTGTCCACCTTAGATTCAGGGTTCAATCACTGGCAGAGTCATACAAAAGACTTATGAAAATGGTACTAACAGCTGTCTCAGCTTGGTTCTTGGCATTAAGAGTTAGTGTTAGGACTGGTCAGCCTGGTGTCAGGATAATCCGCCTGGTGTCAGGATAATCCGCCTGGTGTCAGGATAATCAGCCTGGTGTCAGGATATTGCGACTGGGTGGGTCAATAGGCAAAATGTCTGCAGCATGTTGCCACATAACTAGCCTTATTGCAGACAACAATTTGATATGACTGAAAAATTGATAAATCTGTATTATAAATCCTAATCACGCATACATTTGTTTATTTTAATAAAGATATAAAGTTGGTTTATTGGTGGGGGTGATGGTGGGGGTGGGGGGAGGGTGGGGTTGAGTCTATTTCAGTATTAGTTGAATGACAGTAAGATTACCTTGAGATGGGTGTTTAAATTTCAGGTGATTTGTAGTTTTGTTTTTAAAGTGGCACATTTACCACAGTTTGCATTTATTTTACTGACACTCTGCATTCTGACTCTTCATTTCAATTTTATTTTATTTTATTATTCTTATTTCTTTAATTTTACCATTACTTTATTGTTGCTATTTGTACTTACACCGAATTCACCTTCACTTTTTCTCACGCCAGTTATTGTTGTCAAAGCAGGTGAGCATGTAATATTTAAAATAATACACACTTCAAGGTATGGTATAAATAAGTAAGTGAGATGCTGCCACTTGTGTTTAAGAATTTGCAGTATCTGTTGATGTAACAGATGAATTTTGTAGAAGTGACATTAGTCTCAAATGTTATTGTATTCGTAAAGAGTTATATTAATACGTAACGGTGACTCAAAAGTTTCTGTTATACCTCTTGATCTGCCATGATACAACTTGGTAAAGATTAGCCAAGTTCAGCCAACACAGTTTTTTACCTGGCAGTCTTTCAAATTCTTACAACTTGTAGTTCTGGTATCTTATCTGTGGTGCATGCTAGTTAGGTGGAATGTATTTATTTGTGCATGTGTTCAGTGAACAATTTATCAAAGGTACACTGCACCAGAACATTGGAGAACGCTCTACCAGAGAACTTAGTTTGAGATGAAGTTTAACATTGTACACTACATGGAGTATAATGTGATCCCTGCTTGCTAATTTTAGAATGCGACACATACTTGATGATTCTTGCCATTTTATGTTTGCAGATTGAAATCATTTTGCCTCTTTCTGTGGAATTTGGGAGTACTGAGAAAGTTTTAGTACTTGGATCTTTGGATTATGGATTAGTCATTCTTCTATCCTATAATCTTGCTACATAATTTTGCCACAGATCTGGGTCTGTCCAGTTTGTGTGGAGTAATCTGTGTGGGAGTAATCTGTGTGGAGAAACTTATACCCTGATCTAGTGGTATGAACATCAAGGGCAAATCAGAGTCTGTATTGTTTGCTATTGGATCCAGCTTGTGAATAGAGTTGCATAGTGGTCTGGGATCATGGGTTGCATCATAGGAATACGAGTAGTATATGCCAGTGTACAAGAAATTAAACATGGTAAAATACCAGTATACTTTCTTAAAAAAATAAAACATTTCATGTGTGTCAATATATTTTCAACAGTAGAGACCACACACCATCTGTACACCACACTTTCAATTAAAGTGGATAGGGCAAAATAACATACATACATACATACATACATACATACATACATACATACATACATACATACATACATACATACATACATACATACATACATACATACATACATTAGGTTGCATAATAATAATAATAATAATAATAATAAAAACATTAAGTAATTGTGTAAGGAATTTAATTATTTTTCCAGTAATATCAGAGTTATGCATTTAAGAAATTATTGTAAGAAATATATGGACAGTCATAAACTGCTCTGTTGTGTGTATATATATGCTCAAAGAGTTGACTCCCATTGTATCAAGAGTGCTCTCCACTTTAAAAATCACTTAAAAGCATCAAATGTTCATTGTGATTTTTTTTTTACATACAGTTCAGGGTAAACAAAAAAAACAATAGGAAAACAATGGGCATACAGGGTTGGGGAGTGCAATTAAATTGTGAAGTTCAAGGTCTGTTTACCATCTGCATCCTTCCATATGTGCTTAAAAATGGAGATTTCAAGCAAATCAAATAGAATAGGAATTTTCATGTATTAGGCATTTGTGAGTATTTAGTCTCTACAGCAATATATATAGAACAAATTATTATTCTGGGATAATAATAAATAATTTCCCAAAAATTTCAATTTTGGTCTGACAAGTTTCTCATTTACTCATTTAATAATATATATATATGCCTGCTAGTATTTTTAAAGAAAAGAAAAAGATTTTCTTGAAGTGGGCATGACAACACTGACATCATAGCATTGTTACTATTGTTGTTATTGAAGACTTCAACACTTGACAGCATTGTCCCTGATTTCCTGCACCAAAATTGAAAGTGTCAGGTTAGGGTACAGTTAGGTGGAGGCTGGTTTTACAAAGTGTTACAGCAGTTAGTTGAAAAAACATTTTGATAGAAAATACCAGTACATAAATTTTGTTTACATCAACATGACAGTTAGTTAAAACAGCAGCACAGGTGTCAAATAGGATAAATGTACAGATGGTGCAACTGGCTGTATGCATTTTTGGAGAAGTCGGCATGTATTTTGGAGAAGTCGGCATGTATTTTGGAGAAGTCGGTATTTTGGATGACAAATGTTTTTGATTTAAATGTGATATGGCATAGTGTTATATTTTCACATATATCAAAATATATCTTTTTATTTATTTAAACCTCTCTGGGAACATGAATGAGTTTCAGATAAACAAGAGTTAGATGACACACTGTGTCTGTCTGTCTGTCTCTATGTATGTGTGTATGTGCGTGTGTGCATGGGTGCCTGCATGCCTGCATGCATGTATGTATGTATGTATGTATGTATGTATGTATGTATGTATGTATGTATGTTATTTTGCCCTATCCACTTTAATTTGAAAGTGTGGTGTACAGATGGTGTGTGGTCTCTACTGTTGAAAATATATTGACACACATGAAATGCTTTATTTTTTTTAAGAAAGTATACTGGTATTTTACCATGTTTAATTTCTTGTGCATTGGCATATACTACTCGTATTCCTATGATCCACTAGGTGAAGTGATATAATATTGATGACATAATGATTCATTATGCATTGGTTGAAAATTTAATTCTACGTTTCAGTGTTTGTAAAAGAACTTTGAGATTTCACACACACACACACACACACACACACACACACACACACACACACACACACAATTATTATCTATATCAGTTTATTTAAGAAATTTTTCAGTTTAATTTTTAGTTCTAGATTGTCCATATATTGCTCTGCATGTTCTTGTTAGGAATCATTGTTTTTAGCTTTGTCACCTACGTTCCCAAGAGCAGTGGACCGTGCCCTTTACCCTCCATGCAAGCTACGAACCTCCTAAAATTTGCACATCTTGTGCATGAAACATTCATACTTGCATTAGTTGACTAATGGTATAATGAAAAGTATCTGGATTTACTAATGATACATGTATAATGAAAAGTATCTGGATTTGTTAATGGTAAATGTATAATGAAAAGTATCTGGATTTACTAATGATACATGTATAATGAAAAGTATCTGGATTTACTAATGGTAAATGTATAATGAAAAGTATCTGGATTTACTAATGGTAAATGTATAATGAAAAGTATCTGGATTTACTAATGGTACATGTATAATGAAAAGTATCTGGATTTACTAATGGTACATGTATAATGAAAAGTATCTGGATTTACTAATGATACATGTATAATGAAAAGTATCTGGATTTACTAATGGTAAATGTATAATGAAAAGTATCTGGATTTACTAATGGTACATGTATAATGAAAAGTATCTGGATTTACTAATGATACATGTATAATGAAAAGTATCTGGATTTACTAATGGTAAATGTATAATGAAAAGTATCTGGATTTACTAATGGTAAATGTATAATGAAAAGTATCTGGATTTACTAATGGTACATGTATAATGAAAAGTATCTGGATTTACTAATGGTACATGTATAATGAAAAGTATCTGGATTTACTAATGATACATGTATAATGAAAAGTATCTGGATTTACTAATGGTAAATGTATAATGAAAAGTATCTGGATTTACTAATGGTACATGTATAATGAAAAGTATCAGGATTTACTAATGATACATGTATAATGAAAAGTATCTGGATTTACTAATGGTAAATGTATAATGAAAAGTATCTGGATTTACTAGTGGTAAATGTATAATGAAAAGTATCTGGATTTACTAATGGTACATGTATAATGAAAATTATCTGGATTTACTAATGATACATGTATAATGAAAAGTATCTGGATTTACTAATGGTATTGTATATGTATCTTCCTAACTGGGGGCCTAAAACAGGATTATTATTGGAGAATTATGCTTTGGCATCCACCAACCAGTTGCATTTCCACACATAATTTTACATGGTGTTTTTGTGCTGTAAGTGTAAAATACTTTACACTAGCACAGGGCTTTTAAATGGGTAAATATGGTATAGCAAAAGGCCTTTAATGGGTAGACATGGCTTTTAAAGAGTAAACATGGTTTAGTACATACAGGGCCTTTAAATGGGTAATGGTCGTTTTTATACAGGGCCTTTAAATGGGTAGGCATGGTATATGAAGCACTGGGCCTTTAAATGGGCAAACATGGTTTTGTTAAAAGTTGCTGCAGCTCCACTAGCAGCATCTATTGATTATTTCTGTGAGCTGTTGGTTACTATACAGTTACATACATACATTTAGTCCACAGCAGCTGGTCTACAGCATACAATTAAATATCTGGCAGTGTGCTCAAATTTAGTTTGTTACCTTCAGTAATCTACATTCCCTCTTCCACAGATTACAGCACACACAGGGGGCCCACATTAAGGGAAAACTGAAAGGTTCATTCCCTCCTCCCATTTTGCACTTATCATTTATTGATATGATACAGTTTTACAGAAAACAATTTTTTTTATACAGAGAACCACAAAACACCACAAATTGCTGCATATCTTTTTGCAAGTTTCACTCTAACTTGTTTGAAATAAAATCACAAAAAAACCCCAGTACATTTGGTTACTCATTGGTATTTTGATTATTGGACTTGGTTGCAGATTTTTTTTTTGATTTGAGAATTAGAGAACATTCTGTGGAGGGATGAGAGAACCACAAACGCTCTGTGGTTAGCACGAGGGACTTGCAACCAGAATGGTGCAGGTCTCAGTCCTATGATGATGCTAACAAGGCCCCATTTTCACCAAACAGGTCTCAGTCCTGTTCATGTCAACAAGGCCCCATTTTCACCATATAGGTCTGCATCCTGCTCATGCCAACAAGGCCCCAATTTCACCAAACAGGTGTCAGTCCTGCCCATGCCAACAAGGGTCCATTTGCACCAAAACAGGTCTGAATTCTGCCCATGCCAAGACGGCCCCATTTTCATCTATCAGGTCTGAATCCTCCCCAAGCAGACACAACCCATTTTCACCAAACAGCACAATTGTGTTCCTCATTGAGATTTTTCAATATATTTTTTTGTTTTGTTTTGGAATTACAAGTATTTTCATATGAAGCAGGGATTGAGGTTTAGAATATAATATCAATGTACATCATTTTCCTGAAATTGGTTTTAATGTTTTGGAAATATAAATTCTTAAATTCATTTTTGCATAAGAAATGGTGCACAAAAGATTTACCAGATCAGCGTGTTCTATGCCAATGCAGTTTGAAGTCAGATCCAAGTCATATGTGAATATATCTGGTATTTCAGCAAATTGCATGATTGGCAGTGTAATTAAAAGAGGAGACATTTTGATTTATAATTATGTTTCAAAATTGTTTTTGGATACAATTTTGGCACATTTTAAATCTGCCTCCAGTCATATTGGTATTTTCTGAATGCAGTAATAATAATGTATGCAGCAAATAATGTAAGTGCCTTTCAGCTACACGAAGTTACCAACGAGGCAAATGTTATATTTTATGATTTTAAAGTGTTGAGGCCAAAACAAATGTTGTTTACTATGCATTGGTTGGAAGGTAGTTAGGTTTTATAAATAGATATACAAATAATGTTGGGATTTTAAAAAATTTAAATGTTTTTTTTTAACCCTATGAGCAAAATGTGCTATGGTTGGCAACAAAACATATTTTTGACCAACTAGAAATATATATGGGGGGGGGGGCATATATACCGTAAATTGGTCATTCATTTGCACATCATGCAATGTCAGATTGCCATTTGGTGAAAGAATCTCTCTCATAAATTGCATAATAATTGTAATTTCCCTCTGGGATGATTATTTTGCTGGGGTTTCTGTTTTGAAAACCTCAATGACAGCTCAAGATTCTACTACAAGCCTTGATTATGCAGGGAAAAATTCTAGCAGCCCAGGCAAATTTATATGCCAATAAAACACTGGACAAAGAAGGTCTTGTTGTATGCAATGCCCAGATTGAAAACCTTAGAAAGTGAGACATGAGAACTGTCAGGAAAAGAGAATGAAAGCTATTTAAAACAAGTAGAGATTTTTAAAAAGAAAAGGAGGCATAAATCAGGTACTTGATAGTACACTGGCCATATGTTAACTGCATTCTAACAAGGCAGGGATTCTTTTATTATAGAACATATACCAGAAACTTGTAGCTACATGTATATTGTATTTATATGTATTATTTACTGAAACTATGTACATTTATTTTATTAAGAAATTGATGAAATGGTCTTAATTGTTTAACAGAAATATACTGTGGAAAGAGAAAATACATGTACATATTTCAGATAGAAAGTATACATTTTTTAGTTCTTTAATGAAGCATTCCAAACCAAACATATTCTCTTTCTTTAGTGAAAATCAAACCGAAAAGAGAAAAAGTGTGACATAAAAAAAACTTGAATTTGTTTCCAATTGCATCTTAGCATGAGAGCATCCATTTTACAGGATCAATTTTACAGGACTCCCTCAGTAAAAATTCTCAGAAGCTTTACAAGTGAGAGCTTTTTTTAATGTAGCATTTAGGGATCATATTATTATTAATATGGCATTTTGTCATATTCTTATCAATGTGTCATTTAGGCATCATTTTATTAATGTGTCATTTAGACATCATTATTATTAATGTGGCATTTAGGCATCATATTCAATGTTCCCTCTGAGCTGTATGCGTGCGCACGCACATCTGCTCAGGCATCCCCGCACAGCTGAATTGTCAATTTTTGCTCATTCCAATGTTAAATTTGCTTGTCTTCATAATGCTTGCGTGCACATCTACCATTCGCTTAGAGGGAATGTTGATCATATTAATGTGGCATTTAGGCATCATAGTAATTTGGCATTTAGGCATCATTATTTTTAACGTGGCATTTAAGCATCATATTATTATTAAAGAATGAAACAAGATCCTTGATCTTACTTAACATCTCTCTGTAGATCTACACGTCTAAGCTAAACTCACATTAAAAATATACTAACATCACGATTCCATCATTCTTAACAACTTGCCTGGAATAATGAGAATTAAGCATCTGCTACAAATTGTCATGAATATCAATATTTCTTATAACTTAAGCCTTCCATGTTTGGCATCTTCTTATCTCATAAACTTTGTCGAATAAACAAGTTTTAACAAAATCATTCTTGCAGGTGTTTCATATGATGCTTTCATATTGGGAGAGAGAATGCATCTCCATAGCAGAGAGCTCTCAACATAAATAAGGGGAGCTAACTTTTGTAATATGCAGTTACATATGATGGGGAACATTTATTTGTGGTGTGCACTCATTGTGACGAGCTTTAAACTCATGAAATTTACCGAAATAAGAATCTGTATGTTTTTGTATGAATATTATGTTGAATTATGAATGCATTATAATAAACTTGAAGCAAAACAGGTTACTCAGACTGGTAAAGGAACTTATTTGTTTAAAATCTTCTACAAAATTTATACAGCCGATATGTTTCCAAAAAATGGAAGTTACATGTAAAATTTAAAGTACGGTACAAGATTAAGGCCTATGAAGAAAAATGTATGTATGTATGTATGTATGTATGTATGTATGTATGTATGTATGTATGTATGTATGTATGTATGTATGTATGTATGTATGTATGTATGTATGTATGTATGTATGTATCCTAATTAACCTTATTTTCAACCCACTGACACTTTTAAATTTTTCTCATAAAGAAACTACAAATTTGGAAAGAAATAAAACCTTGCAGACTTTCTGAATGTTGTGATAGTCCAGTTTAAATTTAATTTGTAGGCAATAGTATTGGAAATCATATTGAATAAGATGCTTTCTAGTTTTTTCCTAATTATTTAAAGCACCTACCAGATATAGACTAAAAAGCATAATTTAAAAATTAGTTTTTGTGGTTCCCCAATCATGGTCGGGTTCAAATTACAGCAGGTAATATCAAACATTACTTATTTTAACAATCATAGAGTGACTATTTAACAATAATATCATATTAGTCACTATTACTGACATGGTATTTACTTTTTGGAACAAGAATAGGATATGGAACTTGAAGTAAAATAGATAGGGGTCAAAATGAGTCCAACTAGCATCTTATTCAGACCAATCATGGCTGTATTTTTAAAATTAGGAATATTTTTTCTAGGTTGATATACAATCTGGAAATTAAATTTGCAATGAAGTCATGGATTAATTAGTAGCGAGCGAGTTTCATAATCAGTGATTGCATGATTAGTACCTGCCCAGCCCAGCTTATGTCTATAGTCTCAGTTTGCCCTTGGGATTGGCACTTTTTTGTGACTTGGGTTACCAATACCCACCCTGCCTGGCTTGTGTTGCATCAATTTGCCCTTGCTCATAGGCACTGAGTTACATAATGATATAGCCATTAATGGGATGAAAGTGATATTAGAACTAGCCCACCAACCCAACAAAAGAACCGACCAGCCAACCACCAGAATCCGTATGACCTTAAAAGGTGAATTCACCTACTCTCTTAAGTTTTTCTATATACAACAAAATAACACACCTGGTTGATTTTCTTAAACACAAGTGTTTATATGTTCTTTCTGGCCAGTGTTTATATGTTCTTTCTGGCCATTGTTTGATGTTTATTCTCCCAGTTGTGATTGTATTGGCATCAAACCAAACTAAAATTTGGCTTTAGAAACCTGTACAATAATTCCAGCTTACTGATCTTTGACTTTCCTTATTTTGTACATAACACTGTATTCATGTTATATGTCAATGCTCTCACTGTATTTATGCTTGATGTCAATACTCTCACTGTATTTATGTTTGATGTCAATACTCTCACTGTATTCTGTTACATGTCAATACTCTCACTGTGTTTATGTTTAATGTCAATACTCTCACTGTATTCTGTTAGAAGTCAACACTCACACTGTATTCATGTTAGATGTCAATACTCTCACTGTATTTATGTTAGATGTCAATACTCTCACTGTATTCATTTTAGATGTCAATAATGGCACTGTATTTATGTTAGATGTCAGTACTCTCACTGTTTTCATGTTAGATGTCAATACTCTCACTGTATTTATGTTGGATGTCAATATCTCACTGTATTTATGTTAGATGTCAACACACTCACTGTATTCATGTTAGATGTCAATACTCTCCCTTTATTCATGTTAGATGTCAATACACTTACATGCTGTCCTCATTAGACCTACAATAAAGCAATTCGTTTTAAACATTTTCTGAAATGCTTCACCAAAACATTTTCAAACTTACCCCCTGCCCTTAAATGACTGGTACACAGACAAAGGTTTAAGTTTGGTGATTTGTATTGGTTAAAATGAAAACACCAATCAAGGTTGTTAACTGTACAGATACCAGTGTCAGAGAATCGGTGTCAGAGAATCGACCTAAAAGCAAAATCTTTATGTTTACGCCAATGACAATGATGTAAATTCCGTTGATAATGTTATACCTACGTTTTTAATATTCATCACAAGTGTGATAATAAAGGTTGGCATTTTAACGATGCTTTACATGTGTGGAAAGAAATGGTTATACTTTATCGTTGCTGAACAGGTGAGACAAATACAGTAGCTGTTTAACATTGCATCACAGGCAAAGTAATGAATGACAATACTTAAACGCTGCTGAGAGGTTGGATGGCATGAGACACAAGTCTTGTTACCATGCATGATCACCTAAATTCCATAGGCTTCTGTAGCAATTGAAATTGTTGATGTTGTAGGGTTTAATGCCATTTTTCAGCACATGATAGGCTATACGTGGCGACCAGTATTAATGGTGGAGGAAGAAGCCAGAAAAACCCAGATAGAACCACCGATCCATGAGAAGCTACTGGCAAACTTTCTCTCATACCCACATTGGCCAAATCTGAGACTCGAACCCACACAGATAGAGGTGAGATAGCAGCGATCTGTAACAGACAGCGTTTTAGACCATTTGGTCACTCAGGGTCCCTAATTGAAATTTGTTGGAAAACTTGTATGCTGTTTTAAGACTTAGTCATAGAATACATTTATGAAAAAAACTGAAATTGTGTTAGTCCTGTGGGGATTTTGACCATCAGCATGGAGTTCTGTGGGACCTTGGACCACCAGCATGGAGTTCCGTGGGACCTATGACATATAACATGGAGTCCCGTGGGACCTATGACCATCAATATGGAGACCTGTGGGGATTTTCTCAAGTTACATAATACATATAATGGATTCTTTTATATCAAAGTAAAAATGTGCTGCTTGAGATACTTGTGTTGGGATTGTGGGTACATGTGATGATCAACTGTCATTTACTTTTACATTGGCGATTGAGCCATATTTTTCAATAAAGCACACAATCTCCATTAATCAAACTGATACAATTATAAATTGCATTCGATGGATGTATATTAGTATCATACCATGCATATATCTAAGAATTATACACCATGTATTCAGGACTTATTCAGGCCTTTTTCAACACAATACCAGTTGAGATCAATCTTACATGGAAACCTTCTAGTACCAAAACCAAGAACAGAGCAATTCAAAAAAGAGTTTTCAATACTCCGGTACAGTTCTGTGGAATAAGCTTCCACTACATGTAAACTCGGCTGAAAATATGAGAGTATTTAAGAAGAGATATCATGAGCATGCATGTGTTTCTAATAGATAATGGAATTTAGTATTTTAATATGAAACATGCTAATATAAGCACTAATTATTGCTTCTTCACACAATGTGCATTTGTTATACTCTCATCAAGAGGGCATCAAGGGAGAATAGTCCTTGACTAATGAGTCACCCTCTATAAATAAAGCATTATTATTATTATTATTATTATTATTATTATTATTATTATTATTATTATTATTATTATTATCAATTAGATGTCAATACTCTCATTTTATTCATGTTAGATGTCAATAATCTCACTATAATAATGAGGACATTGTAAAGCGCCTAATCTTTAGAAGCTCTAAGTGCTTTACAATATCTATTATGATATGAATACTAAAAAAAACAGAAAGAAACACCATGAAATTAGAAAACATAAAAAATGCTGAATATATGTAATGTTAAACTACTGCATAGCACACAGCACCTCTTTGGGTTGGATTGTTAAATGTAATTGTAAACTGAGGTTTATTAGACATACCATGTATGAATCAGGTGTAATGTAACACTTGCTGATAACAACTTGTAAAGTGTTATTCAATTTGTATAATAAATTATGCAACAGACTTCTTGTAGCTCCATTGGGTCTTGTTTAGTCAGCCTTAGCAGGAGGTAGTGCACATTTCCATGGAGTGTTTGCAGATGTATATATTTCTTTTGTAATGACCATCAAACTGCCATCCTTACCTGCTGTTGATTAGGCAATGTTTTGAATAGTAATGGCATTCCATTTCACAAAACATACAACCCATGAAGTGTAGATTCCAGTCTATGTAGTTTGTGATAATTGTTAAAATGCCATTTCTGTATCACACTGTCTTTATCCTGAGAGACAGTTGCAGACTTTTATTGTTTGTACTTTGGTTTTACAAGTGATGATGCTTTCACTTAAAAACACTTTGGTTTATTTCTGTTAAGTTCATTTTATTTGGTTATGGTTGTGGACTGGATGAAGAGAGGGAAGCCATTGTAATACATTGGAAGAGGAAGTATCACTTAGATTTATTTATTTGGTAATTGTCACCGCAAAATCTTGTTGACAGATTCTTGATTCCCCTCGTGCTTATTTGCATGTAGAGCAAGTGAATATTGTTTGCTTCTGTGTTAAACATGAAATCTTTGGTATATACCAATTGAACCAATTTTTCTATGTCAAAAGTCTCTGTCAGTCAGATGCCTATTTTACATGCACATCACAAGTAAAGGGGTAAAGCAACCATGAACATATACATGTATATATAATAATAATAATAATAATAATAATAATAATAATAATAATAATAATAATGACTTTGTATAGAAGCTCTAAGCGCTTTACAACATATATAATGATATGACTACAAGAAACCTAACACCATGAAATTAGAAAAAATACAAATATGCTGAAAATATTTAAGGTAGGAGACATTATTATGTCTTGAAGTTTGTTCTTGCATTTGAAAAATATATAGATTGTTGACCGTGCTCTAATGGGTTTATTGTGCTTTTCATTCTTTTTTTTTTTGGGGGGGGGGGGAGGGGCACCAAAAAAATGCCCCTAACCCGTAAAAAAAAAGTAAAAAGATTTTGTGTGTGTGTACTCCCTGATATGTAGTTATGTGTCATTTTATTTTCCATTTAACTTGACATTCATGTTCATAGAGCCAAGACACCATCTTGTAAGTCATCTATTTTTGTTGTTGTTTCTTTTCATCCTGGTGACTCATCATTGGTTGTCATGGAAATATTGATGATTGACATTCATGGGTACTTAATAGGACATTGGCCTCTGTAATATGTGTCTTTGCTGAAATGTAATGTGTGTATATGTGTGTGGGTATATATATATATATATATATATATATATATATATATATATATATATATATATATATATAATGTTTTCAGTTCTTCTTTTGATGGATTGCTACTGTCGGTATGAAATTGATGATCAAATTTCACGTTTACATGTACTGTAAATTATTATTATAAAATGAAGACTTGCAAAGACCAAATGCATCCATCTTTTACTGCTGACTTACCAGGCTTTAAACGTAATGCATCATGGCCCCGAAGTTTCTTTTCTGACATCTTTTCAATAGGCTTCAATATAGGAATGTGCGAACTTAAAATTTGTTTGCCGTCATGAACTTGCTGGCTTTCTGTAAACATTAGCTACTGATTTTACGATGATGTTGCTGTATCAGAATCTGTGCATTCTCTTAATGCTAGATCTGTCAAGTTTTTGCAAGCGTTGATGACAATCTGTCAGAAAATAAACGACAAAATGAGTTGTACAAATTTAACTGAAATAAGACAAATGAGCCTGACAGTGTGAACTGTACTGACATGAGACAAAATCAGAATAAGATAAAATAGCCAGACTTTTTACTAAAATGACACAATCTCATACACACAGTATACATGTACATGTAATGAAATAAGGCAGCTTTGGGCACAGTGCACTGACTAAGATAAATTCAGTCACAGAGTGTACTAAATAAGATGAAATCAACCACAGAGTTGACTGAAAGATGAAATCAACCGAATGTGCTGAAATAAGACAAAAATATCCACACATTGTACTAAGATAAAATCAGTCACAGAGTGTACTAAATAAGATGAAATCAACCAGTGTGTACTAGAAAATGACAAAAATAGCCACACATTATACTGACATTATATGAAATCAACCACAGTGGACTGAAATAAGATGAAATCAACCACAGAGTTGACTGAAAGATGAAATCAACAGTGTGCTGAAATAAGACAAAAATATCCACACATTGTACTGAAATAAGATGAAATCAGCCACAGAGTTGACTGAAAGATGAAATCAACCGAGTGTGCTGAAATAAGACAAAAATATCCACACATTGTACTGAAATAAGATGAAATCAACCACAGAGTGGACTGAAATAAGATGAAATCAACCACAGAGTTGACTGAAAGATGAAATCAACATTGTACTGAAAAATAAGATGAAATCAGGCATACAAGTCACTCAGATGCTGGGTGATATGGTTGGATCAAAGTATGGCAGTTATTACAAATTCATACAAAGACAAATTGACATGATTATCACAGTTACATACAGTAAAACCTGTCTTGAGAGACCACTGCTTTGAAAGACCACCTGTTTTGAGAGATCAGAATTTTATTGCACATACTTTTTGATTATATAGTGTTATGACTTGTTATGAGAGACCACCTGTCTTGAGAGATCTTTTTTTTTGGGGGGTGGCAGAAGGGGTGGTCTTTCAAGACAGGTTCTACTGTAGTTTAAATTGGACATTGGATGAACATTAACAGAGTACCAATTGGTCATCAGGCTAAAGTTGGCCCTGGTTGCAATGGCATTTGATGATTTTGAAGGCCAATGTCCAGCATTGTTTGGTTGAGGGGTTGGTAGCAATATATCTGTCAAGGTAGGTCAAGTGAGTAGAACTGATTTCTCTGATGGGGTCAGGCAGGATGTAATAAGAAACTACCTATTGGTCATTCTTAACTAAGAAAAAAACCTGTTGTTAACTCTAAATAAGAAAATACCTATTGGTCATTAATTCTTAACTAAGAAAACACCTATTGGTTAACCTAATAAGAAAACACTTTTGGTAAATCTAATACAAAGCACATATTCATTAATCTAAATCAGAAAATAGCCATTGGTCAACCTGATTTTTAAAATAACTTTTGGTTAGCCTATTTAGAAAACATCTAAATGTCAGACAAATAAACAAACTGTCATTTGGCATACTGATAATAACTACCTTTGGTCAGTTGATTAAGAAAACATCTATTGGTCAACCTAATAAAAAAATACCCTTAGTCAGTCTAATTAGAAAATACCTATCTGTCAGTCTAATAAGAAAGCACATATTAGTCTCTCTAATGTGATGTGATTTGGATATTTGATGTAGCTTTAACAATTTTTCAGTCATAGTGCTACAATGTCTGCAGTGTGACTGTTGATTATAAGTGATGTCAAGCAATGTGGCCTCATGCCATAGATATATAGCAGTCACATTATTCTGACACCAGGCTGGCCAGTCCTACACTAACCTCTTAATGCTGAGCACCCAGCGAGGCAGCTGTTAGTACTACTTTTTAAAGTCTTTGGTATGATTTGCCTAGGGTTCAAACCCGCAACCTGCTGCATTCCTGGCTGATGCTCTAACCTCTAGGCCACCAGAGCAGTCCAGTCACTCTAATAAGAAACTATTTATTGGTTAGATGAATAAGCAAACATCTTTGGCCAGTCTCTTGGCATATTGGTCACACTAATAAGAAAAGACTTATTGGTCAACTGGATTAAAAAAAACCAGCTATTGGTCAATCTATTAAGAAGACACCTCTTTGTCCGCCAAATAAGCAAACACCTTTGGTCACTATCTTGACTTGCTGATAAGAAAACATGTATATATATATATATTGGTCACACTAATAAGAAAAGACTTGTTGGTCAACCGGATAAAAAAAACAGCTATTGGTTAGCCTAATAAGCAGACATCTTTGGTCAGTCTTTTGGCATACTGAGAAGTTCACTATTTAGAGTTTTTTTTAAAAAAAGAGTTCTGAATATTTAGCAAACAAACTTCTTTATTAGAGAACACTACATCTTGCATTCATGCACCATTAACTGTGGGAATCTTTCTCAGTCAGATTATCATATCTGTTGAGTGCCATTTTGTATTCACTCATGCATGTTTTAAATACACTGAAAAACTGGACTTCCATCTCCATGGTGGTGTTCAACACATCTGCTGTTATATCTGTGATATCCGCATCTAGGGAAACATTGCATGCCCCTATATCTGTGATATCAGGGATTCAGAGAAAAATTACATGCCCCTATCTCTGAGATGTTGGGAACTGGGGAAAAATGGCATGTCCCTATCTCTGTGATATGGGGATTCAGAGAAAAATTACATGCCCCTATCTCTGTGATATCGGGATTCGGGAAACAAAATTGCATGCCCCTATCTCTGTGATGTTGGGAACTGGGGAAAAATGGCATGCCCCTATCTCTGTGATATCGGGATTCGGGAAACATTGCATGTCCCTATATCTGTGATATCGGGATTTGGAGAAAAATTGCATGCCCCTTTATCCATAATATTGGGATTCAGGGAAAATTTGCATTCAGCTAGATCTTTCTTGTATGAAGGAGGAGTCTCAAGTCTGTAATGATGATAGTTTTATTCACTGATGCATGGTCATTGAGCAGATGGATATGCTAGTGTTCCACATGTTTTGGCAGCAGTTTGGAGAATGTACAATGTCCAGTAACACCAGTTGAGTGAGGCACAGACACCTGGATGACATTGCAGTTTGTGGATTTGATCTAAAATTACATTATCTCAAATTAGATTCAAAAAAGGAAATCCATAATTTAATCACATCACAATCACATTAAAAAGAACTCTTTTCATATTTGATAAGTAGCTGCGTGGCAGTTTCAACTTGTTTACAAGTAATGCATTACCCTTCAAACCTATTTGAACAGTTGATAAATTAATGCCCATCTTGATAGATCACATCCTCCATTGCCTCTTTCACAGCGGTCACATCCCACTAAACAGTTCTAGATCACTGTTACCTGAGAAACTTGGTCAACTCCAGAACATTGGTCATCATCTTTCATGGATTTGTGACCATCTTTTTAATGACAATAAAACTTCAGAGTTGTTGGATAGGGCAGAGAAAAAATGGTATATTGAAACTGTATTCAAGTTAGCATTGAAATCTATCAAGATTATCCTAAATAGCACCTTGATCTTAAGTATTCTGTTTGCATAGTAGGTTCTATTCCTGTCAATACTAAGCCAATTAGTATTGGTGGGGCAGATGGTTGTGTAGTTGTTTGTGTTAAGTTGGATCTGTCAAAGGTAAGGTTCTTTTAATGTCTAACAGTCAGTAAAATGTCTAACAGTCAGATGTCAAATCAGATTATTAAGAAGCATTTTTTTCTCTACAACAGCTATACTGAAAAAATGGGTAGGAGCTGATGTTTAATTTCAGCAAGAGATGCATTTTCATTGGATGATATGAGGTCACATGATTAGAAAGAACTTGTGATATTATTGCACTGTTTTGACTTCACAGGTTTTTTTAATTTGACAACATGGCCTATTTTGGTGGCATCATGCAGATGAAACAGTATTTGTACTATTCTCAAATTAGCCTCCTTTAACATTTTGGCAATAAATAGTGTATTTCATCACTTGTGTGTGTTTCATCACTTGTGTGTGTTTCATCACTTGTGTGTATTTCATCACTTGTGTGTGTTTATTTCCCTAAATATGAATCAGTATCAGTCTGCACAAGTTTTTCTGGTCCATAAAACTTGATATTCACTTTAAGAAAGATCAATAATTACAGTATTAGTTGTTAATAATTGTACAGTATTAGTTGTTAATTAATTGTACAGTATTAGTTGTTAATAATTGTACAGTATTAGTTGTTAATTAATTGTACAGTATTAGTTGTTAATAATTGTACAGTATTAGTTGTTAATTAATTGTACAGTATTAGTTGTTAATAATTGTACAGTATCAGTTGTTAATTAATTGTACAGTATTAGTTGTTAATTAATTGTACAGTATTAGTTGTTAATAATTGTACAGTATTAGTTGTTAAATGTGCTTTATTAACCCGGTAAAGATTAACTGCAGTAAAGTTTGATACCAGCATTAGAAAATTGATAGTCTTCAGGGAAATTCATGATTTCGGTGATTTTTTACTCACGTCAAATATCTGCCCTAGCCTTGAATTTTAAATCCAAAATATGAAGAAAAATATTGAGCATTTTATGAAAAATCCTTTAAAAAAACTTAATTAGTTTTAAGCAAGAGGCCGATTTTTCCAGTCAGTCTTTATTTATCGGTGTGTGCAGGATTTTCACCATGGCATATTGTGCCGGTATTTTTAATGGAATGTTGGCAGTTTGAATTTAGATTCCAGGCTAATGTAGTTCTGTACACGATAAGAAGGCTGTTATGTGTTGTGAGAGGTAGAGAGAAGGCAGACAGACAGACAGAAGAAAAATGATGTTATATCTATATTTCTTAGTTTTATGGAGCTCTTAACACTTTAATTTTAATTTAATTTTACATCGTGCAGAGGAAATGGGAACAAGATGCTATTCCCGATGACATGCAAAAGTAGCCATCAAGTGGATCTGGGCAGATACTGAAACTAATTCAAATATAAGTTTGAAGCCTTACCAACTTAACTACGAGTCCCACAGGCTTAAAGTTAACAAAATTTTAATTACTTTTTTAAAGAAAATACAAATTATTATGTGAAATATCAGTTGCCTAACAGTTGTTTTAATAGCCTTGGTTAGTAGGAAATGGTCATCTGATATTAAGTGGAGTAAACATGGCTGAACCTGTTGATAAGTAACTGTGGATCTAGATGTATATTACTTATGACCACTCCAGTGGCAGAGTGGTTAGAGCATCTGCTGTGGAAGCAGGAAGTCGTGGGTTTGATCCCCGGTCGAGTCATACCAAAGACTTACACAAATGGTACTTACAGCTGCCTTGCTTGGCGCTCAGCATTAAGAGGTTAGTGTTAGGACTGATTGGCCTGGTGTCAGGATAATGTGACTGGGTGGGACATTATGCTACATTTCTGCGGCATGATGCTCCAGTTTTAGACATCATTATAAACTGCTTGGCTGCAGACATCGAAGTGATATGACTGAAATTTTTTTAAACCTACGTTAAAAATCTTAATCACACACACATATTACTTATGTTTAACTGTAGATCTTATTTATGTATAACTGTAGGTCTAGGTGTATATTACTTATGTGTAACTGTAGGTCTAGGTGTATATTACTTATGTATAACTGGATCTAGGTGTATATTACTTATGTTTAACTGTAGGTCTAGGTGTATATTACTTATGTATAACTGTAGGTCTAGGTGTATATTACTTATGTATAACTAGATCTAGGTGTATATTACTTATGTATAACTGTAGGTCTAGGTGTATATTATGTATAACTAGGTCTAGGTGTATATTACTTATGGTTAACCAGATCTAGGTGTATTTTACTTATGTTTAACTAGATATAGGTGTATTTTGCTTATGTTTAACTAGATCTAGGTGTATTTTACTTATGTTTAACTAGATGTAGGTGTATATTACTTATGTATAACTGTAGGTCTAGGTGTATATTACTTATGTATAACTAGATGTAGGTGTATATTACTTATGTATAACTAGGTCTAGGTGTATATTATTTATGTTTAACTAGATGTAGGTGTATATTACTTATGTATAACTGTAGGTCTAGGTGTATATTACTTATGTATAACTAGATCTAGGTGTATATTACTTATGTATAACTAGGTCTAGGTGTATATTATGTATAACTAGGTCTAGGTGTATATTACTTATGTTTAACTAGATGTAGGTGTATATTACTTATGTTTAACTAGATCTAGGTGTATATTACTTATGTATAACTAGATCTAGGTGTATATTACTTATGTATAACTAGATCTAGGTGTATATTACTTATGTATAACTAGATATAGGTGTATATTACTTATGTTTAACTAGATCTAGGTGTATATTACTTATGTATAACTAGATCTAGGTGTATATTACTTATGTATAACTAGATATAGGTGTATATTATTTATGTTTAACTAGATCTAGGTGTATATTACTTATGTATAACTAGATCTAGGTGTATATTACTTATGTATAACTGTAGGTCTAGGTGTATATTACTTAAGTTTAACTAGATCTAGGTGTATATTACTTGTGTATAACTAGATCTAGGTGTATATTACTTATTTATAACTAGATCTAGGTGTATATTACTTATGTATAACTAGATCTAGGTGTATATTACTTATGTATAACTGTAGGTCTAGGTGTATATTACTTATGTATAACTAGATCTAGGTGTATATTACTTATGTACATGTATAACTGTAGGTCTAGGTGTATATTACTTATGTATAACGGTAGGTCTAGGTGTATATTACTTATGTATAACTAGATCTAGGTGTATATTACTTATGTATAACTGTAGGTCTAGGTGTATATTACTTATGTATAACTAGATCTAGGTGTATATTACTTATGTATAACTGTAGGTCTAGGTGTATATTACTTATGTATAACTAGATCTAGGTGTATATTACTTATGTATAACTGTAGGTCTAGGTGTATATTACTTATGTATAACTGTAGGTCTAGGTGTATATTACTTATGTATAACTAGATCTAGGTGTATATTACTTATGTATAACTGTAGGTCTAGGTGTATATTACTTATGTATAACTAGATCTAGGTGTATATTACTTATGTTTAACTGTAGGTCTAGGTGTATATTATGTTTAACTGGATCTAGGTGTATATTACTTACCTATAACCAGATCTGGGTGTATATTACTTATTTATAACTATATATTGAGGTACATAGGAGCATATATAAATGTCACTCTAGGTCTACAATGCTTACAGTTAGATATATATGGTATATATGAACACACATTGTAATTATTCATTTAGAGACTGCACACAGCATTTCCAAATCAATACACCAAATGCATGATCACACAACATTTGTCAAGTGTTTTGGCCCAGATACAACTAACCATATACATGCATTGAAATCTCTCCTTTGACCTTTAACCTTGCTATCATTCCTGGATGGATTGTATACCTCTGCATTTGATGCAGTGTTGAAACAAAATTCCTGTATACAGCAGTAAAGTTCAAGGCAGACAAGTTGTTTACAGTGTTGCTTCTAATGGGTTGCACCTGGCACAGAGTGTTACCTATGGTGTGGTAGGTAGGTAGGTAGGTAAAAGGTAAATTATCTATAAGTATGGTAATGCATTACAGGGAAATAAAATCATGCTACATCATTATTGCTTCAAGGGGTGTTCTGGCTGTCATTTAGAACTTGTTCATCATGTTTGGCAAAAAATCAAACACTACATGTACAAAATATAAATTGTCTCCATTTCAAAACATTTTCTACCATATCAGGACAAGTAACATGTGTCATGTACAATCAGCTGTCCATTCAGTAATTTGCCAAGAAAAGTATTCTGCAAAAAGTAAATTTCTTGAACATTAAAAAAAGATGAAAATATAAAGTTATTTAAAACAAAACAAAAAATTAATTCATACATTTTTTTCTTTCTTTCTTAGGGTGTCTTTTTTTTACAACTGCAAACATATTTTTTTTATGAAGAAATAGTGTTGTACTCGTAGCGTTTGAAGAGAGGCTTTCTAAATAATGTATCTTTGATTCAGGAATTGATATGGCTCTAAGGGGCTGGGTCACTTTTGATGTGCTTGTTTTATATGGGTCTTTATGTTTGTTTATAATTCTTACATTTTTTTGAATTTTAGTTAGTACTAGATAACCACAATTGTGCTGAGGTGATATTAAACACTATATCACATGTATAAATGAATATTTAAGTTTTTATATAGAAAGACTTGCATATATATGCTGTTCAGAAGATTGATGGTAAATATATTCATGTTAAAAATTCTTTCTTCATTCAAGTAAAGCCGTTGCATAATATTATCTGCAATCTTGCAACATTCAGTGAAATGGTGATGCCTTGATTTGATTAACATATTTGGAAAACTTGTCCTGGTCCATTGTGTGATGTTGTCACTCTGTTTTTTCTCTGTCTACCTCTCCTGCCACCCTGGACGATGCCCTGCAGTACTGCTGTGGATGGACTGTTGGCTCTGGTGACATGGCCATACCATTTCAGCTTTCTCTTTTTGATGCTAGTGAGGAGGTCTTTATATTGGCCTACTTTGTGCCTGATGGTGTTACCCACTTCTTCATTTCTGATTTGGTCCATGTAAGAGATGCCAAGGATGGTTCTGTAGCATCTCATTTCAAGTGCCAGGATTCTTCGCTGTAATTCTGCTGTCAGGGTCAAGGACTCACATGAATACAGAAAGATTGAGATGACTATAGTGCTTTCAATAGTCTGATTTTACTTTTCAGGCATATATTCTTGTCTCTCAAAATGGGTCTTAGCTTTGACATATCTGCCGTTGTTTGTGATGCTTGTGAAAACAATTCTGGTCTTGATCCCTCTTCAGTGATTATGGAACCAAGATATTTGAACTGTCCCAGTTCCTATCCTCTGGATTTAATCTAAGATGAGATTTGTTTGCTACAATTTGTCATCAGCTTTGTCTTCTCAGTGCTTATCTCCTTGTCAAATGTGGAAGATGTTTCATCCAGGTTTTTCACTTCGGTGGCAAGCTGGTCTTCACTGCCTGCCAGCCCATCAATGTCATCTGCAAAGCGGAGGTTGTTGAAGTTACTCCCTCCAATGCTGACTGTCCCTTAGTGATTTCCCAGGGCGTCACTCATGATGTGCTCCTTAAGTAGATGTTGAAAAGCTTGGGTAACATGAGACAGCCTTGACGTACTCTGGTCCCCGACAGAACCATGAGCAATTACTGCACTGGTAAGCCTTGGTGTACAGCTGCTTGATGGTATTGGTCAACGTTTGACCCATGTTGTACTTATTCATTGTGGCCCACATTGCCTCATGCCACACTCTCACAAACTGCTGATTAGATGACCATTATACATTCCCTATTACCCACTGCTGCTAAGATAGCCATATACAGTGATCATTATCCTGTGTTGATAAGACAGCCATTGTACTGCAGACATTACCCACTGTTGACTGGACAAAGTGTCATGTTAAACTTAATCTGTTTTAAAAGTAATCTATGGCCACATGGCTTTTACATATAATAGAAATGTCACCATTGTTGGTATTGTTTTGCTTCTGGTTTCGGCCAGTTTGGGTATATGATAAAGCTTGCTAATACCTTCCTGTGGGTCAGTGGTTCTATTTTATTTGTGGGGTGGGGGGTCTGGGTTCTTTTATCACCAGTTATACAGTCGACTCCACTTAACTGCACATCGGTTAACTGCACATTCCAGATAACTGCATGTAATCACGCCGGTCCCGATTTTTCCCAATGTTTAAAAATGTACTGTACCGTATTAACATTCCAGATAATTGCTCGTAATCACGCCGGTCCCGATTTTTCCCAATGTTTAAAAATGTACTGTACCGTACTCTGGTTAACGGCACACTTCGGTTAACTGCACGGTCTCGTGATGGGCCCAAGGGTGTGCAGTTAACCGGAGTCGACTGTACTGTTTTCCATATATAAGCTGTTATATAAGAAAAATACAAGCTAACAGATTCGTGTGATTACACCTGTCAGTAGTGTGACAATTTTAAAAATACTATTTTATTCCAGTGTTTCTCAGTTTTTATTTTACCATATCCTTTTTAACATAGGATTAAAAGTACTAAAGTTAAATAATAATGTATAGAAAGAGAACAAATATTGCATGCATTAACACTAAATTGAAATAATTTTCCCAGTCATTTGCCATTTGTTTTGTACATAAAAACTCTGCATGATATGTAGTATTTGTTGTCATTTTTTTCTACCAATGAATCCTTCCCAGATCTGTAATTTGTTGCCATATTATTTTATACCAATGAATTCTTCCCAGATCGGTAATTTGTGTTGCTATATTATTCTGTACCTTTCAGCCCTGCCCAGATATGTAATGTCATATATTTCCATGGGATACCAGGTGGCCAAATGGTCTAAAGTGGTCAGCATTACTGATCATTGCCACCTCACTTCAGTCCACATGGTTTTGAGAGTCTGGCTGAGCCTAAGTGAATATGTGAAAAAGTTGCCAGTAGCTTCCTGTAGGTCAGTTGTTCATACTGGGGTTTTCCTTGGGTTCTTCATCCACAAGTTATGCTTGCTGCTATGTGTAGCCTATCTTGCACTGAGAAATTGTGTGTGTGTGTGTATGATTAGGATTTTTAACGTAGCTTTAACAATTTTTCAGTCATATTGCTACGATGTCTGCAGTGAGGCATTTTATAGTGATGTCTAGCACTGGGGCATCATGCTGCAAATATGTAGCATGATGTCCCACCGAGTCACATTATCCTGACATCAGGCTGACCAGTCCTAACACTAACCTCTTAATGCTGAGTGCGAAGCAAGGCAGCTGTTAGTATCCTTTTTGTAAGTTTTTGGTATGGCCAGGGATCGAACCGATGACCTCCCACTTCCACGATGGATGCTCTAACCACTTAGCCACCAGAGCAGCTCTAAGAAAATGTTTTAAACTCCAAAGAAACAACATCATACTTCTGATAATGGCCATTTGGTTAAAAATGCAAAGTAGCACAAAAATCAAAGCCTGCAAATTCCAGCTAGCATTTTTAAGAGTAGAGGGACCAATTAAAAGTACTAAAGTTAAATATAGTGTAGGGAATCGGCCAGAAATTCATAATCGATAATCGGTTTCCCTTAACCAACTGATCATCGATTATAATCGGTTACTAAGAGCACATTTTAATTTTTGTTAAACAGTTATATCTTTGATCAAGAGTTCAATATGCTTATAAATGTACAGGAGTAATTTCTTTTAATGACATGTATACTTTAACTTGACAATAATATTACATTATGTGTTAATTTTGTTCTACAATTTTGTTAAATGAACGCAACTTTTTATCATTTAATGGCTGATCAGTCGTATGTAACTTAAATACTGCTACAATCCCCCGAAATTCTTTCATTCATATGTGATGTGTCTATAATTTAAAGTATAGAAGGATATGTTTTTCTTGTTTGCCATTATTTATAAATACTACAAAAGTTGTTGCAATTTGACTGAAACAAATCAACAAAATGTGATTAAATGTATTGTCAACAATTTAAGAACTTGACCATATAATAATGACTATATGTTCCTAATTATGAATCATAAGATTTCATATTTGTAGTTATAAAGGAAATTAATAAATTTCAGGTCAACTTAAGTGGCTGGGAGTTTTACTAACCTTTGTGCTTTGCATACACCTAAAAAGTAGTCTCCCTTTACACACAATCGATTATGGAGTTCACAATCGATTATCTGCCCAACCAACTGATGATCGATTATAATCAATAATCGGAACAACACTAGTTAAATAATAATGTATAGAAAGATAACAAATTTAATCCCCCCCCCATAAAATTCAGAACTAAATGATGATAATATTACAATCATGAAGATATTTGTAGAAATAAAATGAGTTTGCACCATGATGATTAAATTTTCCATTGAATACTAATGTATTTAATTAAATTGTGACCAGATTGCCTGTATCAATTGCAATATAAAACTAATTGCTGCACAATCTACACTTGTTTCCTAACATAGCTTAATTAACTATTTCTTAACATTATTGTTAACTTTCTACAGTGTTAACTTTTAACGTTCTGCAATAACTTTCTACAGAGTTAAATTTCTACTTTTTGCAGTTAACTTTCTACACTGTTAACTTTTATCTTTCTACAGTTAACTTTCTACTCTGTTAACTTTCTACTTTCTACAGTTAACTTTCTACTCTGTTAACTTTTAACTTTCTGCAGATAACTTTCTACATAAAACTTTCTACAGTGTTAACTTTATCATTTCTATAGTCTTAACCTTCAACAGTTATTTTTTTAAAACAAATTAATAATACTGCACAGTCAGGAATCTGTATTATTTGTGTCGTTACCAGTTCCATAGCATTAGTGTAGACCCTCACTTGGACACTTGTGCAGATCATAGACACTTAATGGTGCAGACCCTCAGATATAGTTTAAATAAACCAACTATCTTCTGACATAAGCCTATAAAATCAGTGAATGAGTCTTTTGTTGAGAGCTCTGAAATAATGGGGCCATTTATCTAATCTGTTATAAAAGCCTCCATGACCAGATCTATCTGAAGTAATCTTTTGGGTTGGAGTTACATTTAGTTATTCCACTCCAAGGTCACATGGGCTCAAGTGAACCTTGGTGTGAATGGCAGAGTTGTGGGACCAGTCTCATTGCAGTTACCGTACACACCAAGTTGTGTGATCAAGAAATCCGCATGAATTTAAACTTGCCACATATTTTTACAACTTGGTTAAATGCATGTTTTGGTGAGAGGGTGGCTGGAAGCAGCAGTTAATATTTAACATATAAAATCAGAATTATATTCAAGTTCTGCGTTTTGCTTTATTTTCATTTCACAGAAATGATTTTTGAAATAATTTTTATTGTTTCTGTTTTATATTGATGTATTTAAGGTACATCATTTACATCTAGGGCATGTTATTGAATATTATAGAACTTGAAACTAGCAATGTTACAGCATTAAAAAAACTACTCTGAAAAATCAGCTTAACACTTCCAGATTTGCAAATGCAAGTCCGTTATGTACACAATTTATTGTAAATGTTACAAATCTTTTCAGCCTAATAATTTTTTCTACCATTTTACTTTCAAGTTTCATTTAGGCGATCATCTGCGTAATTTTAGATTATTCCTGTTTTGTATTAAAACTCTTTCATATGGTGACATATGGTAATGCAGCAAACCGAAAAGGCAAGCCAGAATTGTGTATACAGGCCAGCTAATTGAGATAACTAGAGCATACAAGAGGCTCAGAGTGGGGACATGGACAAAATATATTTCGTTGTACTGTTAATTTTCATGTTGCATGCCACCTGATCTTTTATCCACAGTCATAACGAAAGAGTGAATGTAACAGATGCAAGTTCTCAACACATCTGTTCAAAAATATTTATCTAGAGATAAAACAATAACTTACAAAATATTCAAAGAAACATAAGAAATAATGCAAACCTTGATGATGTGGCAGTACTCTCTCTCTCTCTGATTGCAGGGTGCATTCATGCATTTAATTTCAGTGTTTTATGAACATATGTTATCAGACACCAAACTACAAAACATAACACAATAGTGAATGTAACAGATGCAAGTTCACACCACAGACCTGTTCAAAAATATTTATCAAGAGATAAAACAATAATGTACAAAAAATTCTAAGAAACATGAGAAATAATGCAAACCTTGATGTATGTGGCAGTTCTATATATATCAGACACCAAACTACAAAACATATCAACACAGGTCCATTGCCCCTTGCCACCATAACCTTGATCCTCATGGTACCTGCTTTTGGATAACACAAACTCAACTGCAGCAATTACCGTATATAATCTTGTGTAGGTTTGATCAAACTGCAAAACACATAGAGCTAGCCCTACTGTCAAATTATGTGCCACTAAATCTAGGTCTGTGTTTTGGACTAATCAGTAACACAAGTAGCATAGACCCTGATCAGTAACACAAGTAGCATAGACCCTGATCTGTCAGCATGTTATATAATGGTAGGTCGGCAGCTATGTTGTTTGTACTTTAATACTTGTATACGAGTGTATATGGTATCCAATCTAATGTCCTATATCTGCACTTGAAGATCAATATAGAAGTTTTTAAAAAAAATCAATAATATTCCAACATGAACTTTGAACATTAATATATTTACTTCTGGATAACACACAGACAACTGTAGACAGGAAATACTCAGATATGCCATGGTATAGATAACACACCAGGATATAAGAGTCAATGCTTTGTGTTTTACTTAAAATATGAATCCAAGATAAACCATGCCCAGAAAATACATGTGAGATTGTGTGTGTGTGTGTGTGTGTGTGTGTGTGTGTGTGATTAGGATTTTTAATGTAGCTTTACCAATTTTCCAGTCATGTTGCTATCGTGTCTGCAGTGTGGCAGTTTATAGTGATCCCACCCAGTCACATTTACAATGACACCAGGCCAACGAATCCTAACACTAACCTCTTAATGCTGAGCACCTTGTAAGTCTTTGGTATGATTCAGCAGGGGATCTAACCCATGACCTGCATCCAAGGCTGACCATCTAAGCACAAGGCCAAAAGAGCAGTCAGCCTAATGTAGACTTTTGCCATTTATGTTGAAGGTGATTTGTTTTGGATGCTGGTATATATCGAAACACTTTCACTTTTTAAAAATTTCTTTTATTCAGCGCTACATACGTACATACATACATACAGACATACATACAGACAGACATACAGACAGACAGACAGAGATGGCTCATGTTTTTCCATCATAAACTGTTTAGCTGAAATTCCAGGGTCAAATTCTAATTTGTAGATTTGATACATAATTGCATTAGAATCATTTTATTGCAGTAGTGAAAGAGAAAGAGGAAGCTTCCAACAAAGCTATTTAACTGTATCTCATTCTTCAAACAAAGCCATTTAACTGTATCTCATTCTTCAAACAAAGCCATTTAACTGTATCTCATTCTTCAAACAAAGCCATTTGACTGTATCTCAGTCTTCAAACAAAGCCATTTTTAACTGTATCTCAGTCTTCAAACAAAGCCATTTGACTGTATCTTTTTCTTCAAACAAAGCCATTTGACTGCATCTCAGTCTTCAAACAAAGCCATCTGACTGCATCTCAGTCTTCAAACAAAGCAATTTGACTGTATCTGTCTTCAAACAAAGCCATTTAACTGTATCTCAGTCTTCAAACAAAGCCATTTAGCTGTATCTCAGTCTTCAAACAAAGCCATTTGACTCTATCTTTTTCTTTAAACAAAGCCATTTAACTGTATCTCAGTCTTCAAACAAAGCCATTTGATTGTATCTGTCTTCAAACAAAGCCATTTAGCTGTATCTCAGTCTTCAAACAAAGCCATTTAGCTGTATCTCAGTCTTCAAACAAAGCCATTTGACTCTATCTTTTTCTTTAAACAAAGCCATTTAACTGTATCTCAGTCTTCAAACAAAGACATTTAACTGTATTTTAGTTTTTGAAAACAAGCCACATGACTCTTTCAGTCTTCTTACAAGTACTTTTCACTCTGTTTTCAGTCTTGCCGTTTGACACTCGATTTATTTTTGAATATCAGTTTAGGAGAGGTAAGCTTCAAGCAATGCCATTTGAATGTAGTGTTGCCTCGAAAGAATGTATTGGCATTCTTTCCCTGATATTATCCTGACATGGCTTTTTGCAATATTTGATTTTTCTGTCAAAATTGCATTGCTGTTGAAGCAACTGACCTGCATGTGTTTTCATGAGAACATTGATTCTGCTTCCATTTTCATTGATTTTATTTCTCTCACAACGGCTGCACAGTGATAAATTGCAGTGTCATATTAAGCCAGATCCATTCATGTGTACTGATTGGGGAAGGTTTGTGAAGATTAACCTTGTGTCAGTTACTTAGCTTATATTAATTTTAAAAAATGGGCTAAACCACATGGGGTACTTTATTTTATCAAATGTTTATTTCTCAACACTATCTAAATGATAAAACATCTAAAACTACTATGCTCACACCCATATCAGAATGGAGGATTCCACTAGTGACTTCAGATGAAGTTGTGCATCCTATGAACTGTAATTTTGCAAAACATAAATAATGAAATCTCTATGAACAAGCTCTGAAACTTTAAACCAATCAAAGAAGATTGGCATCCATTACAGAACAAATTGCAGAGATGAGGCAGTAATTTTCTAGGCAGATGGAGTTTACATGCCGGAGTGTATGTTTCCAGAAGGATGAACTTTGATCGAGTATATAACTAACCAGCAGTCTCTGAGCGTAAAATGCATTTTTTTTCGTGTGTAATGACATCCACCCTGTGAGACAAAGGCTGTTTGAAGTAAACTATTAGTTTGATCCATTTTGTTTAGGTTTTTTTTTTACCTTCATTTTTTTTTTACCTTTGAATTTAAAAAAAAATACTTTTTGTGTTTGCATTTTTAGATCTTACCAGCAGTTTGAGATTCCTGTAAATTTTTTACTTTTGGCATATACTTGCCAGTGTTTGAAATAATGCACTAAACTAAGTATTTTGCTTCAGATTTTGCATTGAAAAAGTCTACCAAATGCACCAGCTTCTTGCTAATGTTTTAAAGATATCATTAAATAATCTACAAAATCCATGCTATTGTTTTGAATGTAGCATTATGTAATCTACCAAATCCATGCTATTGTTTTGGAGATATCATTAAATAATCTACCAAATTCATGCTATTGTTTTGAAGATATCATTAAAAAATCTACCAAATCCATGATATTGTTTAGAAGATATCATTAAATAATCTACCAAATCCATGCTATTGTTTTGAAGATATCATTAAATAATCTACTAAATCCATGCTAATGCTTCAAATTTGCCAATCTTTCAAAATAAATCTCCCAAATCCATTATTTTCATGTTAATTTCAAAGATTGCACTAAAAATGTATCACTTTTTTTTCTTCAAGCATAATCTATACATCTTTCTTTAATCTTTACAGAATGTATCAAGCTTTCTCTTTAATTATTAGTGTAGTTTTTCCTTTTCCTGCATGTAAAAATTTTTCCCCTTGAATCCTTTGAGTATGTTGAAGTTTTAACCTGATCAATCATTCCTGTATGTTGAACTTTCCCCCTTACTTACTTACTTACCTACCTACATACCTACCTACCTAACTACCCTACCTACCTACCTACCCTACTTACCTACCTACCTACCCTACTTACCTACCTACCCTACCTACCTACCCTCCCCCCCCCCCCCACACACACATACCTACATTCCTGCCAGACAAAATGTTAAGTAGCCAGTCAAATAACTACTTGCCCAATTATGGGACAGGGAACACAGGGTGCCTGTAATGATGAAAAAAACCAATCAACCAAACATTATAAATGAACTATTGCTTAAGGGTATGTACATTGTGTGAGTTTCTCATGTCACCTGTTTGTTCTAACTTTATTGTTTCTTGGTGACAAACCTGTCGGGGAAAAAAATGTGTAGCCCATGCCCAGATAATAATTTTTAAAACCAGAAACATAAGTAACTTTATCATTTATCCTATTTCAATACTTGATTGGTGATTTGAAGAGAAAAAAAAACTTGATTGGAAATACCCTGTCAGTTAATCATTTTAAAAAATGGTATAGTGGAATAAATTATACAAATTTGTATAGTAGAAACAAATGATAATGTGAAATTTTATTTACCTAAATTTAATGTTTTTTGTATTAAACTTAAAAAATATATTGTTTTGTATTATCATTAAGAGTTCTGGGACATATAGCCCCACTAAATGTTTGTCAATTTAAGAACCTGCCAAATGGATGGATTCTCAACTCCTATTCTGCCATAGTTCTTTAAATTGGTCAAGATTTGTATGACTAAAGAGGTCTTTCTTAACAAACGGCTGAATAAATAACATCAAGCAATTCATTTATAAAGTAGTCTGCTCCGGTGGCCAAGGGTTAGAGCATCTGCCTCCGAAGGTTGTGGGTTATTATAAAGTAGACTGCTCCGGTGGCCAAGTGATTAGAGCATCTGCCTCGGAAGTGGAAGGTTGTGGGTTAGATCCCCAGCCAATTAAGTCGTACCAAACTTCTAAAAATGTACAAACAGCTGCCTTGCTAGGCACTCAGCATTAAGAGGCTGAAGTGTTAGGATATTTCGGCTTGGTGTCAGGATAATGTGACTGGATGGGACACAATGTTACATGTCTGCGGCATGATGCCCCAGTGATACACATCACTATAAACTGCCACACAGCAGACATTGTAGCGATATGACTGACCAATTGTTCAAGCTACATTACAAATCCTCATCACGCACACAGACACACATAAAGTAAGTAGTACATTGTAAAAAATTTACACCAGAGTAACTTAAAATTTATATAGTTTTTAGAGGTTTTTGTATGTCTCATAAATTAATTTTTTTAAATATGAAAATCAACTTAAGAGTTTAAGGTTCCCTTTTGCTACAACTTTTTTTCTATTCTCTTGAGCATTTTCACTGTTTGAATTTACATTACACTTTAATGGCATTGTATTCATTGATTATTAAGTAGTACATATTCTCAAAGTCAACATGAGATATCCTGACTAACCTACCCGGTCAAAAGGTCAGAGGTATTGGTCATGTTGTGAGTAGAGTGTGTTACTCTTAGTGTTAGGCCAAACTAAACAAAATGTGTGCTTACAGTCAACCGACTGCCCCAGTTTTTCATTGATGACCCTAAGCGCCTTTTATCTCTATGGTAAATAAAAAAAATCACATCAAATCACATCTAAAAAATGTATTAAAAACAACTCGATTTGCCTAACCCAATATTAAAACCAGTGCAATAGAAAACATTTTTGTATTGGCCTTATGTAGAGATTGGGAATAAATATTAATATTAGGGCATAACCGATTAGCATTTTTATACCGATTTCCGATTCCGGATTTTGGGCATGAAATTTTTCCGATTCCGGATACGATTCAATTAATCGGAAATGCTAAATCCGTATTTTTTTTCCTAAAAAATTTCATCTTCTGTTTCCGGGTTTCTGGTATCTGGTTTTGTTGTGTCTAGCATGTTACTTAGTACTTTACCATATCCGGCTTCATTTCCGGTTTTCACCCACTAGTTCAAATAGATTGTCTCACAGCGTGGTTGTGTTGACCATATTGGACTTTTCTGACTTCTTATTTAACTTTATTAACGCACTATCGAATGACACGCAGTGTTAGACACGGTGCTATAGAAATTCAACGTTATTATTTTTATTATCCGAATCGGTCGTTCCTGCCTTGTCCGACTCCGATTAATCGGAAGTTCATACTATCCGGTGGAATCCGATTTCCGGATCAAAAGTAGGTTATGCCCTAATTAATATTAATAAATATTAAATAATTAAACTTATGGACTATGACAATACGTCTTTGTACATTATAAGTGATACGTTTTCTTTCTCCTTGCAGGTTGTTGCTGCCTACAATTGCAACAAGAGTGATCCCCCTTTTAAGTTTTTCTGATGACATGCACCAGAATGCTCATTATCTCCTTTGGCTTGGTGGTCTCTGAGGTTGGTTCAACACTACCCCACAAGGACCCCCACGGCCAGTGGCCCCTGGGTCCTGGCTGTCAGTGTGGGGTCTCAGCTCGATGCATGGGAATGAACAGAACACATGCTGTACAAGAACTATATCTCAGGACGAATTCATGTGACAGGTAAGTTATGAAGGAAAACAATTTTTAAATTTTTTTTATGTCTTGTACAATTCTGCTAAGGGAAGGGATACATCAGAAAGTCTTCCTTGCAAATGTTGGTAATGAATGAAAACATAATCTCCTTATTAACCCTGTGTCATCTCTCTCTCTCTCTCTCTCTCTCTCTCTCTCTCTCTCTCTCTCTCTCTCTCTCTCTCTCTCTCTCTCTCTCTCTCTCTCTCTCTCTCATATTACAAGGGAATAATCCATGCCTGTTCAATAATATTAATATCAATAGATTTGATGATTATACAATTTTTATGATTTATGGCATGATCAAAAACAGAAGTGTATATTTATTAAAGGTTGTTTTTGATTGTTGATAAAACTAGAAATGGGACAGGGGTGACTGATGTTGTTTCAGTTATTCTTATTCCTTTATCAACAGAATTCAGAAAAAATGGAAAACATGGCTATTGTTAAATATTTTGGAAAAACTGAATATAGCAGAAAGAAATATGTCTTCCCAATGTGATGCTCATGTTGATCTCCATTTTTAGATGTTTTCATCATTTTGACGGAACATTTTGTGCTTTTATCTTAACAGTCTGTCTGTCCATCTGTCCATTGGCATAATGACTTCAGTTCAAAAATGTTACTTAGTGAATAGCTTGCTTTAAGGAAGAAGCCAGTGGGTTCAAAAGGTTAAAGGTCATGGTCATTGTGACTGAAAAAAGAAAAAATCATTTCAATACTACATGTATAACAGTAATGCTATATCAAATACAGTCACCTAGCTTTTTTTTATAACTTTGGGTAAGGTAGAAGTTTATATTTGCTAACGTCCTTGATAGGTTGTGTTTTTAATTGGATGAATCATTATTAAGCTAATACATGCTTGCTAAATCTTTTGACCTTGTGATCAAGGTCAGATATTTTATAGCAATGCTTCCATTAATGGGTTGACATGGAGGGCCTGTCCTTTCGGGTTTTTTAGCCAGTCTATACTATATTCAACTCAGATGTAACATTAGTTGATTGAGTTCTTGAATTTTTTCGCAATGTACATTCCATAATCTATCACAAGTTGCCTATGATAATCACTAGCATTTTATTCCCCTTAAACAGGGATTAAAATGGGGATTTATATTTTTAAACGGGGATTTATATTTAGCAGACGTGTGACTTGTATAAATATGTGACCGCTAAAAGTTTAATAATAGTAACACTTTAAATTGATGTTCATACGTTATAATTTAGTAAGGACAATGATAACGGAGTTTTCCGGTACAACAGAATCCTCTCTCTGATGATTAATATGAAAATATGAAAATTAGTAATGTCTCTTTTGCAGAGAAAAAAAAATAATTTCTGTTTTTGGAAAATCATAACATAATTATGATTGTGTACCTTTTAATTCAAACAAAAATAGCAATAAAACTTTTTCAGTTCCCTACACAGTTCCTGAGCTAGCTGGTAAATGTCATGTTTTGCCTTTAACAGATTTTTGGTTTATGACGTTCAAAACACTCGATCATGAATTGAACAGCATCTGTCATATGTTTGATTATTATTATAAATTTGGTAGTCAGATTTTGCACAGCATTATGTTTCGTCCCGATGAGAGTACTTAAACGAGGATAATTTTTTCCCCTTGAAAGCCAATTTATCAACTTCATTTTTTTTTCAAAATGATTTTAGAATGACAAAACTTGCACTGTTTGCCAAATTCCAGATGACAAATGCTTCCTAAAGGATGTGGAATTTGGCTGTGGCCAGACATGCATGGCAAAATTAGTTGATTAATTAGAAGAAAAATTAGCATTAAATTGCTGATACTAGTAATTATATATGAATGAAAATTTGTGACATGGAAATTAAAATGATGTGTAATCAATCTCAGTTTATAATAATTGACCTGTGTCAAAACATTATTTTTCATAACTCTACATTACAGGAAGTTTTGACAGCATCTTTAATAATCTATTTCATAATTACAATTTTCAGAATTTTAAAAACAATTCCCATAGAAATTTTAATTTTATATCGTTTCACAGCATCTTTAATAATCAATTTCATAATTACACTCTTCAGAATTTTAAAATCAGTTCACATGGAAATTGTAATTTATATCTTGGGGATATTTTAAGATTGAGTAGAAATGAGACTTGTAACTTGGGGATATTTTAAGAGTAGAAATGGGACTTGTAGCTTGGGGATATTTTAAGATTGAGTAGAAATGTTACTTGTAGCTTGGGGAGATTTTAAGATATTTTAGGAAAAGTAATGGGACTTGTAGCTTGGGGAGATTTTAAGATATTTTAGGAAAAGTAATGGAACTTGTAGCTTGGGGAGATTTTAAGATATTTTAGGAGTAGAAATGGGACTTGTAGCTTGGGGAGATTTTAAGATATTTTAGGAAAAGTAATGGAACTTGTAGCTTGGGGAGATTTTAAGATATTTTAAGAATAGAAATGGGACTTGTAGCTTGGAGATATTTTAAGATATTTTAGGAGTAGTAATGGGACTTGTAGCTTGGGGAGATTGTAAGATATTTTAAGAATAGAAATGGGACTTGTAGCTTGGGGATATTTTAAGATATTTTAAGATATTTTTAGATGTTTTAAGAGTAGAAATGGGACATGTAGCTTGGGATATTTTAAGATATTTTAAGATATTTTTAGATATTTTAAGAGTAGTAATGAGACTTGTATCTTGGAGATATGTTAAGATATTTTAAGAATAGAAAAGGGACTTTTAGCTTGGGTATATTTTAAGATATTTTATGAGTATTAATGGGACTTGTAGCTTGGGGAGATTTTAAGATATTTTAGGAGTAGTAATGGGACTTGTAGCTTGGGGAGATTTTAAGATATTTTAGGAGTAGAAATGGGACTTGTAGCTTGGGGAGATTTTAAGATATTTTAGGAGTAGAAATGTGACTTGTAGCTTCTTGGGGAGATTTTAATATATTTTATGAGTATTAATGTGACTTGTAGCTTCTTGGGGAGATTTTAAGATATTTTATGAGTATTAATGGGACTTGTAGCTTGGGGAGATTTTAAGATATTTTAGGAGTAGTAATGGGACTTGAAGCTTGAGGAGATTTTAAGATATTTTAGGAGTAGAAATGGGACTTGTAGCTTTGGGATATTTTAAGATATTTTAGGAGTAGTAATGAGACTTGTAGCTTGGGGATATTTTCAGATATTTTAAGATATTTTTAGATATTTTAAGAGTCTTGGGGATATTTTAAGATATTTTATGAGTAGTAATGAGACTTGTAGCTTGGGGATATTTTAAGATATTTTAAGAGTAGTAATGATGACTTGTAGCTTGGGGATATTTTAAGATATTTTAAGAGTAGTAATGATGACTTGTAGCTTGGGGATATTTTAAGATATTTTAAGATATTTTAAGAGTAGTAATGATGACTTGTAGCTTGGGGATATTTTAAGATATTTTAAGATATTTTAAGAGTAGTAATGATGACTTGTAGCTTGGGGATATTTTAAGATATTTTAAGATATTTTAAGAGTAGTAATGATGACTTGTAGCTTGGGGATATTTTAAGATATTTTAAGAGTAATAATGGATCAAGTAGCATGGTTCCCAACATTCGTGGAGCATCTGGAACTGGAACCGTATGTACTTTTTACGCCAGGAGCAATAACCCTAAATTAATATGCCATACAAATATGTTGGATTAAATTCTTACAACTAAAATTTTCTGCAGAAAAGAAAATCTAGTGAAACAGTAGCTGAATATGGTGCTTGTTGAGTACTTGGCATCAAACTTGATATTGACTTCATGATAAAAAGTAGATAGATATGCTATATGATAAAGTTCTCAATGTTGCAACTTAGCTTGATGGCACAAGACTCATCTCAACACTTTATCTTGCCATACAGGTAGGCGATCAATCTAAAGGTATCTAGCAGAACCAAGATAGCACCCTCCTTTCCTTCTTTGGAAAGGAATGCAAAGTTTGATAAACAAAGCTGACCATATGGTCAAGGCACACATTCTCCTGAACTTTGTCTAAAGTTCAGTAATGCCTGTGAGGGTTAAAAAGGGAAAAGAAAAGATGGAAGGATTTTCTGTCTAATGCATTTAATAGAGATTTTCTTGCCCAGTTATTAGTTATTGTTCTTGCAGAATATACTGGTTGATCCAGTCCAGCAGTTGCTTGTTTCATGCAATAGGAAGCTATCTACACTAGAAAATTGCATGCAGATATACTCTGAGTGTGCCAAATTATATGTCTAAGCAAAGCATCCTGTAAAAATGGCAAGGAACCATTTGAATGGGCAGAAAAATGGACAAAATGCAGTAACCTGCTGGTCCAATTTTTTCCAGCTTGAATATTTTTTGTGTTAGATACTTTTCTTGAAATACCTGTCAGTGGTGGATCCTAGAAATGCAACCCTCCCCCTCCCCAGTAGGTTCAGGGTGTGGGATGGAACCTAAACAGGTCTTTATCAGCATTGGCTGGTCTGGATTGATGCACTTTGATCTGCTATGCAGCAGAAGTAGTGTCATTTATTCAGAGTTATTTGACTCTAAATCGATCTATACAGAATGAGTAAAGGTTTGCATGACTCGTACTTTCTTATAGGTCTCACTCATCTTTTCGAACAACAGTTAACTCATTGGCAAGGTTTTTGTGATGTCAGTTCAGTATTTATAAGTTCTGCTTACAAAGTTGAAAACACAAACATGATGGAAAAACTTGTGCACTGTCCATTCTACAGAGTGATTATTCCATTTGACATCCAGTGAAATAGAGGTTTCAGACATGTCTGTCATCCAGTGAAATAGACGTTTCAGACATGTCTGTCATCCAGTGAAATAGATGTTTCAGACATGTCTGTCATCCAGTGAAATAGACATTTCAGACATGTCTGTCATCCAGTGAAATTGACGTTTCAGACATGTCTGTCATCCATATTTGTACCTGCTTATTCATGCGAGCCATTTCAAGAGCAGTGATAAATGCACCATGATCTTTTTATTAGGCACATAACATAAAATCAAGAAGTTTATATTTACCCATAATGCATGTGGATTAGTGTTGTTTTAGTGCTTAATGAAAAGTTTATGTAGAATAGTCTGGATATGTTTAAGTTAAAGATGTTTGAATTTGTGTTTCATATATAATGGCAGCCTTTACACGACAAAGTTTGACAACATGCTACAAATAATTTGCTAGCAAGATTGGCAATCAATAGGTATTGGCAATCAATAGGTATTGGCATGTGTTGGAGCAGTACTTTCCAACCCCAACTCTCTGGGTTGTGACCCAATAAGGGTCGTGAAGATGTCCTGGAGGGTGGCTAGGATTGTTTTGAGAGTGGCAAGATTTATAAAAATGTAGAACCTGGCTTCATGAGGCCTGGGAAAACTATTTTTGGGGTCGCAGCCAAAAATGGTTGGGAACCACTGTGTTAGAGTTTTGAGTGACCAATACGTTAATTCACAAGGTCAGTGGAAGATATATCAGCATGGACATCTTGTAAATAGTTGTATAATATTAAATACAAGAAAATCTATCTTGAGAGACAATCTTATACAGATTTATTGATTGTATAGTATTATGACCAGTTATGAGAGATCATTACACTTTGGCAAAATACATGGTCTTTCACGAAAGGTTTCCCAGTACTTCTTTGATTTTTGTTGTGATCTTTCTCCATTTTATTCAATTAACAAGTCATAATATATTGATATATATTTTCGGCATAGATTTCTTATGCAAATTAGCAAAGGCAAATTTCACAAAGGTTCATTAGCCCCTACCTCTCAAGTTATACAATGTCATTTGTTTATTATAATTATTATACTGTCAACCAGTCGTTTGAATGAATATTATAATGAATATGCACTATCAACCAGTCAGTGGTTTTAATGATTATTTTAATTAATCTACACTATCAACTAGTCAGTGGTTTTAATGAACATTATAATTAATATACAGTGTCAACTAATCAGTGACTTGACCAGATTTTATATAATCCTCATTTTGAGTGCTACATTCATTTATATAGACATTTGAGTGCTACGTTGATTTGTAAAGACTTTCGAGTACTTCATTCATTTGTATTGAGCTTTGAAGAATTTTAGATTTACTAGAGTCCCAAGTGTCTGGGTGAACAAGTCTAACATGGATGTGTATGGACAGGACATTTGATAAGAACTTTGTAAATTAAGTGACTTAGATTCAAAGATGGAGCGTAATTGTCACTTTATGTGTTATGATTAAATATAGAATACAGTGAGATGACATATAGCCAGGGTTCATTCCAAAAGACCCCAGTTGTTGTGTGGTTAAAACTAGGAATGACACTAGCTCAACTGGGTGCAGTACTTGTTACCTACACAAACAATTGTGACTTATCTCAGGGAATCCTTCCTGTGGCACATGTACAAGCTCTGTCAATAAGCCACTGTACTTACCATGAGTGTGACCCACCACATGTTTGCTTTACCTACTGTAATGATTCTATTCTAATGCTTCAACATGGGCTACCATATATATTCACTTATAAGTCCCATCAAGTTGAAAACAGTATAAGCCCTGATATGCTGTTGAATAATGCAGTGGCAGTTCATGGTTTGTGCTGTTTGCTGTTGTTAAAACTATTAATAAACTGCAAACCCAGTTCTACAAGCAGTTTATTTGACTGCAGTTTTCGGTCTGTACAGTTTGTAGTTGGACTTATAAGCAAGTATATATGGTATATCAGTAACTCTTGAAGCAATAGTAGTCCACATATAATTATTCTGTTTATGCAAATACAGTGTACAAGCTGTAATGTCATTATAGTGTAAATGTTCTTTGTCATTATGTTGTATAAGCTGTAATGTCAGTATGATGTCCAAGTTGTATGTAGTGTCAATATTTTTTGTCATTATAGTTTACAAGTTGTATTGTCGTTATGGTATCCAAATTGTATGTCATTATAGTAGACATAAGCTATTAAAGTGTTGAAGCTGTAATATCATTATAGTAGACTAGTTATAATGTCATTATAGTAGACTAGTTGTAATGTCATTATAGTAGACTAGTTATAATGTCATTATAGTAGACTAGTTGTAATGTCATTATAGTAGACTAGTTGTAATGTCATTATAGTAGACTAGTTATAATGTCATTATAGTAGACTAGTTGTAATGTCATTATAGTAGACTAGTTGTAATGTCATTATAGTAGACTAGTTGTAATGTCATTATAGTAGACTAGTTGTAATGTCATTATAGTAGACTAGTTGTAATGTCATTATAGTAAACTAGTTGTAATGTCATTATAGTAGACTAGTTGTAATGTCATTATAGTAGACTAGTTGTAATGTCATTATAGTGTCCAAGCGTTATGTTATGAAAAGAATACTTTAAACTTTGACATTTTTAATGTTAGCTCTTGATGCCACTGTAACTGTGTTCGTAGAACATTAGTAATTCAAATGTTAGTAGAACATTAGACTGGTAATCCAAATGCTGGTAAAACAGTAGACTGGTAAAACAAATGTTGGTAGAACATTAGACTGGTAATCCAAATGTTGGTAGAACATTAGACTGGTAATCCAAATGTTGGTAGAACATTAGACTGATAATCCAGATGTTGGTAGAACATTAGACTGGTAATCCAAATGTTGGTAGAACATTAGACTGGTAATCCAAATGTTGGTAGAACATTATACATGTACTTGTAATACAAATGTTGGTAGAACATTAGACTGGTAATCCAAATGTTGGTAGAACATTAGACTGGTAATCCAAATGTTGGTAGAACATTAGATTGGTAATCCAGATGTTGGTAGAACATTAGACTGGTAATCCAAATGTTGGTAGAACAGTACAGTAGTCTGGTAATCCAAATGTTGGTAGAACATTAGACTGGTAATATAGATGTTGCAGGTCCAGTACACACCCATATCAGCTTGAGTCAGCTGCTGTGATGTGTCCTTGGGAAAGCACTTGGCTTCCAAGGCATAATATAGTCACTAATTTGTTAACACATTAACCCCTAGCAACGACTTTATGGGGCATGAGGTAGTAGCCTACTTCCATGGTCTGTAGTGTCAAGGTCACACATACACTAAAGTGGGTGGTATCATTGAAAAGTAGACAGATGTAGCTTTACAATGATAGCAAGTAATCTGGACATTTTAATTGCATTACAAAATAAAGAGGGAAAAACCATAGTTTTTGGACCCTTTTTTTTCACCCAAAAATCGCCCATGGTCGGATTCCGAATTTGTGTCCAGATTTTAGACTTTATGACCTCATATCTACGGCAGACCAGTCTTAGATGCACACAGACAGGTGAACCTGTGCAAAAAGTAGGATAAGGTGGACATTTTGAATAAAGAGTCTTCTACATGCGAAAATTATGGATCTGTTAAGCAAAAAAAAAAAAAAAAAAAAAAGAAGTCCGATTTTTGCCTTTCTGCTCATGCGCCAGCAAACTAACCAATGAAAAATATTTTCTGTAGCATTTGTAACCATTTGTCTAATGGATTATTGTTTGGAAATCGATGTATTCAGAAATAGTCCCCAAAATGTGTTTCCTATTCGCATTTCATGCGAAAACAACAAAAACCTCCAGGGGTTAATGTGTTAAAAGTAAACCAATAAAAGTAGTCACCCTAGCTCTTTGAATAATACCGGACACCCCCACTATCTTTTCAGTTGTCATCAATCATGCTTGCTGCAACTATGTAACAAACGGTTATTCAAACAATATATTTGTTATCTCTCAAAAGTCTTATGTTGGCGATCTAATTATTCAATAAAATTATCATGCTGTTCTATGAAGTGTGTGTGTGTGTGTGTATATATATATATATATATATATATATATATATATATATATATATATATATATATATATATATATATATATATATATATAAACAATGATGTTTCACAGAAAATGTCCACTGCAATGGTTGAGTGAATTTATTTTAATTACTGTGGAGAAGAAGAAAATAAGTTTATTGGTTGAAAACTCAACCATGCAGATTAAAGCACTTGAACAGTTCTCTTATTCTCGAGACCTTTACCTTGTTTATTGCTGTGAAAATACCCTATATCCCAATGTGGAGGTTAGGTACACCAACTGTGATTACAATGAAAGAGTACATTGCTTCCATATTTTTATGACATTGTTTATGGAAGTAATAGAAATTTTCACAAAGCCAGGTGATGAAGTTTTGGCATGATGTATTTCCCTTTATTTCATAACTGTGACTCACTTTTCAAGTCAGGGGATGCAGTAGTAGCCTTAAGGACCCCTGCTCCCCTCCCCCATGTCACAAGGTGACCCACTTTACAAGTCAGAGGATTTTGTTTAATACTGACTGACCTGATAGACTTTTGCATGTAATCAGAGTGACCCACTCAATAAGACAGGGGATGCAGTAGGACCCCTGCTCCCCCTCCCTATGTCACAAAGATGACCCACTTTTACTAGTTGAGGGGGGATACAGTAGTGGCCTGATGCACCCTCCTGCATGTCACAGTAAATGACTTGTAATCATGAAATGTGGTGTCTCTGTGGATAGAGTGCTGGACTGGTGACAAAGTGTTCGAGTTAGAATCCTACCATTGTATCAGACTAGCCGGGCTTCAGTTTTACAACTATGAGCAATGCAGTTTTCTCCAAGTGCATACTACTACTACTACCCCTTCTACTTATGCTGCTGCTGCTGCTACTACTACTACTACCACTACCGATGTTGATAATAACATGGAACTAATGATCCTTGTGTTCGTTTGATATGCATAGTTACAAAGTACATGTACATAGTTTTACACACACACACACAGACACACACACAGACAACAGTCACACACATACACAACACATACACAACATTATTAATAAGCTGTTTATAGATGAACAAATGGAAATTTAAATGAGCATGCTCCAGCTATGTACATGTATATGAATAGTGTAACATTTATGAGACAACAGCGAGTAATTTTAGTGTGTTCATGCTAGAAGTTGTAATGGTATTTGTCAGATGTAGTTATATATGTACTTTGCCAAATTTCTTCTTACTTTTATTAAAGAATTCTTTATTTGGTTAAAGGCTGAAAAGGTGGTGAACTGAAATTGATCTTAAATTGAGAGTCTTGCTCTGTTTTCTAGCATGAATTAATTATTGAAATTTATCAGGGTCATATTGTTTAAAACTTTGTGCATGAAAGTCTAGTCTAGCTTTTCTCAGAAATATTAATTCACTTCATGTTAGCATTTTAATATCATTCATTGAATTTGGGATCTGGTAAGCATCATCTCCGATGAGTCTGCATGCTCAGTTTTGCAAGTGGAATAATTTGTAAATATTCTTGTCAGAAGTGTTTCCCCAGATAACATTACAGTACTGGGTAGTCTAGGTTTAGTTGTATATAGCATTAGTAATATATTAACCATGTTTATTTGATAGATATGGTCTTATCTTGGTCATGACCACAAACACGAATTTACTTTATGATCTATGACTTGATATGTTCATTCTATTGCAAATTGTTACCAACCATTACCCCAAGAATTTTGTAATGTGTGACAAATTGTAGGTGAATTTCATTGAACACAAGATTCAGATTGTTATTTTTCACTGTTACTCACATTTGCATGGTAGTAATCATTGATACTTGTGCTGTATGCATTTACTATCAGTGCATTTTCCACACACCATGAATCTGTTTGAAGTAAGTATATTTGAAGGTGCCCTCTGGGACTGATTTTCTGTTTCATATCAGATGTAATGTTATCTGCATACAAGTCAGTAGATGAAATACAGTTGCCTATTTTACATTGGCAGACCAGTTATGAAATTGAGAAAGAAGAGTGGTCCTAGGATTGAGCCCTGTTGTACTCCATTTGATATTTGTTTTGTTTTTTTAATAGAAATAAAATATTATTTATTTTGACAGTTTTCTCAATCTTAGATATGATGTAAATCAATCAATAATTTCAATGTCACATTGATAAGTGCTCAATTTGTTTCAAAATAATGTAATTTAAATTAAAGTATGTTCCAACGTTACTATTTATTAATATCCCTCCCCCTGTCCACTCCTCTGTAAAATACCACACAGAAATTTAGTTAATGAATTAATGAGGTGGCTCATCTTAATTGGTTCTCAGCAACCATGAATAAAATCACTTAAATAATTAGTACTAGTAGTAAGGGATGACAGATATTTCTCTTTCCCAGCATGCTGAGGCTAGTAAAAATTCATTGTTAGGTTGTCTAAATTTAATACAAAATGGCTTAAGTTTTCATAGAAGAACAAAGACTCAGATTTTGATAGTTTTTTCTGCATAATGCATCATAGGATACGAGTGAACAGAATAATGCATCCCAGAAAAGCAGTAAATAGAATAGTGAATCGGAAGATATAAGTGAAAATAATAATAAATCCCAGGATATGAGTGAATAGAATATTGAATCCCATGATAAGAAGATTTAGAATAATAAATGTCAGATTATGAATAAATAGAATAATAATTCCCAGGATATGAGTGAAGACAATAATGAATATCATGTTATGAATAAACAGAATAATAATTCCCAGGATATGAGTGAATAGAATAATGAATATCATGTTATGAATAAATAGAATAATAATTCCCAGGATATGAGTGAATAGAATAATGAATATCATGTTATGAATTAATAGAATAATAATTCCCAGGATATGAGTGAATAGAATAATGAATATCATGTTATGAATTAATAGAATAATAATTCCCAGGATATGAGTGAATATAATAATGAATCCCAGGATGTGAGTAAATAAATATTCAATCTCAGGTTATGAGTAAATAGAATAATAAATCCCGGGATACGAGTTAATATAATATTGAATCCAAGGATACATAGAATAATGAATTTTAGGATATGTGTGAATAGAATAATGTATCCCATGATAAGAATAAATAGAATAATGAATCCCATAATATGAATAAATAGAATGATGAATCCCAGGTTATGAGTGAAGATAATGGTGAATCCCAGGAGATGAATACATAGAATTCTGAATCACAGGATATGAAGAAATAGAATAGTGAATCCCATGATATGAATCAATAGAAAAATGGATCCCAGGATATGAATAAATAAAACAATGAATCTCATGATATTAATAAATAGAATGGTGAATCCCAGGATATGAATAAATAGAACAATAAATCCCAGGATATGAATAAATAGAATGGTGAATACCAGGATATGAATAAATAGAACAATTAATCTCATAATATGAATAAATAGAATAAGGAATCTCTAATTATGAAAATGCAGAATAAGGAATCCCATGATATAAAAAATTGTACAGTGCATAAATTGTAATGAAGCCATGTGAAATGGAATTTTTTCTGTAAACCAGTACTTGTAATAAAGATACTACATTCTTTGCCTTGAAATGTTTAAAAAATATCAAGTCACGAAACTGACTAAAGTGTGATGGTGCATGCAGTGACTAAAGTGTAATGGCACATACAGTGACTAATCTATAATGACACATGTAGTGAATAAAAATTTTAATGGCACTTACAGTGATTAAAGTGTAATGTTACATATAGTGTCTAAAGTGTAATGGCACATTGCTGCAACTGACACATGTAATGACACATGTAGTGACTGGAATTAATGGCACATACAGTGACTAAATTGTAATGGCACATACAGTGATTAAAGTATAATGGTGCTTGCAGTGACTAAACTAGTGGTGCATGCATTGACTAAAGTATGATTGCACATGCAATGCTTAAAATAGGCTTACACAAAGGTATCCATATTTGAGACATTTTTAGCTGGTAATAGGTGTCCAGCAAGATGTGTGTGAAGTGAAAATTATAGGAGTCATGTCATATTGAAATTACTTGTGCTTCCAACATCATCTTGTAGCATGACATGGACTTCTTACAGGTGACATTGATAGATATACTTAACTTACTTGCTTTTCATAAAATGTATCTTTTTCTTTTGTTGAAAAGAAAATATATGAATTATCCTGGATGACATGTCAGATGTTGCCGTTCTTGTATAAAAATGTTTCTTTCAGTAAGGATCGGTGTTTTCCTTTACCCTCATTTGTGCTTCAGAGACCTCCAAATTTTTAATTTTACCCCTTAGAAGTTTTGATACTAAGTTGGTAGAGAAATGAAATGATATTCCGAAGGTCCTTGGTTTGATACCCACCAATGACATCTTTTGATGACTAGCCTGGTGTGTTATTGGTAAAGTGATTTGGCTCCCACCTCCTGGATATTATAGAGCAAGTAGTGTTTTTGAGGTGCCATTAAAGGAAACCCAACCAAAAAACAATCCACTCCTGATTACTAACATATTTCAGTCTGTTCTTATGACACATTTGTTCATACCACCCTTTTTATGTCCAGAGAATGTTTTTGGATATCTTGTAATTTTTTGACATTTAAAAGAATTTTATTTATGTACTGATGTTTTTGGACAGAATGTGCTTCCATTTTGATACAACAATAGAGACTGACTATAAGCCTCATCAAATTATTTGTATGATTCAAATTGTCAGAAAATATATAGAACTATGCGTCACAATTCAATAGCTTACTAATAGAAAAATATATAGAACTATGCATGCCTATTCAATAGCTTACTAATAGAAAAATATATAGAACTATGCATGCCTATTCAATAGCTTACTATTAGAAAAATATATAGAACTATGCGTGCCTATTCAATAGCTTACTAATAGAAAAATATATAGAACTATGCATGCCTATTCAATAGCTTACTAATAGAAAAATATATAGAACTATGCGTGCCTATTCAATAGCTTACTAATAGAAAAATATATAGAACTATGCATGCCTATTCAATAGCTTACTAATACAACAAAGAAAGTTATGTTTAACATTGCCATAGTCAATAATACTAAACTTAGCATTCAATAAGATACTGGTGACTTAAATAGGACTCTGTTTCAATGCATAATTTATTTATAAAACAACCTTGCACAAAACAGATCCTTACTTCATGTCTTTTACATATTTTTATGAATTGATCAACACTGGAATCAATATTGTTCTTCATCCAATGCAAAGTAGCAGACTTGTTAACTATTTGTAATCAGATACCACTAACTGCCAGATACATATTTCACACACCCACCCCTGCCTTCTTCACACATTATTCTACACTTTGAATCATATACAGTGGAGCCTCGTTTATAGTGACACAGTCGTTTCCAGTGGATATGTCCGGATTAACGAGTTTTCCGGATAATTAAATCATGCCAATTTTTTATATTACAATATCACAGCATATACATGTACATATATATGTATGCTTTAAATGTAATGTACTGTATATTCAATAACGGTTGAAATAAATTAATGAATACTTCTATAAATTTATTTGCCATATGTTATCTTGCTGTTAAAGGCGTTATGGTAAACTAATAAAATGCAGTCATTTTTACAAGTCATATTTTACAGCTGTTAAAGTTGCTAATGATTGACGTCCCCATTTTATTTGGAAATGAAGCCCTATACTTTCCACAGCTTAAATCTGTCAACTGTAATTGTACAGCCATCAATAAACTGATTGTTACATACAATTGGTAAACATTAAAGAGGCTTAATGACAATTTTAATTTATTTTCCGAATGGTATGTCAAACAGCATTGACGATTTGATCCCAGTGTGTTTATTTAGTTATTAATACCCCATCGGTGACTAGCTAAAACATACATTGTTTATACAATCGCTGGTTATAATGTGGTCACGCTACTTAGTTGTTGATAGTGGCCATAGATTCTCAAAGACTTCACTATTGTGTTTTATGCATAATTCTACTGACTGTATTTTCATATATGATTTTTCAAATTATCTTATTTTTGAACAGATTATTTCCAGATTATCGAGACAAGTTTTAATGTAATTTTACACTTTGGTCACTGATTTTTTAACGAAGCAAATTAAAGTTTAGGAATTCCATTCCGTTGAATTATGTCCGGATAGCAAGGTTTCTGGATAAACGGAGTCCAGATTAACGAGGTTCCACTGTACATGTCTTGTGGCAGACTACCCTTGCATTTTGACTGTAAATCTTACAGAAAAGTAACAATCAATATGAAAATAGGACCATTGCTATCAAATCTGGATAATGTCTTTCTTGGATTTGTTCAAGATCTTGATTTTTATATTAGATTGAATGAACATTTTAATCAGTGAACCAGTCTAACTTTACAGAAGTAACTGAGATGCGTGAATAGGCCCATGTTTTTTGTGAAAAGTGCTTGCATGACCTATCTGTTGCTCAAAGGATTTTCTGGAAATGTCATCCAACAAACAAACATGTTATGGATTTTATAGAAATGTCCTTCAACAGACAAAATACATGTTGAGGTTTTCCTATAATGTCATCCAACAAACAAAAGCATGTTTAAGATTTTCTAATATTGTCATCTGACAAGCAAACAGATGTTGATCAAAAGGCAGCCGTCTCTTGTAAAGTTCAAACAATTAGCATAGAAATACAGATAGATTGGGGGGGGGGGGATGGCAAGAATGATATTGGACTGTCAGTTTCAGTGTGTGTGTGTGTGTGTGTATGTGTGTGTGCGAGGGAGAGAGATTGCCATCAACATATAAAATATTACAATAAAAGATTAGTCTAGCTGAGAGATCTTCCATGAACCAGCTGAAAATTTCTGAGACTGTAATGTAGGTTTTTGTGCATCATGATTTGAATTTGCCTTTGCTGCATCATATGACTTTTCAAAGCAGTCTGGTGTCAGGATAATGTGACTGGGTGGGTCATGATGCTACATGTCTGCGGCTTGATGCTCCAGTTCTAGACATTACTATAAAACAACCACACTGAAGACATAGCGATGACTGAAAAATCATTAAAGCTACATTAAAAATCCTAATCACACACAAACACAAACAAGGCTTGACATTTTTTAAATATATATTTTAGCTCTGCTGGGTATTGAACAGATTTTTCCATTTTGTTCAGTGTCTGTCATCTATTTATCAAGTTTTTATATCATCTATACTGGGAAGAAATTTTACACACACATTTATCTCATAGATAATTTTGGGGTTCAAAGTTCAAATGTCATAGTCACTCTTAACTGAAAAGGTCATAGATGATTATGATGCTGCTGAGATATCCTATATTGACAACACAGTGGCCATCTTGAAAATCTTGTTACTGTTTCTCCTCCTAAATAAAGGTCATTATTTCATGTCACAACAAGACTTCTTATGTCATGAGCTTTAGTTTGTTGTAGGTGAAAATGGTTTTGATCTAACATCCAACATGGTCAACAAAGCAGTCACCTTCAAAATCCTCTACTACTACAGATTTTTAAAATTTCTCCAGTCATATCACTATGATGTCTGCAGGGTAGCAGTTTATGATGTCTAGCACTGGGGCATGATATCGCAGAAACTTAACTTGATGTCCCACCCAGTCACAATATCCTCACACCAGGCCAACCAGTCCCAACACTAACCTCTTATTTAATGATTAGTGCCAAACTAGGCACCTGTTGGTACCATTTTTTTGAGTCACTTGTATGACTCTGCTGTATTTTGAATCTGCAAACTCCTTCATCCAATGTGGACATGCTAACCACTAGACCACCGGTGCAGTATTTTTTTTACATGCACACTATCTGCACAGACTGTGTCTTTGTTGTTGTTGTTAGACTGATTTTCATGCTTTTTGTTTTTGCATGTGATTTTTTTTTCACCACACAAGGAATTTTAAGAAAGTGTTAGTTTTTAAACTTGAACTTATTTAAATAGCAGATATTTCTGTCAGCCAGTTTTACTTGTCTGAGCAACCTTGATTTCTTCCAACACATCGACCAATTAAAACACTAGGGTAAAATAAATGTCAAGCAGAAAAACCAGAGCTGTTCCAAATGCATTTGATATAAAACACTGGGGTTACTAAATGTCAAGCAGAAAAGCCAGAGCAGTTCCAAATGCATTTGATATAGGGTTTCAGTGTATTTGCATTTCAACTTGCCAATGCATATACCAGAAAAAGAAAATAAAAAAAATGAAAATCTGACAGGGATTTCCAAAACAATTAATATGTCATGTTCCCTTGATACATGCAAATTGTATGTCAGAAACTTGTTTTGATGTACAACCTGTAGCTATTAACCCCAGCTGTGCCAATATGTGACACAGGTAAATATTTAATCATGTACAAAAAGTGTTGTACTATTAATTGTAAGGTTGAACTATATGTATGACATCAACATTGATTTCTAGAATTAAATTTCTTTCTTTTGTTGCTAAAATTTAATTTCTCTTCCATCATTGTTTACTCTGTCATTGCTTTTTAGTTTTCATGATTTCTGCATTGAATGGCCAAATGGTGGAACTTTGCTAATGTACAAATTATGTAAATAGGATGTACATATCCTTTATTTAATCTAGGTGAAATTGATGACTCTGGGGCACATTATGTTATAAGGTTGTATGCCTTGAAGGCATGAGATTAGAAAAACATTTATTCATGGATGCAACATACATCACTGAATTCGGAAAAATTTTATGTACTCGGGAACTCGAAAGGAGTACATCACGTTGGTGATTAATGATAGAAGCTATATATCCTTCAAGCCATGTCATAAACTTTTTATTTCATACCTACTTTATAATTGGATGCACATGTTAATATTATTTGTGCACTTTTCCAAGGGTCATGGAAAACTGCATTTTCCCCATTTTGCTCCAAATAATTGACCTTTTGCAGTGGCTCACACCACTATGGAACACTGCTCACTTTTAACCTCGGTTATTTGTTTCTCTTTATTTATTTGTTTGTTTATTTATTTTTACCTCACAAGTTTCTTTTCTCATTTACCACATTTTAACTGATAGTTTCTCGTTTTAACTTCTTTTCTTTAGCATTGTCATTCACCTGTGCCCTTGTTGTTCATTCCTAGGCTAAATGCTGATCTTTTTGACTATTAAATAATTAGGATTTTGTCATTAAAACTTAAATATCATTCACAATATTTGCATAGTCACATTTTTATGTTGTTATGTACTGGATATCCAATAATAGTGCTCCTGAATATTTGTGATCACTACTCTAGTATAGGCTACCTGACAATACATCTTGACCTGCGATCCATGTCTACCAAACAGTATAAAATTCCCAAACCAATTAAGGAATTATTCCAAAAAGTTTCCAATACTCTGAAACTTTGTTCTGGAATAGTAGTCCAGTTGAGATTAGAAATATCCACTATATTTCCTTCTTCCAAACCCAAAGTGGCTTCAGAGACGCAGTGAAAATAAAATAATTTTTTTGTATGAGGGCCTCAAGGTAGATTAGTTATTAGCTAATTGTGTTACCCTCTCTAAAGTCACTATTATTATTATTATTATTATTATTATTATTATCATCATCATCATCAACATTGTCGTTGTTGTCATCATTGTCATCATTACCACCACCACCACTATCATCAGCATTATTATTATTATTATTATTATCATCAACATTGTCGTTGTTGTCATCATTGTCATCATCACCACCACCACCATCATCAGCATTATTATTATTATTATTATTATTATTATTATTATTATTATTATTATTATTATAAGCTTTTTTTGTACAGGAGGATAACGCCATAACACTTTCCACATTTAAGTGATTACATGAAATAAGATGTTTCTAACTAATGCATTTATTTCAAAACAAAGTGAAAGGAGTCTTACAATTATTCTGATCTGACCTGAAAGGCTGAATTAACTACGTTGACATGTTGGTCTGGAAGTATTTTCTAAACATTTTCATGGACGAGTTGACAATTCTAAATCTCTGTAATCTGCATACTTAACATATATATCAGCATATATTTTCTAAATATGAAAAGACCATCAAGTTTATTTGTGTATTGGTAGTGTGATTGTGTGGTAGGTATCATATGATTCAATCATATTCATAGATGACATAGGTGTAGCATTTCAGACATACTCATAGCTTATGTGAATCTTAATATCAGTTTTTGTGGCTAAGGGAAAATTGACAATCTGGTAATAAAAAAAAAAATTCATCAATGTTGGAAGTTGTGGTGTTGTTTCAACAGAGGAGTTATTGTCCACTGAGTTTTCGGATTTATGGTTTGCTTTGTGGGTTCAATGCCATTATACAGCACATGATCAGTGCCATAAATTACATTGTTATCTATGATAACATGATTACATTGTTATCTTTGATAACATGATTACATTGTTATCTATGATACTATGATTACATAGTTATCTATGATGACATGATTAAATTCTTGTCTATGATAACATGATTACATTGTTATCTATGATACTATGATTACATTGTTATCTATGATAACATGATTACATTGTTATCTATGAAACTCTCACTGACAGCTAACATTTGGTTCTTTTTTAACAGTGCTTGTGAAACTTGAATGCTTTTTGCCCTGTTGACAGGAAATATGAATTAGTTGATATATCCAGATAAGTTCCTAATAAAATGAAACATTATAAATATGAAAAGATAATATTATATTTTTTTTTAATTACTGTAACCTATATTTGAGGTTGCTATTTCATAGAATAACTATGGGGAAGACAAAACAAAATTGAAGTGATTTTTTTTTCAGTGATTTCCCCAGAAAGATTTTACAGACTCTGGTTTATAAAAAAAACGTGTTTTATCTTCATCAAAGTGAAAAAGAATGATATTATTTAAACATAAAAGTACTTTATATATATATTTTTACTTATATATTTATATATATTTACTTAGCATTATTTATACCATGACTTGAAGCATAAATCATTTATCTTTGAATTTAAATAAATAATCTCCTTAAAGAAGGATGTGTAGAATGACTTTCACAGAAAGACATGTAGAATGACTTTCAAAGAAAGACATGTAGAATGACTTTCAAAGAAAGACATGTAGAATGACCTTCAAAGAAAGACATGTAGAATGACCTTCAAAGAAAGACACATAGAATGAATTTCAATGAAAGTCACATTATCCTGACTCCAGAGTCCTAACTGGTTAGAGAGTCTGCCTTGGATGCTGGAGGTCACAGGTTCAATCCCCAGATGAGTCCTAACAGAGACTTATAAAATTTTGTACTAGAAGTTGCCTTGGCAACATCGTCAACCTTCAGAGGTTAGTGTTAGGACTGGGATGCCTGGTACCAGTGTGTGATCTGGATTTTAACGTAACTTTAAAATAAATTCAGTCATATCACTACGATGTCTGCAGTGTGGCAATTTATAGTTATGTCTAGCACTGGGGTGTCATGCCGCAGACAGCAAGGCAGCTGTTGGTACTGATTTTATAAGTCTTTGGTATTACTTGGCGGGGGTTCGAACTCATGGCCTCCCACATCAGAGGAGGACTCTCTAACAACTAGTCCACTGGTGCTGAGATAATGTGACTTAGGCGGACATCATGTTACCTGCCTGCAGCACGATGCCCTAACAATAAATTGCCACACTGTAGACATCATAGTTATATGACTAATATTGTTAAAGCTACATTATAATTCCCCAAAACACAAGAAATATATAAAAATTATGAAATGATTTCCTCCCACTCAAAAATATACTCAAGAAAATTAAAAAACATTCAGGTATACATATAGGGCTGTAAAGGTTAAAGGTTAAAAAAATGATCTTGATCATCCATCAAATATGTCTTCCATTACTGACAATAGAATACCATGCAAAGACCTCTGCCCCCAAAAAATGTTCAACACAATTTGACAGAAAGAATCCTGACCAAAATGATTTTAAATGTTGTGACTAAATTTTATATCATTTTGGGATAGGGTACTTTCATAGGTCCCAGGTTTCACAAGGGCTAGCTATTTTTCTTGGACTTTTGACCATTCAAGGGATACTTATTTTTCTTGGACTTGTGACTCTGAAAGTATTGCTTTCATTTATAATGCATCCCTACCCTCCTTTTTGACCATCATGAAAGCGAAGTCATTTGAAAAGTTTCATAAAGTTATTAATTTACAATTGTGATATTGAACCCTGCAGTCAGATAAGAAAGATAGTAGCTATTATATTCAGGAATCCTTTCCATCTCTCTGGCCTTTAAGGTCAAGGTCCTTTAAATGTTTTGTTAAAGAGTTTTGTTTCTGTATGGTCTTCAACAATAAGAGGAAAAGTTATTATACATGGATTGTAGAATTTGTGTTAGCTCAGCCCTTCATGTTTATTTACTCTTGTCCTTGGGCAAGGCCAAGGTCATTTAAAAATAGTAGTCAATACATGTACTGTACTTAATTTCAGATGTCTTGCCAGTATTTACCCATGAGCTTACAAAGAGAATAATTGGCATTTCAAATTCTTTTTGCTGATGTTTTCGCCTTTCTTCCATTTTTCAGCTGTTTATTTAGGAACACATTATGGTTGAACAAATATAGAAACCTGGGAACTGGTGAAAAATAAATTGCTTCAGTGCTTTAAATTTATTGTAGACCTTCAGCATTGGCAACTATAACAAGAATGTATGAATATCGGAATAAAATTCTGTCAAGTGATTTATAACAAATTGTTTATCATGTGAATAATATGCGCTCACATGCTGAAAACAGTTGTAAGGACACATAATGACAATGAATCCATAATATGTCTGACATTAAGAGGTAAAGATACAAATTGCAGTTGTTTATGGGTTAGATATGTATGCAAAATTATTGGGTGAAATTTCCCCTGCCTTTGGTAAAAGTATCGAAATATAGGAGAAATAAAATGTAAAAATAAGTTAAAGCCAAGCTTTGTATAAATGATATGCAATTGTCATGCATTTATGGATATTTTGATCTTTGCTATTTTTAGAAATAGATGAATTTGGCAATTTTATAAAGACCCTTTATGACTATGATTGCTGTGTCAATGTTCCTTATTATATTTCATGCCTTGTGCATCAAAATTATCGTATATTTGTGTTACTCCACCATGGCAAGGCATTAACCAACCTTTTAAATTTAATAAACTTCTTCAGAAAGCAGGTCATCTTGTTTACATCTTTTACCTGTATCTGAAATTCTTTTTCTCTAGGAATACAAATATACTCTTTAATTGTCTTATGACAAAGACGTTTCCAAGGATCAGCAAAGTACACGTATTTGCTTTTATTGCGCTATTGTTAATCTGATAATCCAGGTCTTAAAGAGTGCTTGCGAATCCCGCCAAACGATGTAATCCTGCTCCCGATACATTTCTTGTACATCTAGTTACAAAATAGAGCAGAAAAGAATACAAAAGGCTTTTATTCATGACCATTTAAAGGTGTCAGCTGAAAGAAGGTTTGTGTTCTTGCCATGTGATGCACAAACAAAAGTTTCTGCAAAACAATTGCTTTTTATAAAGTTTTTGTTCATTTGAATTGGGCCAGTGACCTTTGAAGTTTTATAGATGACTTAAAGTATATAATGTTCAAGATGTAATCATAACTGAAATTGTTAATTGGTCCAGGTAGTCACAAAGACAAACAGTTGAAAAAGCCTGTCAGCTTAGACTTGCAGAATGGAGGTCAAAACCTGGAAAAAAATGAGCATATAGCATTTAGCATTATTATACGTTCATAAAGGATCCACAAAACAATTTCATTTTTGTTGTGCTGAATTTCAGGCCATTGAATTCTGGATAAGTACAATCTTATTATCATGATACAAATTTTTTCTTCAAGAAAAGAAAGCTCTTAGTGCATTAATAAAATGGTAATAGCCTGCAGCAAAAGAAAAGCATATGCACTTGAAAGGTTCACTAAGACAATGAAGAAGTTTTCTTAGCAAAATTTGAGGAACATTTTACTTTGCTCAAAGTTGGAAATCTGTACCCACAAGATGCAATTATCGATTGTTGTCCTATTATTGTCTGACCTGGATGTGCATTCTTGCATGTGGTAAGAGATTACTAAGAGATAACTAATTAACCTATTTGTTTTACCATGCTGTAAAATAATTGCCAAGCTAGAAAGGCCCAATGCAAAGTAACTAAGTTTTTGTAAACCAGTATTTTTACAATCCACTAGGCAGAGACGTATGATTGAAGCGTCATTAGTACTCTACGAAGATTCACATTAAATAACAATAACGTCTCACTTAAAATGCATATATTATGAAAAATGTTGTTACATTTTAATAATAGAAATACTTTCGTATGTATATCTTTTGTGTATGGTGGAGAACTTGATTTCATATAATAAGTATTAGATTGTAAACAAGGTTTGTAAAACATTTCATTTCTTACCTAGAATTCATACACCTTGCTGCATGACCCTTATTTCTGGCAATGGCAACGACAATGATAATAATAATAATAATAATAATAATAATAATAATAACACAATTTTTTCCAATGCTGACCATAATGCACAAAGTAAAAAAGACCCCCCCCCTAAACTAAAGATTATATAGTTAGTTGCCTTAAGACAGAATCAAGTATGCTCATTGCTAAAGATACTTAAAACGATCTTTTTCATTGGCTGTCATAAATATATTGTTGATTTTAATTGGTTTCAATCATTGGAGTACTTGATTGATCATTGGTAGGATATGTGAAGAAGAGAAGATGAAATCATTTTGCAATGATAGTGCCGTGTTTGGTACCAACTAACAAAAATGGATTTTTTTTTACTTAAATGTCTTAAATAAATCTCAGAGGACATGAGTACATGCTATCCAAATACAGTGGGACCCCGCTATAACGCGCCCCGTTATAATACGAATTCGGATATAACACAGTCATGGCATGGCTCCCAAAATTTCAGGTAATTTATTACGGGAATTTTTTTCTCAAAAACCAAAAAAAAATCTTTTAAGTATGAAAAATAAAATACGTCAAGAGTTTAATTATCATTATCATACACGGCTCGGTTCATAACACGGTCAGATTCTATGGCTCCCAACTACCGTGTTATAGCGGGGTCCCACTGTACAAGTAGAAAAGACAGCATCAGGTCCTGAACTGTGGGTATGGTTATATTATCAAACAGGAAAAGTTGAGAAAATATTGCTATAGATTGTTTCCAATACAACTGATTCAAAACATAGCACTAAAAAAACTGAATTTTGATAATATAAATTAATAAATCAATATGATAAGTGCCAGCGGTAATGATACGTGTTTAAAATTTCTTAAATAACAAGAATCACAAAAGGGTATTTGTGACCCCTATTTTGTTCTTTAAAATTAATCCAGATTTATAGCTACCTTGTGACCCTCTTTTTCCATTTCAGGAATGAAAAGTATGTATTCTAAAAAAAAACAACAACTTTGTAATATGATTGGAAATTTAAAAAAAAACATATTTTGGGGTTCAGAAAAAGATGCAAGATATCAATGGAATGTTTGTCCTGCAATTTTCTCAACACCATTAAAAACATCCAGCTGATCAAATCTGACTGTGATAGTGGAGAGACCAAAGAACCAAACTTAATTATATTGAACAATAAGATCAATATATGACTGCTGCAATCATTAATTAGTTAACAGAATGCCAATTTTGCTCTGTCACCAAAGATTAAGCAACACATTAGAGGCACTCCAAATGAATAATCATCAACTTGTAAGATTGAAATTGACAGAAATTTGTTTCCACATTTTTGTTTTGGAGGTTTTTTTGGTTATTATTCATGTTCTCGTTACATCATCCAATATAATTAATGTCTAAGAGATAAATGATTGCCAGTCACATGCAGAGGAAACTGCAGAATTATTTTTGGGGCAGGGGTGGGTGTGTGAAATATGTATCTGGTAAGTTTTATGGATCTATGCCAAAATGTATTTAGAGGTGAAAGGGTGGGTAGGGGTGCACCTCTTGGACCTATGTGCAGTGCCAATGATGTTCACATCTGTATTTTATTTATTTTTAATTTTTTTTAAAGTGATGATAGACCTACATGATTATTACCACTACACTGGCCTGGAAAAGTAGGGTACACTGTTATTAACCATTGTGTCTGTGAGGGTATCGTAACTGAATGTTGTCATTATGCCCATCTGTCCTGTAAATGAACAACCATCAACACACTGTTTTCTGAAAAAAAAAGCACCCTAAACAAAATAATAAATTATCATATTTGTTTTACCATATTTATAAATAACTTTCCTACCCTAAGTGTTATTTTACAATTACTGATTCATTTATTTACAAATTTCATATGTTTTTAACCATGATCTGCCATGCATGGAATTTAGTAGATGTCTTGACCTAATTTTTGGGAAATGTCAAAAGTGAGCACCAATGAAATTTCAAAAAGTTTTCCAAAATGTTATAAATTGCTTTGGTGTCAGAATGTTATATCTCAGTGTTATAAAATATTGGCAACAACCGAAGAAAAGTTGCTGACAATGTCAATGTTTTCTATGGTTTTACTCTTATTCATTGCACGTGACTTCACATGACAGCATCCATGGTCCAGTAACAAAAGTCTTTTTTAAACTAGAAAACTGACAAGTATATAATAATGGAAATCAAGAAGACCGGTTATCCAAGAGGAGCTGAGGCTGGAAAACTGAAGTTCGTAATAATCGGATGAGTCACTCATGTTTCTTCATTAATTTGAAGCAAAAGAAGCAAGTAAAATTGAAATTGTTCACCAATTTATAACTATTTATACTATTTTCCATTTATGGAGGAAAACTCCCATACACAAATGGCTGTTTGCAAACACTGTTGTAAAAAAAAGTAGGTATGCTCTCTTTTCAGCTGCCAATCAACAAAAAAACAAAAGGCATATACTTCGTAAACAGAAAGTACACAGAAGTTGTAAAATAAACACAGCTTGATGTTGACAGTGTCAGCACTGCCTCTGCACCATCCTCATCATCCACTGGAATGACTTTGTCACCAACATTTTTAGTCCTCAAGCAACCAGGGATCACCAGCGTTGAGGCAATGCTAATGAATATGCAGTTACACTGGGCAGGGCACGTGCCACCATGATAGAGGGGAACCTCAAAAGAGATATGATGACTCCTTGAAAAAGACCCTCACCACATGTGGCATCGATCTTTGCCAATGGTCATTACAAGCCTCTGAACATGAAAGCTGGCAAAGTACAGTTCAATGGGCCACTGCCACTTTTGAACAAAAGAGACAGTCCAGCAAGGAGGAAAAACAATGGCGAAGAAAAAACCAGGAACCATTGGCAGCACCCACTACAACCCAGGCATTCCCCTGCAGCCTCTGTTGACAGACATGTCTGTCACACATTGGGTTTATCAGCCACCAGTGCGCGTGTAATAGACTTGGACATCTCCCTTCCTAAATCTTCGCAAGCAACGTCAAGCCAACATACATAAAGTGACAAAAAAATGAACTCTAGAAGACAAGAGTGTATTGTGTATTTAAACACTGAACAAATGAACTCTTGAAGACAAGTATGTACTATATATTTGCACTCTGAAAAAAGTGAATGAACTCTAGAAAACCAGGGTGTGTACTCTTTATTATTGGCAACTGAACAAATGAAATCTAGAATACAAGAATGTACTACACTGTATATATTTGCACTCTGAAAAAAACCACAAACACCAAGTTTTAATCAATCTATTGCATTGGTTCTGCTTTATGATGTAACCCCAATATGTGTGATTAGGAGTTGTGATAATTGGCCTTATTTATGTTTTCATGCTAGGCAAAAGCAAAAAGCACCAGTCTGGATTCTTAGGATAGCCACAGTGGCTCTGTGGTAAGCACCAGTCTGGATTCTTAGGGTAGCCACAGTGGCTCTTTGAAAAGCACAAGTCTAGATTCTTAGGAAAGCCACAGTAGCTCTGTGGAAAGAACCAGTCTGGACCTTGTTACCACAGTGGCTCTGTGAAAAATACCAGTCTGGATCTTTAGGATAGCCACAAGCCACAGTGGCTCTGTGATTACATGTACTGTATTGGGCATGTGATCAGAAAAGGGCTAGTTCAATTCCCTTCGTTGGATCAGATACTCTGTGGAGTGCCCCTGGGCAAGATACTTTTTTGCCTTTGCAAGATGTAGCCTATAAAGTGTTGCTATTTAAAATTATGGACAAGAATAAACCAACCTGTGCCCCACCCAATCTTAAGTTTGTTATATGAAGGCAGATCTGGGAATGTACTGCTAGCACTTGAGAGTGTTGTATTGCAATGGATACATATTGTAATAACAGCCATCATGTTTTCATTGTGAGCTACATGTGTGGCACTTGTGCATACAGGATGTAGGACTTGGTGCACCATGTTTGCTTTTGTATATTGAACAAATCTTACAAGGAGGCCTGTCAGGGGGAAATTAGGCCCAATTTTTAATATTGGTGATGTGCAGGCCAGCTTACTTCCCCTAAAATACCTTGTATGTCCACTGTGATTTCAGTAGCAGTCAGTAAACAGAAACTGAAATAACCTGGTTGGAAAGAAAATGTCAACACCTCCTCTCCTCCCTCCCAGCCCTCAGAAAATTAAATGATCAGTTAGGGCAAAATTTGTATTATTTATGTGCCTCTTACAAAAGAATGGTGGTCTTTTAAAACTCACAGTTATCCATATTAAAATACAATATTTTCATTTAATTGTGTTCATTAGTTTTCAGTAATAGGTGGAAGCCAGGTTGAGACTGGATTTCATGAAAACACCGAACGCAGTTATGTGAATGAGATGTTTAATTCTAATGTTACAAATTTATGTACATTCTTGACATACTAGTCATGACTTTGAATTTATCCCCTACATGTCACAAATATATATATATACACTTATATTATACACGTCAATCCATTATATATTGGTATTAACTACAAATCTGTCCCCCAACATGTCTCTCATATGTGCAGGTCCATTTTATTCATAATATAATTAAAACTTGTCAAAACTGACCAATACATTTTTATTTTAAAATGTACCTCTCCCTCTCTCTCTCTCTCTTTCTCTCTCTCTCACACACACACACACACACAATGCATTATGGATGTGTCAGCAAGACTGTGTCATAGTGTATACATTCTTTTTATTTGTGTGCTGAATGGTGAAAAGTTATTATTAAAATAAATCTTAAAATGTCATCAGCCAGTGACTATGATAAAATGATCCGCTTTAGTGGATTTTGCTCTCAAACATTTCTTTTAATTGGGGATGCATTACATTAATGGGATTTATAGCGAGGGTACATCATAGGAACTTTATTGTGAGAGTAAACCATACAAGCAGCCTGGAGTCCAGCCAGAATGTTTGTACACTTAAAATAAAACATATACTGCAATTCAGACTTTTTAGAAATATTTATCAAGCTTAAAAGCTGTAGTTTACGAAATGGTCAAATGATGCCGTTAAGCTGCAGTTAATGTTAAATTAGACCTGCAGGGTTGTATCTTTTGTCCCCTGCCCAGGTCTTAAGCCTTGTTTTATGAAATTACAAAGTGCAGCAAATTAGATGCGCATTGCATTCCTTTTGTTCTCTGCCTGCAGCTTAAGCCATCTCTTCTACACTCTTGTACACTCTTCTACACTCTTAAGCCATCTCTTCTATAATGTACACTGGCAAATCTGGGTCTACTTTGTATATATGTATATATACATAATATATATATTATATATATTATGCACATGTTTGTGTGTTACTTGTTGTGTAAATTTGTCACACATGGGTATATGCTGTCATGTACATGTACAAATTTGTCAGGCAGGTTAGCAGTATATGCTGTGTTATGTACATTTGTCACACACAGATATATGCTGTCATATACATTTGTCACACACAGGTACATGCTGTCATGTACATTTGTCACACACAGGTATATGCTGTCATGTACATTTGTCACACACAGGTACATGCTGTCATGTACATTTGTCACACACAGGTACATGCTGTCATGTACATTTGTCACACACAGGTACATGCTGTCATGTACATTTGTCACACACAGGTATATGCTGTCATGTACATATGTTACACACAATGCTATGTCATGTGAATTGGTCAGACAAGTTAGTATATTGTGTTGTCTACATTTGTTGTGTACAGTCACTAAGGTTCCTGCAGTTTCTGGAATCCTGGAAAGGCCTTAGAATTTAACAAATAAATTTTAAGGGCTTTGAAAAGTCATGGACCTTTCCTAAAACCATGCAGAGTTTTGGAAACATTAGGGAATTTCTGACAATTGAGTTAAAACAATGATATCTGCAAATTTCAGATCACTAAGCATCAATAAAAAAAATGGTTTTGAACACTCAGTCATGATCAATGAATAAGTTACATGGTCCTTAAGTTTTGTGAAATGACCCTGAAAAAGTTTGCAAAGGTCATGCAATTTGTTTTGTTAAATCTGCAGGAACCCTGTATAATTGTTATACAGATATATGTGGTATATATTGTGTTGTGTGGATCTGTTAGACACAGGTTAATGAAGTATATTTGTACGTCACAAACATCTATCAAATAAAGGTAGATGCAGGATGTGTTGTGTTCCATAAATTTGTCAGACACAGATTAATGCAGTATACATTGTATTTAGTTTGAGACAGGTCTTAACGTAGATTTGTCAGACACATTTTAATGTAGATTTGTCAGACACATGTTAATGTAGATTTGTCAGAAACATGTTAATGTAGATTTGTCAGAAATAGGTTAATGTAGGTTAATGTATATTTGTCAGACACATGTTAATGTAGATTTGTCAGAAACATGTTAATGAAGATTTGTCAGAAACATGTTAATGTAGATTTGTCAGAAACAGGTTAATGTATATTTGTCAGACACATGTTAATGTAGATTTGTCAGAAACATGTTAATGAAGATTTGTCAGAAACAGGTTAGTGTAGATTTGTCAGAAACATGTTAATGTATATTTGTCAGATACATGTTAATGTAGATTTGTCAGACACATATTAATGTACATTTGTCAGACACATGTTAATGTACATTTGTCAGACACATGTTAATGTAGATTTGTCAGAAACAGGTTAATGTAGATTTGTCAGAAACAGGTTAATGTAGATTTGTCAGACACATGTTAATGTAGATTTGTCAGACACATGTTAATGTAGATTTGTCAGACACATGTTAATGTAGATTTGTCAGACACATGTTAATGTAGATTTGTCAGAAACAGGTTAATGTAGATTTGTCAGAAACTAACCTAGGTTAATGTTGACTTGTCAGAAACATGTTAATGCAGCATATGTTGTGTCAGGTAGATTTGTTGTTGTTATACAGTTCTCACATACCTACATTGGCTGAGCTGAGACTCAACACATACAGACAGGTGAGATGTCAGTGATCTGTAACAGTGATTGCTTTAGATCACTTGGCTAATAGGGGCCACAGGTAGATTTGTTGATACACAGGTTAATGAGTTGTATTATGCAGATTTGTTATACAGGTTGGGTAATGTGATAAAGGTTGTGTACAGTCTATTTGTCACACAGGGTAATATGATGCAAGTTATATTGTGTAGTTATATTTGTGTCAAAGGTTAAGTTTTGTGTCAAAGGTTAAGTTTTGTTACACAAACTTTTCACGTACAGATTAATATGATAATGAGGTGTATCGGGTAGATTTATCACACATTAAGTCCCATTTCCCCCCTCCCCAGTCTGTTTCCAGTCGGCTGCAAGTTATATTTGTGTCAAAGGTTAATATGATACAAGTTTTGTTACAAGAATTTGTCATACACAGATTAATATGATATGAGGTGTATCAGGCAGTATTGTCACAGATGTTAAGTCCCCCACCCCACCCCCAGTCTGTGTTTCCAGTCGACTGACCATTCCTCTTTTTTTGATGCCAAGTCTAGCACTTTTCCCACCTAGGGATTAAAACATCATAAAAAATAATTTACCATAATTGATTGGTGTGCCTAATTAAGGTGGCTATGCTATGTATTATTCCTTATATATAATATTTAAAAATAAAGAAGCTACCCATCTACCCTAGTTTTACAACCAGTCTAATAGGAAATGCTTATCTTTTTTGCTGGCCTAATATTACGAGTTTTGTGATGTAGATTTGTCACACAGGTTAATATGATGTGAGTTTTTTTGTATAAATTTGTCACACATAGGTTAAGATGCAATGTGTTTTTGTTAGATGTTTGAGATTCATGGCAGAATATGACAGATGCCAATTAATAAAGACATATCATTTCCTTAATGATGTAACATTTTCGGACAGCAATTTGTGTCACCATACCTTTTTTTTTAGAGTTGTTTGTTTAAATTGTACAGGTAGGCAATTAATTGCTTTGTTTTTATGCAAGCTTAAAAGAGCTGAAGGCTAGGAAATGAGGAAGCAATTGTTGTACAAAAAACTACAAAAATTGTGGCTGTTGTAATTTCTTATTTTCCAATTTGTTGACAGGTTACTTTTTATAAATCTATTGCAACTCGATTAAATATGATGTGTGAGTTGAGACAGGATCGCTGTTGAGTTTTGAATGGAAAAAAAGTGCACAAGTCAGTGAATTAATTTAAGAGGCATTTGCTGATGGGTGATGATTGTCAGGGGAGGTAATTATATTACTTAACGGAAAGTAAGGTAGAAGCAATTGCACAGTAATCCTCTCTCCGCCAAACACATAATTGTTTTACTGATTTCTTAATTTTGATTTATTTTAGGGTTTAACACCATTTTTCAGAACACGATAGGCAGTATTATTAGTGGAGGAAGAACCCGGGAAAACCCCCGGAAAGAACCACTGACCCACGAGAAGCTACTGGCAAGCTTTCTCACCTAACTACATAAGCCAAATCTTAAACTCGAACCCACGCAGACAGAGGTGATACGGCAATGATCCGTAACGGAAAGCGCTTTAGACCACTCGGCCGCTCAGGGCCCCACTGATTTCTTGAAGGAAATGTAAAGTCTCACTCCATTGATGGCTATTTTAGTGTTCTTTAAAACTGTCATACATATTAAGCATTTTCATTTCAACTTTTATTCACTGCAGCTTATTGAAGTAAATCGACCTTTCCCCCCCACTCCCCATTACGTCAATGTGGAAAATGCAAAGAAAACAGAAAAAAGACATGGGGAGCAATTTTTAAAAAAAAAGAAATATTTGTTCTTAGTTGTGTACATGCTGCCAGTCTGTAAACATGTAGTTTGTGTATTGGTACAAACCATCTAATTTATAATAAAGACAGATTTGAACATTCTGGCGGGTCATTGTATTTTTGAAGTGTGTGTGTGGGGGGGATAAACATATCCTATGAGCCAAATTATTTTATTGCTTTATCAAAATTTGAAGAAAAAAAATTCACCAAAGATGACTGAAATCACAGACTTTGGAAAATGAAGTTGACAGTTTGAACACACCAGCCTTCCCTCCACCCCAGAAATGGCGTCACAGCAGCATAGCCCATACAAAATGCATGCATATATATATATCACATGGTCTTAGATTTCTTTTCCATTTCAAATTGCAATACGGGGTCAGTGGTTAGCATGCTAGAATTACAATTGAAAGGGTGCAGGTTCAGATCCTACCAATGGACCAACCTGGGTCAGCTACTGTGGTGTGGCCTTGGGCAAAGCCTGGACACTAAATAACCTCTTTGTGTTGCTGTGCAATTAAGCAACTAACCAAACCCAATTGCAATATGAGATACATTCAGAAAGATTGGCAAGACACAGGTTTATCTGGTCAGATAAACAATTTAAATATTTGCCCAGTTGGGTGTGCAGGATTGAAAGAAAGTTTCATCTCCTGCTGCTAATGTTACAGAAAAACAAGAATTCCTGTTTTATCAGTTCCAAGCAAAAGCAAAGACAAGAAAACATGCAGTAACCCATTCCCCCTGGTTATCATTAGCTGCATTCATATATGATAGATATAGCTAATCATTTGAGTTGACCACATTTCTGGGTTACACTATTCATTTGTTTTACTAGTCCATACCAGTTTTCTAGATGCACTAATGCATTTCACCATTCTGGATTATGACTGAGGCTCCAGTTGGGGTTTCTATTGATTTTTCTTCACTACATCCCTTAAATGATATGATTTACAATGCAAGGATCATGGTTTTGAATTGATAGCAGGGCATTGATAAACTTGATAGTGTTGCTTCTTCTGCTGCTGCTGCTGTTGCCATGTCTTGCTTAGCTCTTTGATCAATATTTTCTGTTTTCAAGGCCAGTGCAAGAATGCATAGGTTCTGGAACAGATTTAATGGGGCTCATTAAGGGTTGTTGTTGAACAGAATAAGAATGGGATAACAGTACTTTTGCATGTGTATAAATAAACCCTAACCCACAACCCTGCACACACCTCCCAATAAAAAGAAAAAAGGTAACATTTTGAATATTCAGTTTTAAGATGCATGCATTTTAATGTGGGTTAACAAATTTAAAATTTACTTTTGTTAATTGCCTTAAGCTAATAAAAACTAGCATATCCAAAATGCATAGATCAGGCCAAGTAAGAGCTGCATAGACCCATATGTGCCAGCAGATTATGACAGATCTGGGTCTATGCAGTTTACAGTGGGATCAGGTATATAGGGTACCTGCTTGCTTGAGAAATTTGTTTCACCACCCTCTCCCCCACCCCTGCCCATAATTCATTTTTAGCGAAAACAAATTACTGCCATATCTACTTGCTTATAAGACATGTTCAACTGCACAGACTCGGATCTTTGGTTGCATCATGCTCTGACAGATCAGGGTTAGTGTGAAATCAGTAGAACAAACATCAAAGACCCTGAGCTGTAGGTGTATTATGCTATGGCAGATCCAGAGCTGTTATTTGCAGTTTGGTTTGACTTATAAACAAGTATATGTGGTAAAAGTGAATAAATAACAGACAAGAGTTTCTACTTACAATCAGCATTACAAGATTGACATCATTTTGTTGTGTTAGTACACACTTCATATTTATTTTCTCTCTCACAAAATACATTAGAAGCCTATTGATTTATGTAAATATTGTTTCTGTCAGGAAAATACAATTTAAATATGCATAACATGGATGTGGTTTTATAAAAACGGAGGAAATATTATTGGGAGAAAAATATGCTCATATTTTAAAGAAAAAAAATGGTGAAATATTCCTTCCACCAAAGACTTGCAGTTACACTGAAAGCTGGAACATGATAGTTTGGTTTGGATTGGCATTGTTCAACTGGTTTGGATTGGCATTGTTCGACTGGTTTGGATTGGCATTGTTCAACTGGTTTGGATTGGCATTGTTCGACTGGTTTGGATTGGCATTGATCGATTGGTTTGGATTGGCAGTGTTCGACATGTGCAATTGTGAAAGTTATCAAGTGCCAAGGCAATTTAAGTAAAGTGCTCAAAGGTGATCCTTTGGAAGTATTCAAACATTCACAATTATATTCATAAGTCTGGCATGCTGACCACTAAGCTAACATGGCACATGTTGCATTAGCCAGCAGAACAGCATTCCCTTCTAGGGTACTCTTATTCTGTGGCTTTCAAGGGAAAAACGTGCGTTCCAGTTTCTTGTGCAAAGGAACCTCAGTCCTAAAATTGAATATTTCACACAGTCCTAAAATTTAATATTTCACTGTCATTAAAATTTAATATTTAAAACTCATGCTGAATTCTAAATGAAAGAAAGTTGATATAGGGAAAGTAATTGTATTAAACTGATCCCTTAAAATATTAATCCAGGCTTTGCTCATTTTCATCACAGAAAATTTCTGATGGAATATCTGTGCTTAAGATAAGTTTGTTTCAAGTAATGATATGTATGTCACCCTGAGGAGTGGTCATTCTGCATATTGCTGGACAGAGTGATCAGTTGTTAGACCAAGCTGACCCTCATCAAGTAAGTCAGACCATAATTTTCCAGTCCTCAGACCTGTTAGAAAAGTCCCATCTTTGGTAGCCATAGTTCTGATATGATAACCCTATCTACACCTTGATGTATCAAGCAGATATTTCTTTGCCTTGAGACTGAATTTAATTGGATGTGGCAGCAAGCCACAGCATCCAAAGCAAAATGTGAACACTGTTCCTACATGATTAAGAGAGCACACAACTTGAACAGACTGATAAATAAGTAATTTTCCAGTGCCTGTCCACATTAGCAAATAAACCTTTTATTCAGAAACAATAGTAATGGCCTCCTTCTGGTACAAAACCGTACATAATCATACATTCGATGTTGAAATTAAAAAATATCCTTTTTTTGATCAGTTGCCTCCACCATTTTCATCTGATGTTGCACAGGTTAGTTAGCATTACATACTAAGGGAGGCAACTCATGAAATCCAATAGATATCATGTAAGGAAATAGCACCAATATATATGTTTGATCCATCAAGGTGTAGATAGGGTTATCATATCAGAACCATGGCTACCAAAGATGGGACTTTTCTAAAAGGTCTGAGGACTGGAAAATTATGGTGTGATTTACTTGATGAGGGTCAGCTTGGTCTAACAACTGACCACTGTGTCCAGCATGGAAGATGGAACTGTTCACTGAAAATACTCTTAAAATGTATTCCTTAGAATAATATCTTGGTCCACAAAAATTTTCAGGTCAGTATATTATAGGGTCATGGATGAAAATGGACAAGTACTGAAAAGTGTTCTATTAATTTATAATACACAGTGAAATATGCAGTACATGGTAGGATAAACTTTCTTTGTAAAAAAAAATGGCCATAATCATACAGGGAAACTTGTAGAATTGAATTAAACATAAAACTATTTCAATCCTTTGTAAAGAGGCATGTTTTTGCTACACAGAGATACTGTGATGGGACATTTGTCATGTATGTTATTTATTTATACTTGTAAAATATGACATATGAAAAAGTCCATTTACTGGCATTAGTTAATGGTCATACATGACTAATTAATACTTGTCAAAAGTAAGTTGGCTAAAGAAAAATGCACATTGTAGTACAATGGTTCCAAGTCACTAATAAAATGATTGGTGTTTAAAAGTATGTAAATAGTAATAAAGATATTTTTTTCACATTTTGATTGGGTTTTGGCCACACAGCCACTTAATCATATGGACAGGCTCCCATATTAAGATCAAACCTTAAACTTAACCTCGTTTTTATCCTTCATATGAGAGAGAGAGAGAGAGAGAGAGAGAGAGAGAGAGAGAGAGAGAGAGAGAGAGAGAGACAATTATAGCAAGATGGCCATGGTAATGTTTTAAGATGAGCAAACTCATTGACCTGTGGAGGGAGGCACAAGCATTTTATCCCACCATATGAGAGAGAGAGAGAGAGAGAGAGAGAGAGAGAGAGAGAGAGAGAGAGAGAGAGAGAATAATTACTTTCATGGTGTACAGAAATTTAAAAGGAAAACATTTCTACCTTTTAACACCTTGCATTACTGAAGGACAAAGGGGAAACTAAAGTGCAACTTTGAAGTAGATAGAGCATGGCAAAATTTACCACAAATTAAGAAGTGAGTCAGGGTGAGATTTATCATAGGAAGAGTTAATGTCTATAATTTTGACTAAAAATATAAATTTATATATATATATAAATTTGCTTTATCACTTTGTCCTATTTTATGCAATATTAGAAAATACATACATTTCCATGTCCCCATCCCCCAAAAAGGCATGGTGACTCTACAACATGGGTTGGCAACCTGTTTTACATACTGTGCCACTTTTGTTTTGGATCAATTACCAAACGAACAAGTGTGTGCCACCAGTAAGAAAGTAACAATGTTAAAATCGAGAATTTTGGCTGCCCTTCGTGTGCCACACAAAATCTCTTGATGTGTCGTAGGTTGCCACAGAAAATCTCTTGATGTGCCATGTGTTGTTGTTGTTGTTGTTGTTCTTGTAGGGTTTAACGCGATTTTTCAGCATATGATAGGCTGTACATGGTGGCCAGTATTATTGATGGAGGAAGAACCCGGGAAAACCCCCAGAAAGACGCACGACCTACGAGAAGCTACCGGCAAGCTTTCTCACACATAACTACATTAGGCAAATCATGGACTCGAACCCACACAGACAGAGGTGAGATGGCAGTGATCCACATTAAAGTGCTTTAGACCACTCAGCCACTTGGGGCCACTACCACATGTAGTAGGTTGCCACAGAAAATCTCTTGATGTGCCACGTGTCGTAGGTTGCCAACCCCTGCTCTACATCAATAAACTGAACAATATTGTCATTATTCTTTCCAGAAGCCGTCATTTTTCTTCTGTATTTATCTATTGGTCAAATATGAATTGTATTGACTATTCTTTATTTATCATATGGACTGAACTGCCTACACTCTTTTAATCATTTGGATTTAAACCCAAAACAACAATAACAACCTTTATGTGGGTAACCACTAGCAGTATATTAAAGAGAAAAAAAACACCCTCTTCCCCCCCCCTTCCAAGACTTAATTCCATGGTATGTCATTTGTGAGATCATTTATGAAAAAAAACATGTTTTTTAGTCTCCAGTGCTACAAAGTTGGGATAAAAAAAACTGACCTTATATGACAATTTTGCCATTTATAACCTAAAAAAAAAACATAGTTCCTTCTTTGTTTTTTTTTTCTTCTTGTCTTTTTGTTTTGTTTTTTTGGCACAGACAATAAAGAAGTTACTCTCTGTGAGAACATATAAGGATGTGATTTGGTTTGATGCAAGGATTGACCCTGGATTGCAAGTCTATGCTTTTGGAATACATGTATTGATGTTTGAACAGCTTGAAATAATGTGAGCATTACATGATGACATCATCCATATAAAATTATGATATCAATATTACATTATGACATCATCAGTACTTATAAACTGTTTACTATCTCTTGCTAATAGTGTAAGGATACAGGTTAAAGACAGTCTCATTTTTCAGAATGTAGATAATATATTGCCACTTGCATTGAGGAGACAGTTGATTTGAGCACACTAATGTCAAGCTATGATTGTCTGGGGCTGAAAATTGTTTTCTTCATCCCAAGTCTCTTGAATTGTGAATTAAATTTATAATCAATTAAATTTATAATCAAATCAGGTCTTTTGACACCTGGGTCTTAATATTTCATTGAAATCAGGCCAGCCATGTTGTACAGCACATATGTTTATCAGTATGTGGTTACAATAGTAAATATATTTTCCTGTTTGCGACTAGTTTTTGCTTGACATTTCTATACTTCATCTACATGGTTTATTGTACCCATTACGATACGGCTAAGACAAGAATCCACCAATCTTTTATAGGGTAAAAATAGTTTTGTTTTAAAACCAAATTGAGAGGATTTCCAGCCACTGGTTGTAGATATGAAATTGTCACATGTGACTGACAGGTAGAGACACCTGGATTGAGAAACACAAATGATCAGCCAACGTTGTAGACGAGGAATTGTCACACATGTCTGACAGGTGGAGACACCTGGTTTGAGGTAGACTAATAACAAGCCAACTTTTTAGAATAGATATGTGACCAACAGGTTGAGACACATGGTTTGAGGGGTACTAATGGTAAGGTAACATTGTAGCAGATTATATCCTTTCGTCATTCTTACTCAGGAGTCATTATTTTAGTGTCATTCATGTTTATGCATGCAGACAAGATATTTTTTGAAAGGTTATTTTTTTGTTGAATACTGGAACCACAGTAATTAAACCATAACCGGTTTTCTTGATTTTTTGTTGGCAATGATTCTTCCAATGAAACTGCAAGACCCTTCTCTCAAATCGCACTCTAGGACCCTTTTCTTAATCCACAAATTTTTGTACCAATGGAAAAGCATGAAAATCCATACACATAAGAATAGATTGATTTACACCTTCTTTAAATTCGTCACTATTTCAGTGTTGTAACTTTCAAGAAAAAAATAGTGCTATTGTCTCTACCTGTCAGTCACATGTGACAATAAGTTTTTAATATAGTCATTAATCGCTAATAAACAAAAGAAGAAGACTTTAATTCCTTGCAGATTAGCATTATAGTGACATCCAACTAATCATAGATAAAGCCAGGTTGCATATAAATTTACTAGATGTTGCATTTTTGCAATTTTGATTAATCTGCATATATGACTTGAATGTCATCGGAGCTTTGCATTGTATTTGAACAAAAATGGTTAGCACAAAAGCTTGCTTTGAATCAGTTTTAATAACATTGGTTCACAGTAAATTTTGGCATCCAGTTTTGCGTGGACATCCATGGCATGTGAACAATGTTTTAGTCTTACATGAATGTTTCGGATTTTTTCATCATGTGACCAATAATTACAATCAGACAAGATTGAAATCTAATGCAGTACAGCCCATAATGTGCTTGATGTGGGTTGGTGAGTTTGAAATCAGGTGTGATAACCTATGTGGATCTATATTGTTTTCATTTGGTTGCATTATATATGAATAGCTCTCAGGTGAGTTGTTTTTCCATACAGATGTAGTAAACATCACTTTCAACACACCTCTGTAATGCATGTTTGCACAAAGTTGTCTTTAAGGTTGAAGAGTTAGGACAGTCAAATGTAAAACGTTGTCAAACTGGGCTTGGTTGTGTAAACATGCATCCAACAAAAACCTCTGTCATGAACTGTCAGTCATTTGGGGATTCACTTTTGCTAACTGTCCATCTAATTTGTTTGTCTGTTTTATGCTAGTTTTTTCCCCTCAGTTCTACATCAGTGTACACACAAAGCTAGGCGCCACATTTAGAATGTTGTAAGTTTTTGCGAAGGTACTTCTGTTAATAATACAAGGAAATAGAATTACTGCAAAATTGTTTTTGAGATAGCTTTCATAGACTCTTTTCCTTACCCCTCCCCCATCCCTGTGAAAAGTATATTTGGAAAAGTTCAAAGAAGGTGGCTAGGTGGAGAGCTAATATGTTGAATGTATTTTATTGTACTATTTATGTTCACATATAAGGCAAGTTGAACTGTAAACAGCATAGACCCTGAACCGCCAGCTATGTTGTTTGCTTTATTTTTAAACAGCATAGATACCGATATGACAGTTCTTTATGTGACTGCAGATCAGGGTCGGTACGGCTCATTATAGAAATTAGTTTGAATAAGCATTGTTCATAATAAGCAAAAACACAGTCTTGAGTTAAATATCCTGGACAAATTATTCTTTAGTGCTTTTTTATCATGCCACAGACATGTAGCATCCAGTCCCACACAATTAAATTAGATTGACACCAGGCCAACCAATCCTAACACTAACCTCCTGATGCTGAGCACCAAGTGACGCAGTTGCTAGTACAGTTTTTTAGAAGTCTTGGGTATGACGCGGTCAGGGTTTTAAAACTTGACCACCCTCATTCAAGTGTCGTAGAAATGAAACTAAAATGTAGATTAACCTACATCTTGTGTTATTAGTACTATGTGGGTGGTTGGGGTTTAAAGAATGTTGTGCACAAAATGCGGTCAAAATGAAAAAATGGTTAGGATTGAATAAGCAGTTTAAGATTGAAGTCAGATAAGAAAACAGATTTGTGATAAAATCAAATGTTTCAGTTTCCAAAGGAAACTAAATCAAAATTAAATGTGCTATTTGCTAAACTGGCCAAATAAATATCACTAGCTGTTTTGTGTTATGTTGGGAATAACAGAAGGGTAACACTATATACGCAATACCAGCCAGTGACATTGGCAATACTATATACCCAATACCAATGACATTGGGTATAACAGAAGGGTAACACCATATACCCAATACCTGTGACGTTGGGTATAACAGAAGGGTAACACTATATACCCAATACCTGTGATGTTGGGTATAACAGAAGGGTAACACTATATACCCAATACCTGTGATGTTGGGTATAACAGAAGGGTAACACTATATACTCACACCTGTCATGTTGGAGAAAAACAGGTACCGGTAAACTAATCATTCACCATTTGACCTATGTTTGCCCAACTGTTTATTCATGATTCTGGTGCCAAGTCTTGTACATTTTATTTTAGCCCACTTTGGTGGAAGTTTGTCATGGTAATCACTTCGACGTTCACATTCATGGTCATACATCAGATAAACAGTAGATATCATTCAGATGACAGTCAACATGAAAGTTTTTAATATTTTGTTTAAGAAAATGCATTATGTATCATACTGTAATATAGTGAGTCAGCATTATGTATCAGACTATAATATAGAGAGTCGGCATTATGTATCAGACTATAATATAGTGAGTCAGCATTATGTATCAGACTATAATATAGAGAGTCGGCATTATGTATCAGACTATAATATAGTGAGTCAGCATTATGTATCAGACTATAATATAAAGAGTCGGCATTATGTATCATACTATAATATAGCGAGTCAGCATTATGTATTAGACTATAATATAATGAGTCAGCATTATGTATCACTTTCAGACTATAATATAGTGAGTCAGCATTATGTATTATACTATAGTATAGTGAGTCAGCATTATGTATCAGACTATAATATAGTAAGTCAGCATTATGTATCAGACTAATATAGTGAGTCAGCATTATGTATCACTTTCAGACTATAATATAGTGAGTCAGCATTATGTATCACTTTCAGACTATAATATAGTGAGTCAGCATTATGTATCAGACTATAATATAGAGTCTTCATTATGTATCATACTATAGTGTAGTGAGTCAGCATTATGTATCAGACTATAATATAGAGTCGGCATTATGTATCATACTATAGTATAGCAAGTCAGCATTATGTATCATACTATACTATTACATCATTTACCTAATAGCAATATGGTGAGAACTGTAGTAAAGAGGGAATGATTAAAAAAAACGTTTGATATTGTTTAGAAAGGAAATAATGATTTACTCTGCATCATATCGTTTGCTTTCAAAACAGATTGTCATACAATAGTTTAATTTTTTTTTATTGCATTTGTAGCAGTACCATGTTAAAACCAGAAGTGCATTGTAATTTGTAACAAAAGAAATTTACTTTTCGCATATGTAAATGTGCCGGTCATTGCTTCAGACATTTGCAGAGAACTTAACAGGCAATAACTTCAAATTTTTATCATACAAATGGTAAAATCAGCATCCTGAAGGAAAGGAAACAAAAATTTAGTACTAAATGATTTATTTGCAGATGAGATGGAGAACATTTTTTGGCAACAGTTTTCAAGATGTTTTGTAAATTTTTTTTTATATTTCTTTTCAGATACTGCCGTTTACTGTATGTAATGATCAACATTCATTGTCAGGGAATTCATATTGCATCAACACTTCATTAATCAGGAAATTAATCGTCGCTCAACATGGATTTGTCCAGCAAGAGTTACTCCCCTTCTCAGGCTTTTCTTCAAAACTCCAGTCTTCTCTCTGCATATGGATTGCCAGCCAGCATGGCAACAAGTTTGGCTGTCAGTTCATCAATGGCAAGTCCAGTCTACTCAGGAAGTACATCTACGGGTATCAGTCAAACTTCTAAATCACGCAGTAATGGACAAAGTATTGGGTCTCCTCCTTTGAATACTGGGGCTTCATCTGACAGTGCTGTTTACTCAACCAGCAGTGCTAGTTATCGTGGCACTGAACACTTCCCCTATGGTTTAAGTGGGGTAGCTATGCCTAGTTACGGTTACCCTGGAGATATGTACCAGTTCACCTCTAATGGGTATCCTAGAAAGTCGCGTACATGTAGCTACTGCGGAAAAGTTTTTACGCGATCAACGACACGACGTTACCATGAAAAGCGTTGTCCTCTTCTACGAGCTGCAGTGTCTAGCTACATTGGTGAGGAAACAGTGCGTGGCAATCATACAACACCAGTAGAAGAGAGGCTTGAGAACAGCAACTCCACCTCAACTGGACAGTCATTTGGGCCAGTCTCTGCCTTAGGGATTGGTCAAACCTCTGATTCTCAGGGAAATGCTACCTCCATTCTTCTGACACCACCACCTCCAGTGGAAAGACGCGAGGACACTTCAGTAAGCGGGTATACAAGTGTTATTGTAAAGCAGGAAACTCATGAGTCGGATCAGGCAGCTCTTGGGGGGACTGGCCCTCATTCTCAGGAACATGATATGTCAAGTATTTTACGTTTGACGCCAGAATCTGGCGGTTCACCTAATCGTACAGAGACCTCATCAGGGAGTTTAAATTTTCTCTCTCAAGGGATTGACTTAATTTCTTCTTCACATACCTCAAGTGGACAAAGACAAGAAAATACCTCATTGTTTAGTAGTGATTTTAATAGAGAACAGTTATTACATAACCAGTCTGATTTGGAAAGATCTCTAAACCAGTCTGGAAATTACACAATGGATGTTCATGATCCAAATGAGTTTGATACAGAGGACATAAATTATGATATGCCTAACAATTACCATACTTCAGTGTATGATTCAAAGCAGGAAGGGGTTTCCCCCAAGTCAGATATTTCAGGAGATAATTTTGATATACATGGTGAAACGGGTGATGACACGGGTGACAATGAAATAAGAAATGGGAATGATTCCTCTCAAGAGAAAAAAGACAGAATTCTCATGGGAGTTTTTAAATGTGGCATTTGTAGCAAAACATTTGAAAGCACGGGTAAACTTCATTTACATGAGCAGCTTCACACAAAATTTAAACCATATACTTGTAGATTTTGTGGTCAGAGGTTTGCAAAAGCATCAATGCGGGTAGAGCATGAAAAACAGCACAAAGGAGAAGACATAAATTGTGTGTGTGCAGTATGCGGGTCATTATTTACAAGCTTGCGAACATTAAAAGCACACATGCGCCGAGGTCATCAGGAAGGTCCTTGGTTATGCAGGCACTGTGGAAAGGCATCTCTTGTGCAGACAGAGCTCAAGGAACATCTTCTATCCCATAATCTGCCCAAGATGGAGCGGGACTCACTATTGTATCTACGAGATGGTTCTGAAAAGGATGCATTAACTGACGAAGAAGATGACAATGCAAATAATGATAATTTAGATGAGACGTTTGAAACTGAAATGGACACGAATGAACTGTCAGCTCAACCACCACCACCACCACCATCCTTCTCCACATCTCAGGCAGACGGTGGACATGAATCGGAAGAATCCAAACAAGTAATGGAGAACTGTCAGGAATGTAAGAGAGATTTCCCTAAAGGCTACCTCAGCTTTCACCTCAAATCGCATGAAACACAAAAACCATATTCCTGTCCAATTTGTGGTAAACGATTTGGCTACAAGAATAACATGAAGTCCCATATTAAGCTTCACACTGGTGTTAAACCTTTCCAGTGTAATATATGTGGGGCAAAATTTACACGGGGATCCACTTTGAGACGTCATGCTCGGAGGCATGGAATCATTGCTGAAAGTGTTTGGGATTTGTTCATTAAGCCAGATTACAAAACAGGCAGGAGCAAAAGAACATACAGCAAGCATCTCAATCGAAACAACTCATTTCTAACGCCACATACCTCTCCAAGCATCACAAGCAAATCAAATGATCTTACATTACCAGGAGGCAATCACAATGCCTCTGCATTAAACTACCTCGACCCATCTCAGCAGCAGCATGCAGCTGCAGCAATCGCTGTTACATCCAGTCAGAGTGCACTTTACTCCATGTACACTGGGTTTACACAGCACCTCACCTCACGAAACATCTTTCCACCAAGACCTACTACCTCACCTCAAGCACCTCAGATACCTCAGTCTGTCTCTATTGGATATGACACATCTAGTCAAGGTCCTCAACTTGATGCATTAAATCTTAGCATACAGAAACCAGTTGACCAACAGAGTGACCAGTCAAGTGTATCAAATATCTCGGTAGAAAGGTCAAGGTCACGTTCAAGGTCATTAAGTGGGTCAGAGTCTCGACGATCCTCATATGCACCTATCAGACCTGGTCATAATGACTTGGCTGTGCAGGTGAACCTCTGCTGTGGGCGAAATAATTCAGAAGTAATGCTGTCCAGTCCTCAGTCCATGGTGGTGACTCAAATGATGTCTCCTACAGCCCCAGCTAGCAGCATGGAAGCTACCTCACCTTCATCTCTTCACTCAGGGAAAGATTACGACTTAATCTCTGCCATGGTTGCCTCAGGAAAACTCTTCAGATGCTACCATTGCGACTGTTTCTTCATGGAGTATGCAATGTATCGCATTCATGCAAAACTTCATGCTCGAGATTTTTCTCGGCCATTTGTCTGCCCAGTGTGTGGAGAAGACTGTCATGACAAAATGTACTTCTCACTTCATGTATCGGAACATTTACGTTAACTATCGTATAGGTAATAGTTCTATCTTATAGGTTTATTTTTTACATATATAGTTTTTACAATTCACTAAATGTATTAGTAATATTAATTATATCAATATTACATGGAAGCAAGGAAGACATCAGCAGGAGGAAATGATCATTATTTTTGTACAAAAGAAATTTATATGAAAAATTTAACCTTTTCACCCCCAATATACATCATTGGTATGTCCCAATACAAAGAAATTAAACCTTTTCACCCCAATATACCTCATTGGTATGTCCCAATACAAAGAAATTAAACCTTTTCACCCCAATATACCTCATTGGTATGTCCCAATACAAAGAAAAGCATCATCTGTAAATGCAAATATAGAGGTCAGAAGGTTAACGGTGAAAGCTTATAACTGTATGTGGGTAACAGGATTATGTAATGATTAATAATGTTATCAGGAGATGTAGAAATACACAAGGATTTATGGGGAGGACATTTTGTATTATACATAAAATGGAAATCACTCCTTATAATTTTACCAAACAGCATAGAACAAGATTTGCTGGTGTATTGTACAAAAGCAGATGTAAGTCTTTATTATATATAAATATAAATGCTACGCAGCTTGAACTGATCATACAAATTGGATCTAATTGTAAACTACATGAACCCAGATCTGTTGTCATATAATATGCTAAAGATCTGGGTCTAAGCAGTTGGTTAGGTGTAATCAATAGAACAACAACATAGACCCTGATGGCATCTTTTGAAGATGTGATGAGAATATAATTTGTGCATGAGAAAACAGTTCTATCTCGAGAAAAAGAAATCACCTATTAATAACTTTGATATGCTGTGGAAGTTCAAACAATTGTAAAATAATGTCTAAAGGTATGTATGAATTGTTAACTTTAATTAACCTCAATTAACTGTAATTAACAAAAATTAAATGTAATTAACATAAATTAACTGTAATTAACATAATACATGGATTAGGAGGTCTTGTACATGACATCACATCCTGAGAGGTATGCTGACATCGTATACTTGCATGATTGGGTATGTGATGTAACTGACATCACATTCAAATGATACAACTCTTTTCATCTGTTGATCAACTATACTGTCATAAACTTTCCATCAATACACCTGGATAGATTTTACAGATTGAAATAATTTCCTCTTGGGTATGCATTCTATTTGGAGAATATATCATAGTTATTTCAATAGTTTGTAATGTTCCAATGTTAAGGAGAAAAAAAAAAACGATCAGAGAAAATCATATAACTTTTATGATAAATGTAGAAGAAATTTTTGTTTGTTTGTTTGATTAGGATTTTTAACGTAGCTTTAACAATTTTTCAGTCATATCGCTACGATGTCTGCAGTGAGGCAGTTTATAGTAATGTCTAGCTCTTGGGCATCATGCCGCAAACATGTAGCATGATGTCCCACCCAGTCACATTATCCTGACATCAGGCAGATCAGTCTTACAACTAACTTCTTAATGCTGAGCACAACGCAAGGCAGCAGTTAGTACCATTTTTGTAAGTCTTTGGTATGACTCGGCCAGGAATCAAACCCATGACCTCCCGTTTCCATGGCACATGCTTTAACCACTAGACCACCAGAGCAGTGTGTAAAAAAAATAAGAAACTAAGCTTTTTAACACGTTTTGAATTAAATTTTGTTTCCCAACAAATATTAGCTACTTTCGTTTCATTCATTAGTTCTCCATACATAACTAGACATAGTATGGTGTATGCAGCATGGACATTTATTAAAAATCTTTAATGTTGGATCTGTTTCTATTAGAAAAATAAAAAAAAACTATGTACTTGAATAATGAAAGGTCTCACTACCATCATTAATATATGTCTGTGCATGTTTTTCTCTGGACTAATAAACACTTTCTGGATGCATGTTTTCTTTTAGAGCTGGAGAAAACACATCTGGAATAAGACTTCCAATTTCATTTAATTTAGCAAGTGCCGTATCTGTTTGTATAAAAGTCAATCTGGTATAAATGGACTCTCTTGTCTGTGTGCAATAAAGTTGATAAAATTGATCTAACCCATTTTGTAGGTGGGGGGTGGGGGGATTGTGAGTATGAAATCTGCTTGAAAAATATGTAGCTGTACAAGTAGTATTTACACAGATATTCCATCTGAGGGGTATAAAGGGGTTTCAAGTAACTTAGTGGTATAAAAGGGATCCGAGTAACTTAATGGGATGTAGGGGTTCCAGATAGCTGATTTGGTATAAAGATGCTGAAAATACCATTAAACTCCACAAATCACAAATATTGGAGTACAAATACACATGTTTTGGTTCCATGGTTTTGTTTGGACATTTGCTGTGTAGTTTATCAATTTTTGGTGTGTCAGGTTTATAAGTCGGCACACATTCTGTATTTAATATTTGGAGAAAAAAATTAACTTCTGTATGAACATATGCATTAGATGGTTGTTATTTCCTACATTCTTAAGGTACCATACTGTCCTTGAAGTTGATTTACCCAAAATTGCTAATGACTTATTTTGTGTCAGTTTTAAATAGCAGTATTTAAGTTTCGTGTGCGTGTTCAATACCCTCCCATTTTAACAGACTTGATTAAGAATTTATTGTTTTGCCACCTCCCCCTAGTCTCCTCCTGTTAACCTACCATTTTTTTGGTAATAAAAATTGCTTGAAATTTTGTATTCAGAGCCTGAAGCACATATATTTGAGAGTCTCCACAAGCTTTCATTTTATTTATCAAAAACTTGAACTCGGAGTTTATATATTGGGGGGTGGTTGTGGTTAGCCAAAATCTGCACATTGCAGCATAAATGTAACAAAGCCATATTTAAGACATGGAAGTCCACATCCGTCATGATTGGTTTCTCATCTTCATTTTGCAAAATTAACCATACATGTGTATAACCATCTATAAATAAAGCATTCTGACTACGATATTTAGACATTTGTAATGCATGCCTGAGTGTTAATACCACAGAACCAGATCTGTTATCATATAATATGGAGAGAGATCAGGGTCTTTGTCTTCAAGTGCACAGTTTGATCAGTGGTCTGATGGCATGCGGTATATCTGATTCTATGCTGTTTGATTTTATTCTTAATGTATCATCTTTTTGTATTGATTTGCCATATATTTCTAAAGGCATACATCAAACATGCATTTCATTTTGTACATGAAATTGTAATTTTAGTCGAATAGTGTTATTCTACCTAATTATCCTGTTTAAAGAATGACTCCAAAATTAAACTAATTAATCTAGATGTATGTAATGTATGTATGTCTGCAGTTATTTGTCATGTTTTGAAAGATGTTTTTTAAAAATACCTCACAAAGATTGTATGCCATATTTTTTTCTTTTATGTTCAATGACCGTCTTGGGGTAGGACAGACTGTTTATTGTCAATGACTAGGACATACTGTTTATTGTCAGTGACTAGGACATACTGTTTATTGTCAATGACTAGGACATACTGTTTATTGTCAATGACTAGGACATACTTTTTATTGTCAATGACTAGGACATACTGTTTATTGTCAATGACTAGGACAGACTGTTTATTGTCAATGACTAGGACATACTGTTTATTGTCAATGACCATCAGTGACTAGGACAGACTGTTTATTGTCAATGACTAGGACATACTCTTTATTGTCAATGACCATCAGTAGCTAGGAAAGACATTCTTATAATCAATGACCAATTATGACTAGGAAAAACTCCGTTTATTATAAATGACCACCTGTGAGTAGGAAAGACCATTTATAATTAATGAACTTCCGAGAAAGACTGTTTATAATCAGTGACCAGATCTGACTATAGTAGCGAACTTAGTGAATAAGGAGCCTGATTTGGATAATTTTTTTGGTGTCCCCCCCCCCCCCCCGATTAATGCATGGAGCCTCCTGTGAGCACACCATTTGGAAATATAAACTTTTAAACCAATTTTATGATATTAAACTTAAAAGTCTCCTCAATCGCTTTAAAAATACGTTCTCTCTATAGATATACATGTATTTTTTATAATTACTAATGCACAGGGCAAGAGACCCCTGTGAGCACAATGGGCTCATTTGGCCTAAAGCCGACTCTGTCTGACTAGGAAAGACTTCGTATATAACCAGTGACCATGTGTGACTAATAATGACTGATTTGCTGGCATGTTATGTGATAAAAGATCTTGGTCTCCTCATTTTGCACCAGAGTGTGAATTATACAAGAGTTTCTCTGTTTGATCTAGATTGTGAATTATACAAGAGCTTTTCTGCACTTGTCTTTTTCCTGGTGAACTTGTTTTTTATTTACTTGTAAGCTGGGTCTATATTTTTCAGGGATTTTGTTATGGTATGAATTTAACAGGTTTGTTTCATATCATTTTTATGATCATATTTACTTTTTTGTGATTTTTCTGCAAACTTGAAGAAAAAAAAAACAACATTTGGCAATAAATAACAAGTCCTCCACAGAAAGAGGATGGCACACAGTTCTAGAGACTTGTTAGTGTTCACATAATACCCATGAGACCAAACTGAAATTTACAGACTGTGTTACAGATTTGTTTACAGTTAAACTATCTTTCCACCATGGACAGAATAATGGAGGCAACATCTAGCTGTATGATTGAAGGATTTTAAATGTTTTCTCTTTATGTAGAAAATATACTGTGTATTCGTTGATTACATAACACATATACTGTGTATTCATTGATTGCATAACAAATATACTGTGTATTCATTGATTACTTGCATTTTATAGTGACTTATGGTGCACAAACCTCTGCATAGTGATGAAGGACTTGCCACTCAAAATCTTCAGTGAGGAGAGAGCCATATTTTGTCATCATTGAACGAGTTATCAGGTCATATTGTAATGCATACTATTCAGTTGAATTAAAAAATGGAATAACCCAGTCTACCCTGATCTGTGATGCATACTATTCAATTGAAATTTAAAAATGGAAGAACCCGATCTACCCTGATCTGTAATGCATACTATTCAATTGAAATTTAAAAATGGAATAACCCAGTCTACCCTGATCTGTAATGCATACTATTCAATTGAAATTTAAAAATGGAATAACCCAGTCTACCCTGATCTGTGATGCATACTATTCAATTGAAAAAACAAAATGGAAGAACCCAATCTACCCTGATCTGTAATGCATACTATTCAATTGAAATTTAAAAATGGAATAACCCAGTCTACCCTGATCTGTAATGCATACTACTCAATTGAAATTTAAAAATGGAATAACCCAGTCTACCCTGATCTGTAATGCATACTATTCAATTGAAATTTAAAAATGGAATAACCCAGTCTACCCTGATCTGTAATGCATACTATTCAATTGAAATTTATAAATGGAATAACCCAGTCTACATTGATCTGTAATGCATACTATTCAATTGAAATTTAAAAATGGAATAACCCAGTCTACCCTGATCTGTAATGCATACTATTCAATTGAAATTTAAAAATGGAATAACCCAGTCTACCCTGATCTGTAATGCATACTATTCAATTGAAATTTAAAAATGGAATAACCCAGTCTACCCTGATCTGTAATGCATACTATTCAATTGAAATTTAAAAATGGAATAACCCAGTCTACCCTGATCTGTAATGCATACTATTCAATTGAAATTTAAAAATGAAATAACCCAGTCTACCATGATCTGTAATGCATACTTTTGAATTGAAATCAAAACATTGATGAACCCAGTTTACTTCTAATTCGCTGACTCATTGTGTGATAGTACCTTGTAATTTCTCATTTTCCCCAGCTATTGGGTGAAAGCTTTACGTCAGATGTTAAGCATAGATCAGTTTTGAATAATATGTAAACTCTGTTACAAAAGTAAAATTTGACAGCACATCAGCAAAGTTTCATTTTAATGGGTACATTTTAATGGGTACATTTGGGTACATTTTAATGGGTACATTTGGGTACATTTTAATGGGTACATTTGGGTACATTTTAATGGGTACATTTGGGTACATTTTAATGGGTACAGTACTCTCTCAGTATAAAACTCACCATGACAATCATGAAAGTTGAGGGTATTAAAATGAGGTAACCCTATAATGAGTTTTCTTTGAAAACATTTAATATACAGTTGATAAAAGGAATACTTTATACAGAGGGATTGTGGTAACTCAGAGGGTAAAGCATGATACTCAATCCAGTTCTATACCCACCTGTGCCATCCCAGATCAGATATCTACCATCTCCTTTGCATGATACAGCCAGTGTGTTAAAGCCAAAGCAAACAGAAAACTGAGGTAATATTGAGGGGAGTACTGTCCAATACCATAGTGATTGAGTACTGTGTAACACTATAGTGATTAAGTACTGTGTAACACTATAGTGATCGAGTACTGTGTAACACTATAGTGATTGAGTACTGTGTAACACTATAGTGATTGAGTACTGTGTAACACTAGTGATTGAGTACTGTGTAACACTAGTAATTGACTACTGTGTAACACTATAGTGATTGAATACTGTGTAACACTATATTGATTGAGTGCTATGTAACACTATAGTGACTGAGTAATGTGTAACACTATATTGATTGAGTACTATGTAACACTATAGTGATCGAGTACTATATAACATTATAGTGATTTATTACTGTGTAACACTATAGTGATTGAGTACTATGTAACACTATAGTGATTTAGTACTGTGTAACACTAGAGATTGAGTACTGTGTAACACTAGTAATTGAGTACTGTGTAACACTATAGTGATATAGTACTATGTAACACTAGTAATTGAGTACTGTGTAACTATAGTGATTTAGTACTGTGTAACACTATAGTGATTTAGTACTATGTAACACTATAGTAATTGAGTACTGTGTAACACTATAGTGATTGAGTATTGTGTAATACTAGTGATTGAGTACTGTGTAACACTATAGTGATTTAGTACTATGTGACACTATAGTGATTGAGTACTGTGTAATACTACATCAGTAGTGGATAACCAAGTCAAAGAAGCTTTTTTTTCCAGTACAGTGAAGAGAGGCACAAGTTACATTTTTATGTGTAAATTGTCATAAAATTGGTTGCATAGCATTTTGAGTTGTAGAAAACTGGTTAAAACAGAGATTTTAATTTTAATCCATTGTTCATACATGAATGAAACTGAAATTTGGATTGACTTGGATGGGCTAGTAGCTTGCATATTACATTGATGATCTTTGTCAAAATGGTGTTTCACATTGCTTGTGTCCAAAAAGTTGTTTTTTTATACAATTCCGATTAGTAAAAAGAGAAAGGGATAATGTCAGGGATCTTATTTAATGTTAAAGACAAATTATGCTAAAGTATACTATATGCAAGACCTTCATTCATGGTTACCTAAATGCTTGTATTTAAACTTGGCAATATCATGCATCTTAGGGACAGTATAAAGTTGTACATTGTGATAGCATATTTAGGTCAAGCAACTGCAGTTTTTTTTATGGTATCATTGTTCACAGTTTATGTGTGGTAGCCAGACCAGATATTTCCTGGTGATTTGTTTAACTGTTTCCCCAGTAATACATTTAATTCATAAATTTCTTTGACTAATCTGATCCAAGATAAAATTTATTCACAATAATTTATGAAAAGTCAAGTAAAGTACATCCCAAAAAAGTCTTCAGGGTTAGTTTGAATGAAAATGTTTTCCTGATGAAAGAATTGTGACTGTTAGAAACCATAACTTTAAGCCATATAAGTTTTTTTTAAATAATTTTAATTTTTAATTTTCATTTAATTATTTAATATTTTAAATTAATTTTAATTATTTGAACGAAAAAATCCCATATGTTATGACCTCTTTCAGTGAGAAGAAACTCTTTTCATCCTATTTTATTAACATCAGTCATTCATCTGTTGCCAGGGAAACAGAAAAACATACATCATCAGTGAGGATTGTAATGAATATTGTATATACTTGCATATAAGTTAATCAAAATGCAAAATGTACAGATTCAGATTTATTGTCATATATGTGCTGTCAGATCGGGGTCTGTGTTTTCGAGTAACCTGTAGGACAAACAACAAAGACCCTGAGCTGTAGAGACATTATGATATGGCAGAACAGGATCATTGTTGTTTTGCAGTTTGATGTGGCTTGTAAGCAACTTTATACTATAGTTCATAGCCATATCAATTTAATCATTTAGAAAAACCATGCAAAATTTCAAAAGCACAATGCTACATATACCAAGGGAGATAACTGCTGCTTTTCATCAGGGGAGGTAAATTTGTTAATACTGTTGAGCATTATTCAAGGACATTCAAGAACAAGCTGATTCTGCTGTAAATAAATTTGTATCACTAAAAAATGGATATGATAATTGTACCTAATTAACACCCCCCTTTCATCTGCAATAATGTGCTTATGGTTAATTGGAGCCGTTTTGGAAATCCTACAGGGTTCATTTTAGTTAGTCCTATGCCAACTCTCATCACTAACATCCATCAGCTTGTATCTTCTGGGACAAAGGAGGATTTAAATTTAGAATAATATGTAATTTAAAGTGTCTCAGTTTGCTACATTTCGAAGACCCAGGTCACTGAAAAATTTCCTTCTTTTACACATTATTAATGCAGGTAATTTGTGTTTCATAACAGTATTCCAAAAGTTTACTTCCATCCCCATTAAAATGTTGCTTGTAAGGTAGAGCTTGTCTGGCATTAAGCATTCAATTTAAATACCCCTCTGATATTGGTGGTGGGATCTTTTGATGAATAGCAGACACTGTACAAAATCACTAGTGACCTTTGACCTCTATGGAGCTCAGTCAAAGATCTATCTATAGTTCAGGATTGTGGAGCAAGTGTTCAGTGGAAACTCTATATAGATGATTCACATGTATTATCGTCACAAACTTTGAACTTGTCATTTGTTTTATTTTGTTTTTTATTTGTCCCTATTTGTTAGTTACCATTATTAGTAAACATTTCATGTAATAACAAAACAGTAAGTTTGCTCAATTGGAGCTCACTGTTTTGACAGCATCTTTTCTCTTTATTGTTTTCTTCTTGGTTTGATTTCATTTGAAGCCTGTACAGTGTCAGAGGTGGAAACTTACCTCTAGTTTTATGTCCCGTAATTGACGCTCTTAAAATTTTATGTACATTTTTTGTTTTATTTTAAATTTTGTTTATAGGATATATATATATATACATCATTGTGTGTTTGTATCATTATAGAACTGTGAAGTTTCCCATACCTCACTTAACTTACACAATACAATGTGTAGACCATTTTTGTTTAATATGTTTCATTTTTGTACAGAGTTGTTATGATGTAGCTTATAACATAGACCATATTCAGAAATAGAATCTTTTATAATCGCTGTTTATATGGCTATATGTCGAATCATACATTTTTTAAAACTATCATATTATCTAACAAAAAAGGAGTGTCTGCAGACATTACACATTATTAATTTTGTTTCCTTGACTGGTTCTATACTGCAATATTATCCATAAAAATTTACGTCATACTAGTGCAACAAAACCACTCAAAATATTTGAGTATACACATGGTCCTTTTAGACCTGATAAACTGGGGAGTGGGGGGGGGCACTCTGAAATCAGTTTGAAAAAAGAGTTTCTGAGTATAGTAGATATTTTGTGAAGAAATGAAGGTCGTGCTTGAAGATATAATGCATCAATTGCAGACATTTATGAATGTGAATAAATATGGTACCCACAGACTTGTGAGACCATCAAAACCTAATTTGGCATGCTTCAGTTGACATTGAAAGATCTCTTCAATTTCAGAGTTCAGTTGATTTGGATGTCTTAATTTCATAATACAGACTTTTATGGAAGAAGAGAAGCTAACTGGTGGAAGCAAAGTAAATCAACTTAGAGTGGGGGTCAACTTAGAGTGGGGGATTTTTTTCCCAAGAGAGGAGGCTTGTAATAACTGAGTCATAAGTGAAGTGCTTACATCTTTTGGTCAAGACAGGTATATAGAACTACCCATTACAAAGCATGCTTGCCTTTATCCATTCCATGCTTGCCATACCCATGCTTGTCATTATCTCAGCATACTCTGTGGGACAGAAACAGCTTAAAAATCTCTAGAAAGCATTACTAATTTGCATGCACGATGCCTCATTACCACTTAAGGCAGTGGACTAAATAGTGTCAAAAATAATTTTACATATTTTTTATTTAGCTCAAGCATATCTGGAGAAGAGGAATGCACCTCCAAAGTGGAGAGTTCCTAACACAGACAAGTGGCCTTAACTCTGATTGGAATGCCTTGAGTGTGATTTGGACCTTGTGGGTACTTACCAGATATTTTTAAGTGTACAGAGTAACTCAGATAACAGTTACAAAAAATATAGGTTCTTAAGAAACCCTAATTTTTAAAAAATAGAAAATAAGGTAAAGAGTGTTAATTCAGGTAATTCAAGTTAAATGGTATAAACACTCTTTAGTAACTTTTAAAATTTCAATGTTTTGGATAAAACTGATAAACATGATGCAAAATTGATTTCTGTTAAAAAAAAAATTGGGGATGTTTAGTGTAACTGCAACTCATTTACTTTTACAGTATTTAATTGTCAGTGAGTCCAGGCCAACTGAAAGTAACATCGACTCAATCTGGAATCACAAAATGTGCTGGCAGATGATGTTCTGTGTTTTGTTCTACCTATAATCGTAGTAAATGTCGTACACTCAGACCTGCCAGTGTATTATGTCACAGCAGATTTGAATCTGTGCAGTTCAAAGTCGGATATGACTTGTCTGAAATTACTTCCAGTCACCCAGATTTGTCTGTTCCAGTCACCCTGACTTGTCTGTACAGTATATGAATTACTTCCAGTCACCCTGACTTGTCTGTACAGTATATGAAATTACTTCCAGTCACCAAGACATGTCTGTACAGTATATGAAATCACGTCACCCTGACTTCAAGTCACCCAGACATGTCTGTACAGTATATGAAATTACTTCGTCACCCAGACATGTCTGTACAGTATATGAAATTACTTCCAGTCACCCTGACTTAGTCACCCAGACATGTCTGTACAGTATATGAAATTACTTCGTAACTCTGACTTCGAGTCACCCAGACATGTCTGTACAGTATATGAAATTACTTCGTCACCCTGACTTCGAGTCACCCAGACATGTCTGTACAGTATATGAAATTACTTCCAGTCACCCTGACATGTCTGTACAGTATATGAAATTACTTCCAGTCACCCAGACATGTCTGTACAGTATATGAAATTACTTCCAGACCTTTTTCACAGATGCACTGAGTTTCCGATGATGTAACATTTTCATGAATAATGTTCTTATAGTCAATTTAATTTAGTGAGAAATGTTTGCATGCATATGCTTTTTTGCCAAATAGGCTAAATTCTTGCAATCACTAAAAGATTTTTGGTCTGTAAGAAGAAACTTTGTTTTTGAAATTTGAGCATTAAAGATGGGAAAAGCGTTTCTGAAACATGTTGGAACAGCGCATTACAGCAGTATTTTTTTACTTCAGAAATTTAAAGAAATTACCACTTTATTTGGTTAGGCTTCAAGTTTTGTAAATTTTTGTCAGATGGATAAGACCTCACAAATTTCATTAGATACAGGTGTTATTTTACACAATTTCACCTCAACATCATTAACCGTGTTAGTTGTTTTATCTAAATTTTTAGAGTTAATTTTAATTCACATTCAAATTGGGGTTTGTTTTTGTCCTTTCTCTCGTCATTTTCATTGGCAGTAGCTAACATGATATCTGTTATTAGCTAACATGATATCTGTTATTAGCTAAACATGATATCTTTTATTAGCTAACATATCTGTTGTTAGCTAACAGGATATCAGTTATTTGCTAACATGATATCTGTTATTAGCTAACAGGATATCTGTTATTAGCTAATGTGATATCAGTTATTAGCTAACAGGATATCTGTTATTACTTTTATTAATATTCTTAAAAAGAGCTTTGACTACAATGTCTGTAGGATTGAGGAAAAAAAAACGACATGTCCAAGGAATGGGAACATTTTTACAACAAGAAATTCACAGACCTTGGATATCAAGAATGGACAGTATACAACTTGCTGGATTATTTATGCCATTGTAAACATTCATGAAATAGTTGTAAAATGTTTTTTCTTAATGAATCTAACATCAATTGACAAACAGATCAAGAGATAATGGATTATAATTCATAAAAATATATATGGGTTTATTTTTTACACACTGAATAAATGGGTGCAAAATTAGGATGTAAAACATACCCACAAAATGCTAGATTACGTTAAGAGTTTATAACATTTTATCACACTAATGTATATACTTAGTTATAAATCAGATCCAACTGCAAACAATTTAGACCTTGATGTGCCATCCCATGATGCACCACTAGATCAAGGCCTGTGTTTTTTTTCTTCTACTGACAACTCTTAACAAATTGCATTGAACCAGTTCTTTACGGGCATTATATAATATATGACGATGCAGTTTACACTTAGACTCGATTTATTAATGAGTATTTACAGTTCTAGTAAGTAATTAATGAAGTCTAAATAATTGCTTATCGCAGCATTAGCATTAATTTGTATTATCAGGTCTAATTCCGTAAATATATTCTATACTCAGGTGGTTTCCACAAAAGTAATGTTTTTATCTTCTTTTCATTCGATTTGTAAATGTTACTGTTGTTAAAATCAATATTTCGTCTGTTTCTGCTGTATACCCCAGAATTACATTTTATTCAGAATATTCTCTGTTCATTTTCATGGCATTGTTTAAATACTATCATCATCGAGTATGCTTTATTAGCATGCAAATAAATCGTGTATAAAGCTTTAAGACTTTTGTAAGAAAAAAGAATTTAATATTTTTCCGTCATTTGTGGCCATTGCATATATTTTATTGTATTATTTTAATATTTGCCAGTGTTTTATTTAGATTGAATTTGGTTGCATCTTGACCGCATCAGTACATGTTAAGATGTATCCATTGGCAACAAACATACTATGGCTTGTTTTTTGCAACACAACAGTTATGTCAGTGATGTTGGCAGGTTAAAGATGTATCTTATATTTTGTGTATTATTAAGTCTCTAGTACAAAAAAGCAAGAAAAGGACACAAATTGGTAACTAATTTTAGAAGACAATTTCATTGAAAATTTTTGTTAAGCAAAATGTATGGTCTACGTAGTTGCCAGATTTTTCAGCAGCATTTTTCATTTTCTTTTAAAATGTCGAGTTGACATTTTGATTTGAATTAAGTTCAAATTGAAATTTATTGGATTTAAAAAATTTGCCACAGAAACATTATAAAGGACAAATATTGTCACATTTAAAAAGATTAAATGATTGTTTTGAATTGCATGGAAATCATGTTTCTTACCCTACAATAGTTCACTATTACTACCACATGTTTAGACAAGTCTTTAACAAAGATAGGTCACTGGGTTTGTATTTGTTTGACTGCATAAACCCAAATATAACTTTTTAAATTTGTGTTTGTTAAGTTGCTACTTTTATTTTGACCATAAATTGTATTCTGCACAAGATAATTTTTATTTTTGCATATGCATTATGGTCAGATAGGTGTCATATGACCTACATTTTGTACAGTGACCTATATTTCATACAGTGACCTATATTTCTTAAAGTGACCTACATTTCTTAGTATCCTGCATTTCTGAATGTGAAGTTAAAAATGTATCGGTTACTTTAGACAGTTTATATTTTACTTGCATGATTTTATAAATGATTTAAATATAAAATTTAGGATTCCTTCAAATCATATTTAGCTTTCAAATTGTAGATTTAGGATATATTCATTACCTTACGGGTAATAACAGGTCATGTGTATTTATGTTTATCATGTTTCCCAACAGTCGTTGTCGTTACAAAAATACTAATTTTAATGAGGATAACTCCTCATTTAGTCTTCACAGTTATCTCTCATTTGTGTTAGGAAATTTGTTGAAATAACGATAGATAATAGTAGAACTGTTTATTTCATGTAGATAGAATATTACATATGCCTTTAATATACTAGAAAATGTTATATACTGAAAAAAAGGAAGATCTAAAATCATTTAATTAAAAACAAAACTGGGTACAAAGTATATATATTGCTGTCCTCAGTGGGTGTGATGTCAGAGTGTATTCTTATGTTACTGGGGACATTAAATATTGTCCCATTTTTGGTAAATAAGCCCAATAACCTTTGGGTTTTTTTATGCATAAAAACTGGCCAGGAATTTATACAAATTTCAGAGAAAAGACAGAGAAACGTACTTGAAATTAATCGTAGAAAGAAGATCATTGTTGCACATCATGAAGACCTATTAAATCTTTCCAGGATACATTTCCAGGATACATTTCCATGATACATTTCCATGATACATTTGCGTTGAATAAAGTAATTAGGACTGCAATTTTCATAAAATGCTTTCCAAATCTCATCCACACAATGTCTCTAGTACAGTAGTACTCTAATATAAAACTCTTCAAGGAACTCAGAAAGATGTATCAAATAAATGAGATCTCACTATACCTGGGTACATTATACCTGGGTACATTATAACTGGGTACATTATACCTGGGTACTAGTACAGTATTACTCTAATATAAAACTCTTCAAGGAACTCAGAAAGATGTATCAAATAAATGAGATCTCACTATACATGTGTACATTATAACTGGGTACATTATACCTGGGTACTAGTACAGTATTACTCTAATATAAAACTCTTCAAGGAACTCAGAAAGATGTATCAAATAAATGAGATCTCACTATACATGGGTACATTATACCTGGGTACATTATAACTGGGTACATTATAACTGTATACATTATAACTGTGTACATTATGCCAGGCTACATTATACCTGGGTACATTATAACTGTGTACATTATGCCAGGCTACATTATACCTGGGTACATTTTACCTGTGTACATTATAACTGGGTACATTATACCATGGTACATTATACCTGGGTACATTATAACTGGTTACATTATCCCAGGATACATTATCCCAGGGTACATTATACCTGGGTACATTATAACTGGGTACATTATACATGGCTACATTATAACTGTACATTTACATTATACCTGGGTACATTTTACCTGTGTACATTATAACTGGGTACATTATACCATGGTACATTATACCTGGGTACATTATAACTGGTTACATTATCCCAGGATACATTATACCTGGGTACATTATATAGGAGGAGATTATTACTGCTACCATATGTTTTGGTTCTCATGACAATACCCATCATAAAAATAGGTATGCCACATTATACCTCAGATTATACAATGCATAGTGTCCCATATTAACCCTTGGAATATAGTTTGCATAGTGTCCCATATTAACCCTTGGAATATAGTATGCATAGTGTTTCCCATATTATACATGGAAATATATTATACATGGTATGTCGCAAAGTATCTGGAAACAATGTATGCATCGTGTCTCATATTATCACTGGGAATATAATATATGCATAGTGTTTCCCATATTAATGTGAAGACAGTATGCATTATGTGTTTCATCTTATTCATGGGAATATAGTATGCATATTATCACTGGGAATATAGTATACATAGTGTATCCAATGATATCCATGTGAATACAGTATGTGTAGTGTGTCCCATATTTTCCCTGGGAATATATACAGTGCATCCCATATTATACTTTGGGGGTATAATTTTCATATAGTTCCATATAATACCTGGGAATGTAGTATACATGGTATGTCCCATATCATACATGGGATATAGTATGCATAGTGTCCCCTATTATGAGACCTAAAGAATACATAGGCTATCCCATATTATACATAGGAATACAGTATCTATATTATCTACTTTATACACTGTATGCACAGTGTATCCCATATTATTAATGGGTTTACAGTGTGTCCCATATTATTAATGGGTTTACAGTGTGTCCCATATTATTAATGGGTTTACAGTGTGTCCCATATTATTAATGGGTTTACAGTGTGTCCCATATTATTGATGGGTTTACAGTGTGTCCCATATTATTAATGGGTTTACAGTGTGTCCCATATTATTAATGGGTTTACAGTGTGTCCCATATTATTAATGGGTTTACAGTGTGTCCCATATTATTAATGGGTTTACAGTGTATCCCATATTATTAATGGGTTTACAGTGTCCCATATTATTAATGGGTTTACAGTGTGTCCCATATTATTAATGGGTTTACAGTGTGTCCCATATTATTAATGGGTTTACAGTGTCCCATATTATTAATGGGTTTACAGTGTATCCCATATTATTAATGGGTTTACAGTGTCCCATATTATTAATGGGTTTACAGTGTGTCCCATATTATTAATGGGTTTACAGTGTGTCCCATATTATTAATGGGTTTACAGTGTCCCATATTATTAATGGGTTTACAGTGTGTCCCATATTATTAATGGGTTTACAGTGTATCCCATATTATTAATGAGTTCACAGTGTGTCCCATGTCTCTTATTACACATGGGAGTATAGAATACATGCTATTCCATATTACACATTGGGGTACTTTGTATGCTTAATATTGCATATTATACTGAGGTACCTTATGGTGAGGTTAGTCTTTTCAGTCTTTTTCATGAAAGTTTTAAGAATTCCTGTCCTTTTATCTTGCAATTCTTGAGCAAGTACCCGGGTTTGGGCAGAGAATTTTAATTAATTTCACAATAATTAATGGAATTTGCTTTAGACGCTACAACGCAGACTTGATATCCAGATAAATTATTTAAACACGTGTTCGAATTTTACCTTTCTCATGACCTGACGCCATACTATTATTAATACTAATTGGTTATGCATATTCTTACATCTCGGAAGTTTAAAAATGAATGAAGGTAGAATACAAATATTTACGTAACAAAAAGGAATGTACAAGTATGTCAGATGCTGTACGCTTAGGTTATTCAGATAGGACTTGTCCTCAAAATGAACCTTGAACTACAAGAACAAAACAAACGAATGACATCAGTTGGAACTTGATCCTTTCATCTTTTGTAAAATCATTTAGAAATGTTCAGTTTTGAAACAAAATAATGCACCTAACTTTGAATTCATATGGCTTGAAGGGAATCATATGGTTTGAAGGGCTGATAGGAAAATCCCATGTTGAAAACTGCCACATTGAGAGCAAATGTATTCATGTACACTAGTTCAGTTTGTATATACATACATACATATATATATACATGTAGTGGTGTATAATCATACTATACAATATGATAAACCATCAGTAGCATTAGGTTCAAGAATCACATAGAAATATAATGTTCTAAATACATTGTAGACCATAGCTTTATTACGTTGTTGAAGTCAGATTATATATATGATTGTTAGTAACAGACTTTAGAGCAATTGAAGTCCTACAAGGGCATGTGGAGTTTTCAAAATTGGTGTATATATATATATAATACTGACGTTGTACCTCATTTTCCGTTTCTATTTTCAGGCACTTTTTGTTTACTTTTTACATGTCAAATACCTCATTTTAACAGACTCAAATATGTCGAAATATTTTAGTGAAAGAACTCGTGAACTTACATTTGAATAAAAATATGTTTAATAAAAGTTAATATTACAGCAAAATAATGACTTTCTTGTTATGTTTCACTATTTTTAGATTTCAACTCTTTGTCAGTGTATTTTCTTACAGTGGGCAGTACCAAATTTGTAAAGTAAAAGATGGTACCAGTCCTCCCCACTGGGCAATTACTAGACGATACCAGCCCTCCCCACTGGGCATTTACTAGATTATACCAGTCCTCTCCACTGGGCAATTACTAGGTGGTACCAGTTCTCCCCACTGGGCAATTACTAGACGGTACTAGTCCTCACCACGGGGCAATTACTAGATGGTACCATTCCTCCCTACTGGGCAATTACTAGGTGGTACCAGTCCTCCCCATGGTACCAATCCTCCCCACTGGGCAATTACTAGATGGTACCAGACCTCCCCACTGGGCAATTGCTAGGTGATACCAATCCTCCCCACTGGGCAGTTACTAGGTGGTACCAGACCTCCCCACTGGGCAGTTACTAGATGGTACCAGTTCTCCCCACTGGGCAATTACTAGGTGGTACCAGTCCTCCCCACTGGGCAATTACTAGGTGGTACCAGTTCTCATCACTGGGCAATTACTAGGTGGTACCAGTCCTCCCCACTGTGCAAGTATTAGATGGTACCAGTCCTCCCCACTGGGCAATTAATAGGTGGTACCAGACCTCCCCACTGAGCAATTACTAGATGGTACCAGTTCTCCCCACTGGGCAATTAATAGGTGGTACCAGACCTCCCCACTGGGCAATTACTAGATGGTACCAGACCTCCCCACTTGGCAATTGCTAGATGGTACCAGTTCTCACCACTGGACAATTACTAGATGGTATCAGTTCTCGCCACTATAAGCAGTTATTAGATGGTACCAGTAATCAGCAATGTAGGCTGTTAATAGATGGTACCAGTCCTCCCTACTGTAGGCAATTACTATCTTTGTTAGCCAAGGTTCTGATATGTTAACCCTCTCTACACCTTAGAGGATTGATCAGGTATTTTAGTGTTTTGTCCTCCTTTGGTATGTAATGCCACCAAACCAAGAATATGTACAGTGGTACATTGGACATTGGTCAAAAGGTGTGTGGCAGTTGACTTCAAAAGGATACATTGTAAGTCTGACATCAAAACTGTGGCTACATACCAGAGAGAAGAAGGTGTATTTGTGTGAAAGGATGTACAGTACTTGTAAAAACAAAATGAACCAGCTGTGGAAAGTTGCTTATTTATGAATCCATTTCAGTTGTGTGCTCCCTTTTTCTCGATCATGTAGGAACAGTATTTAAATCTGAATAACTTGATCTTGAAATTCACAGACATGTAGCACATAATTATCTGATTGACCTGCCATAGTGTATATAGGTTTAACTTATTGGAACATAGGCTAGCAATGGTTGGCAATTAATTAATGGTACCAGTTATCCTTTTATTTAGGCAATTGGTAGGTGGTACAAATCCTCCCCACTGTGGACCCAATGATGCAGAATAGGAATGATGCACTTTTCTGCCTGCAGTAAGAGATGACTAAATGAGGCATCCTGTTTACCAAGAGTTGCATCCCTTGACAGTGGATAAGCAGGAAAGGCATAGTTGAATTCATCTTGATGAACCATACAACATTCAGCCATAACTATACGTAAGTGAGTGGCCAGAAGAGACGTTTTCATCGACTGGAAAATTAATGTAAAGTTTTAGAAGGCCAGATTAGCCTTGTTCCCGACCACTATAGCTACTGAGCATATTGATATATAAAAGTATAACAGGAGACCAGTCAATAGACTTATTTTAGACAGATTCATCCAGGACAGGGACTTTTGAGGGTGGCTACATGGGTTGGGACAATAAGGATTCTACTTTTTTTTCTCGAGTAGATGAACCTATATAGCTTCTTACAAAGCAATAAAATTTACCCATTTCTGGAGACTCGCTAGCTCGGTTGAGTATTGGACTGGTAACGTTGAGGTCGCGGGTTCCCACCCATGTCACCAATTGATGGCTGCATTAGTGTTTCTGTCATCGAGTTTAAATTTTCTTAGTATAGCATACCTAATAATGTACCAGTTCTATCATTAAAAATATATTGGATTTTTACAGTAATATATTTGTGTTTGAAATTCGGTGAAAGACTTATTTCAAGAAGAAGTACATCTTCTTAATGTAATATATGATCACAGTTGTTTATGTAATTGATTATATTGTTGCTGTTTTCCATGTACAGGGAGGTGTCCTTGTCATTCTGTTATTTATATCTGCTCAGATCTCCATATATTCCATGTATAAGTGTCTCATTAATATTTATATTTGCTTGATCATGGCAATATCATCCTGTAGATAACGAAAATCGAATAAAGCGGACACCTTGAAAGAAGGCACAATCCATCAACAAACTTACCCCCACAAGGTAAAGAGAGGGAACGCAAACAATTACAGTTGGAAATCTCGAAACGTGAGGATTCGTTAAAGTAATTTTGGTCAAATTATGGTGAGTGGTCTTTGAGAAGAAGTAGCTGATAGTTTTTTTAAAAAAAAATAAAATAAAAACGGTGGTCATGTCTGATGCCAGATGGGCATATTTCTTTCGCATGCTTTCTGCTAAGATTGGTTGATTTGGGACTGATGGTTTTGTGACGAAAAGGAAGTTATATGTTGTTGATGGATACACAATGGACGCAGGGCCATACCATGGCATGGTCCCATGAACAGGTGAGTTAAAAACTTGCTGATATGAATTTCAAAGCTATATTCCATTTTTGGAATAAAAAAAGATAAAAGAGTCCATGTAGCATACGAATAGTGTCCAAAGTGTGGTGTACATTTAGAGTATATTCCTTTCTAGTTTTGATTGATATTTCAACACATGGTGCAAGCATGATTATGATAGGCGTATTTAAAATGTAGTAGATAAGTTTCAAAGAGAAATAATATGCTAATATGGCCGAATTCGAATATTAAAGGAAAAGCTGACAAATATCTTTATGCAGAATGGTAGTCAAGGGAATGAGTTATGTTAAACATCAATTAAATGGCTATGCTGATTTTCTTTCTAGGAATATATTGAAATATATTTGATTTGTAATATCAACTTTCTCACCTATGACAATCCTTTTAAATAAATCAATTGCATTAACCCAGATATGATATAAATATAGAAGACTTTTTATTTGCCATTTTGAAATAGAAATCCTTCAACATTTTTAGAATGATTTTTTGATGAAATATTTATAAATGATAATATAGCCATAAACTATTAACATAAATTGAAACAAATACATGAGCTGGGAAAACAGAATGGGGAAATACATTTCATTCTCCTTTTGTATAAAATGGATAAAATAATTATGAATTTCGTTATGTTTTTAAAAGTGGAAAGTTTAATTATTCATTACCCCTGGGAATGTAAGCAGATGTGCATTTTTTAAAAATAATTTTAAAATAAAATTACTAGACATGTGAGTAGTAAATATTCAATTGGTCAAATAGTAAAACTATTAAAACAACTAGAATTGAAAGCCCAGTGCTTAAAGTCACTTTGAGTTTCTTGCTTTGATGATGAAAAATTGTATACATTTGTTGTAATTAGACTTTTTTTTTAAAAATAGAACCAATTCAGAAGCTTGTATACGTACTGACACAATGGTGTATATCGAGAGCTGATAAGATAAGCAAAGATGAAAAGAAAATGAATAGAGATAATATTTAAAAGAAACAACATTTTAACCTCTGATTATAGAACATTTTCGCAGAGAGGTATAGGATGTATCAACAATCTGGATTGCCAACAAGGGAGTATTTTAACGAGGGAATCGTATTTATACTTAAAGTCATTAGAGTACATGGATATTGTTTGGAATATTATCTATCTATCTATCTATCTATCTATCTATCTATCTATCTATCTATCTATCTATCTATCTATCTATCTATCTATCTATCTATCTATCTATTACAAGAGACACAAGTAGTAAATGTTTAATTGTTAAATAGTTCAATCATTAAAACATAATGGATTGCAAATCGAATGCAAAAAATTTCATATGATTTTCTCGCCATGATGGCTACGACCCCCCCCCCCCCATTTATATATTTGTTATAATTGATTTTTAAAGTAATAATTCAGAAGATTTTAAATGTACTGACAAAAAAAATGGTATATCGAGAATTGTTACTTTCCAAACTGATAAAATAAACACACACGAAAGGTACTGGAGAGACAAAATAACGTATTAACTTTTGGCTAAATATGGAACAGTTAATTAAGGGAAACATCAAGAATTGGATCCCAGGAAATACGTCCTTGATTTGTGGTTTGTGGCCTTGAACTTAACTGGATATGCCTAAGCGATTGTTTTTTTTTTTTTTTAAATAAGCGTTACCATTATCACGACCTCAGAATTGAAGACCAAAAAAGTTAAAAGATTCCATTATTTCTCTAAGTGTATGTTATCCGCAAAGTTTGATACAGAAATACACAAAGAGCAGACGCCAGACAGTAAAACCATGTTTAGTTTTGAGACACGGTGGCCTTGACATTTGATAGTTTGGTCTCCAAAATAAATAGCTTTTTTCTATTGCCAAAGATACGTGTTCTGTATCTAACTTTTGTATGAAAATGACATTTTCTTTTTCTGACTCACAGTTACCTTATATTTTAATCTTTTGACTAAAAAAATTAGAGGCTTCATGACTTACACAAGATGCAATTCACAAACATTGGCGAATGCTATAAGATAACTGAAACTTGTTTGAAGAAACAATTTTTCTTCTTTCAGTCATATTGCCTATGAACTTTGATCTTATTTCTCAAAACTGTCAAACTTCATACTTAACAAACGTTATTCACGATATTTGGGCTAGTTATGTTATTCTATAAAAATCTTTTTTTAAAATTATTTCAGTTAACGCGAACTTGACTTTTGAAATGTACCAACTTCATCTCTTCACCAAGGACAGGCCAGCCAAATTGTTTTTTTTTGTTTACTGTAGATGGAGGAGAACGCAAGATATTTTGTGGAAACCACTTAACTTCTGTACATTACATTGACCTTTGACTTTTTGACTCTAAAATCAATAGGGTTATTGTGACGTGCATGTAAGCAAAACACAACGCAAATGACAGGCACCTTATATAGTACCATTTTTTTCTTTCATTTACAGAAATATTGAATTTTGACCTTTTGATCTTGGAATCGATAGAGTTCTTCCTTACTCCAAGTGCACGCCATCCACACAGGCTTGGCAAATGTTGGTTACGGAAACTCTATAAGTAACAGGCTTAAATTGATAAGACTATATTAGTCACTAGCGTCCTTGCACAAAGTGACGTCATTCCGATAGCAGCTTGTTTGCAAAAACTCCTTTGAACTGCTGAGGCTGATTTGGTGATTCTCATCAGTGCGGGAAAAGTGCAAAGATTGCGGATATTTACTTGAGGTCTCGTGAGTACCGTTAGTTGCATGCAGGTGTTCACAAAATGAAGAACTTTAGTTATTGAACCAGAAATAAAATTGGTAACATACGCATGGACAGAGAGAGGATATTATAACAATGCCTTTCGCAACATTGTGGGCATATTACAAAAAATATACATATATTTGTCCGTATTTTACTGTACCCTGTATTGGAAACTATCATTTGTCTTTGTGTACCTCGATGTATATTCAATTTTATCAATTGTCAATTTACATCTTGTGGTATATCCGCTTTGAGAAATTGTCCCGTTAGATCTCGCAGTATAACGACATTCATCATTTGTCGTGTTACACCTCGCCTTATATCCACTTTCAACAAGTGTCATTTTACATCTCGTGGTATATTAGCTTTGATAAATTATCTCGTTACATCTCGTGGCATATCCACGTTCATCATTTGTCCTGTTACACCTCGCAGTATATCCACTTTCTTTATTTGTCCTGTTACACCTCGCGGTATACCCACTTTCATTTTTTTGTCCTCTTACACCTCGCGGGATTACTTGTCCTGTTACGCATCGTGGTATATCCACTTTCTTTACTTGTCCTGTTACTCACCGTGGTATATCCGCTTTCTTTACTCGTCCTGTTATGCATCGTGGTATATCCACTTTCTTTACTTGTCCTGTTACGCATTGTGGTATATCCACTTTCTTTATTTGTCCTGTTTTACCTCGTGGTATATGCACTTTCTTTATTTGTCATGTTACCTGTCGTGGTATATCAACTTTAAGCAATTGTCTTGTTACATCTCGCGGCATATTCATTATCATTAATTATTCGTTACGTCTCGTGGTATTTTCACCATCGTCAATTGTCCAGTTAAATCTCGCGGTATATCAACGTTCAACAGTTGTCCTATTAAATATTCCGGAATAATTTCATCCTATTTTGCTTCTTCAAAAAGAAATCACGAGAATGATTTTCGTGTTTATAGTAGCTTCATGGAAAATAATGATATCCAAAAAGAGCCATTCAGTCTTTGTTTTAGATTACAAAGGCTTTTTTTTAAAAAAAATTATCAAATTTCGAAATAATGTTAAAATTTTTTTAATAAAAGCTATGTATAAACTTGACATTTGCATAATATCTTGATGAAATATAAAATTGTTTAGTCAGAAACATGGACAACTTTTGTAAGAAGAATATTTCACAGTAAAAATGCAGAACACACGAAAATTACGTCGCAAATAAACATAAACTTTACAGGTTTCACAGGTAATCCCTCATGGCCATGTGGCAATGAAAAATGCGAGAATAAGCATTTGGCACAGTAAACATTACCGTAAGTGCTGATGACATTGTGTTCAATGTTTGTGTCGCAGATTTGAGTTTGTCCTCAAAGCGTTATGAAAATACATTTCCAGGACTTCCTGCTTGGTTTACACTGCCAGGTCTTCTGGCTTAAAACACAACGCTAGGACATACAATTCAGAACATAACGATAAAACATACAACCCAGAACACAATGCTAGAACATACAACCCAGAACACAACGCTAGAATATACAGCCCAGAACACATCGCTCGAACATATAGCCCATAACACAACGCTATAACATATAGTCTATAACACAACGCTTGAACATACAATCCAGAATACAGCGAAAGATTGTCCCGTCCTGAATACAGTGCCAGAACTTCCAACTCAGAATGTCCACACAACATACATGCTAAAATGTGTTCAGCTTTTGACATTTATAATTAATTGACCCTTATAGCAAAGAAATGAAAAATAATTCAATATAAAAGAAATAATATGGAAATAATATTGCACAATTGTGAAAACTAACCAAGCACAGTTAAAAATATAGAGACGATTCGCAACATTGCTACATTGACAACATGCGACAATGATTGAAACGGAACATTTTACTCTATAGGAAATAAACAAATCTTACATTATATATATAAATATATATAAATGCTATATATATATATATATATATATATATATATATATATATATATATATATATATATATATAAATGCTATATATATATACACACACACACACACACACACACATATATATATATATATATATATATATATATATATATATATATATATATATATATATATATATATATAGCATTTAGAAGGTTGTTAATTAAATAGAAAATACTATCAAAGCTTGCAATTGTCTTTTAATCATAGACAAATTTCTTTCTTTCTTCTAATTATCCATAATTTACAAAAGGAAGAATTAAATTCCCTTTTCTGGATATCACTGACGCAAGTCATTCCGTACATACAACCTCATAATGAATAAAATGTATACATTTAAACAGAACAACGATAAATCAAATAAAATGTATACATTTAAACAGAACAACGATAAATCAAATAAAATGTATACATTTAAACAGAACAACGATAAATCAAATAAAATGTATACATTTAAACAGAACAACGATAAATCAAATAAAATGTATACATTTAAACAGAACAACGATAAATCAAATAAAATGTATACATTTAAACAGAACAACGATAAATCAAATAAAATGTATACATTTAAACAGAACAACGATAAATTAAATAAAATGTATACATTTAAACAGAACAACGATAAATCAAATAAAATGTATACATTTAAACAGAACAACGATAAATCAAATAAAATGTATACATTTAAACAGAACAACGATGAATCAAATAAAATGGGAGAAAATTATATATAGATAATTTAAAATAAATTGCCAATCATAATACATATATTAAGACGAAATAAAAGTCAATTTGTAACTAGTTATATACGTGAACTCTGACAAAACTGGGAAACGAGATAGATGTAGAAGTACATGATACTTATATTAACTGCCGTAAATTAGAAAAGTAATGATCAAATAATATGAGTACGTCAACACAGTACAGCATAATATCAGGTAATGAAAGTTTGACTGTTAGTTTCTACAATACCATACCAGTTTAAACCGTAATCACATTATTTTACATGAAACTCACTAATTCCTGAATCACAGAGATGGAACTAATTCCTTTATGAAAAACGTGCACCCTAACCGCGCCGGAAAAAAAACACACACCCCAACCCTAACACCAAGCCCTCCAAATCAAATAAAAACAACAACAGCCCACAAAAACAACAACATAACCAAGCAACCAACCAAACACACAAGAAAAGAAAGAAACTTATGGTACAGTATGAATGTATGGCATGATGGCAGGGTATGCACTAAGTCTGTCACTTCACAAAAGGGTGGAAGAAGGTTTATTGCCATCATGTATGTATGTATGTATGTATGTATGTATGTATGTATGTATGTATGTATGTATGTATGTATGTATATATATATATATATATATATATATATATATATATATATATATATATATATATATATATATATATATATATATATATATATATATATATACATATATATATATATATATATGCACATCATTGGTTTTAATGATCAAATCAAGATACGCAAACATAGGTTTTCGGTATATTTTCCTTCTGAAATAACAAAATCACATCTCATTATAAAATTACTTCTTTAGAAAATCCATGGAAATATTTTGGTAATGTCTCTACGGAAAAGTTGTATGTACAGTTTTTTCATGAGATATATTTTGAGACTAAGAAAATACCACTTTTGCCCAATTTAAATACACAGTTAGAATACATATTTTAAATACACATTTTAAATACACATTTTAATACACAGTTTAAAGACACATTTTAAATACACAGTTTAAATACACATTTTAAACAACTTGTATGATACGATAAGACAAATACGGTATATTAAGTCAATCAAGTTAAGACAAATACGATATATCAAGACAAACATACTAACTACATAAAGTGTGGCAAGTTAAGACAAATACGATATATCAAGACAAACATGCTAACTACATAAAGTGTGGCAAGTTAAGACAAATACGATATATCAAGACAAACATGCTAACTACATAAAGTGTGGCAAGTTAAGACAGCTGTGATGCATGAAAATAAAAAATAAAAGAATCATGACAAGGTAAAATATTCTAACTACTTTTTAGTTATAATCACAGTTACAGAGTCACGACATATTCTGATTTCAAGAGCTTCGATCTTGAAATTTAGTACATTTCCAGGACTCCAATGAAAGGCCTTTCTTGCCCATAATAGAACGCCAGGACGTCCCTCCCATAACAGAGCGTTAGACCTTCAAACCTGAAGAAAAAAAACAACAAAAATTTCCAGGACTTCCAGAACAGAATACAGTGCAAGATTTTCAAGCCCTGAATATAATATCAGGATTCCAGTCCCATTATGTCCATCTAACATACATGTAAAGATTTCCTCAAGAATTATTGCAGTTTATTTACCACTAAAGCAAAAATAAAAATGAACTGCACGTTAATGAAATGATAGATAAATACAAAATTTCGAAAATTAAACAAGATATTTATCAAAAATAGAGAAATGTTGCAAACTTCTAACATGGCCAGAATTCTGATGTATATCAAAATTATTACAGCGTAAAAAAGTTACTCTGTAAGATGCAAAAAAATCTTCTGACATTTAATTAGATTTGGAAGATTGCTAATGAAAACGAAAATATTGCAAAAACATGTAATCATTCACAAAATTTCGTTCTGTGCTTCTAAACACTTAACATTTTATAACTGTATAATTAAATTCCTTTCCTGGTCATCTCTGGTACATGTTATTCAGTACATCGACACACATTATCGTGTAATCAGCATAAACTATCAAACAGTACTGATTAATTTATACACATAAAAATATAACAATGGTAAAATCAATCTCTTTCGGGAGAAATTTGTATATAGCTAAGTATACAATGATTTGTAAAAATAAGGAGTCAAAATTAATTGAATCTAAATTCTTATAGACTAGTCATCAATCATAAAAGTACAACGTATCCCAGATTTCTCTGTAAACTGTGACAAACAAACAAGACGCAGATGCCATACTACAGAACATTTATGTAAAATCTGTCATAATATGAACCAACCATGCAATGCCACCAAAACACTACATAACATTTATGTAAAATCTGTCATAATATGAATCAACCATGAAATGCCACCAAAACAAAATAGAACATTTATGTAAAATCTGTCATAATATGAACCAGTCAAGTAATGCCACCAAAACACAACAGAACATTTATGTAAAATCTGTCATAATACGAGCCAACCATCATGTAAATTAACCATAATACAACAAAACGCTACGTAATGAAATGCGCCTATGATGCAATGTTCTTTCATTATTTATCAAGTCATCTCAATGTAGTAAGTAGATACAATATTTTACATTGTTTTAATTGTAATCCACTAACTTATGGAATGATAAAGAACGATTTAAAAAAAAGCTTTAGTTCATTTCCAGGACATCCAGCATGGATTCCAATGAAAAGACTTTCTTGTCCATAATAGAACGCCAGGACGTCACACCCATAAAAGAGCGTTAGACCTTCAAACCCGAAGAAGAAAAAAACATTTCCAGGACTTCCAGCCCAGAATACGGTGCAAGATTTTCAAGCCCTGAATATAATGTCAGGATTCCAGTCCCAGAATGTCCATCTAACATACATGTGAAGATTTCCTCAAGAATTATTGCAGTCTATTTACCATTAAAGCAAAAAATAAAAATGAACTGCGTGTTAATGAAATGATAGATAAATACAAAATTTCGAAAATTAAAAAAGAGATATTATAAAAAATAGAGACATTTTGCAAAATTCTAACATCGCCAGAATCGAAATGTATGCGAAACTTATTACAGTGCAAAAAGTTTACTCTGCAAGATGCAAAAATTCTTCTTAAATTTATTAAATTTGTGCAAAATATCTTCTTAAATTTATTAGATTTGGAAAATTGCTAATGAAAACAAAATTATTGCAAAAACATGTACTCATAAACAAAATTTCGTTCTTTTCTTCTACATTTTCAATATTTTATAACGGTATAATTAAATTCCTTTTCGAATCATCACTGGCACATTTTGTTCAGTACATCGACATAAATTCTCATGTAATCGGCATAAAATATCAAACAGTACTGATTAATTTGTACACATAAAAATATAACAATGGTAAAATCAATCAATCTCTTTTGGGAGAAGTTTGTATATAGCTAAGTATACAATGATTTGTAAAAATAAGGAGTCAAAATTAATTGAATCTAAATTCTTATAGACTAATCATCAATCATAAAAGCACAAAGTAAGCCAGATGTCTCACTAAACTGAACAAATGAAGAAACATAAAGTTCCCAAACTATTTGTTGCGAAAACAACGACCGAAAAATGTAAATTAAATGTAAATGTTGCCGCAATTGTAAAAAAACAAACAAACAACAGATTCATTACCAAGAAGCTCAGCAAGGTGGTAGTCACGTGATACTGTACAAACTAAAACAGCTGACACGTGTTCGGTTCTTCTTGAAAATATTTTCTACCACCAATCTGCGATACCGGAATGTAACATTATACATGGCAGCCGACCAATCAGTACCCTCTGTGCATGAGTCATATTTCCACTGGTACTATCAACATGCGCCTGCCTCTTTGATACCACTCTGTGTTAAGAACTCACAGTAGTCGTTTGTATATATTAAAGTTATTGATAGTTAGAACACGACGACTCATCTTAAGTTTTAACGCAATAACACAACATGCAGGTACCTGATCGTTGTTCACAAAATAAATATGTTGAGAATTAAGTGCGCATTATATCTGGGAACTTTATTTTTCTTCATTTATCTAAATTCAAATTACCTGACGTTCATTTTCATGTTAGATTTGTTTTCCTACATCAAAACTAGTATTGTTGTTATCACGTGACTGTCTGACCTCTGGTGTCATTGACATGTAGGTTGCGAGATTTGTGTAGTCACGTAAATTAAGAATGCAAATGGCTAGCTAGATCAGGTCAACTTTCAGGAACGATGTACTTTCGTCTCGTCTATCAGCGGATTAAAGACATAACGAATACTATTGTCATGATTATTGAAAAAATAAATCATATTCCTATCGATTTCATGCAGGTATATATCGATGATGAAAGATCGTTAAAATTTGCTGGACCGGCAAGTAAGCGGCTACCCTATGCCGACAATAATTGGTGTCGGCGAATTCTAACTTTTCGATACGCAATGCGCTCTGACCCTACACCCCAACATAAATGTCCAAAACATCAAAAATGGGGTGGCAAGGGTCAGAGGAAACTCGGACTATAACTCTGCTTGCTTTGTATTGTTCAGAACGGTGTAGATTGCTAAGCGCTGTTGAAACATTCATTCGAACATATTTGAATTCCATCTTATTGGACAATCCGTCAAAATCTTTATCATAGCCAAAGAATTAAAAGTGATCTTTGCAAATACTGCAGATTTTCACACACTGGTCAAATGTTAGGAAAACCCAATAAGAAGATACTTAAAGGATGGCTGCAACCTATTCCTGAATTTGACAAACCATATAGCAAACTTTGAAGCGTATATAAATTAGCAAGATGAAAAACAAAATCAAAGATTACTGAGGTGGAGTTTGACGTTGCAGGAATACAATATTGACATCAGAGACGTCAAAGGGAAAGAAAACCCATCAGCAGATGCACTTTCACGTTTATAGAATTTTATATTCTTTCAAGTATACATTTTGTCATTCATAAAATTTCATCTTATGTCCATTTGTATCACATGTGCTAGTGGCTTAATTTATATTCATTACATGCTTTGGATAATTGTATTTTGTATTTCACCTTGACTAAAATCAATTTTGTTTTCTACCTGACTTAAATCATAGATTTTTTTTCTAATACATACATACAATATATATATACTATGTTCTCTGCGAATATGGGTTTAATATTAGGATAATATAATGTTTTCCCTGTGATTATGGGTGTAATATTAGGATCATTATTAATACATGTAAACGTTGTTATCTTGTTCTGTGTCAGTGACAATGTATTTTCCATATTCTTCATTATAATATTGGTAAGAGTTCTTCTAATTATAACTTAGATTTGTTCTTGCAAACATTTGGAATCTTCCAGAATGAATATTTTACATTTGGTCCTAATTGTTTTAGAAAATGCTAATTGTGATCGGTATGCAGGTGGAAGACTGTATAATCTAGGAAATATTATTTATTTATTATTTAAGCCTTGAGCAGAATTAGTTGTATTATTGTTGTGTTCATAAACTCATTTGAGCTAGAATTTATATATTTCAATTATTCTTCTTTGGAAATAAAAACTGATCAACAATAACATTTTCTATAAATAAAGACTTGGATTGATATTAATTTAAATAAGGAATCTTTTCTCGGGGTTTTAGAAATTGATATTGAATTCTACTGCTTTTACATGAAAATTGGTATCTGTGCTTCAGACTGTGGAATGAGGTTTAGTTTCTGAGCATACACAGTTTTGGTAATTTTGACCTAACAAGGAGATGGATTAGTTAATAGTTTGGTGGTACCTTAAAGACTAAACTTCGTACGTATGAGGCAAGGTGATGACTCGTTCGTCCAGCATAGAGGCTTTCAGATAGTGAAGTTCGAAATCCACACAAGTCTAAATAGCTGTGTTTATTTGGGATCATGCATATGAAGGTGCGCGCGCGCGCGTGTTTGCATTTTTAACAATTGTTCAGTAATATTGAAAATATTTTTGCATTGCAAAAGTTTATAGTGATGTCTAGCTCTGGGACATGATGCTGCAGACATGTGGCATCATGTCCCGCCCAGTCACATTATCCTGACACCATGCCGACCAGTCCTAACACTAACCTCGAAATAATGAGTGCCAATCAAGACAGCAGATGCAGCTATTTTAACAATATTTTCTTGACTCGGTCAGAGTTCGAACAGTCGACTTCTCTCGTCCGAGGCGAAAGATCTAACCCCTTTCACCAACGGAGTGGTCATATGAAGTTAAGACCTGCAAAGCTGATCCAAACAAATCGAGGCAAAGTCAAGTTAAGATCTTACTAAACACTTCTATAAGATGAGGAACGACCTTTCGGCCTGTTCCTAATTGTTTGCCTTGGTTCGCATTAAATCTAGTGCCTTTCTACATTTGTCCTCGAAGTAACTAATTTGTGGCAGGAACGTTTGTTGACTAATCATTTGTACCATAGTTATGCAAGTATAGCTTATTAGTGATATTGGATGGCAAGTATAAAGGATATACTGGTCCTTTCCAGGTGTAAGTACTGCTTCTCATTACGTACAAGGCCAGATGCCCACATTTTATTTCTAATTTTTGTAGTATATTAGGAGGTATATTAAGTAAGTGCGTAAGAAGTTGATAGTGGATCTCATTTGGCCTCCTTAAGTTTCACATACTCGTTCCAGAAAGTCTGTACGTCTTTGGATACTTTTTCATGAAGTTTATAGAATATTTTTCTTGTGACGAGTTTTTCAAGATTTTTCTCAATATATCTAAGATATCTAGTATGGTAGTAACCATTTCATCTGGTTCCTTTAAGAGTATGGTATGGTTTCATTTTATTTTGCCAATTTTTTAAAATATATATTTGAAGCATTGTCCATACAGACTTAATGCATTGTCTAAAATGGAGGAAAACTAGATATATGGTGTTAATGCTTTCTTCTTGCCGTCTTTGATTGAAGGACGTGCTATTCCGATTTTCAGCTGTTGTGCTGGCACTTTAAATGCTAACTAGAATTTTACATTCCCTTGTGTCATTTTTGCAATTTTCATCAAACATTTCGATATTGTATCCTCATCAACTCTTTCTAAATGATGGCACCGTATCCGCAAAGTTTTGAAAACGACCAATGTCCAATATGGTTCTCAATTTAATATGTTCAATTTCCATCTCTGACCTGTCGCATGAGATTTTTGAGTATTATTTACTAGGTGTATGGAAAAGTGGTCACTTTCACAGCGATCGTTACCAACATTTAAAGAGAAGTCAAGAGAAAGAGATAGATTATAGATGGTGAAATCTTAAGATGAAATTTGATCCTGTGGTAGGATCAAGTCGAAATACGACTTTGCATTTAAAAAGATTGTGTTTTGAAGCAAATTCATTTATTTCCTTTATATGTCACACATTTGCAGTCTAAAAGTATATGGTGACAGTCAAATTCGACAGTAGAAGAAAGGGGGCTGGTATCTTTTCAATAATATGATCAGGATTATATACATTTTTAATTGAAGCGCTTGTAATGCGGCATTCTGATAAATTTGGCCGTGGTGACGTTTATAAATTGTATTAATGACGAACGGACACTCATCCAGTATCAGTAACACTGTTTCTTATTCGTTTAGATAAATCTCTTGAATGCGGAACGCTATTGGGTTATTTTTTATGTTTAAATTTTTTTCTTTAAGTAGATGTACTATTTTATCAATATTTGGATTGAAATCTCGACGATTGTTTTATTATGTAATATTTAGGAATTTGTTGGATGTAGAGGACTTCTGGGAGCATACCCTCATAGGATATCCCGTTTCCAAACTTTCGAAACATTTTTTGAAGAGCATGATTGTATCATTAGATCTATCAAGCATATGTTTTAGCTGGTATTCCCTCAGTTTTGAACATGTAATTCTGCCGGGGTCAGTGGTCTGTTTAAAAGGATTTCACCCGTTCTTCGCTATTAAGGTTGGATTTCAGATGTGTCACATGGTTTTCTGTCTTCAGCATTTATTATTTTACATGTCAAACTTCAATTGATTAGTTGCCTTTTCTGCATTACTCTCGGTTTGTATGGTAACTTTTCTATGTTTTGTTGATGTCGAGATTATAACATTGTCTTGGACTGTCTTTCTGGGTTCTGGCAGAATTTGTGGAAGGTTTCTGCTCCAACTTATCCGCTCCAGCACAGCGATCTAGATAGAGTTCGAGGCCCCCACAAATTTTCTAATTTCGAAAGAATTAATCCCTGCTCTCTGCATGGCATATATACTTAGGACAGTCTCTAGAGCACAATAAGTGTTCTACTTTACAAAAATATTGATTTGTTGTTTCACTGACAGCACTTCCACAAATATCAAATTTTCTTCTTTTTTCTCGGGGGGGGGGGAAGCATAAGCCAGGATGCAATGGGGTATGTAGGATGGAGGAGAGGGTATCGGAATCATCTGCATTTTTAAGCGTTTCCATGCAAACATTTTACAATTCAGCTGCAAAGAAACCCCCTTTCTCTAGGAAACGGTTCAGGTGGGTTTTTTGGGCTCAATTTTATGAGAAGCCAGCTCTGTCCCCACCACACCCGGATCCATGCATGTGCAAATAATATTAGAGAGATAATGCATTCAAAGTTCAACGCTTAATTTTAACAGTATATCACTGAAAGAAGGATTCATATTTTCCTGGCGAAGTTTGTTCACAACACTAGACGTGTGTGTAAACAACAGGGAAGTCATTTTTTTTAATTCAAAAGATGGTTGACATACACAAAAATGGCACAGTCTTGAAAGGTACTCACTTTTAGAAATAATCGAATCTTTAACAGGTCATATCACCAAATAACCTGCATGTTAACAGAACAACCTGTTCCAGTGTGTATTCAATCAGTGGTCGTGTTCTGCATGCCAATACTAATAGGGTTGAGGTCATTGTGATGAAATTTAATTTGGTAAGTTTATCTACATATTAAGATAATTATGTGAAAATTCATCAAGCCACAAATATTGATATCATTCATAAAGGTGAACTGAATGAACCATAATTCTAATCATTGGAAATCATCAGGAATCGAATCAACATTAACTATTATATGGCTGACATCTCCATTAAACATATCGACAAATTACAAGTTCAACAGAAAAACAACAAGATGTCTTCCATTACATGCATATTAGGGGAGGGAGATTTTCATCTAGGTTGAAATAGTCCAGACCTTTGTGAATGTGTGTTTGTGTGTAAAGTTTCAGGGCAATCCTCCTGTAGTATAGGAACAATTGTGATAACACACATGTAGCAACAGATGACAGGCCATTGCACAAATTTCTCCGGTCTGTTATCAGTTAAGCCTAGAGAACTTCCGTGTCCAAACAATCACTTTGTTATGGACAATTATGAGAGAGAGAGAGAGAGAGAGAGAGAGAGAGAGAGAGAGAGAGAGAGAGAGAATTAATCTTCACTCATCAGACCAACTTTTCTAACTGTAACATTAAATACTTGAAGACCTGCGTTCATTTATTTATCTTTTGACCTTTTAATATGATCGTTTTTTTATTTTTCTTCTTCTTCATCTGCAGTTTTAGCTACACAACGAATAGTTTCAAACGTATTTTATGCCAATTTCAGTTTTCCAGTGCCTCCTTTTTAAGACAATAACGTGATTTGAAACATGTTAATTTTCAAAATATAAAATACAGCTTTTTTGGGGGGAAGGGGGGGGGGCAGAGCTTTGTTATTACATATTTGAGGGGGTCTGACTATTTAGTGACGTGTGATGAGGAGGGGGGTCAAAATAGGCCAAAATCGTGTGACGTCATTTATGGATGGCCCCTTATCAATAAACATTTGAACAATGACTTTATCTTGACATATTTATTGCTCTCAATGCTTTCTTACTATATCTAAATATACTACATCTAAACATATGAACTACCACAGTTCTTTTCAAAGTGACTTTAAAGACATACATTGATAATGTTGCTACCAAAAGATGGAGTTTTTTTTTGTCAACAGAACATAATGGGTTACTACATATTATTAACAGCTGAGTCAGTTATCTTTATTGTATACAATGCCATCACCATGATTGGTTAAACTGGCACATAAACGAATCAGTTAGCATATCAAGTCATAATTTGACAAGTGTTACAAAGAGCTGATCTTGCAAGGATAGTTTATTGGCTAGTGGTGTTCTGTTGATGTTTGCATAAAACTGAACAATGATAAAAATATATCCCACTTGATTCCAGTATAAAATATTGATTTTTTTATCATTATTATTTTCAATCAGTCTTGATGAAAGCTTAACTGTTTCAATTTTGGTGTGTAAATCTTGCACTTGTTGAAATCTGTCTCACTCTCCTCTCAAACTGCACATTTCAGTATAAGTTTTGTTTCGTTCAGATGGTGTTAGTGGTTGTTGCATCACTGTTCATGGCAGAGACTGTGTGCAGATCTTCTTAATGTTTGATAATGAATCTGGAGAGCCCCAGGGTGATATTGGGGATGTGCCACAAGTATTTTTCTGTGGTGTTTGTTGAGTGGGTGTTGGTGAGCCTAGTACAGCAGTGTTCAGCTTCTCCAGAGACTCCTTCACCTTCTTGCTTGATGTTGCAATTGATTCAGACTCAATTTTCCCTTTCACTTTATTCTCATAGCGTACAATCTTATTTTGCTGTAAATATGCTCCATTTTTTTGGGCAAACTCAAATACTGAGGGTACATAATCAGGGTGATCTGGATTTTCCTGTGGCTTTCCTGTAGAGCAAACAGAAAAATGCATATATTAATTAAAGATCAGTGTTATATGTAGTCATACCTTGTAGCAAGCAAGAAAGGTTTGACAGTATTTGTTTTGTGATGTGTGGGCATGTACGTGTCAATAACGTCAAATGAATATAAAATAGTATTATAGTCTCTTACTGTAATTTAACAATGTACAAATTGCACACTTTATTCAAATTACGAGAAATGCTACTATTATTATAAGTAGCAAAATAGTATCAGTAATGCTGATGATGTGTGGCTTATTGATTTTTGTTTTCCTTTGATCAGGTCCAACCACAGGAGTCTGACGTTTGGAGTTTGCATTATAAAGGCAAATATGAACGATGGAGTGTCAAGGAAATAAGCGTGGTTCGATACGGTTTATCATCTGGGGAAGATATAAACGACGGAAAATCTGAGCGGTTAGTGGTAGAATTTTTAGCTTATTTGTTGACTTAAACCTATTTGTACCTATATTAGACACTTGTATATTTATGTAGTCATTGGCGAGAGAGAAAAGACGTATTTGGTAATTTATGAAGAGTTTATAATTATTTTAATTTTCCTTTTGCATATGATGGTTTGTGCACCCACCAACCCAACACTGCAAATCTTAGGCAGATCTTAAAATGTGTAAATGTCCCCTACATGTTACTGAAGTCACTATAACAATGGCGATAGTTTTCACCTTTGCAGTCGTAACCATGCACTGAAAATACCCGGATGTGAACAAGTGCCCTGATTCCTGGCCCAACCTCATACATAATGACGTAATAGATACTATAAATAGCTTTTTTATATAAAATAAAAATAATCTTTTTTGGGATCCCACCATTCTGATTAAAATCAGCTAGTGTCGTACTACTAACAGCTGATTTTAATCAGATTGGGATCCCACAAAACTATATTTTATTTAATGTGATGTAGGTCTGACCACAATGCCGCTGTACTCAGGGGTACGTTATAAAGAAAATTAGGATTATCCGTCCATGAATCAAGAGATGGAGGGTCTAACATGTGGAGGAAATTAGCAAGGTATCATTTAACAGTTGTCATCGTAATATTCTTCAAGTACCACAAATGATTGGGGGGGGGGGGGCGGCAGTGGTTTTGCTTTTTTCTGTTTAATTAAAAAATTAAAATTTAATAAGTACACAATATCATATTTTAAAAAGCAAATGAGCCTGACGTTTTATCAATAAAGTATGGCGAAATCACAGGCATTCTGAGTAAATTGATGTATACACTCACCACATTCTGAGTAAATTGATGTATACACTCACCACCATGGTGAGTGTATACATGAATTTACTCAGAATCAAGTGCCTGTGGACGAAATCCGGCGGCACGATTTACCCAAATACACAAAAATACACCGTATCCCCAAATAATGCCCAAATGGGCATACATCACAATTAATTTTGCTACAGGTTGGGTCGGGAATCCGGGCACTTGTTCATATCTGGGCATTTTCAGTGTATTGTTACGACCGCCGAGGAGAAAACAACCGCCATTGTTGTAGTGACTTGAGTAACGTGTGGGGGACATTTACACATTTTAAGATATGCCTAAGATTTGCAGTGTTGGTGGGTACACAAACCATCATATGCAAAAGAAAAATAAAATAATTATAAACTCTTCCTAACGTACCAAATACAGGGCCGTACCTGCTATAGGGGCCCAGGGCCCCCCCCCCCCCACTTTAAAAAAAATAAAAAAGTATTCACTGCTTTTGATAAAAGATGCAAAGGGGATTCCGAATTTTTTATTTATTTTTTTTTTTTTTTAGTGTTTATAAAACATTGCAGTTTTTGGGGCCCTCCCCCCTTCCCCGAAAAACTTAGGTCTGCCCCTGAAATACGTTTTATCTCTCACCAATAACTACATAAATATACAAGTGTCTATTATAGGTACAAATAGGTTTAAAAATAAATAAATATACTACAAGTTCTATTATTAACCGCTCAGCTTTTCCGTCATTTAAATTTTCCCCAAGTTATAAATCGTATCGAACCGCGCTTATTTCTTTTAATAATGCAAACTCCAAACTACATATATGACACATAGACTGGGTGTATTAGTATGCAAACAAATACGAACCAATTATATGTGCCCACCCTAAATTGATTGACTAATCTGATTGTGTGCCATTTCTTTAATCTCGATAATCATGAGAACGATTACTGTATTTAGCAGGTTTTAATTAAATTCACATACACCTAAAAACGTAAATTTAGTGTATTAAATGACAATCAGTTTATTTCACAAACCTATTTTATGTTAAATAATAATCTACATTATTTTATTCTCACTGAAGGTCGAAACACTGGCAAGATATATCAGTATCAGCATTTATTTATTGATTAGAATTAAAGATTTCTTGCCACACACTTGATCAAGTGAGCTCTTATCTGACTATCTGTCTGTCTGTCTATATATCTATCTGCCTGTCTGTATACCGGTATCCGTCCGTTCATCCATCCGATGAACCAAAAAGCCAACCAAATATAAAAATAAACAGCACGCAAAACTTGAAAAGAATTCTTAGGGCTAAGACATTTTGTAAAAGTCAGCCTTGGACCCGCAATTTTCGCTGAAGGAAGAAAATGGATTCTCTAATTATCGCTATGAAAGTTTAACAACATAATATGCTAATTCAAAATTTTATACAGAAGTATTTTGGCGCATGTTAAATTCCAGTCAACAGGCAAGCAGAAAAATGAATTGAGATGGCAAGTTTGTCAGGGTCAGAAAAACAGATTCTTGAGAGTTTGGAGAATCTAAGGTGATGGAGTCGAGTTTTAAAAAAAAATCTACATTCATTTTATATTGAAATTATTATTTTTTTGCTGTTCTTCTTTGCATTTTTTTAATGTACGTTTTACATGTTTATGGAAAGGTAAGAAAAATATGGAGGTATTTTTTTTAATTGTGTAATGACAGTAAATATGGAAATATTTACATGGTCGTACCTAAAGCATTCAAAATGAACGCAAGTGTTAACATTTAGGTTCTTGAGTGGGTTTACCCCCTTGTTCTGGCGGAGGACGAGGGGTAGGCCTAACAAAATGAGAGGTTGATGGTATGGTTTAGTGAATTATGGATACAGATACTATGCTTCTCTTTTTGTTTCCAGAACAGAAAACAGAAATAATAAACAAAATATAGGTAAACAAAAATGGTTTGCAATATCAAACACAACTAACGCTACCGTACTGTTACTAAGCAATTGTTTTCACTTCCGCAATATGGCGAAAAGTAGTTCACTAAGCTCATGACATCATGCCGACCCAACCTGTGTTCTCTACATATATTTCTCAGTACTGACCTTTCAACTGTGTGACAATCAATACAAATCATATGTTAATCTAAAATACCTCCAAAGATGACTTCACAGTGAAGTTCTTGTCAAGGGTTCACCAGCATTTTTTTGAGTGGCCGCACTGTAAACAGAACATCATGTAAACAGAACACAAATTTCACTTCCGTATCATCACCATGGCCTTATTACTCCATGTGCACTGTCGCCAAAATACACACAGACAACCACTCTCTGAGCACATGTTCTCAAGAATAAACAATTACCTTTAAATCCCTACTAAAAATGCATCAATATAACTCTTCTATTACCACCAAAATGAGAGAGGAAAAAATGTTCTAAACATAGACTAGAACTGCATTCGTAGAGTACTGAACTGGAAATAATTATTGTGATGCGATTCCAAATACACCCAAATACTGTCCAGAAACAAGCACATGATACATTTACATTTTAAGAGATTTAATATTCATTGCAAAGTTAAGTTCTGGATTAAAATCAAATGCATTAAATTACTAAAGCAATTAGAAATTCTTTGTTTCATTCCATTATGTGCAATCTCTAAAAATTTAAATAATTCAACCAAATTCTTGTGTGTTAAATTTTAATGTTGGTCATTTATAAGACATAAAATAAACTTGTTAACTTGAATATTTCAAACAATGAGCCATGTTGGGGTGACACACTCGAGGCCAATAGCTAATTATATCTAAAAGTTGAAGGTGTGTCCACAAATAAAAATTAACATTATTATAGAATATAGATATCTGCAAGTAAGTATGCAAATTAGGGACATCTATATGTCATCCCGGACTCTGTCGATAATTTCTGCACAACTGGTAATTGGAGATGATTGAAATGTTTAGTACAACAAACTTCTAGTTGCTCTAGTCATTTAACATATTTAATTTGACCCAGAACTTAACTTGAAAATGAATTTAAAAAATTTACTTAGTAGTAAATGTATCATGTGCTTTTCTCTGGAGTATTTGGGCAGTATTTAGGTGTATTTGGGTAAATCGTGCCACCTCGGCGAAATCTGACAACATGAAATCACCTTATTGGTAATATAAATAAACACAAGGAGTGCAAATGTGACCACAACAATGTGTACGATTGGACTAATCTCACGCGTCTGTTTGGTCTGGGACTTCAAGATGCTGATCCCAAAGCCGTGGAAAAAAAATTCAAAAAAAAATTAGTGCAATAGTACATAATACAGTGTTGCTTTTAAAGATTAAATGAAAAAGGTGTATGATGTGTGGAGGTATCCATTATACCTTTTACAGAATTTTAACATTTTTACTCTGGAAGAGTTTATTTTTACGAAGTTCATATTTAAATTTGCATTTACGGTACTTTCAAAGGGCACCATATATGCAGTATTGTGCTCACATGCTGTTGCTTTCTAATTTCAGGCCATCCTGAGAGACAAGTGTTTCTGGTGAACTCTATTTCGAAATTTTTGTTATCGTGTACCGCCTGAGATAGTCATGGACCTGAGGTAATGCAGTCTATATAATAGATTTTGTCCATGTAATTTATGGATTTGATGCTGTTTTTTAAAGACATGGCGAGTTTATATAATGCTCTCATCCACCACGAAAGTAAAAAAGCTTCACACAACATTTTCTTCAGAACGGCTTAATACAATTGAACCAAACTTGATATAAGGCATTATGGCCTGGAGGTCTTTGAAATTTCTACTTATGAAGTTAAATTTCTACTTATGACGTCAAATTTCTAATTATGACATTAAATTTCTAATTATGACCTCTATCTGAATATTAAATATTGATGGATTTAGATTTGTAAAACAGATTATGATTCACCATTAAATATTTCTGTTATAATTTTTATTAAAAAATCTTTTGATATCTGCATACCGGTAATTTTACCTTTGATTTCTTGCAAATGTATAATTAAGCCCATTCTGCATGTGATATATATATATACAGCACAGGTAAGTTTATCAACAACATCCTTCATGTGTTCACTTATTATGTGTCTCGAAACACCACCATATATATACACACACACACTCACAAACACAAGGAATGGGATATTTTAAAGATACATACACTACTGCAGAAGTAACAGTAATGTATTTTTTATTTTACAGACCAGAAAGAAGAATGATGTTAATGATGTTCCTTTCTTTGTTGATCCCTGTCATAGGTTGGTAAAAACAGCAAGAAAACAATCCTTCATCAAACAAGTATGAAAACATGAATCCAAAATTTCATCCTACATGTTTCTTATTCAGACGGACAAATGCAGGAGTTAAAATCTTATATTAAATGTCCCCCCCCCACCAAAAAAAAAAGGTGATGATGTTAGTGGGCCTGAATCTCAGATAATCAAAGATTGTTTTCCAGAACTAATTTTGTGGACCTTATAAAACCAGCTATAAGTATTTACAAAGCGAGACAGATCTGTTCTCCCAGCGTTAAGCATTTATTTTTATGGACAAGTGTTAGTAAAGTGGTTGACGTGTAAACACTGATCAAAATAAATATATATATAATGATTAGTATCTTTAATGCACTGGGCAAAACCAACTTAGTTGGATGCACAAATAAATTATGTGAATTTTGTTATCTTTAATTTTTTTTGCTGGGGGATGGGTGGTTGCTGGAGTCGGGAAAACAAAATGACTGGAAACAAAATTATTTTGGTCTTAGAAAGTATGGACTTTTAATGGAACAATGCCAGCAATATTCTCTCTTGAACATCTTTTTCATTCAAATCTTACCTGCTAAGATGAATAACTGGAAAATTCACTCAACCAGAAACATTTTTTTGCAATTTTGTGATGGGCAAGTGATATGAGATGGGCCTGGATGAATTCAGTACCTATATTTCATTGAGATGGGCAAGTGATGTGAGATGGGCATGGATGAATTCAGTACCTATATTTCAATGGAGATGGTCAGTAGGTAGTTTATGAAGGGATAGGCAATCTCTGCCAATTTAAATTAACTGGACCTTTTGAGACATATCTTATCACTTTTACCAAATTTTCTAAGTTTATGATTAATTAGAAAGAGGTACTTTTATAAAGGAGTCAGGTGTTCTTTGGTAAAAGAGTCAAGTCTTTAGCCATAGGTATGGTTATTTTGAGCTGAAAGACAAAAGTAGTCACATATGTGATATACAAATGTCTTCTTTTCAGCTAAAGCAGTTAGAGATGTGACCAGATCTTCTCTTCGGATCAGCACATGTTTAGGCTGGTCATTGGCAAAACACTTTACCTCAGTTACCATGGCCCAGAATAACTTTCATGTGTTTATGTTCATAAAACACACATCAAAATCTGTTTCTTCATTATCCATGTTTTTTCTCTTCAAACTTATTGCACTCTTAATATGCATTGATAATTTTTGGAATTTCTTTTCTTTTATTATAGGTTCTTTGGAAACAACAGCAAATCTTATATGTGCACGAGAATTCAAAAACAAAACACTGATATGGCCTGAAAAGTCAACAAGTATAACCGGTTATGTGGAGACAAGAGCTTGGTACAAGGGTGATAAAATAGTATCATGGATAAATGAAATCGGTTTTAGAGAAAGCCCTGGTTATGAAGGTCGGCTGAAACATGTCGGAGATGGTAACATCGAAATCAGAAATGTATCTCGAATTGACAGTGGGAATTATAAGCAGATTTTTAAGTTCCGAGGTGTGAGCAATACGTTTGAGGCTTCAGTTAACCTTCAGGTGATAGGTACTTGTATATTTTTTTTATTTCTTGCTAAATATTGTGGTATAGTCTTGACCTACTTCACAATCCACTGATCTGGACTTTTATTTACAGTCCAACCTATGCAAACTGTCACCTGACTGCAGTGGTCACCTGATCAAAACAGCCACTCTTATTTCCCTCAGCAGATTTACTATATAAATGTAATCAGAGGTCTCTTGTCTTCTGCAGTCATAGGACACATGTTTCTTCACCAAGCAGTAGTTTCAGATTGTATTCCACAGTTGCTGGAATGGATCAGCAGCGACCACTCCAAGTTTGCAAATTAAACTTTTTTTTGGTTTTGATGAACAGGGTATACATGCATTCTGTGAATCAATGTTTAAGCATTATATATTTTGATTGTACTTACCATAAGCCAGTGAAACTCACAAATGTCAACATGTCAACTTCAAAAGCAATGTTGTTCTTATCCTTATAGGAGAGGATCAGATCTGTTAATTATTATTTTAAGATTTTGAATTAGAGGTGAAAAATCACTAAGTAGAGATACAATACACTAGCGATATCCCTTACAATTGCTCCAGTAAGCTTCTTTCCATTTCCTAGTCATTAAGGATGGAAACAAATGCTGTCTTTTGATCTCAGCGAGTTTGAGCAACTGCATGGTAGATTAGTTCTTTAGCTAATTTTGTCACTTTATAAATAAAGTCGTTACAAAAATGTAATAAGGAAAGCATGGGTATTCATTATAATAAATCCTGTTATTAATGAGTGAATACTAAAGTCAAATAAGATCAGATGATTCCTCTGTGTTTTGGTAATAATTAGTTAATGTTTTCTTGAGTTACTTGAGCAAGTGATCAAACATTTAAAGCAACAATGAACATGGAAAACATGACAGTACTAAAGGTGGCTAATCCAAGTAAATAAGATTTTTATTACATGGAAAACATGACAGTACTAAAGGTGGTTAATCCAAGTAAATAAGATTTTTATAACATGGAAAACATGACAGTACTAAAGGTGGCTAATCCAAGTAAATAAGATTTTTATAACATGGAAAACATGACAGTACTAAAGATGGTTAATCCAAGTAAATAAGATTTTTATAACATGGAAAACATGACAGTACTAAAGGTGGCTAATCCAAGTAAATAAGATTTTTATTACATGGAAAACATGACAGTACTAAAGGTGGTTAATCCAAGTAAATAAGATTTTTATTACATGGAAAACATGACAGTACTAAAGGTGGCTAATGCAAGTAAATAAGATTTTTTATAACATGGAAAACATGACAGTACTAAAGGTGGCTAATGCAAGTAAATAAGATTTTTTTTAACACCGCTAGTACATTGTGTACTACAGTTATCCATTTAGCATCAAAGTGTATGGCTGACTTGGGGCTTACTTGGAGAATGATGGGAAACCCCCAAATTGTCATCATCATGTCAAAAGTAGTCCCTGGTAGCTTAAATAGTAAAAAGTAGTCCCTGGTAGCTTAAATATTAAAAAGTAGTCCCTGGTAGCTTAAATAGTAGGGTATCCATCATGAGGCAGGAAAGTACCAAGTTACTGTATATTGGCTACAAAGCCTAATGTATACAACTGATGAAATATTTCATTCTAATTATTTATTGTCACATAAAAAATAGCAGTTTTCAGGTAATGAAATATTATGACATGTTCACTTTAAATAGATGCACCAGCTAGAACCTGTAAGCCTGTGATTTCCTATGAAGGCTCCAATCTGAAAGCATATCTACCATCAGATGATGTGTGTACTACGTTAAGACTAGAATGGAGAGATACCAAGACAGTTACCACTCAGGCAAGTTTTCAAGAGAGAGTTTAGTTATTTTATCTGTATACATACTTTGTTCTTATCGGATAGCATACAATTTATTCTACCTATGTCATTTCCTTTCTCTTTGAAACTCAGACTAGGGCATCTTAATAGATCAGGAAAAGAAAAATGTTATAATTTGTGGTTAGATTATTAGGTCACATTTTTCTTCTGATTGAAATGAGACTGCATGTGAATCTTCTGCCAATTCCAGAAGCAAAATGTTTATTATTCTAGGTCTGTTGGAAAGATTTCAAAGGTATTCATATATTCTGATTAAGTATCACAAAATATAATTATGGATCACTGAATCATATGGTGAAATGCTGGCAAAATGGTGTTCATTTTTGTTTTGTATGCAGCAGCCAGGAATAAGTATATGTTTTCTACAGTTCTGTTGTTATTCTAAGAATGTGTTTGAATATGCTTATATTTGTAATCAGTTTACAGAATGTTTCATTATAATCACTGAAATTCATAGATCATGATGCCACGCTTGGATTGATGTGACACCTGTTACATTTGCAACTGAAACAGATTTAAGTTAAGTAGTCAAAGTAAGGGACTTCACTCTGCTTCAAGTGTTTGAATTTGCCAGTACTGACAAACTGCCTCTTGAGTCTGAAAGCATGCCTAACACCAAACCCCCACTTTCTTTCACATTTGGTTTTTCATTTGGTTTTATTGCATCATTGTGGCTAGCAACAATGGTTTTGCAGATCAGCTTATACGATTTTTTAATTTATTCACACTTTGAAGTTGAGGGTAAAGAGGGCATGATGCCGATGTTGAGAAAGTTGCTATGGAGAAGAGCTCTGCACACCATGCTTTCATATCAAGTCATATCCAGCTATTATAGCAGAGTGTGCGTGTGGTATTAATAAAGTGGTTATCGTTTACTTTATATGACCCAGAAAGCATGCTCAAATGTGCCTCATTGAGAGAGATAGAGGGAGGGAGCAAGAGCACAAATGTTTTGTTTTTCTTAATTTTAAAAAAAATAGAATTGTATATACATGTAATATCAAATGAAAATACAGAATATCAAATCACTGAATTCATTTTATGAGAGGGAGGTGAAGTGCTTGCACATGCTGAAGACATAACTCTACTTTTATTTCAACCTTTTAATTGATTTACTTGTGCAATTTTTCCTCACAAAAAAAACCATACACATTGCCATGAGTTTTTTTTAGAAAGTTTTATATGCAGTCATATTTTAAAAACAAAAATTGGATCAAATTGATAAAACATGGTTCCTTTAACAAGCATGTCTGGTTGAAACATACAAAGACATTGAAGTCCCATTGCTCATGAAAACGTTTTTAGCTTCATTTATATTAATATATTTACAAAAGTACATTTTAAAAAAAAGTAAACTTGATTAATAACAGATAGAGTATAAGTTGATTTTGTGATCAGGTAGTCACTGAGAAATATGCTAAAAAAGCTATTATTATTTGGAATTAACCATGATTGCAAACTTTAATATGAGGAATAACAGAAGGAGAGAACAAAAAGTATAAAGAAAATGAAAATATTAAACTTGTGGCCTTAAAATTTGGGTGTGGATTGTCCCTATGTCACAAAAAGCATTGGGGAAACAAAGTTTAACTACGCGAGTAACTGAGAGAAGGAGAGAAAAAGTAGAGGAGAGGAAGAAAGAATCAAAGTCTAGGTCCATCGTCAAAGCATCATGAAAAGAGAATATCAAAAACTATATTTTATTGTCAGCTAAAATTTGACTGAAAATATCATTTGCTGAATCCTCAAATTTCTGAGAGAGAGAGAGAGAGAGAGAGAGAGAGAGAGAGAGAGAGAGAGATGTACACATAATTGATGATGGATAACTACATGACTGATTATTTTCACTAAAACTGGAGATAAAAAAATGTGGAATTGGTTTTTCTTTTTCATTTGCAGAGTGAAAAGGTTAGCATGATTTAATTATGTATGCTTTGGCTTGGGGTTGTGTTTCACCACAATACAAGAATTCATGGCAGGGTGATGTTTTGATCCCTTATCTTCCCCTTCACAGCACACACCACCTCAACCCTTTCAAATTGCTGACAATTTCATGTGCTGAGTCAATTAAAGTTCAGTTCACACACTATTGTTTGTCACTGCACAAGGTTTATCACATATTTGAAATAAGAAACATTTAGAAATTCAGATTTTAATATCAATAATGATCCGCACTACAGTACCTTTTACAGTTCAGTATGTGCATCTTGCAATTACTTCCACTGATGTGCTCTCCATCATTAGAGATAAATAAAGTATAAATCGTCACATCTAGGGAGCAATTCCAAACAATATCTAGTGTACCAGTTTCAAGCAGAAAAAGTCATTTCTGCTTGTTTGTTAAAAATTTCAGTGACAGTAGTTTCTGACTTGAAAAATGAAAATTAAAGAATTTCAGAAAGATGTATTTTTGTGGTGAAATGAAAGGCAAATTTTAAAATACAAAAACTTCACCATGCTATAAGAAGTATTTATATTATAGAGTACATAAAAATAATTTTAAGGACTTGACATGGAAAACAAACATAAACAAAAAGAACAATGTATACAAACATTGTCATAGCAGATAATTTAAATAAGACTAAAAGACATATTTTGATTTTCTGTACAGTTCTTGAATTTTAGTGATTTAACTGTTGTATGTTATTTGTTATGCATAAGATTAACTGTACTTATCAGAGAAGACAATGACTCATTTTTCACTTCACAGAAACTCATGATACTTGAAACATGTAAAATACTGAAGTAATTCATGTCTGTCTTGTAATTCCTTTCAAAATAGCTCCATTGAAATATTATTCTTTTGCAGAGAAGGAGCAAATATGTGACTATACTGCTATAAAGTATTCTATAGTGTATTGATTGTACTGCTATAAAGTATGCTATAGTGTATTGACTGTATCGCTATAAAGTATTCTATAGTGTATTGACTGTATCGCTATAAAGTATTCTATAGTGTATTGATTGTATTGCTATAAAGTATGCTATAGTGTATTGAATGTACTGCTATAAAGTATTCTATAGTGTATTGACTGTATCTCTATAAAGTATGCTATAGTGTATTGACTGTATCGCTATAAAGTATTCTATACTGCTATAAAGTATGCTATAGTGTATTGACGGTACTGCTATAAAGTATTCTATAGCATATTGACTACTGCTATAAAGTATTCTATACTGCTATAAAGTATGCTATAGTGTATTGACTGTACTGCTATAAAGTATTCTATAGTGTATTGACTGTATCGCTATAAAGTATGCTATAGTGTATTGACTGTACTGCTATAAAGTATGCTATAGTGTATTGACTGTACTGCTATAAAGTATTCTATACTGCTATAAAGTATGCTATAGTGTATTGACTGTACTGCTGTAAAGTATGCTATAGTGTATTGACTTTACTGCTATACGCTGTTATCTATTGACTATACTGCTTTTCTGTAATTTTGCATTATTTTGAATTTTTCAATGCAGGATATTTTATACTTTAGATGTGATTATGTATTCACAAATGCCCGTGCATAATTTCCAGGCTAAATACTTTGATTTTTAAAATCACTAAATTATTTAGTGTCAAGCCAGATTGTTCACATAATGTGTATATACTGTATATATTGTACATAACAGATGAAAGGCCTCAAGGTAGATTAGTTCTGTAGCTAATTAGGTTACCTTCTTGAAACAAAGTCTTTATTATTATTATTATTATTATTATTATTATTATTATTATTATTACTTTTCTTCAGTGAGAAAAGATGTAGTGATAACTTTAGTTGAACCTTATTAATTAATTAGTTTTAAGTTGTCTTCCAACACTATTCTAGAATGGTACATCCATCTTAGATCTTGAAACAGATTCTGGAGAAAGAGAATATATAGTTTGTGCAGTGGGAGAATCAACAAAGTGTTTCCAGGGAAATACGTCTGACTTTTGCACACACTATACAGGTAGGTATTAATACAAAGCATTACTATGCAGAATGCTTACATTTTCATACTTTAACAAACTTCATTAATTCTGTGGGGAAAAAAGTTAATTGCATAACTAAAAATCCTGTTGAATAAGAATGGATTATTCTATAGTTCAACACACACACACACACTGTACAGCTCACATGACTTTTAAAAATCTCATTGAGGTTGGAGAGAGTGGAGGGATTGAGAATAAAAAGCTGTCCACCATCTTTCCATGCATACTGACACAATTGCTACTGTGGCTCACATAGAATAGCTCTCACACACCATGCTTTCTCATGGTGTCATTGCAGTTGACCATCATGGAGTGAACATGGTTTCTTCATAACAAGATAAAAGGAGAAAGGGAGAAAGGCATGTTTTATCTATATCATTGCTTCTTTCAAGAGCAATTTGTTTACTTTCTAATACTGAAAAACATGAGTATTCAGCAGATTTCTTAGCTCTAATGAAGATAATACAATAGACTTAATGCCAATTTAAATTTTAGATAATATTAACATAATGATGATACCTTAAAATTGCTTTCCTTATTTTCTCCAGCCCAGAGACAAAATACACAAAACAATTAGGAGTGGGAGGTAAAAAGAATTTGGCCTTGAATAACCCTTGAAAATGAATTTAGGTTCCTGCATAGGTAGACTTTGTGACTTCACAAATAAGTTCAGGCTGTGCTTTTAATTATATTAACGTGCAAGTCCCTGAGACCTATACACAGGTGAGTTTTCTCTGCTAATACATTTAGCGCCCATTCAGATGCCATGCTTCAATACATTACCCTTATGGGTCATCCTGGAATCTGTCACAGGTATATTGGTAAAATTCATTTGCAAATAATGCTACAAGGCTTAGCGCTGAACCAACTTTTGTGTTTCAGTAATAAGAGACAGGTGCAGTACTACAACAGGTTTATACATTCTAGACAAAGACAATACGCTTACTTGCTGACATGTCCTCAATAAGGGAATTTTTGGCAGATAAGGGAGATAAATCAACAAGGTTCTCGCCAGGTACAATATGATGGAACTCTACATGATAACAAAGACAGTCCCACACCTATATCAATTGCTGGCAATAACACTTAGGCCTTACCTCATCAGTATTCCACTCTTCAGACATCCTGGAACCGATCCCAACATTATGACTCGAATGGCATCCTCCCTCCTACATAGCCTATTCCTGTTCCAACTAGCTGTAACATACAACAAGTGATTTTTAGGAACAAACACCTCAGCCCTCAACACTGTAAGTTCCCATAAATCAAGCTCATCCAGTCTGTCAAGCACAGTTTATGCATGGAGTTATGGAGATCAATCTAACCCAAAATGGCCTCCACACTGCACTTGCCATTTACAATGCCAAGCCTAGTACCTGGCACGTCATAGCTCTCTCAACCCTTGATACGATAGAAGAGACTCTTTAATCAGTGACTGATTTGAAATCACTGTTTCTACCTCAGAGCATCTTGAGTTTTGTAAGTGGCAGACCTTAAAACCTTTTGCCAGCTCCTTCAATCAGGCAACAGCCTCATTTCATGTAAGCAAGGATGGTTATACTTGCGGGAAGACTCAGCCTTCATAGCTACAATCACAGCCATTACTCTTTCATCTGTTTTTTTAATGGCAAGATTGACCAAGTACACAAACAAGCCACTAAGGAGATGAATTTTCCTACCTTGCTACTGCAACACAGATACAGGGACATTTTGGGAAACCAAGAAAGGAACAAAGGGCAAGACTCAAGCACAAACCTATGACCACTTGTCCTATAATAATTCCTCATGTTGACAAGAACCAAAAGCGGACAGAATTAGTAATCACTTACGCTAACTTTTCTGAACATGACCACCTCCATCCCTAAAAGAAATGATATCTCCACACCGCACTTCCCACAGATCCTGGAAGGTTGAAATCTTCATTGTTCTGTTGCCAAATGGGACAGGATTTGCCACAGTGAACATTGGACCTGACAAGTGGCTTTTGAGAGACTCTGCATCACTTTCAAAACACCTATGTCCAGAGACACATCAGCTATAAACAAACCCACTCAAAGCCACAACCTTGCAGTAAGAAATTAATGATCTTCTTCAGAAAAGGTTGGCAGAAATCATTTAAAAAATAAATTTATATTGATTTTATTCCAGAATGTTGGGTTCAAGTGGCAAACAACTCTGTCCTTTGACTTAAGCACTGTCCATCAGTTCATAGAAACAGCATGGTGCATTTGAATGCCATTTAGAGGGAAAGTTTGCAATCAGCTTGGACTTAAAAGATGCACATTTACACATCCTTTTTAATAAAGCTTTCAGGATGTTTCTTTGATTCAAAAAAATTAACATCACTTATCTATTCTGAATGTGTATTTGGATTCAACTTCAGTCCCTTGGTCTTCATTTGTCTGATGGACCATGCTATGGTTCATGTCCAGACCATTTCCAAGGCAACGACATCAAGTTATCATAATGACATTTCCAAGGCAATGCCATCAAGTTGTCATAATGACATTTCCAAGGCAATGACATCAAGTTATTATAATGACATTTCCAAGGCAATGACATCAATTTGTCATAGTGACATTTCCAAGGCAATGACATCAAGTTGTCATAATGACATTTCCAAGGCAATGACATCAAGTTATCATAATGACATTTCCAAAGCAATGACATCAAGTTGTCATAATGACATTTCCAAGGCTTCATAAATATTTTGAGGTCTGATTAATTAGGAACAATTGTCAAACTTCTATTATTAATGACATGACAATAATTACATCTGCTGAAGTGGAGTTTTTATTAGGGCGAGGCCATTTCATTTTCTTGGCGGGGGAGGGGTAAATGCATCAAAACATTTATTTCCTCTGATTCATAGAATAAAAAAAGAAACTACCATTCCTTAGTTTACCTCAAATGTATCTTGTGGTGCATGAAAGAAAAATTATCCCAGTTGTAAAGAATGATATAACCCCATAAATGAAGTGGCTGATCCTTCACAGTACATGTGCAGTCAGAATCAATCGCGTTCATAGTTGTGTATATGGATATTGGGTCTTCTGACGGCCATTACTGCTTAAGGACTCAACACACAGTTTGCATTTAAGTGTAAATTCAGTGTTTTCAGGTGTGTAGATTTTATTTAAATATTCCAGTTGACATTAACTTTTGTATTTTATAAGAAACAAGAGAAACAAGTAAAAGTCTGAATTTACAAACCATGTAACGACACAGCTACAAGGCTGAATATACATACTTACTCAATTTTAATTACACATGTACACACTGGCCATTTATGGTTCTAGATTGTTCTATCTGACTGGGATACTATTTGCCTTTTTATAATACAAATCTTATGTTTAAATCACCCCTCTATAATCCTATTAGATGTCAGAACAATAGTGCAATGTATTACTGAGAACACATGCATGGGGTAACTATTGGAACTTGTGTAATATTGTTTCATTTCACTTAATCATGAATGAAATTTAATTTATAAATTAAAATGGTTGATATATTTATTTCATTATTGTTATTTTCACTGCAAGGAGTGCAGTATTACTGAATGTCTTATGATACTTAACAAAGTATATTGCACAAACTGCAGCAGAAATAAGGAAATGAATGCATCTCTCTACATTCTAATTAAAAAAGGTTTTAAAATAAGATTAATTGAATGTGCTAAATTTACTTGAAATAGGTTCGATATCACTTTCGTAAGTTTTTATTCAAGTAAAGGTTTCTGCAATATTAAAAAATGTTTTGGAAAACACATGGACCCTGCTTGAAGTCTCAGTAATTGCCCTTTGTTTCTGAAGTAAGAAAATTAGAAATGTGCTTTATAGATAACAATTAAAGAACTGAAATCTGTGTTCAATTTTTTGCATTTAGTACCACATCATAAACATAGTGCAGATGGAGTGACACTACCCCTTGCAGTTGGTATACCATTTTTAGTAATTGCTATACTAATTGCAATTAGTGGGATTTTTTGGATGCGACATAAAGGAATTATCTGCCAGAAGATTCGTGAGTAATACCTACCTACCCAAATATCCACACTATTTGCAGATCTAATTCAATTCATTCTTTCTCTGGTCAATTCAGTCACACAAATATACATACAAGAAATGTTTTTAAGGTGAGAGTATGAACTTGTATGCATTTTCTAACAGTATTTGGCCTATTTAGTATCTTGTAAGCTATTTTGGTCATAAACCGGTAGAACCTATGTGATGGGGTCTGTTGTCCGTTGTCGATCAGTTACATAAGTTATTGTTACTCTGCCTAAACTAGCTTGGGAGATTGTTATGAAAGTTTGTATTGATATTCATTCCAGTGTGTGGTTGAAAATGCTTTGACATTCAAGACTTCTTACAATGTATAGATGGTCCTAAATAAAGATGATGCTGATGTGACACTTCATGACTGCCATGGTGATCATGTTGAAATCATGTTACACTAGTCTTCCTGAATGGATTTTACTAAATTACTTATTATAATGTCTTTTTGGTCCCATATGAAAATGGTCCAATAGCTAATATGGCCACCACCACTCCTGTCTTGAAAATTTTTAATACTACCAGGTTGTGCATCAGCATGAGGGAATGACATTGGTCATTCTGTCTTAGAGGACATGTTTTTCAGATAATTCTTCAAAGTTGTATATCATAAAATCATTTTTGTTTCATTGAAAAGTTTCAGACAGAAATAATTAAATCATGCTTACACTTTGTTTTATAAGTTATTGCCATTACCAGTTTTCATTGGCAGTATTCATTGTACCTACTATGATAAATGTGTGATAAGAGGGTGGATTTTATACCATTTAAGAAGGATGAAAATTAGAGCCATTAAAACCATTGATTGTTACAATTTTTTAAATTTGCTTGTATGATATTGGAGAGCAAGCAGAAGAGATCCTTACTAAAAAGTCGACAGTGATTTTTATTTGAGTCAGTATTTGTATTTTCAAATCAATTCTAATGTATAAATATTGTAACACCCCGTGTGTTATTTTGAAAAGACCAAGAGTTCAGGAATAAAAATGCTTTTTATAAATAATAAAGGTGAGATATAACATGCTTTTCAATATTGCAAATTGACTTTACATAAACACAGTGTCCGTCACAACACTATCAACTTGTGAGAATATATAGCAGACTTGGTTATTTAAATGTCAAAAGAACGTTATAATATACAATAGTTAGGTTAAATTAATGGTATTCTTTAATTCATGTGTATATTAATAGCCTAATTTATTAGATTGGATGTAATACGTCCTGACATAGTAGCGTGATCTCAATAAAAATAATGATTTTAGTGCTAGTGTACTTCAGCAGTGTGGTGGGAGATAGCAGCGGCTTTATAGAATATTACACTATATAATTATAAGGCATTTATGTTCAATAGCAATCATGTAATAAATCTACTTAATATTTCTTATAACAATTTGATTCTGGTTTTGGATTTTAAAGTACCAGAGTTAATATCGGTTATGAAAATTACATAAGTGATAATTTTAGAATACATGGCCGAAATTCTTTTCTGCTTAGATGTTCATACTTTTCCGCTCTGACAGCTATCTGCCAGTGCACTTTCTGCACTTGTATTTATAGAATCCTATTCACTTCACATGACCTTAGTTAGCCAATCAATGTGTGTCCTTCTCAGGGCAAGCCATGGCGGTAACCAAGTCAACTGTTCAAACTGTAAGAAAAATCCCTGTGAACATGCAACTTAGACGGACTTAAGTTGTCCTCACAATGTCCATGGTGTGCGTTTTTACTGTTAATCTTATAATATATTCATACCTATTTTTCCGTATAACTGAAAGAAATGGACAATTAAATTTCAATGCGAATCGAGTGAAAGTACAGTGTACTGATGATGCAATGAGTCGTAATATGGTTAGAAATAGTCCCTATCAACTGCATACTACATGTATTTTTCACACTAAGTAACACAACAATTTCTACATAACCAAGAACTTTCAATAATGAACAGTAACATTAGTTCTACCTTATTGTCCAACACAAGTCTGACAAGAAAAATGTGATTCTTCGGCTGGGCCCATTGATTCCATCAATATCCTGCATCTGTGCTGTTCTAGTAATAAAACTCCACCAGATGGCTGAATTCAATAGTTTATGGGCTAACATCATTTTTCTCGCTTTGATATTCCAAAATCATGGAAGGTAAGATAATTCATTTCCTAAACTATTCATGTCAAATTCCAGCACGATACACCTATGGTTCAACATGGAATGACTATGGCACAATAACTGCGAACATGCGAACTTCTTTCTACTTAATGTTGGTGTCCCAGTTTGTAGAACTGTTGACGTCTTTAGATGACTTCCTTGACGAATTCGTTAATACTCATGATAACAGCATGACACTTCAGACCAGGGCAAGGTTTTACATTCACATTTAGTATAAGACACAGGATACACATTTATAAAGTTGCAGACTGTGGTTTTATACGATGGTGGGTGGGTGGCGTACATTCAGGAACGGAAGAAGTAATTCACACACGATAAACATTTTAAGTGACAGATAAAAATGACATGATCAAATAAGCCAAAGTCTCATAGTTCATCATCATCTCACATCTCAACGTTGAACATCAAATAATCTTGACACATTAATATTAACTGGACAATGTGCATGCAAAACTCCATTCACAGTACCAATATGGTATTACAATATCAGCGTTGATTTTATTTTGGAATGCAGTCAAAGTTCATCAGTATATGGGTGAAGTCAGCTTAAAAAAGATCTGAGAATTCATTATCATCAATATCCAGTTAACTAGCTGTCATCCACTCAGTTCATTTCATGTTGTCAGTATCCAGTTAACTAGTTGTCATCCACTCAGTTCATTTTATGTTGTCAGTATCCAGTTAACTAGTTGTCATCCACTCAGTTTATTTCATGTTGTCGGTATCTAGTTAACTAGTTGTTATCCACTCAGTTTATTTCATGTTGTCGGTATCTAGTTAACTAGTTGTTATCCACTCAGTTTATTTCATGTTGTCGGTATCTAGTTAACTAGTTGTTATCCACTCAGTTTATTTCATGTTGTCGGTATCTAGTTAACTAGTTGTTATCCACTCAGTTTATTTCATGTTGTCAGTATCCAGTTAACTAGTTGTCATCCACTCAGTTTATTTCATGTTGTCGGTATCTAGTTAACTAGTTGTTATCCACTCAGTTTATTTCATGTTGTCAGTATCCAGTTAACTAGTTGTCATCCACTCAGTTCATTTCATGTTGTCAGTATCCAGTTAACTAGTTGTCATCCACTCAGTTCATTCCATGTTGTTGAGGTCATCATCCTTGCTGCCTAAAAATGTAATTTTCCCTAATTAATTGTTTATAGTTTCATCAAAATTGGAATAGAAATCACCGCCTTTGCTTGCTATTTTAGTGTAGTATGCATTATTGATCTCTGCTTGTTTGAACTCTTGTCTGAATTCAAAATTTCCAAATAACTAAGTATATCATCTCTATTTTATGAAACAAAGGTAATGATCTTTGCTGCTTACAATATAAAATGTCCACACAAAATTAGATATTTTTAGCTGATTCCACAACCACAGCACTACATCCATACTGATCACCATTTGGATCTCCATATGTTAAAACTCTTATTTTTAAATTAAAGATTTGAATTTTTGCCAGTTTTTGGACTATTTAAACTCATGCTTTCACTGCATTTGTTTTCCTCCTACCTTTATTCCCTTCTTATAAAAAAGATAACACAAAAAATAATATTACACAAACAAATGACATATTGCACATAAAATAATGACATTACACATAAAATAATGACATTACACATAAAATAATGACATAATACACATAAAATAATGACATATTACACATAAAATAATGACATATTACATATAATGTAGTGACATTTAACATCAAATAATGAAGTATTTAATGGTTAAATGCACACTTCAGTAAAGTGGTATGCAGAATGTATTGAACAAAGGACTGGAAAAGGTAATGTATAGAGGAATTATATCCCATTTAAAATTGGGTTTTCATTAAAAGACTCTTGATGATATCTGTCTTAAATGAAAATAGCACATCTTAAAAATCTAATATGATCACAATAGCAGCCATTTTGTCGCTACTACCCCACCTGAAACAATGGTTACATACATATCTACACATGACTAGATTATATCTGCCCACACAGGATATTCATCTGCATCTACACAGGAGAATAAATACATATCTACACAGGACTAGATTATGTCTGCCCACACAGGATATTCATCTGCATCTACACAGGAGAATAAATACATATCTACACAGGACTAGATTATGTCTGCCCACACAGGATATTCATCTGTATCTACACAGGAGGATAAATACATATCCACACAGGACTAGATTATTCCTCTTACCTGCATATCTGATGTAACATGGTATAATACAACAGCTAGACTCTCCAGGTTTATACAAGTGATATTCTGGTACCCTAATAATCAAGCTATCATGCCACCAGAAATAAACTATTTAATATGTAATAATGATCCTTACACGAGCTCATAACATTACAATAATATGAAAACCATTCCTTACAATTATGTAGCAATTTATTCCTCAGCTGACACATATAGAATAAAAATCTGGCATTACAAACAAATGACTTCAACTTACTATTGGTATTAGCGATACATTAAAAAAATATCTTGCAATCTGTATATTAGAAGATATTCTACACGACAAATGTTTTACAGATGCAGTATAATGATACCCTTTGAACACTAAACCTATCATATTGAAGTACTTAGAATTTGTGATATTAATGTATTAAAATTACAAGAAACAAAAATACAATAAATATGAAGGCATACTCATAACAAATATACAATAAATATGAAGGCATACTTGTAACAAATATACAATAAATGTGAATGCATACTCATAACAAAAATACAAGGCATGCGAAGGCATACTCATAACAAAAGTACAATGAATGTAAAGGCATACTCATAACAAAAGTACAATAAATACAAATGCATACCATATTTTCGCGTATATAAGACACGTCTTATACAAAGTTTTACGTACCCCCACACCCAGGGTGCGTCTTATATTAGTGGGCGTCTTATCTAAGTATTTTTTAACACAAATGAACGGTGCAGTGTGTGATATTGAAGGACGATTATTGCGGTCGATATTCACGTTTCACAATTTTCATTCCTAGTTGTAAAAATAATTGGGTAAGTGTTCAGTAATTACCACGTGTACCAATCCAATGCAGGGCACTTCAAATTTAAAATCCTTTCATTTCAATGTTTTGTATACCGTAATTATTGCAGATCTAAGTTTAGTCGGAGTAAATGTTTTAAATTTATATAATATAGTATGTTTAAATAGTTTTGTTTATTGTTATTAATTATCACAGCAAAAACTATGGTGGCTATATTACCTATACATCCGGTTGGGTTCAAAGATACATGTAAATTTTTAGTATCTTTGGTGGGTGCATTCGAAAACAAGACAAGACTAAATAGTTCGAAAACAAAACAAGAATTTATTCAATATTGGACTTAAATATGAAAATCAGTTATACCATATATTTAAATTTTTTATTAAAAACAATATAATAAACTGTTACTAAATAGTGTTTGACTTGTTATCCATCCGGTATGGCCACTATTGCAGTCATTTTGAAAATGTAACTATCTTTGAAACCTTGTTATTGTAACTATAGTGGAGCAGAATGCAATATTCACATGGGGTTTTTACTAGGAGATTTCCTATGATGTCCAATTGGTCTTAAATATAAATGGTACCACTATGTTGGCCACCACAGCAGCCATCTTGAAATTCTTGTTATATGACTTTGTTTTCATAATGGGAATACTGAGTATATGATTGTCAGAAGAGAAGTTTAAGTATCTTGCTGGTGTATACACATGGTTGAGGCCGGATAGGTATGCTGGACTGAAGACCATCAGTGAAACATAGCACAGAGAACAAATTTAGTGTTTGATTCTGGATTAAATGGACAGTAGTTCTTTAATTCATTATGGTCAAGTGTTGGTTACTTCAGCGGAGGCTTTGCAATGGCAGTTTTGAAAAATGATATAAATTCCCCGGATGAGAGAGAGATATTAATAACATCAGTTAAAGTCAATATTGGATCTAAGCACTCAAGCAGCAGTGATGTTGGAATTGGATCAAGTTCATCACAATTTTTTGTACTAAATCCATAGAAACAGGTTTAAATGCTCCTAATATTTGTCACTGAAATTCTGTATCATACCTGTATGATGATGTTGAGTCAATTGAAATTGTGTTGCCAAGCGTATCTCTAATGGTTTGTACTTTATCACAGAAGAAATTTGAAAACAGGTCCTGAAGGTCTACTGGAGAGTAGGTAGTTGGAAGTGATGTTCAGCTGTTCCTTGACATTAGTTTGTTTGTAATCTCGAAGAGCTCTTTGCAGCTACATGATCATAGTACTGTAGTGGGATAATTTGGCTAAATGGACTATGTTTCTGACATTCTTCATTAGATTTGCTAAAGCAAAACATTATAGTCTTTAGAATAGCATTACATTTTGTCGGATCAAAAGTCTGATTATTTTAACTAGATGGCATAAATTGTGCTTTGAAACAAATATCAATATGGTTTTGCAAACCATTCTTGAATATGTTGTCTGCAATAAAAAAAATAAAAACAAAGAGTAATAAATCAATACTCGATACTTTTCACTTAAAACAAATTACATATGAAGTGGAATACTTCAACAGTTGGAAAGAGAGAGCAAAATGTATTGACAATACCCATCTGCTGCTTACCAAGTATGTTTACCTGTAAAAATGTTTGTAGTATTTTCCTAACTTAAGCTGTATGACACTAAACTGTTCCATTTTACAAGAGTATTTTAGAACATAAACTGCACCAGGTCCTTTAGTTGTGCAGACAGATGCAAAACAGATTAAAATGTGCAACTCAATAATTTGTTTACTTCCAAGTGATTGATATAGAAAACAGACATTTTAATGTTTTTTTTCTTCTGTTTTTTTAACTTAATTATACATCAGACATTTGTACTGAATTGATATGTTAATTCGTGATTAACAATTATTGGTTTTCAATCCAACTCTCATAATATTTTATTTTTTAGTCAGTTTACAAAGATTTCGTGCTCAGAGTTTATTACTTTTGGATCTGCACTGTTTGGATTTTATTAATACACTGTCTTCAACCAAGAATTTTTATTAAAAAAGTTACAATTAAGGAGTTTTAATACAAGTGAAGATGGCAGTAGTAAAATCTGTTTCTGTGGAATCTGTTTCTCCAAAACTGCTTCAACATACATACTTGTGTACAAGGTCAAAAGGTCATACGGGCTAAGGAAGCAGCCTATAAATTTCAGGGTCAAGGTTCAAAGCTTAATTTTGTAATTCAAGTTCTTCACCATCAACAGTTACCAAACTTTGAGGATTAAGCTTGGACTTGAGTAAAGGAAGAATCAAAGGGTATAATGTCAATGTCATTTTGACTGCAAGAAGCTCAAGCTCTCCAACATCAACAGTTAGCAAACTATGTGAAATGCTTGCACCTTGAATACCAAAAAAGTAAACCGCAATAGATCAAAGATCAATGTTGTTGGAATGAGTTTAACACCATTTTGCAGTCCATGATATACATGGTAGCCAGTATATTTGGTGGTGGAAGAACGTAGGAAAAACCACCAATCCACAGGAAGCTATCGGAAAGCTTTCACACATACCCATTTTTACCAAACCTGAGACTTGAACCCGCACAGATAGAAGTGAGATGTCTTTGATTTATTGACCATTTAGCCACTCAGGGGCCTGGATGATCGGTATCACAGTGACTGAAAGAAAAAATAATCTGCAGATCTGCCCATCATCTACAGATACCAAATTTTGTGGATGGCTTGCACTCAGTGACAGAAAAAACTATTTGATTTCAGAGGTCAAGGTTATTGTGACTAAAATAATAAATATGGTTTCTGTACCATAACATTAGTTATAAATAACAAACTTTGAACATTGTGGATGACTTTTGCCCAAACTTTGTTGATGCCTTGCAGTGAATGTAGGGAAAAAGTTTAATTTTGAAGCCAAATGAATGAAGAGCAGAGTCTCTGTGAAAAAATAATACTAGTTTGTGCACAGAAATATAACTATTAACAAGGAACAACCTGTATCTTGATTGATTGGACTCTTCCTTTAATTAAATAAAGAATACTAGTAGTGGGCAAATATCTTCTTTTATTCTTCCAGCCATTTTAAAGATATATGTGTTGAATGTTGCCACACAATGAAGTGCACATATGATATCCAAAATAAGGACTGACCATTTCATTTTTTAAGGGTTACCTGGAAATTTTGGGAAATTATTTTACAAGCAACCCAATTATTTTGAAACAAATTCTTGCTCTGGAGATTAGAAAGAAAGAACATGTATATTATACAAGCTGATACAAATAAATTATCTTGAGTTAAACAAAAAATAATATTCTGGTTTAAAATAAAATCTAAGGTGTCCCCTCACCCAAAATTAAAGGGTGAGTCCTGTTAAAGAATTTTAACACCTTTTTGTATCGAACGTTCTTATTATTCTTAAGAGTTTATGGTGCAATCTTGTGTTGTTCTCCTGTTGTCCATACATCCATTATGCAGGTATATTGTCACTACTCATCCTAAACTACCTAAAATTGTATTTCTCATGATCTTGATTGTCCTTAATCAAAACTGTGCTGCTTTATAATCCAATATTGCCACATCAGCAGTCATCTTAAAAATCTTCTTTGTCCTAATTCAAAACTGTGCTGCTTTACAATCCAATATGATCACCTCAGCAGCCATCTTAAAACTCTTGTTATTATAAATGCTAGTCCTCCTGATTGAATGGTTGGTCATATCATGATGTGGTTTTCACTAATACAGCATCTTATGTATCTGGTATCAAGTTAGAAAATGATGCTGATTTAATGCCCAGTATGACCACTACAATTCCATTTTAAAATTATCTCGCAAAGGACCATATCAGTATGTGATTTTTCCTAAAAGACTGATTTCCTGGATCTCAACTAGGCCAGTACTAATACCACATTATGTTTTAGTAGTTTGCAAAGGAAAAGATATAAAATTGACATCTGCTATATTTAGATTTAGGATTATATTATCTGGGTGTTGTCCATTTGTTAGTGTGTCAGATTATGACATGTGGCTGTTGCCCAGTGTTTTAGTGTTTCAACTTGTGGGATGAATGCAAAACAAAATTCATGTTGGGAGTTCCATAAGATTGATTGGACTACCAGGCTTAGTGGATGCTTAATCTTTTGCCCCCTGTGTATATGCCCACAGAATTGAGTTATCCATGATGTATGCAGTGTGTGTATCAGTCATATTTCTGTATACAATCTGAATCCATATATAGTACAGTGCTATTATTGACTCCATGACCAATACCATACAAGTGTATAACAATAAGGGTTGAAAGAGAAACAAGATGAAACTTAGTCCTACATTATCATTTCATTCTTATCATTTAACAAATTATGATAGTGCTAGCTATACCATAGTTCAATATGTTAAGCTATTCTCATTTTATCATGCTTTTGTACATATCACAGTTCACAATATAACACAATTCAGATGCCTAAAGAATTAATCAGGGAGAGCTATATGTATTAAGGTGTGTACACTTGGTGGAAGTACAGACCATTATAAATTCATGTCATTGACAATGAAGCAAATAAATTGTATTTTATAAATATTTCTTGAACAGATTGATATATCCAGGCTTTTTACAGCAGCCTGTAATGAGATATTAGTTGCAAAGATAGGCCATAGAAAGATGGAAATGCAGTCACATTGAGACAAATACAGTCTATTTCTACTTCTGGTTGATGATGTAGATTATTGCCCCAGACTTTTTGTAGCATTACTTGTCTATGAATATGATAAAAGGTGCTAAGAAAAAGAGCTGTCATTTTACAGTCCTGTTTAACTCCCTTTAAACAGTCAGATGAATATTTGGGAGCTAAGCACTCTAAAAATATATATGTCGATTCTGTATAGCCATGCCTGTCCTTCAATGTTTAAAATACCTTTTTTAAATTTCTTTTCAGATTTTTCTGAATTTAGAGACTATTTGAAGAAGCGCTACGGAACAATGACAGATGTTTCAGTGTCTCCAGTTGGTGAGATAAATGTCAGTGTATCAAAGGTGTTTGCCAGTTTGGAAGTGGAAAGAATAGAAACCAGAGACACAGAAGACACAAACACTGATCTACCTGGTGCAACACCATGTGACTTATTGGTTTCTAAAGAAAATCCTGTTAATTTGATGACACAAAACAAATCGTTTCCCCCAATTATGATTGTCGGAGATAGCGGCAGTGGTAAATCAGCTTGGTGTAAGCAGCTTGTCGATTGCTGGTCACATAACTCTCGAATGTTTGATACAGAGTTGCAGGGTCTGAATTTACCACCTCTCAAAAACTTTCAAATTCTTTTATACCTGCCACTCAAAAATTCTGATGAAGGACTTTCCTTCCAAGCATTATTGCAACAATATTTGTTCCCAACACAACTATCCTATCTTAAATTTGTAAGCAATCACATGAATGGACAGAACCTTTCACAATCCATACTTATTGTAATAGATGGCCTGGATAAAATTAGTAAAAATTCCCATGTGAAACTTATTTCGGAACTCCTGGTATCTAAACTATCATCATGTGCTTTTATTTTTACATCTCAACCAAGCAGTTTCAACCAGATCTCTGATGCATGTATTGTTAGGGCAATGAAATTATATAAAATCTGTGAAATGCCTCTGGAAACATCAACAGTATATGTCAGCAGAGTTGTAAACATTATCAATCAACAAAAAAATACGAAATTGGACCCAGTCCACTTTTTGACATTCACAAAATATCTCCATGTGGAGTGTCTGCTCGCATCTCCTTACCATTGTCTTAGTCTTTTGTCTGTATGGATGGAAAGCAAAACTCCTGATATTCAGATGAAAGATATTCTCTTTATCATTTTGGGAAAGTTACTTAATCATTACATGTGTATTAACAGCTGCAATCAAAGGATACATAAAAGTCCTTCAGAAATTAAAAAATTTGTGGATTCAGTCAGTGAAATAGCTGTTGAAATCTTTAGATCTGAAATGAACACAGAAGACCCGTGTCATGAAAACGTAACACAAGGAAGCAATATGCTTCAAGCTGCAAGTGAATTAGGTCTCATCACCGAATCATTAGGCACATCAAAGCTAACTTTCACAAATACACTTATCTATCAATATTTAGTTGCCAATTTAATTGCAATGAAGAAGGGACCCGCATTTTATTATATTGTGTCAGGTCGGGATATTGCTCTGGAAAACTCTCTGATTATTCACATGATCTGTCAGTTCTCGCCTGCTAGAGGAAAAGAAATTTTTGACAAACTAAGCAAGCAGAAAGGAAAAAACTATGAAAGGCACAATGAACTGAATATAAAATACTCGATCAAGCAGGCATGTAAATGGAAATCAGCAAAAGGAAAGGAAGTCTCACTTTGGTGGCTGCAAAATCTAATGTACAAAAGAAAGCTAAATGATCAGATACTTTTATTTGTGACAGATGCCTTAAAATTCACAGATTCACTGAGCGTTCTTGAACTGAAAAATCTTGGTAATAACGAATATCTCGTTTTTTGGCTACCTTTCTCAAAAACTTTGAAAGTGTTAAAGCTCAACATCAGTAAGTGTACCTTGCTATTGTGTCCAGAATGGAAGTATGAGAAACCCACAAGTCTAAAGGAAGTCATAATTGAGTCCATGTCTATTGATGAAAGCACTCGATGTGCACTTCTTAAGGCTGTAGAAACATCCAGGCACCAAACTAAGTTGATATTGCCCCAAGCTACTATCACTAACATCAATGAGATCATGTTTCCAAGGTTAGACTATACAACAAATTCTTGAATATCAAAAGTCCCCAAAAATGTATTTATTTTTTTTAATCTTCAAAAAAATCGTGATCAAAGTTGCTAACTGAAATGTTGATATATTGCTCATTTATGGTCAAAAATGGTTGAAACTACCTGGAAATTTTAATCAACATTGTGAAATTAGCAGCTTTTCATAATTGGTTACATTTTCTTTCTGAACAACATTCTTAGTACATCTTAAAGATATTCAAGGAAATTTTGATAAATGAAAATATCAACTACGCCTAGTGTAAGCAGTACAATAATATTTAAATGCCAATTAAATATTTTGTATTAAGTGAAATTTGTGTTTTAATTCATCCTTTAGTTCCTCTTACGTGTAATCATCGAAAAGGCAATGTGTATTTAAACATAAAATGTGTCAATCTAACGTAACAGCCCTGTTTGCATGCATTCTCCTTTTTGACATTATCTGCTTTTCATAAGAAGTTGTATAATTGGTTACATTTTCTTTCCAAACAACATTCTTAGTACATCGTAATTAAAAAATTTCAAGGAAATTTTGATCATTGAAAATGTCATGCCTGGTGTAGGCAGTAAATAAATCATTTTTAAAAACATGAGAAAATTTTATTCTGTGAAATTTTTGTTTTAATTCTATCATTTAGTTACTCTTAAATATAATCTTAAATGCAGTATGTATTTAAACGTAAAATGTGTCAGTTATGACCACAGGCATTTATCTGAGAACCCCATTAAGCCATGTCCATATTTTAATAACTGACTTGTGGAAGTATTGGTTGTAGTGTTGCACTAAAAGCTTGCCTCCTTTGTATTACCACATCAATGATGTCTTTTGAATGAAATAAAGGAGGTGGAATAAAAAAATTTAAAAATTCACGCAAATCCATCCTACCTAAAATCTAGTGGCTCTGTTTCTATGTTGGGTGAACTCATATCAGTTGATCAATCACACACTGTTATAAATGTTATTGTGTATGTAACATAAACTGCCTTAATTTAACCGACTCATGCATAATTATTATCAAACACAGCAAGGCAACCAAGAGAAATGAATACTTCGCAAAATAAAGAACTTGGTTTCACAGATACGGACAATTGTGGGCAAGCAAGATTCAGAGAATTCCTGAACTGGCACTTAGATATATCATTAAGGCCAATAAGAAGTTTTACTATCACTTCCAATGAAATCATGACATCATTATTGTACTAACTGACCAATACATCATCATCACCATCATCATCATCATCAATGTTAAGATATAAATAAAATGTGTCCATTTATCATGTACTTGTAATCCATCAAATAACAAGTTCAAACATTACATTAGGAATTTACAAATTTTCTTGTGTAAAACATTTTCTTAATATTTTTTAAAATGTTAGTGACAATTTGCGATTGGCCCAAAACAACAAAAGATACATTATTGTTGCACGTTTCATTAAATTGGTGTTAATACTTTATAAGGGTAGAAAATGTAACTCGTGTAACAAGGATGTGCACGCAATTATTTCTCTATTTAAGATTCATAAAATATTTTGGATCCATCAATTGAAACGTTTGGTGCTGGAAGTACCTACATTGCACTTGTTAATAATATTTTATATTCAGCTTCTTCATTGCCCCTTAATTTGCCAATTTTCTTGTTCAAATTTGACCATCAGTGGTAATTCTAATGTAATATAAAAATAGATATATGTATGTATAATGTATTGTTAGTATATATTTATATATGTAATAGTACAAGTATATACTTTAAAATATTGATATAGTCCTTCATTTATATTTTGTTGTATTATTTTCATTTGCAGTATGTAATATTGATTCTTTATGCACCTTTTGGCTTTTATTTATGCGCTGTGGCATACCAACTTGCTTAGGATTTCTTCTAAACCAAGTACTTGATGTCAAAGGAAACTTTTTGGTCCTTATTGTTTATCTGATGCTGCTGTTGCTATAAAGGCTCGTAATTTTTCCATTCGGTTCCTCAAAGTTTTATATAAAATTGCAGTCAAAGATTTCTAAACTACTTTGAACAACACCCTGTAATATGTATGTAATATGTATTTACATAGAAGAAAATGCGCAAGTGACTTCATACCGTACTGTTTGTAATATTTTTATTTTTTGCCTACATACTGGTAGTACAGACATGCACTGGTTAAGTAGTATATGCTTTGCTATCTTTTTTGTATTTGGCACAAAATGAATGATGTCAGAAAATAATCTTGACCTTAATGATTTTTCGAATTCATGAACATAGCATTGTTCCACATATTTCTGATCTACTTGATTAAATATTTTGGCTAAATCAGCTATCACATAATGTTTAGACTTTGTTTACATTGAAATGATACATTTTCCTTGATATGTTTTGCCTAATTATTTACAAAAACAGACATAATAATGATGTGGTATTTCATAGATACATCAGTGTCCACCATTACAATGTCACTTACAGCTTCAAACGTGTGTTAAATAATGAAAATAACAAAACATGGCAGTACAAATTATTATTTTAACCAAACTTAAATAAAAATGTGCCTTTCACTGACTACATTCTTTAAAAAAATTCGTTTTACATACCTGGTATCAAATTTTGAAATGCACATGTGAACCATCAAGAGTTTGTTGACATAATTGGTATCAACACTGTATGCAGTACATTTCACCTTAAGCTACAACACAATGCTAAGAAAATCCAGGCCAAAGTTAGGTAGCAACTTTAAAGTCATAAACTACTATCATTTTACATCTAAAAATAGATTCTTTTCATTTTCACATTGATTTTAGAAATGGTATTTTTGGGGTGATTTGTGAATGCATCTACTGTAAACATGTGTTTTCAAGAGGTTTTCATTTCACTGGATGAATATGCAGAAGAATTGAACCTTCTTGTTATTCTTTCTGATTTTGTTTTATTTTTGCATATTGTCCCCATGATTTTCATGTCATGACCCCTTTTTCCACAAAATCCCAAGCTACTGGCAGGCTTATCTCACATACCCACATTGGCCAAATATATGAGACTGGAACCTGTGCAGTCAGAGGTGAGATGGCAGTGATCTGTAATGGAGAGCACTTGAGACCACTTAGCCACTCAGGGCCCCAGACATTACTGTAAACTGCCACACTGCAGACATTGTAGCGATATAAATAAATAATTGTTAAAGCTTCCTTATCAATCCAAATTATATACATGCTCAATTTTTCCTCAGTAATAGTAAATTGTTCTTTCTTTGGTTAAACAAGTATACCTCATCTTAAATAAACTCTGGCATTAGTTTGATATCATTGCATTTCAACCATGTATGTCAGCCTAACTTGCATGTATCAACCAGCTGAAATACATGTCAGCCAAACTTGCATGTATCAGCCAGCAAAAATGCATGTCAGCCTAACTTGCATGTATCAGTCAGCTAAAATGCATGACAGCCCAGCCTAACTTGCATGCATCATCCAGCTGAAATGCATGTCAGCCTAACTTGCATGTATCAGCCAGCTAAAATGCATGACAACCCAGCCTAACTTGCATGTATCATCCAGCTGAAATGCATGTCAGCCAAACTTTCATGTATCAGCCAACTGAAAAGCATGTCAGCCTAACTTGCATGTATCATCCAGCTGAAATGCATGACAGCCTAACTTGCATGTATCAGAAGTTGAATCCATTAGGAAAAAGACATCAGAGGAAGTATAGTTTGATTAAAGCAATTATATTTTAATTTGTGTCAGTATTATATACCAAGTGTGTGAGATATTCCTAAATTTTTGGCCTTTATTTCCCCATTTTGTCAACCAGGAAAGCACGATACACTACACTGTTTGTTTTGGCAGTAAGACATTAGCCCAAACAATGTCAGGGTAAACATTTTATATTGTAGGACTGCCATAACCATGTGAATTTCTTTTTAAAAATGTCTAGGAGTATGTTATGTTTAGAGATGGCAAGAAACCATTCGGATTGCAACTGTAGCTTGTGAAACTTTAAAGCAATTAAAGTCTTAGTGTACTTTGAAAAACTTTTTAATTGAATATAATGTTTACAATCACTGCATCAGTCTCCAGTTAGATTTATCAACTTTATAAATGCATGAAAGTATATCTATATGCTATTTTATAACACTATACTGAAAACTGGTCTGACTTCTTGAAGGATATTGACTGCCTTGCTGAGAAGGTCTTGTTAATGTTGACAGGCTTGCTGGCATGGTATATGCAAGAAATATAAAAGAGATATGGGTTTATTCATTTTAGACAATCAATATTGGAGGAAATTGTTTTGTGTCTTCATGGTGAAATCATATAGATAAAGTAGTATGATCTTGTTAATACACAGTAATATGAATTATGTAATACAGTAGATTCTTCTTCTTTATGCCATCATTGACATCATTTTTGTTTTCATTTTGATGTCATTAGAATTCAAGATGCTGTATTATGCCATAATTTACATCATTTTTAATAGTATTTCCTGTCATTATAATTCAAGATGCTGTATTTGACATCATTTTTAACTGTATTTCCTGTCATTAAAATTCAAGATGCTGTATTATGTTCAGTATAACATGTACTCTTTCAACCTGAGTTTCTCATTTTCAGAATGTGGTACACATTTTATAGAAGGACTAAATAAAGTTTTTATCCATTTTGATCTGATTCAAGGATCACGGCACTATAGCTGTCCTTATAAAATATTAAGTCAGTTTCATATTGCATAATTCATTTACTGGTACTAGAATTGTTAAGCAAAAGATGCATACAAACTTTGATAGTCTTGTTCATTGATTGCTCGTTTTATTCATTTCATTTCACTTTATTTTGTATTATATGTATATTGTGCTTTGTATCAAACAGAAATACATGTACACTCTGGCTTGTATATTGTTCAAAATCTATGCAATGTAACATATTTTAGCAAAACAGTTACATGTATATAACTGCATAGTTTTAAAGGTAGTCAATGTCAAAAGAAACTTTGATGTACTTGGCATAATTATATTGCAGTGTCTCTGGACACAGATATATTTTAAAAGTGTCATGAGTCGAGTGTACTTCCAATGTCTGTCAGCACAAATTTGTTATCACTATTCCTTCTAAAATATTGATTGATTTCCATGAGACTGTGGTTTATGTCATCAGGATATGTATTGTCCTTTTTTATAAGTAAGATGTACATGTATTATTGAGGTGATCTTACATTTGGTTGGCTTTTTTATGAGTAAGATTTACATGTATTATTGAGGTGATCTTGCATTTGGTTGGCTTTTTTATGATTAATATGTACATGCATTATTGAGGTGATCTTGCATTTGGTTGGCTTTTTTATGATTTAAGATGTACATGTATTATTGAGGTGATCTTGCATTTGGTTGGCTTTTTTATGAGTAAGATGTACATGTATTATTGAGGTGATCTTGCATTTGGTTGGCTTTTTTATGAGTAAGATGTACATGTATTATTGAGGTGATCTTGCATTTGGTTGGCTTTTTTATGAGTAAGATGTACATGTATTATTGAGGTGATCTTGCATTTGGTTGGCTCAGCCTGTTACCATGGAGACTATACTTGTGATCAAGAGTTTAATTAAACTTGGTAAGTAAGTTAATATTGTCAAGATAATGTATGACTTTTCTAATGACTAGGCCGATAAATCAACCTCTCCCTGTTGATGGTATTTTGGTTTAGTGGCTCATATTACATATTGAAACATGCCAAAGTCTGTAGACACTTTTTGCTGCACACATCTGTCTACATTTTTTACACTTACCAGTATTTCCCATGGCCGTGGAGCTAATGTTGGCCAAAGTTATTTTGTTGGTGGCATTTACATTATATTTTCATAGCAAATGCTGTGTTTCATGACTTGTAAATCCACATGGAATAACACAACTCTCTATTATGTGGCCATTTGAATTTCGGGCTTAATATGGCACTTACCAGTATGTGTCTATAGTGTACCCAAATTTATTGCAGAAAGATTTGTAGAAAGCAAAATTGCATATTTTAATGAATGGGTCACATCAGACCCACATATCGTCCATCATTATCAACACAGATTTGGGATTTGATTTATCTGACTATTTTATGACCAGATTTATGTATATATTTTTTAAGTGGTACTTTGCAACGAGGTATTTTAACCACTCTAGAGTCGGTGTTTTTGACAGGATTTTAACCACTCTAGAGTCGGTGTTTTTGACAGGATTTTAACCACTCTAGAGTCGGTGTTTTTGACAGGATTTTAACCACTCTAGAGTCAGTGTTTTTGACAGGATTTTAACCACTCTAGAGTCGGTGTTTTTGACAGGATTTTAACCACTCTAGAGTCGGTGTTTTTGACAGGATTTTAACCACTCTAGAGTCGGTGTTTTTGACAGGATTTTAACCACTCTAGAGTCGGTGTTTTTGACAGGATTTTGACCAAATAATGGTAAATATGCTTATGTCATCAAGGTCTCCGATAAGTATGATACAATTTAAATTATTTGTATCTGATTTGTCAACAATCTAGCAACTGATCAGATTTAAATTAGGCTTGTTTGATAGTTTCATTTTGTCAAGATGGACTTAAATTATGCTTGTTTGATAGTCTTATTTTGTCAAGATGAATTTAAATTTGACTTGTTTAAATAGTCATTTTTGTCAGGCTTGTTTAATAGTCTTATTTTGTCAAGATTTACCAGTCTGATTAGGATCAGGTTCTACTCATGTTATTAAAAAAGATCTTTGGTCTCTGCCATTCCAGTCACATGATCTTGATGTAATGCCATTTATGATTTGTCAAGGTTTTACAAAGAGGTTGACATGGTACAATAGATAACCAAATTCTTTACCTCACTATCATGCTCAAATCATAAACATGATTCTTTACAGAAAGAAAAAAAACTCCTGATGAAGAATTAGAAAGATTGCACCATCAAGAAATTTTGTGAAAGATGAAACTTTGCAAAAATTTATGATTGTAAACTGGAAAGGCATACAACTATAGACTTTAACTTCTCTCAAGTTGAAGTATGATTGGGGTCATCAAGGATGAGAATCATAAAGTAAAGAAGGTTTGAAAGAGTTGCAATAATATAATATGACATTGGCCCAATTTCATAACACCACTAACCCACTTTTTCAAATAGTGGGTAACAGTTGGACACTTTTGTCCAACCTGGCTGAAACACTGCATAAGCCTGCTAAGTGAAATAGTCAACTGTTATGTGAGCCAGGTAAGCAATATCAGGCTGCCTTGGGCCTCTTGTTTCTTTATGAATTTATTTCTTTTCTGTAACAGTCAAAATAAAACCTATTGTTCCAGCTTGTTACAAATTTTTTGTAGATCATTAACTTTCAGAAAATAATTAGCTGTATATAAGCTCTGCTTTATTCAAATAAAATTTATTTTCTATCTAACTTTATTATGCATATATTTATATGGCCTGAAACAGAGAGATAACCCCTACAAGACTAGCTATATTGGATGCTATAAGGAGTTTTTCAGTTTGCTGTGGTGTTCTTCAAGAAAGTACATGGCAAAAATAAAACAGCATGACCATGTGATCTCAACTTTCCCCCTTTATATATGCCTGCTTTAAGGTGGAATGTATTATGTTATGATGTTCATCTCTCTATTATCGATTTAATTTCAAGTTGGCACTAATGTATAATTTCCAAAATTTGAGCACATTGCACAAGAAAGAATCCCACTGATTTCAGAGTCAAGAAGTCAAATGTTAAGAATAAGTGTTTCTAAAAGATTGAGAATGATTTTGCACAATAAGTCATCTACCATCTACAGTTAAATTAGGCTTGTTTGATAGTCTTATTTTGTCAAGATGAATTTAAATTTGACTTGTTTAAATAGTCATTTTTGTCAGGCTTGTTTAATAGTCTTATTTTGTCAAGATTTACCAGTCTGATTAGGATCAGGTTCTACTCATGTTATTAAAAAAGATCTTTGGTCTCTGCCATTCCAGTCACATGATCTTGATGTAATGCCATTTATGATTTGTCAAGGTTTTACAAAGAGGTTGACATGGTACAATAGATAACCAAATTCTTTACCTCACTATCATGCTCAAATCATAAACATGATTCTTTACAGAAAGAAAAAAAACTCCTGATGAAGAATTAGAAAGATTGCACCATCAAGAAATTTTGTGAAAGATGAAACTTTGCAAAAATTTATGATTGTAAACTGGAAAGGCATACAACTATAGACTTTAACTTCTCTCAAGTTGAAGTATGATTGGGGTCATCAAGGATGAGAACCATAAAGTAAAGAAAGAGTTACAATAATATAATGTGACATTGGCCTAATTTCATAACACCACTAACTCACTTTGTCAAATAGTGGGTAACAGTTGGACACTTTTGTCCAACCTGGCTGAAACACTGCATAAGCCTGCTAAGTGAAATAGTCAACTGTTATGTGAGCCAGGTAAGCAATATCAGGCTGTCTTGGGCCTTTTGTTTCTTTATGAATTTATTTCTTTTCTATAACAGTCAAAATAAAACTTATTGTTCCAGCTTGTTAATTTTTTTTTGTTATAGATATTAACTTTCAGAAAATAATTAGCTGTATATAAGTTCTGCTTTATTCAAATAAAATGTATTTTCTATCTACCTGTATTATGCATATATTTTCATGGCCTGAAACAGAGAGATAACCCCTACAAGACTAGCTATATTGGATACTATAAGACGTTTTTCAGCTTGCTGTGGTGTTCTTCAAGAAAGTACATGGCAGGAATAAAACAGCATGACCATGTGATCTCAACTTTCCCCCTTTATATATGCCTGCCCTTAAGGTGGAATGTATTATGTTATGATGTTCATCTCTCTATTACCGATTTAATTTCAAGTTGTCACTTATGTATAATTTCCAAAATTTGAGCACATTGCACAAGAAAGAATCCCACTGATTTCAGAGTCAAGAAGTCAAAGGTCAAGAAAAAGTGTTTCTAAAAGACTGAGAATGATTTTGTACAATAAGTCCTCAACCATCTACAGTTACCAAGATCTTTGGTTGCCTTCCATAAGACAGATCAATGTCACTAAGAGAAGAGAAAGGGTTTCTGCACAAAAACATTAATTCTATAAAACACGCCAGAACAAAACTTTATGGGTTGTTTTTTCTGGTAAGGAAGCAGCTTGTAGATATTGGGGTAAAAGATCAAGGTCAATGGCTGAAAGGAGAAAATGGTTTTTGCACAAAAAACTTCCAATTACATACTTGTACCTTCACCGAAGTTTGTGAATAACTTACACACTATGTGTTAGTGACAAAAAGTAAAAAATCAGTAATTCTTTGAGAGAATACTAATGCTTAACTTTTGCATAGGAAGTTTAGTTCTAGACCAAAGTTGTTTCTGTTAGTTTGAAAGAATACCTTTAGTTCCAGAGTCAATTTCTAAACCAGTCTTTGTGGATGACTTGCATTTAGAGTAATAAAGACACCTATTGATTCAGGTGTATACAGGTGAGAGGTCCTGGTACTGTCAAGTCTAATAAGACATCAAGTTTAGTTGAAGACCACATACCTCGACCAAAGGTAAAGGTCAAGATCATTGAGGCATGTTGATTAGAAATCTCCAGAGTCAACCATATCCCACTAGTGCCACATGGTAAACATATGATGTACTGTTCACGGATTTTTGTTTTCAATTATTTTATATTTGCATTCATACATCAAACGTTTTATTAAACATTTCATTTCTTTTAATACTGATATGCACTATTCAGTAAATGACGAGTTTTTGTCAGGTATAATGGTTTTCTTTTATGTAACTTCATACTTCTCCAAAGTTTGAGGAAAAACAAAATTTAATGAGCTTTATATATTAATTAAGTCTTTAAATTAGTTCTTTAACTAAGGTGAAGAAATCGAAAAGTGATTATATTAAAGGATAATAAATGAATGCAGGTCTTCAAGCTACAGGTCTTTCCTGTTACAGATAGAAAATTGGGTATGATGAGTGATAATTATTCTCTCTCTCTCTCTCTCTCTCTCTTTTTCTCTCTCTCATAATTTTTCCATTACAAAATGGTTGTTTGGACACGGAACAGACGAGCATACGAAGAGTTCCTTGCTCTCTAAGCTTAACTGGTAACAGGAATTTGTGCAATGGCCTGTCATCTGTTGGTACATGTGTGTTGTCAACAGGAGGATTGCCATGAAACTTTACACACAAACATACATTCACCAAAGTTCTGGACTAGTTCAACCTAAAAGAAAATCTCACTCCCCTCACATGCATGTAATGGAAGTCATTTTGTTTTTCAGTTGAACTTGTAATTTGTCGATACGTTTAATGGAGATGTCAGCTATATAATAATTTATATTGATTCAATTCCTGATGATTTCCAATGATTAGAATTATGATTCATTCAGTTCAGCGTTATGAATGTATCTATATATGTGGCTTGATGAATTTCACATAATTATTTTAATATGTAGATAAACTTACCAAATTTAATTTCATCACAATAACCTCAACCCTATTATTATTGGCATGCAGAACACTACCACAGATTGAATAGACACTGAAACAGGATGATCTGTTTACATGCCGATTATTTGATGTTATTTCCTGTAAAAGATTTGATTATTTCTAAAAGGTGAGTACCTGTCAAGACTGTCCCATTTATGTATATGACAACCATCTTTTGAATTAATGAATAAAGTCTTCCATGTTGTTTACACCCATTTCTACTGTTGTGAATCGACTTCCCAGGAAAAATATTAATGATTCTTTCTGTGATGTACTGTGAAAATAAAGCGTTGAACCTTGAATGCATTATTTCTCTAGTATTATTGCACATGCATGGATCCGGGTGTGGTGTGGTGGGGACAGCCGGCTTCTCATACAATTTAGCCATAAAAAAAAAACCAAACCCGAAACATTTACTAGAGAAAGGGGGTTTCTTTGCAGCTGGATTGTAAAATGTTTGCATGGAAACGCTTAAAAATGCAGGTGATTCCGATACCCTTGCCTATTGAGTCCATACCAAGGACTCCATCCTACATACCCCAATGCATACCGACTTACGTTTACGCCTCTCCCCCCCCCCCTCAAAAAAAAGAAGAAAATGTGATATTTCTGGAAGTGCTGCCAGTGAAGCAACAAATCAATATTTTTGTAAAGCAGAACACTTATTGTACTCTAGAGACTGTCCTAAATATATATGTCATGCAGGGAGCAGGGATTACTTCTTTCGAAATTAGAAAATTTCTGGGGGCCTCGAACTCGATCTACATCGCTGTGCTGGAGCGGATAAGTTGGAGAAGAAACCTTCAATGATTAGGGTCAGGGTCAAGGTGAAATACAACATACAATTATCCAAAGCATGTAATGAATATAAATCAAGCCAATAGCACATATGATACAAATGGACATAAGATGAAATTTTATGAATGACTAAAAGAATACTTGAAAGAATACAACATTCTATAAACGTGAATGTGCATCTGCTGATGGGTTTTCTTTCCCTTTGACGTCTCTGATGTCAATATTTTATTCCTGCAACATCAAACTCCACCTCAATAATCTTTGATTTTGTTTTTCATATTGCCAATTTATATACGCTTATACACCCCCACCCCCATTTTTGATATTTGGACAAGCAGAATTATAGTCCGAGTTTCCTCTGACCTGACCCTTGCCACCCCATTTATGATGTTTTGGACATTTATGTTGTTGTGTAGGGTCAGAGCGCATTGCGTATCGAAAAGTTGGAATTCGCCGACACACCATTGTTATATTTTTATGTGTACAAATTAATCAGTACTATTTGATATTTTATGCCGATTACACGAGAATTTATGTCGATGTACTGAATAAAATGTGCCAGTGATGATTCGAAAAGGAATTTAATTATACCGTTACAAAATGTTGAAAATGTAGAAGAAAAGAACGAAATTTGAGTATGATTACATGTTTTTGGGGCTATCCATGCATGACGTCACGCGAATTTGGCCGATTTTGACCTACATTCCCCCTCCTTGTCACACGTCGTCACAAAATGTCAGACCACCTTAAATATGACGTCACAAAGTTCTGCTCCCCCTTCCCCCGAAAAAAGCCGTATTTTGTATTTGAAAATTAACATGTTTCAAATCACTTTATAATCATTGTAGTATGTATTTAGTGTGGCGCTGCATAGGAGAAAATATGTCTTAAAGAGGAGGCACTGGAAAGCTGAAATTGGCATACAATTCTTTTGAAACTATTCGTCGTCTAGCTAAAACTGCTGATGTTCAGAATATTGTATTCAAATTCTCCTATAATTATCAAATAAAGTAATTATAACTTTTAAAAAAAAATACTTTGAAACTTTATAGTAGAACACAGAATTTTTGGGGTTTGCCACAAGCACTCTTTGGAGTTTTTGGTATCGGCATATGATGTTTGTTTAGCCCAAAACGTCAGAAGTTATCCTTTTTTTGTGGCGGCAATTGATTTTAATTCTTGCAACCAGTGATCAACTTTAAGTTGCAAATCTGCATCATTTTTTTTTATTCCATTCCACTTCTGAACCATTTCTCCTTGGGCAAATCTTTCTGCTCTTTGTAGGATATGCCAGCACGTACGCCTCAAAAAGACACTTGAACATTTTACTTTTATCCATCGTAGCGGTCAATTCTTCACCACCACCCCCACCACCCCAAAAACAGTTTAGATTATTATTGGAATAATATAAACTTTAATTTATTATGTTTGTAATATAAACTTTATATATATATATAAAATTTAATTATTCTATTTCTCAAATGTAGGATCTTTTAAACTAGTAATCTTAAAAATATCAACCTTTATAAATTATTTACTTATCATTCAAACTTTTTAAAATTTAATTTTAGAGCATAGAAACAGTTTAAAATTTTTAAATTTTTAAAATTTTAAAACAGTTTGGCGAGAAAAAGATCATTTCAACCTCGCTTTGTCGACACCAGCGGACTGGAAAAAGCCACTATTGGGGCTAGTATGGGTGTTGGTATTTCGAATACGAGTCCATTTGATTTGAGCTCATGTACGACACTTGTGAAGCTACTTAAAACGTAATTAAATAAATTGTAAGCAATCAAAAAATTAAGTGGAACTTTTATTTAAAGTTGCGCATTTTGATGTGAGGTCACATTTCTTAAACACCCCCCCACCCTCGTCACACAGCGTCACAAATGTGTGACCCCCTTTCTCCCCATAGGTGCGTGACGTCATTTATGGACGGCCCCCAACTACATATGTCAAATCTAACGTTTGATAATATACTGTATATGTTGTACATGCAATAAATGATGTTACCTACAATGTGTATTTTCATGCAGTATATTCTGAAAAACTACAAACATTCAGTGTCAAACTGTAATTTTTTACACTCCTTGCAAAACCACTGTCCTTTTGGCACACGTTTCATTTTTATACATTTCAGATGGAACCATTATATTTTGCATTTTGGATTGTCACAACCAATCATATCCGCTTTACCATCATCTTTAGAATGGCGTAAACAGTAAAATCTTTGGTCGGTTACACTGTTATGTAAAGTAACTGCATTGTGTTCCAACCTCCTTGTTAGCAGTTCAGGCATAACACAGTTTAAATAGAATACTTTAACTCTATCAGTCATCCTAGATATGAAGTCATTGTCTCTGGAAATATGTAATATAGCTGTCATTCTTGATGTGTACACAACAAGATCACACGTTTCAACATTGTGAACAAATAGGTGAAGTTGAACTTGACTATAATATGAATGATTATCTTTCAAGGCCCTTCCATCTTTATGACATGAAGTAGGGTCCTAGATATATTCTTCTAATGTTGACTCGATGTGTGTAAATGGACATTTAACTTCTACAACTCTACGACCATGACATGAACATGATGCCAGAGAATCAGAACTTGTTGCTAAAAATGGCAACTTGTCACAGATTAATAACCCTATTGGTTGCCTTTCAAAATCTTTGTGAATTGTTGCCATTGTTGCTGCATACTCCTCTAAGGCAACTGCTTCATTTTCCTTTCCCCATCTAATTGCCTCATTTTCCTTTCCCCATCTAATTGCCTCATTTTCCTTTCCCCATCTAATTGCCTCATTTTCCTTTCCCCATCTAACTGCTGGAATATGGTCAAGAGATTTCATTCTTTGATAACATAATGACTGAAGTAGCGAAGGAGATGGGTTGTCTAAGTTTGTGTGTAAAATATCTTGGACTTTAGAGGAGGTTATGTGGCATTGCTCGTGACAACTTAAAGAAGAGTTCTGGCTTGTTGTTAAATCATGAATACAGCTTACAACCTCTGCACTGATTGTAAGTTGTTGACCTGATCAGCACATTTCTCAAGCAGGTCACCTTTAATTAATGTACAGTTGTCTGGATTATATAGGGAACGCAGACGCTGTGGAAGTTTGGGTTCTGGATTTGTCTTCTTTTGCCAATGAAATTTCCCAGAGAAATTTTCAAAAGTACTTAAAACAACAGGCTTTGCTTTACATACGAACAATGTGAAAAGGAAATGTTCATGCTCATGAACTGTATATTTTTCATACACATGGGAATTTAATTTGTGACTAGTTGCCATCCTGTTACGAACCCTAGCTACACTAGTGTCTTTATAAAAGCTTATGTCCTTAATTTCAGCCGTTGAACTTTCTTCACAAAGTCAAGAGTTCCACTTGCAAGGTAATTCTGTACATGCCAGACTGGTATAACCTAGGCGTACTGCTCCTTCTGTTATAAAAAGCAATGCAGCTATATGAGAACAGGATTCAGAAAGCCTGGAAAATAAGTAAATAATGATGTGTAAGTTCCATTTGATTTAATGTGTTACATTTATGATATGTGCGTCTCATTCTTAGTGTAAGTTTTCATTACAACCATGGCTGTCCTCTACATCAATTTCCAGTTTCTGGACAAGTCCATTTTCAGAGAAGGGGCGGATGCGTAATCGAGTGAAGTATCCGGGAGTAACCAAATAGGAGCAATGACGTCACTCTGGGAAATAGATTTGTCCAAATTGTGTGCAATATGGTGTCGTGTTAGTATGAAAACTTCCGCTAAGCATGAGACGCGCAGACGATGAAGGTGTTATGGACACCCTGGTCACAATCAGGTTAGAAATTATAAATCAATGAATGAACTGACTAAGATTTATAGATTTTTTATTTTGCTTATGCTTTTCGTTACTGAAATCGGCAGGGGGTACAAACATAGGGGGGATGTATTCACAGAGTATAGTTTTTAGATATACTGTCTGTAGACCATTGAAGTTATTTAAAGAGAAACTTTTTCCAAATCAAGATTACAAGATTAATATTAAACACTATATTTCTTCTTTAAACTAAAAGTTGACAAATGATTGTGAAGTAACAAGAACTAATCTTCACTCCGCCAAGTCAGTAACAAAATTAAGATATGACAAATAATTGTGAAGTAACAAGAACTAATCTTCACTCCGCCAAGTCAGTAACAAAATTAAGATATGACAAATGATTATGAAGCAACAAGAACTAATCTTCACTCCGCCAAGTCAGTAACAAAATTAAGATATGACAAATGATTGTGAAGTAACAAGAACTAATCTTCACTCCGCTAAGTCAGTAACAAAATTAAGATATGACAAATGATTGTGAAGTAACAAGAACTAATCTTCACTCCGCCAAGTCAGTAACAAAATTAAGATATGACAAATGATTGTGAAGTAACAAGAACTAATCTTCACTCCGCCAAGTCAGTAACAAAATTAAGATATGACAAATGATTGTGAAGTAATAAGAACTAATCTTCACTCCGCTAAGTCAGTAACAAAATTAAGATATGACAAATGATTGTGAAGTAACAAGAACTAATCTTCACTTGGCTAAGTCAGTAACAAAATTAAGATATGACAAATGATTGTGAAGTAACAAGAACTAATCTTCACTCCGCCAAGTCAGTAACAAAATTAAGATATGACAAATGATTGTGAAGTAACAAGAACTAATCTTCACTCTGCCAAGTCAGTAACAAAATTAAGATATGACAAATGATTGTGAAGTAATAAGAACTAATCTTCACTCCGCTAAGTCAGTAACAAAATTAAGATATGACAAATGATTGTGAAGTAACAAGAACTAATCTTCACTCCGCCAAGTCAGTAACAAAATTAAGATATGACAAATGATTGTGAAGTAAAAAGAACTAATCTTCACTCCGCCAAGTCAGTAACAAAATTAAGATATGACAAATGATTGTGAAGTAATAAGAACTAATCTTCACTCCGCTAAGTCAGTAACAAAATTAAGATATGACAAATGATTGTGAAGTAACAAGAATTAATCTTCACTCCGCTAAGTCAGTAACGAAATTAAGGTATGACAGAACATTAAAAATAGCATGACATTTGAAGTGTTGGAATAAAGCAAATTATGATACCAATACTATTGGTATATCAAATTATAATTCTTTCAACTGCAGGCTTATATATCAATGCTGAATTTCTACTCTTTCTTTATCATAAATGACATGAAAATGATGATATAAAGTATTATTAATCCGTTTTCTAAATGAAATTAAAATGGTACACAATGTCATCAGAATCCTTTCTTTTTTTTCCATTCCCCTCTCCCCTTTTGTGTGTAAGGGACAAAATAAGCAAATATCTTGAGAGTGAGAGAAAAATAAAGTAATGTTGGCAAATAAAGTAATATACCTTAATGTTAGCAAATAAAGTAATATGACTTAATGTTAGCAAATAAAGTAATATACCTTAATGTTAGCAAATAAAGTAATATACCTTGATGTTAGCAAATAAAGTAATATACCTTAATGTTAGCAAATAAAGTAATATACCTTAATGTTAGCAAATAAAGAAATATGATTTAATGTTAGCAAATAAAGTAATATACCTTAATGTTAGCAAATAAAGTAATATACCTTAATGTTAGCAAATAAAGTAATATACCTTAATGTTAGCAAATAAAGTAATATACCTTGATGTTAGCAAATAAAGTAATATACCTTAATGTTAGCAAATAAAGTAATATACCTTAATGTTAGCAAATAAAGTAATATACCTTAATGTTAGCAAATAAAGTAATCATGTTTGCAAATAAAGTAATATACCTTAATGTTAGCAAATAAAGTAATATACCTTAATGTTAGCAAATAAAGTAATATGACTTAATGTTAGCAAATAAAGTAATCATGTTTGCAAATAAAGTAATATACCTTAATGTTAGCAAATAAAGTAATCATGTTAGCAAATAAAGTAATCATGTTTGCAAATAAAGTAATATACCTTAATGTTAGCAAATAAAGTAATATACCTTAATGTTAGCAAATAAAGTAATATACCTTAATGTTAGCAAATAAAGTAATATACCTTGATGTTAGCAAATAAAGTAATATGACTTAATGTTAGCAAATAAAGTAATATACCTTGATGTTAGCAAATAAAGTAATATGACTTAATGTTAGCAAATAAAGTAATATACCTTAATGTTAGCAAATAAAGTAATATGACTTAATGTTAGCAAATAAAGTAATATGACTTAATGTTAGCAAATAAAGTAATATACCTTAATGTTAGCAAATAAAGTAATATACCTTAATGTTAGCAAATAAAGTAATATACCTTAATGTTAGCAAATAAAGTAATATACCTTAATGTTAGCAAATAAAGTAATATACCTTAGTGTTAGCAAATAAAGTAATATACCTTGATGTTAGCAAATAAAGTAATATACCTTAATGTTAGCAAATAAAGTAATATGACTTAATGTTAGCAAATAAAGTAATCATGTTTGCAAATAAAGTAATATACCTTAATGTTAGCAAATAAAGTAATATACCTTAATGTTAGCAAATAAAGTAATATGACTTAATGTTAGCAAATAAAGTAATATACCTTGATGTTAGCAAATAAAGTAATATGACTTAATGTTAGCAAATAAAGTAATATACCTTAATGTTAGCAAATAAAGTAATATACCTTAATGTTAGCAAATAAAGTAATATGACTTAATGTTAGCAAATAAAGTAATATGACTTAATGTTAGCAAATAAAGTAATATACCTTAATGTTAGCAAATAAAGTAATCATGTTTGCAATTAAAGTAATGTACCTTAATGTTAGCAAATAAAGTAATCATGTTTGCAAATAAAGTAATATACCTTAATATTAGCAAATAAAGTAATATACCTTAATGTTAGCAAATAAAGTAATATGACTTAATGTTAGCAAATAAAGTAATATACCTTAATGTTAGCAAATAAAGTAATATACCTTGATGTTAGCAAATAAAGTAATATACCTTAATGTTAGCAAATAAAGTAATATACCTTAATGTTAGCAAATAAAGTAATATACCTTGATGTTAGCAAATAAAGTAATATACCTTAATGTTAGCAAATAAAGTAATATACCTTGATGTTAGCAAATAAAGTAATATGACTTAATGTTAGCAAATAAAGTAATCATGTTTGCAAATAAAGTAATATACCTTAATGTTAGCAAATAAAGTAATATACCTTAATGTTAGCAAATAAAGTAATATGACTTAATGTTAGCAAATAAAGTAATATACCTTGATGTTAGCAAATAAAGTAATATGACTTAATGTTAGCAAATAAAGTAATATACCTTAATGTTAGCAAATAAAGTAATATACCTTAATGTTAGCAAATAAAGTAATATGACTTAATGTTAGCAAATAAAGTAATATGACTTAATGTTAGCAAATAAAGTAATATGACTTAATGTTAGCAAATAAAGTAATCATGTTTGCAAATAAAGTAATGTACCTTAATGTTAGCAAATAAAGTAATCATGTTTGCAAATAAAGTAATATGACTTAATGTTAGCAAATAAAGTAATATACCTTAATATTAGCAAATAAAGTAATATACCTTGATGTTAGCAAATAAAGTAATATGACTTAATGTTAGCAAATAAAGTAATATACCTTAATGTTAGCAAATAAAGTAATATGACTTAATGTTAGCAAATAAAGTAATATACCTTAATGTTAGCAAATAAAGTAATATGACTTAATGTTAGCAAATAAAGTAATATGACTTAATGTTAGCAAATAAAGTAATATGACTTAATGTTAGCAAATAAAGTAATCATGTTTGCAAATAAAGTAATGTACCTTAATGTTAGCAAATAAAGTAATCATGTTTGCAAATAAAGTAATATGACTTAATGTTAGCAAATAAAGTAATATACCTTAATATTAGCAAATAAAGTAATATACCTTGATGTTAGCAAATAAAGTAATATGACTTAATGTTAGCAAATAAAGTAATATACCTTAATGTTAGCAAATAAAGTAATATGACTTAATGTTAGCAAATAAAGTAATATACCTTAATGTTAGCAAATAAAGTAATATGACTTAATGTTAGCAAATAAAGTAATATACCTTGATGTTAGCAAATAAAGTAATATGACTTAATGTTAGCAAATAAAGTAATATACCTTAATGTTAGCAAATAAAGTAATATACCTTAATGTTAGCAAATAAAGTAATATACCTTGATGTTAGCAAATAAAGTAATATGACTTAATGTTAGCAAATAAAGTAATATACCTTAATGTTAGCAAATAAAGTAATATACCTTAATGTTAGCAAATAAAGTAATATGACTTAATGTTAGCAAATAAAGTAATATACCTTAATGTTAGCAAATAAAGTAATATACCTTAATGTTAGCAAATAAAGTAATATACCTTGATGTTAGCAAATAAAGTAATCATGTTTGCAAATAAAGTAATATACCTTAATGTTAGCAAATAAAGTAATATACCTTAATGTTAGCAAATAAAGTAATATACCTTAATGTTAGCAAATAAAGTAATATATCTTGATGATAGCTAATAAGGTAATATACCTTAATGTTATCAAAAAAAGAAATCTAACATTATGTTAGCAAATAAAGTATTGATGTTAACAAAAACAGTAATATACCTTGAGATCAGCAAAAATAATAAAAATATATCCGGGTTTTAGCATGTATTTTAATTTATTTACATATTAGCTATTACAGGACTTTGCAAACACAACCAGAGTGTAAACCACAAAAATACTTTTATAGCCACCATTCAAGTACTACATCTTTAAATCAAGTACCATGTGACTTTCATAGCTTTTAAGACCTTGTTACCATATTTACCAAATGTTTTGGAAAGAAACATCAAATAGGTTCATGTAACAGTAATTGGTTAATTAAAACCCCCTTCGACTTCAATAGTAATTGGCTAATTAAAATCCCCTTAGACTTCAAACACTTCAAGCAATTGAAATGTTGAGAATGCTTCCAAATCATAAGGTTAGTTAGATTTACATATGAGAATGCATCAATATACTTCTAATGAAAAGAATACAAAAGTAATTCCAAGTATAACCATTGTCACAACCACGCTACTGTTTTATAAATAATACTGCAGATCCACTACGATATTATAAATAATAATATAGAAGTGTGCATTAAAATGGAATGACTCACAAGTCCCCAGTCAGCAATTCCGACTCTCTAAATAATATAACTCAAGGTTAAATAAATAACAATTTTATCAAATTTACGAATCAATGCAAGAATTTCATGGACATAAATCTTTAGTTCAGTATATTATAATACAATAATGGGCGGAGTTGACCAAATGCCTTTTACTCTTTACTTCGTCATATGGAAATTGTCCTATTGTAAGAGAGTCTCTGGTCAGTGATTTTTCCCAAGTAGTCATCTAATTTCTCTTTTTTTCCTCCTTTCTGTCTCTTCCTCCTTCTATACACTGTGTCTCTTGTATAAACCCCAAAAGTCCCCACGGCTTCTTTCTTATTCTCTCTGTGTCATCATTTCATACACCCCGGGAATCTCTCAGCTCCGACTCTCACGGGCACCATGAGAGCTTCCTGAAGAAATATACCTGACATACACCCTTGTCTCCCTACCTCACTCTTTGAAATCTACCACTTTGTCACATATCTTTTATCAGACTAATGGTCAAACAATTTTACCAGGCCATATGTACATATCAATTTTCATTTATCTGATTCATGCATTGCGCTCTACGAACGAATAGCATTACTCAATGAATTTTTGTAGCACACACACACGGTATCTACCCATCATTATTGGTGATAATTCCTATTGCATGCGACCTAAGAATTACAGAATTATACATATAAATACATATGCACATAAATTCAACTCAGACTAATTTTGCATAGTGCACAATTCTAAAAATGGAAGCTTTTATAATTCTGGCATTCTGTAAGATAATATAATTCTGTCAATCTGGAAGCTTACATAGTTCTGTCAGTCTGGAAGCTTACATAGTTCTGTCAGTCTGGAAGCTTACATAGTTCTGTCAATCTGGAAGCTTACATAGTTCTGTCAATTTGGAAGCTTACATAGTTCTGTCAGTCTGGAAGCTTACATAGTTCTGTCAGTCTGGAAGCTTACATAGTTCTGTCAGTCTGGAAGCTTACCTAATTCTGGCATTCTGGAATCTGACATAATTTTAGTTTTCTGGAAGTTTATGTAATTCTGTCCTTTTCTAAGTTTACATAGTTCTGGTCTTCTGTAAATTTACAAAATTCTGGTAATCACAGAATGGAAGCCTACATTATTCTTACCTTTTCAAAATGGAACCTTACACATTTCTGTCATTCAAACATTAGTGTATCTTACATTACATGACCTTTATAAAATGGTCATGTGACATATTGGTTTGGAAGGGGACAAATGTTTTAATGAAAAATATTTCAAACTTATAAGGAATTTATAATGGATAATGGCCCTGGCCACATTTTTTAATCAGGAGTTGTAGTAGGTTTCGTTGTTAGTGTGACAGTTCATGACTGAAAGGGTACGGGTTTGAATCCTACCATTGGGTCAGTTACCGATGTGTGTCCCTGGGTAAGGTACTAAAAAACTTACTTGTGTTGCTGTGTCAGAAAGCACGCAATCAAATCAAATCAAACCAAACCATTTCCAACCAACTACCCCCATTTTATCCCAAATTATTTTTTTCTCAATAAGTTTTAACTAGTGTACTCCTAAATGGGGATAAATGCAGTGAATTTTATATATATATATATATATATATATATATATATATATATATATATATATAATGATACAGTCTAGTACCTGTATTTAGGTCCAAAGATACACAATACCTGTATTTAGGTCCAAAGATACACAATACCTGTATTTAGGTCAAGTGATACAAAGTTTAATACCTATATATAGGTCAAATGATACACAATTTAACAACTGTCATATGTTATATTGAGGACCTCACAAATGTGTTCATTTCATAGTAATGTTATAAAATGAATCAAATAATGAAAATCATCTATGAAGTATAGATAACATAAGAGTGAGGGTAAGAGCTATTTTATTTTGTCATTACTGAAACAGCACAATGCAAAAGATGCAAAACAAACAGCTATACATTTACAATAAATTATGATGTAATGATCTACCATTCATTCTGTGTACCATTTGAATTTATTCTGTGTAAGATGCAAAGCAAACATCTATACATTTACAATAAATTATGATGTAATGATCTACCATTCATTTTGTGTACCATTTGAATTCATTCTGCAGTTCATTTAAATTCATTCTGTGTACCACTTACATTCATTATGTACCATTTGCATTCATTGTATGTATCATCTGCATTCATTTCTTATTCCATTCATCATTCCATTGTCCAGCCGCATTAATTATGTTTACCATTTGCATTTATTCTGTGTACCATTTGCATTCATTATGTGTACCATTTCATTCCATGTACCATTTGCATTCATTCTGTGTACCATTTGCATTCATTCTGTGTATCATTTGCATTCATTCTGTGTACCATTTGCATTCATTCTGTGTACCATTTGCATTCATTCTGTGTACCATTTGCATTCATTCTGTGTACTATTTGCATTCATTCTGTGTATCATTTGCATTCATTCTGTGTACAATTTGCATTCATTCTGTGTATCATTAGCATTCATTCTGTGTATCATTTGCATTCATTCTGTGTACCATTTGCATTCATTCTGTGTATCATTTGCATTCATTCTGTGTATCATTTGCATTCATTCTGTGTATCATTTGCATTCATTCTGTGTACCATTTGCATTCATTCTGTGTACCATTTGCATTCATTCTGTGTATCATTTGCATTCATTCTGTGTATCATTTGCATTCATTCTGTGTATCATTTGCATTCATTCTGTGTACTATTTGCATTCATTCTGTGTACCATTTGCATTCATTCTGTGTACCATTTGCATTCATTCTGTGTATCATTTGTATTCATTCTGTGTATCATTTGCATTCATTCTGTGTACCATTTGCATTCACTATGTGTACCATTTCATTCCATGTACCATTTGCATTCATTCTGTGTAACATTTTCATTCATTCTGTGTATCATTTGCATTCATTTCTTATTCCATTCATCATTCTGTTGTCTAGCCACATTCATTATGTGTACCATTTGCATTTATTCTGTGTACCATTTGCATTCTCTGTGTACCATTTGCATTCTATATGTGTACCATTTCATTCCATGTACCATTTGCATTCATTCTGTGTATAATTTGCATTCATTCTGTGTATCATTTGCATTCATTATGCATTCTATAATTGTTTATTCTGTATTCCATTTGCATTCATTTTGTATTTCATTTACATTCATTATGTGTATCATTTGCTCGTAGTTTGTATTCCATTTGCCTTCAGTAGGCATTCCATTTGCATTCATTATGCATTCATTTTGTATTCCATTTGCATTCATTTTGTATTCAATTTGCACTCATTTTATATTCCATTTGCATTCATTCGCTATTCCATTAGTATTGATTCTGTGTATCATTTGCATTCATTCTTCATTCCGTTTGCATTAATAATCTATTCTATTTGAATTTGTTATGTATTCCATTTTGTATTAATTCTGTATTCCATTAGCATTCATTTTGTGTACCATTTGCATTCATTCTCTATTCCATTAGCATTCATTCTTCAGTCCATTTGCATTAATTATGTATTCTATTTTGAATTTGTTATTTATTCCATTTGCATTTATTATGTATTCTATTTGAATTCGTGATGCATTCCATTTGCATAAATTCTGTATTACTTTTGCATACATTCTGTATTCCATTTGCATACATTTTGTATTATGTTTGTATTCATTCATTTCATTAACAGTAAGCCAATTTGATAGTTTTTTCTTCTTCCCCATGTCATGAAAAATCTATAAGTTGTGGTTTTAGTTTTATACATGATAAAGTTACTGATTGTCACAGTTTGCGACTGAGTTTCACCTTCTTGTGCAAAAGATTTAATGAAATACATGGAAAGAAAAGCCTTCACATAATAATGTCAGTGTGAAAAAGCATGATATTATTAAAAGGCTGGTAAACTGTCAGTGTGAATAAAAAAACAGGGTATTATAACAAGGCTGATAAAATGTCAACGTAAAAAATCATGGCATTATACCAATGCTGATAAACTATCAATGTGAAAGAGCATGGTATCATAACAAGGCTGGTAAAATGTCAGTATGTAAAAGTGTGGTATAATACAAAGGCTGGTAAAATGTCAATGTGAAAAAGCATGGTAGTATAAAAAGGCTGGTAAACTGTAAGTGTGAAAAAGCATGGTATCATAACAAGGCTGGTAAACTGTCAGTGTGAAAAAACATGATATAATACAAAGGCTGGTAAAATGTCAGTGTGAAAAAGTGTGGTATAATACAAAGGCTGGTAAAATGTCACTGTGATAAAGCATGGTATCATAACAAGGCTGGTAAAATGTCACTGTGAAAAAAGTGTGGTATCATAACATGGCTGGTAAACTGTCAATGTGAGAAAGTGTGGTATTATAACAAAACTGATAAAATGTTAATGTGTAATAATGTGGTATTATAACAGGCTACTAAATGGACATTCCCCCTAGCTACTATCACTAACATCAATGAGATCTTGTTGCCAAGGTTAGACTACACAACAAACTCTTGAATATCAAATGTTTGAGTAATTTGAAATTAGTTGGTTAAGTAATTGCTCTACAGGTCCATATCAGATAATGTATTGCATACCCAATTTACTTTATATGCATGATTTGGCATTCAATAGAACTGACTGGTCCATATCAGATAATGTATTGCATACCCAATTTACTTTATATGCTTGATTTGGCATTCAATGTAACTGATTGGTCTATATTTCTGTATCACACCCAGATTTAAAAAAAAACAACAGTCTTGATAACTCGCACCCTGTTAACTTGGAAGCCTGCTTACAGTGCAGGGTTGGGAATGATCCCGATGGATCGTGAATGGATCCAATTTTTTAAACTACAAAATATTCCCAAAAATGTATTCATATTTATTGAACTTGAAGAAAATCGTGATCGAAATTGCTAACTGAAACGTTGATATATCATTCGTTTTATGGTTGAAAGCAGCTGAGAGGACCTGGAATTTTAATCAACATTATGAAATTATCAGCCATTATCAGGGGGTGGGGTGGAGCAAGGAGAAGATGAAAGAGATAAGGCTGGTTAATACTGCACAAATGCATCTTTATTTTAAAGTCCGATGATGGAAAACACTAACTCCTTACCCACACTCTCAAACTACTGAAGAGATGCTTCCCAGATATGATATATACCAGTGTAGCATTTCTAAATATGCAAATTCAGTAATATCCAGAAATTATGTATAGGGGATGAGAATTTGGACATTTGCAACATCAATTCAGACTATTTTTTAAATATATATATTAAAAAAAATACATTTAACGGTGGTACAAAATCAGCATTATTTCTCCGCGGATAAGATAATATTTCAAATTTCTCATTTGACACCGGTTACTGCTCCAAGGGGAGGCTACTCCGATTGGTTTCTGACGTACAAAAGAAATATGACGTTCATACAGAAGATCATTCTTTAGGTAAACTTTTGTTTTGAACACAATTGCACGTGGTAATCTCCAAAAGGTCGCGTTTATTCGTCCTTCTTTTAAAATTGTCCTCTTCAGTTCGGTAGTGTTCAGGAAGAATAATATTGATTATAACTGTTACGTGTTTTCGATGAGTGCCTGACACAGCTGTACTAGTTCTACTAACTCAAAATATGGGTTCTTTGCTGGTAAAAATATGCTTTTAGGGCATAAAGTAACCCGTGAATATAACCTTTTAAATCAATGCCTGCTTAAGATCAATAATTAAATGTAGACAATAATTACAGTTTAAAGGAAATCAAAATATTCGTGTTACAAGTAACACGACAACCTAGTTCTACAATGTAAGACATAGCACATGCTATTTTTGTTTTAGTGCTAGGTCCCAAAAATTTATAGCATGACTCAGGAACATCAAACACATTGCAGACCAAAATTTATATGTAATTACTTACTGTGCTGTTTTTATCCTTGCGGAATCAAAATCTGACACTAGCAAATGCATGCAGTTTTATGTTCTATTGACTTGTATGTGAATTTGTTGAAATACGACAGTAGTCGAGGTAAGCCAAAGTATAGGTATTGTTCAAATAGGTTCATGTAGGGGATATGTTTCTTGAATGAAAGGAAGTGTTGCTTTCAGTTCCAATAATAATAATAATAATAATAATAATAACGAGGACTTTGTATAGTGCCTAATCTTTAGAAGCTCTAAGCGCTTTACAACATATATAATGATATGACTACAAAAAACAAAATACCATGAAATTAGACAAAAAATCCTGAAAATATTTAAGGTAGGAAACATTATTAGGTCTTTAAGTTTGTTCTTGCAGTTGAAAAAGGTGAGTTTTAAGAGCACTCTTGAAAGGGATCACTGTTTCTTTGTGTCTAATTTCAATGGGCAATTCATTCCATGTTGCTGGGCCCTGGTATGCAAAAGAACATTGGCCATATAACTTTGTTTTCATAGTGGGAATAATGAGTATACAATTGTCAGAAGTGAAGTGTAAGTATCTTGCTGGTGTATACACATGGGTGAGACCAGATAGGTATGTTGGACTGGAGTCCTTTAGTGAAATGTAGCACAGAGAAAAAAATTGTGTTTGATTCGAATTGATAGCCAGTATAGGGTACAGAGCAGTGGTGAGGCATGCTCTGATCATGGTACTCTTAAGCATGATCCGAGCAGCTGTGTTTTAAACTTTTTGAAGCTTCTGGAGTAGATATTAAGATGAACCAGACAGAATTGAGTTCCAGTCTTGAAAGTACTAATCAACACAAGTGTTTTAGTGGCATTAACTAAAAGATATTTGCGAATGGAGCTGATGCATCTCAGCTCAGGATATGCAGCCTTGCAAATGTTCATGACATGTTGATGCAGTGTGAGAATAACAGTAGGTATAATATACTTTGATTCATTTCGTTAAAGAATAAAATTTCAACTTAACCTGATTTCTGCATTCCCAGCTTTACTCCCCTTTCCAGCCAACTGAAATGTAGGCCAAAACTACTTGAAAACAGGTCCATTTGTTTTGTGGGAATTTTAATTTATTAGAGAAAAGAGATCAGAATAAGTAAAGTCTGACTAAAACATTATGACTTTACTTTGTAGAAAAGCATCGTTGTTTTGGTTGCCAGTTGTATGCATATTCCTGAAAATTTGACAGTTCGTTACTATGTTGTTCGACATCAAAACATGCTACACAGTGCTGTTAGTTAGACACACATAACATAAACATGTGTTGAAGTCTTACATGTAGGATTACATGATAATCCAACCCAGTGACAATTCCACCAGTTGTATGGGAGGCAACCCAGTTACTTATATTTGGGACATCTCTAACCATATCAGTGTTGCATTAAGTGCACAAATTAACTTACCCTGGCAGTTTGTTGCAGCTGTTGCTATTGGGACACATTTACTGTGCATCTTAAAATGTTGTTATGGAAGCTGTCACATCATTGTCAGCAATCCAGTATAGTTTCAGTTTGTTTGTTTTTATATAGGGTTTGTGATTGTAATCCCATAACAAGGGAATCAATAAGGGCATTACCCTATAATTGATTTTCTTTTAATTATTATTTCTTAATTAAGATAATTTATTATTCAGCTGATGCATTTTTTTTCAAGCTTTTCAAGAGCAGGATTTTTGTCAAAAAGTCACTGACCCCCATCTCACACGGTTGTAAATTAAATGGTTGGTTAGACTGTTAGATCAAGCTCTTTGCATTGCTACTCATTTTCTTCTCTGATAAATACAAAACAAACATCACCACTCCCTCAATAACTTGTGCCCTGATAATTTATGAACATGCTTATACATGGCATGGATCCCATTTTTTGTCACTAGAAAATGCCTCCAAATATGGCCCCTATTTGTTGAACATGGCAACATTGTGATCCAAACTCTGATATATCACTCATTATTATTGCTGAAGGCAGTTAATTGTCCCCAAAATTTGAACCAGCATCATGTAATTCACATTTTTAATAAGGTCATATACTTTGTGATATTTTTTTTTTAAAATTAACATTTATAGTACACAGTAAATACAATACACAATACACAGTAAATAACAATACACAGTAATTAATAATATTAGCAAAATGAAAATGTCTCTACCATCTAATGAGTACAGTGCTAATAAAAAAAAAATTAAAATTTAAAAAGGTTTTGTCAAATGAAATTCATGTCTTTAGTTCAGTTTAATTGTAATCCTCATAAATACGATGAAAAATGTCAATCTGCTGTCACATCTTTGTCAGTTAGCATTTGTGTAAGAACCTAATTAAGTGCTCTTTATATCTGACTTGAAGTACTTCTTGTATTGCTGCACTAAATTAAAACTAACCTACTTTGTAATATCGCATTAATTATGCTTTTTGTGTCAAATGGTATGAAGGGAGTGAAATAAAATGAAAAGTTAAAATGCATGCAAAAGCTACATGTGTAAGAGCTAATGGTTACAGTTATTTTCTAGATCAACTCATCAATTTATCGGTCAAACACTTATACATGATTGAAGGCAACCAAGCAAAATGAGTACTTGGCGAAATAAGGTCAGAGATACAGTTTATTGTGGAGAAGCAAGTTTCAGAGTTTGTTGTATTTCCTCACTCAGACATTCGTCAGTAACTCACACTCACATCTATAGTGCAGTCAGTGCTCAAAGACAGTTGTTGAAGACAAGTCTATGGCTGGTACATTTTTTAAAAAAGTCACACGCCCTGTCTCAATTTTGTTCACAAGCCAAGACTCCAATTTCCATGTACCCAAATTGGACATTTTAATATTTTGGTCACACTGTTTCTACACTTCAAATTTGAAAACAAAATCCTAATGAATGGTCTTGTATGTTTCAGGTGAAGCAATGTTTTCCTCCAGGTTCTGAGGTCAGCGATTGTCTAATTTCTTTAACAGCATCCTTCTTACCACGTGTTCATGGTCATTAACATCTGAAGTAGGTATATCCTGGATTCTCTTTATACTTTTGTTCATAGGTGCCGCTTAATATGTTTTTCCAAAGTTTCAACTGTGATCATTAGCTTTGGACAATTCAATTAAATTTGTTAACTTTAACTTCTTAAACAATGCAACAGCAATTCAATAAGACCATTACAAATAATAAAATCACTTAAGTATTTTTTTGCAGAAATCATTTTTAGTAAGTATTTCCTATTTATTTCAACTCCGCCATATGACGTTTGATTTTTAACCAAAGATTGAAAAACTATTTGAACCCTTTATTACTCATATTACTCTGAAAATACATCCGTGTTTAGCACGATGTCTTGGTTACAACAATAAAGCAATCAATTAATAGCTTGCTGTGTATACCGTATTTTGTTGTGTATAACGCGCACTTTTTTTACCTAATTTTCTTATCTTAAGTCGAGGGTGCGCGTTGTATACAAGAACTAAAAAAAAAAGATTTTTTTCCAGGTCGATCTGAAGAGGATGAAGGCACTCACTACTTGTGAAATATTAAATCCATTGTACATTGCATTGTAACTAAAATGTTTACCGGTACTAGCCGTATTAAAGAAATAAATAATGCTTACAAATAGTCTTCTTTGATTGCTTATGTTAATAAACTGGTTTCATTTCACGTCACTGTGTCAAGTTTTGTTCTGTGCCACGGCCGGAAATACATGTACATAACGACTGGCAACTTGTTCAAAAGCTGTGCAAAGTGCCGCATTGGAGCGGAACAAATACCACTGTGTGGATTACCGTACTTGTTCCGTAAATGTTCAGTACCGTATTCCATAACTGTTGATCTAATCGAATTTTTCTTCGTTTATTATTGGTCGAATTGAAATATAATATGTGTAGAATTCAACTAGTGTTAATGTTCTCATCAGAGCATCTGTTGGGGACATATATATTTTTGCGACTACGGGTTCTTTCTTACGGGAACACTGATACGTTGTGGAACAAAATAATCAATGTATGAAGTCGGTAAACATTTTTTTCCTCTTTGGAAAATAAGCTTGTTACTAAGTTTTATTTCTCATCTTAAATCATAGTATTTGAGATATCTTTGCGATTATACAGTGATCAATGGCTTCAATGCTTCATCGACTCGGTGTGGTCTTTTCACGGTAACCGGCGCCAGGTAAGCTTTGATGCGCTCAACATAGTTACAATGCTTTGTCTCGGTGAGCAGTATTTAATTGATTCAGGACATACAGCGACTTTTCGAAAGTGATGAAGACAAAGTGGAATTTGAGGGATTTGATGCAATAGACTGCGTCAACTAGACGAACATTTAAGGGCCAACAATAAAATCGGAAAGATACAATATCAATATTGCCACTTTTTCATTCACTATCTAAAATGACCAACTGTTGTTTCACTATGAAAACGGAGGGAAATAGCGGTAGTCAAAATTTTAAATTGCATTGTATCATATGCGCGTTATATGGCAGAACTACGTTTTTTCCACTTATTTTGGGTCGAAAATCGGGGTGCGCGTTATACATCGGTGCGCGTTATACACACCAAAATACGCTACATGCCAGACAAACATCATTGCAGCATTGGTTACAAACATTGTTGGATCATTTAAACTGGTTCTGCCTGGATTCTGTTTGTTTTGTTTTGTTTGTTTGTTTGTTTGTTTTTTATGGTTTAACGCCATTTTTCAGCACAAATATAGGCTATACATGGCAGCCAGTATTAATGGTGGAGGAAGAACCCGGAAAACCCCCGGTAAGAACCACCAATCCACGATAAGCTACTGGCAAGTTATCTCACATAACCACATTGGCCAAATCTGAGACTCGAACTCACACAGACAGTGGTGAGATAGCAGTGATCCGTAATGGACAGCGCTTTAGACCACTCAGCCATTCGGGGCCCCTCCTGGATTCTGTAATGCACATAAATATCCAAAATTAGAATCGCAACTTAGAGCCATGTGAGCACTAGTAAGATTAACCCAGGCAGTCGATACCCCATTAACCCAGGCAATCGATACCCCATTAACCCAGGCAATCGATACCCCATTCAAAGGTTCCATGCTTCGTTTGTGTGCAAAGCTTACAGACTATCAAAAGAAGTATGCTTAAGTTAGTAGATGAGGGGCATGCGGATAAATATTAATAATTTACTACTCATTCAAAATCTTGAAAAAGATTATGTATTTAATCAGCATGATTAAAGTTTTTTCATGCAAATTAAGTTTTTTCCCCACAAAAAGCCAGACTGGCACCTCACTTAGAACACAGGAGTACAGTCGTTGTGTTAACTCCTAGTTACTAAGTACAAATGATCTGATTTAGAGGATTTGAGGGTGATATAAATGTCATTTATTTTCATCTTCACACTTATTATAGATGGTACTGTAGTTCAGACTTCACTGTTGCTGAATTTATATATTGATTCATTGACAACAATCTTTCTGCATCTAACCTGAGACAGGGTGATGTTACCATGTTGAGAGCTGTTGTATATGTCAGAATTACCAAAATTTGTATGGTGTTTGCAGTATGTGCAGAGTAAAAATGAATGCAACATGCTACTGTTTTTCATGAATTCAGATTCCATCAAGCATAGAGTACTGAGAGTTAGTTTAGTTGGGTTTTCTCACTATGCAGATGGTTTATCCTTCTTAGAATCCATTTTTGACATTTTGCCAGCAAACGTTAATCAAGCTGTTATAGTGTCTCTGTTCCTAATTGTATTATTCCAGCATATTATTGCATGTTAAATATGGAGTAAAAGAAATGTAATAATGATTATAAGTTTTAATAAAGATGACTTAAATATTCAAGGCAATCAAGTGTATTAACTTTTGTTTTTTTCTTAAAACTTAAGATTTTATCATATGAATTTATGTTCTTTTTCAGGTTGTTGCAAACCATGGGAGGCTAGTTACCTATGATACACCAGAATGGAAAAGAGAAGGATTCTGATTCTTTCTGTAACATATTGTGCACTGTTTATTGCAACACATTTTGTTAACAAGGTGAGATAATTAATACTGTTTTGTTAACAAGGTGGAATAATACTGTTTCAGTATGTATTTTCAGGCAGACTTTGTTAAATTATCTGTTGATACAGATTTGTATGTCTGTTTAAATTTACAGTAAATGTGATTCAAGATCATTTCAAAACATTTTTGATTGAGAGAATGTCTTGATCATATGCATGAATTGCATCAAAATTTTGTCAATTAAGAAAGAACTGTTGATATTTACATGAAATCGTATTGCATTCTCAATGTCACTCTTCTGGAATAACCGTTGGTCTGCGAAATTGTTCAAAACATTTACAAGAAATAAGATGCAATACATGCATACGGTTTAGTAAGTACACAAATACTGAGCACACATTTCTCGATCCTGCCATACTTTGTGGGATGGAAACAGCTGTTAAAACCTGACTAGAACACGAAGGTAATTATCCCATTTTTATCCAAAAGTAGAGAGATCCCATCATATCCAAAGGGAATTAAGTCTTATTATACAAGATAGGAACATTGTGTATGACATCGTTGCAGTGCAAATATTACAATGGGTTTTAGCCACAATTTTTGAAGCACACAGTGCAGGTTACATTGAATGTAGTTTTCATCAATTACTAGTTGGATGCAGATTTTTCATGAGGTACCCATCTTTGAGATTGATAACTGGACAAAAACATTAATTTTGTAGTTTGCTATTTACAGTACATTAAGAACTAAGCAGCTATTATGTCGTATAGGGGGAAATCCCGCTATAACACGATGATTGGAACCAAGGTGTGTTCTAACAGTGGTGTGCTATTATACGATGATTGGGACCATGGTATGCAATAACACAATAGTTGGGCATTCGTGTGCCATAACGCGATGGTTGGGGCTATGGTGTGCTATAGCATGATGATTAGGGTCATGTTGTGCCATCCTTTTTTATTATGTACCATGCAGTATGGAAACGAGTTAATTAACAAAAAAATGCTGCATCTGAGTCATCTACAAGACAAAGGAAGGGGTGGGTGTTACCAACTTAAATTTATTCATATTATGTGAAAAATACTAACTGAAGTCTGAAGTCAAACGAGAATTAATTTCACAAGAACATAATGGAACATAGAGGACAGTTATGTTTCAGTATGGAGTGTTAGGGTCACTCAGGGGTCTTGTATATATTATGCCTTGAAAAATTTCTTTGTTGTACATTGTATTCTGTTTGGAATTTAAATAGTCAATTTTATGCTAATAAGTTTATACAGATGTTTGAAATGCTTCATAAGAAACCATCACAAATTTATGTTATTCATGCATGATGAAACTGAATTTGTTTAATGGACTATGCTGTTTCTCCTTCAAATATGTTCTCTCATTAAAATGCATTAGACATATTATCCTCCTTCATCACAGTGCCAAGGGGAGGTAATGAGCAAGAGTTACTGCCCTTTGGCTATTGATTAACACATAAAAAGATAAATTTTCATATATTAATATGGCTGTATTCACGAGGCAGTGGCCTAACCAAAGGTGAATGGGTAAGTATTCAGAAAGAAACATAATTTACTTAAATTCTAAGTACAAGATTAGTATACAGACTTAATTTTTTTTTTTTTATTAAAGCTTATACACATGTATTGACCTTATATTGTAATTAAGACTTACATTTTAACAGTCTTAAACAGCTTTAATAAAAGTACAGTGTAACTACTATAAAAAATTTGGAAGTAGCCATTAGATTTCTTAGGTAAAGACAGATCTCCAGTTATTCTCTACAAGATAGAGGAAATAATAAATGAAATAAGCACTAAATTTAATTGAGAAAAGAAAATGTTGATAACGGTGCATTTGCTCTATAGTACATGTACAGCAAAAACAGGAACTGCATGCTTGATTATAGCAGCAACCCTCCACCGCTACAACATAAATAGTTCTGTTCCAAAGTCAAAAGTACTTTCTAGTGGTAGTACATGTAACCTGAAATTTTCATATTTACTGTAGGATGAAAAACAATAAACACCATATCAGCAATGTACCATAGCAGTTAGCATCTTTATCAGAATAATCTGAAAATGATGCTTGCTATTGAGGCTATAATTTAGGAAAAAAGGCATAATTATCATCATCATCATTATTCAGTTTTTAATTTTTTAAAAACATTGTCAGATTGTTACTGTAATTTTTTTATTTGATAATTTTTTGATAGTTTACAATCACTTATTAATTAGGTACATTAATGAACTTATCAACTCGGGTTGTTGTTGTTGTTGTTGTTTTTTTTATATAGTTTTATGCCATTGTTCAGCACAAGATAGGCTGTACATTGCAGCCAGTATAACTGGTGGAAGAAGAAACCAGGAAAACCCTGAAAGAACCATGAGGCGCAAGCTTTCTCACATACTTACATTAGCTGAGTCCAAGAACTTGAACCCATGCAGACAGAGGTTAGATGGCAGTGATCTGGAATGGTGAGCTTTATAGACTACTCGGATTTCTTGAGGTAATCTTGTGTTTGAGGAATACTTTTGGCAGATTAACAACATTTAACAACATTTAACAACATTAACAACATATATATTACTACTGCATTAAGTCAGACTTGGTAATAATTTTAACATTTTAGAAATTATTGAAGAAGTTGTGAAACTTCAGGAGTCATGCAGAGACTTTGTTGTATCCATTAATGTTTTTATACAAAATTTTGTTTTATCTATCTAATTCACAGATAAAACTGATATCTTCTAATTTCTGTTTTAGTTTCACATTAAAGTTGGGCAAGTGTGAAAGTCATTATTCAGCAACACAGGGACATTGATATTCACTAGATTTTGAGAAACATTTGTTGTAAATTAAGCATGATGTTCTAGTGAATGTTTTAGTATAAAGAAAATACTGAATACTTAGCACTAATTTGGAATAAAAATATCATTACGTTTAAACTATAAAATTAAATTGTTTTTTTTAAAATATTTTTTCCAGTATGTGTTGTCAGTTCTGAAGTTTCAGTACCCCACTATCTTTCAAGGGTGAGTAGAATCAGATTGTGAATGTGTGTGTGTGTGTGTGTGTGTGTGTGTGTGTGTGTGTGTGTGTGTGTGTGTGTGTGTGTGTGTGTGCATGTGTGATTATGATTTGTAACTTAGCTTTAACAATTTTTCTTTCATGTCACTATTATGTCTGCAGTGAGGCAATTTATGCCTAGCACTGCGGTATCATGCTTCAGACATGTAGCCTGATGTCTCACCCAGTCACATTATCCTAAGACTAACCTCTTGATGCTGATTGTCAAGCGAGACAGCTGTTAGTACCATTTTTAAAAGTCTTTGGTGTGACCAGGCCGGAGTTCAAACCCATGACCTCCTGCTTCTGTGGTGTGTGAATGTGTTTTGCATGCATATATATATATATTCCATTGTTTTGCAATTAAAAATTTCTTATGCATGAGATTTATTTTTTTTATATTGTATCAGTGGATTGAATTGAGTTATTTCAGGTATGTTGACATGTTGATGTAATGTAGATGAAAATTATAAAGTACTTAACCCAAATAGTCAGACCACACAGTTATCTGGTAAACATAAAGGAAAAACAGCCTTTTATAATGATGGAATTAAGTAATTATTCATTTTGATAACTGTAAAAGCTATGATCATTAGTGTTACATTGATCTGACATGCGGTTGCAGGCTTTTTTATATTTATCCTTGGAGAGTTACAAAGGGAGACAATGCAGTGATGCTCACCAATTCTATTTCTCACTAAAATGGATTAAGTTGCATGATATAAAGTTGGTAAATATGTATGATCTTTTTATTTTCCATTTTTCAGTAAATAAAACTGGATTTTCATTTATTTCTGATAAGCGGTGAACATCTCAGAGATGTGTTTGAAAGTTCTTGTGGTGTCAGGACTCTTCATTGTTATTTTTCACCTTGGTAATGTTTTTTTTGGATGTAGTCTGTTTGGTCTTCATGCCTGTAATAACCATAGACCATGATTAATACATTGGCAATTCCACATTTAAATTCATGAACCACTCAAAGTTATTTGGCTTCATTACAGATTGTGGACCATGATTGATACATTGGAGTTTTAAAGGTGCAATCACATGAAACTTTTATTTAAGGAATATGTGATATGTTTTAGAATTTCACATGTAAGATAATATTATTTTGGCAATGCATTTCGTTTTCTTTAATTTTATCGATATTATTCATGGGTTATGTTTGTAGACAAATTTTCTTGTAAGAATTTTACCGTAATGTCACAGTTTTGCAAACAAAAAAGAACATAAGAAATTCAAATCGAATTATTTATTTCGTAAAGAACTTTGACAGATTCTCATGCAAAAAAGTATTTGAAGCAACTTGACTGTTGCCTGTGGCATGCAGTTTTTGCTGGAATTCCATGATTCATTGCTGGTTGTGAAAAAGTGAATGTATTAACATTTCAAAGTTCTGCAATTTAATAATAATAATAATGAGGACTTTGTATTAGAAAGATATTAGAGGAGGGAGATTTTGTTAAATTGAAGAAAATGTTGCATCAGGAAAAAGACCGTTTAATTGCGCTTTTAAAATTTTGATAGAGGATTTTCACAGCATTCAGACTTTGTGAATTTGACTTTACGAAAGTGAAAGTTAAAGTGTTGTAGACTAATTAAAGTGAATGATGTGTATAAACAATTTATAATTTTATTTTGTGTCTGTATTCTCATACTCATCCTCATGGATTGAGCCGATTTGTGACAAGAATTTTAAGTAACTGGAGTAACAGGTAAGTAGGAAATAAAAAATGTTTTTAAGATCGTTTTCTGTAATTATGGCATATATTACATAGATTACTCTTTTTATACTCAGATTGCACTTTTTTGCCACTAATATTAATAATAATGACAAATACTTTTTATCCATTCCAAAAGTAGATTATTTATTTTATTTAGGGGTAGGGAATCCCTTTATTTAAAGAGCCAGGCCACCCCCATTAAAAGTCTATCCCTAAAGATAAAATCTGCTTTGCTTTTTGAATTTGACCTGACATGGCTATGGACTGTGGGTTTTGAGGAGGACTAATTAATGCTGACTATTGCAGGCCAATTAGGCTTGTTAAAGGTACATTTTCCCATGTTGGTATTAAATTTGATTAGGAGGAACAGTTAATTTTCTACAGAGCTAGCCGATTTCTGTGTGGTCATGTAGGCCGACCTTGCAGACCAAAGGAAGAATTAATGCTAAGTTAACTGCTAGTTATATCTATCTGTATGTGTGTGTGTATGTATATATACATACATACATGTAAAATCAATTATAACATTATAACATGATTCTTGGTGTCCGAAGAATAACATCTTGAAATAAGCAGAATTGTGTTAACAACTTTTTCGAAAAACTTCCCCATAGAAAATGTGCCATGAAACTTCAATGTCATCAGTTTTAACTAACCTCTTGATCATATAATCTGCTAGGAAAATGGATAATGGCTTTTCTCAGGCCATGTATTTAGGGTGTTAAAAAGAGAGGTTGCCTTGAATTAATAAATGGAAGCCCTGCTGTCATTGCATTTTAAGCAGAATCATGTTATAATGAATTGCATTGTAATGGGTTTTACCTGTACATGCATGCATACATACATACATACATACATACATGCATGCATGCATGCATGCATGCATGCATGCATACATACATACATACATACATACATACATACATACATACATACATACATACATACATACATTTCACATTTACGTGTCAACATCGTTATTTGAACCATACATATGTACATGCATACACACATGGACAGAGTCACACACACACACACACACACACACACACACACACACACATATTTTATCTGCATGTTTTACCATAAAATATTCTACCCAAAGCAAAAACTATATATTATGCTGACACATTTGATCAATTAAATCAATACCAATGGTAAATGTGCCTGGTATTCCCTGTACATATGAATTGATGCTACGTGATCACAGTGAGAATTCAGTCTTAACCACTGAACTGCTTTAAGCTTTCAGATAAATATGATTCATGTCTCATATCTAGAAAACAGAAATAAATAAATAAAGTGTTTTTAACAAAATCTTTTCAGATGGCAAACTCTTGTAGGATTCCTGATGCTTAGTCTTTTGGTACAAACAAAACATCTTCCTCCACTACTAAAGGACAATAACCGGTTAGTATTAGGCTTAAAAATTTGTATCTCATAGTGAGTATCAGGCAAGTTTTGTGTTGCTGCTGACAGATCTGAATATCCTATAGTGTACCTGACAGGATTAGTTTTATATTTGACAAGTCTGAATATTTTACAGGGGTCCTGACAGGATTAGTTTTATATTTGACAAGTCTGAATATTTTACTGGGGACCTGACAGGATTAGTTTTATATTTGACAAGAATGTAGCAGCTTGTGGTGGGAACATTTGACGTTTTTGTACTAATATGCTGGCCGTTGGTAGTGCTAGAGAGGTGGCCGTTCTTGAGGGGTACTTTTGAATACAAACTCATTGGTGCCAAGGGATTCTGGATATAAGAAGCTGATGTCCACTTATTAGGGAGGTCATTTAAGAGGGGAATATGTATTTGACAAGTCTGAATACTTTACATGAGACCTGACAAGGGTAGTGTTATTATTGAAAAATCTGAGTATCTTATTGAGGACCTGACAGGTACAAGCTTAAAGTCTAGTCCATGATATCTGTATGTTAGGTTTATGCAATGTCATGAATAAAAGGGGTCCCCAAGTAGCCTAAAGTGCTCTCCATTACAGATCATTGCCATCTCACATCTGTCTGCATGGGTTTGAGTCTCAGATTCGGCTAATGTGGGTATGTGAGAAAGCTTGCCAGTAGCTTCTCGTGGGTCATTGGTGAAAAAATGGTGTTTAAACCCTACAACAACAACAACAACAACAAGGGGCCCCGAGTGGCCGAGTGGTCTAAAGCGCTGTCCGTTACGGACCACTGCCATCTCACCTCTGTCTGCGTATGTTCGAGTCTAAGATTCGGCAAATGTAGATATGTGAGAAAGCTTGCCAGTAGCTTCTCGTGGGTCGGTGGTTCTTTCCGGGGTTTGTCCGGTTTCTTCCTCCACCATTAATACTGGCCGCCATGTATAGCCTATATTGTGCTGAAAAATGGCGTTAAAACCATAAAAAAAAAAAAAAAAACAAAAACAACAACAACAACAACAACATAACATCCAAATCCATTTATTTGCAGCCCTGTCCAGTGATCAAGAAGATTAATGCCTGTGTATATGTTATATATTATTCATTTAAAATATATTTAATCATAGTTAAGATAAGGGGATCTTTAAAGGACAGTATCATCAATGTGTCATCATCATTGTATTTTTAGAGTACTTCCAGGGTAAATTTATGTATATTTTAAAATTAAAGTTGCAGTCCAGACTTTTTGAATCATTTGAAACTGTTTTGAGTTGATTTAAAAGTTAGTCTGATCTGTCTTGAATAGTTTTATAAGTTACTGTCATAACTCATTTTACAAATTCTAATCTAGACTGTTTTGGCTCATTTTAAAAGTTATAATCTAGACTGTTTTAGACTGTTTTGACTCATTTTACAAGTTCTAATCTAGACTGTTTTGGCTCATTTTAAAAGTTCTAATCTAGGCTGTTTTAGACTGTTTTGACTCTTTGTAAAAGTTCTAATGTAGACTGTTTTGACTCATTGTAAAAGTTCTAATCTAGACTGTTATGGCTCATTTAAAAAGTTCTAATCTAGACTGTTTTGGCTCATTTTAAAAGTTATAATCTAGACTGTTTTGAATCGTTTCAGAACTGAGATAGCTCTGTGGCTCCCAGGGATGATTTTCTTTGTTTTGTCTATCTATTCTGGATCCAGAGCTCTATCTAGATTGGTATGTACGGATGGATGGATGGATGGATGGATGCATGGATGGATGCATGCATGGATGCATGCATGCACGTTTGTAGGTAGATAGATAGATAGGTGTGTGTGTGTATGCATGTATGTATATATATATATATATAAATATAATGTGTGTGTGTATGCATGTAGGTAGGTAGGTAGGTAGGTATGTTATATATAGTGTATTTGTACTTAAACTTCAAAATTATAAACTGCGGGAGTGACCCTTGGTTCTTTTCTTCCATTTATTGTTTGGAAGTAATTTGCAATGAGAGGTTGGTGTATTAGTAATTTGCAATGAGAGGTTGGTGTATTAGTAATTTGCAATGAGAGGTTGGTGTATTAGTAATTTGCAATGAGAGGTTGGTGTATTAGTAATTTGCAATGAGAGGTTGGTGTATTAGTAATTTGCAATGAGAGGTTGGTGCTGCTGTATAAGTAATATCAAATGTCACAGTCGAGTGTAGTAGATGATGATTGATTCAGGGGATTACTCACAACTATTACTTGACCATAGTGGTGAAGACTCAGACTACAAGATGCATGCATGACTGGATTTTTGTCTTTATTGTCAGACCTGACCACTCTTTTGGTGTTGTCAGTATGAGGTCCCAAGGTGACCAAATTTTTCAAAGCATTTGCCTTTTCCAGTCACTGCTAAGTCACGTCTCTCTGCATCGGTTTGAGTTTAGGGTTCCGCCAATGTGGGTATTAAAGAATGCTTGCCATTAGCTTCCTGTGGGTTGGTGGTTCTTACGAGGGTTTGGCCAGGCTATTCTTCCATCAGTTATACTGGACTCAATGTATAGCCTGTCGTGTTGGTATGAAAATAATGCTAAGAAATCTACATGATTAATGAATGACTTGATATTTGTCTTTACTGTCAAATGTGAAAACTCAACCAGATTAATGAATTAACTTGATTTTTGTATTTACTGTGAGATGTGAAAACTTTTCTAATCCAGTCTCATTTTAGTAAAGGTTTTGTAATTCTTCAAATGTGTGCTCTGATCTTCATATTATTAAATACCAATTTTTTATCTGTATTATAATTTTAGAATATTATACTGAATATGTTTGCTACTAAGTTTAAGAATGTTTACGGTACAGTTTATTATATAAACATTTATTATATGAAGGCTTAGATATAAATGTGATAATTGTAAGATGTGTGATAAAAGATCACGTTATACAATCACTCATGAGTTGAATACAACTACAAACTGCACCGACCCATATATGCTGGCCCATCATTAATCTATGCTTGTTGTTCGTAGTAATCAGTAGACCCTAATTTAATTTTGTATAATGTCAGTTAGTCAAGATCTATGCTGTATTAGTAAATATGGTAATGACCCAGCTCTTTTATATAAATGCTTATTATTACATATTTATGCTTTAGAAGTTAATTGGATTCAATATAAATCACACTTAACGGAATTATTTGGTGTGAGACAAGTCTCTTACGCAATGTTTTCTTTAAGATTTTGTACAGTTTTGGAAATGGTCCATTTCACTTTACTGGGCAGGGTATAATCAGGTTAGCACTTCTCAGTATCGCTAATACAGCACATCCAGCTGACAGTAAATTAGTAAGGAATCTTGTCATCCTTATATATATGGTTTGTATTGTGGCTGGTGGATGACAATTAGGAAAACATTTTAGTTTTGAAAACTGAATTAATCAGAAGGTGCAAAATTCAAGACTTTATATGATTAGTTTTATTGATTGTTATTAGATTTTTGACTGCATTGGCTTAGTTCTTTGACTGGATTGGTTTTCTTTTATAATTAGACTTGACTATGTTTAGTTTTATGACTGGACTGGTTTAATCTTTACTGGTTTAGTTTTAGGACTAGACTGGTTTAGTTTTAGAACATGGACTGGTTTAATTTTATGACTTGAATCATTCGGTTATTTCCAATGTAATATTGTTTTAAATTTTCCCTGTATTTATATATGCATTAATTTTTAATGGGTAGTGGTTGTATGAGTTATTGTTTTTATGTTTTTCTGCATATGAATTTTTTTTCTCTAAAGAAAATGAGTTTTTTAAAAGGCGGTTGTAATTAATATGGTCAGTAATGTTGTTTTTATATTTTGTCATTTCAGCCCATTCCAGTTTTTTTGTCTCTTCACAATCTTGTAACTGTTATATCATGTACAGCGAACCTGGTCCTGCATAGAAAGGTATGTACTTGTTATATCTAGTACAGCAAATCCGTTTCTGCATAGAAAGGTATGTACTTTTTACATCTTGTACAGCGAATCTGTCCTGCATAGAAAGGTATGTACTTGTTATATCTAGTACAGTGAATCTATTCCTGCATAGAAAGGTATGTACTTGTTATATCTAGTACAGTGAATCTATTCCTGCATAGAAAGGTATGTACTTGTTATATCTAGTACAGTGAATCTTTTCCTGCATAGAAAGATATGTATTTGTTATATCTAGTACAGTGAATCTATTCCTGCATAGAAAGGTATGTACTTGTTATATCTTGTACAGTTAATCTGTTTCTGCATAGAAAGATATGTACTTTTTATATCTTGTACAGGGAATCTGATCCTGTAATAAGATTGTTATACTCCAGACAAAACAATGCATCAAAGGTCAATCATGTATTGATGGGAAACAGCCTAAAGACTTATTGAGTCATATCGAACATGATTGGCAATTATAAAATGCCACTTCTAGCTTTTTGCAAGTCTAAGAAGCCTCACTGTTTTAAAAATGTGCACCATCTTCCTGGGGATTTTTATGTGAACACAAAAGCTTGGATTATGTATGACATTTTTATATAGTGGATCAGGAAACTAGACAGAAAAATGAAAGTGCAAGGTAGAAAACATGTATTGCTTGTGTATAATTGTTCTGCATACATATGGATGATCTCCAACACGTCTAATTTTTCTTCCACCCAATTCCACATCATTCATTCAGTCGATGGATCAAAAACTACATTATTGAAAACTTCTTGCCGACAAAGAGCTGGCTACGATTGGTCAGCAAGAAGAATTTAAGGAAGATTTGCTAGGGACTCAGTACAATTTGAGGAAAGCTTAGGGAGTAGTGAAGCCAGAGGCCATACTCAACTGCTTTAAGCATGCTTTCTTTCCTGAAAATGATGAATTTCATGGATTTTCCTCATCAGATATCCCACATACTCTTGAAGAAGATGTCTTACATGAAACAAATGACAAGAAACAATGCCGCGCAGCTCTAGGTGATGATGACATTATTGATGCTGTAAAAATGGAATACGTTTCAGAAGACAGCATGGAAGACATTATTAGTTGATAATAATGTAAATGATAAATTGGAAACACTACCTTTGCCATGTGTTTCATGAAGAGGCCTTTTCAATGTGTGATGGTTTGACAAGATTTGGTAATATCGGAAAAGGTGCATACTTCTTCTCCAGTGAGAACTATCAAGATTCAAACAAAAGAAGCTTGCATGAAGTTCAGAAATGCATGTACTCTCTGTATCTTCCATGCCCACTTGTTGTGCAATCAACATTTAATTTTAATTAATTTAAATTAAAATTTATTGTCATTTCAGTCATTGATTATACTATAGATAATAATCTCAATTACATGTACATGTATTTGTATTTTGAGAGAATTCATAACTTGCTATTCCAGGACTTATTTTAAATGTATACCACTTGAGCTGACATTCTTACAATATTGTATTGTAAGAATCAGTTTATTTTAATACCTCTTTTGCATGTGACAATGTATACAATATTATGCCTTCATTAGCTGCATATCTGTTTTAGCTTTAATGTACAATCAAGGCCAACTTAAGTACATGTACTTGAAGCATGTAGATAACAACTATGCAACCATGTGCTAATGCCGACATTGAGTATCATAATGTTTTTCATATCAAGATGTGACCGATTTTTTTGTGTGGATTTTATTCCACAAAGGTAATCAAAATGTAATTTGTTAATATACAAGTGCATTTCACACTGGTTTGTCTTTGTATACTCAAAATTTTCATTGTTTTTTCAAATTGTAAATGCTACTCACTGATGACAGGTCATTTCTTACTTATGAATTTATTTTGTATCCTTTTTCACCACCACCCCAACACTTATCTCGACATCCGCCTATGTCGGCAGTATTTTATCAGGCCCTAGGATTTCGACATGAATGGGTAGGACTTTATGAAAAATGCTGACATCATATTAACGTCTCCGTGCACATCAATCTTATTTCTCCTTTGAATACACTCCCCAATCACATTATGTTAGGGGATATAAACCTGCTACCTCACGAATCCAGCCCTACTAAAAGACGAAAAATCTTCTTTCCTGTCTATCTCATATAGACAAAGGGCAATAACTCTTGCCCCTTACCTCCCCTTGATGCAACTACGAGTCACCAGTTTTTAAGCTTCGCTGGTGAAGATAACACCAACATTTTGACCTCTGACAATACAAGCCATAATTTTGTTTACTTGGTCCATCCGAAGTTTCGTTTGGATTTATTGTGTTGGGGAATTATGCTTCCACAGGTTGTAAACATTATTTTACAATTTGTTCCAAATTTGAGTGACTTTGTCACCTTTTATGGACTTCGGCTATTGAGACCACGTTGCAAGCACGATGTCGCGGTATACATGTTATCATTTAGAGTTTACGCGACACTGAATAATTTTGCTTACTCCGTTGGTAACAGTGGTGGTATTAGCGAATTAATAACGTGCTGAGTTGCTGATTGTGCTTAGTTTCTCTTCTTGTGTCGTTTCAGTAGAATAATTTCACGACACTGATAATTTCACTTACTCCGTTAGTAATGGTTGTGGTAGTAGCGAATTAATACCATGCTGAGTTGCTAATTTGTATTTTGTTTTCTCTTCTTGTGTCTTTCAGTACAATATTTCACGACACTGAATAATTTCACTTACTTCGTTAGTAACGGTTGTGGTAGTAGCGAATTAATAACATGCTGAGTTGCTAAGTGTACTTAGTTTTCTCTTCTTGTGTCGTTTCAGTAGAAATGTCAACAAAATGTTTGAAATGTAAGAAGTTCAAGGCTAGAGAAGACAACCATAAATCCTGCATTGCCTGTACCAAGTGTACTTCATCAATACCATGCAGTGTGTGTACTACTTGGACAGAGCAAATGTGGGCTGATGTAGTCTGAAAAGCAGCAAAAGGGAGGGATAAACAGAACAAGTCGAAGAACGATAGCACTGATGTCCTTAGCTTACACTCGAAGTCAGCCTCCATTACGAGTTGTGGGGGATGTTGGCCCCTCCCCCCCCCCCCCGAAAGTCACATCAGTGGCAATGGAGGAAAATAAGGCTGGCATGGTCCAGCAGTCCACCTTTGAACAGATGTGTTGTTTGGTCCAAGAAACGATGATGCAACTTTTGACATCAGGCCAGATATTTCCCTCGCCCGTTTCCACAGCTGTTTCTGAATCTTTGAGGGAATGTTCCCCCAATTTTAGGCTGCCCAGTGGGCGTATGTCCCCCCGCATGTCCGAGCATGGCTTTCGGGCCTGCAAGTCAGGACGCATGGGGTTTTTACAGGATCCATCGGATCACTTTCATTATGCAATCTCGCCGTCACCGGCTGTCCAGCAGGCACCGGCCATCCAGCCGTCCCAGCATGGTGACCTTATTGATTTAACAGGCCGATTATTACAGGATTATAGTGATTTATCCCTTCATAAATCTGTACTACCGGTAACATATCAATACTATGACGGAGATGTTATTCAGAAATCTATCCGTCCAGCCAGACCATTGGAGCGGCCAGTGCCGGTGATAGCTGGACCGTCGCCGACATTCCAGCCGACCACATGCCAGACAAACCAGCTGGCATTGCCGGCTGTCCATCGGTTCATGGCTTATCCACAAGGGAGAGTTAGTGACATTATCAGAGATGACGGAATTGCATCATCTATGCCACCTGGTATGCACTATCCAGATATGGAAGCTTTACCAGAACAGGACTCGGCACATAGTGTGACGAATTTCCTGCAAATCAGCAGTACACAGATCCAACCATGGAACGAACTGAGTTTAACTTCAAGGCCGCATTTAGGAAATTTATAGGGTGTTGGCAACCTCAGAATGCCCTCCACCTCCTTCCGCCACTCAAGACTACAAAGTTAGAGCATCTGTAGATCTGGACGAGGAGGAAGAGACTCCGTTCTTCCGTCTCCTTCCCCAGTCGGCAAAAAATTAAGGAGATTAATGATCATCTGTCAGGACGAATCGGGAATCCGGGGAATGCTAAGGCGTTCTTTTCAGAAAACCAAGTACCAGCGTCGTTCTCAGATCGCTAGTACAAAACTCACTCCGACGCCTTCAGTACTGATCTCCTGGCTCTGGATAAAAATATGGCAGCAGTTCACATGTCTGCTCCACTGTTTTATAAAGTGGACAAAAATGTGTTCCATACCACGTCAAAGCTAGTCCGAAATGTAGTCGCTATGTCTTCACTGTTAGATTTAGCCTCACTAGCCATTTTCTGGATTGCAGAAAAATCTGGCAATGACCACGCTTGGGAATCGACGGCCCAGATTGCTAGGGTTCTTAACAAGGCAGCTCACCATTCCATGGCCAATGCGTTGACTGCTTCTGCCAACTTAGACCTGATAAGACATGACGCATGTCTGCAGTTCACGTCGCTCAAGCCCCATCATACTCTGGCTTTATGGATGACTCCGTTTGGGTCACCTTTACTCTTTGGAGGAAAAATTGAAGAAATTCGGAGGCAGGCAGCTCAGGAATTGCCCCTCCAACACACGCACGCACCTCTTTCTTCCAGTGAAAGCTGGGAAACAGGATATCACCATGGCTGAAGTGGTTATTCGCTCAGCATACTCTGAGATCTCACAAGATCAGAGTAGACTCATGAAGATTACTGCTCATGAGATTAGAGCAATTTTGGCAAGCCTTGCATTTGCTCACAATGTTTTGATCCGAGATATAATAGACGCGGTTGGCTGGCATGCAGAGTCAACCTTCTCCAGTTTTTATTTCAGAGATTTGACCTCACAGAGGCAAACCTTGAATCTGGTAGGTCCTGTGTCGGCAGCCCAGATGACCACCAGACCCATTTAAAAGCAGCAGCACAGCCTCTCAGCTTCGCTGGATTCGCCAGTGGGAAAAAAAAAATTGTTTAGGTAAGAAGATTTCAATAACTATCTTCTTAACTGTATATAGTGGTCACTTATCACGTGACACTAGGCTGTGTTGCTGATGATCTTAGGAGAATGGGTTATTGTTCATATGGGGGAATCCAGCCATCATTCCCTAGAGGATACCCGGGGTGGAGGTCGGATGCTCTGCATTCCCTCCTCCTATTACCTATTCTCCTAACATAATGTGATTGGGGAATGTATTCAAAGGAGAAAGCAAATTTTTAGTAAATTATGTTTCTCCGAGAATACTTACCTGATCACATTACTAAGAAAAACCTCCCAGCCACCCCGCCATGCGAGCATCCTCATATATTATATACCGCTCAGCTTAAAAACTGGTGACTCGTAGTGGTAGCAAGGGGAGGTAAGGGGCAAGAGTTATTGCCCTTTGTCTATATGAAATAGAAAAGACGATTTTTCATCTTTTGGTAGGGCTAGATTCGCGAGGTAGCAGGCTTATATCCCCTAACTTAATGTGATTGGGTAAGTATTCTAGGAGAAACATAATTTACTAAAAATTTGCTTTCTTGTTAAAATCACACATTGTATAAAACTCTGAAGCTTTTGCCCATTGGCTAAGTAATGCCAATCCTTCAAGTGTTTAACAATTGTTATAGAAATAAAGGCTTTGACTTGAAATATTTTAGCTTTTAATACATGGTAATATTTATCTAATGGTGCTACAGTTGAGGCTTTTGTCTCTGCTGGCAAGTTGTTCAGTTTTAAACAAATGTTTGTCTAAATTTTTTAAATTTAATTTATAATGCAGTAATATCATCCCAAACGTAGGTCACTGTAACACAAATTTTGGCATCAGAAGTTACACATAAGATGTAACATCAGAAGTTACACATAAGATGTAACACCAATTTTGGCATCAGAAGTTACACATAAGCTGCAATAAATTTCTTTTTTAATATAACTATCTTGTGATGGCTGAAAAAAGTAATATATTTATTCACATTCTTCATATGTTATAAGATATTGTATTTAATTACTTAATTAGTAAGTCTTTTTTTTTCTTCCTGACATGTATCCATATTTCTACATTTCAGCTGACATATTTCCATATTTCTACATTTCAGCTGACAAGTGTATTCAGTTATGGCATGCTGATGATCCTCATTATCACCTCTGTTGCCATAGGAAAAAGTGATCCATCGGTAATTACTAATAATTTGGCTTGATTAACTATGAATTTATATGTTTTTTTTTATTTGTCGGATCTGTCAGGATTGGCTTAAATAGCTAGTCTGGGTTTCTTTTATCATCAAGTAATACTTTATTCTATAGCTGTAATATGTGTGATTTAGATTTTTAACATAGATTTAACACTTGTAGTTATATTGAACCTGTGACCTCCCACATCTGAGGCAGTCGCTCAAACCACTTAGGCCACCAGAGCAGTTCAACAGCTGTATTATATAGTGAGCTTGAACATTTTAGTGGATTTGTCTGAGTTAGGCTTACACAGTAGATGTCAAATGAATTCAAACTTTGAATGTCTCACTTTCTGTTAGTATCAGATGATTTGCATGATTCTTCTTAACAGATTCAAAATCTAACATAAGCACACAATTTGTAATGTGACTTAGCAGTGATATCTGTGGCAGCAATGGATTTGCACAAATAAACATTTGTGTGTTTCAATTCATGTTATAAATGTTTTTTCACTCAAATTATACACATCTTAATTAGGCAGAAACAAGAAAGAAACAGAAAATTAAATAAATTACTTTTCAAAAAAGTTTATACCATTTCTTTTTAATAATCATGCACGCCAACCTCGAGTTTAGTAATTTTTTTAAATATAAGTTTGCCTAAATAAATGCATTTAGAACTTACTTCGTGCAACCTGAGATATCTCAGAGTTGTGGGTCAGGTCATGTCAGATGAATACATATTTCATTAATGGATGTTTGATGTTTTTAATTCTTTTTACAGTTTGTGATGGATGGGTATTTCTGGATGTGTGTTCATGTGTTGTCAACAGGTATGACACTTTGGTATTCAACTTGTATACTGGTCACTCACTGTAAAACTCCTTAGTTAATTGTTTCCTCATTTTTAATGTTGTGATTACTGATCAAATTATTGTATTGTGTTGGTATTGAGAACTGTTATCATGGTTTTACACTAATAAGTCAGATTTCCTTTAATGACACAATCTTGTTAGAAACTTCCCTTAGTACCAGGTTCCCTTACTTTATTTATAAGACAAGTCACTTTTATTGTAACGCTGAGCGGTGTAATAAAGAGGGAACACTTTTGGCTGTAACAGCAAGATGGTGTCAACTGTTCCGGTGGCCTAGTGGTTAGTGTCCGCCTTGGTCATTGGTAGTCCTGTGTTCAATCCCCAGCCAAGTCATACCAAAGACTAATAAAAATGTTGCTAACAGCTGCCTTGCTTGGCACTCAGCATCAAGACATTAGTGTTAGGGCTGGTTAGTCTGATATTATAATGTAACTGGGTGGTACATCATTGCTAAACATCATTATAAACTGCCACACTGCAGACATCATAGCAATGAAAAAGTGTCAAAACTACATTAGCTTTTCGTGGGTTGGTGGTTCTTTCCGGGGGTTTTCCCGGGTTCTTCTTCCACCAATAATACTGGCCGCCATGTATAGCCTATCATGTGCTAAAAAATGGCCTTAAACCCTACAACAAAGAAACAAGACATTAAAAATCCAAATCAGATACACACACACACACACACACACAAACACATGCAAGTTGATGTCAACAGTTTTAAGATTTTGTATTACATTTGTTTCAAGTCTTTTAAGAAGTCATTGTCCAGTTAACAGCAACAAAGCATACTCCCCAGTAAAACCCATAGACATTATATGATCAACAAATTGGTGGTGATTCCTATAGTTATATTAAAAACTGATAGTCTCTCTATGAGATATTTTAAAGGAGTCACACATATACATATGCATACTAAAAATTTAAGTAAAATTTGTTATTTATTTTAAACTGCCGTACTGTATGTTGTAAAAAGTGATTAATTGAGGCATCCATTTTCCCCCAGATTCAGATCGTGTTGCTTCAAGCTGTGTAAGTGTTGGACTTTTTATGTAAACATTGGACTTTATATTTTAACGAGTTTGCCTTGTTCACCTCAGTTTTGATATATATTAACCGTTTGTTGTGTATACATTTGCTTTGTACTGTGTAGTCTTGGTTTTGTTGATGTGCTTTAAAAACTACATGCACGCACGCACACACATGCATGCATGCATGCATGCATGCACACACAATTATTTTTGCTGTTGTAGTAATTCCTAACTTCCAACATGATCTGGATCCTATCCTGGATGACAATCATGATGATAATGAGGATTTTTATTAATAATATCGTAATGCATATGTAATAAGCTTTTATCAGACTCATTTTTCTCTTTCTGCAACAGGTGCTCTTGGAATCTATTCAAAATTAATGAGGGGAAGATTAAAACTTGAGTGAGTATTTAAAACTGTTAACATCAGTTTAATAGCTCTCACTTTAATTTGTCAACTTGAATTAATCACTCTCATTACATTTGTCAACTTGCTTTAATCACTCTCATTACATTTGTCAACTTGATTTAATCACTCTCATTACATTTGTCAACTTGATTTAATCACTCTCATTACATTTGTCAACTTGCTTTAATCACTCACATTACATTTGTCAACTTGATTTAATCACTCTCATTTCATTTGTCAACTTGATTTAATCACTCTCATTTCATTTGTCAACTTTGATTTAATCACTCTCATTTCATTTGTGAACCTGATTTAATCACTCTCATTACATTTGTCAACTTGATTTAATCACTCTCATTACATTTGTCAACCTCAATTTAATTACTCTCATTTCATTTGTGAACTTGATTTAATCACTCTCATTTCATTTGTCAACTTTGATTTAATCACTCACATTTCATTTGTGAACTTGATTTAATCACTCTCATTTCATTTGTCAACTTTGATTTAATCACTCTCATTTCATTTGTCAACTTGATTTAATCACATTTCATTTGTCAACTTGATTTAATCACTCTCATTTCATTTGTCAACTTGATTTAATCACTCATTTCATTTGTGAACTTGATTTAATCACTCTCATTACATTTGTCAACTTGATTTAATCACTCTCATTTCATTTGTCAACTTTTGATTTAATTACTCTCATTTCATTTGTCAACTTGATTTAATCACTCTCATTTCATTTGTCAACTTTGATTTAATCATTCTCATTTCATTTGTCAACTTTGATTTAATCACTCTCATTTCATTTGTGAACCTGATTTAATCACTCTCATTACATTTGTGAACTTGATTTAATTACTCTCATTTCATTTGTCAACTTGATTTAATCACTCTCATTTCATTTGTCAACTTGATTTAATCACTCTCATTTCATTTGTGAACTTTGATTTAATCACTCTCATTTCATTTGTCAACTTGATTTAATTACTCTCATTTCATTTGTGAACCTGATTTAATCACTCTCTTTACATTTGTCAACTTGATTTAATTACTCTCATTACATTTGTCAACCTCAATTTAATTACTCTCATTTCATTTGTGAACTTGATTTAATCACTCTCATATCATTTGTCAACCTCAGTTCAATTACTCTCATTTCATTTGTCAACTTGATTTAATCACTCTCATTTCATTTGTCAACTTTGATTTAATTACTCTCATTTCATTTGTGAACCTGATTTAATCACTCTCATTTCATTTGTCATCTTTGATTTAATTACTTTCATTTCATTTGTGAACTTGATTTAATCACTCTCATTTCATTTGTCAACTTGATTTAATCACTCTCATTTCATTTGTCAACTTGATTTAATCACTCCCATTACATTTGTCAACTTGATTTAATCACTCCCATTACATTTGTCAACTTTGATTTAATCTCTCTCACTTCAATTCAGTCTTGCTGATTAATTGTGCACCAATTTCTATGACCTTATAATCTGATTTTTTTTTTATCATGTACAATATTTTGTCTTCATTTTGTATAACATTTATTAACGAATCCAGATACTTTATATATTTTGTAGGCCTGTCATTGAAAGACAAATATAAAATTGTATGTAGAGTTCATCCATGTTAATGATCATATTGTCAGCAAAATGATCTGTTTCTCTTCCGGCGTTCACGAATTCATCACATGATTTTATTTTTGACAGTGGTGAGGAGGTCTTCATAATGGCCTACTTTGTGCCTGATGGTGTTACACACTTCTTCATTTGTGATGTGATCATGTAAGAGATGCCAAGGATGGTTCTGTAGCATCTCATTTCAAGTGCCTGGATTTTGTCTTTATATATTCAAAAATAAAAAATTGGCACACCTAAAAAAAATTCACGGTTGATATCTGTTGTCAGCTTGCTTAGCAATAAATTAACCTTTGTATTGATAACCTTTTAAAAATATGGCTTCAGAGTCCAAAGTCAGCTTCTGAGGTCAGCCTTCTTTGTAATAAAATTAACATTCATCTGATGTCCTGTCTGTAAGTCCAAAGAAGAAATTGACTGCTGGCTGCAGTTGTGTTTTTCCACCACCAGGACTTCTGTGTGCTTGGCATCTGTAGTTATAATTAATGCAAAGAGCATTGATGTCAGCAGGTAACTAGTAATGGTCCTTTTGTATTCCTGTCTGGCAAAAAGATTGTCACTTACGCTCAAGTGAATGTGTTTTCAGATAATGATTTTTAATTGTGAGATGCTGTTTTACAGTAGACCTGGATATAATTCAGTCTTGATTATTTTTCACCTAACAAAATGTCATGTGTGAATGGTGTCTTCAAGATATTAGTTGATTTTTTTCTCTCTAGTTTGTGGTTTTGTTGGATCTGGTTTTCAGTCGGATAACATTTTTAAATGCTTTGAGCACTACCACACACTATTTGTTTCTCAGTCGGATAACATTTTTAAACCTTTGAGCACTGCCACACACTATTTGTTTCTCAATGTTCATGTCAATGAACATCGTGGCTTGTGTTATCGGATATAATTGATACATTTTACCTTAAGGAAACCTATACTACATATACAGATTTTGTGGATATATTTCATTCTTTACTGCTCATTGACAAAAAAGAATAAATGATAACAAATAAATGTTAGTATCTTTCTTTTTATTATGAAATAGGCATTTTATTTATCTATTTTATTGCAACGTGCAGGTTGGATGGAGGCAAGCTCAAATGCAGTAGAAATTTATTTTGTTTCTTAAGCCATGGGATATATGACCTAAGTAAAAAACTTTCAACGTAGGTTCTGCAACAGGAAAAAAATTATTTTATTGTATCCCAACATATACATTAAATGCAGTATGATTGTCTGATCATGTTTCTTTTCATTTGCCTTGTACAATAATTGTAATTTATTGAGACATTGGTCTTTAATTTATCTTGGTCATTATTGGATGTTCTTTTATTTGCATTGTGTAATAACAGGATGTTTTTGGAATTACCTGGTGATGTCATTATTGCTGGCAGAAGTTGACATTAGGAAATTAACTGGAGTTCAAGAATATGCAAATCATGTGATTTCCTTGATCTGTTCCTGGCAGAATCTTCCCATTATATTATTAAAAACTATAACTACAATAGACAATCCAATTTATCATCTTAAGCTATCTTTTGTGGTGAGGGGTGCACTTTATTCAAAATGGCAGCTTGAAATGTACTTGATTCGGTAGTCCAAAGTTAACATAATCAATCTTTTTTCTCTAGCTTTTGTGATTTTTTTTTATGCTTCTCCTACACCAGTGTGATGATATGGGGTCCAACCCAAAAAAAGTAATGCATGTTTTTTTGTTTTTTTTTTCAGATCAAGTGATAGACTTTACTGCAACTACTTGTACAGGTGGGTAAAGAGTTGAATGACTAAGTGGAGAGCATTTTATGATCATGCTTTTCATCTGTCAGAGTATGTTTTTGTTCCAAGTTCATATAGATTACATTAAATTTAGTCCTTGACCTTCTGCTTCTTGATTTTAGACTCAAAGGTCACGGTCACTGATATAGGGAAGAAAGCCGTTTCTCAAATTAACTGAGTTCTTCAGAATCTTAAGTTTTCACTGGGTGCAAAAACATCAAATGCTGTGCTAATTATTTATATTCTTTTTAAACATTCCTCAGGGATTGTGATAACATCCATATGTCCTTTCCTGCATCTGTTCATAAGTCTGTGATCTAATATGTTGTGTTGAAGATGTTGAAATTTATTAAACTTAGCAGATAGGTTCACCATGTAATGACTATCAGCAAGAAGGTGACTGTATAGGCTAGTGCCCTTGCATTGGGTCCATGGGAAGGGGTCAAAGAGCATAATTAAGCAGAGTTGCTGCCGGGTTAACCTAGTGCAATACTCATGAAAGATTTATTAAACTTTTCATTTGTAGACCTGCCAACCCTATGACTTGATCAAAATTATTACTGAAATGACCTCTAATTTATGGAATTATAGATTAATGCCAAAATTTATGAAAAGTTATTATCAATGTGCTTCATTTTGGATATTGGTTTAATTGTTCCAGATCTGGGTTTTGCATATTAAATTCAATGGAATTGGTCAGGGAACCAGATGAACGTAAGATGAGCCATCTTTGGTAGCCAATATTGTGATAACACTATCTACACCTTGGTTTAATGAGCAAATATTTCTCTGCATTGGATCTGTGAATTTTATGTGATTAAGTGGCAAGCCACCACATCAAGTCAAAATTAATTTCTTCAAATTTGAATGCTATTCCTATGATAGAAACTAGGGGAGCTCAGAACTGGCATGGACTCATGAATAAGCAGCTTACCACTGCCAGTCCATGTTTGTACAATTACATGTCACTGATAGTTAGCCTTACTTATAATTTAAGAACAGTATATGATACATTATTGTATGTCACTGATAGTTATACTTATAGTAAAAGAACAGTATACGATACATAATTGTATGTCACTGATAGTTATACTTATAGTAAAAGAACAGTATACTATACATTATTGTATGTCACTGATAGTTATACTTATAGTAAAATAACAGTATACGATACATAATTGTATGTTACTGATAGTTAGCCTTACTTATAGTAAAATAACAGTATACGATATATAATTGTATATCACTGACAGTTAGCCTTATAGTAAATAACAGTATATGATACATAATTGTATGTCACTGATAGTTAGCCTTACTTATAGTAAAATAACAGTATACGATACATAATTGTATGTCACTGATAGTTAGCCTTACTTATAGTAAAAGAACAATATTGACTGCCTTTTTAAGCAATTATTCTTAGGGTATGCAGATCCATAAGTGAAAAACACCTATGCACACTCTTGTATAATTATTCAGTAACACACAGAAATAAGCCCTATGGGCAGTGTAATTTTTTTAATGTTAAAAGAAATTTTGGATAACAAATATCAGCTGAAATGTAAAGCCAGGAAGCCGATTCTGTTAATATACTATCTCTTTTTAAAAATAATACAGCATTTGTATTTTGATTATAAAAAAATACTTACATATCATGTTAAATATTTATAGCTGAGAGTACTGCATTTTACACCCTTTTCTCAAACTGTGAGCATAATATGCAAGTATTTGTATTTTCCTGTAGATGAGATTATTTGACAGCAGATGATTCATTACTGTTATGACAGTTTGTAAATTACAAGGCAGTGCACCAATGAATACTGGCTTCAGCTCTGTCAGAGCATCCAGTCAGCAGTAGATAACACATACATCAGAGGCATGTATGATGACATAAAGAAAGCAATGGGTCCCATGAAGAAAGTGATGGCACCACTGAAGTTTGCCACAGGCAATACCATCCATAACAAGGGCAAGGAGATGGAGCATTGGGTTGAGCAAAACTCTAAACTGTACTCCAGAGAAATCCTCGTGACCATCAATGCCCTCAACAACATTGACAATTTTCTGCTCATGGCCAAACTAGATGAGAAACCTACTGTGGAAGAACTAAAGAAAGCCTCAGAGAAACTGTCCTTAGGTAAAGCCTGAGGCAAGGATGGCATCCCAGCAGAAGTCATCAAGTGTGGCTACAGTGTGCTGCTCACACACCTGCATGACCTCCTCTGCCAGTGCTGGGATGTAGGTGCAATGCCTCCGAACATGAGAGACGCCAACATCATAACCCTGTACAAAAACAAAGGTGACAGAAGTGACTGCAATAACTACATAGGCATATTCCTTCTCAGCATTGCATACATCATCCTGAACAGACTGCAGACGCTTGCTGACAGTGTGTATCCAGAGTCGCAGTGTGGGTTCCACGCAGAGAGGTCCAAAATCGACATGATCTTCCCCATCAGGCAACTGCAGGAGAAATGCAGAGAACAATAGAAACCCCTCTTTCTGACCTTTATAGACTTCAACAAAGCGTTTGATCCTGGCGAAGATTGGATGCCCTCCAAAGCTGATACGCATGATTCCGTCCTTCCACGATGACATGATAGGTACAGTGCAGTATGATTGCTCAATGTCTTACTCCTTCAACATCCACAGCAGAGTGAAACAGAGTTGTGTCCAAGCCCCCATGCTCTTTTCATCTTCATCACTGTCCTACTCATGCATGCCTTTGGGACATCCACAGAAGGAATTTACCTGCACATGTGTTCAAATTGGAAATAGTTCAACCTGGCATGACTAAAAGCAAAGAGCAAAGTGAGTTAAGTGACCTTCACTGACATGCTCTTCACAGATGATGTTGCCCTTGCCATTCACACAGAAGCTGAGATACAGTGCACAGTGATTACGGGCTGAACATCAGCATAAATAAAACCAATGTGATGGCTCAAAATGCAGACCCCCAAGCATTATCATCAACAACTGTGAACTTGAAGTAGTCAGTCAGTTCATATACCTTGTCTCTACCATCACCAACAACCCGTCACTTGATGCTGATCTCAACAAGTGGATTGGAAAGGCATCAACAATTCTCTCCATGTTGTCACAAAGAGTGTGGAACAACAGTATGCTGATCCTGAACACTAAGATCACTGTGTACCATGACTGTGTGCTAAGCACTCTCTTGTATGTCGGTGAAACCTGGACTCTATATGCCTCACAAGAGAAATGACTTAGCACCTGTCACATGCGATGTCTCTGACGCATACTCAGAATCACTTAGAGTGATCAAATAACAAACAACGAGATGCTTGAACTTGCCAAGATTCCCAGTATGGTCACACTCCTCTGCCAATGTCGCATCAGATGGCTGGGCCATGTACTTCAGATGGATGACAGATGGATCCCCAAAAACCTTCTTTATTCAGAACTTGCCTCAGGCAAAAGGTTGATTGGATGGCCCTCCACTTCAAAGGTGTCTGCAAGCACGACATGAAAGCCCTTGACATCGATGTCATTTCCTAGGAAGACCTTGTTCTAGACAGACACAGCTGGCGACTTGTTCTGATCACTGGTTTGGAAGCTGGCAAGGACAAGCTATGCTTGCTAGCTGATGAAAAGCAATCTTGGAGGAAGAACAAACAGTTCCAACACAAACCAGACTCAACTTTCAAGTGCAGCATGGACTGCCACTCCCATGTTGGGCTACATAGCCACAAGAGACGCTGTACAATCACCAACCAGGACATCTCTCATGGGTGCATGTCCGTTGTCTCTCAAGATTAATGAATACCAACTGATCAAGTTGTCACTGTCAGGCATGGCAGTATGTATGTGAAATTATTAATTGTGTTTCATGTCAGTACTGGCAGACGTAAATTTATTCATTAAAATCATGTCACTACTGTCAGACATGGCAGTATGTAAATTTATTGACTAAATTCATGTCACTACTGTCAGACATGTAAACTTATTCACTAAATCATGTCACTACTGTCAGACATGGCAGTATGTAAATTTATTGATTAAATTCATGTCACTACTGTCAGACATGTAAACTTATTCATTAAAATCATGTCACTGCTGTAAGACATAGCAGTATGTAAATTTATTGATTAAAATCATGTCACTACTATTAGAAATGGCAATATGTAAATTTTATGATTAAATTTATGTCAGCGCTTCACTTGTACATGTGTATATTAGTGAAATGGGGAATTATGGAGGATGATAATTCTAAAGGTTTTACTTTATAATCAGTGTTACAGGTAAACACATGTTTGCAATGACACTGTCCTTTTTTTTCTTTTCATCCCTCCACCCATGCATTGTTATCAGGTGGGGGAGTTACATAATATCATGAAGTTATTTGCAGCATCTCTAAAAGATAACAAAAAGATTTTAATTTCAGTGTCCTTTTTGAATATTTTCTGAGCAAACTTAAAACATGCCATCAAAAAAGAAAGACACAACATTTTTAATAAAATTTAGTGATGGCCCCTGGGTCACAGTCATTGTGGCTAAATATATGTATATAATGGAAGTTAGGCTATTAAGGCTGGATCAATGTCAAGGTGGGATAGAAAAAATATGTATATAATGGAATTTAGTTTACGACCCCAGGTTCTCAGTCCACATTGGGTTGAAAATATGTATTTAATGGAATTATGGTCATTAACATTGGGTTGAAAATATGTATTTAATGGAATTATGGTCATTAACATTGGGTTGAAAATATGTATTTAATGGAATTATGGTCATTAACATTGGGTTGAAAATATGTATTTAATGGAATTATGGTCATTAACATTGGGTTGAAAATATGTATTTAATAGAATTATGGTCATTAACATTGGGTCTCAGTCAAGGTCGGATGGAAAACATGTATATAATGGAATTTATGTTATGTCCCCTGAGTCACAGTCCAGGTGGGGTAGAAAGTATGTTTATTATGTAACATGATCACCCAAGCTTAAATGTCTGCTTAAGGAATGTTTTTACTACCCAGAAATGTCTGCTAAACAAAGGTTTACTACCCAGAACATCTGCTAAACAGAATTTACTACCCATAATGTCTGCTAAACAGAATTTACTACCCATAATGTCTGCATAACAAAGATTTTCCCAACTTTACAGAGATGATTTGCTTTCCACTAAACAGTATAAACTAAATAAGCTTACTTATTAACTGTAAGGCTAACTCTGACCATCCCATTAAGAATTTCTGCCTGCGAATGTTGTACAGTTTGTGCCATTTCTCTTGTTTCAGTGTGATAGTGCTGACCCCCTGCAGTTACCTTTTAGGTAAATATTTTCTTCATTGCTTTTTTCGTTTGACTTTTTTTCAGACAGTTGAAGAATAGGGTAACAAGGAAAAAAGTATTTACTATCAAGTATCACAATGTTTTACTTATTGTGGATTTTTCTGTGTAAAATGTAATATTGAAATACAAGAATTAAATAAGTGCATTAATTGAGCTTACAAGTCATCCTCAAAAGCCCTTCAGTAATAATAAAACAAAGTATATATATAGACACACACACACACACACACACACACACACTGTTGCTTAAAAAAAAAACAATGAACTCATTTTCAGATGACATGTTACACACTGTTATAAATGTTAAAATGTAGTGTCCCAATGCCCTTGTATATGCTTTGATCTGTGTTTTAGGATCCCATTGTGTGCGAGATATCATAGCAGAGGAGCAGTTAACTGGTTAACTGAATAAGTTTATTTGTTTAAACAAATATGTGTTTTTGATCAAAACTGGATATCATTTCAAGTGGATTTCAGTTTATTGAAATTTCAGCATTTTTTTTATTCACCTTAAGACGCTAGCTTTGAGAAACTAATTGGACCATGAGATTACCCATTTAGTCTTAAACTAATTGGACCATGAGATTACCCATTTAGTCTTAAACTAATTGGACCATGAGATTACCCATTTAGTCTTAAACTAATTTTACCATGAGATTACCCATTTAGTCTTAAACTTAAAATCTGTTTATCTGTATAAACACCTCCCTCCCCATTTGTATTAATTAGTTTTTCCAAGCTAAACCAAAGTTTAAAACAATACATTTTGAATGGGTTGTTATTGATTTTGAAGGGATGTACTGATTTAGATTGTTTTGGTCACCACTTTGGAATAAAAGTATATTTAAATTGGACTTAACACTCCCCTCCTGTCTGAATGGGAATAACCCATTGGCTGGTTTACTTACCCTTCTGGTATAATTTAATATCAATTATTAAAGTTTCAGTCTTCAGATTTTCACTGTATATATATACATGTTCACATGCACACTTACCATTTACATTCTCATACAGGGCAGCCTCAATATAAGACACATCTTTATCACATATAACACTGCTGTGTCAGGGCTGAGCCTTCTGATGTTTTGGTATTCTAATTTCTCATCACTACTTATAGTATCAGCTGTTAACGGATATAGACAAGATAAATGTAAAATTTATTATTCTTCCTTATCAGTGAAGAACAAAAGTCAAGTAGGAATAGTGGAACTTAATGTAGTGAAATAAATGGATCAGATAGCATGCCCTTGACCCCAGTATAGTACAGTAATACCTCGAACATTTGCGAAGTTAGGTTCCAGAACTCATCACGATCTGGAGGAATCGCAGATGTTTGGTACGAGTCACTAAAAATGCTAATAAATGCTTATTTATAGACTTTAAACCCTAAATATGACCCAAATCATGCTCCCAAAGCACTTTAATTTCATTCAGAAGTTATCTTAATACCTTACCCTTTAAAAACAATAATAAATGGTTGGCGTAAAAATAGAGTACAGTATCGCCTAATGGGTTTTTGCCACACTAGTGCATTTACAGTACAGTATATTAATATTACCCCTATACTAATTCATTGGTTGCCGTTTTCTTTTGCACTCATATATGGTAAAATCAAGTAACGAATGGGACTGTAAACTTAATGACTGACGTTTTCATTGTCATTGTCGGTAAGGTAAACTATGTAAAGTTCATATGTCACAGAAGTCATATAACGAAGGTACAATTCAATAAAATAAAGAAAACATGTACATACTGTATGTAGAGTATACAGGTATTCAATCAATTTAAAATTAAGTAAAGACATACAGAGAAATAATAAGAGAGAGAGAGAGAGAGAGAGAGAGAGAGAGAGAGAGAGAGAACAAAAATACATATGCACATTAAAAGTATTTAATTAAAAAAAACCAGTAGTATGGGTACTCACCAATGATGAATATGATTGAAGATAATGATGATGATGAATTAGCTGTGTAGTATTGTATGGTGAAAATAATGAAAATGACTGCACATCGTACTTGAGGAGTTACAGTTCCAATGAAAATTTCACGAATCCGTTAATTCGCGAATCAAGAAACGCGAATGTTCGAGGTGTTTATGTACATGTGTTCTTTTTCATTAAAGGTCCATGTATAAGATGCAAATTACAAAACTGAAGATTAACATTTGCTATTGTACAATTCACATTTGCCTTTGTACAGGTGATATTTGCTATTGTACAGTTGACAGTTGCTGTGGTACACTTCACATCTGCTATTGTATAGTTGACATCTGCTATTGTGCAAATGACATTTGCTATTGTACAAGTGATATTTGCTATTGTACAGTTGACCTTTGTTATTATACAGTTGAAATTTTCTGTGGTACTGTTCACATCTGCTAGTATACATTTGACATCTTATTATACAGGTGACATTTGCTATTGTACAGTTCACATTTGCCTTTGTACAGGTGATATTTGCTATTGTACAGGTGACATTTGCCGTGGTACAGGTGACATTTGCCGTGGTACACTTCACATCTGCTATTGTACAGTTGACATTTGCTATTTTACAGGGGATGCTCTTGAGGCAGTAAACTATCCCTATTTATATTTCTCTGAGTTTTACATGGGATGTATAATGAGGTAAGTATGCAAATTTTTATGTGAGATGTATGATAATGAAGTAAGTGCAAATTTGTATGTGGGATGTATGATAATGAGGTAAATATGCAAATTTGTATGTGGGATATATAATAATGAGGTAAATATGCAAATTTGTATGTGGGATGTATGATAATAAGGAAAGTATGTAAATTTTGATATGGGATTTATGATAATGAGGTTAGGATGCAAATAATGGTATCGGATGTATAAAGAGGTAAGTATAGAAATATTGATGTGGGATGTATAATAAGGTAAAGGCTATTCCATTTAAAAACACATGCTAAATAGGGAAGGCACTTTTAAAAAAATATATATATCAGGGTTTTCAGACTGCCCACAAGCTCAGATGAAAACAATATAAACTTCCAAATTGATGTCTGTGGGTTACTATTCTACATTAAAAGTGCCTTCCCTTGGTCCCATATATATTTTACTGGTACAGCCTTCAGTGACTGTGCAGATATTGATATTGGATGTATTGTAAGGTAAGTATGTAAATATTGAGATGGGATGTATGATAATGAGGTAAGTATGTAAATATTGCGATGGGATATATGATAATGAGGTAAATATGTAAATATTGAGATGGGATGTATGATAATGAGGTAAGTATGTAAATATTGAGATGGAATGTATGATAATAAGGTAAGTATGTAAATATTGAGATGGAATGTATGATAATGAGGTAAGTATGTAAATATTGAGATGGAATGTATGATAATGAGGTAAGTATGTAAATATTGCGATGGGATGTATGATAATGAGGTTAGTATGTAAATATTGAGATGGAATGTATGATAATGAGGTTAGTATGTAAATATTGAGATGGAATGTATGATAATGAGGTAAGTATGTAAATATTGCGATGGGATGTATGATAATGAGGTTAGTATGTAAATATTGAGATGGAATGTATGATAATGAGGTAAGTATGTAAATATTGCGATGGGATATATAATAATATCTGTACCTTTAATTTTCATTTCAAAACTTGCAGATTATTGATTGCTGTGGTATTTTACGGAGGTAGATTGGCACTAAATTAGGTCAAGAAAAGTGGACATTGGTTCTAAGCATTGAAAGTGCATGGATTAATCCAAATTTTTTTCCATTAGCTGGCAATTTTATTCTGATATCATTGTAGCACATAACATTTAATCAGGTTTACACTTGACTAAATTGGATCAATTAGGTGTCTTTGTGACATGAGTAACTCATCAGTAGTTATTATGATTATTAGTATTATTATTACAATAATGTCTTGCCTACATTTCAGTGGCCACTAGTTTCTATCAAGACATTAAATGACTCTTACAGAATGTCTACTAAACAATATTCAATAAACACTTTGATAAATGCAGCCTTGGCCATGGAAGCATTGATAAAAAAATGAAGTCTTTTTATTCCTACCTTTAGAGGCATTAAGTATCATTATAATAATACCATAAGTTACTTTGATTTGTCCTTATTTTCTTTCTTTGTTTAATCAGTGGTGTATTTGGAGTTTTTCTTAGCCTTAACTTCATACGACTTCAAGATTTGGACATGGACAGTTCTTATTTATCAACAGTTACTGGAGCTGCCAAGGTAAGTAACAGAGCAATAGCATTGTTTTAAAAATAATAAAATTATCAGCTTGTCAACACTGGGGTTCATACTCTTATTGGGGTTCATACTCTTATTGGGGTTCATACTCTTACTGGGGGTCTATACTGTTACTGGGGTTTATACTGTTACTGGGGTTCATACTGTTACTGGAGTTCATACTGTTACTGGGGTTCATGTTATTACTTTCATATCATATTATATACTGTTAATTTCATCATTCATATATTATTTACTGTTTATTGTATCATTCACATATTATATACTGTTTATTGCATCATTCATACCACCTTAAATACCTATAATTGTATCATTTATATCATACTTTAAAACATTGATTTCATCATCCATATAAAATTATATACCATTATTTGCATCATTCATGTTATATACCATTAATTGCATCATTCATATTATATACTGTTAATTGCATCATTCATGTTATATACAGTTACTTGCATCATTCATATTGTATAACGTTAATTGCATCATTCATATCATGTTACATTTTGTTAATTGCATCATTCATATTATATACCATTATTTGCATCATTCATATAATATAACGTTAGTTGCATCATTCATGTTATATACCGTTAATTGCATCATTCATATTATATACTGTTAATTGCATCATTCATATTATATACCGTTAATTGCATCATTCATGTTATATACCATTATTTGCATCATTCATATAATATACCGTTAATTGCATCATTCATGTTATATACCGTTAATTGCATCATTCATATTATATACCGTTAATTGCATCATTCATGTTATATATCGTTAATTGCATTATTCATATAATATACAGTTAATTGCATCATTCATGTTATATACCATTAATTGCATCATTCATATTATATACCATTAATTGTATCATTCATATTGTATAACTTTAATTGCATCATTCATATTGTATAATGTTAATTGCATCATTCATGTTATATACCATTAATTGCATCATTCATATTATATACCATTAATTGTATTATTCATATTGTATAACGTTAATTGCATAATTCATATTGTATCATGTTAATTGCATCATTCATATTATATACCATTAATTGCATCATTCATATTATATACCGTTAATTGCATCATTCATATTATATACCGTTAATTGCATCATTCATGTTATATACCATTATTTGCATCATTCATATAATATACCGTTAATTGCATCATTCATGTTATATACCGTTAATTGCATCATTCATATTATATACCGTTAATTGCATCATTCATGTTATATACCATTATTTGCATCATTCATATAATATACCGTTAATTGCATCATTCATATTATATACCGTTAATTGCATCATTCATGTTATATATCGTTAATTGCATTATTCATATAATATACCGTTAATTGCATCATTCATGTTATATACCATTAATTGCATCATTCATATTATATACCATTAATTGTATCATTCATATTGTATAACGTTAATTGCATCATTCATATTGTATAATGTTAATTGCATCATTCATGTTATATACCATTAATTGCATCATTCATATTATATACCATTAATTGTATTATTCATATTGTATAACGTTAATTGCATCATTCATATTGTATAATGTTAATTGCATCATTCATATTATATACCGTTAATTGCATCATTCATATTATATACTGTTAATTGCATCATTCATGTTATATACCGTTAATTGCATCATTCATGTTGTATACAGTTAATTGCATCATTCATATTATATACCGTTAATTGCATCATTCATGTTATATACCGTTAATTGCATCATTCATTTTATATACAGTTAATTGCATCATTCATGTTATATACCGTTAATTGCATCATTCATGTTATATACCGTTAATTGCATCACTCATATTATATACCGTTAATTGCATCATTCATATAATATACCGTTAATTGCATCATTCATGTTATATACCGTTAATTGCATCATTAGAAAATTATACTATGTATGCAACTTGTACCATATGTAATTTACATTCATGTTTGCATCCCATGAAGCTGTTATATTTAAGTTTTACTTTGAACTACATTACATTTTGCCTTGCATACAAAATGATTTTCTTACTTTAATTAATGACGACTCATTTCTTGACATAATTCTGCTATAATTTATTCACAGTTTTCATAGAATCTGATGATTTATCAGCACTTCAGAAATTATGTAAAGATAATTCATTGGATGGGTTTTTAAAGAAGTGAAACATTAAAAATATGTATGATATAGGTAAAAACTGATATATTAGCAAAACAAAAGTAGATTGAAAGGGTGAAATATGTGAAAATACAAGTTGAAAAGTTTTAATATACTACAAATAATGAAAAATATTTTTTTCTACTTTTTCAGATCATCACATCACTATTGTCACTTCTTTTCTTTGACATTCAGTTAACAGGAAGCCATAGCTTTTGGTGAGTTAGGCCAATATTTGAATGTTAAGTATGTGTACTTAAAAACAGTTTAATATTAAACTACTGTAAAGTATGTCATCTTACAGTTGTCTGTACATGCTTATCATAACTAATGTACAGTGTGCCATGTTACAGTTGGCTGTACATGCTTATCATAACTAATGTACAGTGTGCCATGTTACAGTTGGCTGTACATGCTTATCAAAACTACTGTACAATGTGCCATCTTACAGATGGGTTTAAGTGTATATAAACAGTTAAATATAAAACTTAAGTACAGTATGCAATGTTACAGATGGTTATATATGCTAATCAACAGTTAAATTTGAATTACTGTACAGCATGGAATGTTAAAAATGGCTGTATGTGCTTATTAACAATTAAATATCTAATGACTACACTATACATAATAATAATAATAATAATAATAATAATAATAATAATAATAATAATGAGGACTTTGTTTAGCGCCTAATCTTTCGAAGCTCTAAGCGCTTTACACCATCAATAATGATATGACTACACTACAGAAAGACAAATGACAAAAACAATGAAATTGGAAAACATAAAAACATGCTGAAAACATATAAGATACAAAACACAATTAGGTCTCTAAGTTTGTCCCTGCAGTTGAAACAGGTGAGTTTTAAGAGCACTCTTAAAAGGGACCACTGTGTCTTTGTGTCTAATTTCAATGGGCAATTCGTTCCACATTGCCGGGCCCTGGTATGCAAACGAACGTTGTCCATATGACTTTGTTTTCACTATGGGAACAATGAGTATACAATTATCAGAAGAAGAGCGTAAGTATCTAGCTGGTGTTTACACATGGGTGAGGCTGGATAGGTATGTTGGACTGGAGTCTGGTCATTTTGTGTTTGATTCTGTATTGAATCAATAGCCAGTGTAGGGTACAGAGCAGTGGTGAGGTGTGTTCTGATCGTGGTACTCTAAAGATGATCCATGCAGCTGTGTTTTGAACTTTTTGAAGTTTCTGGAGTAAATATTGTGACGAACCAGACAGAATTGAGTTACAATAGTCCAGTCTTGAAAGTACTAAATGAACACACAAATGTTTTAGTGGCATCAACTGAAAGATATTTACGAATGGAACTGATGTGTCTCAATTCAAGATATGCAGCCTTGCATATGTTCATGACATGTTGGTGCAATGTGAGGGTAATGCCTAGATTTCGTACTAACTGTGAGAATTTAATGTTGGTGTTGCTGATATTTATTGTCTGAGGTAAAGGATGTGAATGAGAAAGTCTTTGTGTTGTGAACAGAATAGCCTCAGTTTTATCATCATTCATCTGCAGCTTGTTACATATCATCCATGATTTCACATCAGAAATGCACCTCTCTACTCCATGGATGGTAGCATCAACTTCAGTTTGGTGGCTAGACTTGTATATTTGGGTGTCATCAGCATACAGTTGGTGCGACACTGGGTGATGATCTATGACACTTGAGAGCGGCTGAGTGAACAGAATGAAGAGTAGAGGTCCAAGAACAGATCCCTGTGGAACACCACAACATATATCAACTGGGCTGGAGTGTATTCTATTTGCAGATATAATTTGTGTCCTGTTGACTAAGTAGGACTTGAACCACTGTAAGTCTATATTCTGCTGGAGATGGTGAAGTAATATATCATGGTCTGTTGTGTCAATTGCTGCAGATAAATCCTGGAGAGTGAGAACTGTAATCTTTCCAGTAACCAAAGCAGAGAGAATGTCATTAAATACTTTCAGAAGAGTAGTTTCCGTACTGTGGCAAGGGCGATATGCAGACTGTACATTGCTATAAAGACTGTTTGAATTCAAATGAGATACAAGTTGGGTTAGAACAACCTTTTCTAAGATATTTTATATGAATGAGAGATTAGGAACTGGGCGGTAGTTTTTTAAATCATTATGGTCAAGTGTTGGTTTCTTCAGCAGTGGCTTTACGATGGCAGTTTTTGAAAAATGATGTGAATTCCCACAATGAGAGAAAGATATTAATAACATCAGTTAGTGAAGGCAATATTGGGTCTAAGCACTCAAGCACCAGTGATCTTGGAATTGGATCAAGTTCACAAGACTTTGGTGCAGTTTTTATCACGATTGTCTGTACTAAATCAATAGCAACATGTTCAAATGCTCCTAATGGTTGTCGCTTAAATTCTGCATCATAACTGTATGGTGACGAGTCAGTTGAAATTGTGCTGTGAAGCGAATCTCTTATGGTTTGTACTTTGTCATGGAAGAAATTTGCAAATTGGTCCAAAAGGTCTAGAGGAGAGAAGGTTGTTGGAAGTGGTGTACATTTGTTTCTTGACATTAGTTTGTTAGTTATCTATAAGAGCTCAAATCATATAACTGTATGAAATCCCTTTATTTGAATATAACTGTATGAAATCCCTTTATTTGAATATAACTGTATGAAATCCATCATATATGAATATAATTATACAAAATCTATCATATGTGAATATTACTGACTATAAAATCCCTTTATATTTTAATAAAACTGCTTAATATTTAAACAGATGTCATTGGCTAAAATTCTTAAGTACCCAAATTTGAAATTTTTGGATAAACAGATAGATTGTTTTAATTTACAATACAATGTATTCCCACCTTTTTGAAGCAGTTTTCACTATAAACTTAATGTTGAATGGATTCACTCAAATTATCGGAGGGCCTTATCTCCCTCAACTGCTATAGGCTCTAGAACAGGTAATTTTACAACTGCTTTCTGTTTTGTTACACTTTTCTGAAAACTGGTCAGACTTGTAGAGAAAAATCTATAATTTTGTTAAAATGGCGCTCAGGCAGGATATATGATTGTCATCATGTGAAATGAATTTTAGGAGTACATAAGAATGCCAGTAAGTTCCTACCAAGAATCACAGCAGTTTGGAACACCACAAGGTTTACTGCATAGAGACCACATTGGAAATATTGAATGAAGAATAAATACAAATAGAAAGAAGAATTAATTAAGATAAATTTGAATGCATTTTGAAGATTACAGAGCACATAATTATAAAGCAGAACACAGAACGATAAATGATGTATGAACACAAAAGGATATGCATGCATTTCTTTAATAAATTTGAAAATCAATAATTTCAAGTTTCTTCTAAATTTCAACTATCTAAATACCTTTTTGTTGGATACACCAGGGTGCTATTCATAACTGTGACTCAGATTGTCACCGCTTTAAGTCCTGATACTGTTCTGTAAAAATGGACAACTGCCGATAATGGTATGACATCATCATCACCGGCTGTTTTATCTTTACAATGAATATTTCAGCAAAGAAAATAGAAAATATAATTTGCTGACAGATATTTACATTTATTATTATTGCTAAACAAGGTATAAACAGCTTTTTTATCATACTTGTGTCTTTGTAAAAATTTGGTGTTTATGTTCAAAGTTCATTTAGATTTTCTATTTACTGGTTTTAACACAAACCTTTCTACCTCCATTAACACAAGCCTTTCTACCTCCATTAACACAAGCCATTCTACCTCATTAACACCAGCCTTTCTACCTCATTAACACAAGCCTTTCTACCTCAATTAACACAAGCCTTTCTACCTCGATTAACACAAGCCTTTCTACCTCCACCTCCGGTGCTTACAAGTTCATTCTTCATAATTATTTTCGTTATTTTTCCCTCAGGTTACTGATGAACCATTTAGCAGCTGTAGTCTGCAAAGATTCCGGTGGGTTGGTTGACATCCGACACAGTGGTGGATTAGTCCATTTGACAAAGCAGAATTCACACACACAGGACTACATAAGAGTGCCAGTTCCCAGCAAGAATCACAGCAATTTGGAACACCACGAGGTTTTACTGCATAGAGACCACATTGGAAATATTCATATGCCATGATGCAGTCTTTAAAGTGGGAATTACAAGAAATGGAGAAATAGAGCTGTCAGATGCTGAGATAAAGTATTTCCTGTACAAATCCAATATGGCTCATCTTCCATGTGGTAGTACTCATGACAGGATGTTTGATAAACTTCTAGTAAAACCGTAATAATATTTTGTTAGAGTTGGGATGATTTTTTTGGGTATATTTTATATTTACCAGTGTTGAAGAGAACGTTTCTATCATACCTTATATGTTGTCTTTATCCTGACTTGTTTTAACCTTCGGCTGCAAGAATAGTACACACAAAGTATCCAAGAAATATGCTGATTTACACCAACACTTACCGGTAATCTTTCTTTCACAAAATGAAGGTAAGCATTTATTACAACACATTTACATACTCACATGAGTAGTATTTGAGTACCGTATTTTCCAGCCTATAAGTCGATACTTTTGACTTGAAAGTCAGGTCTTTATCTTATACACCGAATCGAGTTATAGGCCGGAAATAAGGTATCCCTTATACAGGCTGTTTCATACGTTATTGACTGAGCCCCATGAATGACTTTTTTTGTGCAATTTTTATTATTTATAATATTTGTAGAACTTCATATTCTGGTTGTTATTTCTGAGGGGTAAATCATTTTTAGATCATAGTTTAACCATAGACTAGTTTCATTATTTTAGGTATTTATTGATTAATTTTATTGATTGTTGTAGACTTTACTTATTTATCTGTTAATATATGTATCTTATCTGAAACTATCTGCATTACACAGCTTGGATGTTGATATTACTATTGACATTTTAACCACTGTTCTTTGAAAGCTAAAAGTTGTTTATGGGTCATTATAATTTGACAGAATATTTCAGTGTAAACCTAACTTTTTACACTCATTGTTAAGGGAAGGAAACATTCATTGGGCATTTTGCAGTATGAAAGTTACCTAGTATTCACGATACACTGTGTTGACTTCAGCCCTCATTTTCAGTTCAGAAATATGAGAAAATGGATCCTTCATAATGCTTCAGTGTAGAATAGATTAATTTGACCTTTGGGATAAAACTTTTGCATCATTTGTATGGCAAAGCCTTGTGTCTGATGCAAACATTATCACCCTTGGTTTAAATTTTCTAATGCTATACTAATCCACATAAAGGCATCTATTAAGCATCAAGAATAGGTAAAATATGGCATAAATGGTGAAATATTTAGGTACACAAAGTGATGTCACATGGATTGCCAACGAGCATGGATTTAAAATTGGGGAATTAAGGTATGAATTTTTTTAATAATATTTTGGTGCCTCCAATCAGTGTCACATGGGATTATCATAAAATGTGTGGATTATCATTAGGGAAATGTGGTATGCATGATGAAAACTGTATATGCCCAAATCAATGCCACAGGTTTTTTTCAATATTATTTACCAACATTTTTGTTGTTTTTGTTGTAGGGTTTAAAACCATTTTTCAGCACACAATTGGCTATACATGGCAGCCAGTATTAATGCCACAGTGATAATTTTCAGAATTATTTACCAACATTTTGAAAAGTATGTAAACTTTCCTAATGAGGTAACACTTAAAAAATGATATTGGATATATAGAATTCCAATGTTACAAGGTCAAATTATCATGAGTGGCATTATACATAGTATTATGTGTGTTCTTTTAGTTATTGGCAAAATCCCATGGATTTTCTCATTGGGACCATGAATGTCTGCAGTTAGCTATTTTTTCTCAAATAGCAGTACAAGATTTAGATATTTTTAATATATATCTGTTCTTTTAAATTTACATTATTTTTGCTGAGAAGCATCTACATACCATGTTTTTTTTATTAAGTATACCTTTAAATTTCCAATTATACTAGTTTTATACTAGTTTTATACGATTATAGTACTTTATACTGATTTTAGATGATATTCAGTTGAAATCCTTTTAAGAATTTTGCATGGACTGATAACCCTTTTGGTCTATCATGTTGTTATTAGCCAAATGCAAGTGTCAAAATGTGATGACTGGTATTTTATTTATTCCAAATTAACAGCATTTCCTCCATGATAAAACCAGGAACCAAACTAATAAATTCATTTTCAAAAACAGTGGTGGTCTTATTATTCAAGATATTCCACTTATTTGTCTCTATTTTGTGATAAGGAAAAAGGGGGTCGGGCTGATCACATTGTGGGTTTATGATGGGATAAATATAATACTGTGTGAATTTATTGGGTAGCTTAGGGTCATCATAGTTATGTGGTTTGTCTTGAAATTGCTCTGATAATGAATATATTTACATTTACCAGATGGAAGTTGAATTAAAAATATAAGTAACTTGTAAAAAAAATTATTACTTTAATCATTTTGGAATTTTTTAGCAAATAGTCTTGTTTTTATTGCTTTTTATTTAGTGTAAAACCATCTACTATCTTGAACTTAATCCTACACCCCCAGTAACTAGACAAACTAGACTGGTGAATCCATGACACCAACCATATATCAGTCAAAACTTAAATGCATTGCTAGTTCCAGTGCACTAGTGGACAATTTAATTACTGACCGGAGTCAGTTATTTCCACATATATACTGATTACTTTTAATATATTACTATCCAATGGTCCTACACCTATGTGGCTGTTGCTAGGTAACATAGTACACATTAAGATAACCATCTTTAATGTTCATATTACTTATATTTTATGTACCTTTCAATTGATTGTTTTTTTGTCACTGGTAATGGGTTAATTTTGTCAAGGGGAACCTGTAGATTTTTGTCATAAAGCTGATTTGATGTAGTTATATTATTTATCAAAAGGTCTCATTAAATTTTAGTAATAATCTGATGAAACTTCGTTAATAATGATGTTGTATACTTGGTATTGTTTATGTGGTGATAATATGTAGTTGACGTGGTTGCATGGTATGGCTTTGGCCTTTATCTGGCATGTAATTTGCAATTTCTCCCATGTCCATTCATAATTGCTATTTTTAAAAACCTGCATCTGTTAATGCTTGACAAGTTGCCATGGAGACATCCAAAATTTGAACAGCTGATGCTAACATGCCAGCAAATATGGCTGCTATTACTAAGAATAGAACCAAACCATTTAACAATATCCTTCCTTAGAGAGCTGTCTGTACAGAAGCTGGCAAAATTAAACTATTTTTGGTATCGACACCTTTCATCACAGATTCACAATTAAATATAGCACCCGTTGTAGAAAACAGAAATACCCTAATGGAATCAACAAAATTTTACATAAAGCATTTGAGCATTCAGATTTTGAGTGAGTTTGTAGTGTGTGTACTGTGGACATCAATTCTTCATTGCATATGGCTGCCATGAGGGCTGTTCCATTTAAACATACATGGTACCCAAAGAAGGCAGTTTATAAAAATATACACCAGGGTACTTTGATTACATAGTGTTAATATTAAAATGATACAAAATTTTAAATTTCATCTATGGGTGGGTACTTCACATTAAAAGTGCTTTCCTAGGGTACCATATATTTTTTAATATAACAGTACTCACTAAAAATAGAAACTTTAAAATTCTTTGAAACGACAGCTATACAGAATTTGACCAAGTTTTAGTTAAGCATCATTGCATCAGGTTCTTACAGATTATTTCAAATGATACTAATCCTTTTTCAAGCATGGCAGCCTCTTGTGGTGATAGAAAAATCTGCAAATGACATTTATCTTTATGTACTGTAGACAGATATTGACCACAGTTAACATACAGCATGCTGACATTGACAGGTTGCATACTGGTATTGACATCAGGATAACTCTATTATTATTCATTAACTTGAACCTGAAGCATCTTGAATATTGCAATGGCAATTAAACAAGACCATTACGAAAATGAAACTACTTAATTATTTTTGCCCAAATAATTTTAATAGGTCTTTCTTTATTATCTCAGCTGTGCCAAAGGACAACTGAATTTTAATCAAAGACTCAGTGACCATCATGACGACATTTAATCCCTTTATTTCTTATATTACCTCAAATCTCACACCACCATACTGCATCTGATGCAATGATTACTAGACTGGTTCTGGACTGACTAGACTGGTTCTGGACTGACTAGACTGGTTCTGGATAGTGTGGGTACTGTACATAAGTTTCCAAAATGGCATTTTGTCCTACATCCAGTAGAATCACTTGGATGTTAAAGCCAAATGAGTACTAAGTATATCTCACCCATGCAATTTGTTCACCATTCACAGGTCTTATGCTTTAGTTTGTGCACAAAGTTTACAGCTTAAAAAAGAAGTATGATAAGACGAAGAGAGGAGCGTAGATGGGAACAAATATGAATCAAGTCTTGAAAATAAATTTACATATTTCATCAGCATGATTGATCTTTAATCAATCATAATTTTGCTTTTACAAAAAGCCTGAAGGGCACCTCACTTTGAATACAGGAGGGACCTGATCTGGTATTGCAGGGGTCCCAGGTGTCAGGCTATCAAATTGTTTTAGATTAAGTTTCACAGAAAAGGACTATCCTAATAACTGATTAAGTACATAATTCTGGCATGCATTGACTGTATTTCATGTATGGAATAAAAAGGGAGATGGAATCTCAAATCTCACTGAATCTTTATTTATTTACCTTCTTAAATATGTGACAGATTGATTTTTGTTTTGTTTTGTTTTGTAGCAGAGCAACACTTTGAAGACTATTATTTAGAGGCAATTAAAATGCCATGCCAACAGACACATCATATTAGCTGATAGGGGTTGATGGTGGGAATTGAACCTTCATGATAATGCTACTAAATATTGTAAACAAATTTCATATTGATATTCATATAACATGCTAGTTTACTAGTCTTATATATTTTATTTGTATAAAAGTACTTTAATTTATGAAATAAACAAAATTACACATATTCCAGTCCGATTGAGTGGGCAGCCAATTGTATGTTCTTTTTTTGATCCCATATGTAAATATATCAAGTTTTCAACAACATAATTAGAGAATGACTAGGGAGCATGGTCCAGCAAAATGTGTGTAATGCTTTGGGGTTACACACATATCATTAGCCCATTTGGTTTCTGTATATTGAATTCAGTTAGCCCATTTAGTTTCTATATCTTGAATTCAGGTATGCAGCCAAAAGTGATAATTATGTTATTTAGCCAAAAGTACTTTACAGGTACTAATTCAAGTATCACAATTGATAATTACATATCTAATATATCTTGAATTTAGGTGTCACAATTGGTTGCTGTATGTTGAATTTCAGGTGTACATAGCATTAGGGCTAAATTTATCATAGTACAGGGTTGGGGATATTACAATTTGAATTCATGTAGCCCAGTTAGTTTCTGCATGCCTAATTCATGTGGTCCACTTGGCTACTAAATTCAGGTAGCCCATTTAGCTAGAACAAGTTGATTCAGGTAAGTTAACTCAGATGGCTTCTATATGTTGAATTCATGTGGCCCAGGCTGCTTATATGTGCTAATTTGGTTACAACATGCTGAATTCAGGTAGCCCAGTTGGCTATTATATGCCGAATTCCAGTAGCCATTTGGTCACTATATATGGAATTCAGGTAACCCAGTTGGCAACTATATTTTGAATTCAGGTAGCCCATTTGGTTTCTGTATATTGAATTCAGTTAGCCCATTTAGTTTCTATATCTTGAATTCTGGTATGCAGCCAAAAGTGGTAATTATGTTATTTAGCCAAAAGGACTTTACATGTACTAATTCAGGTATCATCACAATTGATAATTGCATAACGGAGAAGAATAGCTAATTTTTATAATAATAAAAAAATTAAATTAAGGAAAATTTCTTTTCGAGGTACAAGCATCATGTACAAAGTGCCCTTTGTATACCATTCATTGTAAGGCAAGCTACCAGACTGATTTTTGGGACCCTGAGTTAATTGTAACTGGTGTTTAATGTCGCACATTTACTGGCCAGTACTGGAATATGAACCAATCTATAGAAAACAAAGCAATCATAACCACAATGGGTATGTGGATCCATGTCACAAATAGAATCTTTGTTGGGGTTAGCACATATGCAAAGAAATTAAGCCAATGGGGTATTTGTCTTTTACAACCCAAAACTCTATAATTCAGTGCCATTTGCTCTAGCCCTTTCTTCACATTACTTGTAATCAAAATACAGTAATCATCCTACACTGTACTATCTGTAACTGAAACAAGTTCTATTATGCATTTATTTATTGATTCCTTTAGACACCTTAATACTAAAGACAAGTTCTTTAATTTGGTCTCTTCATTCCTCCTCAACACATTAATCTATGGTGCCACATTTATGGGCAGGAGGTAGTAGCCTACTTCCAAGCTCTGTAGCTTCAAGGTCATGTATGGTGCAATAAATTGGGTGGTGTTATAGAAAGGTAGACAGATTTAGCTCAAGAATGAAACCAAATAATCTGGACGTTTTAGTTGCACTACAAAATAAAGGGAGAAGCCTAATTTTTTTTACCCATCTTTTTGTTCCACCCAAAATGTGCCTGTGTTCAGAATCTGATATTGTCTCCAGATTTTAGACTTTTTCCCCTCAGATCTAAGGCAGAACAGTCTGAACTGCACACAGGTGAACCTGTGTAAAAATTAGGATATGGTGGGCATTTTTAATAAAGAATGATCTCAATAAGAAAATAATGGTTCTGTTAAGCAAAAACAAAAAAAAACTCCATTTTTTCCCCCTTCTGCTAATGCATGAGCCAAATAACTAACTAAATAAATGATGTTTTTAACACAACTAGGCATTATGCTAATGGAAAATTGCTTGGAAATTTGTGTGAATTAGGATGTATTCAAAAATAGCCTCCAAAATATGTTTCCTACTTGCATTTCATGCAAAAACAGTTGAAACCTCCAGGGGTTAATGTGTTGATTCAATAAGACCACTCTGGAGGACTAGAGGTTAGATTGTGTGGCCTGGTTACTGGAAGTCTTAGGTTTGAGTCATACCAAGATTTCCAAAAATGGTATTAACATCCTTGATATGTGCTTAGCATTAGGAAGTTAGTGTTAGGACTGGTGTCAGTATAATGTGACTGGGTGGGACATCATGCTACATGTCTGCGGCATGATGCTCCAGTGCTAAAAGTCACTATAAACTGCCACATTGCAGACATCGTAGATATATGACTGAAACATTGTTAAAGCTGAGCTTGAAGTCCAGATTGGACACATGCGCACTCTCTTAATTCTATGCCATTTGGTTGATCACTTCCTTCACACCACCGTTTGCAACCAGAAAGAAATGAAGTAAGTCAATGCTATTAACAACCTGTTGCTTGAACTTAAGGGCATTGTTTCCCCCATCGGGCGCGATCCTACCAGGGGTTTACTAGGCACACTGATGCCCTTCAACTGGCTCACATCTCTTTTATGTTAATTAGCCCACTTTTGAAGTTTAATGTTTGTAGAGGGTAGCACACTAAAATTAGCAAGAACACGGTCTTTTGATATTTTAATTTACCTCTTGCGATTGGTTACGTTTATGCTAGCTTTTGACTAACCAATAAATTGATTGTACCTGGTTCATTGCGCATGTGCTGAGTTCGCGTAGCACGTGCATCACGGTCCCTATGGTCGTTCACTCCAGTGACGGTTCACTCACTCTTGTTGATCTTGTCTGAGGGATAACACGCTGTAACTATTCTGTTTATTTTTTTTTTCCTTCTAAATATGTCTGGAGGTGTTAAGAGAAAACGACAATCAGTCAATAGAGAAAAAAGTTATGAAATCATACTGCAGCTAGAAAAAGGAACAAAACCGGCAGACCTTAGTCGTCAGCATGGCATTCCAGCAAAAACCATTTCAGGATGGAAAAAGAAGGCCGACGTGATAAAAGCAAATGTACAAGAAGTCTGTCTTTGATCCAGAAAGAAAAAAACTTAAAGAGTGGCTGAGCACAAAGATGTTGACGATGCACTGTTTCAACGGTTCACAAATACGTGAGCAACAAACCGTCCCGTCAATGGTCCCTTGCTGATGGAGAAGGCGGACATCCTTATAGCGTGATCACCGATGAAGACATTGTATCAAGTATGCACTCAGCACAGGCAAGTACATCTGCATGCGGCAATGACAAAGAAGATGAAGAAGATGCGGATGAAGATTTGGAACAAATTCCCTCTGCCGGTGAGGTGGTAGAAATGCAACAGAAAAATCGACGGTATTGTTGTTTTGTAGGAGATGAAACTGTTTTAGACAGCATAAATAATATTGAAGCGTTTGTTTTCAAGCAGACTGTTAAAGGCAAAAAGCAACAAAGCATTTTAGACTTTGTAAAGAAACCATAGTAACCGCGTGTACGATACTTTTCAGAGCTGTGTCAGAGCGAAATGACTCGCGAATCTAATTTTGACACTGGTTAGCTTTTTGTAAAAAAAACGAAGAAATTTCAAGCACATATTAATATATTGCCGCCATATTGGTTTTCGGTTATCTCAATCATCGGTTATCTCGACGCTTGTTGGCAAACCCCTAGGCCGGCGACATAACCGGGTTCAACTGTATATCCCTTTCTTTTCATGCCTTGTAACCAGGAAAAACATCAATAAATCAATGCCATGTTGGTCTATTCCTTCTTTCGCACTTCCTTGTAACTAGAATTAAAACCAATAATTCAATGTCATTTGGTCTATCTCTTTATTCACACTCATTGTAACCAGAACAAACCTTAATAGGACGATTTTATTTAGGTTTTTTTTTCTTCAGATTTGAGTAACCCACTGTTCACCATATATATTCACCATATGTATCCTGATATAGGAACATTCAATCAGATTAAGGACCTTGTTGACCTATTTAATATTTTCCGTTGTAGAGCTGTTGTCCTTACCAGCGTATCAGCTGGGTCCATCTGGAAAAAATATAGCCCCTGATGTATCATCACAAAATGTCTTCACAGACCAGGGTCAAAGTTTGTTCTACTGATTACCGTACACCAAACAAGCTGCATACACCCACATTTAGCATATCTGCAGGCAAATCTAGATATTATTTGCTGTTGGGTCTGACTTGTATGTGGGCATATGCACCACAATATTAACATGTATGTGGATATGCACAGCACATTAACATGTATACGGGTATATACACCACAATATTAAGATGCATGTAGGTATATACACAATATTAACATGTATGTGGGTATATACATCACAATATTAACATGTATGCAGGTACATATACCACAATATTAACATTTTTGTATGCAGGGATATACACGACAATATTAACATGCATCCAAGTGTAAACACCATAATATTAACATGCATACGAATATATATGCCACAATTTTAATATGTATCCAGGTATAAACCACATAAAATTAAAGGTATATACATTATATTAGCATGTATACAGATAAAAAAAAGTTAACTTGTATGCAAGTATACACACACAATAACATATATGTCAGCATATAAATATATTATGCACCACAATATTAACTTATTATTATGCACCACAATATTAACTTATTATTATACACCACAATATTAAGTTATTATTATGCACCAAAATATTAACTTATGATGCACCACAATATGAACTTATGATGCACCACAATATTAACTTATTATTATACACCAAAATATTAACTTGTTATTATGCACCACAATATTAACTTATTATGATGCACCAACATATTAATTTATTATTATACACCACAATATTAACTTGTTATTGTACACCACAATATTCACTTGTTATTGTGCACCACAATATTAACTTATTATGATGCACCACAATATTAACTTATGATGCACTGCAATATTAACTTGTTATTATGCACCACAATATTAACTTATTATGATGCACCACAATATTAACTTATTATGATGCACCAAAATATTAATTTATTATTATACACCACAATATTAACTTGTTGTACACCACAATATTAACTTATTATGATGCACCACAATATTAACTTATTATTATGCACCACAATATTAATGTATTATGATGTACCACAACATTAACTTATTGCAATATTAACTTATTATGATGCACCACAATATTAACTTATTATTATGCACCACAATATTAACTTATTATTATGCACCACATTTTTAACTTATTATTATACACCACAATATTAACTTATAATTATGCACCACAATATTAACTTATTATTGTGCACCAACATATTAATTTATTATTATACACCACAATATTAACTTATTATTGTACACCACAATATTCACTTGTTATTGTGCACCACAATATTAACTTATTATTATGCACCACAGTTTTAACTTATTATTATGCACCACAATATTAACTTATTATTATACACCACAATATTAACTTATTGTGATGCACCACAATATTAACTTATTATGATGCACCACAATATTAACTTATTATGATGCACCACAATTTTGAAGTATTATGATGCACCAAAAAATTAACTTATTACTATACACCAAAATATTAAGTTATTTTTGTGCACCACAATATTAACTTATTATGACGCACCACAATATTAACTTATTAATATACACCACAATATTAACTTATTATGCACCACAATATTAACTTATGATGCACCACAATATAAACTTATGATGCACCACAATATTAACTTATTATGATGCACCACAATATTAACTTATTATTATACACCACAATATTAACTTATTATTATCCACCACAATATTAACTTATTATGATGCGCCACAATATGAACTTATGATGCACCACAATATTAACTTATTATGATGCACCACAATATTAACTTGTTATGATGCACCAACATATTAATTTATTATTATACACCACAATATTAACTTGTTATTGTACACCACAATATTCAATTATTGTGCACCACAATATTAACTTATTATGATGCACCACATATTAACTTGTTATTATGCACTACAATATTAATTTATTATGATGCACAAACGTTAATTTATTATTATACACCACAATATTAACTTGTTATTGTACACCAAAATATTCACTTATTGTGAACCACAATATTAACTTATTATGATGCACCACAATATTAACTTCTTATGATGCACCACAATATTAACTTGTTATTATGCACCACAATATTAACTTATTATGATGCACCAAAATACTAATTTATTATTATACACCACAATATTAACTTATTATTGTACACCACAACATTAACTTGTTATTGTGCACCACAATATTAACTTATTATGATGCACCACAATATGAACTTGTTATGATGCACCACAATATTAACTTATTATGCACCACAATATTAATTTATTATTATGCACCACAATATTAACTTATTGTAATATTAACTTATTATGATGCACCACAATATTAACTTATTATCATCTGCCACAATATTAACTTATTATTGTGCACCACAATATTAACTTATTATGATGCACCACAATATTAACTTATTTTTATACACCACAATATTAATTTATTATGATGCACCAAAACATTAACTTATTATTATACACCACAATATTAACTTATTATTGTGCACCACAATATTAACTTATTATTATGCACCACAATATTAACTTATTATTATACACCACAATATTAACTTATTATTATACACCACAATATTAACTTGTATACTGTTGTTTTCCTGCTTATATACCCAGCCATGCCAAATATTTTGCTTCCGTTTATTGCCCATTGTTTATGGATGTTTTCACTTTGTCGACAATTGCCTGCAAGAGTTGTCTACATCTATATTTTACCAAGCAAAAATAGAAAAATAGTTTGACCTGACAGAAGAATCAAGCTTGCAATTTATCAAATGCTAGCGAACTCTTATCACTTAACTTTATGACACTAATGGAGAAATGAGTTAGGAGCCTTAATGATGTTTGCAACATACCCTAACAAAAGTACACCTTATGCTTTTCAGGACACTACTGAACAATAATATAGTATTTGCCTTGTGAAGAAAATACACACTTGCATACTTTGCATGAATTTAGATCTGTGCATATCCTATAAAATGTTTTCCTAATTAGGATGACATTATTAGGTCTATACATGTCCCAAAGACACTCATAATTTGCATAAAAATTACGTCTTCAATGGTCCAGTAATGCTGTCAAATAGAATCCTCAGTAGGCTAAAAAAGCGATTGGGGAAAATAAATATAATTTTTGGACGTGACTAGTATTATATTAGTTAATGTATCAATTTTGTATCGAAATTTTACGGCGTTGCTGTGGAAACTTTCGAGAACTGTTCACGGAACACGGAGGGTTTGATCGTTTGAAAGAAGCCTGTACCATTGCCAAATCATGTTCCTTAGTGTATTGACCCCCATTCATGCCTAAAAACAACCTAAGATCATACCAGTTGGGACGCCTTGTATCTTCGTGACCCCTCTAACATGTTAATTGCCGGACCTAGCGGTTCAGGCAAAATTTAATTTGTCAAACGTTTGATCGAACATAAACATCATTTGATCAATCGTTCACCTCAGCGGATCATGTGGTGTTACAAAGAGTGGCAGTACAGCCTCTTGCAAGAAGGTCAAAGGGATTCAATCGTGCTTGTAGAAGCATTCCTTGCGAAAGCGAAGGGATCGTGTCTGACCCCAGCCAAACCCATCTGGTCATTTGTTACGACATAGTAGGAGAAGACGAAGAAGAAATTAAACTGTGGTTTACGCGGAAAGGGCATCATCATAATGTCAGTGTCATTTAATCACTCAAAATCTGCTTCAACATAATGAAGTCCATCACACCATCAGTCTCAGTGTGCTAATTAAGTGTGTTGTTTGAAAGTCCTAGAGATAGTACTCGCGTCTTAGAAGCCAGTCACAAAGAAGTCTTACGATAATTTAGGGTGACAGAACGTCAATTACTGCAAGGCATCAATATATTTTTCATTAAACCAAATGCTTTTTTGAAAGAAACAACACAACTGGCCGTTGCTCGCATTGACACTCAAATCAAAGGTCAAATCATTTTGAAACCTGAAGGTAAAATTTTCTAAGAGATGTTATCATTCGCTTCCTCTCAAAATGGGATATGAATTCCCCCAAAGTTCTACCTAAGAAAAAAAAAATACTCCCAACCCAATGTACCAGAAGAAGAAGAAAAGGAAAAAGAGCAACAGTGTCAAGACCAGGTCAGAGAAAAAGAACAGCTTCTACTCGCAAGAGAGGCACTTCAGCCAGGATGCAACCTTGCTTGCGGAAACCACGACCGGCAGCGACGCTGACTGCGTCTCCAGTAGTCTCTGGCTTTTGCTGTTGATGCCAGACAAACCCAATTTGACACCGGTTCTTCCTCAGTTCATGAAACGGTGGTAAACTGCGTCTCCAAGAAATTCTTCATCAGCGGTGACACCCTCTTCCTCTTTAGCTCCAGAGAATCCCGAAACCAGAGCCAGCATCGTGGAGAGTTTTCAACAAACCTTTAAAGAACGCATGTGGAAATATTTTACACATCAACACAGTCCAAAATACTTAGACGTATTACCACTACTGGTCCATGCGTATAACCAATCTTACCATCGGAGCATCGGACGTGCCCCCAAGAAGTGACTCCTGACAACGAAGTGACTGTTTTTGTGCGCCTGTTTGGTACGTTCTCGAGTCTGGCTATCCCGAAGAAAGGAAAAGTGTTGGCAGCAGGAGATTGGGTTCGCATTGGCAAAACCAAGCGCACTTTCGAGAAAGATTACTTACCCAACTGGACGATTTAATTTTTGTGTAACTGGACGAGTGCGTGATCGTCATCCTGCCATCCATAAATTGGAAGACATGAACGGGGAAGTGTTAAAAGGAATATTTTACGTGCCCGAGTTACATATCGTGACCAAAAAAAGAAGACAAAGTGTACGATATCGAAAGCTTTCACAAACGAAGAACCCGCAAAGTGGGAAAACGTCGCGTCAGCGAAGTCAGTCATCGATTATAAAAACAAGTGACTATCATGCCCTTCAATACAGCCTCAGCTGCCACAGTGACCACTCCTTCACCCAGTACTTCTCTGCAAGATCTACAAAAGCAACCGTTGTTGATGTGGTGTGGAAAACGTACATAAAACCCAAATCGTCTTTTTTAACTGCCAAATTTTTGTGGTACCTTGTGCCATCGGCTGAGCTCTTGCCAATTTGAGCTTGAAGCAGGAAAACAAACTTGAACTATGATGCTGAGCAGTTTTGTCGGTTACCTTCTTCCCAATCCTTCACTGAAATACTCGAACAAGAACAACGGGAGTCTTGCGTCCAAAGCCAGTCACCAATCCAACAATAACCACATCAGCAAACCTCTTTTAGACACTTGTCTCACTTCAAGTGACCTCGGAGAGCAGCTGAACTCTAGAATAATCAATTTACTTAACGTTACCTAGTGACAGTTCCATGGAGGTGTTCCCCACAATACATTTTGTTGTTACACTGACAAATTACATCAGGCCATCCAATTGGATCACGAAACCCAATGAGAAGTTGATTTGGTGGAAATTATTCATTCTACACAAGTCCTAAATATTCTTCCAAATCAAAATGTTTTGACGGTCGTAGTTCATGACAAGCAATTGCAAACTTGCTTCGATGCTAATGTGAAATACGAGAATAAAGCACATAACTCGACTACTGAGGAAATTTGCGGTGGATAAAGTGGTGTCCATTTTATTTTGTCCTGAACTGGGGATGTTGAGTTGAGAATGGCAATGATAACAAAACGAATTACCAGTCATTTCTCGAAACCACTTATTTTACCAAGTTATTTAAATTCTCGGTAGAACTTAACCAAGGACTGAATTTGATATTTGTGTACTGCGATGTGGTGGATTACAATGTGGTGGGGCACACCTTCGTACCTTTACTGCGTGTCATTCCTTTCAAAGTGGATTCTGTCACGATTGCTGAAGATAAAGGTGGAAACACCTATCATGTTCACCGTGAATTTGCACATTCTCACTATCTACCCGTCTGTAAGTCGTATCTGACAGTGTCAACATTGCTATAAAAGGAGATCCGGGACAAAATATTCCATTTATTAAAGGGAAAGTCACGATGAAACTCCATTTTCGAAAACGATTCTCTAACAACTCATAAGTTATGTATCCTGTGTACCGAGGAGTCGCTCGACAACGTGGACATGGTAAAGGAGATATGTTAAAATCAGCCTTTCGATCCTTGGCCCCCATTTTTGAAACCGATGGTGACACGAGGATTGCATCCATTGAAAGATTCCGAATGACACAAGGCAAGGAATTTCTCCAAAATATCATCATTGACAAAAGAAAACCTCAACGAAGCTTTTTTGAGAGCAGTCAAGTGTGTCTTGCTTCAAACGGACAAAGACATTTTGATCCGGCGAGAAAGCTGGAATCTGCTCAATCAGACATTCCTGCTTCCCTATCGCCATAGCAAGGGCAATTTAGAAAGAGACGAAGAAGTCACCCTTCCAGAGGCCTTCACACTCACAAAGCTACAAAGACTAAGAAATGAAGAACTGTTCGAGACTTGGACGTTTTTGATTTTTAACAAACACAGAGGGAAAGAAGAAAATGATGCACCGAGAGTTGTTTACCAGACTTTTCGAACCTGATTTTAATGCCAAAAATAATTACTTGAGATCGCACTTGCCCCCGTACGAAGCCACGGGACAGTCACCAATGTTCCCTCTAATTCTTGACGATGCTGCGCGGAAAAATATAGGCGTGCGCGGAAAAACATGATGCAAAATTTTAGTGAGCGACATTTGTGAAAGTCGTACATTTACAAATGTTTAAAACTCTATTACACAGCAGTCTTCTATATAATAAATTAGACATTTCGCACAGGCATATGCATTGTTCAGTTATGTTAATAAAATATTGTTCTACTTTCTTTATATTAATGATGTCGGTAAAGTGCTACACATATATGTCATATTTAATTATACAAACTACAAATAAAATAAATGTAGTTCGAAATTTAGAGCAAAACAGTTACTTTATTGATTTATTGCCGAATTTTCACGTCTGTCTTTGTCTGTGGTCCAATGCTTATAAACCGCATCTAGATCAATAGTGCTTCCTGATGAAAGATAGAATTTTATGCGCATCAAATGATCCAAATGATTTACTTGTAGCCTGTTTCTAGAGTTTGTTTTAATTGAGTTCATTAGGCTAAAACCGCGTTCGCAGTCTGCACTTGATGCTTGAAATGTCCCACAAATGTCCAGCAGAATCGATGGCTCTGTCATGTCTTCATTCTTCATGACACAGCTTACGACGTCAGTGAAAGTCTGAATTGATCCAGTCTTCATTTTCTCTGCAATCAGAAATTTGAAGTCATCATAATGTTCACCGATCTTTGAGATTACACTCTCTTGACAGTTTGGTATAATTCTTGAAAACCTTCTTATCAGTTTGTTCAAACTGTCTTTGCCAAATTCAAAACTTGAATTCTTTGCAATGATGCAGTGGTCAAATGCGTGCCAATCCATTATTTCATCATCCGGAAATCTCTTCTCAAGGTGATTATATAATAGTTCAACAAATCTAAGAATTACAGCCTTGTCGACGTCACGGTCAATTGAATTAAGAACTTCCTTCAGTGCATCACTCCAATGAACTGTTTCTCCAAGATACTGCGATCTTATTTTACATATTTTGGCCTTTATAAACTGAAACGATTCAATAGTTGTCAGAATACTTCTTTGAAAATATTTGTTTATTGATGCCAGTTCTCCCAAAACATCGTTAAGTACTGTCAAAGCCAGTCGAAACTGCGGATTTAGAAGTCTCTTCAGACAGAACTTATTCATTGGATCATTGCTCATGTTTACTTGTTCAGTGCAATAGTCAATCAAAACGTAGTTTCGCACAAAAGCGGCAGCTGCTAAATGCCTAGAAAACCACCTTACCTCATGCAAAGGCCGAAATGCCACGGAATCACTTTCTGCGGCATTGGCCAATTCCTGGAATTTCTCATTTTTAACTGATGACCTGCTGAACATTGTATAAACTGTCCTAAGTAATGTTTCAATATCGTGCATTAATGAAACTTGCTTCCAAGCATCTTCAACAGCTAAGTCTTCGCGATGAGCAAGACATTGTTGTTCACACAAATGATGTATCTCACGTCTCAGAACTGCAGCCACACCATTATTTTTTCCTAGCATGACAGATGAGCCGTCTGATGTAAACATCACCATCTTCTGCTGATCAAATTGATGTTCACAATAAAATTGTTTTATTGCTGTCACAATAGAGACGCTGTCGCATGAGGACAACTTCACGATGCCACCGAATATTGTTTTGCAAACAATTTCTGTTTCAGGCCGATACTTGAAATATACAATCAGCATTTTCTGAACTGAAATATCGGTACTTTCATCTATTATCAACGTGTGGAATGCCGACTTTCGCAATTCAGTCATAAGCTGAGTTTTTTGAAGACGAGGCTTATGCACTCAACAAATTCGAACGCATGATTTTTGCTGCGCCAACTTTGTGGAATTTTAACGTATTTTGCAACATGCTCATGGATATCTTGTACAGAAAACATGGATGCATTCAGTTTAATAGCAAGAATAACGTTATCAATCAGCACTTTTACCAAATCTGAAGTTGACCGCTTTCTCTCTTCCATCTCTACTCTGATGCTACGATCTGCCGTACTCTCCTGTAGCATAAGCAAAATTCCACCACTCTTCCGATTCCGTAGCTTTTAAACTGATTCAGTGTGCACTTTTGACTGAGATGCCGCTTTAAGTAATCAAGTTTCCATTCATCTCATTTTTTCCCCGTGCTGAACTCTCCTGCAGCATTTGCAGTTGAGCAAATAGTGCAAACAACAGCGCCATCATCATTGCATGTTAAAATATCTTTTTACCTTTTGCTTCTTAGACGATGACAACACATCCGCTTCGATCAGTTCTGATAGCCACTCTTCCTTAAATATTGAACAAGTTTTCTTTTTCAACGAATATTGACATCCTTCTGCTTTTCTTTTGGACATTATGTGCGTGGGTAATTTATTATTTAATATGAAAGCATACTACAACTTCTTGCTTTATCGCTCGCCAACATAACTTCCGCCGGCTGCAGCAGATAATTTTCTCTCTCACATATTTGCTGCGCGGCAACTTAAAACTGCTGCGCGGCAACTGAGTAAGAGCTGCGCGGCCGCGCAGCCGCGCAGCTTAAAGGGAACATTGACAGTCACGGTATTATGTACAACGATTATGCAGGAGGTTACGCATTGTGGTCTTTCAATTTCACTCTAGACAAAGGCAGTGACGAGGGACATTTACACCCTATACAATCGAGTCAGGTTCGTGTGGAACTTCAGTTTACAAACCGAATTCCTAATGAAACGGTGAACATCATTTTGTATGCCGAATTCGACAATAAGATTGAAATTAACAGTTTGAGAGAAGTCAGTCTAGACTATTAGAAGCTATGAAAGACACTTATCCCTCTTTATGGTGTGATTATAAACATTGACTCCTTCCCTGATATGATAGTATGTGTATGTGTCTTTGTTTGTCTGTGTGCATGCACGCACTTTTTGTGTGGATGGTTGATACTATGCTTGTGTGAATTGACGTACGTTGTGTGGATAGCCGGGTGTTGTTGTTTTGTTGGTTTTTTTTTTATCTTTCCCGTGTGTGGATGGTATGCATCTGCTTTGGTTTCCTTTCCTTCTGTGTTGATATTATATTTGTGGTTATGTGAGTGGGAACCTTCAAGGAGGCACTTGATAATTTGATCCAAGTCGATTGCTTTTAAGAAAGTGCTGGAAGAAGATGTGAAAATTAGACATAACTGGGCAAAGGAGAGAAAGGAGAAAGAAAACATAAAAAGAGGAGTGTACGATATCTCTACCAAAATACTTCTTTATTATATTTACATGACAAAGTTGTTTCTGTTTAAGGCTCGCAGGAATAGTATGGGTGTAGTTTAAGTCATTTGCTTTCTTTACAATTGAACTGGGACCATAACAACACGTTGATCATTTGAATGTTAATCCCTGCTTTGTATCCTGTTTGTGCAGTTTTCAGAAGAGGAGACGGTATTTGGATAGAGCATAAATCTTATCACCAGCCTGAAAACTAAATCTTATCACCAGCCTGAAAACTAAATCTTATCACCAGCCTGAAAACTAAATCTTATCACCAGCCTGAAAACTAATTTCCTTTGTAGTTATACGGTACTTTAATTTCATTTTTTACTGAGTAGAGTGAAGATTAGTTCTTGCTTCTTCAAACGCGTTTGACAACTTATATTTGCAAACAGAAACATAAACACAGTCAGGAAGACAAATTTCTCAATTTTCGGTTGAAAGCAATTTCCCGCTTAATAACTTCAAAAAGATGCACTGGCAAAGGTTCTATAAATTAGCTCAGAATTGGCTAATTTACTTCAAACGATGATTATTACATAGCCAATATATTCTGCACAACTAATCAATTAAAGTTTTATTCACATTTATTTCTGACACATCCTATTGCATGCAAGTAATACAAGATATTCATCTATTGGAAAAATAGCATGTATGTGATGTTTTAAACAATTTCTAAAAGTGCAAAACATAAAGCAAATGAAAGTTGTTCCTGGTAAAAATTTATACTCCTTTTTATCTAAGAGATTTGTTAAATGTTTTAATTGTTTTAACTAGACCTATCTTTATTTTATCATGTACTCTTTTTGCTCTTTATTGTTCTATCAATTAATGCTATCCAGACACAAGACCACGTCCTCTGCATAATTAAAGAAAATGTAAATGGATTATAAACTTACAAGATGATGTACTTGATCACGGGTAACAGCCTGCATTTCCTGTATATAAAACAAACCATTACCTAATGGAAAATAACCTTCTAGAATGAACATGATGTTTACAAAAAGCAGAGGTTAAATAATGTAAAATATATTGAGGGAATTCAAAAACCCTAAAACTTGTCACAAATAAACATATTCCCATTTGATTAATAATAATAATAATAATAATAATAATAATAATAATAATAATAATTTTAAAAACAAAAAAAGGAGAATAATTTAGCTGTGTATTAGTTGTTTACTGAATACCATTAAACACTTCACTTCAGGTTGGAAGAAATTAAATCAATTCTTGACAAGGCCAAGTCTAACATGCAATGTTACATTACAATGGCATGTAATGAAATAACAACAACAACAAAGAGCAACAAAAAACAACATCTGATAAACAGTGTAGCTTAAATATACATAACAATAAGTGTAGTCTGCTAGGACGCATAGCTAGCCACTAATGGCAGTAGAAAAGTGTAGATAAGTCTCAAAAACTGCGTGGATGACAATTATTTTAAATTGCACCGAGCTGTTAAGAACTCAATGCTTTCATTATTTTTTATGGTCTGCAAAATTGTCACTGAAGGAAAGGGACTGTGGTTGCACTAAGAATTACGTACTGTCAAAACTGACTTTCCAGCATGAAAAAAAGTGTACATGTTTTCCGGGTGCAGAAACTTTTTTTTCTTTATATGAACTTCCAATTCATTTGTCTCAAGTGAACTATATTTTAATGTTTTGTTTTATTATACCTATCCAGAAATTGGGACAATTTTTTTTACCAGACTCTTTGTATAAGTTCTTCTGTTTTTTTTTTTTTTTTAATATATGAGACAGGTGTATGCGGCATTACATTTGTGCATAAAAGAGAACAACAGACTGGAATATTTACCTCAGCACCGTTTGTTCGCCATGCTATTTTGTAATGAGGCTATAAATAGGTTAATCCTGTTCTTTCGTGTACATTGTTAAGATATAGAGCTTCGAACAAGAGAAATATTCGCGTTGTCTATCCTTACTATTCATACGTTTTACCGTATGACAATGGGCAGTAACAAGATTAATCGAACGGAGTGAATGTCCTACTAGATAGCAAGATCGTAAGATGTTTATTTGTAATTCACACAAAATGTCAACCCGGAATTAACTCGAGTAAAATGAATGTTCCAAACGAAGGATCATCCATGTCCACGTCCTCGATGCTATTGACTCCACAAGTTAGAGACAATGCCTATTTGAATGAGACAAAACGTTTCAAATGTGAGTTTTGTGATAAGAAGTTTGCAGACCATAGTACCTTAAATAAACATATAAGGACACACACTGGCGAAAAACCATTCAAATGTGGAGTATGCGATAAGCATTTCACAGACAGCAGTAATTTAAAAAGGCACTTGAGAGTCCATAGCGGGGAAAAACCGTACAAATGTGAAGTGTGTGGCCAAACTTTCATCCAGTCAGGAATCTTAAAGACGCATATGACAACACATGGAGGAATCAAACCATACAAATGTGAAGTGTGTGATAAATGTTTTAGTACAAAAGGAACCTTAAAGACACACTTTAGAATTCATACTGGTGAAAAACCGCACATTTGTGAAGATTGTGGACAAGCATTTAGTGATAGCGGGAACTTTAGTCAGCACAAGAAAATACATTCCGGAGAAAAACAATACAAATGTGAAGAATGTGGAAAGATGTTTAATCACAGGGGAAATTTCAAAGAACACTTGAGAGTTCATTCTGCATATAAACCATATATATGTAAACATTGTAATAAAATGTTTAACCACAGTGGTAACCTCACAAACCACATGAGAGTACATTCTGGAGAAAAACCATTCAAATGTGAATTTTGTGATCAAGTCTTTTCTCAGAGTGGAAGTAAAAAAAGGCACATACTGAAGAAACATCAGTTGAAAACAATGACATTGAAATAAAAGAAGAAATAAGATGATCAGAAACATGAGGAGTAATATTTCAGATTTCGGTTGACACGGATGATTGTGGGTTTTGATTGTACCTATTCATAAAATAAAGAAATCGGCAATAGACTGACTAGTTTATATATTAGATACTTACTGATAGATTTTGAGATCTAGACAGCACAAAAATATAATTCTATAAGATATTGTGATTAAACAGGTCAGAAATACATCTAATAATAGTACTCCATTTTATTACTCAATTTCAAACAGCCCTTGCTTTCAAGTATGAAGGTCTTCCGATTTCAATCTCCAAACAGTCAATAATTGTTGCTACACGTTAACCACATTAAATTTGAGGCAGACGTGGATATCATTTATTTACTTTGATCTTTGCGCTCCAGATTTCTGCTCTTTTAGTGATATAACTTGCAATGTAATATCTTATGAAAAGTTTTGCAAGTTTAATTGTATAAAGTACATGACCAGCATATATTGAAAAAAACTCTTATGTTAAATCAGAAAACGACCATAATATAATATATTAGTGTTTGACCTTATAAAGTCATAATTTTCTACATGTGGGCAAGCTGGTTGTTTAGGGATCTCCTTTGTTTAGCGACGCTTTTTTTCTTTCTCTTCTTTCCCGACAGTAGTTCAGTTAATCGTTTATACCGTGAAACTTATGTGGGTAAACGAATTTTGTCCGGCCGATTTTTTTCCCTGTCCCTGAGACGTTCTTTCAAGTAGACCATATGTCCCAATAAATAAAACATGAAACAATTCATGTTCTTGAACTTGTGCCCCTTCACCAGTGCATAATATAATAAAATTAACAAAAGGCTTCTTTTGTTAAAAAATGCATGATCTAACCTTGTATTCGTATCACCTCTTTTGTCTTCATCATGAGAAATTTATTAAATGCAAACATTGTATTGTTATCGCTTATTACTATTCTTGTCTTCATGATAAATTTATCCTTATATGTTATATCATATTAACGCAATCTTCCTACTCTGTGCAAATGTAATAGTTATTTCTCCCGAAAATTCAAATCCAGTTTGACCCCTGCTTACTGACCAATAATACTGCACATATGTAAAATCAATATCAACTAAGAAAAGATAACACGTCAGTGATATCATATTCAGGTGGGTAGAACTGAATCAAAAGTTAGGTTATTTCCTTTGATCATCTTTAACAATTATCATGGAGGAAGATGGAATCAATTATAATTTGAAATTTGACTGGGTTAACATTTGCTCAAATCTGTATATGTGTGTCCATTTGCCCTACAAAATAAACAATTATACAAATGCGAAAAATATAATGGCAAGCAAACATCTGATGGCACAAGTGGTCAACTTTGAATTTGTTTAACTGCTTAATCATTTGCTTCCATTAATGAAAGATTTGAAAATAGAGGTGTTTAATTCATGCATCTTTGAGTAAGAATATACCAGACGTTATGCTCAATCAGAGGTCTCACTAGGATTTTAACACTAGGAGTCAAGGACTCCCATTTTTGTAAAAACAGGAGTCCCACCAGCAAAAGTTGCTGTCCATTCCAGTGGTCAAGCTAGATTTGAATGTTAAGGAGAAGTGGCTTCAATGAAAACTCAACAGGGAGAAATGGACACAAAGCAAGAAACGCAATATATATATATATATATATATATATATATATATATATATATGTGTGTGTGTGTGTGTGTGTGTGTGTTCTCTTATTTGCATTAAGCCCTCTTTTTCCCAGTATTCATAATTCATAACAGCAGAAAGGGTGGTCTCTGTTAAGAGTGCTCTTAAAACTCACCTTTTTCGACTGCAGGAACAAACTTAGAGACCTAATTATGTTTTGTACCTTATATGTTTTCAGCATGTTTTTATGTTTTCCAATTTCATGTTTTTTTTGTTTTCTTTCTTTCTGGAGTGTAGTCATATCATTATATATGTTGTAATGCGCTTAGAGCTTCTAAAGATCAGGCGCTATACAAAGTCCTCATTATTATTATTATTATTATTATTATTATTATTATTATATTCATTTTTGCTGGAACGTAATTTTTGAACAATAAAGCCTCCTACGAAAAAAAAAAAAAAACAATATGAGGCCAATAACGTCAAACCGGAACCTCTAACTGTCCGAGAGTTTCTCTAATTGTATGAGCTCATTTGTGTTACTTTATCTTTTGTCGTTTTTCTTTTTACATTTTATATGTATGTTTTGCATACCCATGCACCCAGACGTTTCATTGAGGTCGCACCCTTTCTGCTGTTGTAATGTGTGAGTAATTAAATCATTATTATATATTAATAATATGGCACCAGCAATGGAATCTTATACAGCTAGATTTGCTACGGAATCTTATACAGCTAGATTTGCTCGAGAACGACTAGAGGAAACCAAGAAATATCTCCCGTCCGTGATTATGTCAGACAAAAATTACCAGCTCGTCAGGAGTCTAAGGAATAATTTTCTGAGGGTTTAGAACAATTATTTAAACCATCTGTCGAACCAGCAAAGAAAAGTGTTGCAGCAAATGAGTAAAACATAAAATGTGCCTGGAACATTGCCTGTTGATATTGCTGGCAGTCATCAGACAGCTCAACCACATTACCCCAGAAATTTCCTCTTCAACCACAACCTGATTCGCCAAAGGTTAGAACTGAGATAATAACAACGATAACATATATTTGCGCCTGACGGTATGGCATATATCAAAGATCCGAAAATGTAATTAATAATGTCTCGTTTGGATATCGGGAAAGAGATAAGCATGTAAACCCGAATATGTGAAAGCTTTACAAGCTGTCGATTGGGTCAGGTATGTATACCGCATAGCTACTAATTCTCCGCTAATCAGATCTGAAGAAGATGTTAATAAGTTTATCATTTTTCATCAGAGAGTATACGAGTATATTAGACATTCAATACTAGAAAGGAGACAGAAAGAAGAAGAAATGAAATTGCAACTTCACAAATCTAAACAGTCAGGGAAATTAAAAGAAAATGAATAGAAGTCAAAACTTCAGTAGGTTGAACGAGCAGAGAAACAAAAAGGACAAGAAGATTTGTATTTTGAAGAAATTAGACGATGGATTAAATTATATTCTTCACCATGGGAAAAAAACAGAGGAAACAACCGAAATTGGTATTGCCACTCAAGTAAGCTGTCTTATTACTTGTCCGAACAACGTCCTTGCCGATGTTGAACGATTAGATTTTTGTATTGGCGGAAAACGAGCCGGTAATAATTCTCCAGCAATTATTAATGAAGCAGAGATTATTTACAAGCAGCATCATGGATATTAATGTTTATATATCTCTTATTGATGCAATTGTTGATGATTTTCACAGTCATTCAATAAATAAATAACGAACAAGATGATCGTACAAAAGGCTCAACGTGTACAAATCAAGGTCAGAGTGATATCGATTACTAACGAACACTATATTCTACGGTGTTGGACTTAGTGATATTGTTCAAGGTTTCTAAAACCAAGTTTCAAACGTTATACCGATTGTAAAACAACTAGGAATGAAAGCTATTGACGTTGTTCGTGGTGCAGGTATTGGTGCTATAGGTAATGCTATGCGTTCTCAGCAATCAATGATAGATTAGCTCAATTAATACGACGGAAACCTCAACCAATGAAATTACCTAGCACTGAATTAATGCCTGCAAAAGTTAGTTAAATAATTAATTAAGCTGCAAATCAAAACCTAGCACAGTTGGCCGGTGAGGCTGAACAAAATCTAAATACAAGTTTGATAGCAGGATGTGGTAGATGATAACAATTATAATAAAAATGCTTAAACGTATATCCGGTCCAGCATTCTCTAAATTATTTTCGTTAATACCATCAGGCCTTAGTGATGGAATAATGTCAGATAACTTGTTCACATTAATGGCTTACATTTACGAGGCAATGACTATATCAGAATCTACATCCGATTTTCGAATAATAATAATAATAATAATAATAATAATAATAATAAAATGGGTATTGTATGTACGGTTACTCTCTAGACTGGGTTAGTTCCTCTTTTCTTACTGCCTTTAAATTTACCGGGTTCGTATAAATAGCTCAGTCACATTAACCAGTAATGGTTGTTTTGAAATTTCATGCTGTATTGGTATGTTTTTTTGTGTGTGATCGCAATGAAAGGTTTCATTGAAATTGCACGAGCAACCTCATTATTTAATGCAGCTATTACACTTGGTAGTCTTGCAACCCATTCATGAGATCTCATATAAGTTTGAATTTTGTTCGTGGATATTTCCTTTGCATATTGATATCCAAATAACCGCTCAACAAGTATTCGATTAAATAATTCAACGAATGCTGCTTGATCACGATGAACTGCAGTATGTCCTCGCCTGATTTTGAAGCTATGTTGTTTTAATAATTGTCAGAGATGGTTCTGCACCAAGGAATTCTTTGCCAGGTCAACCTGTAGTACTTGTGGCCATCGTAGACCACCATATTGATAAATGCGTTCAAAAATATATACAACTTTAACAGCCGTTTTAGTTGATAATGGTTCTGCCTCTTTATATTTCATTGCAATGTCAACGAGTTGGCGCGTACTTGTATGTGCGTCACCGACATCTACCGTTTTTAATATTATCGTGTGGGGAAAAGAAAAAAATTCTACCAGATGAACTTCATTAGGAGCGCTTACATCAAAATGTGCGCACTGAATAGTTTTCGGTGGTGGTAGATAAATTTGCCATATTGCCTGTCATGCTCACCAATTTTTAGCAACAGAACACATGACATTTGCTGCATCAGCAAGTTTATTAATTCCTGTTCTACCCCTCCAATATCTTCTCGGTCTATAATAAATCGATTATATTGTTTTATAATAAAAATCGGTTTACTAATTACCAGCTCCAAATACTAGTTTACCGTTATTTGCAGATCTATCAACCAATTAGCAATGATTCTCTGAAAGATTTGTTTTAAAAAAAAAAATGGAATTTAACGAGTGAATCAACTTTGCAATGTCATTGTTGTAAAATCTTTATCTTTGTTACATCATGAAAGTGACATGCTTGATCAATTGCATTTTTTGAATACTCTACATGTCTTTTTTTTATTTTGCTGGTCATGTCAGATATCAAGTCGGGTTTCAGAACAATAATGATTATATCCTGGAAGATGTTTTTCTCCTGAATACTTAGCCCATGGAGTTCCTGGTAATTTCTTTATGAAGCAGCATTATCATCTCCTAATTTTTTGAATTGTTAAGAGAGCTAATTTGTATTTGATTGTACCACATTTCACACACTTGCCTGTAAGTGCATGTTTATGATCTTTTGTCATGATCGATGTTATATACCTTATAGGGGTGTATACACTGCATCAAACAAAAATATAAATACAAACTAATTAGTATACTCATACAATATCAATATCATTGACTTCTCAGCAACACGATAGCAAAAGCCAGTCAAACATCATTCAGCGATACCAATTTCTATCAGGAATTATAAAAACACTTTACTGAGTTTGATGAGATGACTTTAAAAAAAATAATAAATAGTAGCAAAATCAATGTTGTTATGATGTTCTTAAAGATTTTAATGAAAATGGAAAATTATTAAATAAAATGGCAAAGATGTAATAAAGTCTATTACAGATATTGATGATGTACTTGTTGATGAGCTCAGAAGATTTAATAATAATTAAGTTGTGTACGATGATATGACACTGGACAAGCAATTGAATCCCGCAAGAATATTTTTTAGAGGGCAGCGTAAAAACAGAGACTTAATTTATGTTACTCTGTGATATAAACAATTACCTAAAGTAATCAGAGATAACTGTGATATTTGTCAGGCAATGTGTTCAGAGTATATTTAAGTTTAGCAATTTCTTTTCATGTACGCAAGCTACCCCACAAAATATGTATTATGATAAATCTACATGATCCTTGATGACAATATCTTGATACAATACCCAGCTAAGAAACAGCAACTTGTCTGATATAAATAATTATTTAACTACTAACATATTAAACAGCAGAACAGGTGTGACCTCAATGAAACCTATGGGTGGGTAAACAAAACATACATACCAATTTAAAAGACACTTAATGACTAAAGATAAAGTAACAAAAATGAGCTAACCCAAATAGAAGATTCAGTTTCCAAGTTATTGACCTTCATTGACCTTATATTTTTTATTTTCGTAGGAAGCTGGTTTTCTTAAAAAATGATGTTCCAGCAAAAGGTCTGTTCACCCTTTCTGCTACTATATTTGGATTTACACAATACTTTATTTTCAAGTAGACAATTTTCTGAGTTATTTGGCCATATGACTATAAATAAGAATAACAAAACTACATTGCCACACATTTTAACTTCATAATCAGATTATATTATTCTGATTTCAAGTTTGTAAAAATAATTGATCAACTACTCTTAATACATTTTCAAAATTCTTTTATTTATTTATCCATCTAAAAATTCAAAATAATGGCACTTTCAAAGATTTCTAAATAACGAACCCTGTACCATGTACAGAAAGGCAAATGCACACATCTTCAAATCATACTGTTCATCACCCTCGGAAAGAACCACCGACCCATGAGAAGCTAATGGCAAGCTTTCTCACATACCCACATTAGCCGAATCTGAGACTCGAACACAGGCAGACAGAGGTGAGATATCAGAGATCCGTAATGGAGAGCACTTTAGACCACTCGGGGGCCCCCTCATTGCAGTGATTTGTTTTCTGTAAGAATTGTTTGAAATTGAATACAAAATATCTTATATGTTTATATTTTCTTTCGTCTCAACCTCAAATACTATAGGTGTCTAAAACATAAAGTAATATATTGTGGATTCCTCCATATTATGAATAGAAGCAATCAGATTCACAAATAAGCCATCACTGTCAACCAAAATCTGAACTATCAGCAATGTTAATGCTCTAGTTGCGGGTTGTCTTATTTAGTTAATTTCATTGTCATTATTTCTAACTGATGATGCTTCTGTATGTGCCGTTTCATGTTTCCTCTCTGACTAAAGACCTGATCACAAAATTCACATTTGAATGGTGTTTCTCCAGAATGTACTCTCATGTGGTCTTTGAGGGTATCACTTCGTTTAAACATTTTATTACAATGTTTACATATATATGGTTTATATGCAGAATGAGTTTTCAAGTGTTCTTTTAAGATTCTCCCCTGATTAAATATCTTTCCACATTCTTCACATTTGTATTGTTTTTCCCCTGAATGTATTTTCTTGTGCTGACTAAAGTTCCCGCTATCACTAAATGCTTGTCCACAATCTTCACATTTGTACGGTTTATCAGCCGTATGAATTCTAACATGTATTTTTAATGTTGCTTTTGTACTAAAACATTTATCACATACTTCACATTTGTATGGTCTGATTCCTCCATGTGTTGTCATATGCGTCTTTAAGATTCCTGACTGGATGAAACTTTGGCCACACACTTCACATTTGTACGGTTTTTCCCCACTATGGATTCTCAAGTGCCTCTTTACATGACTGCTGTCTGTGAAATGCTTGTCGCATACTCCACATTTGAATGGTTTTTCGCCAGTGTGTGTCCTTATATGTTTCTTTAAATTTGAGTTCTCCGCAAATTTCTTATCGCAAAATTCACATTTGAAATGCTTCTTCTCAGTCAAAGTGGCATCATCAATAGCAAATTTCCATTTGTGGTCAGGCTCGCTGGAATCCACCAATACTTCTGGAATGAAGGGCATCGAGTAAGTGGACAAGGATGTTCCTTCATTTGGAAGATCCATTATACTTGAGTTAATTCCGGGTTGACATTTCGTGTGAATTACGGATAAACATCTTAGGATCTTGCTATCCAGTAGAACATTCACTCCCTTCGATGATTCTTGAGACTGTCCATTGTCATACGATAAAACTTATGAATAATAAGACAACGCGAATATTTCTCTTGTTCGAAGCTCTATACCTACATTAACATACATAATGTACACGAACGAACAAGATCAACCTATTTGTAGCTTCATTAAAAATAACATGATGAAGAGACGGTGTTGGGGGTAAATATTCCAGTCTGGTGTTTCACGGTGCAATGATAGTTTTTATTGGCTATTGGACAATTCGGACCAAAGACAATTCGGCCCAAGACAATTCGGCCCAACTTGGACCGAAAATAAGACAATTCGGCCCAACTTTAAAGACAATTCGGCCCAACTTTTTATGAACAAGATAAATGTTTTCCGTCAATCCAAACATATAACGTATGTATCAGAGACATAAGACAAGAGACTGTTCATTAAATATGTAATCGTTTTCACTCAGTTTTCACTTTTGATCATAAACATATGGCATGAAATTATTACATATATGTTTGCTTAACCATATTAAACACGTACATTCTTCATTGTAGTTATTTATCCTGTATGTGACAGCGGAACATCATTATTCACATGATCGTTTCTGATATAATCATTATGACTTAATTTATATTTTATAAGAAGATGAAATGAATCACATTTTTATACATAATTAAGTTCTTTCACGAAACTTAAAATGAAAAAAAAACGTATTTTTAAAAATGTTTTGTAACGTAGAATGGTAACGTATGTGTCGTAGTGTAAAATACGGATATATTTTAAAGTTCAAACAACTTAAATTTACACTTTTGTGAGCACTTAAAATGGCCTGAACTTATATAGTCTCACATATAGAAAATAATATTTTTAGTCGATGAAAACGAGGAGTCCGCTCACGTGTACTGTTTAGGTAGCGTGTGTATTGCACATCAGACATTTTGAATATTCAACCCATAAATAATCTAATATAGAATACGGCGTCATTTTAGAGAACGTGACGCTTTAATGCCTTTGTTTCAGATCTAAACTGCATTGTATACAAGGAGTTTTCGTCTGACAAGATTCCGTCTTCTTGTGTGTGTGTCTGTGTGTGTGTGTGTGTGTGTGTGTGAGAGAGAGAGAGAGAGAGAGAGAGAGAGAGAGAACCTCGTACCAGTTAAGTTTATGCTTTATACATAGTTCCTCCTTTACAAATTAGAAATGAATAAACTGATTAATAATCTTAATTATGGTACTTATTGTCTTTGTTCCCTTGTAAGCTGCTACATCTGAATGTGTCTGTCCGTGTGTGCGCCTCTCTCTCTCTCTCTCTCTCTCTCTCTCTCTCTCTCTCTCTCTCTCTCTCTCTCTCTCAAATGCCTGGAAGTGATAAAGTGAAACAAAGCAAAATACATCAGCCCGTATACGTAAAACTCACCAGCTTGAAGGCACATATATATCTACACACACGCACGCACGCACAAACACATACATACGTATTTACGTACATACATGCAGATATATAATAATTTCATGCATATATTCATGATCAAAAGGGAAAACTGAGTGAAAATGATTACATATGTAATGAACAGTCTCTTGTCGTATGTCTCTGATACATACGTTATATGTTTGGATTGACTAAAAAGGCATACACGCTGTAAACTTTCGCGCTAATATTTTGAATCTGAAACTGTTATAATTAGAATGGTATTGATTTGACAACTTAAAATGTTTGTGGTGTTTTGAATATTCATTATCAAATTAAATGAAATTTAAAATACAAGAAATTTTGGTAAAGATGCATCTTTCATTGTGCACATTTATCTGTCTTTTTCGTAACATATAACAGCAAAACGGAATAGTGTTCTGAATTAAATTTGTCAAATTATCACAAAATAACTAATTATGCAGTTTTCAACCATTTTATCTGTATAAATTTATTTGTAACAAATACGTTCAAATACGAGAATATCTCATGTTTTGCTTGAGAATTAAGTTTTTGTGACCAAGCGTACAGCTCTACTATACTCCTTTCTTTCTCCGGTTTTTCCTAAACATTATAACTTCGGAAAACATTTATCTTGTTCATAAAATGTTCCAAATTTTATTATAAAACATATTATATAAGAATTGTCAAATTATATGTTACAAATAAATACTTGTCAGTCGTATTTTAAAATTGGGCCGAATTGTTTTGTTGGGCCGAATTGTCTTTAAAGTTGGGCCGAATTGTTTGATTTTCGGTCCAAGTTGGGCCGAATTGTCTTGGGCCGAATTGTCTTTGGTCCGAATTGTCTATAAGCCGTTTTTATTCACAAATTTAATGCCGCATACACTCGCCTAATATAAAAATTAAGAAACGTCAAAACAAACGAGTCTGTTCTCAGTGCAACCATAACTGTATTGTCAACTGACTGCTTAACAGCACACGTTACCCACAATGTTGTAAAGTTTTAACAAATCTATGGGCAGGGGAAAAACACAAAACAGCACCAAAACGTGCATTGTTCTATCGACCGTCTAACTGGCGAAGCGACGGATGGGTGGGGGCATTCGCCCCGGTGGCTAGGGGGCGCTAAATCAGCCCAAATTATCAACATAACTGCACAACCGGGGCAGCCGGGGGCGTAAATTTGGATGTTTTGCCCTGGACGCCGAATATCCTCGCTACGCCACTGCTGTCTAAAGTTTAACTGTGAGAAAATAGGTCGAATATTGTTACGTTTGTTTTGAACGTGTGTTTTGGATTTAGAATTCAGAGTTAATCATTGGTATGTTTATAACAGTTCAACGTCACTCGTGTCATTCTTGAAGAAAAACAAAACAACGTGTTTGTTGCTTTTCAGAAAAAACGGTAATCTAATGTTAGAACTTTTTCCTCGTGACACATTGCAGAGCCAAAATAAGGATAAAGCTGATACCTGAATTATACAAGCTCTAGTCAACTGAAGATTTTATTTCATCCAGCGATAGATATACTGATGTAAGATAAAATCGTTCAACAATGTTAGTGTGTAAGCTTTGTAAAATAATTCCATGACAAACGGAACAATTCACGTAGTCATGGTGAATACTGATTAAAATTTTGGGATTGCAGGTATCTTCAAAAGGAAACAGATCCCATTATATTTCAATCAAAATTACCAGGAGAGAGAGAGAGAGAGAGAGAGAGAGAGAGAGAGAGAGAGAGAGAGAGAGAGACACAGACAGACAGACAGACAGAGACAGAGATAGATAACTTGGTTAAATCATTTCTGAATCAGCAATCGAGATCAAATGATCGCAAGATTTGATTGGCAGAGATTAAAAAGCGACGTGACATATCGCCTCATACACGAATCGAAGCTTTCGCTCAAAACGAAGACATCAGCGAACCGGAACCTACACCATACACGTCTTCGACCAGACCGAGAGAGCCTATACCAAGCCAAAGTCCACCACCACCACCACTAAGCCCGAAGAAATACTACCGCATTCGAGAGGCGGAAAAGCGCTCCGTTAGAAACTTTAGAATCACTGCCTACACGTACGCGGTGAAGTTTTAAAATTTTAAGTCCAACACATCGGTGGATAAAGCAGTGGGGTTCATCACCGATGTATGGGTTTCTTTGTTAACCACACTGAAATAGCAATGTGAAGCCAACGAAGACTATCTCTTGAGACTTTCAATTCATCACGACAGTTTGAAGTACCCCGTTTGATAGTGTTTAGCAGCACAGCAGAATTGACACCTTCCAAGTGATGGACAAGATTAAACACGGGCAACAATCCAATGACAAGTTTCACATCACCGTTGGAAAAGCGACACTGTTCATGACCAACGTTTCTCTTCTCCAAGGTACAGGATGCAAAACGGTGTTATGGGTGGACGAACTTCGCATCACCAAAGAGAGCCTCGTTCAAATTAACAATACTGAAGACCATATGTGTTTAGCCTGTGTCATCGTGGTGGGACAAGACGTATGCCGACAAGAACGACACGGCAGAATTTAAAAAGAGACTGGAAAACTATACAACAATCGGACCGAGCCAAACAACGAAGTGGAGCAGAACTCTTGTTACAGCAAATGGGGACACGCCCTGCGGCATTACTAAAATGCAAAAATTGCAATATGTCCTGGCTCTACGCTTCGTTTTGAAAGTACACCCTCAAGAAGTGGGTCGATCTCGTTTGTTTCGTGGAAGAAATTTCAAAGACTGAAAATATATTCACATCTATCATCATGATGAACATTTTGATACCATTACCATTATCAATGGATTCATGGGATACATATATTAATATGAGAAATAAGACTATGGCAATAACAATCGAGAGCAACACAAGCATTGAGGATCGAAATGACCGTGTGGCTCACCGAGCGGGCGAGAAGTGCATCCAAGAGCCTATATTTATTTATTGCCCTCACTGCAGCAAAATTCTTGGAGGACGTGAAAAAAAGTATTTATGTAATCGAACACACTAGCCGATTTCACCAGATGGACCGCAGACCCTATCGACAAGACGCGGAGTCAAGAAGATACCGAACGTTACAAAGATTGTCATTGCCATGCCACGGTAATGGCTCAGATTTTTTTTTTGGAATCGATGAACACTTTCGTATACGGAACAAGGCAATGAACGTATTAAAATTGACTTTCAACGAAGCCATAGTCATCTACAGGCAAGTGGGACAAGTGCGGTTTAAAGATTTGATGAGTTACTTGGTCATGCATTAGAGTCACGAGCCTTACATGTTTGGAATGACAGAAATAGCCAAATGCTATTTTCGTCACTTTTTCAATACCAAAGTCAATCAACATGCTGTTCTACCTCAATTGCCTGGGGCTCACTACTATGAACCCGACAACGTTCGCACCGAACTCCGAGAAGTTTTCTTCGCTTATTACCAGAATCATGCCTCTGACCCCCTTCGACCTTTAGGAAGAAATGTTAATGAATTGTCGTTCCGACTTGTAAATTTTACGGCGTTGCTGTGGAAAATGTCGATAACTGTTTATGAAACACGGAGGGATTGATCCTCTGAAAGAAGCCGGTACCATCGCCAAAGCGTGTTCCATAGTGTACAGCCAACGATTCATGCCAGAAAACACCATGGATGTCATAAGCCCTCAAACAACGAACTTTGTCAAACGCTAATCCTCGGTCAAAGCTTGCTACATTACTTGTACATTTACCCACACACCAAATCATCAGTCGACCAGTGGAAAAAGTCTATCATATGGTGTACCATAAAAGTTTGTATTGTTTTTTTATGTTTTTTTTTACGTCATTTTTAAGCACAATATAGGCTATACATGGAGGCCAGTATTAATGATGGAGGAAGAACACGAAAAAAAAAACCCGGAAGGAACCACCGACCCACGAGAAGCTACTGGAAAGATTTCTCACTTACCCACATTTGCCAAATCTTAGACTCGAACCCACGCAGACAGAGGTGAGACGGCAGTGATCCGTAACGGACAGCGCTTTAGACCACTCGGCCACTCGGGACCCCGTACCATAAAAGAGTGCAGCATCTCAACCTCTTCACTTTGCCTTAGGGTCACGTCGATTTTGGTTAGCATCTTAAAAGGGACAACGTCTAAGACCGATAGTAAGCACCAACGTCAATCGAGAAATGCTAATCCTTTCACACAGCAAGTATCACGTGTAAGACTGAGGTCCAATGAGAAACTCAGATGTAATGCTATGCTTCACGATCACATCACCAATGCGGTACCACGTATTAGTTGTTTATGTACTAACACCATAATAAATTACGTGCGACCAGTGCAACTTTCAGACCACAAGACGTTACCTTATTGATATGCTGATATCACCCAGTATAGGAAAGGGAACGATTTTCAATCACGATACTTCATTGCGAGGACATGCGGGGAGAAGAGATGAATCAGTAGATGAAAAAAGAGAATGAGCAAACATCACTGACCTCTTGCATCACCATACCGTCACAGCAAAGTGCATCCAAGAATGGAAATGATTCAGAAGACATATTGCAGTATTTAGTATCCAAAGCACTAAGACGGCGGCCTCGAGAAAGTCTAGGACAACGTACACGGTGAAATTTAAAGACGTATCGCTTGTCGTTACACCAGAATGAAATAGCAGGTTTCATTACGGACCTACCTGACTCACTGTTAGAGGAATTGAAACGTCAATGCCAAGTACAAAATCGAGGTTATTTGAGCCTATCTATGTATCACGACAGTTTGAACTCGCCTATATGTCTTAGGTTTAGCACACCTGCAGAACAAAATTCTTCTAAAATTTTGAGACGTATTGAAGATGAGAAGACGATGAAAGAAAAATTTGACATCGCCGGTGGAAAAGTGACCATTCTTATGGCATACGTTGTACCTCCATGGGAAGAAGATGATGACTGCACTTGATCTCCTTACCGAGTACTTAGAACGATGGGCATAACATCAGATGTACTAATAAATGAGAGTATGTAATGGGAAACATATACGCTAAGACACAAGTGGTAGCTGACCACATTTTAAACAACGTGTTCGACGGATATAGAGAGCAACATGAACTTTGTCCTATTTGATTGTTTGTTACTTGTATTGTTTTAGCTTTGTCTTATAAATTAACATTTAATGTAAATACGTTGTATATGAAGTGGTTTTTAGAAAGGCGTGAACTATAATTTAGAAAGTAGTTCACTAGAGCCAAGAACAAAATAGCTCGTAAGTAGGTTTGTCTCATGTACAAATGTTTATGTATTAAATGGATAGTGGCCAAAGCAGAGACAAGAGAGCACATGTACATACTCGAATAAATGTTTTTAACTCTTACAATATACTTTTTCTTATCGAGTCTCTATTCTTTCTGTGGGTTTTTCTTTATGTCCTATTTTCTATGTGCTTAGATGTGTATTGATTTGTTTGATTTGTTTCTGTATGTCTATTTTGTCCTTATCAATTCTTTGTCCCTACTGTTGTGTTCTAGAAGCAGTGCTATATGGTGATATAGAATTTCCCCAGTGCTGAATTAGCATATTAGAGATTGGAAATAAGGCTGATAGATAGGGTGCTAGATGCAGGTCAGAATGCTGTAACATAAACATGTGTTTGTAGAAACAGGTCCTTTCTTCTCTCATTACAAAACTCAATCATTACAATGGCGACGAGGATATAGCCGAAAGAGATGAGGATAACAAGGGAAGACTTAGGACAGTTGGATCATTCTACTCTACCGTGCTCTACACCTGCAGTGAAAGTCTGTATCTCTGATAATGGCAGCAAGTTTGTCCATTTTCCCACCATGCGCAGTCCACGAAAACGCAACTGATAATTGATGGAAACCGACTTCATAACCTTCTAATTGGAATAGACATCAGAGACACAAAAAATTGACGTGCATTGCTTTTGCACTAAGCAGGAGAGTACGTAAACGACAGTTTTGAAACCTCCAAGAGACAGGAGAAGATTATCCAACGCCGTAGAACAGTTGACAAACTATTTCGCACCAAAGAAGAACCACGAATTTGACATCTATACATTTTGGGAAGAAAAACAACAAAATGGATGATCGACGGATGATTTCCACACCAAGCTATGGCAGTTTTCAGCAACGTGCGGATTCAATGATGTCGACAAAGAAATAGAATCACAAATAATTCAGGGATGTTTGTCAACACGTCTTAGACATCGTGCAGTTCGCGAAGAGATGGACCTAACATACCTTCTTACACTTGCCCTTGCCATAGAACGCTCTGAAAAACAAGCAACAGAAATACCAAAAATCAGAAAGAGAGAATACCAACGCCATAACAAAACGAGATGTACCAAGTCGTCGTAGAAACAAGTTACATTTCATGGAGAAAGCTAAAGACACCAACAAACCACAGAACAGAAAAGAAGCATGCAGAAACTGTATTGGTTATATCCACACAAAGATAGGCGGTGTCCAGCAAAGGATAGATAATGCAATTTAGCAAGAAGAAAAAAAAAACATTTTACTTAAGTCTCTAGATCAAGACGCAAGTCAGAAAGCTAAGTTAAAAAAGTAGAAAGCCAGCAAGATAGAAGTATTACATCAGAGAGCGCACATAAAGAATACACCTTTGGACTACGAACTAGAATTAAAGTCAATATTCTGACACCAAAACAACCTCACACAATGGTAGAAATAGATTGAACGACAATAGAAGTACTAATTGATACATGATCAAGCATTGATGCCATAGACGAACATACATTCGAAAAGCTGAAGCATAAACTGCTGAAAACAGACACGAACGTATTTGCTTATAGATCGGAAACAAAATTACATGTAGTTGGCAAATTTTAAGCCAAATTTGAAACAAAGTATAGGATCACTACAGCTCCATTCTATGTAACCAAAGAAAATTTTGGAAATCTATTGAGATATGAAACAAGCATAAAGTTGGAAATAATTCCAAGAATTTATGCGACAGTGAAAAGCAAGTCTGAATAATTGTGTAAAAAGTACCCAGATATCTTCAAAGGATTTGGAAAACTAAAAGACGTACAGATATGTCTACACACGTCTGATGCTATAATCCATGTAACTCAACCCCATCGACTTTTCCATTTCATATTCGGAAGAAAGTCGAAAAAGAGCTAGTAAGACATGAAGAATTATACATTATCGAAAAGGTAGACGTACCAACTCCTTGGGTATCTCCAATTGTTGTTGCTCCCAAACCCCAAAACCCCGACGAAATTAGGATCTGCTTTGATATGCATTTGCCCAATCAAGCATTACTCTGAGAGATATATCACACCAGCAAAAGATGACCTTGTAGCAGATCTCAAGAGCGAAACCGTATTCTCCAAGCTTGACCTAAATTTGGGTTTCCATCAATTGGAAATGGACGAAAAATCAAGAAATATTACAACATTCGCAACTCGTATTAGACTACGAAGATATAAACGTCTCATTTTCGGATTATCATCTGCAAAGGAAATATTTCAAAAGAAACTCCGTACAGCACTGGAAGGACTACAAGGCACAAGGAACATTAGCAATGACATTCTACTATTTGGTCGCACTCAGGAAGAACATGACAAATATGTAGAGTCTACGTTCACTCGCATACAGAGAAAGGGTTTGACACTAAATAAACACAAATGTGAATTCAGTAAAGACAATTTTTTTTCTTTGGATACGTTTTCAGCAAAGATGGAACTTCTGCAGATCCGAAGAAAGTGGAAGCAATCCAAAGCACCAGCACTCTATCAAACGCATCAAAAGTACGCAGTTTTATAGGCATGACAAACTATATGGGACGATTTATCCCAAATTATGCAACAATCAATGAGCCTCATAGAGCAAAATAAACCATGTCTTGTATCAACGCCAACGCAAACTACAGAGCCTCTAAAAATGACAGTTCTACCAGACAGTCCTTGGAGCCAAATTAGCATGGACTTAAGTGGCCCTCTTCTGTCAGGAGTCTACTTAATGGTGCTTGTTGAAGACTACTCAAGGTATCCAGTAGTTGAAATTATTAACTCAACGTCTGCAAAAACAGTCAATCCGCAACTTGACAAAATATTTTCAATGCTCGGAATACCTGAAGTTGTAAAAACGGATAATCGACCTCCATTCAATTGACAAGAGTTTACAAAGTTTGCTGAATACACGGGATTAAAGCACAGGAAAATCACACCTTTACGGCCTCAAGCCAATGGCGAAGCATAATGGTTTATGATGATAATTGGAAAAACAATCAAAGCAGCTAATACAGAACGTAAAAGCTAGAAACAAGAAATGAACAACTTTTACGCAACTACACAACCACATCTCATGCAACAACCAATAAATCTCCCGCCGGCATTCTAATTTGGACGGAAAATGAGAACAAAACTCACAAATGAAATCAGAGGACAACAAGACTTGGAAAACCGATACTGAGAAAAAGGAAAAGATGAAGAGCTATGCAGATCAAACTAGGAGAGCTAAAAAATCAAATTTCAAAGTTGGAGACAGTGTTCTAGTAAAACATGGAAAGCGAGACAAGTTATTAACTCCATTCGACCCCAAACTATATGAAGTTATCAACGAAAAGGGAGCAATGATAACACCGAGAAGAGAAGACCATCAGATTAAATAGAAATACGTCATTCTACAATCAGTAAAGAATTCCACCATCTGATGACCAGACATATGATACAATAAATGTAAAGAAAGATGAAGCGAGATGTAATAATACATATCCAACATCCAGCCTAGCATTAAGAAGATCATCCCGAATCAGAAAACCACCAGATTATCTAAAGGATTACGTTTGTGGAAAAATATATCAACTTTTAGAAGATTTACCATATGCATTGTGCAGTATGATATTTTGCTTATAAATAGTGTAGTGTGCTACAACTGTAAACTGTTATGTAGATCTAGATGTGTATCTCATCAAATGACGACTCGTTTTAACCTAGCTAATGTGTACTCTATAGAGCTACCATCAATCGAAACCCAGAATAACATCAGGACTAAGCTGTGAGAACTGTAAACCTACTTTACCCAGTTCTACGTTTACCATTATATACATTATCAACAAAAGTAAATGAATCAGGAAGCAAATTTTATTGCACTCCTGAATTTCAATTATGTGAATTTCTGATGTTAAGAAATGTATATTATCATCATGAATAATTCGAAATATACTTAACTGATTCGCAATGCAAGAACATAAATTTTAGATATGAAAGAAAAGGAGGGATGGAGTGTTCTAGAAGCAGTGTTATACGGTGATATAGAATTTCCCCAGTGCTGAATCAGCACATTAGAGATTGGAGATAAGGCTGACAGATAGGGTGCTAGATGCAGGTCAGATATAGTCTGTATGCTATGCAATAAACATGTATTTGTACAAACATGTCTTTCCTCTCTTATTACAAAACTACTCATTACACCTACAAGTATTTTTCACTCAACAAATACTTTTTTCCCCCGTTTAAACCATCAGATGTCACCAAGGTTCAATTCCCTTTGACCTCCAGGTGACATTCCCGTGTTAAATTCCTACTGACTCCAATTTTCATAAACCCAATTTTAGCGTTAATGTGCCGTTGACTCTAAAATGGCCATATACGCTACTGATATCTGAAAATAAATTGGATTACATGTTACTATTCGGACAGTTTAACTTAGTAGTCCGACCGAAGTAAATGCGAAGAGTACAAATATGTTTAAAATATTTGAGATTTCACTTTGTATATATAATATTACTCTTTCGTTACAAACTAACATCTTGGCCTTATTATACAGGGTAGTACTACAACAGAACCACATTAGGATCGTAAAATAACTTTTCATATCACCTGTTTCCAGAGAATTTCTAATTTTGCTTTCAGTAATGACATTGTGAAATATGTGCTAAGGGCGCATTTTAACATACAAAACTTTCAACCTACTAAATATATCGTTTTGAAATCCTCGCATTTCCTTTCCTTATTTCTTCTCTCAACTGATTAATAGTTATTGAACAAATATTTGATTCCATGATCAGTGTCGAAGAATACTTTGGAATATACTGTTATATATCAATCGATCGAGGCGGCCCCTCCTATATTTTGTAGGGGCAGATAACAGACTCATATTTTTTTTCTCATTCCGTGAGTTGAAGTGTCCAGAATCCATTTAAAAGATCACTACATCATTACACAATGCCTGATCACTACATCATTACACATTGCCTGATCACTACATCATTACACAATGCCTGATCACTACATCATTACACAATGCCTGATCACTACATCATTACACAATGCCTGATCACTACATCATTACACAATTCCTGATCACTACCTCATTACACAATGCCTGATCACTACATCATTACACAATGCATGATCACTACATCATTACACAATGCATGATCACTACATCATTACACAATGCCTGATCACTATATCATTACACAATGCCTGATCACTATATCATTACACAATGCCTGACACTTCTGGTTTAAAGACTCATTGATACTAGCCTTAAAATCAGTATACGGTACTTTAAAATCAGATGGTTCTTGCCATAATGCCATTTTAGCAGATATATATGCTTTTCATTACCTTTATTACGAATAGGTTTAGGTAACCAGCAGTATACTTTATTGTGGCATATACTCAGCTCAGACATGTTGATGTGGAGATTGATTAATAATGGGTTCTCCAGATTTCTATTGCGTAGAGTCTGAAGCAATCATAGTGAGTCACAGAAGATAATGCTGTTTAAAATACGTTTGTTTTCGATATATATCAGAGCAAGGTCTATTGATCTGATTTTGGCTGAACGAATTGATGTACCATTTGGCAAATGAACCTTTGTCGTGTGTTTGCCACTAACGAAGGCTGCAGTGCAGTGGTTAACTTATGTGTGGAGTTCATGATACGAGTTCTGGAAGATGGAGGGGTTTATCTCATATTTTTTCTTATCTGCGCCTGATGGTGAAAGGCTTCCTAAACTGAAACGATACCCATGAGCTAGCGAAAACCGTCGATAACACTATTGATGAAAACATTCTCAAAATCGTTGCAGCACGGAGACAAATAGATCCACCGGCAAACATCTTCAAGAACAACAACAATCCCCACGGTGCAGGTCGTCATACTGACCTGATGTTTTAGAGATCACATCAATGATTGCAGCCAGTCTTGTATATGATGCAATTGTTGACAGCTATCACGTAGACCTTGAAAAATCCAGTCCGGAATAGTAGCCTTTTTAGGAGGGATATATTTTATAAACATTTACGCCTTAAGCACCCCACCCCCTACCGATTTTTAATTGTGTTAAAACCTGTTAATTCAGTTTATATGCGATGTCATATTACGCTATATACACGGCTCCATTTTACACTGACCTGCGAGAATGCCTGCTTGATTTAAGAGAATTATTTTTTAATACAAATTAGTATGTACGCTCGTAGATCTTCATCGTCATCCCGAAAGCCAAGGGAAGTATATAACAAATTCTTATAACAAATAATATGTTTGAGTTTGGTCAAACAATTATTCATGTGGTATTATATAATGTACCAACACGTGAGTTTATAAATACAAAAAAATACAAACTTTTATACACCGGTATTCGGCTGGTAATGTATATATACCTTCGGATCTTCATTTCTGCAGTGATTCAAATTCAAAAATGATGTTTTCAGTATCAGTTGATCACACATTTATATACGTTCATAATGTAGTTTCTTAATCTCATAAATAACAACATTATTATTTAATGATTCTTTTTTGAGCAGTTTTTATGGAAAGTAAGTAGTAGCTTGTCATTCCTTTTTATAGAAAGTTTTGTCTACCTTTCATGGAATTTTTTTTCCTTCATAATCTCTTGCAATCTGTTTTCTATGATTAGAGGGAAGGAGACGGAAAGAGAAGAAGAGCTTAGGCTCTCTCAAAAAGAAGGGCGTCACTCACAACGGTGTAGATACGGCTACATCTTGGGGAATTTGGCAATGCGCGAGATCCAGTGATGCTGTAATGATACAAGTCTCTTTTGAGTTCCGACGAAACGGCTGGTTCGTTCTAATATCACTGTTCTTATACACATAGGTCCACTTCTTTTGTTTTGTCAGAATCTCAAATTGGGACTTCATCGTATCTCACAGGCTAGAGATGGTTAGTAAGTACTTATTAGTCAGTTAATTAGCTACATCAGTCTTCTTAATTAATCACGTAGTATCTCTAATATTTATTTGTCTGCAAACTCCAGAACATACCGAGGGTACTTTTGCTGACCCTAAGATCAAAGATAATTCGTCCTGTTATTACTCCATGGTTTATAATTTCTACTTTGTGCTTAATTTATACTGCTTGTATCAACTAATTTAAATTGACAATTAATTTATGTACTGAATTTATTCGTCCATAACCTCTAGTGTACTTTTCCTGACCCAAAGATCAAAGATAATTCCTTCTGCGACTACCCTATGATGTATAAATTCTATTTAGTGCTTAATTTGTACTGCTGGTATCAAAAACTATTTGAAACGGTTTCTCAGTTTATGTACTGCTACTCCCTGGCTATATCTCATTGGATTATACAGATAGCCAAAACATAATGTTACAAAATGTCTAGTGGGCATATCAGTTTTTTTTTCTCGGATTACTTAAATAAACAAGAAAGTAATTGCTCGTGTGCGATGATTTGTTTTAGTGTCACAACACGGTTCTTCTAACAGTAATTTCTCAAACAACGAACTTGATAAACCGCTCCGATACTAGAGAGTTTTGACTTAGCTCATAAGGCCCCAATCTTTATTATAATGGTATATAGTTGTGATATATACAATTAAATGAAATCGATCTCAATATAGTTTAGTAGGAATGAAAAATTAATTTTAATACAATTTAGAGAAAATTTTCAATCTGATTACTTGTACTAAAACTTCTGTCCTAATAGCGTTACTATTTTCCAAATTCATTATCTAATATTATCTGTTTACAATACAAAAAATAGTTGTATTCCTCAACCAGGAGAATACATTTACAGTATATATCCAAATAGGCAGTACCCGTATTTAAAGTATATATCCAAATTTTTAATATTTACAGTAATATATAATCTTAACTATTATATATATATATATATATATATATATATATATATATATATATATATATATATATATATATATATATATATATATATATATATAGTATATACAATCTTACTGTAAGGACTGCACATACATGTGATTATGCGGAAATGCAATACACCTCCAATTTGGAGGTTCTCATTGCGAGAACAGTGCCACTGTTGCACTAAAGTTCTCACTAGCTAGTCTCTGTTAGCACAGTGTCGCTGCTTCATGGACTTTGTCATCGACGAAGTCATTTCACGTTGAATTTTTCTGTCTTACTGTCTTACGATGAAGTTCTCACTAGCTAGTCTCTGTTAGCACAATGTCGCTGCTTCATGGACTTTGTCATCGACGAAGTCATTTCACGTTGATTTTTTCTGTCTTACGATGAAGTTATACTTTACTTTTGTTTATATTTTTTTCTGTATATATTATCTGCGACATGTACCAAAGATGATTATATATACGTGAATGATATTGTAAAATACAAGCCAGATTACTCTTTCACCTCCCTACGTATCATTTACAGAGTTATTCCCCCTGATTAAACTTGGGGTACTTTGTCATCGCCGATGTAATTGGACGTTGAAATTCAAAAATATTTTTGTATTCAAAATATACAGAATATTTTCTTGTTCACTATTTTCTTGTTTCATTTCAAGAGCGGCGGCTTACTTAAATATTATTCGCTGTTTGTATTTTTTGGTTGAAAATGCTGATCTGTATATTGTATCTGCGACCCGTACAGAACGCGCGTGAATATCAAAACATTTACCAGCTGCATTTATAAATGGAAAGTCTCTACATTTATAAACATTACTGATCTCGCGCATTTACTGTATTTTTCAGTACTGCCAGATTTACAATTCTGACTCTGTGTGTTAGCCTGCAAATAACACAAATAATTAACGATATTATTCGCCGTTAATATGATCAATCACAAATCCATCTTCGATCAATTCGTGAAAACGTTCATGAATAAATTTATGACATAGTTTTTCCTCCAACGCATATTTACAATAAACAGCATTCACAAAGGAACCAAAAGGTTTCTTTAGCATATAATTTCAAGAGATGCCTCTGGTCTGCATGCCAATGTAATGATAGGATGTGCTTCACATTGTTCTTGCTCTAGTTTTAAATATGTCTAAATTATTATTTTTTTTCTAGAAAAAATGTTGGATGCTAGCATGAAAATCAAGCGAGATAATCAACAGCGTTTTTGTTATATCAGCAACATTGTTGCCGGCGTTATGCTTTTTTAAAACTCATAATACAATTTCAAAGTTTTATTTACCTCCGACTCCCTTGTTACATATAAAACACTGGGGTGGTCCTTGACTCCCTAATCGCTTTGTAGTTGATATCCACAAAATTCATTTATACAAATTACAACGAGTTGTAAAGCCAATCGTCAATAACTTGCAATTATTCTTTGCTTGAATCACTATATATCATATCACACCAATTGTACGCTGATGACACCCAAATATAAAAGTCCGGCCACCCAACTTTAGTTGATGCTACCATGCATGGAGTAGAGAGGTGCATTTCTGATGTCAAGTCATGGATGAAATGTAACAAGCTGCAGATGAATGATGATAAAACTGAGGCCATTCTGATCACAACATAAAGACTTTCTCATTCACATCCTTTTCCTCAAACAATAGATATAATCAACAACAACAACACCAACATTAAATTCACGCAGTCAGTACAAAACATAATGGTTACTCTAGACAGTACTCTCACATTGCACCAACATGTCATGAACATATGCAAGGCTGTATATCTTGAGCTGAGACGCATCAGCTCCATTCGCAAATATATTTCAGTTGAAACCACTAAAACATTTGTGTGTTCCTTAGAACTTTCAAGACTGGGCTATTGTAACTCAATTCTGTCTGGTTAATCTCAATATACACTCTATAAACTTCAAAATGTTAAAAACACAACTGCTTGGATCATCTTTAGAGTACCACGATCAGAGCACACCTTACCGCTGCTCTGTAACATACACTGGTTATCCATTCGATCCAGAATCAAACACAAAATGTATTCTCTGTGCTACATTTCACTGACGGATTCCAGTCCACTATACCTATCCGGCCTCACCCATGTGTATACACCAGCAAGATAATTACGCTCCTCTTCTGACAATCTTATACTCATTATTCCCACTATGAAACGAAGTCATATGGACAATGTTATTTTGCATACCAGGGCCCAGCAACGTGGAATGAATTGCCCACTGAAATTAGACCCAACGACACAGTGATCTCTTTCAAGAGTGCTCTTAAAACTGACATTTCACGACTGAAAGGACAAACTTAAAGACCTAAAAACTTAAAGACCTAAAAACTTAAAGACCTAAAAACTTAAAGACCTAAAGAGTTTGCTATTTAAATATTTTCAGCATTTTTTTTTTTTCGTTTTTCAAAAGCATGGCGTTTTTCTTATTTGTATTTGTTTTGTTTTTGTTTTTCTGGGGGGGGGGAGTGTATTCATATCATTTTAGATGTTGTAAAGCGCTTAGAGCTTCTAAAGATTAGGCGCAATACAAAGTCCTCATTATTATTATTCAGCTTTATGATGCGAGATCTGATTCGACAAATAAGACTCTAATCAGTCATATCTGTCAAGCCAAGAAAGAGTTTCGCAACGATGATGGAGCTCGTGTGGTCAACGTTTAGAATCATGCGCGACGTTGATGCTACAATGAATGACCAGCGAGCAACGAGGATTAATAATTACTCGACAACGATACTTTATTAGAATAAAATTTATTGTAGCGTAGATTCCACAGCGGTAGACGTCACATGGTGTATCTGTGACAAGTGTGACATTGTATCGTTAAGAAAACAATCCAAACCAGGATCGTTAACTGTTATTGATCAACAATATCATTAAAATGCATGTCATGTGACGGCAGTTGTGCATGCGATGTATCCACTGAATGATAAACCTAACGTTGTTGATCTCAAACCAATAAGACTTTGTTGATGCTTACTTAAATGGGTCGCAAAGCAAGTTAAATAACATTTTACAAATGCGATATGTGGAAATGCTTTAACAGATTTACGACGTAAAATGATAGATGCGTGGGCTGAGCGTGTCAAGAAACATAGAGCTACGCTAGCATCGCTGAAAAAGAAATTAAATTTTATGATAAGTGTAAAAACAATAACCAGCAAGATTTTATGCGAATAGAAGTATAAATCGAAAGGAGCTTGGATACAAATCGTTGATCAAAACGCAGACACGTGAATGATGGATACAACACAATGTCCATGAGAAAGAACTGTTAAATTTTATTTCTGTGAAATTTTTGATTTTATAAATAAATTAGTGAAAGCGATCCTGTATCTGTATGGTTGTTCCAAGGTTCAGAATATGGAATTTGTAATCAGTTTGTACGACCCAATAAAACTTTAAAACGCATATTTTTGTAATCATGTACCCTTTGAAGCAAATTTTGTTGATGGAAGAAGATTTCACGAGCTCTTCAGTCTGGAGACTAGAGATGCAAAACATTACTGAAACAAACGGCAATTTTCACAGAAAAAGGCGTAAGCATATTTGGACTTCTGCGGTTTATAATGACAACTCGTAAATAAAACGTGTTTCATATGATTGAATGTGCTGGATATTTGTACAATGTATACATTTAGCGTGGAAAAACAAATCTTTGTATCACATGGAATTACAAGACAAAGGGCCTTGAAATAGACATGCTCTTCTATGCAAGTTATAAGTAATAAATATGGTGTTGTTAATTTCTATATTAGAACTGAAGTGGAGTATATACCATTTGTTGAAGGTAAACTACATAAAATTGTCAAGTTTGAAGATTATTTTTCATAACGAAATCACAAAAGACAATATTATTAAAAAATCCTAACACAGAACATTCTTGGTGGTCTACTAAGTTATAATGAGATAGTAACACTAAAAGAAGACAATGTAAAATGATATCCACTTGGTCTAACATAATACAAATGACTTAGAGAAACTAAATCTCTTATGTATTATGACAGTCCTGACGTACTCTGTCCTTGATCATATTTAGTACATTGTACCATGCTACCATTGCAAAAGTCTGTAGCAATCAATGATTTTCCTTTGGAAGGTTTTCTTTAATATAAGGCAATTAATGCAGATAGCATTCAATATTTATGATTCTCAGTGTTACAATATCTATTAGCTTGATGACCCTCTAATTTCAGATTGTGCAGTACCTGTTGGACTTGTCAGAAAATTTATTTTATGTGAGAAAACTTTGATTGCACTGATGTGAACATTTATTTTCAAGATGTTGACATGCCATAACATGGTATAACATGATTTGAACTCCTGACATGGTTGTGTTTAGAAAAATATGATTTTTAGTAATCTTCGAAGATAGAACAAAAAAAAACAATCAGTATATGCCTGTTACACATATCATGTAAAAAAAGGTCATGATTGTAGATGTAGACATTTTCTTTGGACAATTCAAATATAGATCATTAAAAGTGATGGAGGTTAGATATAAACCATAATTTCATGTATTATTTAGCTTGCTCACAATAGTCAACTGTAATGTTACAGTTGAGACTGCATTGGGTGAGCCAATAGCTAAATTGCATAAGCTTGATAGTGAGCCATATTGTTTATTTTACAAGCAAACAAGCTATGGTACAGAGCAACCAAACTCAGTGTAGTCACGATGCTCTTCATCAGCAAATAAATGTTATCATTTTAGGAATTGTTCAAATAAGCTCATACCCTGATGCATGTATCTGCCTGCCTTATTTCTTCCTGCTCATTTTAACTGTTAGTAATGTTATTGCTAGTGATATTCTGCCTGTCATATTTTTCTTCCTCCATTTAGCTGTCAATGATACTGCTCTGATGGTGGCGTTTCTGATTGTTTTATTTCTTAGTCTTCCAAAATGTAACTGTCAGAGATGTAGTTTAATAAATCATTTCCCCAAATCTGTGTTGATACCAATGGATGATTTTTCTGTTCTAATCTCACTTGTTTAATCTCACTTGCTTAATCTCACTTGTGTAATCTCACTTGTTTAATCTCACTTGTTTAATGTGCAAGTTTGTTGCATGCAAATCTTTCAGAACACTCCTTCTAGTAGTTGGTGTCAGAAGTATCTAGCCCAAAATAAAAAATAGTCACAATACTGAGGGCTGTTTAATTCCACATGGACGAATGAAAAACCAAATATAAGACTTGAGTTAGACATATAGACATCAGCAGCTGCCTTATTTGTGGCAGATTCATCATCATCAGCAGCAGCATCAGCATTAACCCCATAACCCAATAGGTCATTGTGGAACTGCGATTGACTTGACAACCAGTTATCTCCATCTCCTGTTTTCTAATGTCATTTGGGAATCTCTAAAGCTAATGCCAATCAACTTTTTAATGTTGTCTTATCACACTTTGTCGGCCTCTTCTTCTGCACCCCCGCAATGTGTCTTGCAAGAATGTTGTTGCCAGTCCATATGATCTTGAGACGTGAATGTGCCACTTCAGTTTGTGTTTTCCCAGTGGCCAAAAAGTCTTCATAGGGTCAGATATAAACCATAATTCATAGGGTCCGAGCTCAATGGATCGAGCTGCAGACCTGGTTACATGATCACTGTATGAGATGTTCAGTAACTTGCGGTAGGATCTCATGTCAAAGGTTTGAATACTTCTTTGTAGATCTGATGTGAGCATCCATGTTTCACAAGTGTACAAAAAAAATGAATATGACGGTCAAGGACATCAGCTTTATTTTGGAACCAAGAGCAATGTTGGTGTCTTTCCATATTGGACTCGAACTTCTTAATGCTGCTGATGTCTCGGCAATCCTGCAAAGTAATTCTGGTTTGGAACCCTAGTCTGTGATAATTGATCTCATGCACTTAAAGCTTGAGACTGTCCACTGACCTTTTTTTTCTGCACTGATACCATTGGTGTTGTTTGTAACCAGTTGGTTTTTTCGGCACTAATCTCTATACCTTGTGCTGTGGAGGTTGGTCAAGTCACACACCAAGTCAGCCAGTTCTTTTTCATCTCCTGCTAAACCATAAATATATATGAAGCGAAGGTTGATAGTTATTCTTTCACAGATGCTTAGAGTGCCTTTATGGTCTTCCAAGGTATCCTCTATGATCATTTCCAGGAAAATGTTGAAGAGTGTAGATGACAGTATACATCCCTGCTGGACTCTAACTGCTGTTCGGATCAATCTCCTCTGCTACCATTGATGAGGACAACACTGGTGGCTTTGTCAAAGAGTTGCTCTACAACCCACACCAGGTTTGAGCTGATGTACTTTCTCATAGTTGCCCATAAGGCCCTGTCAAAGGCCTTCTTGAAATCAATAAAGACATGGTATAGATTTTCGAGATGCTCAAGGTATTTCCCACAAAGGAGTCTGAGATTGAATATTTATTATGTGGTGCTCCTTTCTGCTTGGAAGCCTGCCTCCTCTTCAGCAAAAATTGTCTTTCTGCTTCAGGTTTTAGTCGGTTGAGAATTTTTTTGCATAACTTAACTTGGCATGCAGACCAGAATGATCATTCTGTATTACTGTAGGATTCCTTTCTTGGGGATCTCAATTACCAAAGACTGAGTTGATGTGATGATGGGCCATTCTCCTGTCTGCCATATTTTGTTGCAAATTCTTGTTTGGACTGTGACTATCTCTTCTCCTCCTGCTTAAATCAGTTCTGCTAGTATGTTTTCAATGCCAACTCACTTGCTTTCTTTAATGACCTAACTGCAATTTCTACTTCCTCAGAATTGCCAATATGTTTGGAAGTTGAAATAAATTCATTAAATCTCAAGATACAGTGAGTCTCTATATTTGTAGTTTATAAATTGACTTTGCTACAGTGTGCCTTGTTCAAAATAGCCAGTTTTCAAAGTCGCATATTCGAGAAACTGCCAGGTTGTCAATTGACAAGGTAAAATGGTCAGAATATCAGTAACCTTATCAGTAAGCATCTATGTTAGATGACATAAGCTGGTTGGGTTTAATGTTTATAACAGGCCTTGAATTTAACACAAATTTCCTGGTAGCCAGAAGGACTAGTGTACTGAGAAATTTACTAGCCCTGTCCCCAAAAGAATGTCACACACTCGTATTGAGATTAACAACAATTTGATTTCATAAATTGCATTATCATATAAAATGTACAAGTACAGAAGTATAAATTCTACTTTAAATCATCAATAAATTAAAATTTCTTGTTTATCAAGATAATCTGGATCCAATTCCAGAAAGGGATCCAGGTGTCCTTTCTCGTCCTCCACATGCACTCTGGGTCCATATGGGGTTTGTTCTGGTCTCCTTACCCGTCTCCCTGAAACATTCCACAAATGTATTGCTGATAATGGATCATATGTTGGAATGTCATTTGTATGAAACATGATGAAGAGTAGGTCGGACAGAACCCAAGGTCGCAAACAAGATCTCCAGTCACTCTTCACCATTTTCATCTCCGAGAAACCACTTTCAGCATCAGCAGAGTGGGCTGGGATTGTCAGGATGAGGTCATTCAATGCCAGAATATTCTTGCAGTCAGCAGCATATGATTGTATAACTGTGGGCCAAGTCAAAGCATAGATGTTTTTGTAACTGCAAGATAACAGAATGAATTTTGCTTTTATCCGGAGGCTGAACACCTTCTATAAAACGCCACATTTTGCCTGTCTTGTAAGGTTGGAATCGTGCCTCTTTTTGAAATACGAAATGTTACAGTATAGCTGACGTGAATTATTTAATGTAAGAAAGGGAATGACAGTGTCCTTTATATAAGAAAGTCCGAGCAAGAAATGTGTTTCAAAACATGTGTCTTTGCACACACACCCTCCCCTTCCATCAAATGGCTTCTCCCTAATAAAGACTCGACTTCAGCGGATGTTCTGTACGATCAAAGCAGTGGTTAAAGTAAACACTGTTATAAAATATTAACATCAAAAGATAATGTTAGTTTCAACTTGGAAAATGTGTGCTCCCATCAAACGAAGCCAGCTGACTCGGCGCGTTGTATTTAACTCAGGTGCTCGACGCGAGCTTGATGTGAATGAAAAAGAAAACAATAATCAAAAGGTACAAAATCATACATAGCGACAAAAATACCAAAAATATTCCTGTGATATTTTTCTAAGGTATTTTTGTCACTCTGTATGATTTGTTTTAGATTTTTTTCCCCTTCACATTAAGAGCGCATCGAACACCTGTGGTATTTAACAGCTCCAATTACGGTCTCATCATTAATAACATAAGTTTGGTAATTTTTCCTAATTAATCGAACCTCAGTGTATTGTTGAAATTAATAATAAGCGTGAATATTTTCAATCTTAGATGCCCATGTGAGATTTTAATTCCCATCAAATGCTTGGATATCTCCACGTGTATTCAATTATTTGTTCAATCGTTTTGGGGGAAAATATAAAAGCTATTCTTATTATCATAGAAAAAGTAGTTGCTTGGAAAATTATGTGTCAGTAATGTTATCATAATAAATTGATCTAATTCTTCTAATTATTTCGATGCAAACGTAAAATATGAGTTACCCGTTTGTGACTCGGAGCAAGCCAAACAAAATACCTTCAAGAAACAAACATGTAAACTAATTTCTTTGAATAGTTGATGATATGTTCTTTTGTGTGGTGTAACGTTTCGTAATTTGTTACTGTGGTCGAGTGAATAAAGCGTGATACCATTTAATTCGCTATCAGATTAATACGGATCAATTTCCAAACTTCCAATTGGCGCTGTTAAGTGAAACGCACATAATCAGATGGCTTCTTTTAATAGAAACACATTTCCGATGCAGAAATTGACTTCAACTTCAGATGCTAATATTGTATGACTGTGTTTACAACAGTCACTGCGTTGATTCTAAGGAACATCGGCCGAATTCACGTCTTTATTAGGGTATGGAGTAAACAAACGCTGACTGTTGATAACCAAAAACTTACTAGCCCGTCGGACTATTAACATTATGAAAGTTACTAGCCCGACGGGAAATCTACTAGCCTCAGGCTAGCGGACTACCGCTAATTTTGAGCCCTTAATAATCATTTAGCTGTTGACTCGGGCTTATAGAAACAGTGTACATTTAACGGTACAGTTCACATATATCTGAACCCCATGCAATGGAGGAAGACTTAACCCACTCCACTTCCACTCTGAGACAGAAATAAAAATATCAACAGATATTTATGGGTCTGTTTTATTGGACTATCAATTGTTACGGCTATTGGATTTAATTTATTTATTTTTTATTGTTAAATCCAAATTTGTCATTTAGGGTTTAATATTTATCCATTAATTGGGAGATTTTTTCTAGAAAATTCAGTTTGACCTAGACTCTTAGTTGTAAACAAGTTGACCTTGGATTGTTTGATCTAAATCCTGACCATGCTTTAGACATTGTCAACAAGCCTCTAAAACTATTGGTCAATTTCAAGGACAAAACTTTTATTTTTAGTTCTTGAGGGTGGAAAGTGAATGACTTCCTTCTAGAACATTCCATTATTACGTGACTTGGAGAAGGTAGCTTCTTTATGTGACCTTCCAGAATCACATGATTCCTCTTGTTTACGAGGGAATTACATATATATATATATATATAGCTGTGTTTTGGAGGCTAACTTTAGTAGAATCTTTGGGCTGTAAGTTATTAATTGTGTATTTCATGTTTGAGTGTTAATTTTATTCTGGACTTTGTGTCAATTCGTTGGAAAAGAAGAATTATTCTATTTATCTGGAAAAGAACATATGTTTCATAATTTCATTTGGATGATAACAAAACAAGAACAACGAAACAAGAACTGCATCACGTGACATTGTCAGCCATTTTGGATTACATCGTCAAGATTCGAACCTGGAACTATTAGAACATTTATTTATCAGGACTTGCAATTCCATTAGTGGATTATTTTGTGAATTCTATATTTGTTGGATTTGATTCTCTAAAACCGTAAGTTTATTTATTTTATGAAAATAATTGTACTTAAATAAATCATTGTTAAAGTTATACAAGCTTGTTAGTTTTCACTCTTTCTGTGTTGCTGCTTATTCGAGCCTAAGCACGTAACATAGAATTGGTAGCTATCGTCTCGGGATTGAGATTTGAGATAAATTTGAATTTAAATTTGAATTTCCCCTAGTTTTTGAAAATTTTAAATCTTTAGTGAGACTGACACGCTTGTATCAAAATGACATCTAAGGTAGAAATATTTCTTTCTAATCCTACCCAGGAGCAATTAGATCTTTTCAAAAAAGACGAGTTGGTTCAACTTGCCAGAAAATACGATCTTTCTGAAGTCAAGGCTTCTTTAACGAAACAAGATATCAAAAAGATTTTGGTCCAGTATTTAATAGAACAGGGTCTTTTGCAACAAAGTGCTTTGATTCCAGTCAGTAAGTCTGCATCAGACTCTGACATTAAACTAAAGGAATTAGAATTAAAATTCCAGATGGAATTAGAGTTAAAGAAGCTGGAATTTCAGGAAAGGGATAAAGAAAGACAATTACAATCTGAAAAAGAGGAGAGAGAGGGAATTAGAGTTTAAAAAACTGGAATTTCAGGAAAAGGAGAGAGACAGAGAGAGGAGAAAGAAAAACAAATTGAATTACAAAAAGAGCAAATGCGGATTGATAGAGAGAGAAAGGAGAAAGAAAGGCAGATTGAATTACAAAAAGAGCGGATGCGGATTGATAGTGAGAGAGGAGAAAGAAAAGCAAATTGAATTACAAAAAGAAGAAAGAAAGAGAGACAAGAAAGGGAGAAAGAAAGACAATTACAAAAAAGGAGAGAGAGAGAGAATTAGAGTTGAAGAGGCTGGAATTTCAGGAAAGGGAGAAAGAAAAACAATTACAACATGAAATTAAAATGAAAGAATTAGAGCTGGCAAGTGAAAAACTCCGTCATACTTCAAATTCTAATTTAAATTTTGATATAACAAGGAATATTAAATTAGTGCCCCCTTTCAGAGAAGAAGAAGTAGACAAATACTTCATTCGTTTTTAGAAAGTTGCTGAAAATTTAAAGTGGCCAAGAGAATATTGGACCATGTTATTACAATGTGTACTTACTGGTAGGGCTAGTGATATTTACTGTTCACTGTCTGTTCATCAAAGTAGTGACTATGATGTAGTTAAAGAATGCATTTTAAGAGGTTATGAGTTAGTTCCTGAAGCTTATAGGCAAAAATTTAGAAATTGCAGAAAAGAAGCTGGACAAACTCATGTCGAATTTGCTAGACAAAAAGAGCAGTTGTTTGATAGATGGTGTGTAGCCAAGAAAGTTGAGCAAGATTATCAAAATCTCAAGCAAATTATATTAATTGAAGAGTTCAAAAACTGTGTCCATAATGATGTTAAAACTTATCTTGATGAGCATAAGATTGAAACCTTGGAAAATGCTGCTCGAGCTGCTGACGAATATTCTTTGACACATAAAGTTCGTTTTGTTAACAAGACTTCTACTCAACAATTTAATGGCAGAAAAGTATTTCCGCCTAATTCAAGCCCTTCTAAAACTCAAACTAACACAACTTTCAAAAATCAGACTTCAGAGAAGTTTGATTCTAGATCCTTGTCTCTTCCGACGTGTAACTTTTGCAAGAAAAAAAGGACACGTTATTTCTGATTGCAACAAATTGAAAAATAGGCATCAGAATCAAGATAGACCTGTTCCAAATGCTCTTATTTACAAGAGGTCAAGGTCACAGTCATGTATTGAAAGCAATACATTTGTTGGGTCTAATAAATCCCAGTCTGATTTTGATATGGAGAATTATGAACCATTCATATCGAAGGGTTCTATATCACTCTTGGGTGATTCAGCCAATCCCACCCCTATTAAAATTTTAAGGGACACAGGAGCCTCTCAGAGTCTTTTATTATCAGGTACTTTGCCTTTTTCTGAGAAGTCTTCTTCTAATGAAAGTGTTCTTTTTCAGGGAGTAGAGTGCGGCGTTGTTAATGTTCCTCTCCATTGTGTAAATTTGTCATCAGACTTAGTATCAGGACCTGTGACAATCGGAACGGTCTCGGTTTTACCTGTTGAGGGAATAGATTTATTGCTAGGCAACGACTTAGCTAGAGACAAGGTTGTGGTTAATCCACTTTGGACTGACAAGCCTAATTTGGATCAGAAAGTTGATCCAATTGAAAAAGAAGTCCCTGATATACTTCAAGCTTGTACGGTTACTAGAGCTATGGTAAAGAAAGCTCTTGAGAATGAAGTTGAAAAGGGCAGTATTCCCTTATCTGACACCTTCGTGGGTCAGGTTTATGATGTTATAGAAGGCAGCATTCCTTCAACTGACGCTTGTATAGGTCAGGTTTTTGATGAGGTCACTTTTACTCTTGGTTTAGATCAATCAGAAGGTATTGATCATATTGATCCTCTTTTGACAACTCATTCTCTTTATTCTAATCAGGGTGATGATATTGAGAATGGTGTTATAGAAGGCAGCATTCCTTCAACTGGCGCTTTTATAGGTCAGGTTTTTGATGAGATCACTTTTACTCTTGGTTTAGATCAATCAGAAGGTATTGATCATAGTGGTCCTCTTTGAATAACTCATTATCTTAATCAGGGTGATAAACGACAGTCACTTGTCATCGAACAGGAAAAAGATCCTGAGATCTCCTGTTTGTTTCAAAGGGTCATAAATAAGACTGAAGTCACTGAAGTTCCTGTCTGTTATTTCATTAAAAATGGAATACTTATGAGAAAATGGAGACCTTCCGAGGTACCTGCTGGTGATGAGTGGTCAGTGAACTATCAAATAGTAGTTCCAAAACCTTACAGACAGGAAATACTTAATCTGGCCCATGAAACTCCTTTGGCTGGTCATTTAGGGATTAATAAAATGTATCACAAGATCTTGACTCACTTCTATTGGCCAAAAATCAAAAGTGATGTTGCCAAATACTGTAGGTCTTGTCATACTTGCCAAATGGTAGGAAAACCCAATCAGAAGATACCTAAGGCTCATCTGCAACCTATTCCTGCCGTTGACGAATCATTTGGTAGAATTATAGTAGATTGCGTAGATCCCTTATCTAAGACCAAGTCAAGTAATCAATTAAAGTTAAACATGAAACTATGGTTTGAAAGAACTAAAAGGGAGAGAACTTTTGAGTCTGATAATGGAGTTGTGTTACTCTTGTTCATTCTTCTTACTTTTCTTCAGATTAGATATTATGGCCCGTACAAAGTTAAGAAGAAAATGAATTAGTTAAATTATAGTATTAGTGCTCCTGGGATCTAAATTAATTATAGGAGTACCAGTATATTTAAAGAAATAGCCATGTTAAATATGTAATTAATTTAGTTGTGCCTGTCCCACTTAGTGAAGAAATATCGTCGGATTCTATTGACATTGGAGCGACGAATTGTTGGAATTCAGAAATTATAAAAAAATCGAGACCAGAAACTTTCACAGTTGCAAGTGCAAGAAAGAAATGAACTGAAAGTTATTATTATATGAGCACTTATGTCCAGATATTCTTACAAGGACAAACAAAAGTTTCATGACGTTGAAATTGAAAATTCCAAACAGCATCCATGCAGGATGAGTCCACTCAAACAGGAATACTTGGAAAAGGAAATTCAGTATTTGCTGGAGAATGATTTTATCAAGCCCAGTAAAAGTGATTGGAGTTCACCATGCATACTTGTTTCAAAACCAGATAAAACTTTCCGTATGTGCACTGATTAAAGGTAGGTGAACAGAGTGACAAAAACAGATTCATTCCCATTACCAAGAATTGACAATTGTATTGATAAAATTGGGAATGCCAAGTATGTCACCAAAATTTGACCTTCTGAAAGGATTTTGGCAGATTCCACTAAGGAGAGAGCAAAGGAAAACTTAATATTGTGACTCCAAAATGGACTCTACCAATATAAAGAAAGTCCATCTCAACGTCTCATAAAAATGATCATCTCTGGTCTAGAAAATTGTGACGTCATCATCTACAGCGACACCTGGAGAGAACATCTAGCAACAATTAGAAAATTCTTTGACAGACTCACTAATGCGTGTTTGAATGTTAATTTATTTAAAAGTGAGTTCTGCCTTGCTAGAGTAGCTTTCTTAGGACATTTTGTGGGACATGGACAAGTTAAAAGGTTGAGGCTATTTCTTGATAATATAATTGTAGACACTCTTTCCCGTGTATAATTTATTATATTGTGTAATTTGTACTAGCTCCTTTAATCTCAGATGTAAATTGGTTTGTGATAAAAAGAAAGTTTTATCATATAAACCTTTCTTTTTATTTTATGGGGGAAGGTGTTACGGCTATTGGATTTAATTTATTTATTTTTTATTGTTAAATCCAAATTCGTCATTTAGGGTTTAATATTTATCCATTAATTGGGAGATTTTTTCTAGAAAATTCAGTTTGACCTAGACTCTTAGTTGTAAACAGGTTGACCTTGGCTTGTTTGACCTAAATCCTGACCTTGCTCTAGACATTGTCAACAAGCCTCTAAAACTATTGGTCAATTTCAAGGACAACACTTTTATTTTTAGTTCTTGAGGGTGGAAAGTGAATGATTTCCTTCTAAAACATTCCATTATTACGTGACTTGGAGAAGGTAGCTTCTTTCTGTGACCTTCCAGAATCACATGATTCCTCTTGTTTACGAGGGAATTACATATATATATATATATATATATATATATATATATATATATATATATATATATATATATATATAGCTGTGTTTTGGAGGCTAACTTTAGTAGAATCTTTGGGCTGTAAGTTATTAGTTGTGTATTTCATGTTTGAGTGTTAATTTTATTCTGGACTTTGTGTCAATTCGTTGGAAAAGAAGAATTATTCTATTTATCTGGAAAAGGACATATGTTTCATAATTTCATTTGGATGATAACAAAACAAGAACAACGAAACAAGAACTGCATCACGTGACATTGTCAGCCATTTTGGATTACATCGTCAAGATTCGAACCTGGAACTATTAGAACATTTATTTATCAGGACTTGCAATTCCATTAGTGGATTATTTTGTGAATTCTATATTTGTTGGATTTGATTCTCTAAAACCGTAAGTTTATTTATTTTATGAAAATAATTGTACTTAAATAAATCTTTGTTAAAGTTATACAAGCTTGTTAGTTTTCACTCTTTCTGTGTTGTTGCTTATTCGAGCCTAAGCACGTAACACTATAATGTTACTCCTTGTTCTTTTCTTATTTCTTCTTTTTCTTCTTTACTTTCTCTGTCGGTGATATTACTCCTATGTTACTGGTGGTTTTATTTCTTAATTTTCGTCTTTACTTTAACTAACTGTGATGTTACTCCTGGTGTTTCTGGTGGTCTTATTTCTTCCTTTTCTTTTTTACTTGAACTATCTGTGATGTTTTCAACTGATGCTGCTTCGACATGTGCCTCTTCATACTTCCCCTCTGACTAAAGACTTGATCACAAAATTCACATCTGAATGGTTTTTCTCTTGTATGCACTCTCATGTGGTCTTTAAGGTTTCCGCTGTGGGTAAACATTTTATTACAATGTTTACATATATATGGTTTATATGCAGAATGAATTCTCAAGTGTTCTTTGAGATTACTCTTGTAATTAAACGTCTTTCCACATTCATCACATTTATACCATTTGTCTCCTAAATGCATTCTTTTGTGTTGCTTTAAGTTTCCATTATCATAAAACGTTTGCCCACAATCTTCACACTTGTATGGCTTTTCACCCGTGTGAATTCTAAAGTGTATCTTTATGCTTCCTCTTCCACTAAAACATTTACCACATAATTCACATTTGTATGGTTTTATCCCTGTGTGTTTATTCATATGCGTCTTCAGGATGTCAGATTGACTGAAATGTAGACTACATACTTCACATTTGTACGGTTTTTCACCACTATGTACTCTCAAGTGCCTCTTTAGATGACCGCTTTCAGTAAACTGTTTACCGCATTCTGAACATTTGAATGGTTTTTCTCCAGTATGTGTTCTTATATGTTTCTTTAAATTTGAGCTATCTGCAAATTTCTTATCACACAAATCACATTTGAAACGCATCCTCTCAGTCAAATCAGCATCATCAATAGCAAAATTTCGTATTGTGGTCAAGTTCGATGGAATCCACCAATACTTCTGTTTTCTCTGTCCCATTGGGAACTGCCACTTTAGAAATCATGGACATCGCCGAAGTCGACATGCAGGAAACGTCATTTCGAAGATCCAATGTATTTTGTTGATTCCGAGTTATTGACGTTTTCAGTGAATTGTGGATAGTACAAAATCATAGAATCTTGCTATCCTGTAGGACATTTACTCCGCTCAATTAATCTTGAGATTGGGCAATGGTATACGATCAAACTTATTAGGGGATAAAAATAGACAACGCGAGTGTTTCATAGCTCTATACCATCATATGTCCAAGAAAGAACAACATCGCCCTATATTTGTGACCTCCTTGCAAAGATAGTGAACAAACGGTGCTTGAGTGAAATTTTTCAGTCTGGTATTCTAGGATTGCATGGACACTTGGACTATTTAAGTATTGTACACTTGGATTATTTAAGGTAGCAGACTTGGATTATTTAATAATTGTACACTTGGATTATTTAAGAATTGTACACTTGGACTATTTAAGTATTGTACACTTGGATTATTTAAGTATTGTACACTTGGACTATTTGAGTAGTGTACACTTGGATTATTTCAGTATTGTACACTTGGACTATTTAAGTATTGTACACTTGGATTATTTAAGGTAGCACACTTGGATTATTTAAGAATTGTACACTTGGATTATTTAAGAATTGTACACTTGGACTATTTAAGTACTGTACACTTGGATTATTTAAGTATTGTACACTTGGACTATTTCAGTATTGTACACTTGGATTATTTCAATATTGTACACTTGGACTATTTAAGTATTGTACACTTGGATTATTTAAGGTAGCACACTTGGATTATTTAAGAACTGTACACTTGGATTATTTAAGAAGTGTACACTTGGACTATTTAAGTATTGTACACTTGGATTATTTAAGTATTGTACACTTGGATTAATTAAGTATTGCACACTTGGATTACTAAAGGTAGCACAATTGGACTATTTAAGTATTATACACTTGGATTATTTAAGTATTGTACAATTGGACTATTTAAGTATTATACACTTGGATTATTTAAGTATTGTACACTTGGATTATTTAAGTATTGTACACTTGGATTATTTAAGTATTGTACACTTGGATTATTTAAGTATTGTACAATTGGACTATTTAAGTATTATACACTTGGATTATTTAAGGTAGCACACTTGGATTATTTAAGAATTGTACACTTGGATTATTTAAGAATTTTACACTTGGATTATTTAAGAATTGTACACTTGGATTATTTAAGATAGCACACTTGGACTACTTAAGAATAGTACGCTAGGATTATTTAAAAAATGTATGCTTGGATTATTTAAGAATTGTACACTTGGATTATTTAAGAATTGTACACTTGGATTATTTAAGGTAGCACACTTGGATTATTTAAGAACTGTACACTTGGATTATTTAAGAAGTGTACACTTGGACTATTTAAGTATTGTACACTTGGATTATTTAAGTATTGTACACTTGGATTAATTAAGTATTGCACACTTGGATTATTAAAGGTAGCACAATTGGACTATTTAAGTATTATACACTTGGATTATTTAAGTATTGTACAATTGGACTATTTAAGTATTGTACACTTGGATTATTTAAGATAGCACACTTGGACTACTTAAGAATAGTACACTAGGATTATTTAAGAATTGTACACTTGGATTATTTAAGGTAGCACACTTGGATTATTTAAGAACTGTACACTTGGATTATTTAAGAAGTGTACACTTGGACTATTTAAGTATTGTACACTTGGATTATTTAAGTATTGTACAATTGGACTATTTAAGTATTATACACTTGGATTATTTAAGTATTGTACACTTGGATTATTTAAGTATTGTACACTTGGATTATTTAAGTATTGTACAATTGGACTATTTAAGTATTATACACTTGGATTATTTAAGGTAGCACACTTGGATTATTTAAGAATTGTACACTTGGATTATTTAAGAATTGTACACTTGGATTATTTAAGGTAGCACACTTGGACTATTTAAGTATTGTACACTTGGATTATTTAAGTATTGTACACTTGGACTATTTAAGTATTGTATACTTGGATTATTTAAGAATTGTACACTTGGACTATTTAAGTATTGTACACTTGGATTATTTAAGTATTGTACACTTGGACTATTTGAGTATTGTACACTTGGATTATTTAAGAATTGTACACTTGGACATTTTAAGTATTGTACACTTGGACTATTTAAGTATTATACACATGGATTTTTTAAGTATTGTACACTTGGATTATTTAAGAATTGTACACTTGGATTATTTAATTATTGTACCCTTGGACTATTTAAGTATTGTACACTTGGATTATTTAAGTATTGTACACTTGGACTATTTAAGTATTGTACACTTGGATTATTTAAGTATTGTACACTTGGACTATTTAAGTATTGTACACTTGGATTATTTAAGTATTGTACACTTGGACTATTTGAGTATTGTACACTTGGATTATTTAAGAATTGTACACTTGGACATTTTAAGTATTGTACACTTGGACTATTTAAGTATTATACACAAGGATTATTTAAGTATTGTACACTTGGATTATTTAAGTATTGTACACTTGGACTATTTAAGTATTGTACACTTGGATTATTTAAGTATTGTACACTTGGACTATTTAAGAATTGTACACTTGGATTATTTAAGTATTGTACACTTGGATTAATTAAGTATTGCACACTTGGATTATTAAAGGTAGCACAATTGGACTATTTAAGTATTATACACTTGGATTATTTAAGTATTGTACAATTGGACTATTTAAGTATTATACACTTGGATTATTTAAGTATTGTACACTTGGATTATTTAAGTATTGTACACTTGGATTATTTAAGTATTGTACAATTGGACTATTTAAGTATTATACACTTGGATTATTTAAGGTAGCACACTTGGATTATTTAAGAATTTTACACTTGGATTATTTAAGAATTGTACACTTGGATTATTTAAGATAGCACACTTGGACTACTTAAGAATAGTACACTAGGATTATTTAAGAATTGTACACTTGGACTATTTAAGTATTGTACACTTGGATTATTTAAGTATTGTACACTTGGACTATTTAAGTATTGTATACTTGGATTATTTAAGAATTGTACACTTGGACTATTTAAGTATTGTACACTTGGATTATTTAAGTATTGTACACTTGGACTATTTGAGTATTGTACACTTGGATTATTTAAGAATTGTACACTTGGACATTTTAAGTATTGTACACTTGGACTATTTAAGTATTATACACATGGATTATTTAAGTATTGTACACTTGGATTATTTAAGAATTGTACACTTGGATTATTTAATTATTGTACCCTTGGACTATTTAAGTATTGTACACTTGGATTATTTAAGTATTGTACACTTGGACTATTTAAGTATTGTACACTTGGATTATTTAAGTATTGTACACTTGGACTATTTAAGTATTGTACACTTGGATTATTAAAAATTGTACACTTGGACTATTTAAGTATTGTACACTTGGATTATTTAAGTATTGTACACTTGGACTATTTGAGTATTGTACACTTGGATTATTTAAGAATTGTACACTTGGACATTTTAAGTATTGTACACTTGGACTATTTAAGTATTATACACATGGATTATTTAAGTATTGTACACTTGGATTATTTAAGTATTGTACACTTGGACTATTTAAGAATTGTACACTTGGATTATTTAAGTATTGTACACTTGGACTATTTAAGTATTGTACAATTGGATTATTTAAGGTAGCACACTTGGATTATTTAAGAATTGTACACTAGGATTATTTAAGATAGTACACTTGGACTACTTAAGAATTGTACACTTTGATTATTTAAGGTAGCACACTTGGACTACTTAAGAATTGTACACTTGGATTATTTAAGGTAGCACACTTGGACTACTTAAGAATTGTACACTTGGATTATTTAAGAATTGTACACTTTGATTATTTAAGGTAGCACACTTGAACTACTTAAGAATTGTACACTTGGACTACTTAAGAATTGTACACTTGGACTACTTAAGAATTGTACACTTGGACTACTTAAGAATTGTACACTTGGATTATTTAAGGTAGCACACTTGGACTACTTAAGAATTGTACACTTTGATTATTTAAGGTAGCACACTTGGACTACTTAAGAATTGTACACTTGGATTATTTAAGGTAGCACACTTGGACTACTTAAGAATTGTACACTTTGATTATTTAAGGTAGCACACTTGGACTACTTAAGAATTGTACACTTGGATTATTTAAGATAGTACACTTGGACTACTTAAGAATTGTACACTTTGATTATTTAAGGTAGCACACTTGGACTACTTAAGAATTGTACACTTTGATTATTTAAGGTAGCACACTTGGACTACTTAAGAATTGTACACTTGGACTACTTAAGAATTGTACACTTGGATTATTTAAGGTAGCACACTTGGACTACTTAAGAATTGTACACTTGGATTATTTAAGATAGTACACTTGGACTACTTAAGAATTGTACACTTTGATTATTTAAGGTAGCACACTTGGACTACTTAAGAATTGTACACTTGGATTATTTAAGAATTGTACACTTGGGTTATTTAAGATAGTACACTTGGACTACTTAAGAATTGTACACTTTGATTATTTAAGAATTGTACACTTGGATTATTTAAGATAGCACACTTGGTCTACTTAAGAATTGTACACTTGGATTATTTAAGAATTGTACACTTGGATTATTTAAGATAGCAACTTGGACTATTTAAGAATTGTACACTTGGATTATTTAAGAATTGTACACTTGGATTATTTAAGATAGCACACTTGGACTACTTAAGAATTGTACACTTAGATTATTTAAGCATTGTACACTTGGATTATTTAAGAATTGTACACTTGGGTTTTTTAAGGTAGCACACTTGGATTATTTAACAAATGCATACTTGGATTTTTTAAGTATTGCTCACTTAAATTATTTTTGAATTTTGTACTTGGTCTATATAAGGATATACACCACAATTAATTTTGCTATATGTTCTCTACATATATATCTCAATACTGACCTCTCCACTGTGTGACAATCAGTACAAATCATATGTTAAAATACATCCAAAGATGACTTCTCTGTGAAGTTCTTTTGAAAGGTTCACCGGCACGTTTTTGAGAGGCTGCACTGTAAACAGAGCAGCATGTAAACAGAACACAGATTTAACTTCTGGATCATCACCAAGGCCGTATTACTCAAAGTGCACTGTCCCTGAAAAACACACCGACAAACACTCTCTGAGCTCATATTCTCAAGAATAAAAAAATTACTAAAAATACTTCAATATTACTCTTCTATTACCACCAAAATGAGAGCAAAACATGTTTTAAAAATACACTAGAACTACATTCGGGTACTGAACTTGAAATACTAATTGTGATGCGCTTCCGCATGGACAGATCTTATGCACAAATTTAATGCCGCATACACCTGCTTAATATAAAAAGTCATAACAAAATAACAAATCACACGAGTCATTTTTTAAAAAGCCATATTTTTGGAAAGGTATGATAAGCAAAACAAAAAAATATCTTTCACTTGTCCTGACAAGTTAATGGAAGTACAAAGGATAAAAAGTTGATCCAGCGCAAAAAATATACTTGTATTTTTCACGTTGGAAGGTCAATTTTGATAGCACGTGATATGTTGACATTGCAACCAAAATTCCTTTCCCTCAGTCATAATTTTGAAGAAGAAAAAAACACCAACACATACAACAACAACAACAACAACAACAAAACAGATTGTGTACTTAATAGATTGGTGCAGATCAAAACAGTTGTCATCCATTTTAAATTTGCCTGGAAGCCACGTTTCTCCAGCTATTGTTGGCTAGCTCTTCGTTCTAGCTGACTATTGACTATTAGTATTTCACTGGTTACATGATGTGGAGTGACTATTTTCGCTGTAAACGCCTCACATTAATTTCAAGAACAAAACAAGCAGGAAATACCTCATTTTCACAACTATTTCCTTTTCTTTAATTACACTGGTCTACAGCCGAAATGTTTCCTAAATAAATGTAGTCAAACTTTACTAATTCTGGGTCAGTGAGAAAGAAAATGGTGCTGATTAGTTCTGTTTTTAAAGATATGATGGTGGGTGTGTATATACGACCCTTGACTTGGGAATGGTGGAGTATAAGTGAGTTATATAGGGACGAGATCTCAATTCAAAGCAGAAATGACTAAAATATATATTTGACTGGAGCTATGATTAAATCTGTGACTGGGTTTGGATAGTACTTACTTTATTGGCAAAGCAGTGAATGATGCAATCGGAAGCTGGTATTGCGTCAGAGATCATATGAATTGCATCATATTATTCCTAGAAGTCATGAACGATCAAGTTATAATTAAGCTTACTTCACTCTGCTGAACAAATTGCTCTAGAAGCCACATTGTGTCGTGCTCTCTTATTTGTCAGTGTTTGATTTTGCAATGGGACATATTTCTGTTTTGCCAAAGTGAGCAAAGATGCCTCCTACTTATGTGAACAATGCATATAACTTATGCTATGTTTGTAGTGAAACGACTTTTACATCACAAAACCGCAGAATGACCACTATGGTAAAGAAAGCCTATCACCTTCTTTTTACTGAAGAATTGGAAATCCTGACAAGAGGTGGGTCCCACACATATGCTGCAACACTTGTGCAACAAGCCTTCGCCAGTGGTTGAACAGGAAATCTACGGCTTTTGCAGTGTCAATGATGTGGAGAGAGCTAACAAATCATATCAGCAATTGTTAGTTCTGCATGGTGTCTCCAGTTGTGAAGGGTGTGTCAAGGAAGAGGAAGAACATACAGCTGCTTCTAGTCCTAAACCAGAAATGTCACATGACCCATGTTTTCTCGCATTCTCCACCTCTGAACCGCACCTCATAACACACGGTGAACTCAATAACCTTGCTAGGGATTTGGAACTATCCAAGAGTAAGGCAGAGCCTTTGGGCTCCAGACTACAGCAGTTGAATCTTCTGCAGATTATATTGGCGTTTCCATGTTTAGTGAACGCCAAAAGGATCTTTTTACAATCTTCTTCGTAGATGGAGATCTTGTAGCCTGCAACAGCATCGATGGTGTGATGGAAGCTCTCAACATCATTCATGATCCAGATGAGTGGAGACTTCATTGCTTCATCGCAGACAAGTCTTAAATCTGTTTTGCTTTATAATAGCAAGGTTTTGCCACCAATTCCAGTTGGTCATGCAGTCAATACTAAGGAGACATGAACACATGAAACAACTTTTGAGATGCATGAATTATGAATAGCATCAGTGGCAGCTTTGTGGCGGTTTGACGGTTCTTGCTTTATTGCTTGGTATGCAGACTGGATACACAAAGCACTGCTTTTTTCTCTGCGAATGGGATAACTTCCCACTACCTCAAGAGAGATTGGCCTCTCCGACAGTCATTGGAGTTAGGGTAGGTTAAGTGTTCAGCGTCCCCCCCCCCCCTTGTTGAATCGATGAAGATTGTGTTACCATCATTGTGTATTAAAACTGGATTTGATGAAGAACTTTGTCAAGGTCATGGACATTACACAAGCAGCTTTCGAGTAACTCCTTGGGGAATTTACAAGTTAAGATGAAGCTAAAATAAAGGTATATGTCTTTATTGTTCCTCAGATTCGTGAACTTTTTCGAGATGATGTATTTAACCGTGAACTGAGTAGCAAGGAAAACACGGCATGGAAAGCCATCAAGTTAGTAGCGACAGATTTTATCGGAAACAATAAGCAGACAACTATATGAAGTGGAATACCTCCTCAAGGCGTACAAAAGTCGTGGCTGCAACATGTCACTAAAGATACTTATTTTGCACTCTCATCTAGATTTGTTTCCACCGAACTGTGGATCAGTGAGCAACGAGCACTGCAAGAGATTTTACCAGGGTATTGCAGCAATGGAAAAACGCTATCAGGGCAGATGCAGCACATCAATGCATGCAGACTATTGTTGGACAGCGACAAGTGTAGCCCATTTAATGTTCAAGTAGACACTGAGAAAGGAGTAAAATATTTTTCTGATGTGTGTGTGTGTGTGTGTGTATATATATATATATATATATATATATATATATATATATATATATATATATATATATATATATATATAGAAAAGCTTTTCCCTTTAGCTTCATAATAATTTTATTTGTATAACCCTTTTGCTGTTTTTGAAAGATTTACTGAAACCGAACAGGTGAAACAGTATCATGTACAGCAACGATTAACACATGGAATGACCCAGGTTTACAATTTATGATTAAAACTCTATCATCTAGATAATATATATCGACGTAAACTGTAAAAAGGTAATTATCATGGAAATAGTAGCCAATCAGTTATTTTAATTGTCATATTTGAATTCGTCACATCCGTAATAAATAGCACATTATATCTCAAAGTAGACGACTTATAAAATATAGTACACCAGCGTTATTCAACAAAAATAGCTCAAAATCTCACACCATTTCCTTAATCAACAAAGAATTTTTACTATTATCTGGGGCACATTTACGAAACTGTCCCCTGCCACATAGAGAATTTAGCAACGGCTGGTTTGTACATTACGCTGGGAGAACTCGCTGTACTAAGTCAGTTCCCATATTAAATCAATGCAAACACTATGATATTAAAAATTCCATATCTTAAAATTTGAGTGATCATGATCAAACGTATCTATATCATTACATTGACACTCATGTCGACAGCTTCTGTTTAGAGAAAACCATATGAGCAGTGGCATGCTGTGGAGATGTATGTGTTTGAAACACGTGCTTTCAATACCGAACTTAATGAGACTGGTTCTAGTTTCAGTAACGAGTCTTCAAAACTGAAGTTTGTAAAAGGACTGAAATTATATTAACAAAACAATAGCAGTTTGTTTTCAAGAACAACTAGTATAAGCTCACAAAAGATTCTTTATACTAAAATTTGTTTTCATTGTTAACCAATCATGGCCATTAAAACCCAATTATACTCTCTTTTAACTTCAGCCACTTCTAGATTGGTTCTCATCCTTAAATATTATTAGTACCGTGAGTCCTGGACTGATTCAGGTTTCATATTCATAGGCGCAGCCCAGTACATCGACTTCATGGTTTCAACCACACTTAAGCTTACATTGATAAACTGCGTACGAACGCTGGTGTCATTATAATGCATGTGACATCTCGCATCACTCTCCGTATTTTGTAACTCGAATTTGAGTTGGTGAAACATTAAGGCTATAAATACAAGTGTAGTGTCCTCAGTTTCACCTCTTATTTCTTGTGAAAAGAAGTGGACGAACGTTGAATCATCCACGATTATTTTAGGGGATGCTGTTTAACACGGAGTACCCAATGTATGTGATGTCATCGTAGGCAACCACCAAGTGTACGGACGCATTTATTAGGAAGACAAGGATTCATGTGGAAAAACATTTGTGCCTCAAGAGAGTCTTTCTCGCTGTTGTCAGGACCCCAACTTCAACCTGTATCATAGTGTGTGTCTTGTATCGCTATCCTAATACTGTATCTCAATAGTTACATGGAGAAAATTGCCAAGCAGTTTTTCTGTGATTGTCCGTTTACCCAGTGGATAATAATACTTTAATACATTGTGATACATTAAATATTGTCACAGTATTGTAATGACACAAATATGTGGTACATTAAATATTGTCACAGTATTGTAATGACACAAATATGTGGTACATTCAATTATTGTTTCAGTATTGCAACCACTTTTCCTTAATAGAAGCAACGTAAGGAAATTTAGAACACTTGTTTTGTGTTACTGTTAAATGATAGATAAAAGTTGAAAACTGAAAGAAAAATAGGAAAGAGACGATGTATTAATGATATACATATTTTAAAAGTTAGCTGTCAACTTCGGATAATAAGATTCTACCACAGTCGACTTTGTTTAATATATTTTAATTTTGTATTATATTAAAAATCTAATTTTTCATAATAAGACAAGTTAATAGATTTAAAGTTAGTTTAAGATAGAGTCAAATGTAGATTAGTTATTGCTGACATGCACGCTGTTAATCCTGATATGAGAAATCTACTATGCAGTATTCACCACATATATCCTGATATGAGAAAACCACTATGCGCTATTCACCATATATATCCTGATATGAGCACTCCCTTTCAATTATATTAAGGACCTTGTTTACCTATTATAATGTCTTCACTTATAGAGATGTTGTCTATATCAGCAGAAGCTGCTGGCACCAACTGGATAAAGCTCATATCCTGGTCTATAATCACATAATATGTAGGCAGATATGGGGTTTCCTTTTTTGTTCTCCTCATTACACCTTTGTGTCTTGTCACTTTGTCTACAGTAGACATGTTAAAAAGTTCTCTACATTGAAATTTACAAAGCATGAGAGAGAAAGTAAGCTTCCAACAATTTGCAATTTATTACTTTACCCTCACCCTTAAAATGCTACTGGAGAAATGGTTGGTCTAGGTACCTAAGTTAATATTATAATAAACCAATATAAATGTGCAACTTATGTCATCTTGGACATGAATGAACATCATGTAGTATCTACTGTGATGCAGATATGCACAACAGTTTTATAACGGTCATGCTAAGAGTTGTAAAAGCTTGAGGATACGAATGCATTTTCTGAAAAGATTTACAAGTAATCAAGGAAAGCACAAGAACTAAGAATTTTTCTGCTAACTTCTAGTTTTATTTCAGCACAAATTATTATCATGCATTACTAGTATACAGAAGTAATTAAACAATGTCAAAAAACATAATTTCATGAAAGTTCTTAATCAATATAAAATACATGTAATGTAGTATTCAAAATATTGTCCCAAAACAGCTTAAGATGCCAAAAGTACATCTAATATCTAATGAATGTAATTAGCCAAACTCATGCACGATTATTGATCTCTTCTTCGCATATATATATATATATATATATATATATATATATATATATATATATATATATATATATATATATATATATATAACCTTTGATTCTTTGCAAGCGATTAAGCGATTAGAAAACTTTTGAAAACTTTGCTTGACTTTAGATCTATCTATGTCCAATACAAGATTTGCATACCTTTCTTGACTTTAAATCCATACATGTCCAATACAAGATTTGCATACCTTTCTTGACTTTAAATCCATACATGTCCAATACAAGACTTACAGACATTGCTTGACTTTAGATCTGTACATGTCCAATATAAGTCATATATACATTGTTTGACTTGAGAAAGAACTGTCCGCAGCTTAACAACCTCAATACCAAGATGTGATTAACTAAGACTTATTATACAAAATGAAATGAGCCTTGCTGTTGAAAAATGTATAGATTGAAATGTATTGGACTGTGCTATTTCTAGAAGCATCTATGCATTAGAAAATGGAGGAGTGATAGTAATGTACATTTCAAGCTGTTACTAAGTGATCTTCAAATATCCAACGCAGAATCAATATGGATCGAGTTAAGTTTCCTTAGTAGTATATCTTAATGACCTCCAAACATGCTCTTGTCCTTTAACTGACCAATTTGAACATGAGCTAAAGGTTGCTTTAGCATTTAACAACGAAGTAATTATCATGGGAGACTTTAATATTGATTTTGAATACTAACACTAAATCGCTGCATATGATATGACCTTACACGGGTAATCAATGTTACAAGAAGAGTAACATCCTGTACTTCTACCATGATCAACAACATCTACACTACCGATCCTACAAGTTAAATGTACCATGTTTCTTTATAAGTCATCACTATAACATACTTGCAGATTGCTAGCCAAAACAAACCAATGTATATGCAATACCAATCATTATTAACTTTTGTAATGCAGATCCAGATTACAACTTGTCTAATACAGATCCAGATTTTGACTTCTCCAATACAGACCCAAATTACAACTTGTCTAAAACAGATCCAAATTTTGACTTGTCTAATACAGACCCAGATTATAACTTGTCTAAAAACAGACTCAGATTATGACTTGTCTAATATAGACCCAGATTACAACTTGTCTAATACAGACCCAGATTATAACTTGTCTAAAAACAGACTCAGATTATGACTTGTACTAAATAAACACAATCCAATACAAATAAGAATTTATTGATCTAAACAACCAGAATGGTAAAATATTGAAACTAATGAGGCACAATATAAACAAAACTACAATCCTAAATGGAAAGAGAGCTTAACTGATTAATTACACATATTAATTAATTTAAATATATGTCAGGATAACTATGATAATGACATAAAAAAATATTTTATCTCATAACCTGTTACATAATTGAGGACCACATGGTAGATGGGTCTTTCTGGACCAAATATGTTATCCTTATTAAATACAGAGTATTACTATTATTATTATTATTATTATTATTATTATTATTATTATGTAAGGCTTGCCAACATTGCATTACACTAAATTTATGCATGTCCAATAATAAATATACATACTGCACATGACACTAGACCTATTCATGTCCAATATGCATACTTTGCATGCAAATAGATCTTCGCATGTCCAATTCAAGACTTGCATACTTTGTATGTAATTAGATTTTTGTATGTCCAATTCAAGACTTGCATACATTGTATGTAATTAGATCTATGCATGTCCATGTCTATGCATGTCCAATTCAAGACTTGCATACTTTGCATGTAATTAAATCTTCGCATGTCCAATTCAAGACTTGCATACATTGTATGTAATTAGATCTATGCATGTCCAATTCAAGACTTGCATACTTTGTATGTAATTAGATCTATGCATGTCCATGTCTATGCATGTCCAATTCAAGACTTGCATACTTTGCATGTAATTTGATATATGCATGTCCTATTCAAGACTTGCATACTTTGCAACAAAACTCAATGTCATCACATGATGTCCTTCATCAGTAAATAAATGTTGTCATTAGAAGCTGATCAAATATAGTCATGCCCTGATCTATATTTGTTTCATATTGATACTGCTGGTGTATCTGTCTGTCTTATTTCTTCGTCTCGCTTGTCACCGATATTACTGGTAATGTTTCTGATTGTCTTATTTCTTCGTCTCACAGAATTTAATGGCTGGTCATGCTTGAACTGATGTTGCTTCAACATGTGCCTCTTCATACTTCCACTCTGAGAAAAGACTTGCTCACAAAATTCACATTTGAATGGTTTTTCTCTTGTATGCACTCTCATGTGCTCTTTGAGGTTACCATGGTGATTAAACATTTTGTCGCAATATTCGCATTTATATGGTTTATATGCAAAATGAATTCTCATGTGTTCTTTGAGATTTCCGTTGTGATTAAACTTCTTTCCACATTCTTCACATGCATATGGTCTGTCTCCTGAATGTATTCTCAGGTGCTTTTTCAAGTTTCCATTGTCACAAAATGTTTGTCCACATTCTTCACATTTGTACGGCTTTTCTCCAGTGTGAGTTCTAAAGTGTATCTTCAAGTTTCCACTTCCACTAAAACATTTACCACATAATTCACATTTGTATGGTTTTATCCCTGTGTGTTTAATCATATGCGTTTTTAGGATTCCAGACTGACTGAAACCTTGACCACACACTTCACATTTGTACGGTTTTTCACCACTATGCAGTCTCAAGTGTCTCTTTAGATGACTGCTTTCGGTGAAATGTTTACCGCATTCTACACATTTGAATGGTTTTTCTCCAGTGTGTGTTCTTATATGTTTCTTTAAGTTCCCACTCACTGCAAACATCTTATCACAAAATTCACATTTGAAATGCTTCCTCTCAGTCAAATAGGCACAATCACCAACAAATTTCCATTTGTGGTCAGTCTTGCCTGAATCTATATTTGTTTCTGTAATGTCTGACCCATGGGGAAGTGAAACTACCACTTTTGGAATAATCGGCATCGTAGAGTTGGACAAGGTGCATTCATCATTTGGAAGATCCATTGTCATGTACTGTATGCTTAGTTGATTCCGTAAAGTCCGTCCTGGTAAATACCGTTCTTTAAGAATTTCTAAGAACACTAAGAAGAATAGAGTAGCAGTGAGAGGCACCAAGTGCTATAAAGTGCCACTACGTAGTCATCAAAGTACATATTAAGGAAAATACAATCAAAAGTCTTTTTATTGTTACTGGTATATCTAATTTTGTAATCATGATATAGCTCAAAAATCAAGAAAGACAACTCTTAGTATGCAGTGTGATGAGACTGCATACATTATCGTTCATTAAATGAGGAAGTTTGCTCAGATATTCAAGTGAAGCAGTTACAATAAAGCATTGTTGTAATATTTGTCAGGTCAGCATATGCTATTTAAAATTTCACAGAAATATATTTTATGAATTACACTCTGTTTAATTATACAAAATATACTAAATATAAGCAATAAACACGAAAGTAGCTCCGCAATCATATAGTTTCCGTTGAAGTGACTACCGGTAATGTCCTTATTGTGTTCTTGTGTAGTAAACTCCATCTCAACAAAACCAGATTTTTGTTTTTAATTTTGTCAATGAAAGTAAGGGGAGTGTGATCAATGGATACAATAAACGGAGAAGAAGCTAAAAATGTTGCAAAAACCAATATATAGCTGTATGGTGCTTGTTGTGGGGGGGGGGGTGTCTTCAGAAAATAACACTATGATTCACAAATAATCGGTCACCATCCACTACATCACTTGAATGAACATATATTCTATATAATTGGCTGAAATTTGGAGCTAATAATCTGTTTTACCTTTAAGTACGGCCTTTAATTTACCAAAAATACCTTCCATTTATCGGATCAATAAAACTTGGATTTCTAACTGAATAATTCTGTCTGAGGCTTGGCACTATGTTGAAATTTAAATGCGGCCATACACTGCCTCGCCCCCCCCCCCCCAAATAAAAATAATAATAATATCGCACCAGTTGCTTGTAATAAACGGGAGCAGCGACTATTTGAATATTCCCAAAAAGGCTTGACCTTAACGTATGCTGCTTTAAATGGATCGTGTCCTTTAATATGTTCTGAAAGTGCAACACAAACACGGAAAAACTCATTCCTGAATTGACTGTTAGACGTGTGTCGATCAAAGAATTTTCGAATGGTTTCCATGTGACTTTTCCAGGTATTGTTGTAAAGATGACCTCATCGATGTAAGCATCACACATATCTGGACCAGATGTTATCATGTTAATTAAATGCTGAAATGTTAACAGGGAATTTTTCATACAAAATCATCAAATATCATCACTTTATACTGATAAAGTCAAACTCTATTTAATAAAGCTGAATTTTTCTTTGTCCTTTCCGTGAGTAAAAAAGATCAAACTTGGTGACATAGTTTGTATTTTCAATATGCAATCATCTATGCTTGGTATTGGAAATTAGTCTTTTCATGGTCACACTGTTGACTTTTCGATTATATTATCAGGTTTAGGCGCAAGAATAGATGGTGAATCCCATGTACTTTTACTTGGTTCTATACAATCGTTCTCCAGTAAATAGGTCTTACTTTGCAGCCGGCTAGTTCATAAGAATACGATAAAGGCAGGAGCTAATACAACTATTGATGATAATTTGTTCCAATTCCCTATTTGTGCATGGCAAGAAGCTCGACTTGAAACAATTTTTCGATGCTGACTTCAACTGGAACTTTTTCATGTGGTTTGCCCTTGTATGGTTAAATGCCAGGCTCAGGTATTTGTCCGCTGGTATGTTCACCTGGCTGGTCGCAATATTGTATAACATGATCAGCTGGGCCTTGGTTCGCCAGGATTCGAGTGATTCCCACTGGAGATTGTTTAACAGTGCATTGACACTGATATTGTTACGATATTTATTTGTGGTGAATCCATCAACTCTCCTCTGAATCATCTCTATCGTATCAATTAAGTCTGTATTATGTTGGTTTCACACAGTCGAGAAATACTAAAGATCCGTTCGAAACCGTGAAATATGCCGCACTCATCACTTCTTCAATTTTGATTTGGAGGTTACGGTGCAGGAAATCAAGGTTCTGTTCCCTTTATCTTGCCTATGTGCCTTTACCAAGAGACGTCTCTGGACAAATAATGTCCCGATATATTTTGTTGCCTGCTCATTTGCTAACTTGTGCTCCTTAAAAGTATATGCGGAAACGATGGATGATTTCTTCCTGTAAACTCTCAGGATGCTGCATTTATATGGGTGGAACGACAGAGAGCTGTGCAGTTGGTTCATGTTTTATTGAATGATCTCACAGTCCTTGGACATATTTATTTCCCGGTAGACTATACAGTCATCTGCACAACGTCTCGTGTTAGATTTGACGCTCGCAGGCAGATAATTGATGAATACCAGGAATAGGATGGGACCTAAAATACTCCCCTGAGGTACCCCACTAACAACTGCAGCTGGGTCTGATGTTGCTCCATCTACTATAACTCTCTGCGATCTGTCTGATTGTAAATCTCTGATCCATTTCTGAATCCTTTGTGGTCCAGCTTACTTCGTAGTCTTTCATATAGGACACGATCGAAAGCCTTAATGAAGTCAACGACATGAATGACATACCGCTTCCTTCTAATTAAGGATTTGGCGAGTTCATCCAACGCGGTTATTAGCTGTTTTTCACAGCTTCGTCTGACACGGAAACCATTCTGGCATGTTATAGCGGTCTAGATGTTACATCATGTTGTTGACAATGATGTTTTCAAGCATTGTTCAGCAGATACATGTAAGGGAGACAGGTATATAATTGCTGGCATTGAATCTTTCTCCATATTTGAAGATAGCTGTAACGTTTGATGTTTTCCGCACATCAGGGACATAGCCTGCTGAGAGGCACTTCTGGTAAATATAATTCAAATATGGCGTACACTCTTCTGCTATATATTTCAGGATCCTTGCTGAAATCATGTCTGGTCCTGTATCTTCCTGTGGGTTAATTTTCCGCAACAAGCTGTATACACCTTCTTTAGTAACTTGAATGTCAGACATTGATGGGTAACGATCTCATTGCAGGTTTGTTAGGTTACTATTATCCTTTAGTGTGAAGACTAACTGGTATTGACGATTCCTTTGAATATAATTTACCGTGTTCCTTGAGTGGTGCCACACTACAGTTGTATCTACGTAAAGACTTAATTTAGTTCCAAAATCTCTTCTGCTTGCTTGGTTGTTGGTCTTGATATGGATTATCAACTTCTATCAAGTTTTCAATATATCTCCAGTAGGCCTGTCATTCTAAGCGTTGTGATCTTACTTTTGCTTCTTTTTATAGTTTCCTGTTATTTTCTGTCTTGCAGCAAACACTTTGTTCCGTCTTATGCACTATGTACTCTCCTTCATGGTCAACAATTCCTGATATGACATCACACTTGTGGATTTCTGTTTCGTTCTTTGTGAAGAACAGATCAAGCAGATTTGAAGTAAATTCAGTTACACGTGTTGCTGCATCTACATCACCATCGTTACATCCTCACTTAATGGATGGTACAAATAAATTGATGGATAATTATCCAGGTTATCTCTACCATATTACCCCTTGTACATATATATATGATAAATATATTTCGATGTGTGTTAACTATGTAAATTGCGTCATTTAATTTCTTTCCAACTGTACAAGGGCCATACAATTAGTCCCAATAGGATTCTGAGGTATGGGCAAGACGGTCAGTACCTTATTATCAGGGTACAAATTCCTTTCCAGCGTATTGCTGTCGGACCTTAATTATGTTGGACTGAGTAGAGTGAGGATTAGGTTTTTCTACTTCACAAGGCGTTGAAATCTTATATTTAAAATCAGAGACACAGTCATGAATACTAATTGTTTAATCATCATTTGAAAGAAGTTTATATTTAAATAACTGTAATGTTCGACGGATAGTTTGTCCAATAACTAGTTGAAAGAACTAAACCTAATGATTCTTGAACTGGTTTCCTAGCATAAAATAACAGTAATGAACACTACCATCCTAATCATTTCCTGTACCAAAACAATATCACCGAATCATGTATTTTTAAGTTTGATACAATCTTTCCAAAGTCTCTGACTTTGATGCTGATAGGTAGAAGGTTTAAACTGCTGGATTCCTAATTCATGCATTACAAGATATGCATTACTCTCTATTTTGCTATAGTTCTGGTAACTGAAATACGATGAAAGAAATCATGGATTTTTTTCTCAATATGATAATTGTTTGATGCAAAGAAAGCTTGTCCATTACAAGTGAGTTAACCATGACCCTGTTTTCGGCTTGGTCACGGCCTAGTAATAAATGAATACCCTTCATAGGCAACAAATTCACTGCACTGACAATCATCTGAAATGATATGAGACATAGACGAATGAAGAAATATTAGCAAAGCCACATTCCAATCCCTGAATAAGAATATTTTTACTAGTAAACAACTTGAATACTTTACATAAGATTAAGTCTATAATGTCCAAAATAAGTTTTGTATGCTTTGCACAAGATTAACATACATTGCTAACATAACTTTGTCAGTATCCAACATGTATAAAATTTAGTGCAAACGTTTTAAAATTCTCAGTAAAGCAAATGAAAGAACTTTGGCCGAAATTAATATAATTTGTACAGGTAGCTAGTGTCTGTAGTATTGTAGTATGCATTCACCTATGAAATGTTTTGACTGTATATAAGTGTGCCTATAGAACAAATCTAAATGCAAAACTTAACATGTTCACTGGAGTGTGAAAAGTCAATGTTTATGGTGAAATGTATAATCTAAGATGGAAACACCCCAAATTTTATATAAAGAACTATGTAATGTAATTAATGAATATGAAAACCAGGTGACTGTGACCTATATATGGTCAAAGTGAGTAGTATTCTATAAGATGAACAGAACTACACTTGAAAAAAATGTATTAATTTTTCAACAAAGAAGTCTATCTGGGCATTTTACTGCCTCATTACTGATTCTCCTTTACAATTCAATTGCATTTTGTCTGTCTATTTCTTAACACTCCTTAAATCCAGACAAAATCATACCAAAAATGTCTATACAAGACTCTAAGCTGTGTACAACTGCAAACATTACAAAACCTATATACCATCACATACTGTATTGACAGATCAAACATTACAAAACCTATATACCATCACATACTGTATTGACAGATCAAACATTACAAAACCTATATACCATCAAATACTGTATTGACAAATCAAACATTACAAAACCTATATACCATCACATACTGTATTGACAGATCAAACATTACAAAACCTATATACCATCACATACTGTATTGACAGATTATGGTATATGTTTATTCCAAATGAATCACAATTACATTTAAGGCAGACCTGGATTTATAGTTTTTAGTTGTGTCTAAATTGTATGCAGATATATACACCACAATGTTAAAGGCATACAACCTAAGATTTTCGACTTTTTTGTTCTTGCAAATGCATGATATTATGAAAAGTATAGTAGAAATAATGAGTAATTACAGGTCATTCAGTTTCAAAAAATGTACATCTGTAAGTTTAATCAATGAAAATACATGTATAACGATTTTCTGTACGGATTGCTAATTAATTATGCAGAAACGGAATTTACCGATATTCTCCGTAGTCGCAGTGTCACGTGAAGTCGAGGTAAGCATATGTTTCGCTTTTGAGTAATTATTGCCCTATTCTTCGTCTGTCCTTCTCCTTAATTCTTTATAGTTACCCACAATATATGTATTGCTTATAGATTTCTCATTATATATGATAAATTACAAAAAGTAGGCAAAAAAGTCAATACGATGGAAAATCCTGACAATAAGAGGTTCCTTTAAGGGGCGATTCTTGAAAGTGTTTACTTGTCGTGTTTGTGAGATTGTGTTACGTTGTAAGATAAACCAACTAAAAATGTGATAATTTGTATCATTGTAATCAGAACCACTATTAAAAGGCAGCAGAAAAAGATAATACCACCAGGGGAAATGGCATACTGCTAATAGGCAATTTATTTTATGGACTTAATGGATACCTAAGTACTGGCAACAGACATGTCATTCCATGCTGTTGTGTATGGCGTATAATGGATAAATAATTTTGGCCAGTACCATGGCTTTACTAAAGGAAGACTTGGGTGATCTATCCAATGATATGATGTGTGAATAATGAAATTTATGTTTATTTTAAGTTGTATAAAGCATTTCTTTTGTAGTATGCAATTTTTATTTTGCATGAATAAGTTTTGTTAAACACTGTTTTCACTACCTACCCACTAAAGAATGATTATATGTATGGCTATGTTTTGAAAGCAACTGTGAGGAGACTGCTTATTAAAAACATGAATTGAAGTTGACTAGCATTGTCATGGGATGCAAAGGATGTAAACAACAAAAGTACACTGGTGAACATGATTTTAATTGTGCATATACAGTAACACATTAAGTTAAATGATAAATAACGCATAGTCATGAGTTGAGAAAGCAAAACTTGTTGCAGTGTTTCATGAATAAAGATTGGCTTGTAAATATCAACAGAACTACAAACACTAGGATACTATTCTATCCAGATACTGCTCATTAATTTCAATTACATGTGAAAAAAATTGGCTCTGGAAACAAAATAAGGTTTTTAAGACTTAAATACTAGTTCATCAAAAGCAACATTGAATGCTTATATCACATAATATGTGCATCATCAGACATCTTATTACAACTAAATCAAATATACTTGACACCAATTAAATGCATCAAATTTTCAGTTTTTTAAATGTGTTCATTTACCATAGAAATAATTATACCCTTTATATAAATACCCAGATGAACATACACAACTGCATACACTGTAAAACTGTTATATATTATGAAATATACTAAACATATATGAACAAATGTGCATGTACAGACATAACTTTAATTCAAGAGTACAGTCAGGCATAAAAATGAAGGATATCATCTAAGAATAATTATGGCATATAATATATAGAGATTTTCCATGTTACTTAGGTTGGGTGGGGTGCTCCCAATATTATTTAAATTATTACAAAAGACCTCCCGGCTTGTTTTTATGAGGAATTGAAGTAGTGATAGAGAGATGCAATGCTCAGAGCTCCCAGTCAGTGGTGCTGACAGTTAAATTAATGAATACACAAAATGTGAAAGTCCAATAAACAACAACTTAATATCATTAAATAACAGTCATCTCTCAAATGAAACTCAAATTAAAACCCTATCACTCGTCTTTAACTCAACCAAGTTATGGCCTATTTTATCATCTGACTATTTGATTTTCCTCCTGTCCTGTGTTCCTACTCATCTGTATGATCTTTCTCTGGACTGGTAGTCCAATTGCCTCCAGTCCGTCTAATGTCTGCCTCCGTTCTTCCTTTCTCTTTGTCTCTCAGAGACATTTTATATGAAAAACTAGTGTACCATTACTATAACAGATTGATTACAGACATCCCATTCCAAAATACTAGACAGTTCTATAGAAATTACATTGATGTTTTAGTATCTTGTGCTTGTTTTTTATACTTTTGACAAAAGTGATTACCATTTACTCAATGCCAAACTTTAGTACATCACCTAAACAAACTACTGCAGAGAAACAAATATTGAAATTAAGCCCATGCCCTCACCCACATGTATGTTTCCTATTGCATTTCTTTTAAAATTAGGGTAGCTAGGCACACACACACATATACTGATTAGTATATATAATATCAAATTCAGGAATGCAGGGGTCATGCTAGCAGTGTTGATACCAATTAGCCTACACAGACAAACAAACTCTTACACATTCACAGGGGTGTTTTAATTGCTAATTGACCATTAAACCTGTTTGCAACAATATATCACTGCTCAAGTTCATGAAATTGGGCCTAATATACAGTGATGAAAATATGCCAAATTCTGTTTCAAATTTGTAACAGTGTGTGTGATTTGGATTTTTAACATACCTTGAACAATTTTTGAGTCATATTGCTTTGATGTTTGAAGTGTGGCAGTTTAAAGTGATGTCTAGCACTGAGGCATCATGCCGCAGACATGTAGCATGACATCCCACCCAGTTACATTATCCTAACAGTAGGACCAGTCCATACACTAACCTCTTAATGCTGAGCACCAAATAAGGCAGCTGTCAATACCATTTTTATGTGTTTGGTATGACTTGGCCAGAGATCAAGGACCCCAACCTCTTGCATACGAGGTGGATGCTCTTAACACTAGGCCACTGGAATGGTCAACACCAGTATGTAAATAGTAATTTGTTAACAAATATAGTCGGTGAATATCATTTCTAATTTATTTATTTTTTTAATTAAAAAAAGACAGAAGTTAACAGCATTATTTTCTTTATAAAATCAGTTTAAAACTGTATGTGAACCTTTAATGGCATGTTTTTTAGTGGGAGCAATTAAATCAAGATGAAGAGTATGGATTGAAGTCATTTGCTCCAATGTACATTTTTTTCTTTTTCAAAGTATACTAGACATCTTTCTGACTGCAATTTTACACAAAACATTTAGAAAATAAAATTATTAAAAAGTACTTTATTATGCAATATTACAGACTTGTAATTACATGATTTTAATCTTGTTACTTCTATAAGATTAAATGATTTACAATGTATAGCCTCTGCTGTGCTTTTTTTATACATCATATGGCCAAAATACATTGCATTTACCTCAATCTAAACATACATATAAGACAAGTATAAATGCAATGGATATGAAAAGTTAGAAAAGGTCTTACATCTTGTTGTTCAAATGCATGTTTTTTTAAAAGCTTTAAGAACATAATCAACAGTGGTCTGAAGATATACTGCTACTTGGAAATCAAACAGATGCTGGACTTCAGCTCATGGTAGGCACTTCAAGAAAGACTTAGTCAAAGTCTATATGGGTCCATGGTAGGGATTATTTCTTACCATACAATCACTAGAATAGTCTCTCCATAACAATTTGATAGCAACAGGTGTTACCTGACTAAAAGGCCTAAATCATTTTAACTTAAAATGAGATTTCTGCTTTGTAACAATCTCTTCTGCAGGTGGTGGTGGTATTGGAGCAAGTACATCAGATATTCACCTAGGATCATTTATGTCCAAAACAACTGGCTGGTTCATGCCAACTCTATCATCTAACCTCATTTCAATATTTTCATATTTATTTCTGAAATATACAGGTACTGTTGATCAGCTTTCTTTGGGTATGCAGACCATCTCTCACTTTTTTGTTGAATGACCTTTGGTATCTGACAAGAAAATGCAAACATTTCACTGACAATGTCATTTTATATGTTTTTAATTCTCAAAAGTCCAAATAAAAACTGCATACAATTACATGTAACAAATCATTTTGCTACAGATGAAAATGTCAAAATAGCAAATCTGTACCTTACCCATCTATCATAAAAATGTTTAGATTCTTTACAGAATTTTCTAATTACATTAGACTAATTCTAACCAAAATTGGTTTTTGAAATTTATTTTAAAAAATGTCTTCTGTAAAAGATAAAATTGTACCACAAACAGATGGTTTATCAACTTTCAGGTAAAGCATTAATATTTTAACAAGAATAACGTTTATTACCTTATTGTTCCATCTGTGTTTACAATCACATCTCTGTCAATATGATTGTTATAATCAAGAGCTGCCAACAGATTCCTAGCTCTGAAAGCTGATGGCTTATATGAATGTCTTTTGGAGGCATACAATAAAATCAAACTTCTGGAAATTCTCCAGTTCTGCTGTACTTCTGAAACAAAGTAAAATGACTAAATAAATAAATTGATTCAGATGCAGAGAACTATTAACATTTATAAATCCCCATTAATCTGTTTCGATGAAAATGCCAATTGTTACGTGCTTAGGCTTGAATAAGCAGCAACACAGAAAGAGTGAAAACTAACAAGCTTGTAAAACTTTAACAATGAATTTATTAAGTACAATTATTTTCATGAAATAAATAAACTTACAGTTTTAGAGAATCAAATCCAACAAATATAGAATTCACAAAATAATCCACTGATGGAATTGCAAGTCCTGATAAATAAATGTTCTAATAGTTCCAGGTTCGAATCTTGACGATGTAATCCAAAATGGCTGACAATGTCACGTGATGCAGTTCTTGTTTAATTTATCATCCAAATGAATTATGAGCACATGTTTTCTCCTCCAAATAGATAATAAATCCTCTTTCTTCAATGAATTGACACAAAATCCATAATAATTATAACTCAAATAAATATACACAACTAATATCTTAAAGCCCAGAGATTCTACTAATGTTAGCTTCCAAAATACAGCTATATATAACTGTTCTTCTGAAGTAAACAAGTGATCATGCGCTTTTCTAGAAATTGATAGAAGGTCAGAGGAAGAGTCTACCTTCACCTAGTCACGTAATAATAGAATGATCCAGAAGAAAATAAGCCACTAATTACTAAAAAAAAAAAGTTGTCCTTGAAATTAACCAATAGTGTTAGAGACTTGTTGACAATGTCCAAAGCAAGGTCAGGAATTGGGTCAACAAGCCAAGGTCAAAAACTTGTTTACAATTAAAGGATGGTCAGCCTAAACTTTCTAGAATAATTTCCCAATTAATGGATATTAAACCCTAAATGATAAATTTGGATTTAACAATTAAAAAAAAAAAATAAATTAAATCCAATAGCCATAACACAATGTACAGTAGCATTATACAGGCAGAGAATAATCAACTCATTCCACCCATACTATTTTTTTTTCCTTGTCACCTGGGGGTAGGGAGCGCATTTGTGGGCTAATTTTGAATACATTGAAATACATCTGTTTCCAAGAGATTTGATTAGATATACTCCTAGGTGTGCTAGAAACATCATTTGGCATAAGGGTAAAAGTGGGAGTTTTTTCTTCTTCTGACCCATCATTTTCCTCCTGGCCACATTTTACTTCCATCCCCAATTTATCCTACTTTTGCAATTGTTCACCTGTATGTGTATAGCTCAGACCGGTTTGAATTAGATTGCAAGCAAAAAAGTAAAAAGTCCAGAAACAAAATCTGATTCCAACTATGGACATGTGTGCAAAAATCGGGCAAAGCTTGACCCCTCTCTCCCTGTAAACATGCATACTTTTTATTTACACACACACACCATCTGCATACATGCGATTGCCCTCCCCATTCTGTAGAACAGCCAATATTTAATCCACACAGAAAAGATCAAGGATTAACAATAATATGTATTTAATGTAACAGATAGTCCACCAATGTTGAATGTCTGGCTGCATCAAAGAAATAAGCAGCATAACTTTAAAAAGTTTGTCTATTGTCCACTAAAACTCAAACACCAAATGAACCCAGTCAAGCAGGTTACATATTAGACAAATTACTATCGAGGTATATGTGTACGTATATTATCAGTAGACCACCCACCCCCATACACAAGCATATGCATTTGGGTAAACCCCCCTTGCCCTCTCCATGTGTATTAAATGGACAAACCATAACTATGGCCTCAGTGTGGTTTGTATTTATAATACAATGTACTCATTTTCTTTCTGTGATAACAGTATATCTTCATTTTTTCAATTATGCATTGATACTATATTTAAGATAAATTGTAAATACACAATTTTTACTTTTTTGATAATACACAGAAAAGAAAGCTTTTGTGGGAGCAACTTTCTGTTTCATACACAAATACCATCCACAAATACCAGTACAATACTATACATTACTTTTAGTTTAGTTACATTATATCATGCATGTATCATAATGGTTGTTTTTTTAGTATACTTAACTCAAATATTCCCTTTTATGTATGTATCACAAATTTTTTTGTTAGTATACTTTCTCAAATGGGTTGATAAAACTTTTAGACTTTTCCATCAACTTCAGACAAGACTGAATCCCTTCAAATAAAATTTTGAAATGTGTAAATACTAATGTTGAACTTGGGAATCTTTAGTTTTGTATCAAAAGAAATTATCATTTATCTTGGTTATTATGACCTGAATGATAATGTTTCAAGAAATAATAATAATAATAACTTATTTAAAGGGGTGACTAATTTAGTCAAAGACTATTCTCCCTTGAGGCCCTTTAACTAAAATACATACAGCATGATGAGGAACATATCAATAACAAAAAATAGACATATGCCAACAAACAATTTACAAAAAAAATATTATTCTAAATAAAACAAACCAGATTTTAACAAAATGTACAATCTTTACCAACTGCAAAATATTAAACTAATATAGAATGATACATTTCCAGGTAAATCCTTAGATGTGCATCTACCAAAATATTTGTAAACATGTAAATATACATAAAAGTTTTAAAAAATGTAGTAATACTTACACAGATGCCATATCTGATTATGATGTGGTTATATCAGACACAGCAGGAATTTGTATCCTATGAATTGTTGGCCCAGGTGTAGAAGTTGTGGCCATGTCTTTTGTGACATTCTTCTGATGTTTTCCTTGCACTGCCATTCAATTCATTACCTAATATAGCAAGGGAAAATAAATGTTTTATTAGACACAATAATATTATATACTTTACAAATAATAGTATGCATAATATATACTTAACTGTATTGAATTACTTTCATTTACATTATATATAATTTTTTTTATTTAAAAACAAAAAACAAAAAAAAACAGATGTGACTGCTTGCCTCTAAATAAAGTCTTATGGTTGCGAGCGAAAATGGTGATCATTAATGCCCCTTTGATAGCCTCAAAAATAGCAGCAGTGGTGTATGTACATGCGGTTTTCAGCGATATTGTTGTAGGGCTGTGACATTTTGTTTCAAGCTAAATGGAATAATGCCAGTTTATATAAAATATGTTATTTTAAGAGTTTTGATAAAGAGTTAACAATACAGATATAAAATAGCGGTATAAAAACTTAACTGTTCATTGCAAAATTGAGACTCACCAGTATCCAGAAAGAATTTGGCGACCTCTGGATTAGTTTCCAGGCTCAAAGTGGACTTCTTTTTATTCCATCGTTCATGCTGGTCACCAATACATATGCATGTGCTGCCATAATTTGCCCAAAGAGCTTTTTTTTCCCCCCTCCTTTCAGAATCAAAGTTTCGGTTTTCGATCTAGTTGTGAACATGCCATTATTTTTGTAAACACGTGTTTGCGCATGGCTAAAATTCTAAATCTTCGGGAGAGGTCAACACAGAGGTTACATGAATATAGGCGTGGCAAACAGCGAATTTTTGTCTGCAGACAATAATTCAGAATCGCGTTTTTTATCACAAAATTTCCGATACTAGCCTGATTTCGGCCTCAGAAACAGCCTGAATCGTAATTATTCATCTAATTAAGTAATCGTGAACTGAAAAAATAAATATATAATTTCATTCGTTTTTACTTAGGTTGTATGCCTTTAACATGTATGCGGGTATATACACCACAATGTTAACATGTATTTGGATATATAAACCTACAATGTTATCATGTATGCAGGTATATATACCACAATGTTAATTTGTATTTGGATATATACACCATAATGTTATCATGTATGCAGGTATATACCGTACACCACAATGTTAACATATATGCAGGTATTTACACCACAATGTTAAATTGTATGCTGGTATATACAGCACGATGTTAACATCTATGCAGGTATATACACCATGTTAACATGTATGCAGGTATATACACCACAATGTTAAATTGTATGCAGGTATATATACACCACAATGTTAAATTGTATGCAGGTATATATACACCAATGTTAACATATATGTTGCTATATTGACCAACATGTTATCACGTATGCAGGTATATACACCACAATGCTAACATGTATTTACACCACATTAATATTTTATTTACTACGCAACAAAATAAAAAAAATTAAAAAAATGAAATAAAAATTAAAAGAATAAGAGGATTTAACAAAGGAGTCAAGCTTTCAGTTTGCTAGATGATATTTGGTTACTATGGTTACCCTCAGCCCTAAGATACTAACGGAGAAATAGTTTTAGTGCCATATTGACTTTTGTAATAAACTCCAACAAACGTGCACAGTATGCTTCCCTGGATATTTCTGTGTTTACTTTGAAGTAAATAAGCACACCAATTTTATAAAGGAAATCTTATCACAGTTGTGAAAGATCTTGATGATAAAAACTTCAATTTCGAAAAGGGTTACAAGTAAATGACAAAAGCACAAGAACTAAGCCACTTTCTAGCTTTATTTCAGCACAAATAAAAAAAAATTCACACATTAATAATACTACAAATGTAATATAAAAATGTTTCATGAAAACTTCTTAAGCATTATATATGTAATTTAGTATAAAAAAAAATATTGTCCAAACAGATAAAGCAGCCAGGCTTACATCCAATGACTGTAGTTAACCAAACTCTTGCAAGAGATTCAATCTAAATTGGTCAAATTCAATACCTGTAGATTTGTATACTTCAATGACATGTTCAATATAAGACTTGCATCCTCTGCATGGCATTGGACACATTCATGTCCAATCCAAGACTACATAATTGCATGATAATAAATCTATAAATGTCTATGATTTACATACTTTGCATGATACTAGGTCTATTCATGTCCAATACCAGACTTATATCTGCATGATATTAGATCAATATATGTCCAATACAAGACCTACATACTTTGCATGATATTAAATCTATACATGTCTATGACTTATATACTTTGCATATTAGACTATTCATGTCCAATACCAGACTTATATCTGCATGATATTAGATCAATACATGTCCAATACAAGACCTACATACTTTGCATGATATTAAATCTATACATGTCCAATAAAAGATGGGCATACTTTGCATGATATTAAATCTATACATGTCTATGACTTATATACTTTGCATATTAGACTATTCATGTCCAATACCAGACTTATATCTGCATGATATTAGATCAATACATGTCCAATACAAGACCTACATACTTTGCATGATATTAAATCTATACATGTCCAATAAAAGATGGGCATACTTTGCATGATATTAAATCTATACATGTCCAATAAAAGATGGGCATACTTTGCATGATATTAAATCTTTACATGTCCAATAAAAGATGGGCATACTTTGCTGACATAATTTGTTCAGTATCTTATGTTTACACAACCAAACATCAAATTATGTGCAAAATTTTTAAGCCATAACAATGAAACAAAGCTATTGGCTAAAATAAAATTTGTATTGGTATCTCACAAATAAATTCATCCTCAATAATTTATGACACACTGGAGTTCATAAGTAAAAATCCTAAAAAAAAGTTATAACATATTCACTGGAGTGTAAATAGGTCGCTGTGATTTTACTTTGGTGAATCGCCTCACCTAAGATAAAAACACCCCTAGTTTTATGAGCACATACAAAAATATCTGAGAAAATAGCCTTAATGTAATCACTGACACATGATATTTTGCTCTAAATCAAGATATAATGAAGCTTGGTGGCATAAGTTTTTGAACAAGTGCTCACTTTTGGATGAAAGAGTTACTTCCCATGGCAAGTTAAATCAAATGACCAATCAGGGTGCATAACTCATGATTATCATCACATGATTTCCACATTCCCTGACTTGGAAAAATGTATTGAATCAACTGGAGAAAACTATCTATGATGTGTTCCTATTCCCAATTGTATGCATAAGTAAATACAATTATCAGTCTGATTGGATGGATTTCTTCAAGCTGCATCCAATCAGGTGAATGAGAGACAGATACAGCTTTTGCTATTAAAGGGGTTGATGCAGAATAAAGTGGATCAACAAACCCTTGGCTAGCAAAAATGTTAGCAAATATGGATGATGTATTCCTTTGAACGTGCTGAAGATTCTTAGAAGTCTTCAACATTTCCACAAACATTAACATTCTAAGTGGCAAATACGTTTCAGATATTTTACTCATATTGAGGTTAATACTTTATCTTTCCTTCCTAATCTAAGGATATTAAGTAAATGACAAAACAAGCTATCTATTACATACTACATGTAAAACACAATATGTTAAACCATGAGATAAACAAATCACACAAAATATAAAAAAAACTGGTCACAAAGAATTAGTAATGGTCAAATCCTTATGTACAACGACAGAGATTTTATCTCATAAGTAGAATCAGAATTCACATTGACCAATGGTCAATCTACATTTGGATACTCAGTTACCCATTCCCAGGCACTTGAAAATGGAAATTTCAAAGCTCTAAGGCAATGTAATGTTAGTATCCCCATGTTTTAAGTTTGGAAAATTTCTTCTTGAACCACAAGGTGGAAACTGACCTAAGTCAGCAGTATTTTTGGTCCACTTCCTGAACCACTATGTGGCAACAGACCTAACTTTGCATTAGTCTTGCATGCCTCCTGAACCACCAAGTGTAAACTGACCTTTCATAGTATTTACATCAATATGATTATAGTAACCAATGTGTACACTGTTCTTGACATCACCCTTTCGTGCCGTATGTGGATGCCAAAAATGAAATTCTGTTTCATTATAGTTGCCAAAACATTTTTTTTTTAACCTAAGTAATTTAGATATGCAGTTATATCATATGAGTTCACACAAATTAAAAGATTAATTGCAGAAGAATTGGGGATAGGTAAATAAAAAATAATGGTCTAAAATTACTACATTTTAAATTAAGCAGAAACATCTTGAAAATAATTCATAAAGGTCATGTTAACATACAATTGTACCGTATGTATTAAATGGAAATAGAGCCCAGGACCCAACCAAATATTGTGTCACAGCAGATCAGATATTACATACCATTTTCAAATGTTTCTTTTCACTCTGACAGATGTCAATTCATGTGCACTCTTACAAACATTCCTAGAATCTTAGAATGTTTTCCAAACATCTCCAATTCTCTTATATATAAATCTACAAAGCAATAAACAGTAGTATAAAAATAAACCATAAACCCTCATTAAGACTATCCTATCATAAGTACATTTTTATTTACAAAATTTATAGCAAACCACAATAAAGTCAAAAGAAGTGTGCTCTGAAAATGTGTGTGTGTGATTTGGAGTTTTAACATAGCTTTAACAATTTTACAGTGTTATAGCTACGATATCTGCAGTTTGACAGTTTATAGTAATGTCTAGCATTGGGGCATCATACTGCAGATATGTCCCACCCAGTCACATTATCCTGACACCAGGCTGACCAGTCCTAACACTAACCTCTTTATTCAGAGTCCCAAGTTATACAGCTGTTAGTACCATTTTTATAAATCTTTGGTAACTGGGGATTGAACCCAAGACTTCCTGCATCCAAGGCGGAAGCTCTAACCACCAGGCCACAAAAGCGGCCTTTTCTGATAGACCAACAATGATAGAACAAGTATGAAATGATAACGATCTCAAATACTAATACAAATAGTAATAGATACCGAGACATCATCCAAGCATATAGAGTACCTGCATACCTCAATTTGGTGATTTTCCTCCGCCCTGACTTCGCATGATACAGTCAAGCAATACTGGAAAAATGGCAAGTCACCAACACTACAGAAATATTAGTCATGATGACTGCTAAAAACTGGATTATACAATAAATAGTAACCTCATGCATTATTATAATTTCTCTTTCATAGACGCAACTTGAACCATCATTTTTGGACATCCTATATCGCCAAATACTCACTCAAATGATGACATCTGTTGGTGTCTATGCAGACCAAATCAAACATAAAATTTGAAATTAGTCACAGATGAAGGAGAGTCATTAAAGACTTGAGTGGATTTACAATTTGATAAATATCTGCCCTTCTCAGATTTTGCCCATTGACTTATAATCAATTTGGCAAAACTGGAAAATATGATGGTTTCCAAAGCCTGGCAAATGTTTAACTGCCTATTAATTTATTTCAATCAGTCAATGATTAAAAATTCAGGAGTTTAATTAATGTATTTTTGAATTTAGCATACATTATGCTCTGTGACTTTATTTTGTGCTTTGGAATTATTCAAAATTTGTACATGTATATCAGAACTATTAAATCACAATAACTCAAAAGTGTATATTTTCTTATTGGTCTCCATCTCAGAAACAACCTGCCAGTAATGACCATTCCTACTACCAACTCAAAAGTGATCTTTCCAACTTCCGACTCCAAAGTGATCATTCCAATTTCCGACTCCAAAGTGATTTATCTGACTTCCGACTCCAAAGGGATCATTCTGTCTGAAGACTCCAAAGTGATCATTCTGACTTTAGACTCCAAAATGATCATTTTGAGTTCAGACTCCAAAGTGATCATTCTGACTTTAGACTCCAAAGTGATCATTCTGACTTCACACTCCAAAGTGATCATTTCGACTTCACACTCCAATGTGATCATTCCAACTTTAAAGAAACAGAAAGTTAGTAACAATTCTGATGAGGAGAATAAATATCCAAAAGTAAGAAATCTTAAGCATCAGTTTAATCCATGAATAATAAAGAATCCCAGCTGACTGGAGAATAAATTTCTGTCTCTTCGAGATTTTCATTATGTCTCAAGAAATCTGTTGAAAAACCAGATTACAAATGAACAAGTATTTATGGTGACATTGTGATTTCATGTTTGTATGCATTAAAATGTGTTGGCACTGTTGGTCTGGTATTTCTTGCTTTTTCTGAAACAGACAGACAAATGGACTTACGATGATTGTCTTTGCTTATGTTATTATATAATATATATCTAATTAAATATACAATGTACCTGCATGAGAAGCATCCATGAAAATAAAGCTAAAGCACTTGAAGGAATCTGGTCTAGTTTTTGACCTGGTATTTTATGGTACATGTACATTTATCTCAAGCCGGCTACTAAGTGCTGTGGAAACAAGATAAGGTGCCTTGTTCATGTGGTTGACCCAGGCTGGTCTGACGGTAGGATTGGATCCCACACCCATTCGGTCAAGACTGCAACATGCTAATGATCAAGCCACTGTGACTATATGGCGAGTTAAAATAGAGCACAAGATGGTCCTTGTAATTGATCCAATAAAAACAACAACCAATCTGGAAATGTTAAAGACTAAAACAAAAACTATTAATTCCCTTTTCATATATACTATTAATTAGTCCCAGACACAGTTTGACAGTTATCATTGATTCGAACTCTCAAATGAAAGAGAAAGTAAAAATTTTGTGGAGTAGAAATCTCCTGAAGTTGTATGATTATTAGGCATCTATTTTCTCCATGAATAAAAAAAATAAAACAAAAATTACTCATAAGACTGCAGTTTTAACTTTTGATATTTGCCACTCTTGTGATTTTGGCATGAAGAGTTGATCAACTTCATATTTCGTAATGTATTGAGACCCTGATATGCACCACAATTCAGTTTATGCATATTGATTCAATCCATGCACCTCAGTTCATTTTATGCATATTGATTCAATCCATGCACCTCAATTCAGTTTATGCATATTGAGTCAGTCCATGCACCTCAATTCAGTTTATGCATATTGATTAAGTCCATGCACCTCAATTCAGTTTATGCATATTGATTCAATCCATGCACCTCAATTCAGTTTATGCATATTGAGTCAGTCCATGCACCTCAATTCAGTTTATGCATATTGATTCAATCCATGCACCTCAATTCAGTTTAGGCATATTGAGTCAGTCCATGCACCTCAATTCAGTTTATGCATATTGATGAAATCCATGCACCTCAATTCAGTGTATGCATATTGATTAAGTCCATGCACCTCAATTCAGTTTATGCATATTGAGTCAGTCCATGCACCTCAATTCAGTTTATGCATATTGATGAAATCCATGCACCTCAATTCAGTTTAGGCATATTGAGTCAGTCCATGCACCTCAATTCCGTTTATGCATATTGATGAAATCCATGCACCTCAATTCAGTGTATGCATATTGATTAAGTCCATGCACCTCAATTCAGTTTAGGCATATTGAGTCAGTCCATGCACCTCAATTCAGTTTATGCATATTGATTCAATCCATGCACCTCAATTCAGTTTATGCATATTGATTAAGTCCATGCACCTCAATTCAGTTTATGCATATTGATTCAATCCATGCACCTCAATTCAGTTTATGCATATTGATTCAATCCTTGCTTCACAATTCAGTTTATGCATATTGATTCAATCCTTGCTTCACAATTCAGTTTATGCATATTGATTAAGTCCATGCACCTCAATTCAGTTTATGCATATTGATTCAATCCATGCTTCACAATTCAGTTTATGCATATTGATTAAGTCCATGCACCTCAATTCAGTTTATGCATATTGATTCAATCCTTGCTTCACAATTCAGTTTATGCATATTGATTCAATCCTTGCTTCACAATTCAGTTTATGCATATTGATTCAATCCTTGCTTCACAATTCAGTTTATGCATATTGATTAAGTCCATGCACCTCAATTCAGTTTATGCATATTGATTCAATCCTTGCTTCACAATTCAGTTTATGCATATTGATTCAATCCTTGCTTCACAATTCAGTTTATGCATATTGATTAAGTCCATGCACCTCAATTCAGTTTATGCATATTGATTCAATCCATGCTTCACAATTCAGTTTATGCATATTGATTCAATCCTTGCTTCACAATTCAGTTTATGCATATTGATTAAGTCCATGAACCACAATTCAACATATGCACCAAGATTCAATATTGTGTGTTTGATTCAGATTTTAAACTTAGCTTTAAAAAAATTCAATCATATCACTATGATGTCTGCAGTGTGACAGTTTATAATGATGTCTAGCACTGGGACATCATACTGCATACACGTAGCATAATGTTCCACTAATCAAATTTTCCTGACACCATGCCAACCAGTTTTAACACTAACCTCTTGATGTTGGGTGCCAAGCGGGCCAGCTGCTGGTACTATTTCTGTTAGTCTCTGGTACGACTTGGCTTGGGTTCAAATCTGAGGTGGATGCTCTAAGCACTTAGGTCACCAGTATGATTGTGATTCAATTTATGCCATATGAGTCATAAAGAAAATCAATAATCCAAAAAAGTCTCAATATGCATGTTATTTTTTTTCAAGAGATGAAAAGTTCCTACTAGCATGGTGCATCATCATCAGCCATGTTTTTAAAATCAAAGTGATTAAAAAATGCTAAGAAACCATACTTTCTGAAAGCAGTTCTGGATTTTAAATGCTTTATAAATGATGATCCAGAGTACATGTGTGAGTACAAGTAACAACACTTTTCAAAGAAGTCTACTGTATTCTGGGACAAAATATGGAACCCACTTACTGCTCACATTCGATACAATGATTCATTTAAATCCTTTAACAAAAAATGTACATCCAGTATTTCAAACCTACCTACTAACGCATGAGACAAATTAAAGTTCAAGATTGAGTTCTGGAATTCCATCACAATATTACTATTTAAATTTATGACTTTCTTGTTCTGCATCTTTTATACTGGTAAAACACGTCAAAACATGATTTGTTGCGATTCGGCTATAATTGAAATGGCAGCATGGCTCGTCTTTTGTAATTTAGAAAAGACCTCTCTTGTTAACATCACAACTAATTACAACTATATCGTCCACTGTGCACTGAATTTGCCTATTCCAGTCCACCAAGTGTACTTTTAAACACCACGCCATGTCTGCATGCCTTGTTAATCTGTTTTTTTTTTAGTTGTTCCCAAAAATAATCATGGTTAATTTACAGCAAATCACATTCCAATTAGATGAAAGACAGAATTACCCTGTGTAAGCCTAACTTGAAATGAAAGTTTATTACAACAAACAGTTCAGCCTGCCTGTTTAATAATAATTGTCCTAATGTAATGAAACAATAAAAAAAAGTTTCACAATATCTAAATGAAAAATGCAGACTTTTCCAGACTGAAAATCATAAATGAATAGCTATAACAATCAAGAATTCAATAAGCTCCATTTTTATAAAAGGTTCCCATTCATTAAAAAATACCTTTATCTTTCCCAGTCTGGTAAGATACATATGGCTGGTACATTGCCATCTGTAAGTTGATAATAATCTGACTTATTATTAGTCATGCAGACTAATAATAAGCTTTACTTTTGCTTAACTGTATATGATTATTTACAACCTATCCTACAGCTATTAAAAAACAATACATTTAATTCATTTTGAAACAATCCTAAATGCGTGTTACAAAAATGAAAAATTCCAACAAGGTTGTTAATTATATACAGGTTGTTAATGTCAACATAATGCAGTGTAACCAAACTCATTGCAGTTGTGAGATGTCTTCATTAACAAACAAATGCTGTCATTAGAAGTTTCTCAAATAACCTCATAGCTATGAATATGTTGGTGTCATATTGTTACAGCTGGTATTTCTGTTTTTCTTATCTCTTCTTCTTCCTCAGTTTATTGGTCAATGACATTAATAATACCATTGTTTTTGCTCATCTTCTACCTCAATATGGTTATCTGACCATCTTATTTCTGCGATTTAATTGTCATTTTGTTTGATCTGATGCTGCTTCACTATGTGCCTCTTCATACTTCCACTCTGGCTAAAAGCTTGATCACAAAATTCACATTTGAATGGTTTTTCTCCTGTATGTACTCTTGTGTGTTCTTTGAGGTTACCATGGTGATTAAACATTTTATTACAATAGTCACATTTATATGGTTTATTTTTAAAATGAATTCTCATGTGCTCTTTGAGATTTCCGTTGTGATTAAACTTCTTTCCACATTCTTGACATTCATACGGTCTTTCTCCTGAATGTATTCTCAAGTGCTTTTTCAAGTTTCCATTGTCACAAAATGTTTGTCCACATTCTTCACATTTGTACGGCTTAAAACCCGTGTGAGTTCTAAAGTGTATCTTTAAGTTTCCATTTCCACTAAAACATTTACCACATAATTCACATTTGTATGGTTTTATCCCTGTGTGCTTAATCATATGCGTTTTTAAGATACCAGACTGGTTAAAATTCAGACCACATACATCACATCTGTATGGCTTTTCCCCACTATGCACTCTCAAATGTCTCTTTAGATGACTGCTTTCAGTAAAATGTTTACCGCATTCTAAACATTTGAATGGTTTTTCTCCAGTGTGTGTTCTTATATGTTTCTTTAAGTTTCCACTTTCTGCAAATTTCTTGTCACAAAATTCACATTTGAAATGCTTCCTCTCGGTCAAATAGGCACAATCACCAACAAATTTCCATTTGTGGTCAGGCTTCCTGGAAGTGACAGGTGCTTCGGTAATCTCTGACTCATGGGGAACTGAAACTTCAGCTTTTGGAATCATGGGCATCGTGGAAGTGGACAGGAAGCATTCGCCGTTAGGAAGATCCATTGTACTTAGTTAATTCTTAGTTGACCTTTTGTCGAAAATGCGGATAACACATAATCTCAGGATTATGCCACCCTGTAGGACATTTACTCAGTTATATTAGTCTTGAGATAGGGCATAGGCACACCATCAAACTTATTAAGGGAAGGAGTGGACAGCGCGTGTTCTTCTTGTTCGGAGCTCTTTGCTTTAATATGTACACGAACTAAAAATAAAAATCTCATTGCCACATAAAAAAAACAAGATGGCGAACAACCGGTGCTCATGGTAAATATACCCATCACGTGCACTAGGGAATGTTGCACCTACTGATCTGTACAGTACGTTTGGAAGAATTAAACGGAAACATACTTAACATTCTATTTGAAGTACGCAAGATTTGATGTGTGCACGCGTGTTTGTGTTGTAGTATTTTTTAATGCATTTTTGATATACAATGAATTGTATAAATTTGGAAATGAATCTATATATAAACCCACACTACATGCAATATACACGATTTTAAGATTGACACCGCAGGAAAGTGTGTAGTGATGATGGGAGTGGACTCCATACATGACTTCTCGGTATGACAAATTCAAAGCTTGCACACTTGGATAATTTAAGAATTGTACACTGGATAATTTAAGAATTGTACACTGGATTATTTAATAATTGTACACATGAATTATTTAAGAATTGTACACTTGGACTATTTAACAATAACACACTTGGACTATTTAATAATTGCATACTTGGATTATTTAACAATAGCACACTTGTATTATTCAAGAACTGTACACTTGGATTATTTAAGGTTGCACATTTGGATTATTTAAAAAATGTATACTTGGATTATTTAAGAATTGTACACTTGGATTATTTAAGGTAGCACACTTGGACTATTTAAGAATTGTACACTTTGTGTACTTAAGAATTGTGCACTTGGATTTTTTACGAATTGTACACTTGGATTATTTAATAATTGTACACTTGGATTATGTAAGAATTGTACACTTGGAGTATTTAAGATTTGTACATTTGGAGTATTTATGAATTGTACACTTGGATTATTTAAGGTAGTACACTTGGATTATTTAAGAACTGTATGCTTGGATTATTTAAGAATTGTACACTTGGATTATTAAGGTAGCACACTTGGACTATTTAAGAATTGTACACTTGGATTATTTAAGAATTGTACACTTGGATTATTTAAGGATTGTACACTTGGATTATTTAAGAATTGTACACTTGGAGTATTTAAGATTTGTACATTTGGAGTATTTATGAATTGTACACTTGGATTATTTAAGGTAGTACACTTGGATTATTTAAGAACTGTACGCTTGGATTATTTAAGAATTGTACACTTGGATTATTAAGGTAGCACACTTGGACTATTTAAGAATTGTACACTTGGATTATTTAAGAATTGTACACTTGGATTATTTAAGGTAGTACACTTGGATTATTTAAGAACTGTACGCTTGGATTATTTAAGAATTGTACACTTGGATTATTAAGGTAGCACACTTGGACTATTTAAGAATTGTACACTTGGATTTTTAAGGATTGTACACTTGGATTATTTAAGAATTGTACACTTGGACTATTTAAGTATTGTACACTTGGATTATTAAGGTAGCACACTTGGACTATTTAAGGATTGTACACTTGGATTATTTAAGGATTATACACTTGGATTATTTAAGGATTGTACATTTGGAGTACATGTATTTAAGATTTGTACATTTGGAGTATTTATGAATTGTACACATGGATTATTTAAGGTAGCACACTTGGAGTATTTAAGAACTGTACACTTGGGTCATATATACACCACAATTAATTTTACTATGTTTTTTACATTTACTTCTCATGACTGACCTTTTCACTGTGTGACAATCAATACAAACTGAATGTTAATCTAAAATACCTTCAAAGATGAATTCACAGTTAAGTTCTTTTTAAAGGTTCACCGGCATATTTTTTTAAGATGCTGCACTATAAACAGAGCAGCATGTAAACAGAACACATATTTCAATTCCGTATCAGCACCAAGATCTTATTACTTCACTGTGCACTGTCGATGAAATACACACAGACAATCACTCTCCGAGTTCATATTCTCAAGAATAAATAATTACCTTCAAATCCCTACCAAAAATGCATAAATATAACTTTTATCACCAACAAAAAAAAATGAGAGAGGAAAAAAATGTTCTAAAAATAGACTAGAACTACATACGGGGTACTGAACTAGAAATACTAATTGGGATGCGATTCCATATAAGGAGTACACGAATGGATTATTTACGGATTGCACACTTGGATTATTTATGGATGGTCACTTTACCTAGAGGTTAGAGCGTCTGTCCCGGATGTGTGATGTCGTGGGTTCGAACTCTGGCCGAGTCATACCAAAGACATACGGAAATGTTTGTTAGGACTGTTCGGCCTGGTGTCAATATAATGTGGCTGGGTGGAACATCATGGTACATGTCTGCGGCATGATGCCCCAGTGGTAGACATCACTTTAAAGTGACACACTGCAGGCATCATCATGATTTGACTGGGAAATTGTTAAAGCTACGTTAAAAATATAATCACATTCACTCTTGTGCTATATACAGTAAGGAAGCACAGTCGGATTGTTTAATGAATGTACATTTGGATTATTTAATGCTTGGAGTATTTCAAGATTGAACACTTGGATTTTTTAACAATTGCACACTTAGATTATTTAAGGACACACGGTACTAATGATATGGAAAAATGGAAACCAACCTGAAAATGGGTGAACCTAAAATAGAATATATATATATATATATATATATATATATATATATATATATATATATATATATATATATATATATATATATATATATATATATATATATATATATATATATATGGGTTTGGCTAACCAGGATTGGTTAATAATGTAAGCTGTTTCAAGAAAAAGAATCTTTTGAGAGTTCATTCTAATTGTAAATGAAAAAATAGAAACATTTTTATATTGATGGAATTTAAGTTCTTTAATAGTATTGAGTTCGAACACTCATTACTAAAAGTAGCACCCGACTCTTAGGTGCGGATTTAAAAGTACACATTTCAAACACATGCAGGTCCAGAAAATGCCACTGCTCATATCCTTTCCGCTACAAAGAAGCTGACATCCAGGATTCATCTGTACTGATAAATATAGGTTGATCATAAGCAGTCCAAAAGTTTCAGTTATTGATTTTTTTTTTTATCAAGAGATGTTTGCTCAGGTTACTATAGAAACTGAAATAGTACTATTTGTCCTTAAGAACTGTAAGCTTGGATTGTTTAAAGATTGCAAACTTGCATTATTTAAGGATTGTACACTTTGATTATATAAGGTAGCTCACTTGAATTGTTTAAGGATTGTACACTTGGACTATTTAAGTATTGTACACTTGGACTATTTAAGTATTGTACACTTGGATTATTTAAGGTAGCAAACTTGGATTATTTAAGAATTGTACACTTGGATTATTTAAGAATTGTACACTTTGATTATATAAGGTAGCTCACTTGGATTGTTTAAGGATTGTACACTTGGACTATTTAAGTATTGTACACTTGGACTATTTAAGTATTGTACACTTGGATTATTTAGGGTAGCTCACTTGGATTTTTAAGAATTTCATTCCTGGATTTTTTAAGGATTGCACACATGGACTATATAAGGTTGTTCACTTGGATTTTTAAGGATTTAATACTTGAATTTTTTAAGAATTACACTCTTGGATTATTTAAGGACTCCAAAAACTGTTAATCTCCTGCCTAAACATTTTTAGTCGATTTTATCTTTTATATGTAATAGATCGATGTTCATCAATCTACGAATGTGTGTTATATATCTCGATTGTATTTGTATCTACCTAGAGTAGCGCGTAATTAGATCAGACGCGTGCCACATTGTTGCAAATGTCCAGTACCGTAACGTCACCTCCCCATTCTATTCTTATTAAACCCAACTTTCCCGTGCCCAATATTCTCCGTGTTAATTCTCAGTGTCCGTAAACGTTCTCAGGATGATCTGAAAAATCATGTCCGTAAACGTTCGTATGGGTGGGTGGGTGTGTCTTTAATGCATTTTCTCACTGTCCGTAAAGTATCCACTTCAGTACTGCTGTGTTATCTTATAGTACATGCAGAGGCGTAGCGATGGTATTTTGCGCCCGGGGACGAACTATAAAATTGGCGCCCCAGCGATCTTGTGACCGATTTATTACCTTTGTTTACTTATTATAATGTAACGTTGCAAGCCTCATTTTGGCGCCCCTGTACCTTGGCGCCCGGGGACATATGTAAACCCTGCCCCCCCCCCTCCCCCTTAGCAACGCCTCCGAGTACATGGCATATTTATAGTAAGCCCCAACTCCCGTAAGCTGAAGTTTATGCATCGCGTATAGAAAACACCTTTTGTTTTGAAGGAATGACAAGGTTTGTTAATATGCCTTGATATTAATTTCTAAGAACAAATACCGACAAAGATCACGAGTTCGAGTATACACCCATCCCTCATTCAGACACACTGAACGGGCCCGTCTGAAGTTAGATGACAACTTTTATTCAAGAGCATCATGCATGCCACCTGTTCTGCTAATATTGTTTCAGTTGTGAAGGAGATGATTTGTAGACGTGCGCGGAACAACTTTACGACAGGAAAGTGCAATAGCATGGCTGTGAACTGGGTTGGAACAATTACTTAAAATTTACATATAAGAAAATCTACAATTTTTTGGGCCAAGAATAGTTACCAGAATAGCATGATTTTATAGGATGTTCAGATGTAATAAATGGTGATATCACTGGAGAGAAAGTTCAAATGTCGCAACAATAGGCATACCACGATACTAAGATGCGACGCTATATATAAAGTGAACAACGTTCCCTCTAACTATAACTATAAGGTGACCCAATGACCAAGGTCATCAGGCCCAGCAGCACAATGTTGCAAGAAATACACACTTAGAAAACAACTAAGCATTAAAAATACACAGAACATCAATCGCAAAAGTATCACAAAAAAGCACTTTATTACAAAAGTTGTATTATACCTCTAGAACAGCACAGGGTATAAATATAGGGAATAGGGACAAATACCAACCCTGCCTGGCCCTCCGCCTCGCCTACCGCGCCTGCAGCAACTACACGTGCTTAGCACGTCCACAAATAACCAACAAACACGGATGGCATAATATGAGTGCGTGCTGGAACTATTCCCACTCATATACTTATACAGGCCCTACAATCACACCGAGGTAGCTCAATAGCTATTCAGATGTGACGGCCTAATTAAATAGTGTTCCATGAACACGTAAACGCCTGCAGGGTGGTGGCTCCATTCCCACCCTCAGGATAAAAATTAAATAACCGTCCTTTGACGGATAAAACAGTCGCAAGAGCCCTCGGGACGTGTCACTTTAAACACATATTATTCATTCATTCCCTCTAATCAAATGGTAGATGCGCGCGCAGTGCTCGCAGCATTGTGCAAGCATTACGGAGACGAGCAAAACGTAACGTTGGATTGAGCAAAATTTAACGTTGCAATGACAATTCAACTGCGCTGGGAAAGCGAATACATTAAATGTAATTAAATCTCAATGGAAACAAAAGATTGTATCGGTAATTTTATTCTTTTTTTTTCTTTCTTCTGAGTTTCATCTGTTAACCGAGTCTTTGTTATATTAGAATAGTTTAAGCAAGGCATGATAAAGACCGAAAGATCAGTATAAAAGTTGTATTAGTTATTTATTAGTTATATAACTTTCTATCGCACAAGTCATTTTAAAACACATTTTAAAAGCTATGGGTAATGTGTCTTTAAGGATCATATATCATACGCGCTGTTATGTGAATCATTTTAAAACACACGTAAAAGCTATGAATAATGTGTCTTTAAGGATCATATATCATACGCGCTGTTATGTGAATCATTTTAAAACACATATTTAAGGCTACGAATAATGTGTCTTTAAGGATCGTATATCATACACGCTGTTATGTGAATCATTTTAAAACACACGTAAAAGCTATGAATAATGTGTCTTTAAAGATAATATATCGTACACGCTGTTATGTGGATCATTTTAAAACACATATTTAAGGCTACGAATAATGTGTCTTTAAGGATCGTATATCATACACGCTGTTATGTGAAAGGTTTTAAAACACATTTTTAAAAGCTATGCATAATGTGTCTTTTAGGATCATACATCATACACGCTGTTATGTGAATCATTTTACAACACATTTTAAAAGATATGGATAATGTGTCTTTAAGGATCATATTCATACACGTTGTTATGGGAATCGTTTTAACACACATCATAAAAGCTATGGATAATGTTCCGATTTCCGCAAGGGATCATTGAAGAAGATTTCTAATTAAATGATGCCACACATAAATATAGTGCTTTGATATATTTGTGTGCTAACAAAGAAAATTCTACAAACTCTACAGAAAGGATGGTAATATATAGATACTCAAGTCTCAACGTGCCTTTGATAGAAGATGTGTACCCTAATCAACACGTGCTGATGATGTTAAAACGTACCAAACCAAAACGTATCCGTTTTCCACGCTTTTTGAAACAAAATGATAATATTTTGCAGATCATCCATAAAATAATTAAAAAAAACTTATCACAGCTGTTGGGAATATCTAGTTTGCATGTTTAACTTTCGTTCATGATTGTAGATTGAAATGACCATTTGTAACAACATATTACATAACTAATTTTTGTCCATGATTGTAGATTGAAATGACCATTTGTAACAACATATTACATAACTAATTTTTGTCCACGATTAATGATTATAATTTAAGATAATGTTCATTTGTAAGTAGCCATACCTTTTCTTGTTTACAGTCTGGGCCATGTTTCCATTATTTGATAGTCGTTTTCAGAAAACGTTAGTTTAACATAGGTCATCTCTATGTATGGTTTGTTGCATTAAAATAATGCATACCCTTCTTAACATAAGTCTGTGGAATGAAGTGTAGTTGTATTCAATGATAATATGAGGTGTTGTTGTTGTTGTTGTTGTTGTTGTAGGGTTTAACGCCATTTTTCAACACACGATATACATGGCAGCCCGTATTAATGGTGGAGGAAAAAAAACACGGGAAAACCCCCAGAAAGAACCATCGACCCACGAGGAGCTACTGGCAAGCTTTCTCACATACCCATATTGGCCGAGTCTGAGACTCGAACCCACGCAGACAGAGGTGAGATGGCAGTGATCCGTAAACAAAGAGCACTTTAGACCACTCGGCCACTCGGGGCCCCCTGAAAAATTGTTAAAGCTAGGTAATAAAATATCCAAATTGTTTTATGAATTGTCGTATGTTAAAGTAAATTTAATTAGCCAATTCTGAGACTTATCTTTTCAAGTTCATGATTTTACGGATCGTATTTTTGTTTTCTTTATTCCGCCTTCCCCCACTCTGCTGCAATTACATGTTTCTTGATTCATGTAAGTGTGTGTGTGTGTGTGTGTGTGTGTGTGTGTGTGCGTGCGTAAAGATTTTGACAAAAGTAACAACGCTTAGCAACTAATTAGTTGTTAATAATATAGTCTTCATTAGACGGTTTCCACGCGTTACTCTTAGATTGGGGATGATGCTGTTTTCCATGCATGTCAGCAATTAAGATGTCCAAACAAACAAATACAAATAAATAAATAAAACACCCCCCACCCCACCCCACCCCCACACACCAAAAAGAGCCGCAAGTAACTGATGGATACATAGCTGTTCTGATAGGGATTCATGCTAAACGTGAATGTTCTGTTGGATTTAATGTCATGGGTCAATTAAGAGGGATTTTACTTATCAACCGCCTACAATGGTCAGTCGAAATAAATGTAATAAATATTATCGAGTAAGAACTGATTAATCTCTGCCACCAGTAATGTCGGAGGAAACAAACCAAAACAAGAAAATAAAACCATAACAACAAGAAACGGCGATCTACTTGTTGGTCTAGTTTAGTGTGTACTTGGATCTGTCATTTACAATTTCACAAGTACAATATTCAGATAAATTTTAGCCTGAAATTAACTAAGAGGTATGCCAGCATTCTCTCTATTGTGCATGTTGCAAGTGCAAACACCTTTACATTATACCAATCACTATCTCAAATGTTTGTAACAACTGTAAATCGCCCCATAGCAACTTGCACGGATTACATCCGTTCGTGTGATTACCTTCGTTTCGGTATAAACGTGATTCATTGACTACAACCAGTCTAGCAATGAAAAATTAGAAAGCGAAAGTGATTCATTGACTTCAACCAGTCTGCTCAATTTTGGCAATGAAAAATAAGAAAGCTAGCTGATGTAGAATTCAGATCAGCTTTGAAATGTAGAAACTTTCATGATTTGCAATTAATCGAACTTTAGCACGTTTATTCCATATTTTCCTGCGATAATCATACGCAACAAAGGAACCGTCACATGTAAACTTTTCCATGTCAGTTTCCACACTGTCCAATGGATTCTGAAGAGCCACAGTTGTCCAGTGTAAATCAGGAGTTTGCTGGAAATCAGACAGAAGGGAATAAAATTAAATGTGAAGTGTGTTTTAAAGTGTTTAATCAGAAAGTACACTTGAGAAGGCATATGAGGATTCATACAGGTGAAAGACCATACAAATGTCAAGAATGCGGGAGTGAGTTTACTGAAAGTGGTGCTCTGAGGAGACATTTTAGGATACATAGTGGAGAAAAACCATACAAATGTGAAATTTGTGGTTACGGATTTATTCATTCGGCAGGCTTAAAGACTCATTTGAGAAAGCACACAGGGAGTAAGCCATACAAATGTCAGATTTGTGGTAATACATTTACTCAGCCAGGTAGCTTAAAAATCCACAACAGACAACACACTGGAGACAAGCCATACAAATGTGAAGTTTGCGGACTACAGTTTTATCATAGCAGCAACTTAAGGCAGCATTTTAGAATGCACTCTGGAGTCAAATCATACGAATGTGAAGTATGTATGAAGAAATTTTATGACAATGGAAGTCTAAAAATGCACAAAAGGGTTCATACTGGAGAGAAACCATACAAATGTGAAGTTTGTGGTCAGTTATTCAGTCAGATGGGTAATATGAGAAGGCATACAAGACAACATAATTTAAACATCTCTAATAACAGACATGAAGCAGTTGATAAGCCAGTTGAAACATTGCAGTAACATTGATTGGACGTTGTATTAGAATGGATTATAGTCTGTCTCTACATCCCCGTTTGTTTGTAACCTCCTGCCGATTTCAGTAACAAAAAGCATAAACAAGATAATCATCTAATGCTTAACATAAGTTTTCATTAAAACCATGTCCGTCCGCGAGATCAATTTCCAGTTCCTGGACAAGTCCATTTTCATACGCATGTATGTACACAGAAGGTAGATTTTATAGGTGGCAAAGGGATATAACTCTGAGCCTTACCGTAATGATAAAAGTATCTGGAAGTAACCAAATAGGAGCAATGATGTCACTCTATTTGCGGAAAAAAGACTTGCCCAAATTGTGTGCAATATGGTGTCGTGTTAGTATTAAAACTTCCGTTAAGCATCAGATGCGCAGACGATAAAGGTGTTATGGACTCCCTGGTCACAATCGGGTTAGAAATTATAAATCAATGAATGAATTGAATAAGATTTATTGACCTTTTATCTTGTTTATGCTTTTCGTTGAAATAGGCAGGGGGGTACAAACAAACAAGGATGTAGACACAGACTATAAGCATTTTAAAATCATGGTACATGTACCTGGTACCAGCTGGATGAGAATGATTAGCCAGTTTAAATCATTAGATTCATGACCATGTTATTTTGTATGTGTCATTAGTAATAATATTTTGTGTGATCAGTGTAAAAATAAATGTATTTTCTATTTTGGACATGTGAACACTCCAGCAGTCCTCCACACATTTTTTTAAATAATAGAATTACACTTTTGTTTGTACAGTTTCTACAAAGCAAGTGTGTGCATTTTCAAGCTAGGATCAAGTGGACCGGGAATAGGAATTACAAATCCACTTGCCTGACTGCCAGGATAAGTCTAAATTTGACTTCATCAAGCTCAAGGTTCTGGATTTCACTGTGAGATTTGTATAAGTGGCAGTTTTATTACTTACTGCATCAGAAACAATAATGCCTAGAATTTTGGACTTGTTTTATTTGTTAATCATTTTAAATCATCATTTGTTTTCTGCAGATATTCTTTTCTTGTTAGAGTAATTATCACATGTACTATTCCAATGACAACTTTAAATAATTTCCTTTCTGTTACATGGAAGGCTGCAATGATTCCAGTTCTCGCTTGACAGAAAGTTGTTAATGCATCCAGCTTTGATTATGATAAAGAATGTCAATTAAACTGAGATATGTGCAAAAAATATTCGAAAAGGACATGTCTGTTGCTTGCAAAATGAGAAACTGGAGGCAAACATTACTAAATTGATGTATTCCTACTTCTTTTCAGAGTGCTTTAGTAATATTGCTAGTTTTAATGTCATTGGCTTGTAAGGTTTCTTATTACTTAGTTTTATAATTAATAGGTATTATGGACATTTAAAAAAGAAATAAAGTTTACAGATAAAGATTCTGAATTTAACGATTTTGATCCTAAACCTGCTGTGGAGAAGTTTGTTGAAAAGAAAAGTGTCTCTACTATTCTGTTTGGTGTTGTTTATAAAATGAACAGAGTGAATGGAATATTGTCATTTATTTTCTTGAAGTGTCTTGCCAAAATGTATTGATTTGAAATAGATTAAGCTAATTAAATTAATTATTAATCAAAAGAAAGTGTAATCTCTTCCTTGATAACATCTAAATGCTAATACAATGAAAGAATGTCAAGGCAAACATGGTAAAGACATAAAGTTATAGTTATCAGTTGTCAATGTTCTTTATTGCCATGTACATGTACTGTAATTCTAAATAATTCACACTGAATGAGTGTTAACAGTGATATGTATATTGTGTTTTAACATTGACATGTATATTGTGTTTTAACAATGACATGTATATTGTGTTTTAACAATGACATGTATATTGTGTTTTACCAATGACATGTATATTGTGTTTTAACAATGACATGTATATTGTGTTTTAACAATGACATGTATATTGTGTTTTAACAATGACATGTATATTGTGTTTTAACATTGACATGTATATTGTGTTTTAACAATGACATGTATATTGTGTTTTAACAATGACATGTACATTGTGTTTTAGCTTGGAGAGTGTTACTAGAAATAACAGTGATTTTTAACCAAAACCTATGTTGAGTATGAGTCTGGTGTACATGCAGAATGACATGTATGTCAATTCCATTTTTAGTCACATTAGCAAAATACCAAGCCTAATGAAGATAAAGACAATTTAAGCCTAATGAAGATAAAGACAATTTAAGCCTAATGAAAATAAAGGTAGTTTAAGCCTAATGCAGATAAAGGCAATTTAATCTTAATGAAGATAAAGGAAGAATACCAAGCCTAATGAAGATAAAGGCAATTTAAGCCCAAGGAACATAAAGGCAATTGAAGCTTAATGAAGACAAAGGCAATTTAAGCCCAAGGAACATAAAGGCAATTTAAGCCTAATGAAGACAAAGGCAATTTAAGCCCAAGGAACATAAAGGCAATTGAAGCCTAATGAAGACGAAGGCAATTTAAGCCCAAGGAACATAAAGGCAATTGAAGCCTAATGAAGACAAAGGCAATTTAAGCCCAAGGAACATAAAGGCAATTTAAGCCTAATGAAGACAAAGGCAATTTAAGCCCAAAGAACATAAAGGCAATTTAAGCCTAATAAAGACAAAGGCAATTTAAGCCCAAGGAACATAAAGGCAATTGAAGCCTAATGAAGACAAAGGCAATTTAAGCCCAAGGAACATAAAGGCAATTGAAGCCCAATGAAGACAAAGGCAATTTAAGCCCAAGGAACATAAAGGCAATTTAAGCCTAATGAAGACAAAGGCAATTTAAGCCCAAAGAACATAAAGGCAATTTAAGCCTAATGAAGACAAAGGCAATTTAAGCCCAAGGAACATAAAGGCAATTGAAGCCTAATGAAGACAAAGGCAATTTAAGCCCAAGGAACATAAAGGCAATTTAAGCCTAATGAAGATAAAGGCAATTTAAGCTTTATGAAGATAAAAGTAATTTAAGCCTAATGAAGATAAAGGCAATTTAAGCCTAATGAAGATAAAGGTAATTTAAGCATAATGAAGATAAAGGTAATTTAAGCCTAATGAAGATAAAGGCAATTTAAGCCTAATGAAGATAAAGGCAATTTAAGCCTAATGAAGATAAAGGCAATTTAAGCTTAACGAAGATAAAAGTAATTTAAGCCTAATGAAGATAAAGGCAGAATACCAAGCATAATGAAGGAAAAGGCAGAATACCAAGCCTAATGAAGATAAAGGCAGAATATCAAGCCTAATGAAGATAAAGGCAGAATAACGAGCCTAATGAAGATAAAGGTAGAATACCAAGCCTAATGAAGATAAAGGCAATTTAAGCCTAATGAAGATAAAGGCAATTTAAGCCTAATGAAGATAAAGGCAATTTAAGCTTAACGAAGATAAAAGTAATTTAAGCCTAATGAAGATAAAGGCAGAATACCAAGCATAATGAAGGAAAAGGCAGAATACCAAGCCTAATGAAGATAAAGGCAGAATATCAAGCCTAATGAAGATAAAGGCAGAATACCAAGCATAATGAAGGAAAAAGCAGAATAACAAGCCTAATGAAGATAAAGGCAGAATACCAAGCCTAATGAAGGAAAAGGCAGAATAACAAGCCTAATCAAGATAATGGCAATTTAAGCTTAACGAAGATAAAGGCAATTTAAGCCTAATGAAGATAAAAGCAGAATAACTAGCCTAATGAAGATGAAGGCAATTTAAAAGCAGATTGCAATATGCAGTTCTATTCTGAAACAATTCTGAATGATTCAGTGCTGCAAAAATATATATTGCACTATTGAGATACTTCAATAAATATAAGAATCTGAACAGAAATTGAACAGAGTATTTATTTTATCAAAATACACCTGGAACCCTAATACGTCATCATGGAACAATTACGAGTTCTGGCATAGAAGTCAGCAAAGCACAAAATCAACAAAATGAAACTATAGTAAAATTATTTTGAGTGACGAATCTAATTTTGGATCAGAGATATCTAAGAAACAATGCCAATAAGCTCTGGTGGCCCCAAGTGGCTGAGTATTCTAAAACGTTCTCCGTTACGGTTCACTGCCATATCACTTATGTCTGCGTGGGTTCGAGTCTCGGATTCGGTCAATGCTGGTATGTGAGAAAGCTTGCCAGTCTGGTGGGTCGGTGGTTTTTTCCAGGGTTTTCTTGGGTTCTTCCTCCACTATTAATACTGGCCGCCATGTACAGCATATATTGTGTTGTAAAAAAATACTAAAACAATAACAACCAATAAGCTTTGGACAATTGTACATACCATTCATTAAGAGCATCTTTCTAACTTGTTCAAGTTGGCTTAGCTATCTATACAGATATTCATTCATTTAGCATCTTGTATCAGCACAGAGCATTATTCATTCACAGATCAGGAGAATAATAAACTCAGAAATAACTGCTTATACATCTAGAGAGAGGCATCTTTTGCAGATTTTGATTTCAGTAGATCTCTAGCACAGTGGAGCAGGAAGAAATATATACCGATATTTTCCTACTCTCCCCTTGATTTGGGGACAACGGAGACATGCCCCGTTTCTATAAAGTCCTGGCAGCATCTTTGACGATATTGAAAGATCTAGCAGAGGTGTATTTACCATATTTGTACCGTATTTACCAGAAGTACCTTACAATATTATCAGTCTGTGGTGTATGGAAACAGAAAAAGTGACGGGTGTCTTCCCAAAACGGGGAACAAAATACAAATTGGAAATGTCACGGCTATCTTCCGAAAACGGGAACGATTCAAGGTCATCAGCTATCGACCTTGAATTCGTATGTTGCATAATTTTAACACAACATAATCAACACCATGATGCGTCACTTCATCATAATGGCATTACAATTTCTCTACTAGACGAACTGTGAAACACAGCTTTGATATATGAAGGCTAGCAGCCATCATACTTTGATATATAAAGGCTAGAAGCGTCGGAGCCATCGCAGCGTTGACATATGAAGGCTATTAGCATCAGAGCTATCCCAGTTTTGATATATAAAGGCTAACATCATCGGAGCCATCACAGCTTTGACATATGAAGGCTAGCAACGTCAGAGCCATCACAGTTTTGATATATAAAGGCTATCAGCGTCGGAGCCATCACAGCTTTGATATATGAAGGCTAGCAGCCATCACAACTTTGCTATAGGAAGGCTGTCAGCGTCGGAGCCATCACAGCTTTGATATATGAAAACTAGCAGCGTCGGAGCCATCCGTTTTGATATATAAAGGCTAAAGAGGTTCAACCAGCATAGCCATTAAAATCACTAGGCCTTAAACCGCTCCGGTGGCTTCGTGGTTAGAGCGTCCGCCGCGGAAGCGGGGGGTTGTGGGTTCGAGTCCCGGCCGAGTATTACCAAAGACTTACAAAAATGGTGGCCTAGTGGTTAGAGCGTCTGACTCGAATGCGAGAAGTCGCATGTTCGTACCACGACCAAATCATACCAAAGACTTATAAATGGTACTAACAGCTACCTCCCAGGGTGCTTAGCATTAAGAAATTAGTGTTATGACTGGTCGGCCTGGTGTCAGGATAATGTGTTTTTCAGTGTATCGCCAGGATTTCCTAACTTGCCTTAATCGTCACTGAAGCATATCAGCAATGACGGCTTCGAGTATCCTAATTAATCAATTATTCCATTTGATGAGCAAGGAATGTTTAAATGAAGGCAGATCGTGTGAATTGATGTTATAAACTTCATATTTTGATTTTATTTGCCGTACTCCAGTACACGATTAAATTCAAAGCTGTCAATACTTTCGTTTTGAACGAGAATTTAAGCAATTTGTTTGCTAGATGTTGCGAAAAAGTAGCTGTTATCGCAGCAGAAAATAAAGTCGCCTTTTGTGTGAGTGTGAAAGATAATGTTTTGTAGCGTCATCTAATTGCATGTGAATTAAAGCTTTCCCTGTTGAAAAATGTTCGTCTTTGAGAAGAGGTAGTAGTTGAGTTATCTCCCATTCAATTAATTTAGTGTCAGGGGTAATTTAATATTTAATATACATGTATGTCTCAGAGAAAGCAGGTTAAATTTTGATTTCAGGGTCGCAATGAATATCCATATAAGGATTCTTTAGATTTTCAGTTCATCACAGGCTTCTCAGATAAGCACTGTCTTTTGATCTCGGCAAGTAAAACAACCGACCAGTCCAGATATTGTTTAATAGCTTGAATTGGTGTATATTTTCAAGCCATTGATGATTTTAAAAATATGATGGATGAGAGTCAGTTGCATTTGTTTATTCTATATTGGAACATATATGTTGAAAGATAACAACATACATCCTTAATTGTGATTTTGTTGAACTGTGCACACATAATAATAATAATAATAATAATAATAATAATAATAATAATCGATTTTAATATTATACAACTACTACTACTATTACTACCACTAATAATAATAATAATAATGTCCGGCGTAGGGTATTTGTTTAAAAAATTCCATGAGTGACAGCTGTTGACTATATTTTAAATAAAATGTAAGCGATAATTTAAAATATAAATATTTATTCCTTATTTGCAACAACTTGCTTTAAACAGGAAATTATTCACATTATCAAAAGAGACTGCCATTGACATCGACTTCAAGATGGAAAGGACACAAACAATTAATGAAAGAAACTGTCCATTTATGTTGAAAATGACTGCTAATTATCGATGCTAAATGAAGTTGTTGAGATATGAACCATGGTACTATCACAGGGTAAACAATTTGCAGAACGTACAACATTGTAAATTAAACACGACCCCATGTCGGTAAAAAGCTTGTACAGAGCTAGTATTTAGCGTAGTTTACACAGCTTACTAACATTAAATACAAGATTCTCGTATCTCTCAATTAGTTTTAATAATCTATCGGCAAGTGCTTTGCAAACTTGAACTTGCCCGAACAGAATTTGAGCTTTTCTCGGGAGTCGGAGAAGTGGGGTTTATAAATACTAGAGCTGTAAGCATATGGTACAAGTACTGGGGAAGGATTAATGCAACGTTAGCCCAAAGAAACCCTGAACTTACAAAGGTCGATAATTACTAGGCATAATATCTCAAAGACAATGTATCTCCCATTCAAGCACATCAGACCAAGGACAAGAAAACTACTTTGGATTTTTTAATTACGAATGTGATTATGGAAATGAAAAGCGACTCTGATCTGTGAAAAGAGGCACAGATTAAAACTGTGTTCCAATTTGCTAAAGAAGGCTCGGCACTGAACCAGTTCTGCACATTAAGTGAACTTCTGGTACCAATTGTATCTCACAATTACTTTGATTACAACAGTTTTTAACGATTTCAAAAATGAAAACTTAGGAGAGAAGGGCAGGGTTAACTGAGTGGTCAAAAGCGCTTTCTTTTACCGATCACTGCCATGTTACCTCTTTCCTCGTGGCTTCGATTCTCGGGTTCGACCAATGTAGGTATGTAAAGCAATCTGCCTCTTGGTTCCCATGAGTCGGTGGCTCTTACCGGGGTTTTCTCTGGTTCTTCCTTCACCAATTATACTGCAACATTTGGATCGTAAAAGCCAAATGATGGTCAATGACTCACCAGTGGGAAACTTATTATTGTTGTAATTGAACAGGATACCCTAAATTAATGTAGTATCATGAAGCTAAGGTTGACATTAGCACAAAGTAGCTTGCTAAAGTAATGAGTGCAATACACAGTGAGTGCGTGGTCACAATGAGGCTTTATCCGACCAAATTAACGGTACTTATTCCCCTGTGGTTTACGCAAACACAACTTAGTCAGCATAATGCAACCGCACAAAAGAATGCATCAATCAAAGTCAGAAGTGACATAGATGTAACAGACTTGTGGAATGTCTCCAATTCTCAGAGCCATTCCAGCACTGTTAACAGCTGTAAAAGCGGATGCGTATGGATCATCCGGAACCTCATCTGGGATTACTCTGAAAAAGTGGTTGGAAAAAACAAATGCTTGTAGGAAAAGAAAAACGTCTTCCACTATCAGGTATAACTCGCAGAATACATTCATGATGAGGGTTTTAACTAGCCAACACAGCTTTCGAAATCTTTCAATGTTAAGTAGTTCTGATTTACTTGCTGTGGCAAAGTCAGTAAATGACATCATATACATCTTTATGCGGGATTAATAAAGAACCATAAAGTGGACATTCAAGATTGTTCACTGGCTTATCAGCAGTACCTGAGATTCATTATGTTGCATATGTGACAACTCCTATAAACGTTTTCATGCTTGGACTCATGGAATTATACCACAACTTGAAAGTGTTGATTATTCACAGAAGTAGGTGGTCCACTACTTTCTTTTCAAGTCTGTTATTGTATACGCGAATGGACGGGACAATATGTGAACATCTTATGTCTCTAAGACTGGGATGGTCATTGTGAACCTTCTTGCAATGAGCGTACTAATGTAAGAGGGAGACATATGCTTGAGCTAGCAAGCTACGTCAACTTGGTACTTGCCAACATCCGGGGCCAACATAAAGCTTCACGACGCTGGACATGGCATGCACGATGTGGAACCCACCATAACCAGATCGACTACATATTGGTTCAAAACCGTTACCGATCTGGCATCAACAGAGCAAAAACAAGGAAGTTCCCAGGTGCTGATGTTGGGAGTAATCACGACCTTCTGATTATGAACTTCCGGGTGAGGCTGAAGAAAATTAACAAGCCAAAGAAAATCAGGCTCAAATTCAACCTTGAACAGCTGAAGGACTCTATCTAGGCTGTGCCAACATTACAGAACTATCGGTTTGATAAGCCTTGCTAGTTAGGTAATGTTGAAGAACACCGTGAACAGACTTAAACCACAAGCAGAAGAAATAATTGCTGAAGAACAGGCAGGGTTCCGGAATGGAAGAAGCACAACATAACAAATATCCAAGCTCATGGTTCTCTGTGAAAAGTACTCGCAACATCAGCAAGACATCCATCATATGTTCATATCTTTCAAAAAAAGGCCTTTGAGAGAGTGTGGCATGAGGCATTGTGGGCCACAATAAAGAAGTACTACATGAGTCAAACGTTGACCAATACCATCAAGCAGCTGTACGCCAAGACTTCCAGTGCAGTAATTGCTCAAGGGTATGTGGGGGACTGGTTGCAGACAACAGTCGGAGTATGTCAAAACTGCCTCCTGTCACCCAGTCACCTACGCTTTTCAGCATCTCATTAGAGAGCATCATGGGCGAAGCCATGAAAAACCACCTTATGTCAATAATTGTTATCAGTGGCTGATGGGATGAAATAATTAGCGTGGAATTGGCAGAGAAAGATTTACATCCACGACAGTTCAAACCATCTTCTGCTAATTTGTAGAGGTCACGTGGGTTTTATCAATAGCTGCTTTTATTAATCTGACATAAATATAAGCAGCTGCATGCCCAAGGTGTGTACCTCATCGATGATCGAAAAGGAAAAATAATAATAATTATGCATGACTGCTAAAGATAAAAGTAACGTTTAAAGGATAGGTATCATTTTGTATTGATTATTCACCTCTCGCATCAAGATGGATATCTTTAGGGAAAGGTAACGATGCATTGATATATCGATTAATCGCATCACTCCTAATAAGGACGGTGGTTTTCAAACAGTCTTGCATCATTAAAAAAACTTCATGTAACGTAAATCTGATCTGCCTATAATCTATCACATCACGTGCTGAAAAATGGCGTAAAACCCTATAACAACAACAAAGATGAATTACATCTTTAATTTTTGTTTGTACATGTGATAATAAGAAAGTCCTGTGTTGTATTGTGTAAGACATGTCCCCAGTTGTCACGGAGTATACGAGGCCTTGCATTCCCTGTCTGAGTAGAAAGTCCTCATTTGCTTATGAAAATAACACAATGTAACGAAAGGAAATGTCATAGTGTTGAACCCATACACAGTGCCGTATTAATCCATGGCAGGGCCCCTAGGCTTCGAGCTTCTTTGGGCCCTTCGACAGCCACCCGCGAATGGCAGGGCCCCTAGGCTTCGAGCTTCTTTGGGCCCTCGACAGCCACCCGCGAATTTCGCGCTCTTTTAATTAATACAAACTTACCAAAAATGATTTAAAAAGGTGGAATTTAGCAGCAGTCAGATTGTTGTGGCATGGAGTAGGAATTTTTTTAATGTGGAATTTTTGATTACGCAGCATTGCCATGGCATGGCTAAAGGTTGCATGGGTCCCTGCACTTGGTGGGCCCCTAGGCTTCAGCCTAGTCAGCCTTATGGATAATACGGCCCTGCCTGTACAAATTTCTTTTCGTAATGTTCTCTTTGATAGACTTTGCAATATGAGCATTATTTAATAAGGTCCACATTTTTACTGGTATTTTTAATTATTCCCCACTTGACACCTTTTATGTGTGTGTGTGTGTGTGTGTGTGTGCGAATTTTGTTTGTCTTCTTTAATATTCTAGCCTCGTGGATGCGTGTGTATTGCTTATGTATGCTCCTAGCTCGTTTTGTTGGATTGTAAATGCTACGATGCTGGATAAGTGATAACTGGATGGTAAATTGCAAATGACTGAGTGTTAGTCACTCCATGAGGCATGTTGATGGTGTAGTGTTAGTTTTTAATAGTCATTGACCGCTTTGATTGACCCCGAGACTCCCAAGTACGCTAAAAGAACTATAATATATACCATTCTTAAACCTTAAAGAAACAAACAAAAAGTATTTAATGTATAATCTGTATTTCGTTCAAGGGAAATTAATGCGCTAAAATGCTGCCATGTGAAATAACTCTTCCAGTAATGAACTTCTTACCACTTGCAAACGAGACAGACAATATATATATATATATATATATATATATATATATATATATATATATATATATATATATATATATATATATTAGAGAAATGTATACCTCGGACAAAAGATGTTTATACATGATAAGGTGAACATTGCACAGTTTTCTACTGGAATGGTTTGAACATAATGTAATCTATATTTGCTAATATGCTTGCTAATCAGGAACGCTCCGGTGGCATAGTAGTTAGAGCGTCAACCTCGGATGCAGGAGGTTGTTGGTTCTATTCCTGGCCAAGCCATACCAAAGTCTTATAAAAAGAGATTAAGTGTTAGGACTGGTCGGCCTGGTGTCAGGATAATGTGAATAGGTGGGACATCATGCTACATGTCTGCGGCATGATGCCCCAGTGCCAGACATCACTATAAACTGCCACAGCGCAGACATCATAGCGATATGTCTAAAAAAATTGATAAAGCTTCGTTAAAATCCAAATCACAGACATATATACAGATCCGAAAACTAGTATCGACTTTAAAGCTAGATATCTTATGATTTTACTTACCTTTCAATGTGTAAAGTAGATATGTAAAAGTCACATATAGATTTAAAGAAACTGGTAAGAACATTTATCCATTTCCGTTTAGAAATTGTATTTTATAACAATAACGGGAGTAAAGACTATTAAAGACTATTATAGCTCACTTTTATAAAGGGATGTCAATCCAGCTAATGAAAATGAATGGAATGAATATTTTAATGAATATGGCCTGCCATATATGCTAAAGGTTTTTAAATAAAAAGAAACTCAAAATCACAATGTTTCTACTTTTGTGTTACTCATAGAATGTTTGCAATTAATTAATTTCTGTATAAAATTAAATTGTCCGATACTGATAATGTACTTTTGGTAAAAAAAATACCTGGAGAATATACATATATATGCTTTGGGGACGCATTGTGGAATGGTGTGTCCCACTGGATTCAGAATTTAACAAACATGGCTATGGTGCCAAGTGCAAAGGCTGGAAGATACAATTAGAGATAGAATATATAGACAACCTTTTTGTCTCTTTTTTTTCTTCTAGCCAAATGCTGCAACGATATATGTATCTAAATTAGATGGGTTGAAAGGTTTTCTTAAAGACCATTATAATCTAGACAAAATATATTGCAATCAAATCTGAAAGGAAAGAAGCATTTATGTTCATTTGGGAATAGTGGAAACCATTATTTCGCCAGTGACTACAACGATGTGTTATAATTGAAATGATTTTTTGATATGTTTAATATCATTATACATGTTGTATACAATGTTATACAATGTTGTACAGTGTGTTATTGTGTCTGTATTTGTTCCTACGTTATCTTAATTGTCGCTAGATTATGAGAATCTAAGGAAGCCCGACCCAATTCTCAACCTATTAAGTGAACAATAAATTATAAAATAATATATAAGAAAACTGTCAGAAATTATTATTATTATTATTATTATTATTATTATTATCAGTAGTAGTAGTAGTAGTAGTAGTATTCAGTCTCTTGACCTAGTGTGGTCGTTGAGGCACTGTGCTCCTGAACATCTGACCAGTTCCCTCCACTTGCCTCAATCATGTGCCAATGCCCGTGTCTCTGCAAAACTTTTCCTGGTCCTTTCTGTAATGTTGTCAGCCCACTTATTTCTCTGTCTACCTCACCTTCTTTCTACCACCCTGGACATTGCCCTGCAGTTCTGTTGTGGATAGACTGTTGACTCTAGTGACATGGCCATACCATTTCAGCTTTCTCTTTTTGATTGTGGTGAGGAGGTCTTCATAATGATCTACTTTGTGCATGATGGTGTTACGCACTTCTTCATTTGTGGTGTGATCCATGTAAGAGATGGTTCTGTAGCATCTCGTTTCAAAGCATCTCATTTCAAGTACCTGGATTCTTTGTTGTAATTCTGCTGGCAGGGTCCAGGCCTCATATGAAATCAGAAAGACTGAGACGACTACTGCTCTCAATAGTCTTTATTTTAGTTTTCAGACAGATATAGCTGTCTCTCCAGATGGGTCTTAGCTTTGACACAGCTGCCGTTGTTTGTGCTGCACGTGACAAAAAGTATGCTCTTGATCACGTGACTCTTCGGTGATTATTGAACCAATATATCTGAACTCGCCTACTGTTTCCAGAACATGTCCTCTGACTTTAATCTTGGTTGAGATTTGTTTGCCACTATTTGTCATCAGCTTAGTCTTCTTAGCGCTTATCTCCATGTCAAATCTGGAAGATGTTTCATCCAATTGCTGCACTAAGGTGGCAGGCTCGTCTTCACTGGTTTTTAATTACGCAATCACAATTGGATTAAGGTCATGCGCACCCATGTAGAAACCCGATATGTTAATATGAGTACATATTCTGACATTAGGAATGAACCCGATGTTTGTCAAAATTCTCTTTATAAAACGCCGTATTATTTCCAAAATAAAAGCATGGAATTTATCCTCGGATAAACATTCATACATTTATTAAGACACTAGATTGCACATAAAGAAAGTAGTTATATTAGATCAGTTTGGTTTATATATACAGGGAAGTAACCTTACATGTGCTGTAAAATTGATGTAGCCAATATACGAAAATTAACAAGCCCATCAATTTTTGCTATTCATTCTCCCACAAGAAAAATGAAATGACGTCCCTGTGTGTGCGTGTGTGTGTGTGTGTGTGTGTCTCTTCTCTCTCTCTCTCTCTCTCTCTCTCTCTCTCTCTCTCTCTCTATATATATATATATATATATATAATGCCACCTAAGCAAGGGAGCGGAAGCAAAGGTGTCTAGTGTTTATTTGGTGAAATTTTTTGTAACTCAACAGTGCGTTTTCATATATTCATTTTTCATTGGATTTATATTGGATTACTCTTGGATATACTATTGAAGATATTGTTTCTTATGTAAGAAGGTTTGTTTGTTTCTTTCTTTTTACTATTTATTTTTTTCAATTTTTGCAATCGTCGTGCATTGTGAGTTTGTACTCACCCTGCTCAACTCAGATTTACCTTGTTTTCACGGCACTATGCAATTTTGTTTCCTTTTCCCGTGAAATATTTGCTGCATAACTTGTTTTAGAGAGTAAGATAGGAAATAATGGAAAGAGGTCAATATGTCCAAGGGGGGGGGGGGGAATTTCCAAACCCAAACCCCAACCCTTTGTCAGGATATCCTCAAAGGTAAGTACAAAAACCTGCAGATCTAAAAGGGATTAGGTCCAGGCTACATTTATACTTCGATGTAGAGGTTTCAAACAATGTACTCCTGGCTTACCACAAAAAGGGATGTCAGTTACTGAATTTCGGAAGTGATGATGTAGCCCCTCGACAAGTAGAAATCCTGGCAGCACTCCAAGCCATGGGGGTAGACATGGGTAAAATTGCGGCTCTACAGAATGCAGGGGGAAAAAAAGTTCATGCTGTACCCGACGGATCAGAACATACCCCTACTGACATGCCAAACTTTCAAGGTAAAAGGACAAACATTAAGGACCAAAATATCCCTCTATTAGTATATAATCCCGATGGGAAAAATTAAGGTTAGGGTAAAGTTAAAGAAAAATTCTAAAAAAACCACAAAGCAACACATCAGGGGGAACACACACATACATAAACATACTTTTTCTAGCTTTTTTAATGGGGGAGGGCACCAGTCTGGTCTGGTGCCCCCTCCCCCCCCCCCCCAAAAAAAAAAAAATTGTGTTGGGCTCCAGCTTGGGATAATGCAACAATTCGGAATCCCGAGTTGTTGCGCTTTTTCTGATATTTTTTAAAAAACTATTTGCATGGAAAAATACGTAAGCAACGAGACGACAAAAAAATCTGTGACGAAGGTGTTCGTCAATAATGTATTCAATCTTCTAGATGGGAAAGTTCAAGATGTTGTAGATTTCTGCAACAATTCGTCAGCGAAACATAAAGTAAGTATATATTTCTTTCATTTTCATCGGTTTAAAGTGAAATTTAAGACAGGATGTGACATTCACTTGTGAACAACAATGTAATCAAAGTACAAATATAGTATAAACTGTATTAATGACTATTAAAATGAAGTTTCTATATTTCCTAAACTCAACAGCAATTTCTGAGCAATGATTTAAACTTTCAAACTTGTTGTCTTGTTTATATTTGGAATCAACATTTATAAGCCTATCAAAGTTAGTTTTATTTACACAAATAAATATTAATAAATATGTTTACATAACATCAATCAATTTATCTAATGAATGCATTTAGCTTTGCTTGCATTAAACATACCGTATGAATTACGCTGCTTTTTTAAAGATACATTTAGAAATCAAGTGCAGAGGAATCTGCGACGAATCTAAATATTTGTGTAACAACTTGGAATAATCCAAACAAGTTGATTGGGACAGAAGTAACAAGATCCTCGGACCCTTAATATGTTCCAAATATTATATTGCTGCAAACATCTCCCTTGAAGACTTTTCCTAGATTTACAATTGTATTTAAAAGGAACAATTTTTTTTAAATGGCATGTTTGCATCACACAACATTCACTGACGTAACCTCCATAACTGTGAAATACAAGTCTATGGGTCAATAGTAATAGATACTTTGGACATTTAATATCTTCCTACTATAATGTTATGCAACATCTCCCCTCTATGTATCTTCTACCTTGAAAATAGTCCTTTTTTAAACTAAATTTTGTTTTTAAAAAAAAAAAGGTATGCTGGCATGATGCAACTACTTGGAATAAACACCCATGGCTCTGAAATATAACCCTATTGAGTAACAGTAAAAGTCTCTTGAGATGGTTAATATGTTCCAAATTTTAATTTTGTGCTACATCTCCACTTGAGACGTTTCCTATCTTTAAATCCATCTTTCCAGGACTAAATTCCAAAATGTTGCGTGCGGGCATCAAGCAACAACTTGGAATAACCCTAATAAGTTCAGTGGGGCAGTAGTAATGGTCCCTTGAGATGTTTTGTATGTTACAAGACCTTTCCTAGATTTCATCATCATCATCAGTCTCTTGACCTAGTCTGGTCGTTGAGGCACTGTGCTGCTCAACATCTGACCAGTTTCCTCCACTTGTGTCGATCATGTGTCAATGCCTGTGTCTCTGCAAAACCTTTCCTGGTCCATTCTGTGATGTCGTCACTTCACTTTTATCTCTGTTTGCCTCTCCTTCTGCCACCTTGGATTCTGCCCTGCAGTACTGTTGTGGATATACTGATGGCTCTAGTGACATGGCCATACCATTTCAGCTTTCTCTTTTTGGCAGTGGTGAGGAGGTCTTCATAATGGTCTACTTTGTGCCTGATGGTGTTTCGCAGTTCTTCATTTGTGATGTGGTCCATGTAACAGATGAGAAGGATGGGTCTGTTGCATTTCATTTCAACTTCCTGGATTCTTCGTTGTAATTCTGCTGCCAGGGTCCAGGCCTCACATGAATACAGAATGATTGAGATGACTAGCGCTCTTAATAGTCAGATTTTAGTTTTCAGACAGATAGTCTTGTCTCTCCAGATGCGTCTTAGCTTTGACATAGCTGACATTGTTTGTGCTGCTCGTGACAAAAATTCTGCTCTTGATCCCTCTTCGGTGATTATGGAACCATGATATTTGAATTGGCCCAGTTTCCCATTCCTGTCTTCTGACTTCAATCTTGGTTGAGATTTGTTTGCCATTATTTGCCATCAGCTTTGTCTTCTCGGCACTTATCTCCATGTCAAATCAGGAAGATGTTTCATCCACGTTCTTCGCTAAGTTGGCAAGCTAATCTTCACTGTATAACAGCCCATCAATGTCGTCTGTAAAGCGGAGGTTGGTGATGTTGTGTCCTCCAATGCTGACTTTCCCACAGTTGTTTTCCAGGGCTTCGCTCATGATCTGCTCTAAGTAGATGTTGAAAAGCGTGAGTGACAGGAGACAGCCTTGCCGTACTCCAACTGTTGTCTTGAACCAGTCCCCCACAGAACATTGAACAGTTACAGCACTGGTAGCCTTGGCGTACGGCTGCTTGATGAATATCATTATTAATACAGTCAACGTTTGACCCATGTTGTACTTCTTCATTTTGGCCCACAATGCCTCATGCCACACTCTATCAAAAGCCTTTTTGAAATCTATGAACACATGATAGATTTGTTGCTGATGTTGTGAGTGATTTCCACACTGAACCCTAAGATTCAATATTTGTTATGTTGTGCTTCTTCCACTCCGGAACCCTGATTGTTCTTATAATCTTCTGCTTGTGGGTTCAGTCTGTTCAAGATGATCTTCAGCATCACCTTACTAGCATGGTTGATCAAACTGATAGTTCTGTAATTTTGGCACAGCTGGAGATTGCCTTTTGGGGGGAGTGCTATAATCAGTGACTGGGTCCACTGTGTTGGCCATTCGCCTGTCTGACAGATCTTGTTGTAGATTTGTGTTAGTAGCTCTATCACTGATTCCCCACCATTATTGATAAGTTCAGCTGGGATGTTGTCTACTCCTGCAGCCTTCTTATTCTTCAGTGCTCTTATTGCTGACTCCACCTGTTGAGAATGGGGAAATCATCATCATCATTTGTGGAGTTTGGAACTTCAAGCACCTCTGGGTCTCCTGTTGACGGATGGTTGTAGTGTTCTTTACAATACTCAGTCCATCTTTCTGCAGTGTCACTTGCTTCTGTGAGGCACTTTTCATTTTCGTCTTGAATAGTACTGACTCTTGGTTGCTTCTGTCTGGTGAGGTCTTTCACAATTTAGAATGCCTTTTTGCTGCTATTCTTTATCAGACTGCTCTCTATTTATGTGCGCTTTTGTCCAATCCAATCTTCTTTTGCTTTCTTCGAGGTTTTGTTTCCTGGTATTCTTATTTCTAAGCACTCCACGGTCCCTGTTGTGTGTCTGGTGGTTTTGCTGTCACTTCTGGCATCACACAGATTCAGAATCTCTTCTGTAACCTAGAGTTTTTTTCTTTGGGCGATGGAGGCCAATTATGTTCTTGACAGCTTTTGTCATGACTGTGTTGAAAGTGTCTGTCATCACTTAAACATCAGCATCCATAACATGGTGTGGAGCAAATTTTACTCCAATTGTGGCTTGACTTGCAGATGTTAGGGTCCTTCAGTTATTCAAGGTTGAATTTGAGCCTGATTTACTTTGGCTTAATTTTCTTCAGCCTCACTTGGATGTTCATAATGACGAGTTCGTGATCACTCCCAACATCAGCACCTGGGAACGTTCTTTGTTTTTGCTCTATTGATGCCAGATCGGTAACGGTTTTGAACCAGTATGTAGTCGATCTGTTTATGATGGGTTTCATTTGATGCGTGCCATGTCCAGCATCGTGAAGCGTTATGTTGGCCCAGGGTGTTGGCTAGTACCAAATTGTTGTAACTTGCGCACTTGAGCAGGCGTCTTTTTCCTTCATTGATAAGCTCATTGCAGAAGGTCCACAATGATCATCCCATTCTTTTAGAGCATCTTTGCTAGCTTTGGCATTCCAGTCTCCTGGGATAATGAGTATGTCATTTTTACTTACCATGTTTATTATACCCTGGAGTTTGTTGTAAAACTCCTCTATTTCTTCATCATCATGATCAGTATTCGGAGCATAGACTTGGATAATTGTAATGTTAAAGGGAGATGTTTCTAGCCGAATGGAGATGATTCTGCTAGATATGGGGCAACATTCAAGCACAGATCCCTTGATGGCTTTGTTTACAACTAAGCCTACTACATAACGGACTTGTCCAACTCTCCACTGTAGTATAATATATGCCAATATTCAGTTTTGTCCTAGGACTTTCCATCTTACTTCACAGAGTCCCAGAATGTGCCATGTGTTGTGTTCCATCTCATGTGTCAACTCTTGGAGTCTTCCAGTTTGCCCCCGAGTTCTAATGCTCCTGGTGGCGATGGCAACGCTCGCTCTCTCTCGCTCCGATTTTATGCAAAGTACCAGTAGCACAATTGTCACCTGTCCTGGTGGACAACGGAAGGCGCGGTCCTTGTTGACCAGGGCGACGACCGGTCCGATATGGTAACTTCAGATTTGTCCAGCATTATCCTAGATTTACAAAAGCATTTAAAAGGATTTCTTTTTTAAATAGCAGAAAGATATAAAGTATACAAAATGCATCTAAGTTTAAATATATTATTATTTTATGAAATATTTTTACAAACATATATCAAGCACAAATCTTTTTTAGAAACATATTTAAATACAAATATGCTGTGAAACATATTTCAAGTAAAGTTATTTTTTTTAAAATGCCATGAAAACGAAAATCAGATTTTAAAAAAATATATTAAAAAAATATATAAATCTTTGAAAACTAATAGTGCTTAGAATTTACAAAAGTAAAGACGCCGATTTATGTGTATTTCCAAGTTGTTGCGCGCAATTTCTCGAGAAATGGCTATTTCAAGTTGGAGCCAACGACCACGCAATTTCTCGAGAAAGAGCGCAATAATTAGGAATTCCAAGTTGTTGTGCATAATATCTCGAGAAATGGCGTATTCCAAGTTTGAGCCCAATATCTCTTTGTAAGAAGCACAGGATGAGACTTGGTACATAAAGGAAACATTTTACGGATATGTTAATTTTACGATTAAATATTTAAAATGAGCGAATACACGACGGTTAGCGCAAGGAAACGTCCTGGTGAAAAACCATTCAAATGTGGTACATGTGACAAAATGTTTGGTACAAGTGCAAAATTAAAGGTTCACTTAGGGATGCATACTGGAGAAAAACCATTTAAATGTAAAGAATGTGATGAAATGTTTCAGTATAGTTCACGCTTGAAAGTGCACATGCGGATGCATACTGGGGAAAAACCATACAAATGTCAAATATGTGATAAATTCTTCAAACATAAATTTAGTCTGGAGAAGCACACTCGGTTACATACTGGAGAAAGGCCATTCAAATGTGAGGTTTGCAATCGACTGTTTAATCAGAGTTACATCTTAAAGAATCATATGAGAATTCATACCGGAGAAAGGCCATTCAAATGCGACTTTTGTTCAAAAATGTTCAGTCAAAGCTATTCAGTGAAGATTCACATGCGAATTCATAGTGGTGAAAAGCCATTCAAATGTGAAGTTTGTGATAAACCTTTCAGTGATCGAGGTAGTTTAAAAAGGCACATGATGATACATACTGGCGAAGTGCCACACAAATGTGAAGTCTGTGATAAACCTTTTAGTGATGGTGGTAGTTTAAAAAGGCACATGATGATACATACTGGCGAAGTGCCACACAAATGTGAAGTTTGTGATCGGGTGTTTAGTCAGAGCTATGATGTAAAGAGACATTTTTTTAAAAAACACAGTGGAGATATACATTAAAATCAATGTGTAGTTTTGTGTGTGTTGATCTTAAGAGGAAGTAGCTTCAAAATTTGAACATGGTCAAGGTGCAGACAAAAAATGAAGCATGTTTACAACAAGCTTTACAACAAGCTATGACTCAAAGAGGTGTATGAGAAGACCAAATAGACAAACAAACATTGAACTCAATTTTAAGTTTGTTAGATTTGTAGTTTGAATAAACAACAAGACGAGTAAAGATTTATATTGGATAGGGAACAAAGCGACACTTCGTTTGAAATGCAGACTACATTATTAAATGAGCAGATCGCTCCACATATCTGCTGCTGTTTTAATTTTGGTATTTCATGAATACATCTAAATTTTAAGTGTATCATGCATGCTTTTAAAATTTTGGCTTATTTTTACTAATACATTTTTAATATTTATTCATTTTTTAGTGATGTTGTTTAGTCTTAATTACCAGTGAAATCAAGGTTGGTATAGTTAGATATTTAACAGTTTCCCATGAAAAGTGTGTTTATAGTCCCTTGAGTAAAGTGAAGTTGTCCCTTTTCTTGTATATTGGGCTCTTATGTATATATGCATGTACAATAAGGTCAGTGTTATTTTAGCTAGATGTGCATGTACAATAAGGTCAGTGTTATTTTAGCTAGATGTGCATGTACAATAAGGTCAGTGATATTTTAGCTAGATGTGCATGTACAATATGGTCAGTGTTACTTTAGCTAGATGTACATGTACAATAAGGTCAGTGTTATTTTAGCTAGATGTGCATGTACAATAAGGTCAGTGTTATTTTAGCTAGATGTGCATGTACAATAAGGTCAGTGTTATTTTAGCTAGATGTGCATGTACAATAAGGTCAGTGTTATTTTAGCTAGATGTACATGTACAATAAGGTCAGTGTTATTTTAGCTAGATGTACATGTACAATAAGGTCAGTGTTATTTTAGCTAGATGTGCATGTAGAATATGGTCATTGTTATTTTATCTAGATGTACATGTACAATAAGGTCAGTGTTATTTTATCTAGAGTACATGTACAATAAGGTCATTGTTATTTTAGCTAGATGTGCATGTACAATAAGGTCAGTGTTATTTTATCTAGATGTACATGTACAATAAGGTCAGTGTTATTTTAGCTAGATGTACATGTACAATAAGATCATTGTTATTTTAGCTAGATGTACATGTACAATAAGGTCAGTGTTATTTTAGCTAGATGTGCATGTAGAATATGGTCATTGTTATTTTATCTAGATGTACATGTACAATAAGGTCAGTGTTATTTTATCTAGATGTACATGTACAATAAGGTCATTGTTATTTTAGCTAGATGTGCATGTACAATTAGGTCAGTGTTATTTTATCTAGATGTACATGTACAATAAGGTCATTGTTATTTTAGCTAGATGTACATGTACAATAAGGTCAGTGTTATTTTAGCTAGATGTGCATGTACAATATGGTCATTGTTATTTTATCAAGATGTACATGTACAATAAGGTCAGTGTTATTTTAGCTAGATGTGCATGTACAATATGGTCATTGTTATTTTATCTAGATGTACATGTACAATAAGGTCAGTGTTATTTTATCTAGATGTACATATACAATATGGTCATTGTTATTTTATCTAGATATTTATGTAAAAAAAGATTAGTGTTTACCTAGATGTTGATGTAAATAGCTGTGGTGTTGCCTTTTTCTTAGAATATTTTATATATAATGACAAGATCTAGGATCAATATATGAATGTGGTTTTATTCCATAAAGACTGCGTTCATAATTGTATTATTCACGTCCTTGTTTTATGATAGAAATAAATATACCTTTTGATATTTCCAAGTTCCTTTTTTTTCACTACAAGTTCCCTTCTTCTCTTTCCTCTGCAATACATTCTAGCTTGAATTCTGAACTAATCACAAATATGGGTCACTTATCCAGTATTCTGCAAAGTTATAAACACTGCTTAGTTATATTAACCAGTATTCTGCAAAGTTATATCTATCAGATTGCTTAGTTATATTAACCAGTATTCTGCAAAGTTATATAACACTGCTTAGTTATATTAACCAGTATTCTGCAAAGTTATAAACACTGCTTAGTTATATTAACCAGTATTCTGCAAAGTTATATCAGTATGATTAGTTATATTAACCAGTATTCTGCAAAGTTATAAACACTGCTTAGTTATACTAACCAGTATTCTGCAAAGTTATATCAGATTGCTTAGTTATATTAACCAGTATTCTGCAAAGTTATATCAGTATGTTTAGTTATATTAACCAGTACATGTATTCTGCAAAGTTATATAACACTGCTTAGTTATATGAATATCAGATCTTTGTGGCTAAGTAATTTGAGAAGAACCAATTTATCATTTGGCCTTTCTAATAACAAAGGTCTTTTTATCACCTTGCATACACTCATGAGTCCTTCACTTTCAAATAAGGATACAATTTTTTTAAAGAACACATGCTCATTCGTTTAATAAAAAGTTGGATTGTATTCTTAGCCATTTAGACTGCAGTGTAGAACAGCTTGATATCATGCAATCTATGGGTAGTGATAGTCAAGTACATGTATCATGAAGAAAATGGAACTTTTGCCTAATTTGTTTTATTTATTTTCTGCCATTTGTTGGCATTACCGTAGTTTCATTTTTATCAAACTCCATTAGAATAAAAACCATCTAACTTTTACAAGTCAAAGTGTTAATGTTTTGTCTGTGGTCATTATATATATATATATATATATATATATATATATATATATATATATATATATATATATATATATATATATATATATTGCATCTTTATATTGTTTGTACAGCTTTATGTACTTTCTTCATTACAATATATTTTTTAAGTCAGTACATTGTTAAATGGTTTTGAATATTTCTAAGAGTGCATTTTCAGCTTTGTTTTGTCATGGTCTAGTAGCTTAGTCTATAACAGTCTGTCTTGCTTCAGTATTTCCTTTTTTTCTGATTTGTCTTCATGCTGCGTTTTCATTTGTCTATAGCTGTAGCATCCTCAGGTGTAATTTTTTCTGATGCTTGGATGTACACTCAGGGATCAGTTTTTCTTTTCTTAACTTTCTGCTTGCCTTGTTACTTTTCGAAACATGCAATGATGTTCTCCTTCATTGTTTGTTGCATCTCTTGAATTGTCTCCACTTGCTTGCTACGGTATTTGTTTTAAAACACTTTTCTTGCTTTTCCTGGGGTCTCTGTTCTGGTGCATGATTGTCTTTAGGTAAATTGTCAGTTCAATTTTGTGGATCTGTGCACACACTTTGCAATTGTTTGTTATTACACTTTGCTATTGTTTGTTATTATACTTTGCTATTGTTTGTTATTACACTTTGCTATTGTTTGTTATTACACTTTGCAATTGTTTGTTATTACACTTTGCTATTGTTTGTTATTATACTTTGCTATTGTTTGTTATTATACTTTGCTATTGTTTGTTATTACACTTTGGTCATTTGATTGATGAAGCCTTTGTAACAGGTTTTACATAAGTACCTATAGATGTAAAAGCAGGTCTTCACTTTTTATTCCTGTTCTTTTTCAGTTTTCTATGTTGGTTATCCTTTCTATGTCAGCATTTTAAAACTATTAACATTTTATTATAATTATTCCAAAGTATCCCTTCTAATGTTTTCTTTATTTTGAATTTCTTTTGGAAGTCCTGAGATGTGTATTTCTTCCAGCAAACATACTTTTCTGCAGCCTTTTAAAAAGTCTCCAACTGATACTTAAGTTCATACATACTTAAATAACAGTTATTATTACATTATTATTACAATGGATATTGATGATTCAACAATCAAACTTAGAGAATGCTTTGATTACTTTCATGCTGTGTATTTGCGCTGTTACCAATTCAACTTAAAGAAATTTTTACAACAAAATATGCAATTGTTTATTGCTAGTCAATCAAGGTGCATATATATACACTGAAAAGGTCATTATAAAAAAAAACCTACAACAGAATAGCCTTCAGATGGCTGTTTTGTTTCTCCACGGGCTAGTTACAATGCTAAGGATTAGCTTAAAGTTACTCACTCTGACTTCCTGCCTGTTTACATGAATCTAGCTCTTGTCTAGTCAGCAGATGGCAGACCAGAATATGAGAAAGGTGAACATCTTGGGAGAAAATTAGATGCATCATGGGAGAAACTGCATCCTTGAGAATTTCACAATTATTTGACATAAATGCTGTCATTGTAAGCTGTATATAACTAAAACATTTAGTTTAATTTCATTTAGGAATTGATTGATGTACAGTCTCTTTCCCCCTAACCCTTTACCACTAGAGCATGTTTTAAAAAAATTAATTCTGTTTTAAAAAGAGGATCTGTTCTGATGTCCAACTTTACAGTTAAAATATCTACTATGAGGTAAGAGGAAGTAGCGTATGTATGCATGCATGCATGTATGTATGTATGTATGTATGTAAGTAAGGTTGTATGTATGTAAGTAAGGTTGTATGTACACCTCTTGCTGTTTGATGCGAAAAACATGTACATGTGTAACTTCTTAAGCCATATATTGTGAATATGATTTGTGCTGTTACAAGGTTTTTTCAAGTTCCAGATACATGTGTGTGTATATATATATATATATATATATATATATATATATATACAGTTTGTATAATATGAGAGTCTAGTACATGTATTTTACTTTTCATGATATATGGAATGATATTGCTGGTGCTACGTGCCTTTTTCATTGTAAGTTGCCCACAGCTGATTTGGGAATGTTTTGTTTAATTACAAGGTGCTGTTACATATTAAAATAATCTCAGTCATGTCGCTATCATGTCATACGTGTGTCAGTTTATAGTGATGTCTAGCACTGGGCATCATCTTGACAATATGAAGCATCTTGTCTCACCAAGTTACATTATCCTGGCACCAGGTCGATCAGTCATAACAATAACAACTCTTAATGCAGAGTGCCAAGTGAAACAGCTGATAGTACCATTTTTAAAAGTCTTTGCGATGACTTGGCCGGTGTTCTAACCCGCGACCTCTCGCATCGGAAGCAAATGCTTTAACCACCGAGGCCACCATGGCTATATAATATTAACTGTAGAAACATAACTATCATCGTGATAGTAGGTGGCCCAATGTAGATATTTGTGGCATGGTTCATTATTGGAAATGGTGCTTCAAAACTCTCATCACAGTAGTAGAGAACATATATTAGACAGTGGTATAAGGTTGACATTGCCGATATGGCTTAGATTTGAAGTCCGGCGGACCACGTTATCCAATAACTGGAGAACGGGTGAAGGCGGGCCACTGGTGCCTTAAATCTAATGATCTTAGATATAAAAGCAAAATTAGAAGAAAAAAATAAAGCACCAGGAAGAGATGGACTCTCAGCGGAATTTTATTTTAAAAAATCAGCGGAGAGCTATTGCCAGTATTAGAATGGTTGTATAATAATATTGCATTAAGGAACAAGAAAATGACAAACACAGTGAGAGAGGGAATAATTACACTAGTATATAAGGGAATAGGGAAGAGTTAAAGAATTGGAGGCCCATCTCTCTCCTCAACATAGACTATAAAATTATAAGCAAAATTCTTGCGGAAAGAATTAAAAAAGGATTTGATAGGATAGTAAATATAAACCAGACAAGTGGGGCAAGAGGTAGGAATATACAGGACAATATTTTAAACATTATAACAATAATAGAACATGTAAATATTACAGGACAGAGAAGTACTATGGTACTAATCGATCAGGAAAAAGCATTCGATAGATTGGAACAAAACTACGTATATAAAATACTAGAAAAATTCGGATTTGGAATAATTTTCCAAAACTGGACTAAAATCCTGTACAGAGACATAACCTTGTATGTACAGGTAAATGGAGCTAGAACCGGAAAAATTGAGATAAAAATATATGTGAGGCAGGGATGCCCATTATCTATGCTATTATACGTAATAGCGATCGAAATAATAAATAAATAAAGAAATCAAAGAACTAAAAGTTCCTAATATTAAAGAAGAAATTAAAATGCTACAACATGCAGATGATTGCATAAACTTTGTACAAGACAAAAAACTCCTATATAAAACTCATACAGAACGATTTGGAGAAGTATCAGGATCCAAAATAAATCATGACAAAACGGAATTATTACTTACAGGAAACTGGAGAGGTATAAAACATGGCCTACCACTCCATCTGATTAAAGACAAAGTAAAGGCAATGGGGGTCTTTATTGGGAAAAATGAGGAAAAAGATAATCTGAAAGTAATAACGGGAAAAATAACGGAAAAGGTGAAAATCTGGGCTCTCTAACGCCATTATGCCTAATGGAACGGGCACAAGTAACTAAAAACTATATGTATGTGCACTTAAATTATATTCTAAAAACCTTAGACATAAAAAAGAACAACTCAAAACAATAGATAACGAAATTATTAAATACTTATGGGGCTTTTAAACACGCTACATTAACAAAGAAACCTATATAAGGATTGGACAAGAGGAGGCCTAGGCCTCCCAAATCCCGTCCTAATTAAATACACCAACATTCTAAATCGAGTTAAGGAAATAGATGCAGAACCAAAGATACCTTGGCATGGTGTATATATATATATATATATATATATATATATATATATATATATATATATATATATATATATATATATATATATATATATTAGGTTTATCGATGAAGCAGAGAAAGGACATTTCACTAACAATAAGCTGATAAAACTAAAAGAAGTAACACGCAGATTAAGGTCAATTAAAGAAATACTAAATAAATATAGGGACAGTAAGGAATTATGGGAAATTGATACAAAAACTACATACAAATGGATAACAGATAACACAATAAATAAGGATAAAGGCAAAGTTGAACAGTAAAACATAAACATAAATTGGGATAGGGCCTGGGGAAATTGGATCAAGTTAGGATCCTTAAAAATTGAAAGCCTCTGCTTCAAATACATGCATTATGCGTGGATGACGGGAGAGGTAGCATTGAGACGGCGTATGGTCAGAGTATCGCCTAAATCATGTTTTGTATCTTATATGCTTTCGGCATGTTTTTACGTTTTCCAATTTCATTGTTTTTGTCATTTGTTGTTCTGTAGTGTAGTCATATTATTATTGATGGTGTAAAGCGCTTAGAGCTTCGAAAGATTAGGCGCTATACAAAGTCCTCATTATTATTATTATTATTATTATTATTATTATTATTATTATTATTATTAAATGTCCACTGTGTAAAAAATCTCCCTTCACAAAACAGCACGTAATTGTGGAATGTGAAGGAAACAGATTAGAAAGAGTGGAATTAATATTATACATAAGAAAGACGCAAAAAATGGAATATACTTTATTTATATGAAGATTATACAAAATCAATGTTATATAAAATTACTGACTTTATCGTAAAAAAATATGAGGGTATGAGGACAAATATAGTCATAGGGAGGCACTAGATAGGAAAGTTTTACAAAGGGGATACAGGGCCCCTCAAGTGGAAAGTATGAGATTATGACGTCATGAGGCTAAGTCACACAACTGGAAAGGTTCATGGAAGAGTCGGGGGAAAAATCTATTTAGATCGAAATGCAACAAGAAAACAAGATTAAGGTTACAATAGTTGTTGGTTTTTTTTCTTCATACCTCCAGACAACGCATTCCCAAAACAAACAGTACACATCACTTGTGAGCTTTACTTATCTATTCAACCTCACTCTGTGTAGCTCCCGAACTACACAGAGAGCTTGATTAAATGGGCCAATAAACGATTTAGAACATTTTATAAGGAATTAAATATAAATAATTAGAGACGACCCAACTCGAGGCGGGCTATGTACAATTAAAATAAACAAAGGTACATAACTCGCTTCGAACACAGTCGGACTAGATATTGGGAAAATATTTTCGATAGCAAGATGACACAGAATAATCGTGTTTTTTTTTGTTGTTTTTTTTTTTTTGTATAATGAACAAACAAAATAGGCATTAGCGCAACAATCTTTGCTTCCAAATCACCCCCCCCCCCAAAAAAATTAAATAAATTTAAGTAACAAGATTGATAGGTGACGATCTGTTTATAGGTCGAGGTCATCAGACGACGAAATAGAAAAACGGGGAAATTTGATTTAGATATTGGCCATCCAGACATAAACACAGGTATATATACAAATATATACTATAGCACACATACACATAACATAAACAGAGGTATATATACAAATATATACTATAGCACACATACACATAACATAAACACACGTATATATACAAATATATACTATAGCACACATACACATAGCATAAACACAAATAGCAAACACTGGATGTAGGCGACCCCTAGCCAAGGTCGACCAAACAATTAGGGAAGGAACCCAAAGTTTGGTAACAAAAACCAGACTTTGAAGAACCGCTCTATAGAAACATTAGGGAGAAAGTAAAGAAATACCCCTTTCAATTTTCTGTATAACATCCTGATGGGAAATATAAAGTTGGAAATAATTAAATGGAAATAAAATAAAACAGAACAGCACATTGGGGGGAACACATCACACATAAAACACAACTTTTTTAATTTTTTGAACGGGGGGGGGGGGCATCTGTCTGGTGCCCCCAAAAATGAAACTTAAAACCAGTTGCTTCGGGTAGATGGGACTCGAAAACCTTGGGTGGTAGCTCATGATTCCAAACCTCTGCTGCCTTGAGGCTATACACTCGTGTTAAGGGAGTAAACCCCAACGAAAATCCGGAGACGGAGTCCCTAAGGCTGTCTGACATTGACTTCAACGTCATTCCGGCAACTCCACAACGCAGTTGGTACCAAGCTGTATCGACATTCGTCTCTTCCCTTGGGCCCACCAGCTGCGTTGAGAGGGAGATCTGCTGCATGGACAACAGCTGATTCTCCATACGACCCTACCCAAGCTTCGTAGCTCCACTGGAGAGAACACTCTAGCGTCGTCGTACGGTGTCGGCACAGCACGAGAAATATATTAGACAAATTTGCACCCCGCCCATCCCTCCAATGAGAGAGAGAGAGAGAGAGAGAGAGAGAGAGAGAGAGAGAGAGAGAGACTGGCCATGTTTTAAGAAACATCTGGGCCTCTGCAAACAAAAGTTTTTATTAAAAAAATTAAAACATGTTGTTCAGCCTGGGTTCTAATGCGGGCTTGAGCCCCGGGAATATATCCCCAGTTGTCACACACACACACACACACACACACACACACACACACACCTCTTGTAGGACCTGAATTTAGAGATGGTAGACATCTCACTGCGGTAGCTAAGATGCCGGAGAAGCCTATATCACGTGAATGGAAGGAAGTATCGAATAAAGTGCTAGTAGGGGTTCAGTTAACTCCCTTGAATTATATAAGTCTATTAAAAACGGGTAACACATTAGTTGTACCTTCCGAAGATAGAATGGGATAAAAAAATTTGATTCTCAATTTTCCTAACAGCTGCAAAAGCTTACTGTGGGGTGGGGTGGGGTGGTCAACAAGGGCTGGTTATTATAATTCGAGTAGATAACTCAACACGCAGCCCCGAAGAGTGGAGATTCATGGGTATTAATCATTACATATGAGATGGTAAACATGTTAAGAGAGTTGAGACAAGCGTTTTAAATATGTCCAAACGGAGCTGTATATTTTAATCCAAACTTCTGACTAATCTAGGTAAAAATAATCTTGGCTGAATTCACCTTGTCATTTTACTAGGCAAACTGAAGGATGGAGTCTAACGAATAAAATCTTAATAATGTAAGAGTCGTACAGTAACAAACTCACTTATGCTTAACTAACATCCACATGTGTTCTGGTCAGAGTAGTTCAAATTTTATTTGCATATGATACTAAATTTCGAAAAGTATGCCTGTAATGGCTATCACGGGACTGCCCATTTGGTTTTCTGGAAGGGGCCTTGGGTTTTCTCAAGTTTTGTTATACACCTTTCTCCAGAAGTCAAATCTGGGTTTATACGTGCCAACATGAATGCATGCGCAATCAACGTGGGGTAACTTTTAAGCAATCGACATTAAAACAATGTTTGTTCCAGAAAAAAAATGTTTTACATCTGTTCGCTGTTTATAGAAGAAAAAAAACGTGATTGCATATCATGAGTGAATATTTCAGTAACCTGCCTGTAACATACTAGTAGATATGCGTACAAACTACACCAGATAGGACCAGGATAGCGGATAGGATATGTGGAACCTAGAAAATGTATTGCAGTAGGCCGCATATCAATTACAAATTGTAACAGCGGTGGACCCCCACCCAGATCGTTGTGAGCCTTCGGAAGCGTGTCATACCCAGTCCGCGGTCCTGGTTAGACTTGGAAGGTTGGATGATCCATTTCTGAAAGGTGATGTGGTCGGACAATATTGCCATGTGGTCAGAATTACAGTTTGGACAAATCTACGTGTATTGAGTTGACTCTTCAGAAATATATGCTCAATAAAACATGAAGGCTTACAAATCTCGTGAAGCATATAATTAGTTTCATAGTGGGTAGATGCATTTAGGTCGCTTTACACAGATGATACAGTACTAACTGGCATGAGAGAGAGAGAGAGAGAGAGAGAGAGAGAGAGAGAGAGAGAGAGAGAGAGAGAGAGAGAGAGAGTAAATTGCGTATGGTCACTTCAACGTAGTATTGTATTTTCAGATTTTGGGGTCAACATTCCTTTCTATTTAATTGTTGTTTCTCACAGGCAAGTCAGATTAAGGAATCTGGTTGTATGGAAGGCGCTCAGCTTGAAGAGATTAGTGTTAGGACTAGTTGGCCTGGTGTCAAGATAATCTGACTGGATGGGACATCATACTACATGTCTGCCCCATGATGCACCAGTGCTATACATTGTTTTCAACTTCCACACTGCAGACATCATTGCGATATGACTGGATTTTATATTTTAAAAAAAGCTACGTTACAAATTGAAATCACACACACACACACACACACACACACACACACACACCTGACAGTGAAACACAATCATATCGATGCATAATAAGGTCAACGACTTGATGGTTTACAGATACAAACATAGTAACATGATTGACATTGTTTCTGTATCGCACGTTACTGAAACGCATGGTAGGAAATGAGGATCGTTGTATCAAAAGCTTGATGTCTTCATGGAATGTTGCAATATTGTTTGACTCGATTTACTGATATAACAGAAGATGTATCAAACGATATACATAACATTTAACCAGTAAGCCATAAAGCTGATGAATGTAATCAATAGGGGAAAAATAGTGGACTCCTTATGCTCAATTTTGAGCACTGAGGATAGAAGTTGTTTCCGAATGTCCAAATCACCTCTTCATATAACCATATTATAGACTCATTACAATTGCAAATATTTCAAAATATTAAAATAATTCATTGTATGTTTACCTTAACGCACAACAATGTATTACCCTATTACCGCCAGTAGGTTCATTTATTTCTGTTTTTCCAGCGTGAACAAGAGGATACCGTTTTAAATTGCAGTAAATACAGTATGTATAATTCAGACCCGCCAACCCAGACAAGTCCGTCTCAGAAAGGCATTTTTATTTCTTGCCGTAGGACTTACCTGTTCAATTAGGTGTAATAAAATATCAATAACTGCTATTGTAATGCTGGAAAATGCAATATATATTTCGACGCCTCGACGATAAACATTATGTTCAACTAAAAAGTACACATATTCTATTTACCACTGGTACGGTTGCACAAACTATAGTTCCAAACCCTATGCAGCTCAATGGCTTGTTGCTATCTCTCAACTTTTCATAATTCGTGGAAATTCTTTTTCATTTCACATAACGACGACAATCATATATCACGCCTAGAGACATACTCTTATTGGCACGTGATATCCAATAAAGGAAATTGTGTTCTTTCTTGGCAGCACACTGTCACAGAGCGTCACTATTAATGACGAGGTGTACCTTCTTATTGCCAGAGGCAGCGCAACTTTTGGCAGAGTGTATGCCAGCGTCTGGAATAGAAAAGACATAAGCATCCAGACCAAACTAAAGGGCTACAGGACATTTGTACTCCATACATTACTTTACGCATCCGAAACGTTGACGGTGTACCAACACCACGCCAGGAAGCTGAATCACGTTCACATCACAAGTCTCAGGAAAATCCTCAATATCAAGTGACATGACAAGGTTCCAGACACTGAGGTACTCGTCCTAGCAGGTCTCCTCAGCATACACACCATTCTGATACAGTGCGAGCTACGCTGTGTGGGACATGTTGTACGCATGCCCGACCACGGGCTGCCTAAGAGACTCTTCCATGGCGACCTACAGCAAGAACAGCGCTCCCACGGATGTCAGAAAAAACGCTTCAAAGACAACCTGAAAGCTGCATTAAAAAGATTGAACATAAACCCTGATTCCTGAGAGAAAACAGCGATAGAATCGCTTGGCGTTCCTCTGTGCACAAAGACTCCAAGTTGCGCCAATCTATCAGGACAGCAGCTGAAGAGGCAAGCGAGAAAAGCACATGCCATCAATCATCGTGGAGATGTCCCACTCATCCCCTGTCCCTTATAAAAACGAACATTCCGTGCTCGCATGATGACCCACAGAACATAACCAGCTCATCCACCCCTCGGATGACTAGATATGTCCTCCTTGCAACCTACTAAACAGCTCATCCATCCCTCGGATGACAAGAGGTCCTCTCTGAAACCTACTAACTAGCTCATCCACCCCTCGGATGACTAGAGAGGTCCTCGTTGAAACCTACTAACGAACAACAGAACGGCAAATTTTATAACTTCTTAAGAGTTAATATTTCAGTCCGTTACAGAATCGGAAAATCCCATTGGTTTATATGCATCGTACAAGAACTCGCCATTTAGGTCTTTCCGAAAGCCTTTCAGAGTTGAATGACGAATCACGTGATTATTCAAGTGGTGCAGACATGGCTCGTTTGTGTCTCTTGGTTAAGCGATTTTAAGAAGCACACGAATAGACTTGGTACAGAAAAGAACTATTTCACTGATGTGTTAATTTTATGACAAAATGTTTCCAATGAGTGAACACACGACGGTCAACACAAGGAAACGTCCTGGAGAAAAAACATTCAAATGTGGTACATGTTACAAAATGTTCTGTACAAGTGCAAAATTAAGGGTTCACACAGGGGTGCATACTGGAGAAAAACCATTTAAATGTAAAGAATGTGATGAAATGTTTCAGTATAGTTCACGCTTGAACGTGCACATGCGAATGCATACTGGGGAAAAACCATATAAATGTGAAGTTTGTAGTAAACTGTTTAAGCAGAATGGTGCTCTAAAGGTGCACATGAGAATTCATACTGGAGAAAAACCGTTTAAGTGTGGAGTATGTGATGGAATGTTGAAACATAGCACACACTTAAAAGTTCACATGAGGACACATACCGAAGAAAAACCATTCAAGTGTGAAATATGTGATAAATTGTTTAAACATAAAGTTAGTGTCGAGAAGCACTCTCGGTTACATACTGGAGAAAGGCCATTCAGATGTGAGGTTTGCAATCGATTCTTTAATCAGAGTTACATTTTGAAGAATCACATGAAAGTTCATACCGGAGAAAGGCCATTCAAATGTGACATTTGTTCAAAAATGTTCAGTCAAAGCTATTCAGTGAAGATTCACATGCGAATGCATAGTGGTGAAAAGCCATTCAAATGTGAAGTTTGTGATAAACCTTTTAGTCATCGAGGTAGTTTAAAAAGGCACATGACGATACATACTGGCGAAGTGCCACACAAATGTGAAGTTTGTGATCAAGTGTTTAGTCAGAGCTATGTCTTAAAGACACATTTTTTAAGAAAACACAGTGGAGATAAACATTAAAGTCAATGTGTAGTTTTGTATGTGTTGATTTTAAAAGGAGTAGCTTTAAAAATTTAGCATAGTCAAGGTGCAGACAAAAATGAACCTGTTTACAACAAGCTTTACAACAAGCTATGACTCGCAGAAGCATATGAGAAGACCCAATGGACAAACAAACATAGAAGTCAATTTTAAGTTAGTAGTTTGAATAAACACAATTTGAATGAGGATCTATATTGTTATTGGAGAGGGGAAAAAAGGCTAAACTACGTATAAAATCCATGATGAACAGTTTACTGAGAATTGTCGTTTGTTAGTACACAAGTTTGCAGCTATTTGTGTGTGTGTGTGTGTGTGAGAGAGAGAGAGAGAGAGAGAGAGAGAGAGAGAGAGAGAATCAAATTTCAAAATAATTAGATGTTTTTAAAGATAGGAACAAAGGAGACATTTATATTTTGTGATAAATATTATATAAATGTTGTACTTTTAAAAGAATAAATTCTTTGTGAGCAGAATACATTATCAAAAGACTGCTCCACATATCTGATGCTGCTTTAATTTTGGTATCTCATGAATGCATCTAAATTTTAAGTGTATCATGCATGCTTTTAAAATTTTGGTTTATTTTTACTAATACATTTTTAATATTTATTCCTTTTTTAGTGATGTTTACATGGTATTTAGTCTTATACTGGTGTGAACTTTTACTTTTAATGATTCCTCCACTTTCCCAAGGTCGGTATGAATAGTTAATTACTAGTTAAATCAAGGTCAGTATAGTTAGATATTTAACAGTTTCCCATGAAAAGGGTGTTTATAGTCCCTTGGGAATAGTTGGCCCTTTTCTTGACTACTGGTATCATGGTATTGGGTTCTTATGCTAGATATGTATGTACAGTAAAGTCAGTGTTTTAGCTAGATGTTTATGTACAGTAAAGTCAGGGTTGTTTTAGCTAGATATTTATGTACAGTAAAGTCAGTGTTTTAGCTAGATGTTTATGTACAGTAAAATCAGTGTTGTTTTAGCTAGATATGTATGTAAAATAAAGTCATTGTTTTAGCTAGATATTTATGTACAGTAAGGTCAGTGTTTTAGCCTGATATTTATGTAAAATAAGATTAGTGTTTTAGCTAGATGTGGATGTAAATAGCTGTGATGTTGCCTATTTCTTAGAATATTTTATATACAATGACAAGATCTAGGATCAATACATGAATGTGGTTTTATTCCATAAAGACTGCATTCATAATTGTATTATTCACATCCTTGTTTTATGATAGAAAAAAATATACCTTTGTTATTTAAAAGTTTCCCATTCCTTCAGTACAAGTTCCCTTCTTCCCTTTCCTCTGCAATAAATTCTAGCTTGAATTCTGAACTAATCACAAATATGGGTCACTTATCCAGTATTTTGCAAAGTTATATGACAGTGCTTAGTTCTATCTATCAGATTGCTTAGTTATATTAACCAGTACATGTATTCTGCAAAGTTATAAACACTGCTTAGTTATATTAACCAGTATTCTGCAAAGTTATAAACACTGCTTAGTTATATTAACCAGTATTCTGCGAAGTTATATGAGATTGCTTTGTTATATGAATACCAGATCTTTGTGGCTAAGTAATGGGAGAACAACCAAATTATCATTTGGCCTTTTTAATAACAAAGATCGTTTTATCATGTAATCATGCAGTGTCAAGAAATATGTGTATCTTTTCATTTTGAAACATATATATGATCTCCTTTCAAAAGCTGAGTTTCAGGATGAGGGGTTTTGGACTTTTCACTTATTTCACTTATGGGACTCGGGACTTCCCCAGGCTGTTTCTGGAAGTCCCCTGCATACAATCATGAGTCCCTCACTTTCAAATAGAGATACAATTTTTTTTTAAAAGAAACACATTTAAGTAAAAGGAGGATTTTAGTTTTAGCCATTTAGCAGAGTAGAACAGCATGAATTTGTGCAATCTATGGGTACTGAGAATCAAGTAATGTAATCTATGGGTACTGAGAATCAAGTAATGTATCATGAATCAAATGGAACTTTTGTTTAATTTGATTTATTTTCTCCTATTTTTTGGCATTAGTTTCTTTTTTATCAAACTCCATTAAAATGAAAACTGACTAACTTTTACAAGTAAAAGTGTTGTTGTGTTCTCTGTATATATATATATATATATATATACAGAGAATATATATATATATATATATAAATGGGAGTCAAATTATATAATAGCTTTGCTAGAAATGCGATTATTGTTGCTGGCATTTGGAACAATGCAGTGACTTTTGTTGTGATCCTTGCTTATGAAACATCGTGTTACTCTTGCAAAAGCCTGCATGAATACTAATGGCAAATCGAAAACATACGAAACTGAAGAGACTATATCAGTGAGCCTCATATATGCACCCGATCAACGTGGAGGGGTGAAATACAATGTTAGCCATTTGGTCCTTTTTTCATCAATACTGGATTCTATTTGTCTTTAAAGCATCGTATTTGCAAAGTAGAAAATTGAAAACAAAACTGAATCGTATCTTAGTTCCAGGGACTATCAAAACTATTTATAATTTACATTCATCTTGTCTGATTGGGCAAGTACTTCGACTTAGAAAGTTTATTAAAATGAACTATCAGGAGAAATAAATTCATCTTTGCACAGATTGATTTCACCATCCACTTGCCTGAAATGTCAAGAGAGTGAAAAGTTACCTTGTAGGGAAGCACAAGTGTGGTGAAGAAATTTTCGTGACTTATGCAGTGCTGAGGTGATATAAAACTGTCTTTAAGAATTAAAATTTTCGTTTAATTTGCAGGTGAGTTAATGGAAGAAGAAAGAGATTGACTTTACAATTAAAGAGGAGGCTGACACAGATTCCTAATCTTAATCTAATCTAATCTTAATTAAATCTAGAAAATAAATAAACATTGCATATGTTGTATTGTTTCTTTTTCTCATAATGTCTTAATCATCGGTCAATAAATTCGAGGGTTTCCTTATCAACCAGGGACCAGGTGTTGACATATCTACATTTATTCTACATGCTGATACGTTATTTAGTTTAATCCTCATTGGGGTACGTCCTCCCGCTTACTTTTGTCAACTCATACACCAACTTTAAATATAACAGAATCCCCGCTTTAAAGCCTCTTAGCTATCTGACGAGGATTTCATCCAATCAACAATAAGCAACCTTTGCATATAAAACAGGTTAGAACAACTGCACAGAAGCTGATTGCTTACTTCAGAATGGATGTAGGTATTTTTCCTTGCTATTTGATATGAGATTCTTATTCAGTGTATCTGAACAGATAAATACAAGTTATATTAGGACAGAATTGTTAGTAAAAGTAATAAGATTGACATTTTCTCTAAATTGCATTAAAGTAATTTTTCACTAATTATAATTAAAGTAATTTTCTACTAAAATAATTTCATTTATTTCTATATCACAACTATATACTATTTGTATTAATATCTAAAATGCAGAAATTATACAAATGAATGAAGTTGGCAAGCTTGAATGGAAAGTGTAATTTTATATGCATTTCATGTATTTTAAATATAAAGTTTTATAGATGTATTTATGTATGTATATTGATTATTTAAATAAAGTTCCTTCATTCTGAAAAGACTCGCCTCTCTAATTACAGATTTCCGTACCTCATTTCCCAGACGTAGCTGTGTTTCGTCATGTGTAAAATTTGGAAATTAGCACGATCAAGGGTTTATGAGATACATCCATCTCATAAAAGATACACAGAGCCAGCCTTAGGACGATTCGACCAATTTGGCCTAAGTGGGCCCCATTCAGTAACATTTAAAAATGAAAACAAATATGTACAAAAAAAGTAATTTTAAAGCAACAGAAGAAAATTTTAAGTTTAATATCATATAAAACTTTTTGAAAACTTTATATCGAAATGCCGTTTTATAGGATACCCGCAAAATGATCCAAATCAGGCCACGCATTTGCTAAGGCTGTTCCTGTTGATACAGATGTTCAATCTCTGATTCCATATCAAACTCTTAATATTTCCATATCAAACATGTAACTACATTTACAACTGAAATTTTTCAACAATAGTCCACTTATAAAATATAGGGAATTATTTATTGCCCTACACTTTTAAATCATTCAGAAATTTCATGACAGATTTCTAATATGGTGTGTGTGAGCACTGCCACTGAAATCTTGTCTTAAAAGTTTTAAAAATCCAGATAATGTAAGAAAGACAATGGGATTAATGTCAAAATACAAGCCAAGGTTAGAAAAGCACAAACATCACAGAAAAATGTACCCCTTGTTTAACAAGATATTTATCTTTTTGTCTACCTGTTTAATTTAATGATAGTTTTGTACCATAAGCCAACTGATCTTAGTACATACAATAATTCTATAAAGAGCTAATAAAAGGGCAATAACTCTGACTATATAATTTGAACTTTTCCTTGATGTCACAAAGTGCCTAATTTTAGGTGCAACTATAAATTTTAAAAAAAAAAGACTTAAATAGAATTATCAATAACATTTTGTCTTAACTATGCTACCATTAATCTCCTCCTTCCCAGCTGCAAGAATGATGACACAGAATAACAGACTTATCCAAAGGTATCCAAAATTCATTTTCCAACTTCAGTTTTAAAATAATGGTCTGAGAATATTTTAAAATATTTTTTAAAGGATAAACTTAAGAGGAAGAATTTTTAATTGCACCATTAATATTACTAAGTAGTCAAAGTTCTTCAGTTAAAGTTCAAGATAAATTTAGATGCATTACAGATATTTAGACTGCAATGTACATTTAGGTGAATTACATCTTGTTACAGTTTTGTTAGACGTTTTTAATCACTGGGGCGTATGAGTAAAGTGTATGATTCTTGCTATACTACAGCAGAGAAAAAGTGAGAAGAAATGAAATGATTATGTTTAAAAATTCTTAATATTCAAATAAATATCACAAATCTAGTCTGTCTGTTAGAAAGATACAGAATCTTTTTTTTTCTTACGAATATATGCTTAAATTATCACTTTTAATTTCAGTGCCTCAATAATTTCTTGTATTAAATGAAAACAAAATAGTATTTTAAACTAATGAGCTTCATATATAAAGAAGAATTAATTTATATATGGTTAGTCTGTGAAATTGTCTTGGAAGTAGAGTGTGTATTGTTGTTGTTGATGTAGGGTTTAACGACATTTTTCAGCACACAATAGGCTATACATGGCGACCAGTATTAATGGTGGAGGAAGAACCCGGGAAAACCCCTAGAAAGAACCACCAACCCACGTGAAGCTACTGGCAAGCTTTCTCACATATCCACATTGGCCGAATCTGAGACTCGAACCCATGCAGACAGAGATGAGACAGCAGTGATTTGTAATGAAGCGTGCTTTAGACCACTCAGCCACTCAGGGCTCCAAAGTGTTTATTGAGTAAGCAGAGTGCGTATTGAGTAAGTAGAGTGTGTTTATTGAGTAAGTATAAAAAAACTAACTCATCTAAACAACAACCAGGTTTTCTTTCTCTGGGAGAAGAGTGAGGCACATAAGCCTTGACCCAAAAAGATTGGAAACAACAAAGACAATGTTCACTTATTTCATATTTGTATTTCTTGTTACAAGTATGAACACTATTCCACATTCTAATGTGTATTCTTAAATTAAAGGTCTTCATAAACAAGTTTTAAAATTGAAAACATAAACTGCATTCCAAACATTTGTGGCCACTGAATTATGTCCAGTGTATTGTCAAATTAATGATATGGAAAATAAATTTCCGACATACTTTCCATCACTAAATATATAGACTTGTATTTATACTTTCCGTCACTAAGTATATAGACTTGTATTTTTACTTTCCAACACTATGTATACAGCAAATCAGATATGCACCAAACAAATTTCTAAATCATTTCTATGGTTTTTCACCAATCTGAATATTCAAGTAATTTCTTGACATCATAGTAAACTATTTTCCACAAATTTTAAACTGGTATTTTTTGTAAACATAATTCATCAGTCTTACCATATGCAAAATATTGCTAGAAAATTTTTGTCATGTGGATGTTTTGTCACTTGTACATATTATGTTTCTTGTTAGTTTACTGTTCCCATCAATTAATTTACATTTTCATGTTTGTTTGGGTTTTCATCTATGTGGACTATAGAGTGTATGGCCAATTCCGAGCTCTGTTTAAATAATTTACCACATATTTCACATTTAAAGAGTTTGTTAAGAGCATGTATCTTCAAATGCGTAGTCAAACTAGAATTCTGGCTAAACACTTTCCCACATGTATCACACTTGAATTGTTTGTCCCCAGCGTGGACCTTCTTATGCTTCGACAAATTACTCTTTCGGCTAAAATCTTTTCCACATGTTTCACAATTATATGGTTTATCACCAGTGTGTGTCTTCGTGTGTGCATATAGATTTGACTTCTGGCTGAAAAATTTCCCACATATTTCGCATCTGAAGGGTTTATTTCCAGTGTGTATCCTCATGTGTGTTGACAAATCGGAGCTATGAATAAACGATTTCCCGCATGATCCACATTTGTATGGCTTGCCGTCAGTGTGTAATTTGTAATGTTTTGACAATGTATTACTCTGTCTAAACGCTTTCCCACATATTTCACATCTGTATGGCGTATCACCAGTGTGTATGTTCAAGTGTTCCAACAAGTTCTTGTTCAGACAAAAGAATTTTCCACATGCCTCACATTTGTATGTCTTGTCGCCAGTGTGTATCCTAACGTGCAGGGACAAACTTGAATCACGAGAAAAAACTTTCTCGCATATATCACATTTGAATGGCTTGTTACCAGTGTGGCTCCTCATGTGTACATCCACGTAAGACCTGCTGCTGAACATTTTCCCACATATATCACACTTGTATGGTTTGTCACCAGTGTGTATTCTCATATGTTTTGTCAAGTGACTCCTCCGGCTAAAACGTTTGCCACATGTTTCACATTTGTATGGTTTATCACCAGTATGTATCCGAACATGCATTGTCAAACTCGAGTTATGTCGAAAAACTTTGCCACATATTTCACACTTGTATGGCTTGTCTCCAGTGTGTATCCTCAAGTGCACAGCCAAAAGCTGCTTCCGGTTAAATAATTTATCACATACTTCACATTTGAAGACTTTGTCGCCAGTGCTAATGCATTGTGTTGCTTCCATTGTATTAAACAACCCGACTATGAACGATATATAATTCACATACGTACGGTCTGTGATAGTGGAGTAGGGTTATGTAAATCACATCCGCGATAGGAACCAAAATATCTGATCAGAACCACTTGACATTTGCGCTGGGAACCAATGGCCATACATAAAACGCGCATCGAAGCAATATGGAGTCCGGTATTTATGACATTTTTTCATGATTATTATTATTATTATTATTATTATTATTATTATTATTATTATTATTATTATTAATGTTGTTGTTGTTTTTTGTTGTTGTTCATTACCACATTAAAGATATCATCATTGCCCAATTATTGATATAGCATAACTATTGGCAGCTTGTTATTGATGTAGGCCCCTTAATCATATTTAAAGATATCATATTTAACATTTAAGAAAATGCCCGTTACTTTTTTACTGGTTTTCCTTAATGAAATTGAAAATCTTCAGATAAACTTACCTCGGCTCAACTGCAATCAGTTTAGAATCTGGGAAACACTGGCAGAAAATCTACTAATTACTGAATGAGAAGTGAATATAGAATTTAATTCACACTGACGAAAACCTTGTAGATTTATGTTTTCATTTCACATTACTTTTAAATTTACATTGTATTTCATCTTCTCGCTTTTCACAATATAGCAGAATGTCATCATCATCATCATCATCATCATCATCATCATCATCATCATCATCATCATCAACAACAACAACAACAATATGGCAGTAATTTATTACATCATGTTGTGTCTTCATGTATATTTTATTTTATTGGTTATTCTCCATATAAATCCTTCATAAGACAGGTGGCTAGGTTGGCATTCATATGATCCAATATTGTAACGCTTTCGTTTCCTAATTCTGATATATATATATATATATATATATATATATATATATATATATATATATATATATATATATATATATATATATATATATGTGTGTGTGTGTGTGTGTGTGTGTGTGTGTGTGTGTGTGTGTGTTCTGCAGTTTAAAAAAATAGTTATTAGTAAGTGTTTATACTGATATCTCTGAGAAAAGTGATATTTATCAAAATCTACAAATTACTTGAAGGTTTTAATTGGATTCATATTTTTTGTGTGGATAATAGTACTGAACGTCTTAAAAGTTGAGAAAATAAAAGCTGTACATTAGAAGAAAACTAAATCAAATATTACCATCGTTATAAACATGAGTATTAGTAATGGTTGTAGTTCTCATGGACTGACTCGGAATTCTTTTTATAGGATTAAGTTTCGCAAAATGTTCTTTTCTTATGATGTTCATAATTTAGTTTTACATTCCAAATTGTGCTAGTTCCAGCTGAAACTAACCCTCTCACCCCACCCTCCTCTTTGTGAACCCATTACTTGTATTTTCATTAGTATTTAGTTATACGGTTTAATTTGAAATGGCCAATGGAGCATTGTACTCAATTATTACCATGTGTACTCACTGGTAAGGCTAGTGATACTTGCCTTTCAATGCCAGTTCATTAGCTTGGTGACTATGATGCGGTCAAAAAATATATCTAACTGGGTTGTGAGTTTGTCCTTGATGCTTATCGGCAGTATTTCAGAAACTATAAAAGGAAAAGCTGGATAAACTCATGTCGAATTTGTTAGAGAAAGCGAACAGTCATTTGATAGATAATGCGTAGGCAACAAAATTGAAAACGATTATGAAAGTCTCAAACAACTTGTATTACTTGAAGAGTTCAAAAACTGCGTCCATCGTGACATGACATCTTGATGAGCATCAGATAGAGACCTTTAACCTTTGACCTGCTAGAGCTGCTGATAAGTATTATTTAACCCATTAAGTTTCTTTTGTAATTAAGACATTTACTCAACAGTCTTCTGAGACGAAAGTATTTCAGTAAAGTATTGAAAGATATAGGCAGGTTAAACATGCAATTAGTTTAGTTGTATCTGTCCCAATCAGTGAAGGTTTAAATGAAGGAAAATCATCGGATTCTATTAACATTGGAGTGATAAATCTTCGGAATTCAGACATTATGAAAGATCTGGTCCAAAATCTTTTACATTTGCAAAAGCAAGAAAGAAATGAATTCAAACAGTTATTAACTGAATATTAATACTTATTTTCAGATGTTCCAACAAGGACGAACAAAATGTTCCATGACGTTGAAATTTTAGATTCGAAACCTGTGAAAGAACATCCACACATGATGGACCCTCTTAGATAGGAATACTTCAAACAAGAAATTCAGAATTTGCCGCAGAATGATTTCATAGAGACCATTTGAAGCTATAGCAGTTCACCGTGCATACTTGTTGCGAAACCAGACAAAACATTCCATATATGCACTGATTATATGAAAGTGAATACTGTGACAAAGATAGATTCATTTCCATTACCAAAAAAGTCGATGACTGAAATATTAAGTGTATCACTAAATGTGACCTTCTGAAAGGATTTTGGCAAATTCCACTAACAGAAAGAGCAAAGTAAATTTCGGCATTTGTGACTCCGGATGGACTTTACCATATAAAGTAATGCCATTCGGGATGCAAGTGTCTCCAAGTACTTTTCAACGTCTTATGAATATGATCACCTCCGGTCTAGACAACTGTGATCCTTAAATCACTACAACGACACCTGGAAAGAAAATACGAAATTGTTTGACCAACAAACCAATATAAATTTGACAATTCATTTATCTAAAAGTGCGTTCTGCCGTGATTGGGTAACCTTTCTAGGATATATCGTGTGTATAAATGTATTATTTCATGTTATATTGTTTATAATTCATTCGAGTACTTCTTATGTTTTTATTAAACCTCTTATATAATTAATCGATGGAAAAAGACAGCTTTATCATTTAAACCTTCCTTTTCCTTTATGGGGGAGTGTAACGTATATCTGATTTAATTTATATTTAGCTTAATTTGATTGTTTGTTTGACATTTTTAAATTGATTTATTCTATTACTTGCTATTATAATATAATCTTGTTTTATATTTTAAAAAAAATAAAATTAGTTTGTTGGTATTTTAATAAAAATAAAATTAGTTTGTTGGTATTTTAAAAAAATAAAATTAGTTTGTTGGTATTTTAAAAAAAATAAAATTAGTTTGACCTGACTGCTTTGTCATAAACACACAATAATATTGTTTAGTATCTGTATGTCGACCTAGTCCCTGACCTTGATTGAAATCAAGTAAACAATTTATTTTTAATTATTATTCATTCGCAATGAAAGATTGATAAGAGTGAAATCGAGACTTTATTCTAATACGTGATCCTAGACTTGCCAATAGTTTTACCTTGATTAAGAAATCACTAGTGAAGTAAACAACTTTTTTTATTCTTGAAAAATGATCGGTTTTTATCTAGGTCGTGTTAGGGGAACGTGAGGGAAACATGATCACGTCACCCTCATACGGGTACCTGTTTTGCGTGTTAAATTACTGTATGAACCATGTTTTAGAGAAATAATTTCAGTCGGGCTTAAAAACACTTGATGTCAGATTGTTCTCTTCTGTTGCAGCCAATTTTCGAGTTATATCTTAAATTTTCATAAGATTATTTGGATTTTAAGAGATTGATTTGTTTTTCAGGAAATATTTGAGTGCTTGTACAGAATTCAAACATTTCCTTAAATTTTATTATAACTTTAAACACCAGAGTGTTATTTCTTGTTGTTCTGCAAGGAACTGTAGACAACAACATAGAACATGATAAAGCTTATGACAAATAGTGGCAAACAAATCTTGGCATGCATCATATACTTAAATTGGAAAAGGGACAGGTTGACCTTGACATTATCAAATATTTGTTGTGTATGCCACTAGTATAGATCACTTCTAATTATATATGAAATGATTTTAGCTAGTTTACATTTTGATTATCACAGGAATTTAAAATTGTACCACAAGCATTTATTTACTTCACTCTGTATTTTGCTACATATGGTTACTTGAACTCCTAAACAAATAACCCTATATGATTATATCAGTAAGTATAGTGACTACTATATATAAGGCGGCCATATAAATCAGGTGGCCTTTGTATTCTCATTGGTATCTGTGCATGGTTTTCCTTATCAAATGATATTGGGATGGGGTGGTGAGTAGCAACGAAACGTAAAGCAGTTTAAACATACATTCTTTGGTAAAATAATCCTTCAATAGAAGAATGCATTTTGTAAGTTATGCAAACTACTTCTCACTTGTATATATTAGAGTCTTTGCCAAGTACCAAACATTTTTCAATATGTATCAATACTTGTTTTGCAAGGTATAAATAAACAATCACCCTCATTCTTGTCTGCCTTGTCTAAACTATGTGCAGAGTTTGGTCAGCTCTGTTCTCAGGCTGCACTGCATATCTTCTTCCTCTTCCCACTCTGGTTCTTGCTCCACGCCTCATCCTTCCTCTCCATCTCCCTCTTAAAGGTAGCTCCGGACTTGAGCTTGAAAGTGAGCTGATTTTAGTCTAGGTAATAACAAAGTTTCTACATTTGAGTTTATCATTTGGTGGGTATCTTCTGTATTACATGTTATAATTACTACCTTAGTCCAGTTGTCTCTGTAGTGAATTTTGATATGTAAAATTAATTTCATAATTATACAAGCAATATATTCATACTTACTTATCAAACTGATAGGAATATAGTGCAGTTTGAGAATCAGAAAAAATTAATACATGAGAGTTTGAGAATCAGAAAAAATTAATACATGAGAGTTTGAGATTTGATGGATTTTTTCTGTGCTGGATCAGGTCATTATTTTTCTTTCCAAAATTCCTAGATGGGCACCAAAGCTAAATCTCTGTGTATATTTACCCAGGGTGCATAATACCCTATAAACATGTGCAAGGATAAAACCAGTCTATCCCCTAGGGGTACAAGTCTGAGAGACAAACATCTTCGTGTCAAAACTGAGTTATAAAAAAGAACTTTGGTATCAAAACGGAGGATCAAATTAAAAAGTTAAGGGTCTCTGAAGCGCTATTGAAGGTAAAGGTAAACACTGAAAACGGTGGTCAAACTTTAAGTGACAATGTGACTGTACATTTGTACGTGTATATATTTTTAATGATCTGACCCGGATTCCATACTCCAGTCGCAAATTTTAATAAAACTTATTTATAACCTTATTTATGTAAGTTATAACTTGGAGAAGCATACCACGAACTCGTTTCCGCTTAGTTTGAAACGCCAGAAAGATAAGTGTTAAGGTTCACTAGTGAGAATCTGGTTAGAATTTATACATTGAATAATCCAATTACTAAGTTGTTAGCATTTTTAAATTTGCAAGATGCTTTTCGTTTATAAAATGGAGAGGGGGGAGGGGTATGTGCGGGAGTACTATATCGAGTATTTTTGCAATACTGTACAAAGCACATCGATTAAAAAAATTCTCGTACCATAAAAAAACTATTTAAATATAACCATAAGATTAGTTCAAAATAAATTTCAACGTTTCCTCTTAAAACTAAAAGTAGGAAGGAAACGATAAGGAGAAAAGAACGAGATCTAAGAAGATCATACTCACTGTTTTTGACATTTTGTGGCTTCTGGTAGCGTGGTTGTGTTTTACGTCATCAGCATCAGATATAATTATGCAAATTTAGGTCAGCGGAATGATGTATGTTATTCGTTTGGGATCCGAGCACGATTTCAAAATGGAGACTGTCAGATTCTCGCGGGTCATAATCGTTACTCGTACAATATTGTACACGCCCCACCTGTCAAAGGGTAAGTGTTACGTCCCACTTTGTCAAGGGGTATTGCACAACATATAATAATAATGCTATAACCCACTCCCCTCTGATACTCGTTGTCTAAGAGATGACCGCCCACGGTATAATTGCCCGGTTCGAGTAAAAGAATGTATATGGTAACCTGAGCGGGTATATCCGAGCCCCCGTAAAGATAAATAAACAATTTAATCAAGTACATACACAATGAAATTCCCTTTCATTAGGAATACACGCGGTTTAGAAATAAAGTTTCACCGAATTACAAATAGATTTGAAATAGAATTAAGCTAATTAGCCGTTCTATTACTGATATTTAAAAATCATCATAGGATCGAGTCACAATCGAAGTCAATGCTTTTGTTCAATCCAATGTTGTTCTAGAAGCTACTGTCTCTCGAGATACTTTTCCCTCGTGGGTGTTCCGCTTGAACTCAGACTTGTCCACTGTATCAATGTAAACACTTTTCAATTCTCTTTTTCCACGTGTGCGTCTCTATTTCCGTCTTCACCTCTTCCCAAAAAAGCTATTTTCTTCCTTTCAAAAGAAAATTAAAACAACCTAAGTCTCTCGTTACATTGGTAATAGTCGAGATTGTCCGTTATTCCTGGTTCGAACCATCAGATATTACTATCAGTGATAACAATTTTACGGCTAGTAATTAACTACACATGTCCTCAAATAAATGTAGTTTAACCATTTGTTAATTCGTTTGCCTTGACCTAATACATTAACGTCTTGCAAAGCGAGTCGTTGAATTATACACTGTCGCGAAATTATCTATGACATCAAAATTCGGTGAATTCACATGTATTCTTGTAAATAATTAATTAAGGTAATACATTAAATTCTTAGAACACAATCATTATTCAAACAATATGATAAATTCAAGAATTAACGTAACACTTTCTATCCATATTCAACATAGTGTTTTTACGACATAAAATAACACTACGTTATTCTTAGCTAAGAATTAAGGTAAGTATTCTAATTCATAATTCAAAAGCACATTATTATTACATTAATGTATCAAATGAAACTAATCATGCAAATGTCATCAAATCATGTAGACCTGTAAACGAAGCAAACATTATATCAATTATATCACACTAAACGTGGAATTGAGATAATACCTTGTTTCTGGCTTTTTTTCCCCCTGGTCGGTTCTTAACGTACGAATGTATTTCTCTCAAATAACATTCGGAGTCTTCATAAAAAATAATAATAACTCGACACCTGTTCCTCTCGTGCATAGAATCTTTTTAAAGACTAAATTCTAATCTAGCTAGTCCGATATTATGTTCTAAAGATTTCTCGTGTAAAACACACCACTTATTCAACCGTGACCAATCAGAATCAAATGTATTTTCTCCCGCTTCCCTCCAAAAGACGCTTACGTCATGGTCAATATGACAGGCTTTGGTTTTAAGTAACAGAATATCTGTTTTCACTCAATTCTGACATTTTCGTGATAAAATGAAACTTTACAAGGACTAATGGTTTATTTATAGATCGACCGAACATTTGGCACTTTACAGAGACGATAGATTCGTTACGCTTCGTACGAAGATTTCAGAGAGCTCGTATTTCATAAAAGAACCTCTACGTACTTGATATTACCCTAGAATTGCCTTTTAAATAGTATTTAATCAGTTGATATACATAAATGTCCAAACATTTTTGTATGCAAATTCACCCTCAGCTGCACTATTGTGCTTTTAAAGTCAGAGGACATGAACTTCAACCACTGGAACAGTTCAAATATCTTTGTTCTATAATCGCAGAAAAGGGATCAATAGCAGATATTTTGTCACGAGCAGCAAAAACAACGGCAGCTATGTTAAAGCTAAGACCCATCTGGAGAGAAAAGAATATCTGTCTGAAAACTAAAATCATACTATTGAGAGCACTAGTCATCTCAGTCTTTGTGTATTCATGTGAGACCTGGACCCTGGCATCAGAATTACAACGAAGAATCTAGGCAACGAGATGCTACATAACCATCCTTGGCATCTCTTACATGGACCATATCACAAATGAAGAAGTGCGAAACATCAACAGGCACAAAGTAGGCCATTATGAAGACCTCCTCACCACTGTCAAAAAGAGAAAGTTGAAATGTTATGGCTAAGTCACTAGAGCCAACAATCTATCCACAACAGTACTGCAGGGTAGTGTCCAGGGCGGCAGAAGGAGAGGTAGACAGAGAACAAAAAGTAGACTGACATCATCACAGAATGGATCAGGAAATGTTTTTGCGGAGACACAGGCATTGGCACATGATCGAGACAAGTGGAGCGAACTGGTCAGATATTCAGCAGCACAGTGCCTCAACGACCACACTAGGTCAAGAGACTGATGATGATGGCGATTCCACAAAAAGATCGGAATGTATCACTTTAATTTGATTGACGGCATTGCATCAAAGATTTGATCATTCCGGTGACCTAGTGGTTAGAGCGTCTGCCTCGGAAGCAGGAGGTCTCGGGTTCGAAAGCCGGTTAAGAGTTATAAAATAGTACCTTACAGCTGCCTTGCTTGATGCTAAGTGACTAATGACTAAAAATTGTTAAGGCTACGTTAAAAAATCCAAACCTCTCTCTCTCTCTCTCTCTCTCTCTCTCTCTCTCTCTCTCTCTCTCTCTCTCTCTCTCTCTCACACACACACACACACACACACACACCCACACCTCTACCTTTTGGAGTAATCTGGCGGCATTTCTCTACTACATAGATTCAAAAGAATAAATCCACGTCCTTCGATGTGACTTTGATTTAAAACTGGAGCTATCATATTAAAGAAACATGTCGTATGTGATTTTCGTACGTGGCCGAGTGGTCTAAAGTGGTCTCCGTTAGCCTACGGATCACTGCCATCTTACCTCGGTCTGCGGGAGTTCGAGTCTCAGATTCGGCCAATGTGGGTATGTGATAAAGCTAGCCAGTAGCTTCTCGTGGGTCGGTGGTTCTTTCCGGGGCTTTCCCGGGTCCTTCCTCCACCTTTAATATTGGCCGCCATGTATAGCCTATCGTGTGCTGAAATATGATGTTAAACCCTACAACAACAACAACCATAACAACAACATTTTCGTACATAGGTACTTAAATTGTCACTGGAATTTATCTGGCATTAGAAATAGTACTTTGACTGGGCCAGTCGGTGTTAAATTAATTTGTAGCTCAGCTAATGAAAATTCGTGTTTCTAAGTAAATTTAAAGGTCAACATTACTACATGATTTATCTGGCAGCCAATTATCTCTTGATTACCTTAATTGGGATGTTTGTTGATAAACATGCCATCACGAGGAATAGTACGATGCATGGCAGGTAAGGATAAAAAAGCGTTGACTCATTTTTTTTTATTATCCTTACGAGGGTTTATCAGCCAATATTAATAATACACGGTGTACACATTCCAGTAAAATAAATCTTAGCCTTAGGTGACCGTTTGATTATTTACACTGTGGTAAACCATATTTAACATGTGAATTGTAGAATACATAAGTCGTTGAATTCAAAACGATGGAAATAATAACAGCCTTCAAATGTGAAATATGTGGAAAATTGTTCAAGCGGAGGCAGCATTTGTCCGTGCACTTGAGGATACACACTGGAGACAAACCATACAAATGTGAATTATGTGGGAACATGTTTGGCCATAACAACAGTTTGTCAATGCACATGAGAATACATACTGGTGATAAACCATATAAATGTGAAACATGTGGGAAAATGTTTAGCCGCAGCAGTCACTTGTCAAGACACACAAGGATACACAATGGTGACAAACGATACAAATGTGAAACATGTGGAAAATCGTTTAGCAGTAAATCTTACGTGGCCAAGCATATGTTGATACACACGGGTAACAAGCCATTCAAATGTGAAATATGCGGGAAGTTGTTTTCTCAGAAATCTAATTTGTCTGTGCACATGAGAATACATACAGGAGATAAAACATTCAATTGCGAAAAATGTGGAAAAGTGTTTAGTCTGAACGCGAATTTGTTGGAACATTTAAAGATACACACTGGTGAGAAACCATACAAATGTGAAAAGTGTGGGAAGGCGTTCAGACAGAGTTCTAAGTTGTCAAAACATGCGCAGTTACACATTGAGGGCAAACCATACAAATGTGGAACATGTGGGAAATTATTTAGCATTGGCTGTCATTTGTCCACACACATGAGGATACACACTGGCATTAAACCCTTCAAATGTGAAACATGTGGGAAAATGTTTGTCCAGAGCAGTAACTTGTCAAAACATAGAATGATACACACTGGAGACAAACCTACAAGTGTGAAACATGTGGGAAACCTTTTAGCCAAAGAAGTCACTTGATAAAACATATGAAGACACACACTGGTTACAAACTGTGCAAGTGTGATACATGTGGGAAAGTGTTTAGCCAGACCGGTCACTTGTCAAAACATATCAGGGTACACACTGGTGACAAACCAAACAAGTGTGAAATGCTGGACATTGCATAGTAGAAACACTGATTTTTCCATACACATGAAGGCATACATTCATAACAAACCCTTCAAAAGTAAAATATGTATCGAATTATTTAGACTGAGCTCTAATAATCCATACACTAAATAGTAATGTGACAATTCCCCCAAAAAGGGAAATGCTGTTGTAAATTAAGTGATATGAATTTTAAGGTGACAAGAATCGTCATAATATGTATAGGTGAGAAACAATGTGTATGTAAAATAGCTATAAAATTGTTTAACCAGACAGCAGATATGATAAAACATTGTGAGTGTTCACAAATTATACCAATATTAAGTTTGTTGAGAACATTTTGTATACTAACTTCAAACATTTTGTACATATTTGTGTGTGTTACTTGTCAAGTTAGGAAAAAAGAAACAAATTTGCCCAAGGCATACTTATATAAACCGCAATTTAAATTATTGTAATTATTAGATTTATATCTTAATATTTATTTAAATGTTTGATTTGGAGTACATTTTGAAAATTCGGCTTTTAAATACTAAAGGTAGCGTTCAACTTTTTACAGCAGGCCATTATGTGAGGGTAGATTGACTTGTACCCGTTTTCATCTGACCATGAGGTCAAGTGTTTATGTCCTAAATATCATTGATGATCATGTGATTTTGTGACATTTTTAAATTCATCTCTTGATATTTTATAGTTTAGTTAAATATTATTATGCATGTCAAATTTCTTGCTATTTGTTTAAGTGGGGTGGGTGGAAGGTGAGCTGATTATGTACAGAACATTGTATTCTGAAGCAAACAAGAAAACAAGGTTTCATACACGCATTTTGTAAAAACTACTTTTTGCCAGGCTTTTAAAAAAGTTGAGTTTCGTGGGAATGTGTGAAATCATGTAATTCATATGTAGATCATGTGTATTTTTGTAAAAGTATTTTTATTTTAAAACTATGATGCATATTATTGAAAATGTATATTTTGTGATTGAATAACTCATCCTGGTCATCTTTGTGTAGAGTTATTTCTCTTAAATGCCTAGGAGTACATTTTTCTGTCCGTGTCATGCTGTCCATGACGATCCAACATTGCTCCCTATGACAGTATGTGGAGCGGCTGGTTTGAGATTTATGGATAAACAAGTGGTCCCATGATATATATAGGCATCCATTGACTGCATTTATAAACTGTACTAGTTCGATGTTGTCAAAGAATGGACACTGTACATTTTGTGGTGAAATATTGACATTTCTGATTATATTTTGCAGGCATATTTCTGTCAGACTTATCATCATAGGTTAAGATTGATGTAAGATATGTACGTTATAAATGTATCCATGAATGTATCTCCATGTATCTGTCTGTCTGTCTGTCTCTCGCACAGCAACACTTGTTTTTTTTTGTGATCATCATATGTTGTAATTCATCAATATTATTATTATATTTTATTAAATTTTTCTATCCATTTTCTGATAATTATCAAATTATTATCCCCAATGCGTTATTTAGCTACTGACACATCTTTTTTGTGCAAACTTAGTCAGACGTATTGGTCCATCAACATGTTTTTGCACAAACTTTGAGATATACATATTTGTCCATCACCATATCTTTGTACAAACTGCTAGATATACACCTTTGTCCGTCAACTCGTCTTTGTACAAACTGTTTGTCAGACGTATTGGTCCATCAACACGTCTATGTACAAACAGTAGACATTACTATTAAAGGTTAAATTGCATTAAAAACTTCAATATTTCTTATAAATCATCAAACGTTCTGTATGTTTCAATATCATTCAAATTAACATCCACCAACATATTGGACTATTGTTACGTGCTTAGGCTCGAATAAGCAGCAACACAGAAAGAGTGAAAACTAACAAGCTTGTATAACTTTAACAATGAATTTATTAAGTACAATTATTTTCATAAAATAAATAAACTTACAATTTTAGAGAATCAAATCCAACATTAATCCAATATAGAATTCACAAAAATAATCCACTAATGGAATTGTAAGAGTCCTGATAAATAAATGTTCTAATAGTTCCAGGTTCGAATCTTGACGATGTAATCCAAAATGGCTGACAATGTCACGTGGTACAGTTCTTGTTTTTAATCATCCAAATGAATATCATAAACATATGTCCTTTTTCCAGATAATTCTTCTTTTCCCGACGAATTGACACAAAGTCCAAAATAATTAAACTCAAACCGATAATACACAACTTAATATTACAATAAGCCCAAAATCTACTAATGTCAGCTTCTAAAATACAGCTATATATATTGTAATTCCCTCGTAAACAAGAGGAATCATGTGATTCTGGAAGGTCATGGAAAAGAAGCTACCTTCTCCAAGTCACGTAATAATGGAATATTCTAGAAGGAAATCATTCACTTCCCACCCTCATTAAAAGTGTTGTCCTTGAAATTGACCAATAATTTTAGAGGCTTGTTGACAATGTCTAAAGTAAGGTCAGGATTTAGGTCAAACAAGCCAAGGTCAAAACTTGTTTACAATCTAAGTCAGCCTATATACAGTTAAAGTGATTAAGCTGAACTTTCTAGAACAATTTCCCAATTAATGGATATTAAACCCTAAATGATAAATTTGGATTTAACAATTAAAAAAAAAAATAATTTAAATCCAATAGCTGTAACACCTTCCCCCATAAAATAAAAAGAAAGGTTTATATGATAAAACTTTCTTTTTATCACAAACCAATTTACATCTGATGTCAAAAGAACTAGTATAAATTACACAATATAATAAATTGTTATACACAGGAAAAACGTCTGCAATTGTGTTATCAAGAAATAGCCTCAACCTTTTAACTTTGTCCATGTCAAAATGTCCTAGGAAAGGCACACAAACACAACAGAACTCACTTTTAGACAAATTAATTGTCAAACATACATTAGTGAGTCTGTTAAAGAATTATCGAATTGTTGCTAGATGTTCTTTCCAGGTGTCGTTGTAGATGATGACGTCACAATTTTCTAGACCAGAGATGATCATTTTTATGAGACGTTGAATTGGACTTTCTTTATATTGATAGAGTCCATTTGGAGTCACAATGTTAAGTTTTCCTTTGCTCTCTCTGTAGTGGAATCTGCCAAAATCCTTTCAGAAGGTCAAAATTTGGTGACGTACTTGGCATTCCCAATTTTATCAATAGAATAGTCAATTCTTGTTAATGGGAATGAATCTGTTTTTGTCACTCTGTTCACCTTCCTATAATCAGTGCACATACGAAAAGTTTTATCTGGTTTTGAAACAAGTATGCATGGTGAACTCCAATCACTTTTACTGGGCTTAATAAAATCATTCTCCAGCAAATACTGAATTTCCTTTTTCAGATATTCCTGTTTGAGTGGACTCATCCTGCATGGAATTCTCAATCTCAACGTCATGAAAATTATGTTTGTCCTTCTAAGAATATCTGGACATAAGTGCTCATATAATACTAACTTTCAGTTAATTTCTTTCTTGCACTTGCAACTGTGAAAGTTTCTGGTCTAGATTTGTTTATAATTTCTGAATTCCAACAATTCATCGCTCCAATGTCAGTAGAATCCGACGATATTTCTTCACCGAGTGGGACAGGCACAACTAAATTAATTACATATTTAACATGGCTATCTCTTTCAAAATACTGGTACTCCTATAATTTATTTAGATCCCAGGAGCACTAACACTATAATTTAACTAACTCATTTTCTTCTTAACTTTGTACTGGCCATAATATCTAATTTGAAGTAAAGTAAGAAGAATGAATAAGAGTAACACAACTCCATTATCAGACTCAAAAGTTCTCTCCCTTGTATTTCTTTCAAACCTTAGCTTCATTTTTAACTTTAATTGATTACTTGACTTGGTCTTAGATAAGGAATCCACACAATCTACCATAATTCCACTGAATGTTTCATCAAACGTAGGAATAGGTTGCAGATGAGCCTTACGTATCTTCTGATTGGGTTTTCCTACCATTTGACAAGCATGACAAGATCTACAATATTTGACAACATTACTTTTGATTTTTGGCCAATAGAAGTGAGTCAAGATCTTGTGATACATTTTATTAATCCCTAAATGACCAGCCAAAGGAGTTTCATGGGCCAGATTAAGTATTTCCTGTCTGTAAGGTTTTGGAACTACTATTTGATAGTTCACTGACCATTCATCACCAGCAGGTACCTCGGGAGGTCTCCATTTTCTCATAAGAATTCCATTTTTAATGAAATAACAGACAGGAACTTCAGTAACTTCAGTCTCATTTATGACCTTTTGAAACAAACAGGAGATCTCAGGATCTTTTTCCTGTTCAGCGACAAGTGACTGTCGTTTATCACCCTGATTAAGAGAATGAGTTATTAAAAGATGATCACTATGATCAATACCTTCTGATTGATCTAAACCAAGAGTAAAAGTGATCTCATCAAAAACCTGACCTATACAAGTGCCAGTTGAAGGAATGCTGATTTCTGTAACATCACTCTCAAAATCATCACCCTGATTAAAATAAAGAGAATGAGTTGTCAAAAGAGGATCACTATGATCAATACTTTCTGATTGATCTAAACCAAGAGTAAAAGTGACCTCATCAAACACCTGACCTTTACAAGCGTCAGTTGAAGGAATACTGGCTTTTTCAACATAAGCCTGACCCACGCAGGTATCAGATAAGGGAATACTGACCTCAACAACATAAGCCTGACCCATGCATGTGTCAACGAAGGGAATACTGCCCTTTTCAACTTCATTCTCAAGAGCTTTCTTTACCATAGCTCTAGTAACTGTACAAGCTTGAAATATATCAGGGATTTCTTTTTTAATTGAATCAACTTTCTGATCCAAATTAGGCTTGTCCGTTACAAGTGGATTAACCACAACCTTGTCTCCAGCTAAGTCGTTGCCTAGCAATAAATCTATTCCCTCAACAGGTAAAACCGAGACTGTTCCGATTGTCACAGGTCCTGACACTAAGTCTGATGACAAATTTACACAATGGAGAGGAACATTAACAACGCCGCACTCTACTCCCTGAATAAGAACACTTTCATTAGAAGAAGACTTCTCAGAAAAAGGCAAAGTACCTGATAATAAAAGACTCTGAGAGGCTCCTGTGTCCCTTAAAATTTTAATAGGGGTGGGATTGGCTAAATCACCCAAGAGTGATATAGAACCCTTCGATATGAATGGTTCATAATTCTCCATATCAAAATCAGACTGGGATTTATTAGACCCAACAATTGTATTGCCTTCAATACATGACTGTGACCTTGACCTCTTGTAAATAAGAGCATTTGGAACAGGTCTATCTTGATTCTGATGTCTATTTTTCAATTTGTAGCAATCAGAAATAACGTGTCCTTTTTTCTTGCAAAAGTTACACGTCGGAAGAGACAAGGATCTAGAATCAAACTTCTCTGAAGTCTGATCTTTGAAAGTTGTGTTAGTTTGAGCTTTAGAAGGGCTTGAATTAGGCGGAAATTCTTTTCTGCCAGAAAATTGTTGAGTAGAAGTCTTGTTAACAAAAGGAACTTTATGTGTCAAAGAATATTCGTCAGCAGCTCGAGCAGCATTTTCCAAGGTTTCAATCTTATGCTCATCAAGGTAAGTTTTAACATCATTATGGACACAGTTTTTGAACTCTTCAATTAATATAATTTGCTTGAGATTTTGATAATCTTGCTCAACTTTCTTGGCTAAACACCATCTATCAAACAACTGCTCTTTTTGTCTAGCAAATTCGACATGAGTTTGTCCAGCTTCTTTTCTGTAATTTCTAAATTTTTGCCTATAAGCTTCAGGAACTAACTCATAACCTCTTAAAATGCATTCTTTAACTACGTCATAATCACCACTTTGCTGAACAGACAGTGAAGTGTAAATCTCACTAGCCTTACCAGTAATTACACATTGTAGTAACTGAGTCCAATTCTCTCTTGGCCACTTTAAATTTTCTGCAACTTTTTCAAAAAGAATAAAATATTTGTCTACTTCTTTTTCTTTGAAAGGGGGCACTAATCTAATATTCCTTGCTAAATCAAAATTTTGATTTGAAGTATGATGGTGATTCTCACTTGCCAGCTCTAATTCTTTCATTTTACACTGATATTCCCTTTCTTACTTCTCTCGCTCTCGTTCAATTTGTTTTTCTTGTAACCTTTCCTGTAATTCCAGTTTCTTAAACTCTAATTCAGATTGTAATTGTCTTTCTTTCTCCCTTTCTTGTCTCTCTCTCTCTCCTCTTTTCTCTATCAATCAGCATCTGCTTTTTTTGTTATTCAATTTGTTACTCTTTCTCCCTTTGCTGAAACTCCATCTTCTTTAACTCTAATTCCATCTGGAATTTTAATTCTAATTCCTTTAGTTTAATGTCAGAGTCTGATGCAGACTTATTGACTGGAATCAAAGCACTTTGTTCCAAAACATCCTGTTCTACCAAATACTGGACCAAAATCTTTTTGATATCTTGTTTCGTTAAAGAAGCCTTCACTTCGGAAAGATCGTATTTCCTGGCAAGTTGAACCAACTCATCTTTTTTGAAAAGATCTAATTGCTCCTGGGTAGGATTAGAAAGAAATATTTCTACCTTAGATGTCATTTTGAAACAAGCGTGTTAGCCTCACTAAAGATTTGAAATTTTCAAAAACTAGGGGAAATTCAAATTTAAATTCAAATTTATCTCAAATCTCAATCTCAATCGCAATCTCAATCTCAATTCCGAGACGATAGCCACCAATTCTATGTTACGTGCTTAGGCTCGAATAAGCAGAACACAGAAAGAGTGAAAACTAACAAGCTTGTATAACTTTAACAATGAATTTATTAAGTACAATTATTTTCATAAAATAAATAAACTTACAATTTTAGAGAATCAAATCCAACATTAATCCAATATAGAATTCACAAAAATAATCCACTAATGGAATTGTAAGAGTCCTGATAAATAAATGTTCTAATAGTTCCAGGTTCGAATCTTGACGATGTAATCCAAAATGGCTGACAATGTCACGTGGTACAGTTCTTGTTTTTAATCATCCAAATGAATATCATAAACATATGTCCTTTTTCCAGATAATTCTTCTTTTCCCGACGAATTGACACAAAGTCCAAAATAATTAAACTCAAACAGATAATACACAACTTAATATTACAATAAGCCCAAAATCTACTAATGTCAGCTTCTAAAATACAGCTATATATATTGTAATTCCCTCGTAAACAAGAGGAATCATGTGATTCTGGAAGGTCATGGAAAAGAAGCTACCTTCTCCAAGTCACGTAATAATGGAATATTCTAGAAGGAAATCATTCACTTCCCACCCTCAATAAAAGTGTTGTTCTTGAAATTGACCAATAATTTTAGAGGCTTGTTGACAATGTCTAAAGTAAGGTCAGGATTTAGGTCAAACAAGCCAAGGTCAAAACTTGTTTACAATCTAAGTCAGCCTATATACAGTTAAAGTGATTAAGCTGAACTTTCTAGAACAATTTCCCAATTAATGGATATTAAACCCTAAATGATAAATTTGGATTTAACAATTAAAAAAAAAATAATTTAAATCCAATAGCCGTAACACTATATTTGTATCAAACTTCTAGTAGACGCATCAATTGATGTTGCCTATTCACCAAAAAGATTTACTTATAGTTCATATTTGGTTTAGTACATCCAGTTAATATCTTTTTTTATTTTATATGAGTATTTATTTCTGAATTTGAGTACCTCGTTACAACTTCATGGTCATAAACTAAATAATAGAAAGAAACTAACCAACACGTTTTGTAAAAATTAACAAATAATGTCATTGTCAAAGTTATTAATGACAATGGGAGGAGAACTTACAATGTTATGAATGAAAAACTGTTAAAGCTATGTTAAAAATCCAAATTACACACTCACGCACACGCAATGTACTAATCAATGTGTATATATCCTACTTCCAAAAAAAGATTTCATCTAGATTAAAAGACTTTATGTTTGTTTCACAAATGACGAATCTATTATCAGAGACCGTTGGATTCAATCTTACCATAAAGTATAAGCTTTCAACACTTCGCACTGACTAGAATCAAGCAAGTTCACCGATTCCCAGTCCTTGTACAAGGGTAGGCCTGCCTACTCGCTATCTCGGTAACACAAATACAATGTTTCCTTCATGTGCGTAGTCAATAGAATTCACATAGTAAGCTAATATGTCACCAAACAAATTAGCTCGCGGTTTGTAAGCACTTATTTTGCACTTTGGTTGAACTTGTAGGGAGGCTACATAAAAATACCGAAGAAAACAATAACTGTAGCAAATCCAATAGATTTAAAAACAGGAGGAAAGTATGCATCTAAAAAGAACAGGTAGTGTATTATGAAAGGACAAAAATATACAAGAGCAACAAAGTTAAAAAAAAGAAATTTTGAACTCGTTACCTTAGACAAATACATGAAAGCAGTGCCCCACTACTCCAAGAATAGTCTGAAGACGCCTGTACTATTACATAATGTACAAGTTCTTAAACTTTAGGTGCATTTCAATCTGAAAAAGGAGTAAATGACATAAATCACATGTATTAATGTATGTTATATTGGTCCAATACTGGAATTTATTTTAGTAGTCAGGCAGATACAAAGAATACCAATTGTGCATCAATTTTGAAAACTTTGCTGTGAGAAATTAACTCAGTTGTACTTACATTTGTATCAAGATTGAGGGTTAATGTAATACTTCACACTTAATCTTCTCATAAAGAAGACTGAAAATGTGAGTTCTTATAATTCTGAAATGTAATGTATGGTGTAAGGTAGAAAATGCAATGAAATAACAGAACAATCTATTATTTTTATTATTATATTCTGTACCAAAGTATGTATGTAAATAAATAAGTTCATGGAAATGTAGATTAACCTGTACAAAATTAAATTCCCCAAGATAAAGAGTTGACAAAAGTGAGATCTTAAGATTCTGATTTCTAAATGTAACATGAAATTGATTGAATTTGTTTCTGAGGAGGCTGTGACATATGAGATGATAATATTCATGGAGACCAGAATGTTGGTATGTTTCATTTAACACCTTTGAATGAACATGCCAATATGCCCCCATGCTCTTCTGTATCACTGCGATGGGATCCGAAGTTTTATTAATACTTAAAGCTTATAGTGAAGGAATGAAAAATACGCGACCAATGTAGCTACAGCTCAGACAGAGGGGACCAGAGTTGTCAAAAGCGTTCACTGTTTATAGATCACTGCCATCTCAGTAGTAATATGGGACGATATGGCGTCAAGGGAAAATCCAGTCAGAAAGGGCTTGGGACCCTTTGGCGTCAAGATTTATAACGTCAAGGGAAATCCCAGTCAAAAAGGTCGTGGGACGATATAGCGTCAAAACATAGTGGGACGATATAGCGTCAAGGGGAATTTAATATAGTGGGACTATATAGCATCAAGGGGAATTTAACATGGGAACTATTTGGGAATATATAGCATCAAGGGAAATGTAATATGGGGAATATTATTTGTATATGGGTCTGTCTAGCGGCAGGGGAAATTGAGGCAAAGAAAGCAAATATCTTTTCAAGGTATATGAGTGGCCCTGAAAAGGACTGTTATGTGTAATGTTAACAATATCTTGTTAACACAGAGGACATCTCACAGATCTTCTTTTCTTCCTTAAACTTCTCCTCACTGCTGGGCCATAGAGGAGAACTCTCTTTAAACAACCTTGCCTCTCCACATATATCCTTCTCTTTCAAAGGGCTGTATCAGTCATATGAGTGATAGTCCACGATGATCTGACATACATGGGTAAGTCAGTACGAAATAGCATGGTAGAAACAAGGGTAGAAGGGTATATATATATGCACGGATCGGACATGAATATATAGGGGTCATGATCTTTAAAATGTAGTCATTTTACCTTTTGCAGGCAAGATGAAAACACCGCATCATGTTGTTGAGAAAGGAGAAGACAGTAAGAGACAGAAACTTAATTTATCACCTCGTACAGCAGCTGAAGTCTTGGCTCAAATTCATGCCAGTGATTTTGAAGATGACATGAGTGAGCCCGAATCCACACCCAGACAAGCGACGTCCAAGCAAGGTTCACCACCCTTAGTAAAAACTGAAAATTACAATCACATACGCGAGACGGAAAAACGCTTCTCTCGAAAATTTAGAACAACGGCATACACGTACGCCGTAAAGTTTAAAGATTTAAAGTCCAATGTACCTTTGGAGAATACAGAAGGGTTCATTACCGAGGTGTGGGATTCTGTATTAACTGCACTGAAACAGCAATGTCAAGACAAAGAAGACGATCGCTTGAGACTTTCTATTCATCACGATAATTTGAAGTCTCCCGTTTGGATCGAGTTTAGTAGCCCATCACAATTAACACCTTCCAAAGTCATCGACAAAATTCAACATGTGCAACAATCCAACGACAAGTTTCACTTCACCGACGGAAGAGCCACATTGTTCATGACCCACGTTTCTCTTTCCCAAGGGACCGGGCAACGCAAAAAAGTGTTACTGGTCGACATGCTTCGCAGTATTAAGCGAAGCCTCGTCCAAATTAACAGTTCTCAAGACCAGATGTGTTTAGCCCGTGCCATCGTCGTGGGTCAAACGTATGCAAACAAGTACGAGACGGTAGAATGGAAGAGAGCCTGGAGAAGTATTCAACAATCGGACCGAGCCAAACAGCGAAGTGAAGCAGAACTCCTCTTACAGCAAGCGGGGATATCCAAAGACACCCCTTGTGACATTCCAGAAATGCAACAATTGCAAGACGTCTTGGCTCCACATTACACCTTGAAAGTGCACCCTCAAGAAGTGCGTGGTTCTCTTTTGTTTCGAGGTCACGATTTCAAAGACGGAAAATACATTCACGTCTATCATCACGATGAGCATTTTGATACCATCAGCAGTATCACTGCATTCCTGGGATACGGTTACTACTGTGAAAAATGTGACTATGGTTATAACGATGGAGAACAACACAAGCATTCTGGATCGAAATGTGAGGGATGTTTGGCCTCTCAACCCTGTCTGGACAAGTACGAGTGCATTGCCCTGTTTGTCAGCGCACTTTTGTCAGTCCTACCGGTCACCAACAACATTTGAAGATGCAAGGTTCACAGCAGAAAAGTACTTGTCAGCTTCTGAGATTGTGCCCTACTTGTGGACAAGGCATGCGTACCAGTAATGGCAAGTTTCACGTTTGCCGAGGGAAGAAGCGATGTCACATTTGTCGCCAAATCGTGGACTTGGAGCACGAATGCTTCATTCAAAAATATCAACCCGAACCAGAAGAAAGAGAATTTTATCTTTTTTTATTTCGAATGCATGCAAGAGACCGGTATTCACATTCCTAATTTCTGCGTGGCTCACCGTGCGTGCGAGAAGTGCATCCAAGAACCTATTTTTAATCATTGCCCTCACTGCAGCAAGATTCCTGGAGGACGTGAACAAATCTTTCGAGGGTCAAACCATCGGCCGATTTTGCCCAATGGATCTTAAATCCCATCGACGAAACGTGGAGTCTAGAAGACATCGAACGTTATGGAGATTGTCATCGCCATGCCACGGTAATGGCTCAAACTTTCTCGGGATACTATGGACAATTTCTGCTCAGATACTATGCGGAACAAAGTACCGAACGTCCTAAAGTGACTTTAAACGGAGCCAAAATCATTTCTATACAAGTAGAACAAGTACAATTTAAAGATTCGATGAGTTACTTGGTCATGCCTTTTAGTCGCATGCCTAAAACGTTTGGAATGACAGAAATGACCAAAGGTTATTTCCACACTTTTTCAATACAGAAGCCAATCAACATGTCGTTCTACCGCTTTTTGCCTGAGGCTGACGACTACGACCCCGATAACATGCGTGCCGAACAACAAGAAGCTTTCCACACTTGGTACCATACTCACGCCTCGGACCCCTTTGACTTTCAAGAAGAAATGTTAAAGTATTGTCGATCTGACGTGGATATTTTACGACGTTGCTGTGGAAAATTTCGAGAATTGCTCATGGAGTACGGAGGGATCGATCCATTGAAAGAAGCTTGTAACATTGCCAAAGCGTGTTCCTTAGTGTACAGAAAACGCTTTATGCCCGAAAATACTCTAGCAGTCATCAGTCCTCAAACGACGAACTTTGTCAAACGACAACACTCGGTCAAAGCTCTACGCTGGCTACATTACTTGTAGTGAAGCGGGAAGCGCTACTTTCAGATGATTCACGAGAAAACCAAATACATGAATCACGTGGACGTCATTCGTGAGGACTTGATCTTAGTCAATTTCGAAGAAGAACTAGACCTTGTAGAAGCCGACAAATTTGGAAATGTTATCATTGCGGCTTAAGTGATAGCCCATGCTCGCTTAAAATTGTAAGAAGTGTTAGAACTGTTAGGAGATTGCGTCCTGTATTTTGACACGGACAGTTGCATCTACATTCACCGACCAAACCAGTGTAACCCTGTCATCGATGGAGACCGTTTAGGAGCCTGGACCGATGAACATCCCGACGACAAGATTCTGTTTTGCAAGTGGTGGTCCTAAAAATTACGGCTACGAATACCGATAAACACAAGGAGAAATGCACACCGAATGTAAAGTGAAAGTATTGACTGTCAATTATCGCACCAGTCCAGTGGTGAACTTTAACGTACTACAAGACGCCTTACAGTCGGGACAAGATGAAACTTTTAAAGTGGTCACCCACGAACTGCACAAGATTGTCCGTTTACCCACACACCAAATCGTAAGCCGTCCTTTGGAAAAAAAAGTCTATCAAATCGTGTACCAGAAGAGAGTACGACTTCCTAATCACTTCACTTTACCGTACGGTCACGTCGAGATTGGGCAGGATATAAAAAGGGACATCGGCCAGGACCAAGAGTTCATTTGTAACTACAACGACCAAGCGAAAGAAGATGAATCCATTTAAACATGCATCATTCAAATTTGGGGATTCTCAAGTGGAGTGCAATGTTAAACCTTGCGATTGCAGTGATGCCAGACGCTGTGACATTAGCGATTCAGCAGGACATCGTGGGAACTTTGCTACGAATACTAACCCTATATCTACCATGGAAAGTGATGCTATACGTGTCTAACATAAGAGATGCAAAAGCGGTGCCACATGTTATCGTGGACTGCTAGGAATTTCACCGTACCTGCATCGAACTGGAGTGAGGAGAGTCGAATATTCGTTCCGTACGAGTTTGCCTGAATACTGTCACTTTAAAAGTCGATTCCAAACCTTCAAAGATAAATGGCCAAAATATCTGCCTGGACTAACTCCTGAAGAATTAGCCAGAGCCGGACTTTTCTACTTGGGCGTAGGGGATAAAGTCAAGTGTTTCAGTTGTGGTGTGTCAATTTACGAGTGGGAACAGAAAAATTCCGCTTACCCGGAACATGCTCGATGGTCTCCGAATTGTCAATACCTACCTTTAGTAGGGCCATAGTGATTGAAAGTGACAATGCAGTGCCATGTCGTTTAACAAACCAGTTTGGCTTGGAGACAAACCTAGTCCAGTATATAAATCCTCTTTAAAACATAATATTCAAGGATTACCACACGAATTGCAAGAGAAGATCTACAAGGACGTTTGGCACGGACATGCTACAGAAAACTCAATGGGTGACTGTAGAACTTTTGTGTCGTGAAATTCACAAGAGGAAAGTGACAAAAATCAACCAACATGTCAGATTTCTCTGGATCAAAGGTGTCTTTTTCCACTGTTTCCAATTTAGTTCGTTTACATCTGAAGATTTTTTGATCATTCTTAACCGTTACCCTGAACACGTTATATTAATCACTTTCGCTTTTGGAGAAGATTTTAAATAATTCTGTGCAGAATATACACTTATGGTCTTCGACAAAAAAAAGAAGTATAAAATAGAACTACCATGTCACAACCTTTATCACTTGTGATAAAACAGATTCCGTGGAAGGATATCAATGAGAATATTCACACTGTGGAGGATTACGAACACTTATTACAAGAACTGCATCCCATTAATTAGGGACGACGTGTAGTTTGTGCTTTAGTGACTTGCTTTCGGGGATTTCGTTTACCTGTCGATTCCTTGTGGATACTTTACGAACAATACCTACAAAAAAGTCAGTATGGTGACTCCTTTAAATGTCCACGAGAGACTCATTCTGTTAAAAGCCTTACGCTTTCATCTGGATACGTCTCGACCTCTACAGGAAAAAAAGATTCGTCAACTTTTACGAACGGAAGTGGTGTACGAAGATGTGTGTGTAGCTTGTGATTTACACCCTCATTGGACAGGTGTACGTGACTGGAAAAGTTGGGGTTTTGAGGCTTGGACAAAAAAAGCATCCCGTTATGATCAAGCGTTGTGTTCGCAAAATCCATCGTCGAGTGAAAAAGTCACTTTTAAACCTGTGTTAGTGACAGTGCCAGAAGAAGAAGAAAAAGAATCTGTCACCCAGTACAATCACTCTGTTCAAGACAGGACTGTAATGGACATTCCGCCACAAAGACCCTTCCGAGAGGGCACCTATGTGACTGTACCCCATATAGAGACTATAAGAACATTACACACTACCTCTAGGATACATTGGTTACCCAAACAATGTTGTACAGAGACTTGTTTATATACCACTTTGATCGTTTCCATGTGTATTTTATTCCTGTACTTATCCATTTGGCTTTTATGTACTTTTGTCTTTCGTATTGTTCCAATTTAAACATGCATTGAAATAAACGTGTCTTGAAAAAGTTTAAAAACCTCTTGTCTTGTCTATTTTTGTGTCGATAGTGTCATACCCTACACTACTATGGCTAACTCTGCTATTTCTACTCCTTCCTCCTCGACAGTCAAAGTCATTGACGAACACTTAGATCATGCTAGTTGGGAGGCCTTGTATCTTCGTCATCCTTTTAACATGTTAATTGTTGGACCGAGCGGTTCAGGCAAAACCGAATTTGTCAAATGTTTAATCGAACATAAACATCATTTGATTGATCGTTCACCTCAGCGCATCGTGTGGTGTTACAAAGAGTGGCAATCGGCATACAGCCTCTTGCAAGAAAGTCAAGGTGATTCCATTGTGTTTGTGAAAGGCATTCCTAGAGAAGACGATGGGATCGTGTCTGACCCTAGTCAAACTCATTTTGGTCATTTTTGACGACATGTTAGGAAAAAACGAAGAAGAAATTAAACTGTGGTTTACGCGTAAAGGGCATCATCGTAATGCCAGTATCATTTACATTACACAAAATTTATTTAAACAAAGTAAAGCTCATCATACCATTAGTCTCAATGCTCATTACGTGGTTTTGTTTAAAAGTCTTCGAGAAAAATCGCAAGTGCATGTCTTAGCCAAACAGTTAGGAACACCTTGGCTGACTCATGTGCACGATGATGCCACTCAGACTCCACACGCCTATTTACTCGTGGATTTAAAACCCACCACTCCCGATTATTTGCGATTTCGTACCCATTTGTTTCACGACTGGTGTCAAGACGGAGGACCTGTCGTGTCCACGTCCTCGTCGACATAACAATATGAACAACTAAAAAATCTATAAAAACCTCGGTCACTTTGACCTTGTCAACATGACGTCCCTTCAGTCTCATCTTCCCATCAAATTGATTCGGGCCTTGTACGGTATCAGTCGCGAGAAAAATCCACAAATACGTGCTCACGTCTTAGAAGCCAGTCTCAAAGAAGTCTTACGATGGTTTACGGTGACAGCACGTCAAATACTGCAAGGCATAATTCACATTCCACATCAAACCAAACGCTTTTTTGACAGAAACAAAGTAGCATTGACGCAACTGGCTGATCCTCGCATCGATACTCAAACCAAAAAGGAAATCAGTTTGAAACCTGGAGGTAGCGGTTCTCTAGGAGGTCATTATTCGTTCCCGTTTAAAATGGGATCCCAATGCTCCTAAAGATCACCCCCCCCAAAAAAAAAGCCAAACGAACCCCTAAGAAAAAGGACAATGGTGCCAAGACCAATGCACAAAAAAAAGAAAAGTCCACAGAACAGAGCTGTCACCCGCAAAAGAGGCAGTTCGGCCAGGACGCAACATTACCGTCGTAAACCACGACCTGCAGCACCAGTGGCCGCGTTTCCAGTAGCCTCAGGTTCTTCCACTTCTCCGTTGCGGGTGATGCCAGCAAAATCCAATTTGACTTTCTTCCTAATTTGGTGAAACATTGGAAATCTGCGTCTCCCAAAACGTCTCCTCCACCGCTGTCACCCTCTTCCTCATTAGCGGCAGCAGCAGCTGCTCACAAAGCACCTGCGCCCAAAGTCAAAGCCCAAGAAAGATCTGGCAGGTTAAAGAGTTTACTGGATTTGTCCAAACAAGAACTGTCCCGATTTAGTCCATTGCGAACCCCTTCACGACGTGTGTTACCTGTCATGAAGTTGATACGACGGAAAGATAATCAGTGGCGTCACATTCCAGTATAAAAAAATGACTTGAGGACCACAATGTGAATCAGATTTTTCTGTGCCACTGCTGAACACCCAATGATGTCTCCTCAAAAACGTGCACAGCACAACCCTCGGCGTTCTACTGTTCAAAAAGGAAAAGGATAAAGACTATCTCGTTATCCTACAAAACGCTTTAAAACGAAACATCGACGTCATCCTCTCAAAAGATGCAGTCGTTTAAAGAAAAAGAAGAGTCATCAAAAAGGAGGTTACTTTGGTAATTTTGGGAAACACATCGTTACCTTTTTTGACGAAGCGCTAGTTCCCAATTACAAAGTAGATAAAAGAAGGTGTGTACCAAGTCTTTGACGTTAGTGGTATTGTGGAACGAACAAGCAAAGATGTCACCTCGCAGAAAACATTCTTATTCACCCAACAAAGGAAAGAAAAAGAAAGGACTACCTCCTCGTTTAGCCAAACATCGACACGTTCTTCGTCAAATGGCTCAAAAGAAAATACCCGTCCGTCAAAAGAAAAAGATGTTGGTGCAACGCGGAGGATTTTTTTTATTTTAAAACAACTGCTGCCAGTTATAAATCAAGTGATGGCACAACAAAAAAGATAAAAGGTGTGTGTTCCAAGTCTTTGACGTCAGTGGTATTGTGAAACGAACAAGCAAAGATATCACCTCGCAGAAAACATTCTTATTCACCCCAGAAAGGAAAGAAAAGGAAAGGACTGCCTCCTCGTTTAGCCAAACACGGAGACGTGTTTTCCGTCCTGTTCAAAGCCTTTCTACCCATGCGAAAACAAATCATTAAAATGGCCTCCAAAGATGTCATCAATACCGTGTGCAAATGTTGTTTGACTGTCTTGAAAGGCACGATACCTTTGTCTCCACACCAGAAAATAATGCTTAGCCAAACATCGACACGTTCTTCTTCAAATGGTCCCCAAAAAAAATACCCGTTCGTCAAAAGAAAAAGATGTTGGTGCAACGCGGAGGATGTTTACCCTTTCTTCTTCCTGTGTTGGGAGGATTAGCAAAAACCGACGTCCTAAATATGTTGCCAGGTTTGATACAAGGGATGGCAAGAGGGATATCCCAAAGTTGATCCTTCCAGAAGATAAAAGGGACCCATGGAGCAACACGATCTCAGACGTAACCTTTGGAAGATTATGGAAGGACGAAAACTGACTTTAGTCCGTTACAAACGATGGATGGAATACCATCGTTGGCAAGAACAACGTATCCCCCATTTACCACCCAATCCCGATTTGACTCCCATTCCGAGTAAGATTGCAGCTTCCTTGTTGACCCCTTCCTCCACTCCCCAACGAGAAGAACTCAAAACTTGGGTTAAAAAGATGATGGTCACTCCTCCTTCGACAGATGTGAAAAAGAAAGAAAGGAAACCAGAAGTGAGAAAAGAAAAGAAGACCAAAACTATCCCATTACCACCTCCACCACTGCCACCACCACCAGTGCCCTCGACGTCGACTCCTGTGGCACATCGGACACGTAAAACCGTTTCCAAACAACCCTCATTTCGCCCCACCCAAAGCAGTATCATCGAAGAGTGGGTCGATTGTTACATGAACAAGCTACGTACACTTTACACAAACCCATTCGACGAAAATTGCACAGAAGTCGCACGCAAGTGGAAGGCATCGATCATCGATGGCAAGCCGATTTAGCCGATGTCCCTCATTTTGCCACCTACAATCGTGGCTACAAATATTTGTTTTGTGTCGTCGACGTCTTTTCTAAATTTGCCTGGGTCGTACCATTGACATCCAAATCGAGTGGAGAGTTAGTACGAGCTTTGCAACTGGTGTTGAAACAAAGTGGTCATCACCCTCGTTGATGGCAAACCGACAAAGGCACCGAATTTCTGAACCAAGATTTCCAACGAGAATTAAAGAAATGTGACATTTATTTTTTCACGACCGAAAATTCTGAAACCAAAGCCAGCACCGTGGAACGTTTTGAACGTACCTTGAAAGAACGCATGTGGAAATATTTTACGCATCAACACACTCTCAAGTATATAGACGTCTTACCGCACTTAGTCCAAGCCTACAATCGATCTTACCATAGAAGCATTGGACGTACCCCACATGATGTGACACCTGACAACGAAGTGACTGTTTTTGAGCGTCTGTTTGGTATGTTCCGGACAATGGCTGTCCCCAAGAAAGGTATAGGAGTGCTAAAGGGACCACCTATGTGTTCACTATTCCTGCTGGTTATTATTTTTAGTGCTCAACATTTAGCGACTACATTTGCTACCAGGTTCAATACTTTGTTTGGTAAAGCCATGGAGAAAGCCAAACAAAGTGTTACCTTTGAGTACCATAATGTGGCTCGTTGCCTAATGATGAAATTTTCAGAGAATAAAATGATGACCATTACCGTTTGTCCTGAATTGTATGATATTTTTTTTTAGGTGGAGACCCAAGGATGGTGGTCAAGAAAAATGAAATACCATCCATAACCACTAACTCGGATTTTGCGAAATATTTTCGATTCCCTGTAGAAATGAACCAAGTACTCAACTTGATATTTGTGTACTCCGATGTGGTGGAGTACAACGTGGTAGGATGAATGTGTCATTCCTTTCAAATTGGATTCTGCCGCAGCTATTGACGATGAAGGTGGAAATACCTATCACGTTCACCGCGAATTTGTACATTCTCATTATTTGCCCGTCAGTAAGTCGTATTTCGACAGTGTCAACATTACTATAAAAGGAGAACTAGGACAAAATATTTCATTTACCAAATGGAAAGTCACAGTGAAACTCCATTTTCAAAAACGATTCTCGAACAACTGAAAAAGTGATGTATCCTGTGTATCGAGGAGTCGCTCGACAACTAGGACATGGTTTAGGAGATATGTTTAAATCAGCCTTTCGTTCCGTGGTCCCTGTTTTGAAACCGATGGTGACACGAGGATTGCACGACTTAAAAGATGCCGCATTTACTCACGGCAAAGATTTTCTTCAAAATGTGGTTTGCTTTGGCTGCTTCCCCGTGTGTGTGGATGGTTGATGGTGTGATATTGAATAGTAAATTATGTGGTTTGTTTTGGCTGCTTCCCGTGTGTGGATGGTTGATGGTGTTATATTGAATAGTAAATTATGTGGTTTGCTTTTAGCTGCTTCCCGTGTGTGGATGGTAGATGGTGTGATATTGGATAATAAATTATGTGGTTTGTTTTGGTGCTTCCCCGTGTGTGGATGATAGATTGTATGTTTTGTGAATAGCATATAATATGAAAAGTGAGTGCAAGGGATGTTTTTCTTCACATCCGTGCTTAAGATTTGTATACTCAAGTGTCGGCTATTAGAACCATTCCACGGAAAAACCATAAAAGATGGTGACAGCATCAACTTTATTCAGCAATTTAAGACACAGCTATTTCTGGATATTAGACGGGGAATATGTAGTGGAAAAACTGTATATAGAATGGAAGTTTACGAACAGCCTGGATATTGCAAAAAGACTGAAAATAGCCAGGGAGCTCTTAGAAGGAATGCTATAAGAAGAAGCCGAAAAGTTACGAGGCTGCATTAACCCACCCTATGTTAGAGTGGGGACATTGAAGAAAGTCATAGATATTGTAGAAAACGTAAAGTGCTTTTTGGATAATATCTTGACAGAGTGGCCCCATGTCCAAAATTGTTTTGACCAGCTCAAGAAATCTGAAGAACTGATGAGAAAGGAGCTATTAGAAGAAGTGAAGAAGATAACAGATAACTGGAGTAAGGAGAGAAAGGAGAGATAGGACAATGAAAACAAAAAGAAGAGGAATTTGAAAGATTAAATTACAATTGGATAAAGATACAAGAGAAGTTTAGAGCTATGGGACATCCTGACTGGATTCCCGAGGACGAAATGAAGAAGAAAAAGGGAATCATTGGTAAAATCAAAAGGTGGTGGAACAACAGTAGAAAATAAAAGAAGAAGAAGTACCCAAATGCCCTTTTCAGGGCCACTCATATACCTCGAAAAGATATTTGCTTTCTTTGCCTCCATTTCCCTCGCTGCTAGACAGACCCATATACAAATAATATTCCCCATGTTACATTTCCCTTGATGCTATATAGTCCCAAATAGTTCCCATGTTAAATTCCCCTTGACGCTATACAGTCCCACTATGTTAAATTCCCCTTGACGCTATATCGTCCCACTATGTTAAATTCCCCTTGACGCTATATAGTCCCACTATGTTAAATTCCCCTTGACGCTATATCGTCCCACTATGTTTTGACGCTATATCGTCCCACGACCTTTTTGACTGGGATTTCCCTTGACGTTATAAATCTTGACGCCAAAGGGTACCAAGCCCTTTTTGACTGGATTTTCCCTTGACGCCATATCGTCCCATATTTCTACTCATCTCACCTCTGCATGGGTTCGAGTCTCACATTCGGCCAATGTGGGTATGTGAGAAAGCTTGCCAGTAGCTTCACATGGGTCGGTGGTTCTTTCTAAGGTTTGTCCAGGGATCTTACTCCACCATTAATACAGGCCGCCATGTATAGCCCATCGTGTGCTGAAAAATGGCGTTAAACCCTATAACAACAACAACAACAACAACAGCTCCGACATATTGGAGTTATATGTGGAACTTATAATGAATTAAAAAAAGAAACAGACAGGAAAAGGAAGTATTTGAAAGTCAATATAGAGCTATAAACGGGTTTATGCAAGTATCAATAGGAAATTATGTCCGATGGTATTTCTGCTTTAAACTGCAAAAGAATTTTAAAAACAAGTGTATAAAGAGACACTGCTTGCTATGACAATAAATATAGAAATCGGAAGAAAGACCATATATATAACAAATGTGACTCATAACAGCCAATAGTGTATGATACAATGGGATCTTCAACAGATGAATTCAGTAAGATTTTTTGAATCCTAGGTTCTGACATATTGTTGAATAACCGTGTACTTCCTGTTTGCAAATGATTTATCATGATATGCAGGTGAAATGGTTCGTGTATGACAATCTATACTGATACAAAGCCAGCAGGATTTACAACTCTCTCTCTCTCTCTCTCTCTCTCTCTCTCTCTCTCTCTCTCTCTCTCTCTCATATCTATATTTTATCAAAAAGCCAATATAAAAAACAGCATTTGAACATTTTTTGCAATATTTCAATCGTTTTATTGCTAATTGCTTGTCAGTATTTGACCAGAAAGCGTTCCCTGTCCATTTCTTTTACTACAATAAAATTGTACAGTTTATACATAGCGCCCATATATGAGCGAGGCTGTTCTTTCCTATTGGTATCATGGTACAAATTGTTTGTTTTTCTTCCACGAAAGTCAATTCTAATGTTTCGTGAAATAAACTTAAACTTTAAGTTTTACGCATGCGCATCATACAATGTCGCAGAGAGCAGTGTTAGATTTTACATGCACAGAAACAGGTACTACAGTGTATTTAAGTGAGATTACTCTGCTCGAATTATTGTTGGGGTGCAACGTTCCCGATCACAACAAATACATTTTAATGATGTGTTTGACATTAATAAAAACAAATAAAAATAGATACATCATGATCTAGAAAAGGAATTAAATTAATCTCATATTACCAAGACACAACATTTTGAAAAAGCCTGAAAGTAACCACGTATTCTACATCCATCTCCTATAAAAACTTATTTTTATTCTTTGTTTCATTATTTTAACATTCTATTCACATCAAATTGCGCATGCCCAGTGACAGATGGAAAATGTGCAATATGTGACAGAAAAAAATTTGTTTTTACCTAAAATTTAACATAAAGATACCGGTGATATTGCTACATTAATGTCAAAATTTCCAATAACCCCATGGGCAAAATACCCAAGAAAAACATCTCCACGGATAGAATTATCATGGAACCCTACTTGATATTCGACTTGACGAACGAGAAAAACCGAGACTGGGAGAATATCCAGTAAATGCAACAGATCAAGCATGTCACGTTCATTATGTAGTGGATAACGCCGTGTTATTGTATTAGACATTGTAAATACCGTAACACCGAGTGCTGAGAACCTGTATATACCGGCAACCTCAGCGCGATTATTTAATAGATTCTTTAAGTGGTGATTATAATACTTGTCCAGTGGTTACTGTATATACTACACTGTCGGTAATCTTTTTATGTAAGAGACATTAATATCAACGACTGCTGAATTCCCCCCCCCCAAAAAAAAAAAAAAAAAAAATCATACATGCTTCTATAAAAACTCATGAACATGTTTATGTGATCAGTATGATCAGATACAAGATCGATCACTTCAATATTGATTTTTGTTAACGAGTTCGTCATTGGGAGGTTTTCATTGTCGACTTATTTCTTCATTACAGCGTTATAATTTGATTCTGATTCTCCAAGACCAGTTTTTTTATAATTAGTGATATTGTGAGAACCAGTCCTTTTATCACTATCCGATATTTTTGACATAGTAACCAGTCCTTTTATCACTATCCGATATTTTTGACATAGTAACCAGTCCTTTTATCACTATCCGATATCGTTGACACCGGATCGTAGTTTTTTTTCCATTAATATCAAACACGGCAATACTGTTTTCAGTTACTCCATTAATTCTAACGATGATATTTTATAATGAAAGATTACTCGTTTTTAATTTGTATTGCTTATCTTGAAATACAACCAGTTCGTTTTGATTTACATTTGCAAGATTTAATAATTCGGATATTTCATCACTAATGACTATTTATATTTTCGTGTGGTATTCCGTTAATTGTTTAGAGGAAAAAATTCCGCAAATATCTACCATTATACTCTTTACCAAAGATACGCGAAGCCATTATAGGTATACATTTATTTTTTTAATTTAGCGAGTTGGTGTTCTTCTTCAGAAAGGAGTTTTGAAAAGTTGTAATTTCAGGTAATTGTCGTGGAGAGGATGATTTAGAAGAGGGTGAAATTTGCAATGATTCAACTGCCTTTTAAGAATGTGTACGTATTTGTATTATTTCCATCATTTATTGGTATATTTATGCACCAAAACGACACAACACATTCATAGCTATCTTTCTCGCTAAATTTACGAATGTTACGATAAAGTTGAAAACTTGTTTTACAATAATTAGTAGTCCCCAAAAGTTTATATTCTGGTAGTAAATCAGCAGATCGATTAGAACCATAGGCAGTATAATTAGCTAATTGATAATCGCTCAGTTTTTAAATTTATCGTAGTTTCCGGGAATAAATGAATCAGTTAATTGTTTTTAACGAGATCAGAAATGCTTTCTGCTGTTTTCGTTCTTTCCTGTGTTGTTTTGTTCTTCCTCTGTTTTTTGTCTTTTCCTTTTTCATATTTATCATATATTTCGGTCAACGCATCAACACAACCTAAGTAAGATGCACTACTTTTTATAAATTCGATATATTTAGTCTTTATTTTATAAAATTCATATCAATGTTGTAGATTGTTAATATATTTTCTGTGTTCTGGTCTCAATAAATTATTTCTCGTTTCATAAGTCTTAACAACAAAAAACTGGAAAGCCTTCTCCCTTAATTTCATCAATTGTTCTTAAAGCATCTTCGTTAAATCTTGATCGCAATTCTTTAATTTGTTCTTCACCGGTTTGTGGACATGACAGCACATTTTGGATTTTGTAAAAGTCTTGATGTTTCCTCAGTTTTCTCAGCTATTTCTTTTATAGTTGAGGAAGAAGAGGTTTAGTTGTTTCAGAAAAAGGTTTAAATAAGTGTTTAGTACTTTCTGCATAATCAACCCGAGACTCCTGAAGTTCTTGTCTAACAGAATCACGGACGGGAGATATTTCTTAATTGCCTCTAATCGGTCTAGAGCTGTATAAAATTCCATAGCTGGTACCATATTATTCTTAGATAATAATGATAAAAAAGTTGATAATAACAACAACAGAGCAGGCGCGACCTCAATGAAACGTCCGTCCGGCGGATAAACAAAACGCACATACAAAGTTTTCCGAGGAAATTTAGAGACATAAAAATCTTACTAGTTAAATATAGAGATAAGAAAGAATTATTGGACTTAAATAAAACTTACAACTGGATAAGGGAGGATATCTCAAAAATCATAAATGCAAACTTGAGCAAGAACACTGGGAAATAAATTGGGATAGAGAATGGAAACACTGGTCCCAATTGGGTTCGTTTACAAAGCCTCTGCTTCAAACACATGCACGATGCGTGGTGGACAGGAGAGGTGGCAGTGAGACGGCATAAAATTCGAGTATCACCAAATTGTCCGCTGTGCAAAAAGGCTCCCTTTATTAAAACATCATGTAATGAAACAATGCATGAAAAAAAGATAAAGAAAGAAAAGAGATGAACATGGAGATTGAAAATAAGATAGATGAAGGAAGGAAAATATTTTATATTTAGATGGAAATTTCACAATTACAGGATTTATTACTAGTACGATGGTAGCTTGTGGTCAGGTGATCACCATTGGGAAGTAGCCTGAACAACACTCTTATCCGTCCTGGGGCTGGTGGCTGGTGGTTGAGAGGGAGAGGCTTCGGCATACCGCCTACATAGAGGTGTGTAAGGTAAATACGGACTGGAGCCCCAGCCTCATCTCTCACCCCATGGATGGAGGGAAAATCGTTAAAGAACTTCTCTCTTCTAGAAATACTTCCTCTTCTGAACCACGTGTACCTTAGATAACAATATTTTCTTTATATAACTCGATTTCTTCAAAATCAATACTCCTTATAACATGATAATTTATAAAAGAGAAACAAAGACCTGTATGTGAGCGAAGAAGGGGGCGTAGACTTCCCGGACCTATGTCACATGGCGCCATGTGAAGTGAAAAGGATTGGGAAAAAACTCCTGAAAATCTCACATGCAGGATATGGACAAACAATAAACATACACTGGCTTAGAATTTTGTCTGTACTCCCCCATTTTTTTCCCCTTTATATATTATAATCTTTTGAAACAATACTTTTTGCAAATATAACCAAATGAAGTTATTGGCTTATGTCTACTGCAGAAGAAACATACTCGAGTTTTTAAAATGTGGCTCCCTACAGCAAGACTACCCTGCCTCACTTTGATCAGAATAAAATTGTATGAGAAAAGACGCGTATGATCACACACCTAAAACAATAAGACTATTTTATTTCTTCCTTCAAATGATCACACACCGTTTCTCATCAAAATGTTAACATTAAAATGGAAAATAAAAGATAATGGGCTCTATAAAGTCCAAATACATAACGACAGGACAGCTGGGGAGAAAACATGATTGAATATATAGCACACATACAATATAGCACGACACACAAAGTAAACATGGGACAGGGGAGCTATGACAAATATCACATTCTATTTGCAAGGGAAGTGTTCCATGGCTAGGGTAAACAACTAGTACAGAGAAGTCACCATTTAGATAACACTAAGGCATAAATACCACGCAAAAAATGAAGGAAATACACTTTTGGGGAAACTTTATTTTATAAAATAGTACCAACACTTTCGGAAGTTACAATCTCACAAAAAACAACACTTTTTTGCTCTTTTTTTCTGGGGGAGGGGTAAATTGGTTGTAGTGGTGGTAAGGGGTATCTGTCTAGTGCCCCTAATTTTTTTAAAAATAAAATTTGCAGGGAAAAAACGAAAAAAGGCAAAGTAAAAAATAAACTGACCCAATTAGAGAAACTCTCCTACAGTTAGAGGCTTGGGTTTGACGTTAATGACATTATATTTATCATTTTCGTAGGAAGTTTTAATTTTAGGTTTATGACGTTCGAGCAAAAGGTCTGTTCGCCCTCGTTGCTGCTTGGGTTCATTGTTACAGTAGTGTATTGAGGGCCCCCGAGTGGCCGCGTGGTCTAAGCACTCTCCATTACGGATCACTGCCATATCACATCTGGCTGCGTGGGTTCGAGTCTCGGATTCGGCCAATGTATGTTGCCAGCAGCTTCTCGTGCGTAGGTGCTTCTTTCTGGGGTTTTCCCGACTTCTTCCTCCAGCATACAGGCCGCCATGTATAGCCTATCATGTGCTGGAAAATGGCGTTAAACCCTACAACAACAAAGTCAATAGTGTACTCGCCAGCAATCCCGACATCTCCAGGAAATCAACCGGTTATGCAGAACTAGTAACTTGTATGCGTGCAGCGTATATTAGCACACAGTAGGTGGCGCTATGCAGAAAAATACCGAAAACTTGGAATACCATATCATCGATATCGCTGGAAGCTACTAAAAATGGTATAAATTGTCCAGATTTAATACTCTCCTCGCATTAACTTACTTTGATAAACAATACATTGTTAATAGCATAACATTTTCATAGAAATAACTAAAATGGAAATAAAAAAATCGTTCAAATGTGAAATATGTGAAAAATTGTTTAGCCGAAGGCAGCCTTTATCGGAGCACATGAGGTTACACATTGAAGAAAATCCACACAAGTGTGAAATCTGTGGTAAATTATTTAGGTATATCTCGAGTTTATCAGTACATATGAGGATGCACACTGGTGATAAACCATATAAATGTGAAACATGTGGGAAAGGATATAGTCGGAGCAGTGATTTGTCAAGACATACGAGGATACACACAGGTGACAAACCATACAAGTGTGAGACGTGCGGGAAATCATTCAGCATTAGATCTAATGTGGCCAGACACGCAAGGATACACACGGGCAAGAAGCCTTTCAGATGTGATATATGCGGGAAACTATTTACTGAGAACTCTAGTTTGTCCATGCACATGAAAATACACACTGGGGACCAAGCATACAGTTGTGAAGCATGTGGAAAATTGTTCAGTGTGAACTCGAAATTATTGGAACATTTGAAGAAACACACTGGTGAGAAACCATGCAAATGTGAAATATGTGGAAAAGCATATAGATATAATTCGACATTGTTAAACCATGCCAGGATACATACATGTGGTAACTCATACAAATGTGGAATATGTGAGAAATTGTTTTGCCACAGCTCTCTTTTATCAGCACACATGAGGATACACACTGGTATTAAACCATTCAAATGTGAAATATGTGGGAAATGTTTCAGCCAGAACTCTAATTTGTTTATGCACTTGAGGACACACGCTGGTGACAAGTCATACAAATGTGAAAAATGCGGGAAATTATTTAGCCAGAATACGAATTTGTACAGACACTTGATGATACACACTGGCGAAAAGCCGTACAAATGTGAAGCATGTGGGAAAGCATTTAGTCAAAGCAGTCACCTGTCAAGACATATAAAAATACACACAAGTGACAGTCACACACATGTGAATAATGTAGTTAATTAAATCCTGTGTATTCTAAGTTTACAAGAAATGTAACACAAGTGACAGTCACACACGTGTGAATAATGTAATTAATCAGTCCTGGATTACTCATTAGGCAGAGTAGGCAACTGCCTATGGGCCCCGCGACTTTTATGGGCCCCATCAGGGGCCCCCATGAGACCGTGACCGTGGGTCTGGGGCCCCAAAAGTTTGACTGCCTATGGGCCTCCACGGTGCTTAATCCGGCGCTGTAGTTAATTGATTCCTGTGTATTCTAGTATAAGCATGTATGTAGTGATGGCAGTCATTTAAGATTTGAAATATGAATGTTTGAAATTCTAACCATAGCATTAAGTTATTCATGTATATTTTGGACATTAATGGTAATTTATGTATTGATGATATATAGTTTGATTAATTGAGCTGTTACACATATCTTTTCCGATAACAAATTTTATAATATAATTTTATAATATACATTTTTACACCTGATTTAAGTTATATATCATTCTGCTTACTTATAAGGCCACATTATACATGTATGCATAAAATTTACTTTATATTCAACAATTCCTTGTATCATTTTATTCATGCACATCGAAAAACAGTGCAAGTGAGATGTTCTGTCACTTTGTCTTAGAAAAATTACCGTTTTTTTTATAGCTAAAATGATGGCAAAGGGGGATTTGCGATCAAAACGGTTACAACAGCACATAGGGCTTGTCGAGCCTGATACACGCCGCAGCAAACTCTGTTAAAATATTCCAAGCCGTTACCGAGATATAGTCAATAAACTAATGTCTGGACAGGAGTGCAGTATTGAATTTAGACCCCAGCACTTAAAGTTTGGGCCTGTAAGGAAAATAAGAAACTCCACCAAATACAGATTCTTAAAATAGAAAATAACGCCTCTCGGTCACCATACAATTAGGAGGGGGCATCCCTGTAGTTCTAAACAGCTGTAATCTTGGGACAGATCAAGGCATGGCCTCCAGCAAAAAAAATAGAAAAGCTTTTGTTGTTTAACTTAGATACTAAAATCAACTGTATGTTACATGATTTTGGAAGCATTTTAAGCAGGTAATTGTATAAAGGCTTTTAATGCATCGTGGTTAATGCCAAAGCAAAACAACAGCATGGTCTTTTTCTCAGGCTTAGGTAAGAAATATTTGCCCTTAATTAAAGAGGGACATCCAAAATTTTACGAATATCTGCAATTTCAGCATTTAAGAGAAAGATGTCATTTGATTTAGAATTTTAGCGCAGAATTAACAATTTGTCAGTCATATTGCTACAATGTCTGCCGTGTGGCAGTTTATTGTGATGTCTAGCACTGGGGCATCATGCCACAGACATGTAGCACTAAAAAAAGAAATGTTGCAGCAACTATGTTTGATTAACAAAAAACCTCAAACTTTCAGATCATTTTAATTAAATTAACATTTTTTCGTGAAAAGATTACTATGGAAAAATGGCAAAAATCAGAATGAGATTCATTCAAACAACAACTATCCAATATATATTCCATCCTTTCTTATTCATTAAGGCATTTTATTGTTGGACTTTAGACACTAAACACATAAGGAAAAACAACATTGATTGACATTTCACTTTGTGGTGAGTTCATATATAATGGTATTTTCAAATTATTAAAGTCCAAATGAATTAAGATACAAGAAACAATAAGATTTTGGGATAATGAAGGTTATACCAGATAATGTACTTTCTCTCTCTCTTTCTCTCTCTCTCTCTCTCTCTCTCTCTCTCTCTCTCTCTCTCTCTCTATATATATATATATATATATATACATGTGTACATGTATATATAAATTTCGATGATGCATATGCATGTCTGCAAGTTCCTAAAAGCTTGTCTGTAATCATGGTGCCATTGATCACAGTATTTAAATATCTCTTGTTTTGTAACATATTTTCTCCTTTTATTTCCTTATTTTGTGTTTCAGACACAAGTCTTATCTATACTGTTATGATTCTATGGTCATAAACTAAGTAACAGAAAGAATACGAAAAAATCAAAAAGTTTGTAAAACAAATAGTAGCATTATCAAAATATAAAATGAAGATTTAACAGGAGCTTACAATTTAATGAACTGAATCTAAAATAATCTTAAAGCTCAAATCCAAAATGATCGAATGTTCCAAATCAATTTCAGATCCACGAATTTAATGGTCTGCCAAAAGTCATGTTATATCAGATTGCCATTATTCATAACTCCTTTGAATAAGCATTACACGTGTAGCCGATGTGATACCTAGAATATTGTCTAATTGTGACTCAGATACAATGATAATTATCGGTTCATGTGAAACAAATTCCAAAAAAAAAGCAATACATTTGAAGTATCCAAAATTTGTATATTGATCTCCATTTTTAGGATTTCTTAGTTTTTCATAAATACTTGTTTTATGTTGGGGAGTCGGTGGAGAAATACTCCTCAGCCCTAATAGTTAGCCAGTTGCTATGGGCAAACGTTACATATTTCAGTGTTGATGAGATTGCAGGATGGCTTTGTTTAATTTCATAATGATTTATTTCAGGCCAGAGCCACATAAGTTTTCTTGTTTTTATTTTTTAGTAGTCCCTATTAAATATAATTGTGTGGATCGAATGTGTGAGTTCATGTGCAATATTTGTGATGGGGACTGGTAAATTGTGCTTTTTAAAAAAAAAAGTAAATTGTGCAATTGAATAATTGAGAAGGGACTGTTACGTTGGCTGGAAACGCCTTATGTTGTTACTAAGATGGTAAATATGGTGTAAAGTTACAGAGGAAACGAGGCTTGGGTTAGTGTAGGTAAAATAGTTATTTGTATTTGAGTTCATGGGCGACTGCAGCATAGGGCATTGGGCGGCACGTGACCTCCCTGTGGAAATATGTGTGTGTGTGTGTGTGTGTGTGTGTGTGTGTGTGTGTTGATAAGTTTAATCATGAAAATGAAGCTGAAAATAGGTCACAAGCTTCTGTTTACAACACTTAGTATGTACAAGGTTTTAGTTTCACACTGCTTGTGAACAAGCAGTGTGAACTACCAACCTATGTCACCTACCATACGTGACTAGCCCCTACCCCCAGAAGCTTGTGACCTCATTTTCAGCTTCATATTTTCATGGTGTGAAATACTGGCGCTTCGTTACGGATATGTAATACGGAAAAGCGATCGGTTGTGAAGCTGTGCTGTAAATGTGTAGTTTTAATATTTGTGGTCATGCATTAATTAAAGGAAACGCTTGAAATTACCAGTTTACAACATAAGTAGTATTGAAGTCATCGGAAATTAGGAGTAAACAAGTGACTTATAGCGAGCACCACGTCAGGTTGAAATCGCTCGGTAAAGAGACCTTTACTGAGAACAGAGAAAGCGCCATAAATTAAATTGGATTTTGGTGGGATTTTCTGCTTCAATCAGCATATATTTCCAGTTCGCTTGTCGGTAAGCGATCAATTTGATTTTTGTATAAACCACGTTGTGTAGGGTTTTTGTGTAATCATATCCAATACAAGTTAATTATAGGTCTATAAGCATTTTTATGGTAATTAGCATCATCGCAAAGATTACAGGATTGAACATTGTGAAGTTTATGATACTGTCAGCATCATAGAATCGCTGATCAGAATCAACTGTTGCCACCGTGTATTTTAAGACAGCTTAATATTTTACACTGTATTACTCCTTAAAATAGTTAGTATTTAATTGAAATTTTTTAAAAAAAAGGAAAAAAGATGATGACTCAAGCGGATAAGCTGTATAGATCATCAGGTCAAAGCCTAATTGGCATTGATTATCGTGGTTTACATTGTTACGAAATGCCCGATATGGCTCATTTAGAACTCCATACCTTTTATGATAATCAGTGTGTCTTGTTTCACGCGCCGTAATACCACTGTAAAATATAATTTTTCGTCATATCGCGTGACGCTTTTATTGCTCGCGCAGCACGTGCGAGTTAATGTATTATTGCGCAGTACTGTATATATATATATATATATATATATATATATATATATATATATATATATATATATATATATATATATATATATATATATATATATATCGGGTAGAGATATCGAAGGGCACAGCCAATATAGAGGGAAGCTTTAAACATAATCAGCTGTCGGGGCAGGTGCCATTTTTGATTTAGTTAAAGCCAAAGAGTTTGCTCGCCGGTTATGAGCAGCCGGATGGGCTTATAAATACCACGACGTCTGGTGTACCATTACTAGCACAACCCACCAATTCAGTGCCAACGTACGGGTACAAGTTCGGAGGGGAAAGTGACCGTGCCAGAGAGAAGGCCGTGTCAACATGCATTTTCCAATCAGAGTAGTGTTTTGACTACAAGTAAAGCACAATAACAAATAGTGTTTTGACTACATGTAAAGTACAATAACAGTAGTGTTCTGACTACATGTAAATTATGACAATAGTGTCGGACTACATAAATTTTTGCAACCAGTGGTTGATTATATAAAGGTTTGCAACAAGGTTTTGTTTATATGAAAGTTAACTAGAGATATTTACATACATGAAGTTTATATGGAGTTGCTAGAACTTTTTGACTACACGAGTTTGACATAGTAGTCAAATTATATTTCATATGTGTTTTATATTCAGATTTCTGTGTTATTTTCATATCATTAGTACCAGTGTTTAATATATTGTCATCGTCATCCACGAACGTGTTTATTGTTTCTTTAAAACCCTGCCCAGTCTTAAAGGGTCAGCTCGATTTCGTTACATACATTATGCCTGTGATAATATAAATATCTTCTTGTTTCTAATTTTGTTGTTATTGTGGGGGTGGGGTGGGGGGTGAAATGCATAAAGTATTATATATATTAAAAAAGTAAGCAATAATCAGTTACATTTGGTATGGAATTGTTTTACTTTATGAGTACGTCTCGACATGGGTAGGTTTTGGCGTTCGGAGGTACGGCCTATATTTGCTGCTGAGAAGAAAAGTGTTTATAATAGCAATGGCCCGCATGAAACAGACCATGTAGCATATACGGAATACAACAAAGTTAGCATCATAATAGAAGAAAACCTAAAACTTTAACAAAGACAAAGAAAATAGAGGTAAAAAGAAAGAGGAATGGCAGGAAGCAGGATGGCAAATATGACAGAAATGAGTAACCTTGAAAAATAAATCAAGGTGAAACGGGTAGAACGTGCAGAATGCTACCTTCAATGTGACTACAGAAAAGGAGCACAGTTCCTCAACATGGCAGGAATACCGAGGAAAGATTTCCCAAATACAGCACAGGTGATGACGACAATAAAAACTATGGAGTCAAGATATATATATATATATATATATATATATATATATATATATATATATATATATATATATATATATATATATATATATATATAATTTAAAAAAACTTTACTCCATAAACCCGATAGAATATCAAGGTTACATCATAAGACCCAAAGGGAAAGAACCCGTGTTACCATATGGACGAATGACAACATCAAAAGGGATCATAAACGTGGAAAAACCAGCACCTATTGAGCAAAAAAATGAAAAAGCGGACTGGAGAGGTGAAAATTTCAGACATCCCGCTAGAGATATCGTTAGAAGCTGTGGTGAAATATTTGGAAGAAAAATTTAGAGTTAAAGCAAAAACAGCAAGACTGGGGATGATCCCATCAACGCAAATATACGATGAAAAAGAGAAGGTACACTTAAAAACCATAAAAAAGTCGTATTTAATGCATGGATTTCTGGCTAAAACAGTGTACAAAGGATGCATTTATGATAAAAAAAATAATGCAATAGATGCAATGAGACGGGACATAGCCTCTTCAAATGTCCCCGAAATAATGAAGAGCAGCAAGGGAGAACAACAAATAAACATCATCAACCGGAACAGGAATTGCAAGAACAAAAACAACAGGCAAAACAACCACAATATATAGGGGGAATAAAACAACAACAACAACAACTACAGGATAAAGGAAAACAACAACAAAGGAAGGAAGAACAAACAACAAAACAATGACGAGTAGCACTCCCATATCCACAACAATAAATCAACAATAACAGGTACATGTAACAGCAGGAACAACTCAACAGGGAAAACAAAATGGAAGACCGAAGGAGATGGAGTATAAAGGGAAACAAACCGAAGAAAAAACAATGGCGCTAAATTTAAGTAAAGCCCCAGCGGAACAGCCGAAAACAACAAGCGTAGAAACAAAACAGAAAGAGGAAACAATAGAAGAAATGAAGGAACAGGATAAAATAAGGAGGAAAGAGAACAGAAGAGAAGAAAAGAAGAAAATGTCTATGATAATCAAGAGTTTCTTCGAGACGATGAACAACTAATTTAATTTAAAAAACAAACAAAAACTATATGTATATGTATATTCAACAAAAAAAAGATATTCGAGAATACAAAAAAATATATTAAACAAATTTATTATAAAGTCGAAAACACATCTTATGACAAACACTTAATATAAGGGCAGGAGGGTCTCCCCAAATGGTCTGTGAAGATCACCATGGCGGAGACCACCCTAAAAAAAAGGAGGTACGGCGTGACTTCTGGAAGTTTTGACTTAAGTGCAGTAACCTTTCTCAACTTTACGTAATTTTTCTCGCTTTCGTAACTGTTCGCACTTTTCTAAACTTTTCGCACTTTACCCAACTTTTCGTAACTTTTCGCAACTTTTCGTACTTTAGTCATACCGGGGAACGCTCAACAGGAACCTACCATAAATTATATTAGTGCCAAGTAAATCTGTGGCCTTCGATTATTACATTCACTGTGATAAACTATAGGTTGTGATTTCAGTACAATGGATCCACTGAAATGCATTGGAACTGGTGATAAACCTTTTAAGTGTGAAATATGTGAAAAAAGGTTCAATCGGAAGGAACATTTATCCGTGCACACGAGGATACACACTGGCGACAAACCATGCAAATGTGAAATTTGTGGGAAATTATTCATCCAGATCTCTGGTTTGTCTATGCATATGACGATTCACACAGGTATCAAACCATATAAGTGTGATATATGTGGGAAATTGTTTAACATTAAATCTAATGTTGTCAGACACATGAGGATACACACTGGTAAGAAGTCCTTCAAATGTGAAATTTGCGAGAAGTTCTTTTCAGAGAACTCTAGTTTGTCCGTGCACATGAGAATACATACGGGAGAAAAAACATACAGTTGCGAAACATGTGGAAAATTGTTTTGTCTGAACTCGAAGTTATTGGAACACTTGAAGATACACACTGGTGAGAAACCATACAAATGTGAAATATGTGGGAAGCTTTTTAGCCGGAACTCGACCTTGTCCACACACTTAAGAATACACACGGGTGATAACTCATACAGATGTGAAATATGCGGCAAATTTTTCATCCAGTTCTCAGATTTGGAGACACACTTAACAATACATACTGGTGAAAAACCATACAAGTGTGAAACATGTGGGAAAGAGTTTAGACATAAAAATACTTTGTCTAGACATATCATGATTCACACTTCTGACAAACCATACAAGTGTGAAACGTGTGGGAAAGAGTTTAGACAGAAATCACATTTGCATGCACATTTGTCGATACACACTGGTGTAAAACCATATAACTGTGAATTTTGTGGGAAAGTATTTAGCCACAACTGGAATTTGTCAAGACATTTGAGGGTACACACTGGTGACAAACCATACAAGTGTGAATTATGTGGAAAAATATTTAGAGATGCCTCTAAATTATCTAATCACTCCACAATCCACACAGGTGACAACCTTACAGGTGTGAGTGATGTAGTGAATTAATTGCTATGAATTCTAAGTTGACAAGATGCAAAAGAAAAATTATTATAAACGCAGTGTGAATAAATGTACATAGGTAAAAAATACACAACTTTTAATGCTTATTAATCAAGGTTTGAATCAAGGTTTAATAGGACAGTTAAAGAATTATAATAATGGAATCATATAAATTAATGAGATCTTAAAAAATATAATTAGTTACATATACACTAATATATCACTGGTAATTGGGAGATAATTCTAAATTCATTGCATCTCAGAATGGCTTACAAAGTATGACAAAATCTTAACTAAAATATTTATTATTTTAAAATGTATACATGTATGTGTCAAACTATCAACAGAAATGGTTATACTTCACAATGGCACACAGTGTTATGAAATGGCACAATACTAATGTCTATTTCAAAGTCTATATAGTTACTTGTTTAATTCATTACAACAAACTTGTGTCCTACTTTGGCTGCATTCTTCTTACCTGGCACAATGTTCTTTGCTTTGGAGTCTTTGCCATATTTAGAGCTGTCAGTACAGTGGTCTTGCCATCTGAGGTCGACCTGATGTTAATGTATGGTGGAATTTCTGTAAAACAATCATGAATAGGTGGTATTTTTTTTCCCAGAGATTTTGAATTCCATGCTGATTTACTTATTTTACATGGCAAGAATGATGTACTGAGAAGAAAGATTCCTGCCCTGTACAAAAATTGACCAAGGTTGATGAGGTGAACCTTAATCAGGTCATAAATTTTTTCAATGAGTTAGCTGTTTTTTTTTCGTTTCCATTTTAGCAGAACCTATAACCATTGGTTCTTGTTTTCCATATTTTTGTTATTCCACAGCTGGTCATCATCATATACAGCATGTTTTGAATTTTCTCCTGAGTATATATTTTGTTATATTACAAAAATCCTCATGTTTATTTTCAATAAATTTTTTAAGATTCTGTTACATTCATGAAAAGTTGCCTTGTATTTAGCTGTGAAAATACTATTGGTTCAAAGATAAGTTCAATAAATTGTTTCCTGGCTTTATTATTTTATGAAACATTTTTGTCATTTCCTTTTAATTGGCTATATTTTCAAACCAAATAGTTTTGTAAATAAATCTCTCATTGACTATAACTTGACAAAGTTTTTTATCTTTACTTCGTCTTATCTGATATTTAGTTCTACTCATGTAGGACTTATCGCCGTTCCATACACCACAGTCATCCCAGTATCACACAGGCTTGTGTTGTTTTCCCCTTTCTATATTTTTCATATTATCCACAACTACGTAGCTGTTTGTTTAATTCCGGTTTGAGTATGTTTCACAGTCAGAATGTGATGCACAATCATATTGAGCATTTCTTCTAAAACTAGTAGTACTTAATTAGTGCCAGATTATTGACAAATGTGGCCCTGTTCTAGTTAAGTTATGACGGCCTTACTTGGGTCCTGAAGGAGGTAGCCCCAGTAGGCCTACACAGGTAGTCAGGCGTACATACTCAGGAAATTTAGGAGTAGTTCAAATATTACGTGTTACCTGATCAGTCATTATTTTTACAATGATGATTGATCAAGAAGTTTACTGTTTACACAAAACAGTCAAAAAATCAAATCGCCATGTTTTTGTATTACCCTGTTACCGCCTGTTTACATTTTTACAGTGACTGTTTAATGTCAGAATATCTTCCTGACTGAGTGCAAACTCATCAATGATGTCATCAAAATCAATAAGTCGTAGTTTATCATTCTCTATACAAGAATCCTCAGACCAGACAGCTGTTCTTGTGACATTGTTGAACGAAGATCATTTTTGAACCTTTTCAGCCTAGATATTGATCTCTCTACAGGACAGTTAGTGACCATAAAATTAATGGCTAAAAATTTATTTTTCTGCATGAGCCTGTTTGACATACAAGTGGAAAGTCAAGAAAGAGTTCATCAACAAGACTGAGATCAACATCCTTTGAATATTCTTGTTCTAGTCTCATGACACCATGGAGAATTTGTTCCCTCATTGCTTACAGATCAATTAAAAAGGAGAAATTGTCAGCAACACTCCTATACACAATAGCTCTTCTGTCTAACTTTGAGTGAAGAGCATCAATTACAGGGATTAATGACTGTAGCCTAAACTTATCTCTTGGAGGAATTTCATCCAAGGCTTCAGTTGCACTGCCATCATTGTGTTGTCGCTTTCGTACTCTATGCCTTCTTTGGAGAGTTCTTACTTTACATCAGGTAGAGTACTTTTTGCTAGCTCCTCAATCTCGTCAACGTTTTCCCCGTATGCTGGAAACAAGTTATAGAAGTGAACTGTATATATGCACACATTATCAATGAAACCTGTGTACTTTGAAGGGCATTACTTTGTGAAACTGCTCAAACAAATCTGCCCATAGATGGGGCCTGAACACAAATTCAGATTCTTCCATTTTCTGCGACAGATTTCCAACTTGTGGTCTAGTATCACCCTTTTCAGTGTCTTCATCATGGATGTGGCTGGCATAGCTGTGGAATGGGCCTCCCATCTTGTGTCAGATAAAAGTTGCAGAACATTTGACAGTGGTGGCAAGAAGTTTTTCAGCACTGCCCACCGTCTTGTACAGACTGAGATAAAGCAATAAAGTTCAATGACCACGTCCAAGAAATTCACTGCATCCAGGCAAGGGTCAACTGCAGCTCTTAGAACCAGGTTTAAGGAATGTCCAACACAGGGTATACATTTTGCAAACTTATTCTTTTACTGAATTTTTTGTTGAACGCCATTATACTTTCCAGCCATGTTATATGCATTGCCATATGATTGACCCCTGCATTTACTAAAACTAGTTTCAAGTAAATCAAAGAAGTTCAGTATCAATTCGGCCATTCCTTCACCTGTGTGATTCTTCAGTTTAATTAATGTCAAAAATCGTTCTACTGGTATTCCATCAAATGGAGAAACATTTCTAACAATTACAGTGAGTTGATCAACATTGAAAACATCAGCTGTAGAATCGACCAATACATTAAGATACCCTGCTTGTTTGATTTCTGTGACTATTTCGTCAAGAACGTTTTTAGCCATTATCTGGATAAGTTCTTCACAAATGGTTTTGGATAGGTATGATGGATGGCTAGATCTTTTTTTTTTTTCCATACTGGTTTATGTGGGCACATAAGAAGGGCTCAAATTTGGCAATCAATTCCAGCAAACCGAGAAAGTTTCCGTTCTTTGGTGAGTCGAAGGTTTCATCATCTCAAAAAGGCAATCCACATTCTGCCAACCGACAAATCACTGCCATCACTCATTGAAGTACATGTACATACCTCCAGTATTCCTGTTATGCTTTGACTTGCTCATCAAGTTTTGTTGTAAGCGTCTGACCATGTTTTCTTGTTCAGTAGGTCAACAGAGTACATATGACTTTTTGAATTTTCATGGGTCTTAATAATTTGAGGATGAGACATGTGATGAAATCCTGAAGAAGCTAGAGCTGTAGTTGAAGAAACATTCCTTGAGAATTTTGAGAAAATTTTGCACACAAAACAGTAAACTTTTACTTCTGTTGGAGAATATACTAGCCCTTCCCGATGGTAGCCTTCTCCATTTAATTTAGTGGAGAATAAAAAACTTAATGAACATGAACGAGTTTGGTTTTTGTAGGTTCGCTTCGAAGTTGTGAAAGGTCTATCCCAGTGTTGACATTCCAAGGGCTTTTCTCAATGCAGTATGAAATGTATTCATTGCTCAATGTAGTCGATAAACCTACATCATTCTTTACAATGAAATCAGCAGAAGAGCTAACACTCGATTCTGTACATTTGATGGGGGAAACTGAAGCTTCCGTGTATGTGGATCTACTGGTACTTGGAGTTACTGACAAATGTTCCTGGGTGGCAAGTAACGCATCTGAATCTTCTGTATCTGCTGATGAACTTGTCTGTGAAGGGCATGAAAAGCCAAATGACGTGATTGGCTTTTAAATGCTTGACTATATCTTTCTGTACCTTTTGGCGTTTTCTATTACTTGCTCAACTTTTAAATCGTCTACCCATTGTTTGGTTAAACTTTAAGGAACTGCAGCAGTAAAATCAGTTGTTTGGATTCGATTCTGGGAACTGAATAATAGAAATTTAAAATCAATATGTAAGAAAATAACAAAAGATAATTAACAATATAATATAAAAGCTTAAAAACGGCCACAAGAACAATGTAACACCATAACGAAACATAAATCAACTATCCTCAGCACACAATACTAACAGACTCAATCACTAGATCTAAAGCAATACAAAATCAGCCCAAACACTACAGACCAATTTCACTTTTATAACGTTTAGAAAAAACATTTGGATGTTTTGACTTTTGAAAAACATTTGAAAAATTCATCTTAAATGTTTTTGCCAGGAAGATGGGCCCCCCTGGCCAACGGGGTCCTGTGCTTAAAGCACACCTATGCATAGTGGTAAATCCTGTACGGTACTGTACTCCACCCGAAGAGTGTATGCTTAACAGATTCCTCCATTCTCTGAATATTGGTCATTTCTTTTCTATGCTTCAAAGCTTAGTGGCTGCCCAGAATGCCTGGGATAGATGCTGCTGCCAAATCCTCAGATTTTGCAGTCCCCAAAGTGTTAGCTGTCTTGAGGTTTTTCTGTATGTGTCATTACTCAATGCTATATCCAGGCTTACTCTTTGAGCATGCGCAAAATTATTATAATCTGTGACAAATGGGTCAGCAGAACAAGTGTAATTGCATTGACTTAGTTGATGTGCTGACCATGTCCCTTTTAATTGGCACCAGTGCCAAAAATTGATTGGGAAATCAGATACTACAGCCCATTAATCCTATAGACCATTTCATACCGGATTTAACCGAATTTCTCCGTAATTATCCGAATAACCTTCCAAGTCACTTTATACTCCAGCCAATCAAAATTGATTGGGAAATCAGATACTACAGCCCATTAATCCTATTCTGGACTAGAAAACTCCAAATGACTTCCTTTGTTCACTGGGGCGTATGTGTTCTAGACAAAAGTTGTGCTACATAATCAGTAGGTCTGTTTACATTTGAGTAGAAAGTGTTGATGTTACAATTAAGCACATCACGTATAGCTTCGATTATCCACAAACTATAATATGTAACAATCTAAATGCAGCTCATAAGAGTCCCTACAAACATAGGAGAACAAAACAGAATATCGTTTGCGAAATTCTGCATCATGTACAACAGGCCATTTCTATACAGGTTCGGACTTTAATTTCACATCATATAGACTCACCACCACAGATATCAAGTTGATTTACAAGTTCCCATCTGTTGTTTATTAAAGGTGAAAACGTTTGGGAGTCTTTGTTGACATTTTCTTCAAAGTAGCCGATTGCTGTGTTTGCCAGTATGGGAAAGCATTTCTGAGCAAGCACAGCAAGATCACACTGCACAAAGAGGTCAAACAATCTATATAACATTGACAAATCAGATTGTTTCTGATCATATTATAAACTCATAATCTATCCATTGAATTTAACTCTCCATGTAGTTATTGTTGAAAACTATCTTGACAACGTTGTTTAAATATAATGCAAAAGAGTTTCTCGTCATCCATGCCTTGATTAATCGAAACGTCTTCTATTAGGTATCAGAACAGTAGATTCTTAACTTTCATTAGCCAGTGTTCGCCCCATATCAGTTGTAGCTCATATTAGTGTTTCTGCAATGTGTCATCAGTCATCGTTAATAATTTGAACCAGTACTTAAGAATTCTCTATTTTACCCCTTGCATTGACATTTTACCCAACTCATTATATATATAATTCTTGCGTGTTTTGTATTACCAACTATTTGCAAAATTACAGACGTACAGCTTCAATGTTAGTTGATTTTGTTGTCAAATATTTGAAACATACTTTTTATACCTGGTTTGCCAATCCAATTAGGTCTAGTCTACTACTGCTATTTTCGTTTACTCGTTTATTATAGAACAATCTCTTGTCAATACAATTGCTTTTTTATAATCAACGTATCGATGATGATGATACTACTATTACTACTACTACTACTACTAATAATAATAATGAATAAATAAATAATTCAAATAATAACAATAACGATAATGATAATGTTGCTTACCATATTTAGACATTCATCGTGCTTTCATAGTTGCACAGTCCACTGTCTGCTGCATGAATGCACACGTGACTGAAAAGCGTATTGTCCAGAAATAGTTTTTAAATGATCGGATGCCAACCTTTCACACTTTGTGTGCATCCAACACTTGTATCGATCACAAGCAAAGGAGCCAACACCACAATTAGGAACACATACAGCACAAGGCCAGTCCATCTTTTGTCTTTTTCGAGCAGAAGCACAATTCGTTTCATAATTTAAGTTTAAGTAAAATGTTTGCTAAAAATAATAATAAATATAATTTAGAGAGTTATCCAATGAAGCTAACACATAGTTAATGTTTAGATTGGGATATAAAGATCTACATGTTCCCTATTATAAATAACAATCGTTTGGCTTGTTGTTTTCTTTTAAATCGCTTGTTTTTCAAACGTATACAATTGTTGCATTTTGGCGATTTGCTACTGGTGCGGTCAAACGCAATTCCTAATTCAATGTTATTGGCGGTTTTCTTTGAACGTAAGATATGCTTGTTTTTTGTTTTGTTTTTATCTCTTTGTTGGTTAAGCGACTGTAATACATTTGGAGTATGTGTATTTGACAGCATTCCGTTTTTAATTTGTGCGAGTATTTGGTCTTCGGTGCCATGGAAACATTACTAGCCCGAAATAGTTAGCCAGTTAGTAGGAGCAAACATCACAGAGCCGAGTCTTAGTGAATTTGAACCATGCTGGGGTCATTAGTAGTGAATTTGGGTACAAGCCGAATGACTGTCCCTTTTTGTAACATAGTCCATATTAAAATTCCGCGGTGTATAAAAGTGATGTGATTGAAATGGCAGTATTTATGGGGGGAATATAATGGAATCAATAAGTTGGAACTTGGTAGGTACCGTTTATGTGTCCATAGTGGAAAATGGGCGTATGTATATGAGCGTGATACGCCGGAAATTCTGTGGATTGACTGGCCTAGGGTCGCGCAGTTAAATATTTCCCAGTTAGTAAGGGAATACTAGTGGAATTTCTATGGCATGACGGGCTTGCGGTACGGAAATAGGATGATAAAGAAGAAACCATGCTAAGGTGCGGTTAATGGACTCTTGGGCAAGTTGTCTCCTCTGGGTCGCCAGTTGATTAGAGCAAAGATTATTAATTATAGCAGACACGTCTTTCTTTCTATTTTACAACTCAGGTTGTATGGAAGTCTTTGGAAATTTGGGGAAAACATATGACTTCCAGCGTGACTCGCGCCAGGGTTTTGACACCACTCGGTCAAGTGAATATCCCTGTGCGTGTAACACAACCTTTTAACTATAACTGACTTTGTTTGGAGATTTATGTCAACAAGACCAGGAATCTTCAAACAATTAAACAAGAGCGGATAGAGCCATTGTGGTCTTTATTACTAAATTCACATCAGTAAAGCCAACTTTCCATTTCTCTAAAAAACGCATTAAATTTTGCGTATGCAATTAGTCTTCAGAGAACATAACGGTACATAATAATTCTCATCACATATTTAAATATTAAAATAACAATGGTACCATTATTGTTCAAGTTAGAAAAGATAAGTTTCTATGACGACTTTGCATTATTCTTTCAGCCACTTTATGAAAATGTCTGCCTGAGTGAAAAAATAGCCGTTTCTGTAAATTATTAAAAGTACATATTTTCAAATAATAATATACATTTTAGTTACGATTTTGTTTCTTAAGCATGTGGGATGTTCTTATAGGTTACTACAATTGTATGGGAAAATATGAGTTTTTCAGAAAAATACTGCTCTGCGTTGCAGAGTTAAGTATTTCCAGAAAAAAAAAACCGAGAAAACAAACAACAGTTTCTTAGCTTGTTTTCAAACAATGTTACTTTCTACACCAAATTCTAAGTTGTTTAGCACATTTAGGGAGTGCTACTATTTGAGTTAAAAATAAATGAATTGGCCCAAATATCTGCTTTAAGGCAAATTTTTAATCATCATATGTAATCTATTTATATCCTGACAATTATTTAAATGTTTACTTTGAAATCGATTGTGAGATTTTGTTTAAATCTAAGGTAATAACCAAATATTTCATGTTGACTGACTACTACCTCTTTTTATAATAAATTATTAAACCATGTAGATGAAAATGTTTATACCGAAAGTCTGTGATTATTTTGATGGATCATATAGAATAAGGTCCATGTGGTTGTTATCAGTATCATCCACCAAATAACATTTATTATCTATTGTTATATTATTTATGATGATATTAAATTAAAGTATTCAAATAAACTGTATTCAACAAGTTCTGATATCTTTTTATTTATTTGGGAGAAGACTAAATAGAGTATTTTTCTGTAAATAAATAAATAAATAATTTTTATTTTTCTGTAGCTATTTTTGCCACAAAAGTGAACATTTTGTTTCATGTCTTTGTAAAGGTTTCAGCAATAATACACAGAGATTCAGCATATCGGAAATTGACTGCGGATAATCATAGTTGTGCAGGCTTCGCCTTTGCAGTTGTTGTAGGGTTTAACGTCATTTTTCAGCACAAGATAGGCTATACATAGCGGCCCGTATTAATGTTGGAGGAAGAACCCGGGGAACCCCCGGAATGAACCACCGACCCACGAGATGCTACTGGCAAGCTTTCTCACATACCCACATTGGCTGAATCCGAGACTCGAATCCACGCAGACCGAGGCGAGATGGCAGTGATCCATAACAGAGAGCGCTTTAGACCACTCGGCGACTCCTATGTACATTATACGCTTATATTTCTTGTTGATGGCGCTGGTGGCCTATGTGGTTAGATTATCAGCTTCGAATGTGGGATGTCATAGGTTCGAATCCCGTTCTGATCATACCAAAGAGGTACTAACAGCCGCTTCGCTTGTCACTAAGCAATGCGTTTTTAGTGTTATCACTGATTGGCCTGGTGTCCGGATAGTGTGACTGGGTTAGTCATGATGCTACATATCGGCTGAAAGATGCCTCAGTGCTAGATATCACTATAAACTGACACACTGCAGATATATTAGCGATATGACTACAACATTGTTTAAACTATGTTACAAATCAAATAACACACGTACATTTTTGTTTGAGCTTATGATAAACAAAAATCCTTATGGTATTTCTTTTGATATTTGTATTGATCATGATGTATTTGCTGATATATGACTTATCAAGTTACAAATACTTTCAACATCACAGAAAAGTAACATCTATTTCATATCAGTAGTTTGGGGCCCTAAGTGCTGTCCGTTACGGATCACTGCCATCTCACCTCTGTCTGCGTGGGTTCGAGTCTAAGATTCGGCTAATGTAGTTATGGGAGAAAGCTTGCCAGTAGCTTCTCTTGGGTTGGTGGTTCTTTCCGGGGGTTGTCCTGTTTCTTCCTCCACCATTAATACTGGCCACCATTTATAGCCTATATTGTGCTGAGAAATGGCGTTAAACCATAAAAAAAGCAAAACATTTAGCAGGGTAAAACATATTATTTTGTTTTTCTTTTCTTCTGCTTATAAATCAACTTATTTAATATCATAAGTTCTTATCGGTTCTCTTTGCAAATGAAATATTGTTTTGAAGATAATATTATTTCTTTTTGCTCTCTGTTGAATTTTTTAATTTGTTTTCTGTGTACATGATTTGCTTTATTTGCTTTATTTTAACGTAATTTATTAAGTACATAATGGTTCAATTCTAGCTCATATCTAAACCATTTTCAGTCAAGCATAACGAGCTAGTACTGTCGCATGAAAATAATGTGAAGGATCAAATTTATTATCATTAATGAACATCGAAATACAGATTGTGTTTTATTTTATCTAGCATTGTTGAAGATCGTATAGTTTATTGACTGTTGTATGATATACACAAAAATTATCAAAATAAAAACATAGAAGGATAAATGGAGAATTATTTTTCATGTATAACACGTGCTAAAAGGAAAAATGGTGCGGGGTAAGGAATTGTCTGTTGGTATAGTATTTTGAAACTAGAAGGATAGAAACAAGCAAAGGACCATTTCTAGAATGGTTGTATAGGAAAAGGATGCAAGATATTGATATATCTGGAATACACATACAACCTGTCTTTAAAGATCACTACTATGAGAGACCACCTGTCTTGAGAGACCAGAATCTCCACGCACATATTTATTCATTATATAGTGTTATTACCCGTTATAAGAGACCACCTGTCTTGAGAGACAATTAGTTTTTTGTCAGAAGGGATGGTCTTTGAAGACAGGTTCTACTCTATTATAAAACCAGCACCAAATCAGGAGAAACATAAAGAAAAACCAGAAGAGCTACACATACCAGTCCTACCTTTGGAAATTTGATTAGAAGACAAAATAGTGCATTTTCAAAAAAAGTTCCAAATTAAAGAAGTTAAGGCCAGAACGGATACTCGATCGGGAAGCCCAATTAAAAATAAAGAAAGCATCTTAGAAATTGAAACAGAAAAAAATTACGCCAATGAAATCAGTTTTCTTGTTAAGACATGGTACAGAGCGTGGTTGTACCATAAAAAAATGTAATAAATATGGGATTGTAGGACACACACCAAAGAAATGTTGAATACCATAAGAACAGAGGAAACAAACAGTACAACCCACATTAGCGAAATAAGAATCTAACAAAAACAGACAGGGAACAAGACTGGATAGGATAAGCAACTAAAAATTTGGTGCAGCCCACCCACCCCAAAGAAAGAGCGATAACTTTTTAAATAGACCCTAGGTAAAACAATATATAGAAATTCGATCTTGAGACTAATGTCTGGAGAGAAGTGGAGTATTGAATTTAGCCCCCAGCCCCTAAAGTTTGGGCCTGTAAGGAAAATAAGAAACTCCACCAAATACAGACTCTTAAAATAGAAAATAACGCCTCTAGGTAACCATACAATTAGATGAAGGCATCCCTGTAGTTCTAAATAGCTGTAATCTTGGGACAGATCGAGGCATGGCCTCCAACAAGAAAAAAAGAAAAGCTTTTGTTGTTTAAACTTAGATACTAAAATCAACTGTATGTTACATGATTTTGGAAGCATTTTAAGCAGTTAGGTTAGGTAAGCAGTTAGGTAATTGTATAGGTTAGGTAAGCAGTTAGGTAATTGTATACAGGATATTAATGCATCACGGTTAATGCCAAAGCAGAACAATGTCAGGGTCTTTTTCTCAGGTTTAGGTAAGAAATATTTGCCCCTAATTAAAGAGGAAAGCCGACAAGGTTACATTTTACGAATATCTGCAGTAACTTTCAGCATTATAGTGATTAAGAAAAAGATGTCATGTGATTTAGATTTTTAATGTAAATTTAACAATGTTTCAGTCATATCGCTACGATGTCTGCAATATGGCAGTTGATTGTGATGTCTAGCACTGAGGCATCATGCCGCAGACATGTAGCATGATATCCCACCCAGTCACATTATCCTGACACATTAACAACAAAAATCGCACACACACTCAAACACAAGTAGCACTAAAAAAAAAAGAAATGTTGCCGCAACTATATTTGATTTTAAAAAGAACTCAAACTCGCAGATCATTTTAATTAAATCAAAATTTATTCGTGAAAAGATTACTTTGGAAAAATGGCAAAATTCAGAATGAATGTCATTTAAACAACAAATATCCAACATATATTTCACTAATTATTCAAAATTTATCTAAATACGGTTCGCATCTAATAACTGAAGCTTTAGTAAGAAGTTATAGTGATTAAAATGTATCATTAGTACTTAAGAAATATACTGTAACTACTTTAGAGTTGCTACTTTTAAAAGAAAGAAGAATATGATCCTTGAATAGTTATTGATAACCACTTTAACTTCTTATAATTTTAAAAGGTAAAAGCTATTTGAAAGAGTTAATAAAATTTTAGCAACAAACTTAAAAACAAAATTACATAGCTTGATTAATTTTAAATGTTCAATTAAACGAGACTGCTACTGATAGACAAATTTCAATCATACCGAATATAATTAGGAAATTGTATACTGGGAAGGAGGAACTAGAAAGATACTTTTGTGCACAGTATGTGTATTTATTATATTTAGCTCAGAAACATTGTGTGCATGGATGGAAACGTTGTCATGCTTGTATGTGTGTGTGTGTGTGTGTGTGTGTGTGTGTGTGTGTGTGTGTGATTTCATCCTTTCTTATTATAAAATATACGGCGCAGTATATGTGCCCCTAAAAAACTAATTTTTAAAAAATAGTTCATTAGTAAACAGTTAAACTAAAGGAAATAGGATGGGAGTTAAAATGTGGAAAAACAATGGCCACATACATGTACGGTAACGTTTGACTGCAGATTTGAACTCTTAAAATGAAGTCTTTGGCCTCGAAGTTACAACAAAATTCGGCATCGCTTATTTGCCAATGAATTTCTGGTGCTTACGTATACACTCTGTTGCACTTGGTTTCTTTGAATTAGGTCAGAGGGCCAGTCCTTTTCACAACATAAGTGCAATGATAAGGAATAATTGTTAATTTGTTAAACTGCCATTATGTTTGTGTACTTAATTCTAACCTCTAACTATTATGCAAACCAAAATATGGAAAAAGGGTCTTGTCCTGGGGGATCATAAGGCGTATCACAGGGAGAAATGGCGTGTCCCATGGGCGCTTGCACATTAGGGCAAATGGGCGGGGCCAATAGTCGCCTCCGCCAATATTATCAGCCAGCTAATGTGAAACTTTGATTTTATATCGGATCTCTTTTCTTTTAATCGCTCCTATTTAAACTGCCCAATGGACAGTTTTATATCAGTTCCAATCATTACAGATTACCGTTTATACATTTTACGTGTAATATGCATAAACTGAAAGTTTGTTTTTTTTAAAAAAAAATTAAAAATTTATTTAAGATTACTTAAAATTGTTTTTCTCTGAATGAACTACTGCGTCGTATATTTTATTTTATTCCTTCTTTTAATTTAATTATGGCAATGAAACTTTACAAATATGGTAGAGGAATGTCAGGTGTTAACTGGCTGAGTTTCTTTGACGGAAATGGAGATTTTGTTTGCAGAGAAAATTATGCAGCCTTCATTGTGATCATCATGGGTTTTAAACTAATTGTTACAATTGTTTTTACAAGAAGTACTTCTGTAGTAGTTAAAAAATCTGAAATTTACGTGAATAATGTTTAATCTTAAACTATTTACTGAAGACAAAGACTGTCCTGTGATATTAATTATTTCTTCACTACAATATTACAAGTGATAAAATAGAATATGACATATGTGGATTGCACACTTAATACAAATTTATATATGGTTTTTCTTCTTCTGATAAATGAAAATGGACAGACATATTGAAATAATCGGGAGTTCTCTGCGAAAAATCAAGAGATATTACGAGATGGGGAGGAAATAGCTCCAAAGTTGGGATTTTTTTCTTCTTTCTTTCTTCTCCCGGCTTGAAAGTTAACATATATGAACTGTTCGGGTTTGTGTAATTTCAGTCAGGGCTAGTAAGTTTATTAAAGTCATCAGCCCGGGGCCTGTGCTTAAAACATTTCTTTCAGCACTGACCAGTACATGTAATCTATTTTAACGAACATGACAATACGCTAACTATAGCATGCATGTATGAAACTTCTTAATGTTTAAATTAATTACATACGATTTCCTCCTCGCAGATTTATTTGTGGGGTGGGGTTGTTGTTGTTGTTGTTGTTGTTGTTGTTGTGTGTGTGTGTGTGTGTGTGTGTGTGTGTGTGTGAAAAATTACTTCCGATGAAAACCGTTCTCAATGACCTTTCACGCTTAACATCTTTCTGTTTGTATACGAGGACTGGCTAGTATGACGTCACGAGACCACGTGATCTGTCGTCTCATTAAAACTCGGGAATACTCGGCAATTTACTTAATCATGGTATCTTCTTCGCAATATAATCAATATCCGCACACAATATTTTTTTTTATAAACATTATATTGGAATTAGAATTTGTAAACAATTACAATTATAAAATAAAAATTTTCATTTCTAGTCTCCTTTAAGCAACTTTTCTCACTTTCGTAATTTTTCGCACTTTTGTCAACTTTTCGGAACTTTTCGCAATTTACCCTACTTTTCGTAACTTTTCACAACTTTTCGTAAATTTTCGCAACTTTTCGTACATTTTCGCAACTTTTCGTACATTTTCGCACTTTAGTCATACTCGCGAACGCTCGCTAGTAAACTACCATAACTATATTCATCATCATCATGATCAGTCTCGTGACCTAGTGTGGTCATTGAGGCACTGTGCTACTGAACATCTGACCAGTTCCCTCCACTTGACTCGATCATGTGCCAATGCCTGTGTCTCTGCAAAACTTGTCCTGGTCCATTCTGTGATGTTATCGCCTTATAATTATATTAGTGCCAAGTAAATCTGTGGCCTTCGATTATTGCATTCACTGTGGTAAGCCATATGTTGTGATTTCAGTACAATGGAGCCACTGAAATGCATTGGAACTGGTGATAAACCTTATAAGTGTGAAATATGTGAAAAACGGTTCAATCGGAAGGAGCATTTGTCCCTGCACACGAGGATACACACTGGCGACAAACCATGCAAATGTGAAATTTGTGGAAAATCGTTCAGCCAGTTCTCTGGTTTGTCTATGCATATGACGATTCACACGGGTATTAAACCATATAAGTGTGATGTGTGTGGGAAAATGTTTAACATTAAATCTAATGTTCTCAGGCACATGAGGAAACACACTTGTAAGAAGTCCTTCAAATGTGAAATATGCGGGAAATTCTTTTCAGAGAACTATACTTTGTCCGTGCACATGAGAATGCATACGGGAGAAAAAACATACAGTTGTGAAACATGTGGAAAATTGTTTTGTGTGAACTCGAAGTTACTGGAACACTTGAACGTACACACTGGTGAGAAACCATACAAATGTGAAATATGTGGCAGAACGTTTAGACAGAACTCGGCCTTGTCCACACACTTAAGGATACACACAGGTGACAAATCGTGCAGATGTGAAATATGTGGCAAATTATTCCTCCAGTTCTCACATTTGGAGACCCACTTAACAATACATACTGGTGAAAAGCCATACAAGTGTGAAACATGTGGGAAAGTATTTAGACAGAAAAAAAACTTGTATACACATTCGATAATTCATACTGCGGACAGACCATACAAGTGTGAAACGTGTGGGAAAGAGTTTAGACAGAAATCACATTTGCATGCACATTTTACAATACACACTGGTGATAAACCATATAGCTGTGAATTATGTGGGAAAGTATATAGCCACAACAGCAATTTGTCAAGACATATGAGGGTACACACTGGTGATAAACCATACAAGTGTGATACATGTGGGAAAGTATTTAACCACAACTGGAACTTGTCAAGACATATGAGGGTACACACTGGTGACAAACCATACAAGTGTGATACATGTGGGAAATTCTTCACAGAAAACTCTAGTTTATCCAGGCATTTAAAGGTGCATACTGGTAACAAACCATACAAATGTTAAATATGTGGGAAAATGTGTAGAGATGGCTCTAAATTATCTAATCACTCCATAATCCATACAGGTGATAACCTTACAGCTGTGAGAAATGTAGTGAATTAATTGCTATAAATTCTAAGTTGACAAGATGCGAAAGGAAAATTAGTATAAACGTAGTGTGAATAAATGTACATAGGTAAAAAAATACACAACTTTTAGTGCCTATTAATCAAGGTTTGAATCGAGGTTTAATAGGACAGTTAAAGAATAATAATAATGGAATCATATAAATTAATGAGATCTTAACAAATATAATTAGTTACATATACACTAATATATCATCGGTAATTGGGAGATCATTCTAAATTCATTGCATTTCAGAATGGCTTACAAAGCATGACAAAATGTTAACTAAAATATTTATTATTTTAAAATGTATGTATGTGATAAACTATCAACAGAAATGGTTATCTTTCACAATGGCACACAATGTTATGAAATGGCGCAATACTAATGTCTATTTCAAAGCCTATATAGTTACTAGTTTAATTCATTACAACAAAGTTGTGTCCTACTTTGGCTGCATTCTTCTTACCTGGCACCATGTTTTTTGGTTTGGAGTCTTTGCCATATTTAGAGCTGTCAGTACAGTGGTCTTGCCATCTGAGGTCATCACCATGTTAATGTATGGCGGAATTTCTGTAAAACAGTCATGAATGGATGGTCTTTTTCTTCCTGAGATTTTGAATTCCATGCTGATTTACTTATTTTAAATGCCATGAATGCTGTACTGAGAAGAAAGTTTCCTGCCCTGTACAAAAGCGATGCAGGTCGACAAGATGAACCTTAAGCAGGTCATATATTTTTTCAATGTGTTCATTGGCTTTCCTTCGTTTCCATTTTAGCAGAACCTATAACCATTGGTTCTTGTTTTCCATATTATTGTTTGTCCACAGCTGGTCATCATCATGTACAACATGTATTGAATTTTCTCCTGAATGTATATTTTGTAATATTACAAAAATCCTCATGTTTATTTTCAATAAATATTTTAAAATTCTGTTACATTCATGAAAAGTTGCCTTGTTTTTAGCTGTGGAAATACCATTGATTCAAAAAGAATTTAATAAATTGTCTCCTGGCTTTATTATTTTATGAAACGTTTCTGTCATTTCCTTTTAATTAATTGACTATATTTTCAAACCAAATAGTTTGTAAAGCAAACTCTCTTTAAAAATAACTTGACAACATTTCTTATCTTTTCAGCTTCATCTTATCTGATATTTAGTTCTACTCATATATATAGGATTTATTACAGTCCCATATACCACAGTAATCCCAGTATCGCTCAGTAATCCCAGTGTCACACAGTAATCTCAGTATCACACAGTCATCCCAGTATCGCACAGGCTTGTATTCTTTTCCCCTTGCTATATTTTCCATTTTATCCACAGCTACATAGATGTTTGTTTAATTCCAGTTCGAGTTTGTTTCACAGTCAGAATGTGATGCACAATGATATTGAGCATTTCTTCTGAAACTAGTAGTACTGCACCTGTGCCAGATTTAGGAAAATTGAGGCCCTGTGCTAGTTATGTTATGAGGAGTGAAGCCCCTTACTTTGGCACCGAAGGAGGTAACCCCGGTAGGCCTACATAGGTTGTCAGGCGTACACACTCAGGAAATTTACGAGTAGTTAAAATAATACATGTTACCTGATTAATCATTATTGATTGATTGATGATTGATGAATAAGTTTACTGTTTACACAAAACAGGCAAAAAATTAAATTGCCATGTTTTTGTATTACCCTGTTACCACCTGCTTACATTTTTCCAGTGAGTATTTAATGTCAGAATATCTTCCTTCCTGAGTGCAAACTCAGTGATTTCATCAAAATCAATAAGTCGTAGTTTATCATTCTCTATACATAGAATCCTCAGACCAGACAGCCGTTCATGTGACATTGTTGAGCGAAGGTAATTTTTTACCCTTTTCAGCCTAGAAAATGATCTCTCTATAGAACAATTAGTGATCATCAAATACAGGAACAATCTAAAAATTGTTTCCACATTTGGGAAAGCAGTCTTAATTGTTTTGTTTTATTATCTGGTACATGTCTTGGTGGCTGAAAATTTCTTTTTCTGCATGAGCTGGTTTTGACATACAAGTGGAAAGTCAAGAAAGAGTTCATCAACAAGACTGAGATGAACATCCTTTGGATATTCTTGTTCTAGTCTCTTGACACCATGGAGAATTTGTTCTCTCATTGCTTGCAGATCAATTAAAAACGAGAAATTGTCAGCAACACTCCTATACACAATAGCTCTTCTGTCTAATTTTGAGTGAAAAGCATCAATTACAGGGATTAATGAATGTAGCCTGAACTTATCTCTTGGAGGAATTTCATCCAAGGCTTCAGTTGCACTGCCATCATTGTGTTGTCATTTTACGCACTCTACGCCTTCTTTGGAGAGTTCTGTACTCTACATCAGGTACAGTACGTCTTCTATTCAGTATCAAAACAGTAGATTCTTAACTTTTATTAGCCAGTGTTCAAAGAGATATTATATATATATATATATATATATATATATATATATTGTTACTTTATTAGAAGTACATATTTTCAAATAATAATACACATTTTAGTTATGATTTTTTTTTAAGCATGTGGGATGTTCAGTTCTTATAGGTTACTACAATTGTATGGGAAAATAGGAGTTTTTCATACTGGTTTGGAGGTCCATAATTGATTAATAATTAAAAGTAAAATATTAGTACAAATATTTTTGAGAGCTTATTCTATCTGTAATTTTTAAAAATATAGGGAATATTCTATTGATGCAATTTGTATTATTATCAGAGACCGGACTTAAGAGTACTCAATAATGAAAGTAGCACCTGATTCATTTGATGCTTCCGCGGCAGACACTCTAACCACTAAGCCACTGAAGCGTGTGTGTAGAATGTGTGTGCACTGGGAAGCATACTCGAGTCACACTGAATATCAATTATATCTGTCTTATTTCCTATCATAGAATTAAATTCCTTGAAAATCTTCTCTATGTTCTGCCATGTCTCTCATGTTGGTATATTCAATATTTTGGCAAACAGTATTGAGAATGTCTGCATTGCTTTTGTTGAGGGAGCAGGGACATTCACTCTTGAATGAATGGTTCTCAACCCTTTGTTTCTAATAGAAGTCTGTGAAAGTCTTATTTGCATCGCATTATTTACACATTTTTCTTCCACAACCTCTCCTTGACATTTCTTCATACAGTTGAAGCATTCTTAATGTATATCTGCATGTCAAACATATAGCTTTCTCCCGCCACACCAGACTTCGTAGTTGAATTAGTACCGTGATTCCGTCAAAATAAAATAAAGGGAAACACTCTTGTGGAGTTTGTAACAATCATTGGTCATGTATTCAAAATTCGTCACAAAACTTTCGATGGACAATTCAAAATGAAACTACATATTTGTATATAAACAGCTTATATAACAAAATAAACGAGAGAAGTACAGTGCATTGCCATTTAATGTGAATATTGTTATAAATTAACAAAACAATAAAGAGATTTAATGCAAAAGAATTCTTTCCCGTAGATTATCGGAAATGGGTCCTTCAACCAATACTATAGTCTGTGTCTACATCCACATTTGTACCCGATTGCGACCAGGATGTCCATAACACCTTTATCGTCTGCGCATCTGATGCTTAGCAGAAGTTTTCATACTAACACGACACCATATTGCACACACTTTGGGCAAGTCTTTTTTGCCGCAAATAGAGTGACGTCATAGCTCCTATTTGGTTACTCTGGGATACTAACGTCAATTACGGTAAGGTTAAGAATTATATCCCTTTGCAGTCTAACAGAATCTACCTTCTATGTACATACATGCGTATTTATGTATCCGCCCCTTTGCTGAAAATGGACTTGTCCAGAAACTAGAAATTGATCTCGAAAATGGCCATGGTTGTAATGAAAACTTCCGTTACGCATCAGACGCGCAGATGATAAAGGTGTTATGGACACCCTGATCGCAGTTGGGTTAGAAATTATAAATCATTGATTGAACCGAGTAAGATTTATTGACTTTTTATCTTGTTTATGCTTTTCGTTATTGAAATCAGCAGGGGTGTACAAAGAAACGGGGATGTAGACACCGACTATATCAATTATTGATTGTCCATGCATGTGTTTGTTTTTCTTTCTAGCTTTCTGCTGGATTTTAAGAGCTTTGATGAGGTTATATATAATAGTATGGCGTCTTGGGGTGTTTATTGAGACCGAAACAAATGCCGACAAATCCGAATACTAGAACGCGATAGGAACCTACCATAATTATATTAGTGCCAAGTAAATCTGTGGCCTTCGAATATTGCATTCACTGTGATAAGATATATGTTGTGATTTCAGTACAATGGATCCATTGAAATGCATTGGAACTGGTGATAAACCTTTTAAGTGTGAACTATGTGAAAAACGGCTCAATCGGAGTGATCATTTGTCCGTGCACACGAGGATACACACTGGCGACAAAACATGCAAATGTGAAATTTGTGGAAAATCGTTCAGCCAGTTCTCTGGTTTGTCAATGCATAAGATGATTCACACGGGTATTAAACCATATAAGTGTGATGTGTGTGGGAAAATGTTTAACATTAAATCTAATGTTGCCAAGCACATGAGGAAACACATTTGTAAGAAGTCCTTCAAATGTGAAATTTGCGAGAAATTCTTTTCAGAGAACTCTAGTTTCTCCGTGCACTTGAGGATACATAGAAAAAACATACATTTGCGAAACATGTGGAAAATTGTTTTGTCTGAACTCTAAGTTATTGGAACACTTGAAGATACACACTGGTGAGAAACCATACAAATGTGAATTATGTGGCAAAGCGTTTAGACAACGTGATAAGCTGTCGAAACATGCCCAGTTACACACCGGTAGCAACCCATATAGTTGTGGGACATGTGGGAACTCTTTTAGCTATAGCTGTCATTTATCCACAAACATGAGGATACACACTGGAGATAAACCATTCAAATGTGAAATATGTGGGAAGCTTTTTAGCCAAAACTCGACCTTGTCCACACACTTAAGGATACACATAGGTGATAAGTCATACAGATGTGAAATATGTGGGAAATTTTTCATCCAGTTCTCAGATTTGGAGACGCTTAACAATACATACTGGTGAAAAACCATATAAGTGTGAAACATGTGGGAAAGTATTAAGACAGGAAAAAAAAAAAAAAACACATTCGATAATTCCTTGTCTGACATGATGATTCACACTGCTGACAAACGATACAAACGTGAAACTTGTGGGAAAGAGTTTAGACAGAAATCACATTTGCATGGACATATGAGGGTACACACTGGTGATAAACCATATAACTGAATTTTGTGGGTAAGTATTTAGCCACAACTGGAATTGTCAAGACATATGAGGGTACACACTGGTGACCATCCATACAAGTGTGAAATATGTGGGAAAATGTTTAGAGATGCCTCAAAATTATCTAATCACTCCATAATCCACACAGGTGTCAACCTTACAGATGTGAGTAATGAAGTTAAATGCATACAACCCAAGTTTTTCGACTTTTTTGTTCTTGCAAATGCATGATATTATGAAAAGTATAGTAGAAATAATGAGTAATTACAGGTCATTCAGTTTCAAAAAATGTACATCTATAAGTTTAATCAATGAAAATATAACAATTTTCTGTACGGATTGCTAATTAATTATGCAGAAACAGAATTTACCGATCTTCTCCATAGTCGTAGTGTCACATGAAGTCGAGGTAAGCATATGTTTCGCTTTTGAGTAATTATTGCCCTATTCTTCATCTGTCCTTCTCCTTAGTTCATTGTAGTCACCCACAATATATGTATTGCTTATAGATTTCTCATTATATATGATAAATTACAAGAAGTAGGCAAAAAAGTCAATAGGATGGAAAATCCTGACAATAAGAGGTTCCTTTAAGGGGCGATTCTTGAAAGTGTTTACTTGTCGTGTTTGTGAGATTGTGTTACGTTGTAAGATAAACCAACTAAAAATGTGATAATTTGTATCATTTTAATCAGAACCACTTTTAAAAGGCAGCAGAAGAAGATAATACCACCGGGGGAAATGGCATACTGCTAATAGGCAATTTATTTTATGGACTTAATGGATACCTAAGTACTGGCAACAGACATGTCATTCCAAGCTGTTGTGTATGGCGTATAATGGATAAATAATTTTGGCCAGTACCATTTTGGATTTACTCAAGGAAGACTTGGGTGATCTATCCAATGATATGATGTGTGAATAATGAAATTTATGTTTATTTTAAGTTGTATAAAGCATTTCTTTTGTAGTATGCAATTTTTATTTTGCATGAACAAGTTTTGTTAAAAATTGTTTTAGCTACCTACCCACTAAAGAATGATTATATGTATGGCTGTTTTGAAAGCAACTGTGAGGAGACTGCTTATTAAAAACATGAATTGAAGTTGACTAGCATTGTCATGGGATGCAAAGGATGTAAACAACGAAAGTACACTGGTGAACATGATTTTAATTGTGCATATACAGTAACACATTAAGTTAAATGATAAATAACGCATAGTCATGAGTTGAGAAAGCAAAACTTGTTGCAGTGTTTCATGAATAAAGATTGGCTTGTAAATATCAACAGAACTACAAACACTAGGATACTATTCTATCCAGATACTGCTTATTAATTTCAATTACATGTGAAAAAAATTGGCTCTGGAAACAGAATAAGGTTTTTAAGACTTAAATACTAGTTCATCAAAAGCAACATTGAATACTTATATCACATTATATGTGCATCATCAGCAGTCTTATTACAACTAAATCAAATATACTTGACACCAATTAAATGCATCAAATTTTCAGTTTTTTAAATGTGTTTATTTACCATAGAAATAATTATACCCTTTATATAAATACCCAGATGAATGTACACAGCTGCATACACTGCAAAACTGTTATATATTATGTAATGTACTAAACTTATATGTACAAATGTTCATGTACAGACATAACTTTAATTCAAGAGTACAGTCAGGCATAAAAATGAAGGATATCATCTAAGAATAATTATGCCATATAATATATAGAGATTTTCCGTGTTATTTAGGTTGGGAGGGGTGCTCCCAATATTATTTAAATTATTACAAAAGACCTCCCTGCTTGTTTTTATGAGGAAGTGAAGTAGTGATAGAGAGATGCAATGCTCAGAGCTCCCAGTCAGTGGTGCCAACAGTTAAATTAATGAATACACAAAATGTGAAAGTCAAATAAGCAACAATTTAATATCATTAAATAACAGTCATCTCTCAAATGAAACTCAAATTAAAACCCTATCACTCGTCTTTAACTCCACCAAGTTATGGCCTATTTTATCATCTGACTAATTGATTTTCCTCCTGTCCTGTGTTCCTACTCATCTGTATGATCTTTCTCTGGACTGGTAGTCCAATTGCCTCCAGTCCGTCTAATGTCTGCCTCCGTTCTTCCTTTCTCTTTGTCTCAGAGACATTTTATATGAGAAACTAGTGTACCATTACTATAACAGATTGATTACAGACATCCCATTCCAAAATACTAGACAGTTCTATAGAAATTACATTGATGTTTTAGTATCTTGTGCTTGTTTTTTTTATACTTTTGACAAAAGTGATTACCATTTACTCAATGCCAAACTTTAGTACATCACCTTAACAAACTACTGCAGAGAAACAAATATTGAAATTAAGCCCATGCCCTCACCCCCATGTATGCTTCCTATTGCATTTCTTTTAAAATTAGGGTAGCTAGGCACACACACACACGCACATATATACTGATTAGTATATATAATGTACGAAGTACAATGCAAAACTGGCTCAGATATACACATCAAATTCAGGAATGCAGGGGTCATGCTACCAGTGTTGATACTAATTAGCCTACACAGACAAACAATAGCTTACACATTCACAGGGGTGTTTTAATTGCTAACTGACCATTAACCCTGTTTGCAACAATATATCACTGCTCAAGTTCACGAAATTGGGCCTACTATACAGTGATGGAAATATGCCAAATTCTGTTTCAAAATTGTAACAGTGTGTGTGATTTGGATTTTTAACATACCTTGAACAATTTTTGAGTCATATTGCTATGATGTTTGAAGTGTGGCAGTTTATAGTGATGTCTAGCACTAAGGCATCATGCCGCAGACATGTAGCATGACATCCCACCCAGTTACATTATCCTGACAGTAGGACGACCAGTCCATACACTAACCTCTTAATGCTGAGCACCAAATGAGGCAGCTGTTAATATCATTTTTATGTGTTTGGTATGACTTGGCCAGGGATCAAGGACCCCAACCTCTTGCATATTAGGTGGATGCTCTTAACACTAGGTTACTGGAACGGTCAACACCAGTATGTAAATAGTAATTTGTTAACAAATATAGTCGGTGATTATCATTTCTAATTTATTTATTTTTTTAATTAAAAAAAAGACAGAAGTTAACAGCATTATTTTCTTTATAAAATCAGTTTAAAACTGTATGTGAACCTTTAATGGCATGTTTAGCGGGAGCAATTAAATCAAGATGAAGAGTATGGATTGAAGTCATTTGCTCCAATGTACATGTTTTTCTTTTTCAAAGTATACTAGAAATCTTTCTGACTGCAATTTTACACAAAACATTTAGAAAAAAAATTTATTAAAAAGTACTTTATTATGCAATAATACAGACTTGTAATTACATGATTTTAATCTTGTTACTTCTATAAGATTAAATGATTTACAATGTATAGCCTCTGCTGTGCTTTTTTTATACATCATATGGCCAAAATACACTGCATTTACCTCAATCTAAACATACATATAAGACAAGTATAAATGCAATGGGTATGAAAAGTTAGAAAAGGTTTTACATCTTGTTGTTAAAATGCATGTTTTTTTTAAAAGCTTTAAGAACATAATCAACAGTGGTCTGAAGATATACTGCTACTTGGAAATCAAACAGATGCTGGACTTCAGCTCATGGTAGGCACTTCAAAAAAGACTTAGTCAAAGTCTATATGGGTCCATGGTAGAGAACATTTTTTACCATACAATCACTAGAATAGTCTCTCCATAACAATTTGATATTAACAGGTATTACCTGACTAAAAGGCCTAAATCATTTTAACTTAAAATGAGATTTCTGCTTTGTAACAATCTCTTCTGCAGGCGGTGGTGGTATTGGAGCAAGTACATCAGATATTCACCTAGGATCATTTATGTCCAAAACAACTGGCTGGTTCATGCCAACTCTATCATCTAACCTCATTTCAATATTTTCATATTTATTTCTGAAATATACAGGTACTGTTGATCAGCTTTCTTTGGGTATGCAGACCATCTCTCACTTTTTTGTTGAATGACCTTTGGTATCTGACAACAAAATGCAAACATTTCACTGACAATGTCATTTTATATTTTTTTAATTCTCAAAAGTCCAAATAAAAACTGCATACAATTACATGTAACAAATCATTTTGCTACAGATGAAAATGTCAAAATAGCAAATCTGTATCTTACCCATATATCATAAAAATGTTTAGATTCTTTACAGAATTTTCTAATTACATTAGACTAATTCTAACCAAAATTGGTTTTTGAAATTTATTTTAAAAAATGTCTTCTGTAAAAGATAAAATTGTACCACAAACAGATGGTTTATCAACTTTCAGGGAAAGCATTAATATTTTAACAAAGATGAATTATTACGTTAACAAGAATAAAGTTTATTACCTTATTGTTCCATCTGTGTTTACAATCACATCTGTCAATATGATTGTTATAATCAAGAGCTGCCAACAGATTCCTAGCTCTGAAAGCTGATGGCTTATATGAATGTCTTTTGGAGGCATACAATAAAATCAAACTTCTGGAAATTCTCCAGTTCTGCTGTACTTCTGAAACAAAGTAAAATGACTAAATAAATAAATTGATTCAGATGCAGAGAACTATTAACATTTATAAATCCCCATTAATCTGTTTCGATGAAAATGCCAATGTACAGTAGCATTATACAGGCAGAGAATAATCAACTCATTCCACCCATACTATTTTTTTTCCTTGTCACCTGGGGGTAGGGAGCGCATTTGTGGACTAATTTTGAATATATTGAAATACATCTGTTTCCAAGAGATTTGATTAGATATACACCTTGGTGTGCCATCATTCGGCATAAGGGTAAAAGTGGGAGTTTTTCCTTCTTCTGACCCATCATTTTCCTCCTGGCCACTTTTTACTTCCATCCCCAATTTATCCTACTTTTGCAATTGTTCACCTGTATGTGTATAGCTCAGACCAGTGTGAATTAGATTGCAAGCAAAAAAGTAAAATGTCCAGAAACAAAATCTGATTCCAACTATGGACATGTGTGCAAAAATCGGGCAAAGCTTGACCCCTCCCTCCCTGTACACATGCATACTTTTTATTTACACAGACACCATCTGCATACATGCGATTGCCCTCCCCATTCTGTAGAACAGCCAATATTTAATCCACATAGAAAAGATCAAGGATTAACAATAATATGTATTTAATGTAACAGATAGTCCACCAATGTTGAATGTCTGGCTGCATCAAAGAAATAAGCAGCATAACTTTAAAAAGTTTGTCTATTGTCCACTAAAACTCAAACACCAACTGAACCCAGTCAAGCAGGTTACTTATTAGACAAATTACTATCGAGGTATATGTGTACGTATATTATCAGTAGACCACCCACCCCCATACACAAGCATATGCATTTGGGTAAAACCCCTTGCCCTCTCCATGTGTATTAAATGGACAAACCATAACTATGGCCTCAGTGTGGTTTGTATTTATAATACAATGTATTCATTTTCTTTCTGTGATAACCAGTATATCTTCATTATTTCAATTATGCATTGATACTTTGATACTATATTTAAGATAAATTGTAAATACCCAATTTTTACTTTTTTGATAATACACAGAAAAGAAAGCTTTTGTGGGAGCAACTTTCTGTTTCATACACAAATACCATCCACAAATACCAATACAATACTATACATTACTTTTAGTTTAGTTACATATATCATGCATGTATCATAATTTTTGTTTTTTTAGGATACTTAACTCAAATTTTCCCTTTTATGTATATATCACAAATTTTTTTGTTAGTATACTTTCTCAAATGGGTTGATAAAACTTTTAGACTTTTCCATCAACTTCAGACAAGACTGAATCCCTTAAAATAAAATTTTGAAATGTGTAAATACTAATGTTGAACATGGGAATCTTTAGTTTTGTATCAAAAGAAATTATCATTTATCTTGGTTATTAAGACCTGAATGATAATGCTTCAAGAAATAATAATAACTTATTTAAAGGGGTGACTAATTTAGTCAAAGACTATTCTCCCTTCAGGCCCTTTAACTAAAATACATACAGCATGACGAGGAACATATCAATAACAAAAAATAGACATATGCCAACAAACAATTTACAACAAAAATATTATTCTAAATAAAACAAACCAGATTTTAACAAAATGTACAATCTTTTACCAACTGCAAACTATTAAACTAATATAGAATGATACATTTCCAGATAAATCCTTAGATGTGCATCTACCAAAATATTTGTAAACAAGTAAATATACATAATTTTTTTTAAAAAAATGTAGTAATACTTACACAGATGCCATATCTGATTATGATGTGGTTATATCAGACACAGCAGGAATTTGTATCCTATGAATTGTTGGCCCAGGTGTAGAAGTTGTGGCCATGTCTTCTGTGACATTTTTCTGATGTTTTCCTTGCACTGCCATTCAATTCATTACCTAATATAGCAAGGGAAAATAAATGTTTTATTAGACACAATAATATTATATACTTTACAAATAATATGCATAATATATACTTAACTGTATTGCATTACTTTCATTTACAGCCATCACCATTTACATTATATATATATTTTTTTTATTTAAAAACAAAAAAAAACCCGGAAGTGACTGCTTGCCTCTAAATAAAGTCTTATGGTTGCGAGCGAAAATGATGATCATTAATACCCCTTTGATGGCCTCAAAAATAGCAGCAGTGGTGTACGTACATGCGGTTTTCAGCGATATTGTTGCAGGGCTGTGACATTTTATTTCAAGCTAAATGGAATAATGCCAGTTTATATAAAATATGTTATTGTAAGAGTTTTGATAAAGAGTTAACAATACAGATATAAAATAGCGGTATAAAAACTTGACTGTTCATTGCAAAATTGAGACTCACGATGACACTAGTATCCAGCAAGAATTTGGCGACCTCTGGATTAGTTTCCAGGCTCAAAGTGGACTTCTTTTTATTCCATCGTTCATGCTGGTCACCAATACATATGCGTGTGCTGCCATAATTTGCCCAAAGAGCTTTTTTTCCCCCCTCCTTTCAGAATCTAAGTTTTGGTTTTCGATCTAGTTGTGAACACGCCATTATTTTTGTAAACACGTGTTTGCGCATGGCTAAAATTCTTAATCTTCGGGAGAGATCAACACAGAGGTTACATGAATATAGGCGTGGCAAACAGCGAATTTTTGTCTTCAGACAATAAATCAGAATCGCGTTTTTTATCACAAAATTTCCGATACTAGCCTGATTTCGGCCTCAGAAACAGCCTGAATCGTAATTATTCATCTAATTAAGTAATCGTGAACTGAAAAAATAAATATATAATTTCATTCGTTTTTACTTAGGTTGTATGCCTTTAATTAATAATTGCTATGAATTCTAAGTTGACAAGTACATAGGTTGGGTCGGGAATCCAGATAATTTTTCACATCTTGGCATTTTCAGTGCATATTATGACCGCCGAGATGAAAATAACTACCATTGTTCAGGTGATTTCACTAACGTGTAGGATACAACTTTTCAGTATTAGTAAATATGGTGCATTAGCATCACTGTTTCATTGTAACCATAAGACATTGCAAGAATGATCTTTCATTCATATTTATATTAAAAATTACAATGTTTTCGGCTCGTATTCACTTCCATCATTCAGACGAAATGAAAGTAAAACTATTGCGAGAATGCTGTTCAGGGCAGGTTTCGTCACTTCGTATATATGTCTTATTGTGTTTCTCATGATATTCTTGTAATAATTTTAAGTCCCAATGTCTTGCGTTTGGCATTCACATTTGCATGCTCTAAAACAAAATGTGACAAATGTTTCGTCCATTTCTTTTTGTTTGTTTGTTTGTCTGATTAGGATTTTTAACGTAACTTTAACAATGTGTCGGTCATATCGCTATGATGTCTGCAGTAAGGCAATTTATAGTGATGTCTAACACTGTGGCATTATGCCGCAGACCTGTAGCATGATGTCCCACCCAGTCACATCCCGACACCAGGCCGACCAGTCCTAACACTTAAACTTTTTTAATGCAGAGCGTCAAGATATTTCCTTGTACCATTTTTTAAGTCTTTGATACGACTCGACCGGGGATAGAACCCACAACCTCCCATATCCGCGGCGGACGCTCAAACCTTGTAGGCCACCGGGGCGGTTCGCCCATTTTTGTAAATCTGCTCTATTTGACCGTTTCAGTTTTATTTAACTCCACTTCTGATTTTCCTAATTTTCCCGACGAAATTTGGTTTGGTTTGGTTTCAGAGGCAGATTTATTTCATTAGTTTCACAGTCATCAAAAAGAAATGAAACATGTGACTCGTGCTTTGGTGAATTTATGAAATTTTTAGTTCCTGTTTAGCATAATTTGTGAGACTTCCATCGTCCAAAAAGTGTACGGTATACATTGAATATGTACACAGTGAGTGTGAAACATTTACGATATTTGCTCTCCTACCTTTAAGAGTCAAGATATTTCCTAACTTGAAGTCCATTTTCTTTTGTATAATCTTTATCATTTTCTTTCTAAATTTTCTTTCTTTTTTCTTTCTTCTCCAAAACAATTTATGTTGTTAATTGTTCCACAGTGTTTGTTTCATCCGAAATTAGCTCCATCAGTCCCATCATAAAAAAACAACGGTTGCACCCCATGAATAAAGTAGACGTAGGATTGACCGAGACTACTGGTTTGAGATGACCAGACTGAAAATAAGAAAAGTAAGGTGAGCAAAATAGCTAGATTTATCTGGTCTCATCGGTGAAAAATATAGAAACTTGTCGCATGGGTGAGAAATATATTAACTAAGGAATGGAAATCCCAGCCAAAGTTGTAACATTATTTGTCTCCCCACGAGGCTAGCCCGAGTGGAGAGACATAATTTCAACCCCGCGACTGGGATTTCATTGTCTCTGTTCAAACCCCAGCGTAGATTATTTTTCTCACCCAATTTTCTCCTTTCAAGTATACTTCACTAGTGTTCATATCCTAATGTTTACATACGGCGCATGAATACAAGTATGTTATTGAATGACCGTTACATCCAAAATACAGTTTATAAGCGCGAGCAAAGAAAAACGTAAAACGTCGCATAGTAATGAAGTATCATCACATTTAATATGGATGTTGTATAAAATTTACAATAAATAATTTATAACAAGCAAGTTTCATTTCATCAGTTCCAATTTTGACCCACCCACCCCCGCATAAAAGACCGACCAAAATATCGACCCTATGTGCTAAACTTTCAAGTTCATGAATTCTTTGAAAATTTACTTTTCTGTCAATGAATCTTACTCAGTTAATTGATCGATTTATAATTTGTAACCCGATTGCGATAACACCTTATCGTCTGCGAGTCTGATGCTTAACGGAAGTTTCCATACTAACGAGACACCATTATTACAAACAACTTGGGCAAGTCTAATTTCCGCAAATAGAGTGACGTCATTGCTCCTATTTGATTACTCCCGTCAATTACGGTAAGGTTAAGAGTTATATCCCTTTGCCACCTATAAAATCTACCTTCTATGTACATGCATGCGTAAATATTCATCCGCCCCTTCGCTGAAAATGGACTTGTCCAGGAACTGGAAATTGATCTCGAGGATGGTCATGGTTGTAATGAAAACTTCCGTTTTTTTTATGGCGTGTTCTCAAAAAAGGATTGATCTAAGGTTACCCTGTTTTTGTTATATATTTTTTGTTGTTGTTTTATTTTATAACAGGTACGTCAAGCACAGCAGAAGACGAGGTTTTTTTTGTTTTTTGTTTTAAAAAGTAGTTCTGAGCTCATGGACACCTTGACTGAGACGCGCAGATGATAAAGGTGTTATGGACATCCTGATTGCAATCGGGTTAGAAATTATAAATCAATGAATGAACGGATTCATGAATGAACTGAGTAAGGTTTATATACTATTTTATCTTGTTTATGCTTTTATGAAATCTGCAGGGGAGGGGGTACACACAAACGGGGATATAGACTCAAGACTAGTTTTTTTTTAGCTACATTTAATGACGCTTACTTAAAAATGTACCCTGCTAGGGCTGCATATAAAATAAAATTGGCAGTGCTGTGTGGAACGAACTGGCATAATACCAAAGAGCTCGACATCGTATGCATATGTGTAATTGTCTGTCTCGAAATGTTTATTTTTATGGAGTGTTCTCAAAGAATGATTGATCTTAGGTTACTGTGTTTTTGTTATACATTTGTTGTTGTTTTATTTTAGAACAGCTACGTCAGGCACAGCAGAAGACAAGTTTTTTGTTGTTGTTTTAAAAAGTAGTTCTGAGCTCGTGGACATCTTGACTGAGACGACTGGTCCGAGATGACTAAACCGAGATATGAAAAGTAAGGTTAGCAAAACGGCTAGATTTCTCTGTCGCATGGGTGAAAATACTTTGTCCGTATACACGAGGATTAACAGTTGTAATAAGCCCTTCAAATGTTAAGTATTTGGGAAATTGTTTGACCAGAAAACTTATTTGACCAACCATACAACTGTGAAACATGTGGGAAATTGTTTAGCCGGAAGTCTCACTTGTCGGAACATTTGAAATACACAGTGGTGACAAATGTTAAGTATTTGGCACAAATGTGAACGATGTGGGGACTAGTTTAGCCGAAGCTCTAATTTGACCATACACAAAAGGTTACACACTGGTTACAAACCTTACACATGTGGAAATATGTTTAGCCATAGTTCTTGCATCACACCAGTCTTCACACTGGTAATAAACCCTTCAAATGTAAAATGTGTGGGAAATTGTTAGACCATAACTGACATTTGTCCATTGACTTTTTTCAACCGCTCCGCTGGCCTAGTGGTTAGAGCGTCCGCCCCGGAAGCGGGAGGTCGTAGGTTCGATCCCCGGCCAAGTCATACCAAAGACTTACAAAAATGGTACTAACAGCTGCCTCGCTTGACGCTCAGCATTAAGAGGTTAGTGTTAGGACTGGTCGGCCTGGTGTCAGAATAATGTGACTGGGTGAGACATCATGCTACATGTCTGTGGCATGATGTCTCAGTGCTAGACATCACTATAAACTGCCTCACTGCAGACATCGTAGCGATATGACTGAAAAATTGTTAAAGCTACGTTAAAAATCCTAATCAAACAAACAAATCCATTGACTTTATTCACACGAGGTGACGAGTCGTACAAATGTTATGTGGAACATTATTTGCCCAAAAATCAAATTTGTCTGGAATTTGAGGATACACACAATTGACAAGCCATGCAAATGTGAAACATGTTAATTATTTAGCCAGAAGTCTCACTTGGACTCATCGCCATTAATACTTCCAGTTCAATTCTATTTTGTGTTAGAACATTGTTTTCCTCATTTTCTTGGTGATAGAAGAGATATATTTATTCATTTTTGTTAAGGATTTAAAGGTTATTGCTTATTCTTGAGAATATGAGCTCAGAGAGTGGTTGTCTGTATTTCGGCGAAGGCCGTAGCGAGGATCCGAAGTGAAATCTGTTCTGTTTACATGCTGCTCTGTTTACCGTGCAGCCTCTCACAAAAAAAAACTGCGAACCTTTCACGAGAACTTCACCGTCGTCTTTAAAGGTATGTTAGATTAACATATGATTTTTATATGGCACACAGTGGAAAGGCCAGTACTGAGAAATAAACGTAGAAAACATAGTAAAATTAATGGTGATGTATGTCCTGTCAGGGCAGTATTGATGAAACTTTAAGTTGCTATTAAAAAAAATATTGATACATGAATTTCTCACACCTTGTCTATATTAACTGTTGCAGGTAGAAATTATAATAAAATTTTAAAAATTCAATTAAAATAAATTTTAATTTTTAAAAATTACAAATAAACTTTTACCACTAAATTCACAGCAATGCTATCTGATGGAAAAAAAACTCATTAGTATTAGCAGCAATGCATTCCTACACCATGTACAAGTTGCAATGGAAAATTTGTTTAAAGTCTGTCAGCAAAAATCTCTGTTCTGTGCTGGCACATGTTAGTAATTGTATAATAACTGCCATATATTGCATAATAGGGATCCTGAGACAAACACGTGTAAGAAAAATTATGTCCACAGACTGGCATTAATGGTCAAGCTGAGAAGTCTGACTATTCCAAAGGAGCTTGATGAATCCAATTTATGCCATAATAGTTTGTGTGTGAATGCGGATCACCTGAATCGAAAACCTGATTCCGTTAACAGAAATAGGCAGTGATGCAAAGGGTATGGGCATTTCATTGATCATGGTGACTTTCCAGACTGCATGATAAAGGTGCAATTATAAAAATGAATGATACAGGTATCATAATATATCGTTTACATCCACCCACGTCCATGTTGAATTATGTCTGACATGGAACGACGGATGGATGAATGTATTGAGTAAGAAGAAGAAATGAGTAGTCTATTTTAGTAGGCCATGCTCGTGTGAAAGTGCTGTATTGGATTCCTGCCTGCCTGCCATGTCCTGATAGCCGGCGTTGTGTTACCTACAGACTTCCCCACTACTTTTTCCATTCTGTACCATGTGTTCTTGGTGTCATTGAAAACAGTCATTTTGCACATGGAATTTAAATATTTTCTATATGCAGTGTCCATTGGCTACTGCTAAACTTGTGCGTAGGAGTGATCGTCCTTGGTGTCTAGAAGTCCTTTGTAGTAGTCCGACTTCATATTGCCTTGCTGAGTCCTGTACCTCAGATGAACCAATATCGTATGTCCTCGTCTTGTAGATGACATATCCAGGTTTGTGGACGCTTTTGATACAACTGATGGTAAGTGCAGCGTTTATTCATTGTCTCTAGTGATCTCTGTAGCTTTTGTTTCCAGTCATGATCCCATGCCGTTATTGAGTGTATTGTTGGATGCACTCTTACTTAAGTTTCTTGAATAGTTCACATTTATAGGTAATGAAACACTGATCTGTTCACAGCCTCACGCGTCTGTGCGTTTGGTCAGAGATTTGCTGTGTAGTCCACATAGCCTCCTGGACATTGCCCATCAAAACATTTCCCCTTCAGTCATGATCCAGTCTTAACACAGCACGTTTTCTACTGTTGTCCCCACAATGTATTGCTTCTCTGTGCGAGCTCCGTCTCATTTAGGGTTGAAATGACAACACTAGCTTGTAGCTTGTGGGATCTATTGTGAGATGAAATGGTACGAAATAAAACATAAAAATACAAAAGTGCATACTTAGAATACAAGACAAATGCACTTCAAAATTTAACCGACGCAAATTCAATGTACAATACACAGCACACACCAGCATGTATAACTTTTATCACAGAAAAACACAAATGCTACCTTACCCAACTCGGAAGGTAAAAGTTTTCCAAATTATATTCAATCCATGGTCTTTCACTTGCGTGCAAGCCAAATGCTCTTCATCTTCACGACTCGTACTGCTCGATGTGTTGTCTGTCTCGAGAATTAGAGTAGGAATGCCAGAAGCTTTTTGTTAGTAATACGGGGGATTTATTTTAATACTCGTGAAGCACGGGAATCATGCACTTTGATGGATCGCTCACTCCCTCATGACAAACACGTACATTGATTGGTCCACGACACACTAGTCCTGGATATCAACTGTAACAGTTTCACAGGCAATTCCAACAGCTTGTGATCACTTTTGGTCCGGTTTATTTTCATCCCCAGATGAAATATTTTAGAGCTAAAAATTAATTATAGTCTATTGAAGTGTCTATCTTCATTAGCAACTCACAATTAAACTTTACTTTTCGTGCAATTTTGACATTCTGCATTTGGAATTGGCTTGTTTTTTTGTGTTACAGTGGTGTCAGCTAAAAGCCCGTAACTGTTCCAATCATGGATGAAATTCCTTCGAACCTTGCAAAAGTATTTAAGAGATATTGATTTGATCACGGATGGAAGTTTTGTCGATTGAGGTGAAATTTTCTAACCCTGTCTGGAATCTCATCGCAATTAATACTTCCATTTCAGTACACACGAATGTATTTCTATTCTTGTTTTACCTCTCATTTTGGTGGTGATAAAAGAGTTACATTTATTTATTGTTGGTATGGATTAAGGTAATTGTTATTCCTGAGAATCTGAGCTTAGAGTTTGTCTGTATTTCGGCGACAGTGCACAGTATGTAGTTAGGTCTTAGTTATGACCCGGAAGTGAAATCTGTTCTTTTTACATGCTGCCTTGTTTACAATGCAGCCTCCCAAAAATATGGCATTGAACCATTGATGAGAACTTCACTGTGAAGTTATCTTTGAAGGTATTTTAGTTTAAAATACGATTTGTATTGATTGGCACACAGTTGAAAGGTCAGTACTAAGAAATAAATGTACCGAAGATATAGTAAAATTAAGTGTGATGCATGTCCGCTTGTCACATCACGTGAGGATGCACACTGGAAACAAACCTTACAAGTGTGAAATACGTGGGGAAACTGTTTTGCTATAGCTCTAACTTGTCTAACCTTAGTGTGAAATATGTGGGAAACTGTTTAGCAATAGCTCTAACTTGTCTAACCTTAGTGTGAATTATGTGGTAAACTATTTAACAATAGCTCTAACTTGTCTAACCTTAGTGTGAAATACGTGGAAAACTGTTTAGCAATAGCTCTAACTTGTCTAACCTTAGTGTGAAATACGTGGAAAACTGTTTAGCAATAGCTCTAACTTGTCTAACCTTAGTGTGAATTATGTGGTAAACTATTTAGCAATAGTTCTAACTTGTCTAACCTTAGTGTGAATTATGTGGTAAACTATTTAGCAATAGTTCTAACTTGTCAAACCTTTAGTCTGCCAAATTTGTACAAATTCACTGTATATTACCCCCCCCCCCCCCCCCGAAAAATTACAAGTATCTTTAAAACCACACATATACATAATATAACCGTATAAACTAGCTCAGTCTTAAAAAGTTACAGTATACGTCTTTGTAATCTATAGTCACTAAAGCGTTCTTAGTAAACAATATGCCACACATGTTTGAATAGTTTCGTCATCTGCGTGTTTCCCAATGTACAATTTGAAGTCGTTGAAAACAGTTTTCCACACAGATCTAACTTGTATGTACTGGTGAGTAAATTCACGTGACTTTTCACTCTATGCTTTGTAAATTGTAGTAATTAATGTACCATACGGCTTAATTTTAATTTCTGCGTCTCACAAATGTGTTTCTTCAAGAACACTTTTAATTTCTAATATATTTTTCTGTTTGATTAAGATTTTTAAAGGAGACTAGAAATGAAAATTTTTATTTTATAAATGTAATTCTTTACAAATTCTAATTAGAATATAATATTTAAAAAAAAATATCGTGTGCGGATATTGCTTATATTGCGAAGAAGGTACAATGATTCCGTAAATTGCCGAGTATTTCCGAGTTTTAATGAGACGACAGATCACGTGGTCTCGTGACGTCACACTAGCCAGTCCTCGTATACAAACAGAAACATGGCAAGCGAGAAAGACCGGTTTTCATCTGAAGTAATCACACACACAAAAAACAACACCCCTCAAATAAATCTGCGAGGAGGAAATCATACGTAATTAATTTCAACATAAAGAAGCTTCCTTTCTACAATTCAATTACAGTGTATTTTACATGCATGCTACAGTTAGCGTATGACAAATCTGTAAGTATATACATATTTCGTTAAAATAGATTTTGTACTGTACTGGTCAGTGCTGAAAGAAATGTTTTAAGCACAGGCCCCGGGCTGATTATTTAAATAAACTTACTAGCCCTGACTGAAATTCCACAAACCCGAACAGTTCATATATGTTAACTTTCAAGCCGGGAGAAGAAAGAAAGAAAATAAATTCTAATTTTGGAGGTATTTCCTCCCTATGTCGTAATATCTCTCTTGATTTTTCGCAGTTAACTCCCTTTTATTTCAATATGTCTCTCAATTTTCATTTCTCAGAAGAAGAAAATCCGTATATAATTGTTTTATCAAGTGTGCAGTCTACAGATGTCATATTCTATTTTATCACTTGTGAATATTGTAGTGAAGAAATAATTAATATCACAGGACAGTTTTTGTCTTCAGTAAATAGGTTAAGATTAAACATTATTCACGTAAATTTCAGATTGTTTAACTACTACAGAAGTACTTCTTGTAAAAAAAAATTGTCACCAATTAGTTTAAAATTCATTAATTATTACAATGAAGGCTGCGTAATTTTCTCTGCAAACAAAATCTCCATTTCCGCCCCCCCCCCCAAAAAAAACTGCCAGTTAACACCTGACATTCCTCTACCATATATGTAAAGTTTCATTACCATGATTAAATTAAAAGAAGAAATTAAAAAAAAAATACGACGCAGTTTATGTGCCCCTAAAAAAACTAATTAAAAATAAATATTTAATTCAGTAAACAGTGTTACATATCTTAACACTTAAACTAAAGGAAATAGGGTGGGATATAAAATGTGAGAAAACAATGGCCACATGTACGGTAACGTTTGACTGCAGATTTGAACTCTTAAAATGAAGTCTTTGGCCTCGAAGTTACAACAAAATTCGGCATCGTTTATTTGCCAATGAATTTCTGGTGCTTACATACACTCTCTGGCACATGGTTTCTTTGAATTATGTCAGAGGACCAGCTTTAACAATTTATTAGTCACACCGCTACGATGTCTGCAGCGAGGCAGTTTATAGTGATGTCTAGCACTGGGGCATCATGCCGCAGACGCAGTCACATTATCCTTACACCAGGCCGACCAGTCCTAACACAAACCTCTTAATGCTGATCGCCAAACGAGGCAGCTGTTAGTACCATTTTTGTAAGTCTTTGGTATGACTCGGCCAGGGATCGAACCCACGATCTCCCGCTTGCGCGGCGGACGCTCTAACCACTAGGCCACTGGAGCGGTTGGGAGAAATCTTATTTATGTATCTAAATATAAAATGTGCCAAGAATATTGCTGTACTTGTCGTCGTTTCGTGGGAATATGGTTATTTTAGTCTTTAACGGGAAATGTTTGTCAGTTATCTCATTTGAGCACCTGGTAGAAGTAGCACCCCGAGTGACGTTTTATCAGTGATGTACAACGAAATCTGCGACATCACGAAATCACATTATCTGTTTAAATAAATATACATTATTTATACTACATGATAAAAGTGATTTATGTAAGGTACTCTACTGACAAAACGTACGACTCCTTCAGTAGCAACGATATAGCCAATGACTATAAATATCGTTGCTACCGCTACCTGTAACCAGCAGTTTGTATTATTACTGCAACAAACTAGTATAAAACTAGTATAGAACTAGTAAAGAACTAGTATAAAACTAGTATAAAACCTGCTTGATACCTTTGGATATGAAACTAATGTAATAGTAGAAGTCAAACTTAACTTAACTTTCTTAATGGAAATGTATGCATTTATCCTCACAGATAAGATGTGATTGTTTTCTGATTGAAGACTAAGACACACACCGTAATTTAAAAGAAACGTCTGAAGTTTTTAAGGTTACTCACAGCTCAGGCTGCTGTAGCATCCATACATACCCCCCTCCATAAACTTCGTTTGTCTGATTTAATCGTTTTTTGTACACTGGCCGGGTGGTCTAAAACGCTCACCGTTATGGAATACTGCCATCTCACCTCTGTGTGGGTTCGACTCTCAGGCTCAGCCAATGTGGGTATGTGAGAACGCTTACCGGTAGCTTCTCGTGGGTCGGTGGTTCTTTCTCTAGGTTTCCCAGGTTTTTCCTCCATCATTGATACTGACTGCAATGTTTAACCTATCTTGTGCTGAAAAATGGCATTAAACTATAACAATAAAAAAACGGTTTTAAACAAAAAGTTAATATTGCTCTGACTAAAAAAATGGCAGCACAATCCAACTCTCCAATGATGCAGCTGCAAAATATATAAATAAATACAATTAAAAAATATGTACAGTAATGTATTTAACTTTTCACATGAAATATTAAGGAACAATACATTTTATGTAAACTTTCAGCCATATAAATTATTGCCACATGTCTAAAATTCTGATACAGGTCGGCATGTAACATGAATAAATACATGGGTTATCTTGTTACATTATCCTTATAAATTTCTTTTGAAAGGTAAGAAGGCAAATGTTACCATTCCCGTTTGTTTTTCACTTTCGCAAATCCTGGATTGTTCGAGGCACATTTATCCACTTTCCTGTTATATACCACGTACGTTTGTAAGTTATGCCTCCGGAACAGTCTGGTTAAATTCTCAAGTGACTGCTTCACTAATTACCCCCCCCCCCCCCAAAAAAAAAAAAAAACCAAAAACATTCCCATACTGGATTTGTTTTCAATATATACACTACATAAAAAAGTACTCATATTCTGGAGAATCTTTTGTTTGCAGGCAATAAAATAAAAGTTGTTTGCACTTGCTATGAGCAAAAATCATGAAAAGGAGTATACTTTATTTGCTCACATGTTATTCCTGATGATTTGACCTAAAAAATACCATATTTATTAACCTGAGATGAAATTTTAAATTTGGCACGTTACGCCTATGTATAGTTCGTCATGGACATGCATGTTCAACTGAATGAATAATACCGAGGCATGCATAAACAATTTTCCAACAATATTAACACCGTTTGTGTAGTTTTCCATGCTTTGACAAAGCAGATCTCTGGCTAAACAAATTCCCACATGTTTTACATTTGTACCGTTTATCGCATGTGTGTACGCTCAGGTGTTCCTTCAGTTGAGAACTGCAGCTAAAACATTGTCCACAAATTTCACAGTTGTATGGTTTTTCGCCCGTGTGTGTTCTCGTGTGCACGTACAGATTAGATTTATGTCTAAATAATTTGCCACATATTTCACATTTACATGGTTTGTTATCGGTATGTAACCTCATGTGTGAGGACAAACTATAGCGCTGGCTAAACGATTTCCCACACACTTCGCAGCTAAATGGCCTCTCCCCAGTGTGGATCCGTACATGTTTTGTCAAAGATGCACTAAGGCTAAACGATTTCTCACATATTACACATTTGTATGGTTTCACATTATTGTGTGTCCTCAGGTGTGATGACAACTGGTATTTTCGCCTAAATAATTTGTCACATATTTCACATTTGAACGGTTTGACTTCAGGTAACTGTACCGGTTCCATTTTACTTCGTCCAAACAATGGTGCCGCATGTGTCTGGGTTGTCAGTGTGTGAATTGTCAAATGCAGATCGTATATTTTTCATCTAATGCAACTGTTGCACTGTGAACAGCAGTTTGAGCCGTCTGTCCATCTAAAAGAAAAGTTGAGCAGAATTGTAGAATCTTATATTATGGCATGTTTAAGTAGGTACATTTAGACATTTATCCGTTTATTTAATTAACTTTCATGTTAGCTGAAATAAAGTCACCAGATGCATTTATTGTCTTATTCGCGCTTTGCACGTATTTGGTCAATTTGGCAGCCGTGAACAAAGATTAGTTTTCTTTGTTCACTATTTTTGAGCACCAATACTACCCAGATAATGATTTTTTATTCTAATACTTGTTGTTGAGAAGTAAACTAAGCGTTCACAATAACTATGACACGTACGATTAATACTCACGGATTAACGTATTGCCGTAAAAATTTTCATTTATCTTTTGTGAGCGTTCCTCTTGCCTTTCAAGAGATCGCTAACCCTTGTATTTGCAGTTGTACAATTTGTGTTTATTAATTTAGAGTATTTACACATTTCTTAGTTGAGAGGATGCTCAAGTTTTGCATTCATTTTGTCATAACCTCTAATTTGTAATACCTATATATATATATATATATATATATATATATATATATATATATATATATATATATATATATATATATATATATATATACTCACGACTGTACAACTCACAATACATAGATGATGAAATAATTGATAACTACTTAGACGCCATGCGAGATGATATCTCCAAAACATAAGGTCTCACTATATATATATATATATATATATATATATATATATATATATATATATATATATATATATATATATATATATATATATATATATATATGGAAGGTAAGCAATAAAATATTAGAAGAAACATAATTTATCAGGGAAATAAAAGAAACATTCAAAATGTTACTATTAAAGGGAATCTAGATATTATTAAAGAGTGTGATAATTTAAAGGGGATTTGTTAAGAATAAAGTACGGAAACCAATGGGAATGGAGAAATGAATTGGTGAAAGAGGCAATAGAGAGTCTCTTAAAAACCACAACAACTAAGAAGAGAGACAGAAAGATTTGAACAAAATATTAGACAAAAAAAAACAGAGGAGCTAACAGGGAGGGAAATAAGAGCAGGAAAATTTACAGGGATATACAAAACAACAGAGGGATTATATAAGAGGGAGGAATTAAGAAGGGGGAGAGGGAAGCATAGAAGTGTTAAGTTTAAATGGGAATGGAGAGACGACAGACAAAAACGTGATACTAACACACATTAAGGACTACTACTCACGACTGTACAACTCACAATACATAGATGATGAAATAATTGATAACTACTTAGACGCCATGCGAGATGATATCTCCAAAACACAAGGTCTCACTGGACAGTTGTTTTGGCAAATTTTTGTGCGACAATGACCTATAGCAGAAAAATGATAATAATATTACATTAAAGACATTAATAAAAATGACCAAGGATTTTTGTTGAAATGATGCTTGTTAGATTCTGACTGAGGAATTAAAGTTAATTCCTCATGCAACTAGTGGCTTTTATACTGAATAAACACTGCCCCCAACCCCTCTTTTTTTACATTCATTTTTTACAGAAAAGGGGTATTTTGTATATTTTCCTGTGACGAGAGCTAAAAGAATCAGTATGTGCCTTATACATGAATACAGTTCACTAGTACTGTAACAAATTAGCATACTTTTCATCACCCCTCAACCATCTAGATTTTTAGATATTTACCTCTGTAGCAGACACATGTAAATACGCAAGCCAAGTTCGCGGCTCATTGAAGCCCAAGTTACGCATTTGATCTCCTTTGCTAGTCTAACTGTGACAGGCAGTCACCAACAAGTCAACCTGTTTCTATGCCTAACTCAAAGTAAATCTAACCCACATTACAGACTTAACTTATGTGTGAACTGAAAAATGCTAGGATGGTGATAATCAGGCACATGCCTTCTACCTTAAATAGTAGGCAGGTGTCAAAATGCGAAACTATCCAGTGAGACCTAGTCTGATTTCTGTAATTGACAGCCATGCTCTGCAACACACTGGGACAGGCCATATAGGTTACGGAATCATTGTTTAAACGCTTTAAAATGGAACAGATAAGCTTACACACTGATGACAAACCCGTTGAATGTGAAATATGTGGGAAATTGTTTAGCCAGGGCTCTCATTTCTGCATATATTTGATGACAGGCACTAGTGAGAAACCGTACGAATGTGAAACGGTTGGAGAAACGTTTAGCCAGAAGGCACATTTGAAAGAAATACGCTGGTGACAAAACGTTTAAATGCGAAACGTGTGGAAAATTGTTTACTAGGAAACCCAATTTGAAAAAGCACAGGCTGATACATACAGGTGCCAAACTTCATGTATGTCAAATATGTGGGAAATCTTTTAGACAGAATTCCCATTTGTCAACCCACATTAGAATCCACACTGGTGACAGACCACATGAATGTGAATTATGTTTTGAATTATTTAGCGATAGCTCTAGCTTGAAGAGACACGTTAGAAACCACAATCCCAATAAACCATTTGAATGTGTAACTTGTGGTAAATGCTTTTCTGTGAAATACAGTTTGACAAGTCATGCAAAGAAACATACTGTTGACAAACCATTCAAATGTGATGTGTGTGGAAAATAGTTTTTTGAGAAATTTCGTTTGAAAAGCCACAGTAAAGTACACACAGGCGATAAAGTTGATAAATTATACAAATATGACTTGTGTGGTAAATTATTTGGTGTGAGCTGTAATTTGACACGCCACATGACGGTACACACTGGTGAGAAACCATACCAATGTGAAGAATGTGGCAAATTGTTTAGCGATATATCTGGTCTCAAAAAGCACAAACGTATACACTCTGGATGAGAAAACATATGAATTGACATACTGGTCACAAACCGTTCCAATCTCGAGTTTAGTGAGTTGTAATTGTCAATTCACTCGATGGTTACATTGCTAGAACCGAATATGTGTGAAATGCACTGAAAAATTGTTTCGTGTGAACTTACAGTTGACACAGCATATGAAGATGCACATTAGTGACAACGTATTCAATTATGTGTGCAATATAGCCAGTGCTATTTTGTCAACGCACATGGATCTCAATCTGTTACAAATGTTGAAAATTAGTAAACATGACTTTTAACTGGACAAGACACTTTAATATGTATGCTGGTGGCAAACAAAGTAAAAGTGAAATGGTGGTGAAAATATTTAGCTAAGGTTATGTGTTGACTAAATATAGCATATATACAAAACCCATACTGATATGAAAACATATTCTGTGAATAAAGCAAGATGTAGCCATTACCAAGCACAGCTGCCCGAAAGATTTTGAAGAATGAAAGTCCAGAAAGATTGGTCATTTTATTTTACTGTGTACCTAAATGTTAAATGTTCTCCTACATTTCATAAGGCAGATAACCAATACTCAAAAGATTTCCCAAATGTAAACAAGTACTATTTCACTAGGTCAAATTTTGCCTCCAAGTTTTCAGGCAATTATGCCTCTAAGTTTTCAGGTAATTATGCCTCTAAGTTTTCAGGTAATTATGCCTCTAAGTTTTCAGGTAATTATGCCTCTAAGTTTTCAGGTAATTATGCCTCTAAGTTTTCAGGTAATTATGTTTTATGTCTGTTTTAAAAACATGTTTATGAGATCTGTGCAAGTCAAAGCACATGTTGCCAGAGATGGCATAAAAACAAGGACTGTCACAGATGGAATGTTATGCATATGAATCAAATGAGTATAAATTGAGTGTCACTTGAGCTTCCTTTTTATGTTACCTGCAGATTTATGGATGGTCAATGCCAGCTGTTAACTTCAGGCAAGGTTTTATTTTTAATATGGGTTAGTGGCAATATGACTGTTGTTGAACCATTACAGCTTACTCACATCTCACTGTGTTCAGATCTCAGACCAATGTGGGTAAGTGATAAAGCTTGCCAGTATCTTACTTGGCCTCTCCAGTTTCTTCCCCCACCAAATATACTGGCCACCATGTATTGAATATCATATAATGAAAATTGGAATTACCCCCGCCCCATTCGCTAGCAAATTTTTTCTGGCACTGATTAAGGTGTTAGAAAATAACAGCTGTCCAACGATAACATTACAGGAACAAATCTTTACATAAATAATTACATTTAATTGTTTTGAGCCAACGTTCTTGCACAGCCACATGATGTGATTGTAGTTTTCAGTCTCAACAAAATGCAGTGCACCATTATCTTAATAGTGCTTAGTTATTGATGATGTTAGAGTTAGCTAATAAGGACTTCAAATAATTTAAATATTTGAAGATTCATTGAGTTGCATAATACAATGTTATGCAATAATAAAGAAAAATAAAATCTACAGGTTAAGTGTGTGTGTGTGTGATTTGGATTTCTAAAGTAACTTTAACAATGTTCCAGACATATCACTGATGTTTGCAGCATGGCAGTTTATAGTGATGTCCAGCACTGGGGCATCATGCAGCAGACATGTAGCATGATGTCCCACCCAGTCTTATTATCCTGACACCAGTCCGACCAGTCCTGACGCTAACCTCAGCCAAGTCAGGCAGCTACTGGTACCATTTCGATAAGAATTCAGAGGATGAAAAAAATTAGAATAATGTATGCATCAGACAAAAATTGGATAGAACTTGCATATTATATGTATATCCACAGAAAAAAAACTATTCATGACATGTCTGTTTTTTCTCCTTGAAATCACTTTTTTAAATTCGAATCCATGAGAGATTTCCTTTGTTTTATATAAGGAAGCTGAAAAGCCATGATTAGTAAAATCGATGTTTATATTGACTGAGAGCAAATTTTTACATTACGGTAATTTATATTTTCCAAGGATAATTAACCAATCAGCTCAACACTAGGAATGTCAGCTCTTTACCTCCCTACTATATGATAAAAAAAATTATGTAACAAAGGACAATAACTTGCTGATTACCTCCCCTTGATATTGCCAGGTTTCACGAGTTTTTAAGCTGAGTGAAATACCAGCAGACTTAGTAGAAGGCAATGGCAGTGAAGAGGTTTTAAATGTGATTTATTCTTGGAGACAGTTCACTAGAAAATGTGTTGCTTCTACTTCCTATACATTTCCGGACCGCATTAACATAAGGTGAATAGATAATAGGATAATATAATATAATGAAATATAATATAATATAATATAATATAATATAATATAATATAATATAATATAATATAAAGTAATGTAATGTAATATAATATAATATAATATAATATTATGAAATATAATATAATATAATATAATATAATATAATATAATATAATATAATATAATGAAATATAATGAAATAATATAATGTAATATAATATAATGGTATATAATATAATATAATGAAATATAATATAATGTAATATAATTAATATAATATATTATAATATATAATATAATATAATGAAATATAATATAATGTAATATAATATAATATTATGTTATATAATATAATGTAATATAATATAATGAAATATAATATAATGAAATATATTGTAATATAATATAATACAATATAATATAATATAATGAAATATAATATAATATAATGAAATATAATATGTAATATAATGTAATATAATATAATATAATATAATGAAATATAATATAATGTAATATAATATAATGAAATATAATATAATGTAATATAATATAATATAATGTTATATAATATAATATAATATAATGAAATATAATGTAATATAATATAATATAATTAATATAAATTAATATAATGTAATGTAATATAATATAATGTTATATAATATAATATATAATATAATATAATGAAATATAATATAATATAATGTAATATAATATAATTAATATAATATAATATATATAATATAATATAATATAATATAATATAATATAATGTTAATATAATATAATATAGATAATGAAATAAAATATAATGAAATATATAATGTAATATAATGTAATATAATATAATATAATATAATGTAATATAATATAATATAATGAAATATAATATAATATATTATAATATAATATAATGAAATATAATGTAATATAATATAAGATAATATAATATAATATAATGAAATATAATATAATGTAATGTAATGTAATATAATTGATATAATATAATATAATATAATATAATATAATATAATATAATATAATATAATAGCCTTCTAGAGAAGAAAGATTTGATTCCCTATGTAGGTGGTAACTGTAGCTTTCATGCTTAAATCAACATGTATGCCTTTAGTTTCATGATGTGTAAGAAGATGATATATTCTTGCCATCAAAGTTCACCAATAAATTAAGCAAATCTAAGAATGAGTTGGTTTAATTAGTTAAGATGGTTCTCTTGGTGATGGCCTTGAATCCACTAATTTCAGGTTGTGTATGTGTAGCATAGTCACAGATTTTTACGAGGCGACATAATCATTTGAGATGTCAAAGGAAGCTGGGGCTTGAGAAGTAATATCACGCTTATACGTCTTCACACGGAGAAAGAGTCTTTTATGGTTGACATTACTTGTGTTTGTGCACATCAGGTAGTGTTTGATCTTGTATGGTTGAAGTTCTTAACTAATGTAGAGATATGAGGTAACACATGACTTCACTAAGATTGTCCATGGTTGTAACCATTTCAAAGCCTGCCGATGTCTTGAAGATCACTGAATAATCATTCTGAACTGAAGAAAATGTAGGTTGACTCAAGGGCCTTTAACGTATGCATGCTGCATTTAAAGACATCAGATTTTGTAAGACACCTTCAGCAAGGTTTGGGCAAATGGCTTGAATTATCTGAATAGAGCCATGGTAAGTCCCAGAACATATTCCAGTTTGGAAATAGGATGAGGGATTTTGATCTATTCAAATCAAAAGTTGTCTAGTCGGTCTGATATATCCCCTAATGATATATATCTCTTCCACCATGTTGCCTGATTGTTTCAGATATTAAGGAGCAGCAGCCTTTATTGGTTCTCTCACAAGGCTGATATGTCAAGAACCAGGCGTGATTGAAAAGTTGAATTGCACAGTAATCAAGCCAAAAAGATGGCTGACCCATTAATATTTTCAGTCAAAGACTGGAGGTGGGGCTCATAATCCCTCCCAACTGATTGAGAGCACATAAATGACCCAAGTTCCTGGATCCATAACCGATGAGTTGACCTTTTAGAAAATCGATTGCACCTTGTCACAAAGAGGTCGATTATCAGAAGCCCCCCAGAGTGAAGCTTTGATGAATAAATGAAGTACAGAGGGACCGTTCCATATGTATGACATGACCCTTTATGTAGAAAACATTGGCCAGAACAATTAGTCTTGCAAGAATGTCTCTGATTTGTATGTGCATATGAAATTGGCGGAACCATTTAAGAAACTGCCAAACAGTATTCACAGGTCGGGCAAAATGTTATGCCCCAAGCCCCTCAACGTTTGAGGAGGTATGACACAACTTCAGAGTTGACCAACGTCATCAGGATGGACTTCCACAGGAGCTGGTCATTCCAGAACTGCAGTGTTTTTATGTAGGTCTTCATTAAGAAGTGGTTAATGTGCTGAAACAGTTTCCTTGGTCTCCATTTGCAGCTGGCCGTATCGAAGTCGGCAACCAGTGGGTTCCCCAACCATCCATACAGGGACAGACGTATTTATCACTAAACTCGCGTCATCATATTTCTGGTTTGCCTAAGGCCCACCCCACCCACTAGATGGACGGATTTGTCACAAATGTCTCATTAATTGTAATTGTATGTAGGCAGCATAACCATGTTATAGCGAACAAATTCATTATGAAGATATCAAACATTTGATATAAACTAACCTGTAGGAAACAGACGGATCTATCACTAAGATCCATGTAGTTATAATTATTTTTTGTACGGTTAGATCCATCGGTAAGATCTCCGTAAAACCCAGTGCACCTTGGCTTGCATGCCTTAAGACCATGCTCGGACATGACGGGGACGTACGCCACATTCGCAGAAAAGGGTTAACACTTTTCAAATAAACCATCGCAGACCTTACTAACCAGTTACCTAACGATTCTCAAAAATATTTATTTTATACAATTTAACGAGTGTATCAACTTCACATCTGCAGTATGTCGTTGTTGTAAATCTTTCTTTTTAAAAATACGCTACATCATCAACATGACCTGCTTGATCATTCTCATTTATTGGATGCTCTCTTTGTCTTGGTTGATATCGTTCGTCAAGCCAAATATCAAGTCGGGTTCCATGACCACACTAATTATAGCTAGGAAGATGTTTTTCGCCTGGGTATTTAAACCATGGAGTTTCTTGAAATTTCGACAGTAATGTAGCAATATCACCGCTATCTTTATGATGAATTTTACGTAGAAACAAAAATAAATTCTGACACTTATTGCACATTCTCAACCATACGCTTATTTTCCATATTGTTTTAACTGGCTAAATCAGTGATCGTAGTGTTAACTCGACAACGTAAACAATATAAATCCATATATTTATAATATGGATGTAATTGATTTCTCGGCGACACGAAAACAAGAACCAGTCAAACATCAGAATGATCATAATAGGTCCTTTTGGAAATGGAAAAAACACATTTATTACTTAAATTGATAATATGATGTCTCCAGTGGAATAAATAATTATATTTAGTGGCACTGTCTGTAAATGGTAAAAGAGCATACTATGTTCTTACAGATTTTAATGAGAACGCAAAATTATTAAAGTAGGAAGAATATTTGTGATGTTGTAATGCTTGACAATCAAATCCGGTATGAATATTTTCTCCAGGCATACGTAAAATTACATATATAATGTAACACAGAAATATACACCAATAACTAAAGTGATCGGAGATAAATAATATTGTAGCCATATTTAATGAAGCTGATACAGACACACTTAGAAATATTCACCCGGTTTGGTGTTCAGGATATATATATATATATATATATATATATATATATATATATATATATATATATATATATATATATATATATATATATATATATATATTATAAGTTTAAAAACTTTTTACGTGCGTAAGCTACCCATAACGGATTTATAACGATACATTTATATGATAATCCCGGTCGCGATATCGTATAGGCCTTGATAACGTTTTAGTTAAGTAATTGATATAATGATGATATCGTATAGGCCTTGATAACGTTTTAGTTAAGTAATTGATATAATGATGATATCGTATAGGCCTTGATAACGTTTTAGTTAAGTAATTGATATAATGATGATATCGTATAGGCCTTGATAACGTTTTAGTTAAGTAATTGATATAATGATGATATCGTATAGGCCTTGATAACGTTTTAGTTAAGTAATTGATATAATGATGATATCGTATAGGCCTTGATAACGTTTTAGTTAAGTAATTGATATAATGATGATATCGTATAGGCCTTGATAACGTTTTAGTTAAGTAATTGATATAATGATGATTTAATTACAGCAGCAGAGAGGGTACGACCTCAGTGAATCGGCAGTGTGGGTAAACCAAACATACATACGAAATTTGAAAAACAAAGAACGAAAGATAAAAAATATAAAAAAAATAAACTAATCCAATTAGGGAAACTTTCGGTTAGTTAGAGGCTTCGGTTTGGCGTTATTGACCTTATATTTTTCATTTTTGTTGGAAGAGTTACTTTTTCAAACATGACGTTTTCATCAAAACGTCTGTTCTTCCTTTCTGCTGCTCGTAATGTCTGCAATGTGTCAGTTTATCGTGATGTCTAGCACTGAGGCATCATGCTGCAGACATGTATAATCATATCACACCCAGTCACATATCCTGACATTAGGCCGACCAGTCTTAGCAATAACCTCTTAATGCAGAGCGCATAGCAAGGCAGCTGCAGAAACCATTTTTTTTGGGGGTGGGGGGTGGGGGGTGGTGTCTTTCGTAGTCAAGAATATGTCTGAACAGCTAAATATACGTTTTATTATGAGGATTCTGAAATTTAGAAGTTATCAAACTTTCTAATATCCTGGTGTTTGCACTTTAAAAAATATAGGCAATAGTATATTAATGCAATTTTAATATTTTTACAGGCTTGACGTAGGAGTACTTGAAACCGAAAGTAGCGACTGATTCATTTGGTGCCGAATCAATAACACGTGTTTCATGCATATGTAGATAAAATAGAATGCCGCGGCTCATATGGTGTTCTCCATACTGGCACCATGGATAGCTTTGCATGGAGAAATAATGGTCTGATCATTATCCTCCGGAAGCTTTAAGTTATTGAATTTTGAATATGACAGTGTTTCCATATGTTTACTATACGAGCTGAATTAGTACCGTGACTCCTAAATGATGCACGAAGCAATCGGGCAAGCCCAAAAGATAATTTGGCATAATGGATTTATTTCCACTGTGAATATAGGCCACTGTGACCATGTCGTACAGATGTCTATTCTGTAGTACATCACTGGATGTCGTAAAATGGAGGAGAAGAAAAAAAAAACCCGGAGGGTATCTACTGGTGATAAAATCTTCAAATGTGACACTTGTGTAAATTTGTTGAACCACAGCTTCTATTTGACAGTAGACCAGAGGATACATACTGGTGACAAACCATACAAATGTGTCTCAGGTGGTAAATTATTTAGTGAAACGACAATAGCAGCTACATACTGGTGTAAAGCCCGTTAGATGTGAACTCTGCGGAAATTTATTTAGGCAGCAAAGTTATTAAGAGTGTATACACACTGGTGACAAACCATACAAATGTGAATTTGGAGGTAAATTGTTCAGCGAGCGCTCGAGTTTGACTAAGCACACTAGAATACATACTGGTGACAAGCCACACAATGTGATGTGTGGTAGTGTCTTCCTCAGTAGTCAAGGTTGACAAGTTAAAATATAACCCTGGTGAAAAGTCATTCAAATATGAAATAGGTGGGAAAATATTTTGTAATAACTTTGATTTGACAAGTCACACTAGGATAAATACAGGCGATAATCCATACCAATGTGAAATATGTGGAAAACTGTTTACGTGAAAGAAGGTATATGAAGACGTATACTAGTGATAAACCAATCAAATGTGAGGTTTGTGGAAAGTCTTTTGGCCAGAGCTCTTATTTATCCATACGCTTAAGGATACACACAGGTGATAAACCATACGGATATGAAATTTGCGGGAATTTTTTTACTACGAATTTTATGTTAATACACACGGGTGACAAACCATGGTAATGCAAATTATTGTTAAAAAATTCCTTTACTGAAGCAGCAGAAGAGCTGAACATACCAGGTTTTCAAGCAAAAATAAGGCTTCTACCGAAACCGAAATTGTTCAGAGGAGGTGGATAGACCAGCTTTTACAGGCGTCAATTTAGCAAATTGAGGCTTTCTCGAAATTGCTTAATAGGCCTCAATTTAGCAAACTGAGGCTTCCTTGAAAATACTTAATTAAATTTTTCAGTAAAAAAAACGACGCCGACATCTTCGATGTAGTCGTTGGCGTTCACCCCCGTTGCTGCGTTACGCTAACCGAATTAGCTATAGATACGATCCAATCCAATTCGATATCGTGTCCGACGATCTGATAAATTTAACGTGATAAATCCGTGCGGGGTAGCCTGAGCACCACTAAAGAAATTTCTAAATTTATTAAAATCCATATCACCGTCACACCAGTATTGATAAATATTTTGTAGTGTGTATTTTCCAGTTCCGTTAAATACACATACTAGATTGCAATTTTCTCTGATTATACTTGGAATCTGTGCGTATTTTTGAGTTACATATATCACATCGATGTTTTTATGACGTCCTCGTGTAAATATTTCTAGTGGGTTTTGTTGTTTTTTTAACATTACGTCATCGTACACGATAAGATTATTAATGGACCCATTAATATCTTCGATGCATGGCGCATCGTTGATATCTGTGATAAATTCAATTACGCTTCCGCCGTAAGATTCTGAAGCGGCTTCGTTGTAATCTTTTAATACTTGATAGCAGTGTTGATCATCTACGCTAGGTGCAATCAAATATAATTTATCCCAGGTTAAATACTTCATTATCATCGTTAACAGCAACTGGGTTTTACCACTTCCGGAAGGCCCAATGATAATCATTCTGATTGAGTTTGGTAACATCGGATGATGTTTTAGTGGTTGTTGTTTCTTCAACGCGGAGAAATCGATCACTTCCATTTGTTGATATAACATAAATATAATTATGGATCTATATTGTGTGAAATGTAGGAAGCGTACATCGACTATTGACCCAACGACTGTTACCACAAAAAATAACAGAAGCGCGGTCACCGGCAAGTGTGAAATATGCGGTACAAAAAATATCGATTTCAAAAAAAAAACTCGGAGGTGATATCGCCACTAAGTTAGCTAAACTCCGAGGGTTACCATGGTCAAAATATCCAGGTGAAAAACACCTTCCCGGTTATAGTTATTGTGGACCGGGAACACAATTAGATATAAGACTTGATAGTCATGATAATCCTAATCCGGGGGAAAATCCTATAAACGCTATCGATGAAGCGTGTCGTGTACATGATATAGCTTACCGTAGTGGTGATCTACAACAGCGTCATCTCGCTGATGTAGCGTTGATTCACGCGTTGAATGCTATTCCAGATAAATCGTTAAAAGAAAAATTAGCCTCGTGGTTGATAAAATCCGCCATGAAAGGTAAATTAATATTTGGTGCGGGTAATTAATAACAACATGGAATCTATTTACTATTCTCCGAGAGGATACTGGAGAGGTAAGGCAGCAATTAGTAAACTCGCTAGCGCTGCAAAAGTAAAAAAAAAACTACAGCGGCGGATTGGTTATCCAAACAGGCGATATGGCAAATTTATCTACGTCCGCCTAAACAAATTAACTACTCGCGCTTTGATGTGACAGTTCCTAATGAAGTTCATCAAGCTGATATATTATTTCTGCCACATGAACGCGGTTACAAATACGCGTTAACCGTAGTTGATATTGCAAGTCGATACAAACAAGCAGAGCCGCTAAGGACAAAATCATCAGCTGAAGTGGCTTCTGCATTTGAAAGGATTTATCGACGAGGTCCTCTGCGTTGGCCAAATCTATTACAAGTTGATCCTGGTAAGGAATTTCAAGGCGCTGTTTTAACAGTGATGAAACATCATAATACCACGTTACGACGAGGACACACTGCGTTACATCGCGATCAGGCAATTGTTGAACGATTTAATCGGACACTTGCTGAGCGGTTATTTGGATATCAATACGCGAAAGAATTCATCCAGGATAAACGATCCCGTGAATGGGTTAAGAGATTACCAGGTGTAGTTACCGCAATCAATAATGAGATTACTAGAACAATCAACATGAAACCTAACAACGCTATTAAAAAAAAGTTTATACCCGTACAACCACAAAAAGATTTCAAGGAACCAATTCTTGGTAGTAATGTCACTGTAAGGTACTTATACGAACCAGGAGAGCTTGAGGGTGGTAAAAAAAGAGCTACTGATCCTATTTGGAGTGTCACCGTACATAAAATATCTAGTATAACACGATCTACGGGTGAAAACGCTAGCGTTTCTAGACCAGCAATCTATAAACTGGATTCAACTGCTCCTCAGCGAGGATTTACTCGACAACAACTACAGGTAATTCCCGAGGATACTCAATTACCACCGCGTGGTCTTAACTAGCACCCCCCCCCCCCCCGAGGCATTGTGCTGGCGCCTCTTCGTCTGTTGCACTCAAGACAAGTCAGCATAACGTTATCGTTGGTATGACCAATGCTGATATTCTTTCTGTCTACGGTAAATTGGCGAGGATCTTTATCCGACCAACTCCAACGCATTATACAATTGCAACTCGCGCAGTGATTATTTTGTTGTTGCTTCAGCGTAATTATTAATTCAGCATCAATGTCAAATTTTCTATTATTTTTTTTATCCTGTTGTTTATAACCAGAGAGTTTTTTTTTCTGATTATGTCCTTGACTCTATCAACGCTGACAATATCACTTATTGAAGTGTCATTATCGTCACTGACTTCGTCAACAACAATTCTTCGAAGTTGATTTATACTTCGTACTCTAGCCACTGCAAGATAAACTAAATTTGACCACTCAATGCGATTATCTACTATCCAAACAATTGTGTCTGTGATAGTTAATCCCTGTGAAGAGTGTATTGTCGCTGCGTAACCTAACGTCCACGGGGATTTATCAGCACGCAATGCATCTTCGACGACGCTGATATCAACCAGCACAATATCATTTAACACTAAATTCTGCCTTTCACGTTGTCCAGGAATGTCAATGAAAATATTCTGCTTTCGTGTATCTGAAGGTCTATAACACAACGGTACTGGAAGTGTTGAAAATTTACATTTATGTAATTCAAATAATTTCATCTGAAGTTTATCTCTGACTATTTTTCTACTTGCTACTATCAAATCGTTTGGTCTCCACGTTTCCCAGAAATCTTTTAATGGTGTTTCCGAAATTATTTCACGAGCTATTTCACATTGGATTCTATCCGGTTGTAATCTGATTAGTTGTTTCAACTCCTTTAATACTTCATCTAACGATCTAATGTCATCGTTCATCTCTTCGTAATGATCAACGTGATCTTTGAGCCAGTCATGAGGTGGTTCACCGAAAATTGGCGGTGGTTGACCATGATCGCCACACATAATAATTTTTGTATTTTTCGTTTTTAACCAACCAAGAAACATTTTTAATATATGTAACGGTACAGTACAAATTTCATCCCATAATATCACCGGTGGAATATATTTATTTCCCATTCTTTCAGGGGTCCATTTATCACCGCTCCATCGGAAGAAGCTGTGATAAGTACCAGAATTTTTTACATCTCGTTGTTTTATGTCTCTGGCAAGTTTGTGAGTTGGTGTTAACGCATTCATGTTGATTTTATCCTTGAATAAATTAATTACTCGTGTTGTCTTTCCTGATCCTCCACAACCGTTCAAATAAACGATTTTATATCGCGTAATCGGATCAGATATCGGTGGTGCATTAGAAAATTCTGATCATTGGTTGCTTTTCAAGTATTTATCGTCCATGGTAACATCTGCCGATTCACAATACTCGTGTAGCGTCTCCTTTTCAAATCTCCAACATCCCCACGCTTCCTCCGGGCATGTGAACTCAGCCACTGCTGATTTGTATTTGTCATGTATATACATCGAATCAGTGGCTACTCTAACCGCGGTATTAGGAAATCTATTTATCATCGAAAATAGATTAATAGTAGAATAACCGAGCATAGATGATCTTAAGTGTGTATACTGGGAACTATATCCATCACAGTAGGTAACAATTGTACCTAACTTAGTCCCATTGGATAGAAAAGCATCTTTACGAGTTACAAGTTTTCCTTGATTCGTTAAATCCGCTGTGATAAAATCGTATTCAGCTTCGTCTATGATCAACCGCTAAGAGTATTTTGCATTGTCATATCTTCCACCTTGAGTAAATTTACCGATTATTTTTCGTCCAAAATCTTTTGCTAGTCCATTTTCAGTTTCAAAAAACTGCCTAGACCAATCCATGATTTGTTGTTCATTGAAATCAGGAAACTGTTTTCGTTGTTCGCGTATTATATCATCTAGATCGGGTTGTGGTAGCCAAACTTCTTTCTGAGCTCGATAGCATATAATTGCTTCGGAAATAATCAGCGATATCAGCATACCACAATCAATCATGTATCTCAATAGCACAATTGGCATCCAGTGTTTCACAGACATATGTCTACCAATCCAAACATAACTACACGGATGTAATCCTGACGCTAATTCAAATGATACCACACGAGCGAATCCAGTTAAGTCAAAATCAGGCAATGGACCATTAACCGAAACACGAGTCATTTCATGTGTGGGGTGTCCAAATCGTTTAAAGTACTTAGCACATTCTCCATATCCGAGAAAACTCCCTGGATAACACGCTGATATATCAATTGAAATCATACCCTCGCGGTGGTATTTTGTATTCCACAGTCCTCCATGACCGAATTCAAGACAGCTTGATTTAACATCTTCGAGAAAATCACTTAGTGTTGGACGCCATGAGTTCTTTTCTCGTGCAAAATGAGCTACCACTGATGGAATCGTAAAACTATCCGTGAGTAGTTTTTCAGGGAAATTATTCGAGTATTTTACAGCGGTTTTTTTCATCTTCGAGTGTAACTCTTCAGTGCGATATAATTCTCCATTCGGTCTTACAAACTGATCAAATCTCAATTCTGAATCTTCAGCGCTGCGAAGTAGCCACACTGACACAGGATCATCTTTACACAACGCATGAATATCATCAAATAACCTCTCTTCGTTGAACACATCCTTACAAAACTCCCCGGAAAATTCCCCGGGGATATATTTCACGATTCGTTCTCGTGGAAATATCATTACTGCAGGTGTCCACGCGTGTTTGTTATGATCAATAATTTTAATTGGAGCTCCTCGCAAAGAAAAATTATTAATTGTAAGGTGAGACAGATAAAAACTCTAATCGAGCAGGCTGATTCCCACGCGTAGAGAGCCTCCTTGTTGTATATACACAGGTAATGTGAAACGCATGTATAATTATACTACCTGTGAAGCGCGCACTCAACTAGAACAAAGTTTGTAAACCTGTGTCAACAATAACAAGTATAATTGTATAATGTGATACCTGTTAGTGTGTATGACAACAAGGAAGTATAATACTTATACAGTGATTTTTTTAGCTCTGAAATCGTGAAATCCTTCGATTTTCAATGAATAATTTTAGGATTTTTTTAAGATTTTGCATGGACAGGCATGAATGGGCGTATTGCATTATTTGATCACGGTTTAATCGTACTACGGTTATAACGTTTTGCTGAAGATTTAACATTTGATAATCCGTCAATAGAAACCTTTCCGTGCCTAGGTTATCTATGACTATATCCACGTAGAATTCACTTGTTGTGTTGCCTCCGAATACCTCTCTGATAGCGTTTTCAAGGAGTTCTTTATCATGGATACATACTAACGTGTGCTGATACATTATTAAAACTGTTTTAGTTTCTTTTTAATTGAAAGTTCTTTAGGACCTGAAAATCGTTTATGATTTTGAAAGTCCTTTAGGACTTTACATCTAGCGTTATTTGTAGTGTTTCCCCGCGACGGTCAATTAGGTTAAATTCTTGGTCGGTTATTGAAAAATTCATCTTGGACAGAAATGGATTAATGGGCTCGAGATAAGTCAAATTAGGTGGGTTTTTCACTAAAGACTTCCTGGTGATACGTCTGGAGAAAACGTGTACATGATATATCCTTGGTTGGCGCTGTTTGATTTTGAAGTATCAATTGAGAAACTTCCTAGGATACCATCACAGATAACATGTATTGCAATCACCGGTGATATATCAACGTTACCGGGAGATCTGTGTTTGTTGTTGCGGTACACTGAATTCGTTGATGTTAAAATTTCCGTGGGAGGATTTATTTTAAACCATAACGCGTGAATCTGAGGAAAGAATTCGTCAATGAGTTTTTTCAATGATGCTTTCAACGCTGGTACATTATACCCGGGGAATTTCATAAATACTAAATTATCATTGGTGCGTGAAAACACTCTTCGGAACTTTTCTTTGTTTGGTGATTTATCTTCGTATACAAACGAAAGTAATCTATCATTGAGGAAGTTCATATCAGCGATAATTTGATTTAATTGTTGTTGTTGTTGTTTGATTGTATCACGCTGAGTTGTTAAATCTAGCAACAGTGATCGTTGTAGATAATCTCTCTATTGTCCCAATTTCATCTGGAACATTTGTGTCATTGAGTTTAAGATCCCAGTAAGAGATTTCTCTGTAATTACAAATACACCTTGATCGCCAAGAGCAAATCTCCATATTATTTTACCGTTTTCGTTGTATTCGTATTTGCTAAGTGCATCAGTTTCTGTTCCGTCGTAGACATTATATGAGTAATTGCTATAAATATCTTGAGGACGTAGAAAACTAATATCGAAATTGTAGTTGAATTTAGGATCTATCTCTGGTAAATCATCAGTGAAAAAGTCAGATTTGATAGGTTCCGGCAATTGATAATGAACCACGGGAAGATTATCGAGCCAACGTTGGTGAATCCGTTGAAAATTTTCATCGATGGTGTCACTAAGTCTTTTACGCATTGCTGGTATGTCATATTTTGGCAAACGAGGATCAAGTAATTCACGCATGTTTTCCGGGATTTTTAAATCTTCTTCTTCTTTTTTAAAATTCTGAATAAATTTTTCTAAGTCAGAGATAATTTTATTACACACCTCTATATACTTGATGATATTATCTCGGCGTGGTGGAATTATATTCATCGTATTTATTAAACGAAGACGAAAATAATGAAAACGATCATCTATATAATTAGTCACATTAATATACATACTAGTACCAAAAATTATATTTTCTAAATTTGGTGGATTATATTTTAGTTAACGAATATCATCAACATCACCATAATCAAACGTATGATTTTCTTCCTTCGTGGATACATAGTCGGATCTCAACGGTTCACTTGGTAAATCTTGTATGTCGACGGTGCCTGGAATAAATTCAGGATACCCCAATAAGGTTCTAATTGAGCTGTTGTATATATCTACGGCGTAGTCAGGTGAGTTAACTTCGATGACCGTTGACAACAGCGGCTCGTGTCCTTTTATTTCAATGGGATATTTATCAGGTTCATCCTTGACTTTGATGATATTTGGTCCTGTTATTGCTTGGATTGATTCCACGACTGCGTCATTGATATCTTCGATATCGTATACGCCCGTTGGCAGATGTATTGTATATGATACAGGTTTATCAGTACCGGTTTTTACCAAAAATAACTCTTCGGACGTCTCGGCAAAATCCAAATATATGCGACAACGGAATTGTACATGAAAATCTACCTAGGCTGTCTATGTTCGCATTTCGTGATGCAAATCCTGCGTTGTAATTAGGATTGCTACCTACAAGAACAGGTTCACTTTTAGCAGCGTCACCGAAGGCAGTATTATCTAGCTTATTTGGTGTTCTTGTAATAAATTGACGATGATCAGCGTGATTGGTAGTATCCTTCAAAAACATCATTGAATGACCCGCAGATTTAATAAAATCATCAGAGTATCTAGCTAAACCTACAACTGTGGTTGCGAGATCAACATCGTTATCGATGGATTCAATTCTAGTAGAATTAATTATATACTGAGCGTTGTTGAATAACGCCATTATGCAATTGTTGACAAATCCTATCGGGATATGTTTAAGATTATCACCAGCTGCAAACTCAGTATTATCATGTTTCCGTAGTTGTCCTTCTACTTCGATGTATGCTTCACACGGCAAGAAGTATTTAGATGTGTCATCGAATCTAAGTTCAATTCGTGACCTTACGTTTGGATCCTGAGCTCGATATGAAAAATACTGATAATCGCGTATAGAATTATTCCTTGATACGGGATCATTTACTTTAAAAGCGTCATCGATTTCATCCTGGAACATTTTATATTAACGTAGTTGATCTAAATGTTTAACCGCGCCAACCCGGAACCAGCAATTAATCTCAACCTTGCCATTTTATTAATCACGTTACCTATCTTAGGTGGCATTTGTTCCGTAGACTGTAATTGAAAATTTCTTTGTGAAATTCCATTTTTCTTTTTACCTCTCGCCAACGACATAAGTTTTTCTTTTGCATCGCCTAACATATCAAATGCCTTATTACCAATAACTGTACCAGCTCTATCACCGAGAACCCCAATGGCTTTTGATGCTATTTCTTTACCAACCGGTAACAGCTTTGGAGCAATTCTAGTAAATAATCCAGTGACAATATCACCAATGAGTTTACAACGTAAACAGGTCTTGCTCTGTTCATACTACGATGTACTATCATTTTATTTAAATGCTATATATCTAATCAGTGATCAATCGCTGTAATAATCATCGGTAAGTTCATCGATGAAACTTCGATATAGTCCGATATCCATTACACCACCTTGAAATAACCGTTGACAGATTTCAGTCACTTCGTTAATTATTTTCGGGGAATTATTTCCAGCCTGCGCTCCTCCAATAAGAACTTCTAACCGTGATATATCATCGAGGACACTTCTTGAACAGGGTATTAAATTACCACCGCGATAGCCCTCGCCGGATTTTTCTTCTTCAGGTTCTTCTCGTTGAGGATCTTCCATAACAGGATCTGATTGTTTTTTTGGTCGTCCTCGTTTTTTTGGAGTTGATTGTATACGTTTTCGTTCTTCTGCTCGTGTTTGTTTTAGTTGTTGCTGTTCTGTTGCTAGTAGTTGTTGTTCAGTTTCTAATAAACCTCGTTGTTGTTGATATTGAAAATCTTTTGTGCCAATGACAGTTTTATATGCTTGATATGAAGGATCATTATTATTAATTTTTGGTATCTGATTTTTAATTTTAAAAACCGCATCAGAAAACTCTTTTACATTTGAAATAGAACCTACATATTTAGGATTTAAATACCTATCTTTTTGATAATATCCTAGCGCGGCAAAATCTATTAATTTATCTAATTTAGTTTCATCGATTACTTCTAAAATTTTATCGGTAAATTTATTTCAGAGTTCTTGAACTCTATTACCGATGATTTTTTTAGGTTTAACCGTAGGTGCAACCCCAGGTGCAACCGTAGGTTTAGATTCTTTTATCGCGGTTACAACTTCACCTGTTGCAGTGGTTATCGGTTTAAATAACTGTTCAGTGTCAGTAGTAAAATCCATCTTTGCTTGTTGACGCGTTTGAAGATTTTCTCTGAAAGAATCTCTCACCGGGAGAAATTTCTTAATTGCAGCCAACCGTTCTCGTGTTAATCTAGTTATTTGTGCTTCTCCGATGTTTGCCATTTATATAAAAAATATATCGCTAATTCATCATCGTATCTATAGCTAATTCGGTTAGCGTAACGCAGCAACGGGGGTGAACGCCAACGACAACATCGAAGATGTCAGCGTCATTTTTTTTACTGAAAAATTTAATTAAGTATTTTCAAAAAAAAACTCAGTTTTTTGCTAAATTTATTGAAAAATTTAATTAAGTATTTTCAAGGAAGCCTCAGTTTGCTAAATTGAGGCCTATTAAGCAATTTCGAGAAAGCCTCAATTTGCAAAATTGACTCCTGTAAAAGCTGGTCTATCCACCTCCTCTGAACAATTTCGGTTTCGGTAGAAACCTTATTTTTGCTTGAAAACCTGGTCTGTTCAGCTCTTCTGCTGCTACTGATAAGTCCAAGTTGAAACAAGAAAAAGTACACACACACACACACTGTTGACAAATCCTTAAAGGGGGAACTATGTAGGAAATTATTTAGCCCGAGTTCACATTTGTCAGTATATTTTGAGGGTACACACTGGTAACAGACCATTCAAATGTGAAATATGCGGTTAACAATTTACCCCAAATGCTAGCTTGTCAACACACTTGAGTATACTCACTGGTGACAATCAATTCAAATGTGATGTGTGTGGGAAATCATTTAATCAGAGGTCCAATTTTCAAACTACATGAGGATAAGCACTGATGGAGAATCATTCAAATGCAAAATCTGTGAAACATATTTTGGGACGAAGTCCTGGTTGAGAAAGTACAAACATAAACATATGGTAACATAACATAAAATTTGAAACGTGTGTCAAATTGTTTAGTGGCCACTAGCGTAGCGTGACCCCTCATAGAATACTGAACTCCGAATGATAAATTTCAATGACTTTTGCCAACTTTAAAAGACCACAAACAGATATTCCCAAGACCTAATTATCACTAACATTTTGTATACTGGTTATATGAGAAAACAACAAATGCAAAATACTACAATACTGTTTAATGATGAAATTTAAACTATAATTAATTTCCTAATATTGCTTCATAATGATATGGAAGATATTGATTATTATTCAGAAATATGTAACATACACATCAAATTTAATACAAAATAAATTGTTCTCTTAACAGAAATCAGCACTGCTTTAAATGCATTATTATAGTTGCTTCTTTTTTGTTTCTTTGATCGTTTTCGAAAGAGAAGATACCGCTGTCAACATTTCATCTGCTCTTCTCCATTTGACTGTGACAAGCACAACAAGTCTTTTTAACTCTGTTTCTTCTGCCTTCAGAACAGAGGAAGCATAAAGGTTGGCAATGGCAGCTTCAAGATGCAGCTTTTTGTCTTTAAGTTTTTCCACTTCATCCATGGCTAACTCACATTTCTGTCTATGTGTGTTTGAGTCTCAGATTCAGCCAATGTGAATATATGAGAAAGCTTGCCAACATTTTCTCGTGGGTCAGTGGTTTTTGCAGGGGTTTTCCCGGGTTCTTCCTCCACCATTAGTACTAGCCGCCATATATCGCCTATCGTGTGCTGAAAAATGGCGTTCAACCCGACAATGTTTGCTCACTTTCTACATAGAGTGAGCATTTGTTCTATGCATAAAATGCAAAATAAATTTAAAACAAATTGCAAAATTGTGTAATGAACATTTTGATTGGCCAAAGCTGATGGACTCGTCAAAATCAAATTGAACGTGTCATCAACAGAAAGAAGCAACGAAAATTGACCACATCCAAATCTAACGACCTTAGGCAATTATGTTTGTGATAATAATAATAATAATAATAATAATAAGAAGAAGAAGAAGAAGAAGAAGAAGAACAAAAACAAGAAGAACAAGAACAAGAAGAAGAATAATGAGGCCTTTGTATAACACCTAATCTTTAGAAGCTCTAAGGTCTTTACAACATTAGATAATGCCTAAAATATATATTATGATATGATTACAAAATAAACAAACACCATGAAGTTAGAAAATAAAAAAGTGCTGAAATAGTTATGGTGCTGACTTCCTTTGATGAAGGGTGTAGATGGTTTGCTTTGAAGAAGAGTGCATCTGTTATTGAAGTGGCCGCCAAGGCCAACAATGCTTGTTTGCTATTGTGGCGGCAATGAAACTGAACTTATCAAAGGAAGAAAACAGGAAAACTCGACCACATCCGAATCTAATAACCTTGGATAATTTTTTTTTGTCAATATGGAAAGAAATTAACACTGTTGGGTTTATTTCAATTTTCAAAGACTTTTAAAGACCTCTGGGTAGTCCAAACATTCAAGGCCTTTAAAATGCTACCTCATGTTTCCCAAACTCTCAAAGACCTTCAATGATCGTACAAAACCTTGACACTGTGTTATTTTCTATGTTATATTCCTCTTTACCAAAACAGAAACTATCATGGGTAAAGACATGGCATTATACTGTACCTGTTGGGCGTAAATTAAAAGAAAATAAAATTAATGAAAAATATTCCTAGCAGCAAGGCTAATTATAAATAATTATGCTAATTAATATAGAGTTTTAAATGATTTATAAATTGAACCTACTGATGAGAAAATGAGGAATGAATCAAGGTTGGCACATGTACCATCCGAAGGGAAAGTGTGAAAAGTCATGGGGATGTATTACATAATCTAACTATAGCCTTCGGCAGAAATGGGCAAAGCCAACAAACATAAAAAGGGTAAGGGAGAATTTACCCATTCATTGAGAATTTCTAGCTTATTTGATGCAGAAGCTCAGGTCATTCTGAGCCCTGTCTAGTGGCCCAATATTTAAAAAAATATTAGCATAAGAATGTATAAAATGAAATTAAGAAGACTTAAAATTATGATGCTATATAATATCAGCCTTAACACCTAAGTCTTAATAAATGTTTGTGAAGACATATTAGTGTCATACCATTTGGGAATAAAAGATGCATCAGGTTACTTTTTTATCTTTATGAAGGTATTGTCATTCTTTAGGATTTGTCCCCCCCCCCCCCCGGCAATATAAAAACTAAAAGGAAGCAGTTGTCTCACAATAAATGACTAGAAAACTTTCAAACAAGCTTGAATGAGTAGAAACCTCTAGTAATGGTTGTTTTTAGTGCAGTTTCATACAAGTAACCAATTATAATCAAACATCCTTCAATGTATGTATCCTTGCATGCACCTTCAAATTTCCACTCTGATTAAAGCTTCTAGAACTAACGATACACTTCAGTGGTTTTTCTTTAGTATGTATTCTCTTGTGCACCATTAACTTGCCACTCTCACTAAACATTTTGTTACAAAGTTCACACTTGTATGGTTTATCTCCTGTATGTACCCTCGTGTGTACCTTCAGGTTTTCACTAAAACTAAACATTTTATCACACACTTCACACTTGTATGGTCTTTCTCCAGTATGTACCCTCATGTGTTTCTTTAAACCACCATTCTGAATATACATTCTGCTACATATATGACATTTGTATGGTTTTTCTCCAGTATGTACTCGAAGATGTGCTTTCAGATTTCCACTCTGACTAAATGTCTTATTACAAACTTCACACTTAAATGGTTTCTCACCAGTGTGAATTTTCATGTGCACATTCAAATTACTGTGGTAACTGAACAGTTTATCACACACTTCACATTTGAATGGTTGTTCTGCTGTATGTATTCTCATATGTACCTTCAGACTTCCACTTCCACCAAACATTTTATCACACACTTCACATTTGAATGGTTTGTCTCCAGTATGTACCCTCATGTGACTCGTTAAATCACCACTCTGAATAAACATTTTACCGCAAACTTCACATTTGAATGGTTTTTCTCCAGTATGTATTCGCATGTGCCTTGTTAAAACTCCATTTTCATTAAATATTCTACCGCAAACTTCACATTTGAATGGTTTTTCTCCAGTATGTATTCGCATGTGCTTTGTCAAAACTCCATTTTCACTAAACATGTTACCGCAAACTTCACATTTGAATGGTTTTTCTCCAGTATGTATTCGCATGTGCACCTTCAAATATGAACTCTTACTAAACATTTTATTACAAACTTCACATCTATATTGCTTTTCTCCGGTATGCATTGTAGTATGTCTCTTCAAATCACTGCTTTTGCAAAACATTTTATTTCAAACTTCGCATTTGAATGGTTTTCCTCCAGTATGTATCATCATGTGTATTTTCAATCCTTCTTTACCACTCAAGATTTGATAACATATTTCACATTTTAATGTGTTTTTTTTTCTCCGAATATTTAACCCCATTCGTGTACCTTTCGATTTCCACTTCGACTAGACATTTTTAAACAAAGTTAACAGTGATGTTTTTGTTTCCTACTCCAATAAAGTAAGCTCATTTGCGACAATCAATTAGTCTTGCTTGAGTTTGGTCAGATTCACCCGCAGTGTTCAACTGTGCACTGATCAGTTCAACACACATATACGCTAGCTTTAATGCCAAGACTTTATAATTATTTCCTTTTGCACACATGTACACAGAAATTACACCGCTTGTTAACTCCACATGACAGGCGAATTGTTAATTGTTATTCTTTTCTTTTGCTTGATTCAAGATTGTAAATATCGGCAGCAGACGACATAGTATTTTCTTTCTACGTACATACATGTGTAGTAGTGCATACACCCCTTCGCTTAAAATGGATCTGTCCAGGAACTGGAAATGACTGACGAACAGGTAGTCTTTCACTATGAAAACTTTCATTTGGAATGAAACGTACATACGGTAACGGTGTTAGTGTTTCACCTGGGCATAATCAATTTTGAAATTATACATCAATAAATAAACTAAGTTATGTGCATCTTTAGACTCATTTGTGCTTTTCGTTGTTTTTTTTTGTTGTTTTTTTTAAACAATCGGTAGTGGGATAAAAAGAAATGCGGAGATATATTCAGAATATGGTCAGACTATGGGCTGAGTAACTAAAATGTTAACAACACATCAATAAAGAGTTTGATTTCTTTTCCTTTAAAACCTTCTCTAGCTAACTTGTAAACTTAACATTTTAGTTAACCAGTTCATGCAAACTCTTTATTTCATCTGGCGAATCCTGAACGCTAGCCAAGATTCCAGTATGTTAACTCTATCTACACTTTAACGTATAGAGCATATATTTATTCCGGTCTGAGTATTTCATTGGCTGCGTCAGCAAGCCACCTCATTCGATCAAATTTTTTTTTTTTTTTCTTCAAATTTGAACACTGTTCCTTTATGATCAAGACAAGGGAAGCTCACAACTTAAATGGACTGATACCGAAGCAATTTTCCACTGCTGATCCGGTTTTGTACCAATAATTGCCACTTAAATACACCTGGAATGGCTTTCCTCTGGACATAGTCATACTTTTGATGTTAAACTTACAAAGTATCCTTTTGAAGTCAACTGTGTCCAGCATTTTCGGCGGATGTACAATGCGCCGCTGGGTTTTAAAAAGAAAATGTAAATAATTAATTATTTACATGGAATTTAATATTAGCCTCTTATTTTCTGTAATTAGTAACTTCACTTTAAGGAAATTACCTAATTGTTAAAAGAAGAGTAATAATGAGCTAAAAAAGAAGTTATAATCAAATTTTGTTTTTGATGAGAATGTAAACGTAGTAGAGAAATGGGGAGACTATAACATAATCAGGTAAGTGGGGACGCACTAAATTTCTTACCATATTAGACACCAAACAACATTCAGACATACAAATCTGATATAACGCCACACAATGGCTAAAGCAATACACAGCACTAACAACAGCACAGGCGCTGCGACCGGACAATCCTACAGGGCCAGAAAGTAGATGTGTGTGCTGATCAGTAAAATGGGCCGACATAAATGGGGTAAGTAAACAATTGCTATAACAAAAAGAAGGGGGTTTTGTGTGTGGGATTTGAATTAAATTGTATCAGAGAAATCCCGAGATACTGGTAATGGTATCAAATGCTCTTAGTGATTATACATTTGAATATATTTTCTGTCTGTAAAATCGTGTGTTCGAAACACAAATGCTCCGCGAATCACTTTAAAGTACACTTTTAACGTGGTGGGCATAAAGTGAGAAAAGGAACAAGTACATTTTTATTGTTTCGAATTAATATTTCTATTTCGCAAGCGAACTTATATGTGTAGTAACTCATTTTACTTAGCAATTATTATATCTTTTTTAATACAAAATGTTAAAAATGGATCCCTGTCCGCGAAACGGGTATTTTTCGCGAAAGGGACCTGTCGTCTGCAGAAATGACCCAGTGCGTCTTTGCTAACATTATCAATCTATATTTCGATTTCACTATTGACATTAATTTGCATATTAACTCATTTTATGTATCATTTAATAGAACAACAACTTATGGATTTCATTCATTTATTTAAAAATAGTTTTTTTTTTTCAGCAGATTTTCTGTTCAGATTTGAGGGTCAGTCTAATAAGAGACAAGGCATGTTATACGGACATGAGGAGCAAGTTTTCATCACACTCATAGCGAAAGACGTATGACATGCTTGTGAAACGTATCAGGTGTAAATACGTATTATTTCATTAAATATATAGTAATACCAATGTCATTATTTTGATATTAAAATTTCATTAAATATACATATATTATAAACGTATGTGACCAACATCAATATACATGTATATTACATGTATTTTTTAAAAAAATCATGCGGAATTTCCCATTTGTGTAACTTTATGTTTAATTTCTCCACTGTGAAAAGGACATATTAGAGACTCTGGAAATCAGGAAGAGGCAAACAGTTCAATATTATACAAGTTTAATATTTGTCATATATTTATTTCTTTACATTATATGCATATAATAAATTCGAGATGGTAGTTCGAACTAGGAAGTTTGGTAGTACAATATATTTGTATACGATTCTGGTTTTATTGTACTGTTTGATGGATTTGTGCATTTGTGTTGTTTGTCCTACCAGTAGATTCTGTCATCTCGTGTTTTATTTTTATTTCATTTTTAATTAAACATGCGGCAGACACTTTGGTAGAAACAACTTTTGAAAATAGGTCTTTATGTTTTGTAACATGCCAATAATTTTGAGTCATTGATATGTTTGCTTTCACCTTTTTGTTACAATACTTGTTGTTGATTTCTTTGCTTTCATTTCACCAACGCCTCATATACTGTGGGTTCGAACCTCGGCCTAATAACACTGACTTAGAAAAATGGTGCTAACAGTCGCCTGGCTAGGCACTCAGCATTAAGTGGTTAGTGTTAGGACTGATCGGCCTGGTGTCAGGATAATGTGTATGGCTGGCACATCGTGCTACATTACCCCGTTAAAAATCTCTCTCTCTCTCTCTCTCTCTCTCTCTCTCTCTCTCTCTCTCTCTCTCACACACACACACACACACACACACACACACACACACACTTTTAAACCTGCGATTTCAATTCCACATCAAAGAGTCAACTGTCTGTTTCAGGCAAGAGTATTATAAAACAACTATGTAAAGGACAGAAATTCCATCAATAAAACAGTGAATAGTTTCTTTCAGTTGCAGCTAAGATAAGCTCATAAACGATTCTTTCTTTTTAAATCTTTCATTATCAACCAATCCTTTCAGTTTAAAGTGGCAAGGTCCAGTTTCGTAAGTTGGCACCTGGCAACTTTTTTTAACTTAAGGCTACGGTGTGACTTATCAGCTATTATTGTTTACTAATTAAAGATATGGATGTAATTGTGAACCATGGTGCTTTGGGCTTGTGTTGTTCTTGAAATTGGTGTGACAGTGAAAATAATGGAAAACAGTCTATGTAGGGGACGCTGTACTAATTTTATGAAAACGTGAACCAGTCTGGAAATGGGTTTAGATAAAATAGGGAATATATATGTTTGACTGGCCAGGATTGGTTAATAATGTTAAGTTAATTTTTTTTGTTATAGGGAAAAATAATCTTTTGAGACCTTATCCTAGTTGAATGTCTAAATATAATAGAAAAAGTGGATTTTTAACAAAATATGGATTTTCAGTCCGTTCACAGTCTTAAATTTGGAACACTCATTACTCTAAACAGAAGCTGTCAACGAGAGAGAGAGAGAGAGAGAGAGAGAGAGAGAGAGAGAGAGAGAGAGAGAGAGAGAGAGAGAGAGAGAGAGAGAGAGAGTTCGCATAGCTTTACTATGGGAAGTGAATTAATACCGTGAGTCCTGTATATATGGTTAAACGGTGCCAACTCTATAACCCAAGGTAGGTGGACCCTAAGGTGTATTCAGATATACACCACATACATATATTCAATTAGTGCATTATGTAAGTGTTTCAGTTTTAGCAGCAGAGGGGGTAAACCCACCTCATAATATAGGTAGATATTTAATAACTAACACATCCTACAAAACCGAAAACAAAATGACAAAACAAAAAACAGAAAAAATGCTTCCAACTAACCGAGAGTTTCTCATAAGGGTTAGTTAATTTTGTAACTTTGTGTCATTTGTTTTATTATTATGCGCTTGATCGTTTACCTTTCACGCCTCTAATTGAGGTCATACACCCCTCTGCTGCTACGAATTAAATCATATTATATATCAATAATGGTAGGAGAATCATTGACTACCCGTTGGGCACAAGAAAGACTACTGGCGATTAAGAAAGTTATACCTGTACGTGATTCTGTCAGACACAAATTACAAGAAAGACAAGAATCTCAAGTTGATTTTGCAGACGTTTCTCAACAATTGTTTAAAAGTAGTAATGCAACTACTAAATAAGATTTATAAGGAAAAGAAGCAGAAGAAGAGGAGAAAAAAGCTCTTATTCCCGAATTTGAAAAACAAAAATAGCAAAAAATACTGAAGAAACATCGCGACTTTTACCAAATCTTCCTGTTAAGTACCTCAACCGGTATACTGGTCTGAAAAAAACTGATGAAGAAATAGTCGAAGAATTACGTATTAAATTTACTGAGCATGCTATATCAGAAATCGAAAAAACTGATCCTAATAAATTTCCAGCTTTTGTTGTAACGATTTATGAAAATAGAAAAAAATGTTGAAACCGGAACATGAAAAATATATCAAAAATATACAACACTGGGCTGACTTATTTTATAAAATTTAGAACTAAGATGAGTCGAATCGACACAAAAACATATATCATATATAGAAAATCGCGATGCGTTAGATAAGGTAGATGATAAATATAAAAAAAACTAAAACAACATGAAACGGAAAAACATTATCGCGAAAGAACAAACAAAATACAGCAAAAGAAAAACAAAATTCTTCAAAGCAAGAGCCTTCCTAATAACTTCCTCCACCTCAACAAGAAACAATAGCAGATGAGGATTTTTATAGAGAACCTGCTTCAGAAAAATGTTATGATTCACCTGGTGCTACTAGTAGTGGTATTTCGATTAACCGTGTATAGGAAAACTTACGGAGATGGTCTTTGGTAATGTTATTCAACGGTTATTTGCAAGAATGGTTCCCACAATAGCACCAATCGCAAAAATATCGATGAAAGCCATTTATGTTATTGGTGAAAAAGCTCCTGGTGCAATTAGTAATATTGCCAGAAAGGTATTTTCTGCAGCAAAAGAAAGATTATCGCGATTAATACGACGAAAACCACAGCCAGTGAAACTGACAGGTACTGAAATTATCCCCGCGAATGCCAGTACAATAATAAACCAAGCAACGGATAACAAAAATAGTATAGTTAGTGAATCAAGGATCTGAACAAGTACAAAAAAATATTACTACTAATTGAATAGCTGGAACTGGTTTGGTAAGGTCAGCGAGCTCACGATTTAGAGTGAGAAATATATAATAAAATGTTCAAATATTCACCCGACCCAGACTTTGATCTAGACGTACCGGTTCCCAAAGATGGATCAGTACGCGATTATCAATTGCATTCTTATAACCCATTGCAATCAAATCAATGAGTAAAAATTGAACTTCAAATTCATGATACAAGTAGATATTTCTACCCGCTGATGCATTGATTGAAGTAAAAGGAGAACTTGTAACAAATGTTGCAGCTAATACACCATATGCAGAGAATGCGCTAGTTGGTTTTGTTAATATTGGGATTATGGCGCTGTTTAGTAGCGATACATATATTATTGATGGAAGAGAGATTGAATCTATTCAGAATGATGTGGACGTTGCCACAACATTATTGGGTTTAGCAAGATCTTCTAGATCAGCCGGTCCATCAATGATGTTGGCTAAGGATATTACCGATAATGCTGATCATATTCGATGTCAAATTAAGGACACCACAAGCTACTGCATCTGGCCATCAACAGCTAGACGATTTTGAGCATGTAGCTAGACCATCAGCTGCTTTTGATATTATAAAAGATTTCAGTGCTACTTACAACTTTAAATTTGCGACACGTGCAGCAATATTGTAAGGACCACGTAGATGTTTTTCTTGTGCAATTCCACTGTCTCATTTATTTGCTTTTTGTAGACATCTTAGAAAGGTTATCTTTGGAGCTAAACTTTCAGTAGTCTTTGTAACAAAAGGTGATGATAATGATGCAATCTGGTGAGATGCTGGTGTTGCTGGTGGTAAAGTAAATATAACAATACTCTCCCTGTGACTGCAAGTAATGACCCCAGCGATCTCCGCAGAAAATACATTATTGTCATTTATGGATACAGGTGGTAAATCATTGCTATCATGGCTAACAACAAAGACAGAGCGTATGGATAGTACTATTAACGGCATATTTACATGGCATGTGGCATCACAACGGGGTTTTCCGCGCCCCGACATATATTTTTTGCGCTACAGGATAAAAAACGATTAAATTCTCAAGAGCGGAGTCATATGATATTTGACAAACTCGGTGTTTCTGAAGTGACATTAAGAATAAATAGCCAGCAAGAACCATCTGTAGATATTTTACTTAAATATGGACAAAACTAAATACCGTGCATATTACATTTTTCTGACATTTATGGGACGTGATCTGAATGTATATACTAGTCTGTCCAGATAGTAAATATAATTTAAAAATCTATATCTGACTTTTGACTTTTCGTTGGAACATCTTGACTTAACCAGAGAGACTATTGTGGATATACATTAGCAAGCTCGAGTAGGTGAAGTACAACTGATGGTTACAGAGCAATCGCTGTTATACTGTTATAAATCGATCTTACTTACCGTAAATGTGTTGGTGTAAGAATGAGAGTTGTTGATGCTTCAGTGGAAAATATATAATACAATCAGATCACTCATATTTTTATAAATGTCCCATAATCATGTAAATGTTACTATGACTCCTCTTCAGATTAAAAAGCTTCGATCAGATTCAGCTAAAAACAAATAGTGGAACTACAATAACATTAAAACATAATCAGATCACAGGTGGTCAGAATAAACTATCACTGACAACACATCAGATTAAAAAGTTCAATGATGCATTTAAGAATAAAACCGGAATGCAGTAAAAGAAAACTCCATAATCATATTTGATTCCACCAGTAGGATTAATCCCGGAGTTCTTTTTCCAACGATATTGGATAATATTCTCGCGCGAGTTCAAAAATATGGTGATACAATGACAGGCGAACTCAATATGAACTCGAATGAAATAACAACACTTGGTGATCCAACATGTGACAAAGATGGGGTAGCAGAAAATTATGTAGATACCGTAGTCAATAAGCTATCAACGCTGCGGGCAGAATATGATGTTCATGTAGGGGCGTTTGCAAATATCCGTCCTAGCCTTTAAACCTGGGGTTCATATGTCACGACCCAGCAAACCATGACGGTGACAGCGAGGCCCACAGGCCGTAGTTTTTATATTGTAGTTTTCCTCCCTTGGCAGATGGCCACCTATGGCTAAATAGATCTGCCTTCCTTGCTATTTCGAACCATAGCTGCTTGGCTACAGACGCATTCTACTTGTAAATATGGTTCGCATTATAGACCTTTTGCCCTAGCCGGTGACTGCATTCTAGAAGTTCATCCGCCTAGAGATGCAGTGTTGAAAATCACCCCTTCAACACCGTTTGGCCTGTGAGCTGAAGAAGTGTACCGGGGTATGCGGGGCATGATTCCCTCTTGGAGGCAGACTTGAGATATTTGAGAGATGGATGAGGATTTGTGCGTCCGTCCACTCAGAGAATTCAACTGTGCACTGCATTCTCAAGAATAAACAAGAATAAACACTTACGTTTAAATCCCTACCAAAAGTGCATCAACAGAGGCAGTAAAGGGGGCGAATCCGATAACTTTTTATAAACGTTTGTTTGGCAAACTAAGGCTTCCTCGTAAATGCTTTATAGAAGGGTCCATTTGGCAAACCAGAATCAAAAAAAAAAAAAAAATTAAAAAAAGACGCCAAAGTCGTTGTCGCACCCCCTTTGAAAAGGACCCTTCTATAAAACATTTACGAGGAAGCCTTGGTTTGCCAAATGGACGTTTATAAAAGTTGTTCGATTCACACCCTTTGCTGCTATAGAACTTTTCTTTCCCCACCAAACTGAGAGAGGAAAACATGTTCTAAAATTAGACCAGAACTACTTTTGAACTGAACTGAAAATACTAATTGTGATGCGATTTCATATCATTGCATGTACATTGCAGATTTCCTCTGCATTTTCTGTAATCTCCTTGCGACTCACTTCGCTATGTTAGCCGTGAACCAGACTACTATTTTGTGTAGATACTTTCGGTGACACTCCTACACAACGCAATAGTACGGCCTATAGCTCAACGGTTGTTCAAAAATGGAAAATCAATTGATGTTACACACTAGTGAGGAACCATGCAGCGACAGATATGATTTGTCAACACATTCGAAGACAAACACTATAGACAAATGTTTCAAATGTGAAGTATGTGGGAAATTGTTTAACTACAGATCTAATTTATCAAAACATATGAAGATACATACTGGTGAAAAACCATACAAATGTGACATATGTGGAAGACTATTTAGACATGGCTCTACTTTGTCGGCACACTTAATGATACACACGGGTGATAAACCATTCAAATGTGAAATATGTGGGAATATGTTTACCCACACTGCTAATCTGTCCAAACACATAGGAATACATGCGTCTAAAAAACCACACCAGTGTGAGATTTGTGGTAAATTGTTTAAAATTAACTCGTATTTGACAAAGCACAAGAAGATACATATTGGTGAAAAGCCATACAAATGTGGCATATGTGGACAACTGTTTACCGAGAGCTTTTCTTTACCCACTCATATGAGGATACACACTGGTGACAAACCATACAAATGTGAAGTATGCGGTAAATCGTTTATCCGTATGTATAGCTTGACCGTACACATGAGAATACACACTGGTGACAAACCACATGGATGTGAGTTATGTGGTAAATCGTTTAGAGTGATTTCGCATCTGACAAAGCACATGAAGGTACATAGGTAAAAAAATCAGCCCCAAATAACAACTCATATTGACTCAACAGTTAGGGCCTGATATCTAAATTTATGTTTTATATACTTACCAGTAGTTCTTACGGCTGTTGCGCTACCATTGGTTTAAACGTTCTTTTGTTGATATGACATATGTACATAATATTTTGTAGATCGACATGGAATAGCACAGACACCTGTCCTCTGACCATTTTGAATTTTACATCTAGACATGACCAAATACTGGTAATTGTCTAAACCGTAAACAGAGGTGTTCCAGAAAGATTGCAGGAAACAATAAATCATAAATCACTGTCGATACTGATATGGAGAAGTGGGTTGATTAATTTGTTTTGATCATACTGGAGAGAACAAATAAAACTGTGAAACATGGGAAATTGTGCTCTGATTTGTCAGCATACAGTTTTTATATTTGACAATTCACTCAGATGACAACTTATACAAATGGGAAATATATGGATAACTCGTCAGCAGCACATGAATAGACCTACTGTTGCTACACATGGGTTACATACTGTTCCAGTCAGATTTTAAATTTATGATAACCAAATTACCGAATAATCTTATTTGATTCCATACGTGAAGATACAGAGTTGTTGTAGGGTTTAACACCATTTTTCAGCACATGATAGGCCATACATGGCAGCCAGTATTAATGGTGGAGGAACATGCCGGGAAAACCCCCAGAAAAAAACCACTGACCCACGAGAAGCTACTGGCAAGCTTTCTCACATACCCGCATGGGCCCAATCTGAGACTTGAACCCACGCAGACAGAGATGAGATGGCAGTGATCCGCAACGGTGATCGCTTAAGACCACTCGAGGCTCCCTTCAAGATTTGAATCAAGAATAAATACTGTCACTATTATCCTTAACCTAAGAGTCAAAACCTTTATGTAAAGCAATTTTCTCTAACCTGAATTTTCGTAGATTGCCTTGTGTACCTCTGTCTGTTTAGGTTTGGGTCTCGGATTTGGCCGATGTGAATATGCGAGAAAGCTTGCTAGTAGATTCTCGTGGGTCTGTGGTTCTTTCTGATGGTTTTCCCAGCTTCTTCCTCCACCATTAATACTTCACGCTGTGTATGGCCTATCGTGTGCTGAAAAATGGTGTTAAATCCGACAAAAACACAAATCTAGAATCTTGGAACCAATTTCAACAGTGTTGAATAGAGATAATATTGTACCATCATTTATGACAAAATTGCTAAAAAAAGAATTCACATTTTGTAAATCTTCTTAACTTATTTCATGTTCATTTATTCGAATGTAGACTTTGAATTTTAGCTACAAGAGAGTGTACAAGCTTCTCATTTTGAAATGATTTTGCATTGTGCATGCGATTAAAAAAATTGTTCCCATGGCAACTTGTTTTATTTATTAGTGTTAACATTTTACAGCGGGTTGTAAATTGACAGAAATATTAAAATGTTACACAGTAAACACTTGTGAAAACTGAAAAAAAAGCTGAAATATGCTCGTGATTGTATGAACCTTTATCTTCAGTATATTTTTATTATTGTGTGAACATTGATCTGATCTGAATTAAAGTGTTTAGTGATCAACATTTCCAAGACAACTAGACTATCAGGCTATATTTAACATTTTGGTACGGTAGTTAAAAGCAACTTTTTATTTTTGAATATTAACTTTTTCTTTTCTTCCATAATGTCATTTATTGTCATTGCTGTTCATTTTAGTGTGCACTGTTGTGTTATTTACTGTTTTGTTATTCACTGTTTAGTTATTTACCGTTGTGTTATTACTGTTTAGTTATTTACTGTTGTGTTATTACTGTTTAGTTATTTAATGTTATGTTTTTTTTTTTACTAATTTGTTATTTACTGGTGTGTTATTTTCTGTTGTGTTATTTACTGTTTTATTATTTACTGTTGTGTTATTTACTGTTTTGATATCTAATGATCTAATTTTGGACACATGTCACAGAGATTCTTCATGTTCCAGAAACTTTGCATACCGTATTTATTATTATTTCTATTTTGTACTTTCTGTGTCACCAGAAAGTGGAGTGTACTTTTGATTCATTGTCACCAGGGAGATCTGTGGGTTCAATAGTGCATTTCCCATAAAATGTTACAATGTTATCAGTTGGCTAGATGATTCACTGGATTCTTTCTATTTCAGAAATGCATGCATTCTTACATTTCATTTGTTCATTGTTACTATTCTTGTAAATGTTTCGCACAGATAGATAAATCATGTTCTTACATCATGCTATATATCTCTTTTTCCCTTCAGATGTTCTACAAATATAGTATTTTAAATGGGTAACGTTTTAATACAGAATTTAAGAAATGTGTTCAATAATATCCGGTTTTTGCCTTAGGTTCTAAAAGCTGGACATGACTCGAGAAGGCATACAACTGTATGCTTGGCTCCGAAAATAATCTTTCTAACATTTCTACAAAACCGAAAATGTGGGATAGTGGTATTGTACATAAACATTTATATTATCACCTTTAATATTGTTCGACGTGTAAAGAATCGTAAGTTGAAATTATCATTCATCGATATATAACTACAGGTGTTTCTGTAGCTCCTGCAGCATTTCTTACATTACCGATAGTTATGTTTTAACTATCAGGATTATTAGAAGTATCTTTAGCAAACATCGTTGATGGACCAGCTGATCTTGTATCTAGCTAGTCATACCAAAGATTTAAAAAAATGGTACTAACATCTGCCTCGCTTGGCGCTCAGCATTAAGAGGTCAGTGTTAGGAGTGGTCGGCCTAGTGTCAGGATACTGTGACTGGGTTGGACATCATGCTACATGTATGCGGCATGATGCCCCAGTGCTAGACATCACTATAAACTTCCTCACTGCAGACATCGTAGTGATATGACTGAACACTCATTCAGAGGTCTCGGAAACGCTTAATTACGTGTATTTGGACGTGAATATTTGTTCTGGGACACATACAAGCAACCATGCAGGAGTCCTCTATACGCATGCAAATAGCTGAGCGGCAAATTCAAAGATTTGACAGTCCTGCTTCAACAATGTACTGAGTGAGAATATGTTGGTTACTTTATGAAGTTAGCTGTGCTGATATTTACAATGACGCAACTCATTGGTTAAAATACCCACAAATGTGCCTGCTGTAGTTATGCGAATACATCAAAAGAAAATAGCTGGGTGTCAATTTTAAACTTCGACTAGCAGTTGGGTGGGAAAATGTACTGAATTTACAATGACTGAATTCAGAGACAGAACGATCCCGAGATGTACATGTGGTTATTATAACAGTACACCAGAACTTTAGCTTCTATTATTGTGTTAATTTATGATTGTAGCCAAAAAAATAAGGCGTGCGACCTCGAAATCAAGACACACCAAGACTTGGAGAAAACGTCGTTTGCAACTTTGGATTAGTATTTTGGGATTAAATGGCAAACTGACAAAGATTTGAATGAGATTCAGAAGAGTACTTTAGTTTCTGTAACTGACAGATTGAATGAAATAGTAGCCAAGCGTAAGAATGTGTGTGATACCTGGCAGTGGATTAGCTAGGGAGTGCAAGTTTCATCGGGCACCTTCTGGGGGGGGGGGGATTGGCGCAGGAAGAAGAGGATTGGAGGATTCAGTGTATACTTTTACAAAGTCTGCTTCAGGCTGTGTAAATGGAATACATTACTTGGAACACTTATTGTCATTTCAGCCAAAAACTGAATTTTAAACCAAACCAACGTGTTATTCAATGTTTACAGAAATGACGTATCGTTGTGCAGAATTATTATAGGCGCCAAATAAGCTGACACGGTTGTACATGTCAGTGTTATAAGAATGTGGATATTAAACTTAATGGCAACCAACAGTTCTCTAGTCTGCAAAGTTCCACATTGTCTACTATGAAAATGCAATTTTTGCTGGTGGGACTCTCATCTTTACCAAAATGGGAGTCCTGGACGCCTAGTTTTAAAATCCTAGCAAGACCTATGTCGATTGTATAAGCTACATTAAAAATCTGAATCACACAAGCAAAGTATACTGGAAACTATCAACAATCTGATAATTATGAAGGTACATCTTGTTTTGTGTATTAGGATATCTAAATACATCATATTCTGTTGGGCATGTCAACAGAGCAGATCCAATTTGTCGTATTTCCCCGTTTTTCTTCAAATTAGTAAGGTTACATTAGGCTTAAGTTTCATTTTAATAATGAAATAACATCTCTTAACACTTCTTGGTTTCATATAAAATCATTATCTGTCTATAATCTCCACCATATACATTATTTAACTGTAGAATTAGTTTGACAGCTGTCTTTAGCATAAGTACATGCTTTCATGAAAAGTATTGCTACGTAAAAGTTCTAGAATAATACACATGCTAATAAATTTTAATTCCTTGTATCCCAAAGATCATTGATTGTAAATACTCTTATCCCAAAGATCATTGTCTGGAAATACTCTTATCCCAGAGATTATTGTTTGTAAATACTCTTATCCCAAAGATCATTGTTTGTAAATACTCTTATCCCAAAGATCATTGTCTCGAAATACTCTTATCCCAGAGATTATTGTCTGGAAATACTCATATCCCAGAGATCATTGTCTGGAAATACTCTTATCCCAAAGATCATTGTCTTGAAATACTCTTATTCCAAAGATCATTGTTTGTAAATACTCTTATCCCAAAGATCATTGTCTGGAAATACTCTTATATCAAAGACATTGTCTGGAAATACTCTTATCCCAAAGATCAGTGTCTGGAAATACTCTTATCCCAAAGACATTGTCTGGAAATACTCTTATCCCAAAGATCGTTGTTTGTAAATCTTCTTATCCCAAAGATCATTGTCTGGAAATACTTTTATCCCAAAGATCATTTTCTGGAAGTACTCTTATCCCAAAGATCGTTGTTTGTAAATACTCTTATCCCAAAGATTATTGTCTGGAAATACTCTTATCCCAAAGATCATTGTCTGGAAATACTCTTATCCCAAAGATCATTGCCTGGAAATACTCTTATCCCAAAGATCATTGTCTGGAAGTACTCTTATCCCAGAGATTATTGTCTGGAAATACTCTTATCCCAAAGATCATTGTCTGGAAATACCCTTATCCCAAAGATCATTGTCTTGAAATACTCTTATTCCAAAGATCATTGTTTGTAAATACTCTTATCCCAAAGATCATTGTCTGGAAATACTCTTATCCCAAAGATCATTGTCTGGAAATACTCTTATTCCAAAGATCAGTGTCTGGAAATACTCTTATCCCAAAGATCATTGTCTGGAAATACTCTTATCCCAAAGATCAGTGTCTGGAAATACTCTTATCCCAAAGATCAGTGTCTGGAAATACTCTTATCCCAAAGATCATTGCCTGGAAATACTCTTATCCCAAAGATCAGTGTCTGGAAATACTCTTATTCCAAAGATCATTGCCTGGAAATACTCTTATCCCAAAGACATTGTCTGGAAATACTCTTATCCCAAAGATCGTTGTTTGTAAATACTCTTATCCCAAAGATCATTGTCTGGAAATACTTTTATCCCAAAGATCATTTTCTGGAAGTACTCTTATCCCAAAGATCGTTGTTTGTAAATACTCTTATCCCAAAGATCATTGTCTGGAAATACTCTTATCCCAAAGATCATTGTCTGGAAATACTCTTATCCCAAAGATCATTGCCTGGAAATACTCTTATCCCAAAGATCATTGTCTGGAAATACTCTTATCCCAAAGACATTGTCTGGAAATACTCTTATCCCAAAGATCATTGTCTGGAAATACTCTTATCCCAATGATCATTGTCTGGAAGTACACTTATCCCAAAGATCATTGCCTGGAAATACTCTTATCCCAAAGATCATTGTCTGGAAATACTCTTATCCCAAAGATCATTGCCTGGAAATACTCTTATCCCAAAGATCATTGCCTGGAAATACTCTTATCCCAAAGATCATTGTCTGGAAATACTCTTATCCCCATGATCATTGTCTGGAAATACTCTTATCCCAAAGATCATTGCCTGGAAATACTCTTATCCCAATGATCATTGTCTGGAAATACTCTTATCCCAAAGATCATTGTCTGGAAATACTTTTATCCCAAAGATCAGTGTCTGGAAATACTCTTATCCCAAAGATCTTTGTCTGGAAATACTCTTATCCCAAAGATCAGTGTCTGGAAATACTCTTATCCCAAAGATCAGTGTCTGGAAATACTCTTATCCCAAAGATCATTGCCTGGAAATACTCTTATCCCAAAGATCAGTGTCTGGAAATACTCTTATTCCAAAGATCATTGCCTGGAAATACTCTTATCCCAAAGACATTGTCTGGAAATACTCTTATCCCAAAGATCGTTGTTTGTAAATACTCTTATCCCAAAGATCATTGTCTGGAAATACTTTTATCCCAAAGATCATTTTCTGGAAGTACTCTTATCCCAAAGATCGTTGTTTGTAAATACTCTTATCCCAAAGATTATTGTCTGGAAATACTCTTATCCCAAAGATCATTGTCTGGAAATACTCTTATCCCAAAGATCATTGCCTGGAAATACTCTTATCCCAAAGATCATTGTCTGGAAATACTCTTATCCCAAAGACATTGTCTGGAAATACTCTTATCCCAAAGATCATTGTCTGGATATACTCTTATCCCAATGATCATTGTCTGGAAGTACACTTATCCCAAAGATCATTGCCTGGAAATACTCTTATCCCAAAGATCATTGTCTGGAAATACTCTTATCCCAAAGATCATTGCCTGGAAATACTCTTATCCCAAAGATCATTGCCTGGAAATACTCTTATCCCAAAGATCATTGTCTGGAAATACTCTTATCCCAATGATCATTGTCTGGAAATACTCTTAACCCAAAGATCATTGTCTGGAAATACTCTTATCCCAATGATCATTGTCTGGAAATACTCTTATCCCAAAGATCATTGTCTGGAAATACTTTTATCCCAAAGATCATTGTCTGGAAGTACTCTTATCCCAAAGATCATTGTCTGGAAATACTCTTATCCCAAAGATCATTGCCTGGAAATACTCTTATCCCAAAGATCATTGCCTGGAAATACTCTGATCCCAAAGATCATTGCCTGGAAATACTCTTATCCCAAAGATCATTGCCTGGAAATACTCCTATCCCAAAGATCATTGTCTGGAAATACTCTTATCCCAAAGATCATTTTCTGGAAATACTCTTATCCCAAAGATCATTGTCTGGAAATACTCTTATCCCAAAGATCATTGTCTGGAAGTACACTTATCCCAAAGATCATTGTCTGGAAATACTCTTATCCCAAAGATCATTGCCTGGAAATACTCCTATCCCAAAGATCATTGTCTGGAAATACTCATATCCCAAAGATCATTGTCTGGAAATACTGTTATCCCAAAGACATTGTCTGGAAATACTCTTATCCTAAAGATCACTGTCTGGAAATACTCTTATCCCAAAGATCATTGCCTGGAAATACTCATATTCCTAAGATCATTGTCTGGAAATACTCTTATCCCAAAGATCATTGCCTGGAAATACTCTTATCCCAATGATCATTGTCTGGAAATACTCTTAACCTAAAGATCACTGTCTGGAAATACTCTTAACCTAAAGATCACTGTCTGGAAAAATTCTTTGAATAGAACAGTCTTGTGGACATGATACAAACTGTTTATTTAAATATTGTCAGCTTGTCAGAAATAACTGCATTTCTATTTGATAACAGTTGTGGTTCGTTATTCTGTCTTTAAATATCGGCCAAGAACATCCAACATTATTTTGTTTTTCATGCTATATGGATCTCAATTTCAGGTATCATCCATGAAATAAATGACATTATCCAATATTTAATCGTATAATCATCTTCAATATACAAGTTCACAAAAGTCTGTTTGAGAATCAAAATGGAGGCACAAGATGTATGCTTGGAGTGGTTAGTATGTACCTAGGGAATGGATAGTATGTAACTAGGGAGTGGATTGTATGTAGCTAAGGAGTCAATAGCATGTAACTACGGAGTGGATAGCAGATAGCTAGGTAGTAGATCATGTTTTATGCCGCTATATTTATCAAACAAAACAAGGCATTTCCTTTCGAGCTGAGCTAAACCATAGTTGATAGTATTTTTGTCAAAATAGGACCTACAGACTGAATCTCCAGGAGTAACATACGAGGTAATATATTATTTTAGTTACAAAGCAGATCACATATATTTACATATTTTAAGACATTTAAAATATAGTGGCTTAAAATTTTGACCCTATTTAACATTGGAACATTAAATACACATGGAGAATTGGACAAGAGTATGAATACAATGTGACCCAGATATAACAGTGTGACCCAGATAAAACACATTCCATAGTGTCACCCAGATAAAACACATTCCATAGTGTGACCCAGATACAACAGTGTGACCCAGATATAACACATTCCATAGTGTCACCCAGATAAAACACATTCCATAGTGTGATCCAGATATAACACATTCCATAATAACACATTCAGATAGTCATTGTGTGACTCCTAAAATTTCATATTCATGTATTTCTGTCTCATATGCGGAAAACTACTTATTTCTTTAAGGTATGGAACATGTGAAAAGTTTACTATCATTTTGAAGAAGTGATTGTGTATGAATTCTAATAAGAGATGATCACATGTCTGTGCCTGAAATTTTGTATATACATGTACATGTATTTTTCTTATACACAAAGATATTTTGTCTTAAAAATAATGAAAAATAAGGTGTGAAAATGATTATTCAGGGATCATGCTGAGCTTTGCACATAGATAATAGCTTTTATTTATTAGCAGCAAAATATACCAACTGATAATTTTATTGTGATCAAAGAATCACCTGTTTAAATGTGCATACAATCTTGGGATTTGGAGAGGACAAATTCAAATGCGCCATGAAAGATGCAAATTTTGATATAAATTACAATGGAATCTATTGTTACATAAATAAATCCTTTGTTTATTTTAAGTACATGTAAACAAATATAACCACATACTATTGCTGACAATATCATAGTGAACTGTTTAGTGATGTGTTTGTTGACAATGGGATAGAGACCAAACAAGGACTATCATATATATATATATATATATATATATATATATATATATATATATATATATATATATATATATATATATATATATATATATATATATGTTGTTTGTGTTTTATGTGACTATTAAATCTATTTTATAACATGATTTGTACTTGAATTCATGAAGTTTTTGCATACATTTACAGTAATTAATGCATTATTAACAGCATAAATGTAAGTTGTCCATATACAAAATTATTTCAGACTAGTTTTATTTTCATTTAATTAAAAAAAAAAAGTATTTATGCATTCACTTTTATTACCCATCCCTGCCATTGTTTTTTGGTACATGTATAGGTATAATTTTCTTACACTGACTTGATTGGTTATAACATGGTTTGTTCTATAACATGGCCAGGTTCTATGGACCCTAACTGCTGCTAATGTGGGGTCAAACTGTATACCTAATGTGGGGTCAAACTGTATACCTAATGTGGGGTCAAACTGTATACCTAATGTGGGGTCAAACTGTATACCTAATATGGGGTCAAACTGTATACCTAATGTACACATACTCTGAGAGTTACATGCTCATTGATATTAGAACAAATCATTTTGTAATTATTGTAAGATATTATGGATTATGTCATTGTGATACATAAAGACTATCATCACATTTAAGATTACTAGTTCATCAACATTTTCATTCATTCACAACACCTTGGCTGGTGGTTCTTACCAAAGGTTACCCATGTTCTTCCTCTTTCACTTACACTGCCCACCTTGTATAACATATCTTGCCCGAAGAAATTACTTTAAACAATAACAACACTAAACAACTTTAAATTTGTACTTCATATGCTTGTACTTGTATTTGTACTTCATATGGGAAATAAGTTATTTATGGATTATTACAGAGCTTGATGAAAGACTATGCACATAAAGAATGCGTACCATTGGCATATATGCAATGGAAGCAGATATAACATAAATGTGCAATTAACTGTCATATGCTTGGACCATTATTTAACTAAAATCTCTCAGCAAACCTACATCACTATAAAGGAAAACACTACACCGTTTTTTATTTGTTTGTTTTTATGGTTTAACGCCATTTTTTCAGCACAATATAGGCTATACATGGCGGCCAGTATTAATGGTGGAGGAAGAAACCGGACAAACCCCGGAAAGAACCACCGACCCACGAGAAGCTACTGGCAAGCTTTCTCACATAACTACATTTGTCGAATCTTAGACTCGAACACGTTTTTTATTTAGTGACCTGCATGAATTACAATTCCTTTCAAAACATTTCATCACACAATTTTACATTTGAATGGTTCATTTCCATTATGTATCCTAATGTGGCTGTTTAAGTCATTATATATGCATATAATATTGAAAGTACAGCAATATCGAAATATTATATCTCCAATGTCACATTTGAATGGTTATCTCAAACATGTATCGCCATATGTCTCTTCAAAGCACCACTCTATGTAAACATTTGATAACAAAGTCCACATTTGAATGGTTTATTTTTTGTATGCACGATCATGTGCTTCTGCAAACCACTACTGTGCCTGAACATTTTATCACAAATTTCACATTTGAATGGTTTATCTCCAGTATGTATTAACATGTGCGTCTTTAAAGCACTATTCTGCGTAAACATTCTGTGACAAACTTCACATCTGAATGGTTTATCTCCTGTATGTATTCTCATGTGCATTTTCAAACCACTACTGTGACCGATCAGTTTACGACAAACTTCACATTTGAATGGTTTATCTCCAGTATGTATCATCATGTGGGTCTTCAAGTGGCGCTTAAACGGTTTATCACAAGTTTCACATTTGAATGGTTTATCTCCTGCATTTATCTCTTTGTTCATCTTGAGCACTTTGTAGAAACACTATCACAAACTGGACAGTTAACGTACCTACCCGTCTGAGTTTTAAAAAAGCTCAGAAATACAAGTAGGCCTAGCGTTCAAACTCGTCTTGAATGCCGTTTTCAATTTGACAGGACATATACCACAATTAATTTAATATATGTTCTCTACATATATTTCTCAGTACTTACCTTTCAACTATGTGACAATCAATACAAATCATATGTTAATCTAAAATAAATCCAAAGATGACTTCACGGTGAAGTTATTGTCTGGGGTTGATCGGCATTTTTTTTTTGTTGAGTGGCTGCACTATAGAACAGCATGTAAACAGAGAACAGATTTCACTTCCGGATCATCACCATGGCCTTATTACTCAATGTGCACTGTCGCCAAATTACATACTGACAACCACTCTCTCAGCTCATATTCTCAAGAATAAACAATTACCTTTAAATCCCTACCAAAAATGCATCAATATAATTTTTCTATCACCACCAAAATGAGAGAAGAAAAAATGTTCTAAAAATCGACTAGAATAACAATAATAATTGTGATGTGATTCCAATAATACCACACCAAATTGCATTCTTTGGAATTCCGAGAAATTGCGTGACCGTGCAAAGCGAAGTAAATAGATAGACAGGCCGGTTTCCGTCAATTTAAATTAGTGTATGTATAATGGAGAATGTTGATTGCGATAGTCAGGATACAGTGTGCAAGAGTAATACGTGAATAATAACACCATACATAAATACGTGACAAGGACATTTGTCAAGGGGAAGGGTCAATTCGGCCTTAGCCATTTCGGCCTTGGTCGTTGGAACCTTACATTATTCAGATTTTAATACATTTAAACGGGACAAAAAATGACATGAAAGAAGTGACAGACAAATATTTTATTTTATGTTGTTACTCGCAATGAAATTTGAAACACCATAATGAATACAATTAGTATATCACTTAGATTTTGAATGACTAAAGAAATGGTGGAAAAGATTAATAATTAGTTGTAAATATACGCTTTACATGCAAAGTTCATATACACTAATTACAAATAAGTATAACCTTGATCCGCCTTGTAGATTGATTTAAATAAACAATATTAAAAGAAGGTAAGAAGTAAGAACAGTAAAATGATTGCACTATGAATAAGTTTTATTCATTTATTATCCATAAACCAAAGCACTTTAACTGCAACATACATTTTATACACAACCATGTTGATTGATAGATAGATCGATAAACTGTAGGTTTTGAACTTGGAGCCTTTGTGCACAGAGGAACGCCAAATGACTCGAGCGCTTGCTGTTTGCTCACATAAATCAGGGTTTATGTTGAACGCTTTAAATGCAGCTTTCAGATTGTATTTGATGCGTTTCTTCTGACCTCCTTGGGATCACTGTCCGTCCGTGCTGCAGCTCGCCATAGACGATTCTCTAAGGCAGCCGGTGGTCTGGCATGCGTACATGTCCCGCCCAGCTTGGCTGGCACTGCATCAGAATGGTGTGGATCCTAGAAAGAACTATTCCTCAGTGTCTGAAACCTTGTCCTGCCACTTAATGTTGGGGATTTTCCTGAGACTGTGGCGTGAAAGTGATTCAGCTTCCTCGCGTGGTGTTGGTACATCGTCCAGGTTTCTCATGCATAAAGTTGTGTGGGGAGCACAACTGTCCTGTAGACCTTTAGTTTGGTATGGATGCTGATGCCTCTTCTATTCCAGACGATGACATACAATCTGCCGAACGTTGCGCTGGCTCCGCCAATGCGAAGGTTCACTTCGTCGGTAATAGTGACGGTCTGTGACAGTGTTGGGTTCATCACAGGGCCTTGCAGGGGCTGGCTAATGTAGGACTAAAGCCTTCTTGGTACCGATGGTGAGACCAAAACTTGTACAGGAGCTGCAGAACTTGCAACGCTGCATTGCAGGTCGGGTTCTGAGTCAGCATTTAGGACGCAGTCATCAGCAAATAAGAATCCTTGATGGTGTCTCTCATAACCTTGCTTTTCGCTTGAAGCTTTGGGATTGAATAGTTTTCCATCTGTACGGTACCTGATGCCAATTCGATTCTCTACGTCTTTCAAAGCATTAGTCAGCATGGCAGAGAACAGTAGACTGAACAGTACGGATGAGACGTTACCCAGTATTATGTATATCGTAATGATCTCTCGCCTTCACTTATATTGGTTAATCGCGGTGATGATTCACCGACGCTGAAATGACATCAACCAATATGGTCGCAGACATCACCTTATGAATGATAAATAAATTCTGGAAGTATTAACATTCAGATGTTGAAGGTGATGAGTATCGATAGGTCAAGGTGCAACATAGATTCGCCTTCTAAAGAATGTGGAGAGTGACAGTTTGGCAGTGATGTAACGTTAATAAACGTATCAGTTCCTGAGGAAACAATTTGTATGTTTTCCATGATTATGTATATCGTAATGACCTCTCGCCTTCACTTTCATTACTTAATTGCGTTCATAATTCACCGAAGCTGATCATATGTTAACACTAACTATTAAAGGTAGCGTAATTGCTATCATCTTAAAGCTGAATCTGCAACATGCCAAATGGGTCCAATGTCTGAACTTTGGTGAATGGCGAAATAAGTGCAAATTAACACTTGTGAATCCCTCCCATTTCTGAACTTATTAATATACAAAACAAAAACACAACACAAATCCTCAGATCAGTTCAATCAATATGGGATGATATCTTGCCTATTTGCCTAATTGTCATAAGTACTAAACCCGTATTATGCATATTAACATTCATGAAACATTTAACATCCATAACAGTTATTCCAAAATGAAGACGCCACATCAAATCTTTTCTGTTAAATGTCTCCATTGAATCGAGCCATTGAGGCGCATTTCCATAAGCATTAAAATACATGGTATAGACAATTTTTAATGATGTCCTCATGAATATTCATGTATCACGAAAATGAGGCTAAGATAGACAGATTGATAAACAAATGTGGCGTAGTACAGTACATCGAGTAACGATCTCAACTATTTTGTCAGATATTTATTTTGCATTCGTTGAGAATTTCATCAAGGGTGTCTCCAGCAGTTCAGTGAACGAACAGACGAGCCTGAGATGACAACAGGATTCAAGTATTACAGTGAGGGACATGTCCATTCTCTTAAACGTAAGTTTCTTTACGTCCTTTCATTTTTTTCTACTTTACACAATATACAAGTTAACGATAGAGAAATGAAACTATTTAAAGCACGAATTTTGTTTCTGATTAGATATGGTTTAAATGTATAGCTGTAAACAATAAATACTGACGTCAAAACATGCGGTCAGAATAAAACGTGCAGACTAACACAATCTGCCCTTTTAACCAACCACGCCCCCCCCCCAACAGTGAGACTTTGAAATTCAGATTTGCATACATGCTGTCTACATTACAATTAGGCCATATCATATTTCTTCAAATAAACTTTCCAGGGCTGTGTATTTTCCTAAATTATGATTGCTTTCTGGAATACAAAATGAGTATGCTGAAAAGAAAAGAAGAAAGAAAAAAAAAACTGATCAGATTTTTATCATTCTTAAAAGAAATTTCAACAACAAAATTTGTAAAACCGGCTTAAGAAATCAGGAAAATAAATTTGTATTGCATATGTGACACCCCAGTGTGTAAGAACATTTTATTTAAAGAAGAAACAAAACCACATTTTAAATTATTGTGATGTATGATTTTTAATTTTAAATTTCTTTTTTCTTCTAGAGAATGAATTACAATGTCAATATGTACCCAACTGGTATAATTGTGAGCCCATTTAGTCATTGGTTTGCTGCAACCAACTCCTGATCATAAAGTCTACAACCGCAACACGACCCACACCCCTTATGGTTTGTTGGAGATGAAATGTCCAGTTGCACTTTACTACATCTTGAGTTCCTTGTTATCTCTAATGATGCCTTGAAACTAGACAAACCACAACTACTACTACCAGGTTCAAATGCAGTTGGCAGTTACAGGACTGGAATGGTGTGAGTTTTGTGTGTGGTTGGAAAATGACTTTCATGTTGAGACTATTCTGTTTGACGGGGAATTTTGGCAAGCTGTCAAGGACAAGCTTGGTCTTTTCTAGTACAGATTCTACCTCAATGACAATTAGTAAGTTCTCCTGTTTTTATTTATGCACATTAATGTTTTGTAAAATACATTAAAATGAATTTCCTATGCTTTATCATTATTAAATCATTCTGACAACTCCAAGCTATGTATTTAGTTGTAAGCAAACTGGCTGCAAGTCATTTGCCAATGTGGACTTTGTCACACTGCTTTAAAAATGTACATACATAAATTGTCAATCTTAATATCAGCTTTACTTACTATATAAGTATATACCAGTAAGAACAGTCACCCATAGATGCATTATACAATTGTGTATCATTATCACATGAACCCTTTAAGTATATATTAGGCTTGAATAAACAGTAACATAGAAAGAGTGAAAATAACAAGCTTGTAAAACTTAATAAACAATTTATTGAGTACAAATATTTTTCAAGAAAGAACAATAAACTTACGGTTATAAGAATCAATTCCAAAATTAATCCAAAATAATTCAAAATATTATCCACTAGAGAAATGGCAAAAGTACTGGTAATAAAATGTCCAAATAGTTCTAAGTTCGAATTCCAGCGAAGTATCCAAGATGGAAGACGATGTCACTTGATTTAGTCAGTTCTTGTTAATAAAATCTCTATGAGCACAACTCTTTCCCAGATAAATAACACAATAACTCCACTTGATCCAAACGAATTGACACAATTTCCAATACAAGGTAATTTATAATAACTCAAAAAGACACAACTTAATATTCTAAAAGCCCAAATTCTTCTACTGAATAACTCGCTCCAAAACATAGTTTATATACCTGTTTTTACGTAAACAAAAAAGAGGTCACGACCTTCTAGAAGAACAATTTTACGTTCAAGAACTAACGTAAACGGCGTATGACCCAATTAAATTAGAAAGATGTTTATACTTTACTCCATTTTGTCCTTGGAACCAACCAATCATTTTAAAAGCTTGTTTACAACTTTGAAACCAGGTCAGAAATGAGGTCAACACCTGGTGTTTACTCTGTAAAGTACAGGTCACCCCCCCCCCTTCAATGAACGAATCTTTAAACTTAAAATGCCAAATTTGAATCTAACAAACAAACAATAAAAATAAATATAAATGACATATCAAATATACGTAACTATATATATATATATATTGACACACACACACACACACACACACACACACACACACACACACACATCTTACCAAAGGTATTTGCATGACAATCAAGATATCAATGAAATATGGCAAGATTTTACTAAAGGTGTTTAAAAAACTTGTACACTACTGAAATGTTAATAAAATGAACTAGATTCACACATATAAAAGGTATTTGTATGACAAAATACCAATGATATGTGGCATGATTTTAAGGTCTAAAAATAAACTATTGAAATGTCAATAAAATGAACCATATGTGGTATTTGCATAATGTCTTGGTATCTTTGTTTTCAATTACAAGTTCTACATGATACTTCCATGTCACAAAATGTCATTTCGTTTGTTTAATTAGTGGTCGTTTGAACAAATTCAGTACATTTGCTGCTGTCCACAACTGATTTATTGACCCAGAAATTGTCAAAGGCACCACAGACTGTAATAACTTGTATTCGTTCACCCTCTTAATGTGTCTTTCTACATGTATCCTCAGGCTTGCAATGTTTTGATTGTCCTCCACCTGGGAAGCTGTGAGCTGCCCATCGAGTCACAAAAAGTGTGGTGTTGCAATGGAAACACCAGTGCCTACGAATACGTTGTGTAAAAGAAAACCTTTATCTGCCATAATTTGGTCCCCTGGTTTTTATTACAAATCTTAAAGCCATGACGGCTTTGTGATCTCCACATCACTCATGCATCCCGAGTACAAGGAATACTAAAATGTGATTGCACCATGTACGGCTTACCTTTCCAAGTGTTGTGAGTTTTGTTGTTTGTAAGAAATACAAATAATTTGTCCACATGATTATTTTCCGACTTAAAGAAGACCTGTGAATATTGAATCGAACAGACATATCTTCAATCGGAAATCCACATCTACACAAAAACATGAAAAGTTCATCCACTGGGCCCATTTATAGTGCTGTAATATAAGATCTTCATTCTAATGGCAGTAGGTTTTATGCTATTGAAGAAGGTTATGAAAACATCATGTGGAAAAACAAGTGTAAAATTGTCTCATTTCATCGTCATCTGTAAATCTGTTCAATCCAAATTTCTCCGTGTTTATTTCTAAAAATTCAAATCTTAGAGTTTACTTTCTTTTTCTTCCAATTCTGTTTCTGCTTTCCTCAGTCTCTCCCTCAGATCTGTAATTTTACTTTTGCATGCTATATGCAACTCACAAGATCTGAAGAAGATAAAGTAAAAGTGTAGCTTTTCATCAACATTTGTAACTATAATAAAGACCCCCAAAATATAAGTAGCAAAGTTACAAGGATTGTATTCTCTCTCTCTCTCTCTCTCTCTCTCTCTCTCTCTCTCTCATACACACTATCAAATAAACGTGTAAAACAAAAGTTACGAAGCTATGGTTTGATTACATATCAGTGCCATCTAATAATTTCTATTTTTTTTTAACGAGGTAATAAAGTTCACTTGTTCTGTACTTACAACTCATACGTAAATTCATAATTTCTTATTTAAATGCGCTGCGTGGAGGTACGCCCAGTTTTCGACGATCCCGTTATGTGGAATAGGACTAGGGGTAACATTATAAAACACATACATACAAATCATTTGCTTCATCTAACAAATCTGTTTTGCGTTGGGATTTCGTTCTTACATCATTTAGTTGCATGTAAATACAAACATACCAACACCCGTCCAGTTTCGGCCAATCTTCGCGACGTATTGCAATAATCCATTTTCTACGAAGCTCCATATTTTGTACTGATGGAATATGGTGGAAGTTTAAATCCATATGAATTCTACCATTCCCACTGCACAACGAAAGACAACAATAACTGTCATGATTTTTTTCCCCGTCGCCGGTATCAACTGTAGCTGGCATGGTTGCGGGGTAAAACGAAATTAGGTGCCTATCTTAGTCTCGTTTTGGATGCGTTGACCCAGGGTCACATGACTACATGAATATGTTCTAAGAATGCTCTATACATCTTAAATGTCATGGAACATGTGTGTAAGAGAGAGAGAGAGAGAGAGAGAGAGAGAGGGAGAGAGAGAGAATACGATTTTTAACGTTGCTTTAACCATGTTTCGATCATATCGCTACCATGTCTGCATTGTGGAAGTTTATAGCCATGACAGTTGTTCTAAAATGAAGACACCGCAGCAAACGTTTCAATTAAATGTCTCCAATGAATGGATGAAATGGAGTTATTCCATCTCGATTCTCTTCCTCATACAAATTAAATCATGCACACTATCAGTTAACTAGTAATATAATGCAATCAAATCGTCCGGAGAACGTCCTCTCAAATAATGGTTATCACATTCAAGAGCAGTCGCCTTCAACATCCATACAGTATTCTTCAGTTTCATCTCTACATCTGGGGCCCCGAGTAGCCGAATGGTCTAAAGCGTTCACTGTTACGGATCACTGCCATCTCACATCTGTCTGTGTGGGTTCCAGTCTTTGGCTCGGATAATGTGGGTATGTGAGAAAGCTTGCCAGTAGCTTCTCGTGCGTCGTTGGTTCTTTCCGGGGTTTTCATGGGTTCATCCTACACCATTAATATTGGCCGTCATCTAATGCCAATCTTGTGCTTAAAAATGTCGTTAAACACTACAACAACAACATCTATACACCTCGAGTACCACGCGCGTGTGTAAAGTTATTTATCCATATAAGTCTTCAAATATGAAACGATTGTTAATAAATAATGGCCCAGGTTCCTTTCCACAGTCAACCAGATGCAGCGGTTGATGTACATTAGTGTAAGGTATAGAATTCCACAACTCTTTTTATAGTTTTACATCAATAGAAGCAAACAATGTCCAGAAACTTGCAAATCACATTGAGAAATACTTTATTTAGTTTATTGCAACAACAACAACAACAACAACAACAACAAGTTTCTTGCCAAAAAACAGAAACCACTAATCTATCAAGAACATTCTTCAGAACAGGTACACCTCAATAAAGCAAGAAAAGTATATATTGAGATGATTTCCAGAGTAACAGATTATTAAGACTTCTGGTAATTCGTTTTACAAATGTTGTTTGATAAATATATTGCAAGGCATGGTTGACATGTTATCTGGCTGTAAAGAAAGAAAATTCCTTAGTTTTGTTACTTTTGTTAAAACACACGTTTTACAACTGTTGTCATTGTAAGTATATTCGATGAAATTGTTCGCACTATTCTTTTTCCCCACACATCTTTTAACATTGTTCATGATTGTTTCCCTTGTTCTTGGTGTACCCACTGGGTTCTTAACATCAAAAGGATAAACATGGCAAATGCCACCAGGGTCACGTTTATGTTTCAATTTTCTGAAGACAGAGCAAACAACTATAATCTTCTGTTGTGTAAGTTGTAGACCATGGTCAGAGCAGGGAGATCACATGTAGATATCAGTAAAGTACGTTTGGTATTTTTAGATATCAGTAAAGTACGTTTGGTATTTTTAGATATCAGTAAAGTACGTTTGGTATTTGTAGATATCAGTAAAGTACGTTTGCTATTTAAACGATTACCATCAGTATAAGTAGAAGAATAGTAGAAGAATAAGTAGAAGAATACTGAAGCTCCTTAAATAGATGTTTTAGAAATAACATTTCTGGTTTGGGGTCAGGTATCCAAAACCATAGAATACTGAGTTTAGGTACATCTTTCTTTGGGGTATAGGAAGTGTGTTATTCAGCATGCATACTGTCCACATTACAACGTTTATGTGGCACATCATACGTTTTCAGTGAAAATGACAAGTTATTTATGTTTCATATACCATCTTTGTACAGTCTCTTGTACATTTTCCCACATGTTTCAAATATCCTTTGCATTGTTCTCTATAATATTTCAATCTCTGTGTCCTAACAGCAGAACAAAATTCGTGATTTCCCACAAAGCCGCTAATTATCAAAATAAAACTGAGAAAATATGCAAGTCTTCCTGAAAGAGTTAGACTTTTAAAGAAAGTTTGGCACTCCTTTTCTGCCTTTCTAAAACCAAATAGCAAAACTTACAATAATATATCTTGGAAACCATATCTGCTGTGACGCCAGAAAAAGTTCCTCTCATTTTCTGCGTTGTTCTCATTAAATTGTAATCATAACGCATGATATAGGCAATAGGTCAAAGCATGTCGCAAAGGCTGCACTGTTTTGACCATTAAATCTTATTGATCCATTAAACGCTAGAACGAGCGCGTAAGGCAATTGCTCTTGAATGTCTACACTTTGTTACGTGACCTGCACTTTTGTCATTTTTTACCTACTTGATTGTTAATTTCACCTTAGATCGGCCTTGACTAGAATATAAGCCTATCTATGGAATCTATGTGTTCTTTTAAGATAGTATAACCATTGAAGGAAAGGATATTAAATATACTTCATACATTATAAATTCAATGATGATATATAATTCCAAAAAGCAGTCCTAAAAAAAATTTATACCATGAACAGTCTTCTATCTAATACTAAACATAAAAGCATTTCGTAAAAATATAAATGATACAAGTATGTATGCAAAATAATGCAATACTATGCACCTGAAAGTTCCTCTGCGATAGATTTTTCTTGATGTGCATGACTTCCATGTTATATAACTGTAACAACAATCGCAACAATCTTTGATTCTTATTCTTCGTTTTATTAATGAAAGTGATGGTTTTGTGAAGATGAAAGATAGATAAAGATAAGCTGAAGATAACGAAGATAACGAATGGAAAAAGGAGCTCCACTAACATAGACTTAAAAGTGTTCCCTTTAAAAAGTGTTCCCATTATCAAAGCCAACCGTTCCTTCACCGTCCCTGGCTACACCTATCGTTGCAATTCTAAAGTTTTGGACAAGCCAATACAAATGATTTTGCATCTGCTGCCGCATGAGATCAACGACCAGACACAGCTAATAAAAGAATACGAACACTTATTTACAGATTTTCCATCACGAACAAAAACGATTTACCAAAAAGTCGAATTCAACGCCAGTAAAGCAACATAAGCATAGCATAAATGTTCGAAGAAAAAAAAGACTATTTGAAGAAAGCAGTTCAGTATTTGCTTGAAAATGACTTTATCAAACAAAGTAATAGTTGCTCGAGTTTACCTTATTTCTAGTGCCGAAACCAGATATGACTCAGTGTATTGATTACAGAAAAGTTAACATGTTCATTAAAACAAACTCATTTCAGGTTCGAAAACTGATAAATGTAACGACATAATCGAAGATGTCAAATACGTAACAAAATCTAACCTGTTAAAGGGATTCTAGAAGATTACATTTACGGAGGGAGTAAAAGAAATAGCAGTAGTTGTTACTCTTGATGGACATCACAATTACAATGCTATGAACCGTTCCGGTGGCCTAGTGGTTAGAGCGTCTGCCGCGTAAACGCGAGGTCGTGGATTCGATCCCGGCCGAATCAAGCCAAAGACTTACTAAAACCTGACGCCATCAAACCAACCCTAGGAGAATGGACTCCTTCCTACATAACCATCCGTAGGGAGGAGGTAGTCATTGCAAGAATCCGAATTGGTCATACATACATAACCCACTCCCACAAAAAAGGTGAAAATCCACCAGAGTGCGTAATTTGCAATGAGCCATTCACAGTTAAGCACTTTATGTGAGTATTTTTACCTGCAACCAACGCGTGCTAAGTATTATAATATGCATGGCATGAAGGAACTTTTTGATCTATATGTTAGATTTAGTGAAGGAAGTAAATCTTTATTTTAAATTATAAATTATATTCCATCACCTAGAGCATTTTTATCTAAGGTACATGCCGCCGCTTTTTTTTTCAACATCTTTTCATCTATCCCCATTATCGTACACCATTGACATGTCCCGTTTATTGGGAAACTTCATATTTTACTGTTACCAACATCTTACCATTTTTACTTTGCACTATTTGGTTTTTGATATCGCTGGTTGATATTAAACCTTTTAGTATTTTTAAACATGTATACTAACAACATATTGTCGCTAAATAGCCTATACGTGCTGGTGCGCCGCTAAAAAACAAACAAACAAACAGTTGGTCATATCACGTGATTTTGTAGGCGGAGCGATCTACCATCTCGCGTAGGGTCTGTTGAAGCTAGTAGCGAGTTATGGTTAATAAATAGGTAGCGTCATCTCTACATTATCTGTTTAATTATCCACAATTAATGACCAAAGAAAACTCTCCCTTGATATCTTTCATTTGCTTTATACCGTGCAATTTTAGAACTTGTTTTATTTAAAACACGCAGGGATGTTGTATGTCATTATCAGTGGATATTATATAATTATTTGCAATCAAGGTTGTAGAAACGATGTACTGAACATAAAGACGATTAAAGCATTCTTACTTTAGTTAATTGTTTTGTGTATTCGTCATGTAGAAAATCAGATAGTTAAAGGCAAAATATAACTATCTATGTAAATCGTCCCTAGCTAAAATTTTAAAGGATAGATTACTCTAATATAGTTTTGTTTCTTTGTTTGATTACGATTTTTAATGTAACTTTAACAAAAATTCAACCATATCGTTACGATTTCTGCAGTGAGACAGTTTATAGTGATGTCTAGCACTTGGGTATCATGCCGCAGACATGTAGCATAATGTCCCACCCAGTCAAATTATCCTGACACCAGTCCGATCACTAACCTCTTAATGCTGAACGTCAAGCAAGGCAGTTGTTACTACTATTTTTATAAGTATTTGGTATGACGGCCGGAGATCGAACCCACGACCTCCCGTTTCCGCGGCGGACGCTCTAACCACTAGGCCATCGGAGCGGTTCTTTAGTATTGTAATCATGGTTAAATATAAATTAATTTAAAACCATGTTCATCTAATTACCTCATTCCTTCTTAATTAATATATACCACATGGGATACGGTGTCCCGAAATATATGGCACATTGTACGGTGCCTTATGGGATATTGGTGCTTCTTTTAGCTTATATCTAGCAATGTAATGTGTGCACTTTTGTGAACTGATTTCCAGTTGTACATATTTACATTTTCTTGATCAATTTATATTATATACAATAGATACAATATAAATTAGTCACGTGATTAACAAAAACAAATGGATACGTGAAGTGATACCAGTTTAATTACTCAGTCACGCAGAAAAACAAACAACAAAAAGTAAACAATCTAAAATTACTACCATCGGTGTTGATCGTCTCCAGCAACATTTTCTAAAGGGTGGATTTCATTAGTAATGCAAAGATAGTCAAATAAAAATTCTTCATGTAAGTTACAATAAAGTTAAAATGTTTTATGGCTGATAGCTATTTCCTGATTATTAAAATGACATTGCCTTGAAGAGGACATATGGCAGATCCTTTAGGGTGATACTTTTCAAATGATACAAACAATATACCCAAATCTATAATATAAAAAAGGATTGGGGTAAAACCTTTGCTACATGTTTAATTTAGTACATGATGCACAGTAATTGAAATGATACATTTTTGATACACATATGAACTTGATGGCCTTTCCATCCATAGAATGTTTATTAGTCGTTAGTGTTACGAAATCATGCATCATGGTCTATAATATAATGGGCCCCCGAGTGGCCGAGTATAATTAAGGGATGGCCGAGTGGCCTAAAGCGCTGTCCGTTACGGACCACTGCCATCTCACCTCTGTCTGCGTGTGTTCGAGTCTAAGATTCGGCAAATATAGTTATGTGAGAAAGCTTGCCAGTAGCTTCTCGTGGGTCGGTGGTTCTTTCCGGGGGTTGTCCGGGTTCTTCCTCCATCAATTAATACTGGCCGCCATGTATAGCCTATATTGTGCTGAAAAATGGCGTTAAACCATAAAAAGAAACAAACTCTAATATAATACCATGTGTGCGTTCATAGACTGATTGAATGTGATCAACACCCAATCAGTAGGATCACCGGAAAATCGCACAGAAATAGTTAATTTTATCAACGACCAGAATATCGACGTCTTCTTCCTGACATAATCATGGCTAAAAGATTCAGGCGATAAGCCCAAGTGCGCGGATTGAACACCCACCGATTACTCCATCAAGTCGTTCCCCTGCAACTCTCGCGGAGGTGGAATTGCTGACATCAAAAAGAATTCCATGATAAAATGCCATAAGTACAACACAACCTTCAATTTCTGCCACAAATCGTTTGAACTAGCCCAAACAACACTCACAGTGGAACAAAGATCAGTACATTTTTTCTGTCTCTACCGCCCTCCTCCTAGTAGGAAAAAAACATGCTGACTGAATCTCTCTTTATGGGGCAGTTTCCGAATCTTCTGAAATATAGAAATTCGTCAGGTGGCAACCTAATTATTCTTGGAGATTTCAACTTTCACTTTGACTGTCCTGGTAACGTATACACGTCAAGACTACTAGATTCCATTCATGTTTTCAACCATAAACAGTCAGTTAACCAACCCACCCATAAACATGGTTACATTTTAGACTGGATTCTTCATAGACCTGATGATAATATTCTGCAATCCACCCTTGTATCCCACGAACTTGCATCAGATCACATCTGCATTGTATGCCATCTCGACGTATCAGTCCCTAACCATCCACCTTTATTTGCTACTATGAGAAACCTTCGTATGATAAATATAACCAAATTAATGCATGGCATCCAAGAAAACGTAACAACTTAGATCCTACAGCAGAACTGCTCGATAACTACCTGCGTTTATTACTTGAAAAACATGCCCCTGCAAAACCAAAATGCAGATTACCAATACAAAAAGTGTTCTCCATGGTATAGCAGTGTTAGGGACCAGCTTCGCACTGCTAAAAGACATCGCCGAAAAGCAGAGAGGTTTTGGCTTTCTACCACACTCACTAGTCATAAACAGACTCACTAGTCATAAACAAAGTGATGAAACCGCTAAGAAGAACGTCACAAACATAGTCCATTTAGCAAAATTATCCCACTACAGTACTAAGATCACGGAGAGTTCCATCTGCAAAGAGCTCTTCGAGATAACTAACAAACTAATGTCAAGGAACAAATGTACACCACTTCCAACTACCTTCTCTCCAGTAGCCTTTCCGGGCCTATTTTCAAATGTCTTCCATGACAAAGTACAAACCATTAGAGATTCGCTTGACAACACAATTTAAATTGACTCTTAACCATACAGTTATCATACAGAATTTCAGAGACAACCATTAGCAGCATTTGAACCCGTCTCTATTGAGTACGGAAAATCGTCATGAAGAGTGCACCAAAGTCTTGTTAACTTGATCCAATTCCAACATCACTGCTGCTTGAGTGCTTAGACCCAAACTTGCCTTCACTAACTGATGTTATTAATGTATCTCTCTCATTGGGGGGAATTCACATCATTTTTCAAAACTGCCAATCGTAGAGCCTCTGCGGAAGAAACCAACACTTCACCATAACGATTTAAAGAACTACTGCCCAGTTTCTAATCTTCCATTCATATAAAAAGTCTTAGAAAAAGTTGTTCAAACCCAGCTTGCATCTCATTTGAATTCAAACAGTATTTTTAGCAATACACAATCTGCATATCGCACTTGCCATAGTAATGAAACTACTCTTCTGAAAGTATTTAATGACATTCTGTCTGCTTTGGATTCTAGAAAGATTAGTCATCACCCTCCTTTGTCTGTCTGCAGCATTTGACACAATAGACCATGATAAATTACTTCATCGTCTCCAGCACGTATTTGGCATTCAGAATAGAGCCTTACAGTGGTTCAAGTCCTACTTAGTCAACAGGACACAAATTGTATCTGCAAATGGAATACACTCCAGCCCATTTGATCTATGTTGTGGTGTTCCACAGGGTCTGTTCATGGACGTGTTCTCTTCATTCTAAAACTCAGCCGCATTCAAGTGTGATTGATCATTGACCAGTGTCATACCAATTGTATGTTGATGACACCCAAATATACAAGTCTAGCCACCCAACTGAAGTTGATGCTACCATCCATGGAGTAGAGAGGCGCATTTCTGATGTGAAATCATGGATGACATGTAACAATCTGCATATGAATGATAATAAAACTGATGCCATTCTGATCATAATACAAAGACTTTTTCATGCAGATCCTTTACCTCAGACAATAAATAACACCAATATTAAATTCTCACTGTCAGTACGAAACCTAGGTGTTACTTTAGACACTACTCTCACATTGCACCAACATGTCATGAACATATGCAAGGCTGCATATCTTGAACTGTGACGCACCAGTTCCATTCGCAAATATCTTTTAGTTCATGCTACTAAAACACTTGCATGTTTATTAGTACTTTCAAGACTGGACTATTGTAACTCAATTCTGTCTGGTTCGTCTCAATATCTGCTCCAGAAACTTAGAAAAGTTAAAAATACAGCTGTTCTGATCATCTTTAGAGTACTTCGATCAGAGTACACCTCACCACTGCTCTCGAACCTACACTGGCTATCAATTTGATACAGAATCAAACACAAAATTTGTTCTCTTTGCTATGTTTCACTGACAGACAGACTCCAGTGTAGTGTAGTTATATCATTGTAGATGTTGTAAAGCGCTTCTAAAGATTACACGTTATACATAGTCCAATTATTGTTGTTATTTGACATAGTCATCACTGTTCTGATACGTTAGTGATATAACCTATTATCATGTTCATAAACATGCTAGACTAATACACGTAGGTGTATGAAGTTAGGTTATAGAAAGTGTGTGATGAGTTTTCTTGGTTTAGACAAACACATACACAATTCTAAACTAATTTAGTACTGTTTTTATCCCCCTAGTTATTTTAGTACTAATGGTTTATAACCCGATTCCTCTCGTCAAATTTGTGATATCAGTGTTGAAAATAAACAGACACAAAAGGACAGATGCAAACAGAGGCCCATGCTGATATAGAATGTTCTTGGTATAAGAAGTTAAGAGCTGCTCTTGGGGATTCAACACAAGAAGATAATTTAATTTGTAAAATGTGCCTTTATTGACTACACACTTTTCCAAGTACATATAAAGAGCACTACTACTTACAATAGAAAGGGCCTCAAATGGCCGAGTGGTCTAAAGCACAGTCTGTTACAGATCACTGCCATCTCACCACCGTCTGCATGGGTTTGAGTCTATGATTCGGCTAATGTAGTTATGTGAGAAAGCTTGCCAGTAGCTTTCTGTGGGTCGGTGGTTTTTTCCGGGATTTTTCCAGGTTCTTCGTCCACCATTAATACTGGCCGCCATGTATAGCCTATATTGTGCTGAAATATGGAGTTAAACCACAAAAAAACTTACAATACAGCAATGTTAAAACTAAAAAAAAACTATGACACATTCATTTATTTACTACTTTAATATTAGTACTTGTACCTAACTATCTGTTATGCATTCTCTTAATTTGTCTATAATTATTTATTGGAAATTGCCATATCATAAAAACAAGGAGTTATACAGAATGTTTTGTAAATCTCAGATGCATTTTGCAGAGAATTCTCAACAATTATTCGGACCTGTTATTAAAAACTCTTCTTCCTCAACTTGATAAGAAAGCATAAAAAGTGAAAAAATATAGACTTTTACAAGACCTTTCTGGTCGAATGCCTCAAATAGCAAAACATATTACTACTGTACAAAGAATGAAAAAAAAAGATGGAGAAATAGTCGAAGAATTTAGTAATTCTTTTAAATGAAGATGCTTTATTTTTAATCAATAAAACTGATGCAGATGAATTTCCAGCTCTTGTTCTTATAACGTATGAAACAAGAAAGAAAAAAATGTTGAGACTAACATATGGAAAATATCTTTCCAGTCGACACTGGGTTTAAAACAAGTCGAATCAACACAGAAATACATCATACAGTCAAACCCGGTTATCTCGATTACGTCGGGGGTGTAAAGAAATCGTCGAGATAACCGGGTCCCGAGATATCCGGGTTCATAAAAACCGGTAATTTTAAAAATGTCCTTGAGCATTACTCCTGTCTCTTGCTGGTGTTTACTGGAATCCCCTCCCACTGCATGTTACAATAAAATAAACAAAACGCTTAATTGATAATAAAATGAAATGAACTAACCTGGTGTTGTTATCATTTATTCCTTTTTTATCATCACAAGTAATTTATTAAAGAAAAAATATATCTATGAACTCCTTATATCACATGTAGCGTATGCATCCATTACTGTAGTGTGCATCACTTATGTCAGATAACACACGACGCATTTTTATAATTGATGTGAATATTGGAAAACAAATCATGTTTGCTTGTACTCAGAGGTTTGAATATGTTATCAGATTGAAAAATGGATCAAAGAAAATCACAAACGAGAGAGTGAGAGAGAAACATCCACCGATTGCTTTCAGGCACCCGCCATTCACGCATAACGCGGTGTTAGGTGCAAAATAACCAAGATTGTATTATATCCAGGTTAATATATGACAGTATCTCGCAGATAAAGATCAATTAATGTTTTTGAAAATACATGTACATGTACATTGACTGTGAGTGCAAATGACACTCCTTTCGCTAGCATGGGTTACAAAGAGTATTTATTAAAGCAAGTTAATGTTGAGTAGACTACTTACCCCGCAGGCATCAATGCGAGTTTGTATCAATTATGATTCCAGATGGCAAACAAATAGATGCACGGGTGGTGAATAAACACATCCGATAGCGAGCAGTAAACTAATTCTTTGAACTTACCGGCAGGATATCAAATACAAAGTTTATTTTATTGCAAAGCAAACCGACCCTGGAAACTGACTTTTGATTCTTTCAAGTGTGCCGATTCTTATTTTCTTTCCTGTTTTTTTTTTTTTGCCGACTTGGGTTCCCCTTTACTGGTATTCACAGGAATTTTGAAAATAAATTAAAACAATGGAAGCCAATTTTTCTGCCAGACCTAAATAAGATATATTACAAATAAGAAAACAAAACAAAATTAAGAAGACCTCAAGCATGAGAACTAAATTATGGGGCCTCGACTGCCATTGTATAGAAGCCAAGTGCCTGAGATTATCCATTCGCGTGCATATATACGAGCATATATAGGGTCATATTCTGCCTAGAAATATATCTGTTCTGTTTATTTTCTGTTGACAAGTACATGTACAGTATATGCTGTTTCATGAGAGAGAAAAAAATGTTCCAAAAGAGAAAGATTTCAAACCAAAACATTGAACTGAAGTATGAAATTTTGCTACAACTTGAAAAAGGCGAAAAGTGTGCTGATTTGGCAAAAAAGTACAACATTCCATCAAACACTATTTCAGGCTGGAAGAAAAATGCTGATAAAATCAAAACTACTTATGAACTTGGACAATTTGGTCCCGATAGAAAGAAAATGCGTTCCGCAAAGTTCGATGATGTCGACGAGGCAACACTAAAATGGTTTAAAAACGGAGCAATTTCATGACCTGAATATTCAGCCGATCAGCACTTTTCCGTCTGCACATTGATTATTAATGTGTACATGTACATAATATTTCATTACTTGTATCTCCTTGATTGTTGTTTCTTGTATACATGTACTTCGGAACATAATTCATATCTGAAATGTACCTTAAGAAATAAAAGGGAAATGATAAAATACACATGTAGCTGACATCTAAGATTCTGCGTTTTCGTAAAATAAAGTTACATTGTAATTTGTGCACACTCTTGTCTTTGTGAATCCTTGAATATTTTATGTAGTGAACATGATATATTCTTAAAAAACTAATCGATTAAGCTACTCTTACGAAGCAAAAATAGAAAGAATATGAAATAAACATGTGACTACTGCCGTAATGGACCAAAATTGTGCCTGAAAATCGATCGCTTTTGCTGACTATTTCTTGTACAATTTCTGTGAGATTGACGTTAAAAAGTTGCATTTCGTCGAAATAAGCGGGTCCACATGCTACTTCGGACCGAAACTTATGCCCGACATAACCGGGTTATCGACTTAACAGAGGTCGAGATAAGCGGGTAAAAAATAGCATAACAAAGAAGAATTTTTTCGGGACCGGACCAAAACGCTCGACATAAGCGGGTTGTCGAGATAACCGAGGTCGAAATAAGTGGGTTTGACTGTATATAGGATACATCAATGCAATAATTGATGATCAATATAAGGAATGAAAACAGCAGAAAAACCAAGAGAAATAATTTTTTTTTATCCATTTAAAAATCAGTTGATAAATTTAGACCTGGAACTTATGAAAAAATGAAAAATATGAGTAATGATAAATTAGCTGAAAATACAGACAATCTGTTTAATTATTCGTCTGATATTTTACCAGAACATCATGGACTTTATAAAGATGATTATCGTAGAGATTGTAATAATAAGAATGGTATTATTACAGTAGATTTAGATTTTGTTAAATTTAAGAAAAAAGATGAAGAAAAATGGAGAGAACGTGATAAAATAATTTTACAATCCGCCTGGTACTACTAGAAATGGTATTTCTACCAAAAGGAAGTAGTCTTATTTCTTGATCTAATAATATTCTTTAAGAGATGTAAATATACTAGCAGTTCTGATTGGAGGAAAACGAGCTGGAAAGAGTTATCCAGAAATAATTAATTAAATATCTGATAAGGATGGATAAAATATAAACTAATCAATTAGTGAAACTCTGTTCAGTTAGAGACTTCGATTTGGCATTTTTATGCTTATATTTTTCGTTTTTGGAGCAAGCTTTGTTTTTAAGCAATTGACATTTCAGCAAAAGGTCTGTTCACCCTTCCCACTGTTAATGGCAAGAATTTAAATGCAAGTCCAGCGACATTTCTGCTAAGGGTAGTTTCTACCATGAAACATAAAATAGTAGAAAATACATTACTGAAATGAATGTTATGAGCAAATCTTCATGACTGAAGAACTAAAGCTCTACTGTAGACCCTTTAATGTTTGTTGTCCTATGTTTCCTCATGTGCACCTTCAAACCACCACTCTGTCTAAAGCGTTTATCACAAATTTCACACTTGAATGGTTTATCTCCAGTATGAATTCTTGTGTGATTAAGCAAACCAGTACTTTGCCTAAATGTTTTAGCACAAATTGCACACTTGAATGGTTTATCTCCAGTATGAATTCTTGTGTGATTAAGCAAACCAGTACTTTGCCTAAATGTTTTAGCACAAATTTCACATTTGAATGGTTTATCTCCAGTATGAATTCTTGTGTGATTACGCAAACCAGTACTTTGCCTAAATGTTTTAGCACAAATTTCACACTTGTACGGTGCATCTCCAGTATGAATTCTTGTGTGATTAAGCAAACCAGTACTTTGCGTAAATGTTTTAGCACAAAATTCACACTTGAACGGTTTATCTTCAGTATGTATACTCTTGTGTAACTTCAAAGTACACATGTTGCTGAACATTGCATCACAAACTTCACATTTAAAACCTTCTGCATCCATTGACATCTTCCCAGCACCGCTCTGGTTAAACAGCATACCAGAAATTTCACACCTAACTAGCTTATCGCCAGTATGAATCCTTCTGTGAGTATTCAAATTGGAAGACTGCCTAAATGTTTTGGCACAAAATTCACACTTGAATGGTTTATCTCCAGTATGAATTCTTGTGTGATTAAGCAAACCAGTACTTTGCCTAAATGATTTAGCACAGAAATGACACTTGAATGGTTTATCTCCAGTATGTATCATCGTGTGCTTTTTCAAAACACCTTGATCGGCAAACATTGAATCACAAACGTCACACTTGAACGGCTTTTCTCCAGTATGAATCCTTCTGTGAATTTTCAAACTGGCACGTTGCCTAAATGATTTATCGCACAATTGACACTTGAATAGTTTATCTCCAGTATGTTTCGTCACGTGTGCCTCCATTACACAACTATAAGAAAACATTGCATCACAAATTTGACATTATTGATGGTTCATCTCTATGAATTGTTGTATTTCTTATCAACTGACCTCTGGCACTAAATGTTTTATAACAAACTTCCGGAACAGGAACAGTTCATCTCCAGTATCTAAACTCGTGTGTGTCTAGAAAGCGTACTTGTTGCTCAAAATTTTTATCACAAACTTCACATTTGAAAGTCTTATTTTTTTTTACATCTTCCAAGCACCGCTATGGATATATCAGAATTTTCACTGTTCAAATGTCCGGAAGTACAAGCAATTTGTCCAGTCAAAGCTTACTGATTGGTAATATCGTAGATTCAGGCCTTTCTCTGATTCGGACTCAGTTACGGACTGATTCACCGAAAAATGACAGGACGCTGCAGCCTCATTATCGTGTGAAATATTAAAAGAAAATCAAAGAAACACGCGCCTGTTTTTTTTTTTTTTTTTTTAAATTATAAGTAGTTTTCTAATTTTCCTGCAATAATATAAAAAAGATAAATATCTGTTATTTACTAATTTCTATAATAAAAAAAATTGAAAACGGAAGTGTGTCTTGGTCTGGCCTTTTTGACGATAAGAATGGCGTGTTTTGTTTTTATTGACACTGCGTGAATATGTGCTCTTTCACCTCTCTATCCTTCTGGGTCATTGTTTGGTTGAAAATGGAAAAACGATGTCTTTTTCATCTACACACGCACTTTATGCGTGTAAGTGGATAGAAAAACGCGTCTATTCTTCCATCATTTTGTTGCCTTGATGTTTTCAAAAACCACACCCTGACGCAACATAATAAAAGGGTTTCATCATCATTCGGGCCATTCAACACTGAATACATCAAGATGACCATCAATTTATTTAACGAACTCAGACACAGTTAGCCAGGGATTAGGTGGAAAGTATGCTACTGGAAGAAGTGAAAAAGATAACATGTTTCATTACACCAAAATATGTACGAGTGGGGAACTCGAAGGAGGCACTTGATAATGTCATCCAAGTCAGGTGTTTGCTTTAGAAAACATTCAATTTCACAGAGTGGTCATTTATGAAGTGGAGGCTAGATCAACTAAAGATGACATGATTAATAATATACTGGAAGAAGAAATTTAAAAGAGAGAGAGAGAGAGAGAGAGAGAGAGAGAGAGAGAGAGAGAGAGAGAGAGAGAGAGAGAGAGAGAGAGAGAGAGTAGTGGACTTAAGAAAGAAAGGAACAAGAAAACAGTGAAGAAAGAGGAATTTAAAAGACGGAACAACAACTGGATGAAGGTTCAAGAAACGTTTAGTGCGATGGGACATCATGACCGGATGATGATGAAGAAGAAGAAGAAGAAGAAGAAGAAGAAGAAGAAGAAGAAGAAGAAGAAGAAGAAGAAGAAGAAGAAGAAGAAAATAATCATTGGAAAAGTTAGGAGCTGGTGGAAGAACTGGAGAAATTAGAAGAAGAGCCCAAAGACCTTTTTTCAGGGCCACGTATAGGTTTCGAAAAGATTTGCTTTCTTTGCCTCAACCAACAAACTATTGTGAAATGTTTGTCCCTGTATATTGTGGCATGTTGTATGTGTTATATCACTCTGTGTTTATTGGGAGTATATGTATACTCCCCACTGAGATCAACACGGTGCACACAAGTTCCTACCATTGTTGCAACATTGTCAGCATACCGCGATGTCACCCCACCTCTTCCATTCCTATTTTCCTACTACAAAATCTAACGTATATTCCACATTCCCTTAACGCGATACAGCTCCATTAGTCCTCATGTTAAATTCTCATTGATGATGATGAATTTGACTTATAGTGTTGTATCGCCCACTAGGGGTATGTAGCACTGTTTTAAGTTTCCAGCAAAGCTGGGGTGAGGAATGGTGCCGCTTCCCCCAGGCATTTATGTACTCAAGGAGTACTATTTAATTTGGTCGTCAGGTCGGGGCTGCTATTAAGTAACCATCGACCTGAACGGAGGATCCTGGGTGAGTGGGAATAGGCCCAATACACACTCAACCCTAACAGCCAATTATGTGTGTTAATGGTGTGCAATGGCACAAGTGGAGGTATTGGAAATTGGTTTCACATCTCCGCCATTTTGGAGTTATCGAGTTGTGCCAAAACAAGAGAGGTACCATTAAGTCCAAGGATGTCGTACAGCCCGCAACATCGTGATTCCTTGCTTAATTCAAATCTGGTCCAGTTATTACTAATGGACAGGAAAATACCAATAATGTGTGAGTGTACATGTATAATGTATTAAGTCCCTAACAAGATTGAATACTAAGATGTCTATACAACATAAATAATAGCTTGTTAATTTTGAACGGTGTGCTAAAAAAAATGATTAAGTCAGGTTTCGTGAAATAGATTGTTCGAAGAGGGTTATCGTACCACATGAGGACCCTGTTAACCAGGCAATGCAAGCAATCGGATTCTTGTCTGTGTTGCTTTTTCTTGTCTGTTTGAGTAGCCCCTAATGTAAGGCTAACATCTTGTTCTCATGATGTCCCAGCATATGGTTGTTCCCTCGAACCAGCATTTTTCTTTGTCCTGGTTTCTTTGAAGTTGTTTCTCTCCTGATGTTTTTCCGGTTTTGGTCTAGCGGTGATGTCCCTTTATCAAAACCCCACACCCCTAAACTGGATGAACTCTGTGCTGTTTCGAGTTAATATAATCTACAGCCCATACACCCCAGCCCTTATAGTTGAGTTAGAAGATTAGATGCCTAAAGTTAGATCAAAAAAAAAAAAATTGCAGCCTTGATCTGCGGGGCCTGGTATGCTTGGGCTTTTAGACTACCTCATACTGTCTAAATTGAGACCATAATATCGGGACAAAATTTTGATAGTCTGGTATCAAACCATCTACTTATATTTAATTTTTGGCTTTCTGACTTTGGAACTTGATAGGTATTTGGTAATTATTACTTACTATCAATGAGGCTGTATTGAGAGGAAAGTTACAGAAGGTAATAATAGTAGTGAGGGTAGGTTCCTATACTTTTTATGGTCTGTTTTTTTATATAAAAAAAAATTATTTGTTATTATTTGTTTGTTTATTTTTTGCCTTTTACATGGTGTTTTTTATTCCCTAATTGTCTTCCTTATCTATTCGCTGTGGTTTGTGTACTCCTATTACTTTATCTTTCATCTACTTTGTTGACTTGTTATTATTTCCGGAGTGATTTGATTACTCAAAGGGCTTTGAGTAATTGTTCCAGGTTCCCTAGTTTGTTTCTAGGGTTACTCGCGTCTTTTTTTTTCGGTTTGGTTGCTCAGTGTATGAGCCTTGGTGCTCTCATGCTCACCGTAGTGTATGTGGGTTCGAAGGACGGTTAAGATCTACCTGCTTTTTCCTGGTGGTGCTTCCATTCTTTAAGGAGGCTGTCTTTTTGGTTGCCTACCCTGGGAATACTCTAGTACTAGTTTTTATGTAATCCTTGTGGTCTCCCTATTTTGTTTATATGGTTACTCGCATCTTTAATTTCCGGTTTGGTTGCTCAGTATACGAGCCTTGATCATCTCATGCCCACCATAGTGAATGTGGATTCCAAGGATGGTTGAGATCTACCTGCTCATTCCTGGTGGTTCTTCCATCCCTTAAAGAGGCTTTCATTTTTGATGATTACTTTTGGTTTGTACTAGTACTAGGTTTCTTCCTTAGTTTTTTTTCTTCTCGCTATTATGTTCTTAATTTTCCTATTTTTTAAATTTTCTCTAGTAGCCCTGTTGCTTTTAAAAATTCAATTATATTTTTGAATGTTGTTTGGGGGTTTATATTTGTTAATTTAATTATTTCCGAGTATGTCTATGGGCGGCTATAATTTATTGTTCGGATTTGAATTTGTTCCTTTCCTTCTTGGTTATTCTACATCATTAAAGATATGGTGTAAATCTTCTGAGGTGTTACAATTTTAGCAATTTATGTTATGTGGGAAGGGTCCTATGTATTTTCCAAAGCTGTTTGCCAGTTTAGTTTTTCTTAAGAGAATTCGACTGATTATTGATTGTTCATAACCTGTGCACCAATGTGGTTTTCTATTTCTATTTACTTCCTTGATGATATATAATTTTCTCCCTTTGTGATTTTGATTCCAATCTGTTTGCCATTTCTTGTTAATTAATGTGTTAATTAGGCTGTATAGTTCATGTTGACTATATTCGAGTGGCATGTAATTTGGTTCATTGAGTTTTTCTTTAACTATCTGGTCTGCTTAGCCATTTCCTTGGATATTAATGTGGGATGGAATCCACATGTATTCTATGATTAATTTGTTTATATTTATTTGTTTCATTATTGCGTTGGTTTGGTTTAGGAAATTCTCTCTTGATTTAGTGGCGTTATTTTGGATTGAGGTTTTGACAATAAGCGAATCACTTATTATAACTGTCTTGTTTGGTTTTTATTTTTCATTCCATTTTAGTGCTTTTAAGATAACCCAGAATTCGGCTGTTTATATGGAGCAGCAGTCAAGTAGACGCCACCCCATTTGTATATTCAGCTCAGGTATTACAATTGCTGCAGCTGTTTTGCAAGGATTTATTATTTCGTATCCATCTGTGTATATTTTTAGGTAATTTTGATATTTGTTGTTACTTTCTTATAAAGCTAATGTGTGTAGATAGTTTGCTTGGTTTTCCTTGTTTCGTTTAGTTGAAAGGAAGATATTTACTATAGGTTTTATATTACTCCAAGGTTTTTATCATATGTAAATTTACGTTCTGCTATATTGACTATTTGTGTTATGTTATTCCAAGGCTCCTTGCCATATGATATATTATTTTCGGCCTGGAATAACTCTATTGGAAGTTGATGTTTTAAATCATGAATTAGTTTTCACATAGGGGTTTATTTTTTCATAGTTGCCCTGAAGGGTATATTACAATTATTTATTGCCTGGTAAGTTGTGTGTGTTGAAAGTCTGGGTGCATATTTTAGGATAAGTTTCTGCCTTCTTAGACGTAACGGCAGTTTTCCGGTTAAGATTTGCAGCTCAGCTAGTGAGGTTGATGACAGTGCGCCAGTGCCAATCAGTTGGGTTTTTCTCTGAACTTTATCTAATTTATTTATTTGACATTTGGGTGCCGTGTTATATATTTGACAGCCATAGTCTAGTTTAGATCTAAATAAAGCCCTGTATAAGGTTAGGGTTGTTTCTTGATTTGCTTCCCACTTGGTACCTTTTAGGTTTCATAATAAGTTTAAGTCCTGATTACATTTTTGTGCTAGTTCATCTATGTGATGCGCCCATTTGAGATGTTCATCATAATAAAACATACTCAGAAATCGGGCTACTTTTACAAATTTTATTTCTTGATTTTGTATGGTTAGCTTAGGGCATTGTTTTTTATTTCTGTTATGTGGGGTAAATAGTACTGCTACCGTTTTTTGGTGCGATAGTTTGAATCCCCATTTATTTGCCCATTCTCCTATATTATTCAAACTATCTTGAATATCTGTTATAGTTTTGTGGTTGGATGGGTTACCTTCTCTCCGTAGTCCACTATCATCTGCAAATTGCGATTGTTCAACTTCGGGTGATGCCTGAGTTCTGTCAAGGTCGTTTATCATGAGATTGAAAAGTGTGGGCCTGAGTACACTCCATTATGGGGTTCCATTTTCAAGGGTATGTTCTTTATGAGTAAGTGTCTTCAACTCTAGTTATTATTTTAGAGTTAGTGAGGAAATGTTCAATGAAGTTATACATCCTTCCCGTAATGCCATAATGATTTATTCTGGCTATTAGGCCTTTGGTCCATACGAGATCGAATGCTTTTTCTAAATCAATAAACACCGCAATTCAATTTCTGTCCGCTTTTCTTTCAGAATTAAATGCCAATTTTATAGCGGTTTCTAATCTTATGAGTTGGTCTGTAGTGGACCTTTGGTTCCTAAATCCACATTGGTTTTCATATATTAGTTTGTTACATTCAAGGTAGTGTTTTAGCCTTTTGGAAATTATAGTTTACATAATCTTGCATATATTGTTGGTTAGTGAAATGGGTCGATATGAGTCGATGTCATTGCGATCTTTGTTTGGTTTTAAGATGGGTATTACTATCGTAGTCTTTCATTTTTTCGTAGCTTTCCTATTTCCCGTATTTTATTTAATAGTTTTATAATAGACTTAATGATGTTATGGGGTAAATGTTTTGTATACAGTGTACTCTATTTTGTCTTCCCCGGGTGAAGTTTCCTTTTTTGTTTTTAGTGCCTGATCACATTCATATAGTGCTATTTCTTTATTTAGATTAGAATGTTTGGGTTCAAGGTCTTGAAATAATATCTTACACTTTTCTTCAGTTTATTCCCTATATTGTTGGAATTCATTATTGTGGTTGCAATAGCTGCTCATTTTTTTTTAAAGTGTTGGGCTAATATGTTAACTTTTTCTTTGTTGTTTTGTTTTACTTATTGTGGGGTTTTGTTGGTATTTTTGGCCCTAATTGCTCCAATGTTATCCCACACCTGTTTTGAGTTGGTTCTTATATTTATACTGGTGCAGTATTTTCGCCAAGTTTTTCCTTTGGACTGCTTGATCAGTTTGTTTTTAGTTTTTTTGTCTTTTTTCGTATATTTTAATAAGTCTGTTGTGTTACCTGATCTTTTGAACTTATTAAGGGATTTTTGTTTTTTTTCCGAGTTTGTTTTATTTGACAGGTCCACCACTGTACTTCTAGTTTATTTGGTATGCTATTTGTTTTTGATATGTTAGTGGTGATCGTCTGTGTTATGATCTTAATTAGGTTTTCATAGTATATATCAATGTCTTCATTTTCAATTGTATTTGTGTTGATATTTATTAGTTGAGTTTTAAGTTTTGCCCAATCTGCTTTATTATAGTTCCATCTGGGGATTTTGACGTTAGAGTTGAACTGCACTTCCATTTGCAGGGTGGTAATGATTGGAAAGTGGTCACTCCCCCATGGGGTCTGTTTGATCCACTCTCTAGTCTGCCACCTGTGTTAGTTTATGCGTGCATAAGTTAAGGTCCATGGCGGCCATGGTGCCGTCAACCGGATTGAGTCGGGTTTTGGCACCATCATTAAGTATGGTGAGGTTGGTTTCGCCAATCCATTCCGTAAATCAACCACCCCTACTGTCCGTCACATCCCCACCCCACTGCACGCCATGAGCATTTAAATCTCCGCAAATTATTGTTTGTTCGATCCTTTTATATTTAATTATTTCCCTAAGTGCTGTGATGGTGTTTGCTTTATTATCTCCCCATGGGTAATAGATATTGAATATTTGCAATTCGCTTTTCCCTGTATGTGTTAATAGGGATTGTATTTCTATTGTTGTATTGCTATTTGCTATTGGTGTTATGGGGATTACTATTGCATTAGGAATGTTGATATTTACATATATGGCCAATACACCATCCCGGCGTTCTCTTCTATGTTTGAAATAGCCTGGGGAGTAGCTTTGAATTAGAGGCAATGATTTGGAGTTTACAGAAAGTTTAATTTCTTGAATGCAGATGACGTGAGGCTTGTGCTGAGTATTAATTATTTTTTGTTTTGATTCATTGATGTTTTCCGACAATCCTCGTGCATTCCATTGCCGTATTGTAACATTCCCATTTTGTGTAATATCAATTATTGTTGGGTTCGTTTACTGTATTGATGTTATTCAACTGGGTTAGTTCCTGTTGGATGTTTAGTTTAATATTTGTTTAATTTGGTTCCAACATTCTAAAAAGATTGGTGAGTGAAGTAATGACTTCCTCCAGTTGTTTTTCGATTCCAGTTTGCATTTTACTTAGTTTGCAGTCGTGATTGATTGTTTGAGTTTCTTTATTTGCTATTTCTTTATTTTCATGTTTTGGGTTTGGTATTCGTTTTGCAATGTTATTTTTGTGTGTGCTGGTTGGAGGTTCATTATTGTCATTTGTTTCCATAGTATTGGTGGGTTTGTTCCCTTGATTTACATTTACTTCCCTTTTGGCTTGTTTATAAGTTAAGTGTTTTGTATTCATTAGTTTGATGATTTTGTTTTCTCTAATGCAGTCGGGCAGTCCGGTAATTGTGGTAGGTGGGGTCCCCTACAGATGTTGTATTTAGGGTTTTTTCTGTTACACTTTCCCTTGTATCCACCCCCGCCTTGTTGACATTTGTTTTCATATGTGCACTTTGTAGCAAAGTGCCGTCAGTGTTGGCATTTTTTGCAGAGTCTTGGTTTATTTATGTATGGTTCTAATCTGTATCTGGTTCCTGTGGTCCCTATTAATTAATCTAGGATTTTTTCCATTGACGCCAAACATCCACGGGGTGATTTTTTTAAACCTTGACGCCAAACAGCCCCAGGAGGTGTTCTGTAATGTATTTTCCCATTAAAGCCAAACATCCCCACTTTACTACTATTAACCTTGTCCAAAACTGAATTCATTTCTCCTTGACCCAAGTTAACTTTTTCTTTATTCTGTATAAATAATTAATACATAGTTGCATTATTTTCTATGTGTATAGGATTAAAATCAGTACTATTATTAATTGAAGACGTAAATTTATTTATTTGAATATTGGTTAAAGAATACCTAAATGCATTTTAAGTAGTCGAGGTTTTTGTCTTGTAAACATCAGAATAATTATATAAGCTTTTTTTACACGAAGTAATATATTTTTAAAAGAAAAAAATGTTAATTGAGACAAGACGTCAAGTAGAAAACTATATCATCTTATAAGTGCGAGGATTTAGTTATTCGTGCTTTACATCCAGCATATTGAAACTAAAGTATATGTTGTTTTAAGTATTTCATTACTGCGCTGGACTTCATTCTTCAGATTATTTAAATGAGTTGATTATTTTCTCTGGAAATACAAAAGCGCTGTGATAAAATTCTTGGATGGGGATAACCGGCTCCAAGGATTTTATCAGAGCATTTTTGTATTTCTTGTATCACTTGAAGTTATAGTATATTCAAACCTGAAATTATATTTCTATGATTCAGCGAAAGACTGCTGCAAAATCAATGTTCTACGAGCTAACACAAACACGTCACCGTTATCATATTTTGGGGATATATTCTGGACTTATAAGTAGTTTTATTTAGGACTTACAATTGATGGATTTATGTCTACAAGTTTTTAATTATTTTGGATTTATTAGCAATACTGTAAGTTCTTTTTCTTCTTCTTCTTAGCATTCACTTTTTATTATTGGGAAATACATTGTTTTTATACTTTTACAGAGTTTTTTGTCAGTTCGTTCTTTCTGTTACCTATTTTAAGACTAACACAGGTTGCACACTTGCACCATTATCAGCCAACACGTTTTATAAAGTGACCAAATAAAATGACCCTACCAATATAGGTATTGTTTTCACCCGCGAAACATTTAATTCCTTTAGTACAATTATTGATTTAATACGTATTTACAATTTCGCTAGAACCAAGAAAAAGTAAAGTTGTGGTTTTGTGATCATTGCGAGTGTCTCTTTTCTTACACTCGAGAACATACCATAAGTCTGTACTACAACAATACACTGATGGAACATTGAAAATATCACGCCTAGTTAGCCCGTATTTATAATCTCAATAAACGTGTTTTTAGTGAAATTCACGCCTAGTTAGCCCGTATTTATAATCTCAATAAACGTGTTTTCAATGAAATTCACGCCTAATTAGCCGTATTTATAATCTCAAGAAACGTGTTTTCAATTAAAATCACGCCTAGTTAGCCCGTATTTCTAATCTCAATAAAAGTGTTTTCAATGAAATTTACGCCTAGTTAGCCCTTATTTATAATCTCAATAAACGAGTTTTCAATGAAATTCACGCCTAGTTAGCCCGTATTTATAATCTCAATAAACGAGTTTTCAGTGAGATTCACGCCTAGTTAGCCCGTATTTATGATCTCAATAAACGTGTTCTCAATGAAATTCACGCCTAGTTAGCCCGTATTTATGATCTCAATAAACGTGTTCTCAATGAAATTCACGGCTAGTTAGCCCGTATTTACAATCTCAATAAACGTATTCTCAATGAAATTCACGCCTAGTTAGCCCGTATTTATAAACGTGTTCTCAACGAAATTCACGCCTAGTTAGACCGTATTTATAATCTCAATAAACGTGTTTTCAGTGAGACTCACGCCTAGTTAGCCCGTATTTATAATCTCAATAAACGTGTTCTCAATGAAATTCACGCCTAGTTAGCCCGTTTTTATAATCTCAATAAACTTGTTCTCAATTAAATTCACGCCTAGTTAGCCCGTATGTATAATCTCATTAAACGTGTCCTCCATGCCTTTATCATTTTTATTCAGTTTCATATTTGGAACATAGACAGTCTAGAGAAATAAAAGGGACAATCATTATTCACCGTCTACATTTTGCATTTAATCCCCCTCCCTCACCCTCGCCCCCCCCCCTCTCATTTCACAGGGTTGAAAGTTGAGTATAACATGTTTTTGTTTATTAAAACTCGAAAAAACAAATTTGTACCAACTATACTTCTTTAACGAAACTAACTTTAAAACTGATTATTTTTAAAGAAAGTTTTGTATAGCTTTGTTTCGTTCACGATTATTTACCGCTTTCAGTATTCTTGGCTTCCATCCAATAACTTAAATGTAGGCTGGCAGAACCGGAAATTATGCATAGTTAAAAGTGTAGCAATTTGAATTTATTAGGATCAACACATCACAGTCAAGTCTGAGTAAAACATTATAACATTAATTTATAGAAAAACTTGGCATTATCGACAACAATGACGACGGCTATAGAGGCTGATTTTACTTCGGGGCTCATTAGAGATAAGCCATTCAAATGTGAAGTTTGTGATAAAATGTTTAAATACAAGTATGCTTTGAAGACGCACGTGATGATACATACTGGTGATAAACCATTCAAGTGTGAAGTTTGTAGTAAAATCTTTCGGGAAAGAAGAACTTTGGCGACACACAGTAAAATACATACTGGAGATAAGCCATTCAAATGTGAAATTTGTAATCAATGTTTTCGGCAACGTAACACATTGAACCGTCACATGAGGATACATACTGGAGATAAACCATTTAAATGTGAAATATGTAATAAATGTTTCAGTCAGGAAGGTAGTGTAAAATTGCACATGGTGACGCATACTGGCGATAAGCAATACAAGTGTGATGTATGTGAAAAAATGTTTACACACAAAGGCAATTTAAAGAGTCACATGTTGATTCATACTGGAGATAAACCATTCAAATGTGAAATTTGTAATAAAACGTTTAATCAGGTGGGTAGATTGAAGAGCCACACGAGAATTCATACTAGAAATAAACCAAACAGTTGTAAAGTTTGTGGTGAAATGTTTGGATGCAATAGTCAGCTTGAGGTGCACATGATGATGCATTCTGGAGATAAACAATGGAAGTGTAACCTTTGTCACAAATTTTATACACAGAGTAGTACTTTAAATAGACACATGTTGATTTGTACTAAAAGTATATCACTGAAATGTCAAGTTTGTGATAACATTTTTAGGGATAAGTGTACTTTGAATGCGCACATGACAGGACATAATGGAGATAAACCGTTCAAGTGTGAAGTGTGTAGTCGAATGTTTTGGTATAAAAGTAATTTGAGCAGTCATATGAAAATACACACTGACATTAAACCATTCAAATGTGAAGTTTGTGGTAGAACGTTTCATCAGATGGGTACTTTGAAAAGGCACATGAGAATACATAATGGAGAGAAGCCATTTAAATGTGAAGTTTGTGATAAAATGTTTCGGCACAAGGATACTTTCAAGAGGCATATGAGTGTACATAATTGAGAGAACCCATTCAAATGTGAAGTTTGTAATCAGTTGTTTAGTCACATTAGCAGTTTGAAGCGTCACAGCATGATACATTCTGGAGATTAAATATTCAAATATGAATAGTTTATACTGAAATCTTTAGGCAAAATACCATAGGAGGATGCATACAGGAGATAAACCATTCAAATGTGGAATTTGTAATAAAATGTTTCTATGGTAGTCTGGCAACGCACAAGAGAATAAATACAGGAGATTAAACTTTGCAATATGTGATAAAATGTTTAATCACTGCAGTAATTTGGTGATGCATATGTGGATACATATGGGATATTAACCATTCAAATGTCAATACACACTGGTGATAAACCATTCAAATATGTAACATGTGATAAAAAGTTACACAAAGATGGCATTTTGAAATGTAGGATTCATATTTGAGATAGACCATTCAAATGTAAAGTTTGTTACAAAATGTTTGGGTGGAAGGGTCACCTAAAAAAATTGGAGCAAGACATTTAAATCCCAGCCATGGGACAGGTCTACGCTAATGCATTACTAAGAAAGATATGTACAATTAATTATAATTAAACTTTAATGTCTCGTTTTAACTTAATCAATGCATGCTAATTTGAATTAAAAGAAATCAAATTTACCACACACTGTAAATTTTGAATCGGTCAGATTTGTTTTTAAAACAATTAACACATTGCTAATTGGCAATCCCACTAATGATGTGCTGGTTCAGTTAATTTAAGAAAATACAAACATACTGTAAAATTGCTTTTGTTAAGTTAATGAATGCATGCTAATCTAAATGAAAAGAAATCAAATGTACCACACGCTGTTACTGTACTTTTGTGTAAAAGAGCAGAATTTTTTAAAAGAATAATAATTAGCATAATGTTATGGGTCAATCCCATGATTCATTGATGCTTGCAATTAAAGACAATGTGGGGTCGTTAATCCTACGCTATTACTTTGACAGTCGCAATCACAACAAACCGCTAAGTCACCAAAAAATATGTCAACAGTTCATGTAAAGAAAAAGGTATGCAAATCAAACGTACCATATTGTAAGTTTGCATAAAATAGCTGAACATTTTCATTCCATATAACTTTTTATCCTAATCTTTAATTGTCTTTGGGGTTGAAATGTCTGGGCTGCATTGTCTTTGGGGTGGTAATGTCTGCTCCAAATTGTCTTTGGGGTGAAAATGTCTGGGCCAATTGTCTTTGGGGTTGAAATGTCTGGGCCGATTGTCTTTGGGGTTGAAATGTTTTGGAACTCAAATAAAGGAGCACATCATCATGCATTCTTGAGATTAACCATTAAAACATTTAAACAGACCTCTGCTTTAAAGAAGGGATACATACTAGATATGCATCATTAAGATTTGATGTTTGTGATAAACTTTAGGAATTGTATCGATTTGAAGATGCAAATGAGGATGCACACAGGAGAGTGTGCATCAGATTTGATTGTAGCATTTTAGTTAGTGATATCTTCCATGTGTTGATGTTATATGCACTCTTGGATGCAGGAGAACATGGGTTTGATCATCGGCCAAGTCATACCAAAGACTTTTAAAAATTGTACTTAGAGATGTCTCGCTTGGCTTTCAGAATTAAGAGTTTAGTGTTAGGGCTAGTTGACCTGGTCTCGGGATAATGTGACTGGGTGGATTATCTTTTTTTTCTTTTTGGGGGCACCAGACAGATGCCCCCCCCCCCCAAATGAAAATTTTTTTAAAAAAAGTTTATATGTATGTGTGTTCCCCCCGATGTTGTTATGTTGTTTTTTATTTATTCTTTATCTCTAAAGTCCCCAATTAGTTTTCCCCATCGGGGTTATAATATAATTGACAGGGGGTATTTTCGTTTCCTAGTGTATATTAAGTATTCCTTTCTAGTTGGGATTTGATCTACCCACTCTAGAAAGTTACTTTTAATATTGTTGACCATGGCTAGTGGTCCCTTATTATCCTGGTGTATGCTATATGTGTAGTGGTATTTGCGTGATTGCTATAGAAGGTATATTATATCCTTGTGTATATGTTTAGGATAGCCCTGTCTCTTTTCAAATCATACCAGTTGTCTTATTTATTTATTATCTTCACCAAATCTGGAAGATAATTATTCAATTTTATTTATTCAAATATTTTAATATAGAATTTGGTAAAAATTGATGTTTATTATTTTCAAAAAGTTGTGTGTCTCAATTTTTCTATTTTGTTATATAAATTGGTCCGTTTTCTTTGAGACAGAAAATATACAAATTTATTTGGCTGTATATTTCCTGTCTCAATTTGTCCGGCCTTTCTTATTTATTATTAAACTTAAGAAAAATCCCAAAAAGTTTTTATTTTCCCTTAATTGGGAGTCATGGCTATTTTGGGATATAGCCATGACAGATAAAGCATGGATTAAGGATCCAGAGAAGAAATCATGTGCATTTATAGAGGTATAATAAGTAAAATTCTCAAATAAATTGTTAAATATTTGGGTGGTATTTTCCAAACTCTTCCATAGGCCTGCTCACTTCGCGTAGCGCCCTGTGATATAGCCCTATGGCGTCCTCATATGTACTTCCCCCTCACAATTATTTTAATCTTTTTTTTTTTTTTTTTTTTTTTTTAATTTTAGAATTTTAAAATTTTTTTAAAAATGATTCAAATTAATTTAATTTTAGAAATTTTTCCTTAACCTTCATTATGGAGCCACATCTTATAAGAGTATTCGTTATAAAGTCCGTTATTTGTCTAACCAATTGTTTATTGAAATTTCCGTCTAGGAAGAGTAATTGACGTTTGTCATATTTGTCTATCTTCATTATTTCGTTTATTAGTTTGATCCTTTGTTTTGTCATATTCTGTAATTGTGTGGTCTTTTGTATATGGGGCATTTTTGCATAGAGGGCAGCTAACAGGGGTCCTTATTAACCTTCGTTTAATTGCCACTTCGCCTGTTAGCCAGGCGTTGTGGAGGTACGTGTACATGATACTTTGTACCTTAAACGAGTTAATGCCGGACCAATGCCTCCAAACTCTGTCCCAATTAACAGATGGGTATTGTAGCTGTAACTTAGATTTATTTTGGATGGAATTTAAGTCTAAAAGCCAGTCATATGTTTTGTCCTTTTTCAATTCCCATAATTCTTTATTATCCCTATACCTATATAAAATTTCATTAATCCCCCTATATAAATGTGGTGCACCTATTTTTTTCACTAGTTTGTTGTTTGTGTATATATCTTGTTTGTTCCTCATTCCAAAACCTAACCAAAAAATGTATAGTGCCTCCCATGGTTTTTGTGGTGTGGCGCTTATTCTTTTAAACCTATTTAATATAGTTTTTAATTTTATTAAGGGGGGGGGTTAGGCAAGGCCAAGCCCCCCTTGAGTTTAGCTCTATATAAAGTTTCCTTATTTATGTAGTGTGTTTTGTAATTCCAGATGTAGTCTATTATATCATTATCAATTTTTTCTAGTGTTTTATTGTTAATGTCCACAGAGTTTATAAGGTATGTCAAATTAGAATACATATATGTTTTTGCAACCTGTGAACGTTCTATTAAACTGAGCGGCGTTAGTGCCCAGATATCGATTACTTCTTTTATTTTGTTTTTAACTTTTATACAGTTTTCTTTTTCTTCATTTGCCCCGAAGAATATCCCCAGGGCTTTTACTCTGTTCTTTATTAGGTGGGGAGGTAACCCAGGGTGGTTTCCCCTCCAGTTTCCTAATTTTAATATTTCCGTTTTGTCATGATTTATTTTCGATCCTGATGCTTTCCCGAAAGCCTCGTATTCTTTTTGTAAGTGTTTAAAAGAATTTGGATCATTAATAAAGTTTGTACAATCGTCAGCGTGTTGTAACATTTTAAATTCCTCTGTTAAGTTAGGAATTTTTAAACCTTTAATGTCAGTATTCTTTCTGATTTTTATACTCAGAATTTCAATTGCTATTACATATAATAGCATCGATAGTGGGCAACCTTGCCTCACTGATCGTTGTATGTCAATTTTTTGGGTTTTCGCCCCATTTACTTGTACCTTTGCAGTTATTTCATTGTACATTATTCTAGTCCAATTCAGGAAATTTGTTCCAAAACCAAAATTTTCCAGTACTTTTTGTGTATAATTATGTTCTAATCTGTCAAAAGCTTTCTCCTGATCGAAAAGTACCATAACACATTTCGAGTTTGTTGTGTTTATAAAATCTATTATGGTCCTAATATTAAGTATATTGTCATGTATGCTTCTATTTTTACCACCGCATGTTTGATTAGTGTTTACTATGGTGTTTACTCCGTGCTTAATCCTATTAGCCAAAATTCTACTCAGTATTTTGTAGTCCGAGTTTAGGAGGGAGATGGGCCTCCAATTTTTTAAGTCAGTTTTGTCCCCTTTCCCTTTGTATAATAAAGTGATTAAACCCTCCCTCATTGATTTGGTCATCTTGTCATTTTTTAATAAAATATTGTTAAATAGTGCTTCTAAAATTGGTGCCACCTCACTTTGGAATTTCTTATAAAATTCCGCAGTGAGGCCATCTCTACCTGGTGATTTACCTTTTGCAAGTTCTTTTATTGTGGTTTTAACTTCCTCCACAGAAATGAGATCATCACATCGTTTCTTATGCTCAGATGATATCATTTCGCATTGTATTGAATTTAGATATTGTGTGATTGTGTCATTGTCTATGTTTTGAGTAGTATATAGTGTTGTATAGTATTTATAAATTTCCTCCATTATTTCAGCTTTAGTTGTAATTTCAACCCCATTAGTGATTAGTGCATCAATTACCCTTTCCCCTTCCTTCCTTTTTTTCTTCCCTTTTATATAGTTCTCGGCCTTGTTTGTATAAGTGGTGGAATTTTCCCACCCTTATATCCATTCCCCTTGTTTTATTATCTCTCAGCTTTTCTAGTTGTATAGAGTTGCTCTCTTTATCCCTTTGCGGTGTTGTGTCACAATTTATTAATCTTTTTAGTGTTAACTTTTGTATTTTTTGAATCCGATTACGTTTGGTTGAGTGATATATTGCTATTTGTTTAACTTTTATTTTAAACTTGTCCCAATCCATGGCAATATCTGATATATTTTTTCCCTCTGCGTTTGTAAGTAATTTAGGGATTTCCATTTTTATTTCATTTATTAATTGCTCGTCATCCAGTATTGAGTTATTTAGTTTCCATTCAACAGATCTCCATCTACTATTTTTTATCACTAATTTCATAGTTATTAGTTTGTGGTCCGAAATTTTATAATCTAGAATTTTTGCATTTTTATATATTTTATTGTCGAAATCAGTTACATAAAATTTGTCTATTCTACTAGATTTATTTATTCCTAACTTAATGTAATCATGTGTATAATCCGTTCTTAATAAATTCAGTTTTCTATACACATCTATTAGTTTATTTTGTTTTAGCAATCTGCCCATAATGTCAGATGAAGATATATCCTTAGTTGTTAGTTTTCCAGTTCGATCTATATTTTCCCCCACCCAATTAAAATCTCCACCCATAATCAGGTGTTCTGTTGTGTAGGGTTTTAAATAGTTATTTAGATTTCCTATGAAGTCATAGTGACTTTCTCTATTTGCAGGAGCATATATATTCACAATGTGTAATTTATTTAATTTTATATGAATTACCCTTCCCTTTAAACTATTATCCTCTGTTATTCTTTCCCAATTTTGCCTATTTCTGTTTCTAATTATCATCGCTACTCCCGCCTTAATATCGTTTTGTTGTGCTTCACTAATTACAACTATTGCATCCATTTTGGATTCAAGTTCAGCCTTCATAGTATTTGTGAGTTTGTTGTGTGTTTCTTGTATTAGTATAATGTCCTGTTTTAATTTTATGAGATGTGCATATTTATCCTTATCTAATCCGTTAGTATTAATTGATGCGATATGGAAGTTTAATTCTTCCATTTTTGGTTATCCAGGTGGCGTTATTTATATTATTATACTATTATCAGATATTCAAGTATTTTGTTTTCCATTAAATTGTAGCATTTTGGGGCATTGGCCCCTCGTCAGTCTGTTCCATAATGTTATATGTGTCCTGGGTGGATTATCATGCAACATGTCTGCAGCATGATAATCCAATGCTAGACATCACTATAAACTTCCACACTGCAGACATCGTAGCAATATTGTTAAAGCTTCTTTAAAAATCCAAATGACACACACACACGTCAATGCTCTTAACTGCTGTGTTTTGATATAGCTATTAACTCTGTGACATCATTGGACATTGTCACTGGGGGGTTTCCTTATCTGGTTGGCAGTAAAACCATTATTTTACTCCATGTTTGACAACTAACTTGATGTTTTCAAAGAATTATATCTCTTTCTGTATCTATCATTTAAAATGCCTCAGATTACATACTTTGGTTTAAAGTCAATAAAACTAGGTCTGAAATTGATGATGGTATTTATTTTGGATTTGTTGAATGTTTCTGCATTATCATATCAGAGGTTTTATACTGAAAGGAAACTTTTTCATCCTAATTTGCTTTCTTCATGTGTACATGGAATAAATTTGTATTTTAATGGTACCCAAATATTTACTGAGAATACATTGCCTTAGAAATCATCATCATCATCATCATCATCATCAGTGTCTTGACCTAATGTGGTCGTTGAGGCACTGTGCTGCTGAACATCTGACCAGTTCTCTACACTTGTCTCAATCATGTGCCAAAGCCTATGTCTGCGCAAAACATTTCCTGGTCCATTCTCTGATGTTGTGAGTCTACATTTTTCTCTGCCTACCTCTCCCTCTGCCACCTGGACGCTGCCTTGCAGTTCTGTTGTGGATAGACTGTTGGCTCTAGTGACATGGCCATACCATGTATTAGACATGATTATAATTATATCATATTTATAGTAATGGAAAATATAGACATGTAGAAAGAATAATCTTATTATATCTTATAATCTTATTATATCAAATGAAAAGTACAAATCTGTATAAATAATAATCATTATATTATAAATGGAAAAGACAGTCCTGTGGAAATAATAATTTTATATTAAATGGAAGATTTGATAATGATAGAAGTTCTGGTTCTGCAACTTTTCAAAATACATCTGTTTATGACTGGCTGTTAGTGACTGGCTGTTAATGACTACCGGTATTCTGATGTTTCATTCTGAATTAATAATTTCTCCATATATGAACTTAACCCACTTTTAAAGCTGGTAACATCTTGCTAATTATTAGATTTAGCTTTTGCCACACACAAAAATCCAAATATACATGCAGACAATATTAAGTATCACAAAAAATCAATGGCAATTAAATAGAAATGTTGAGTTCATTAAAAATATAGATACTGGAAAAAAACAGAAGCTATTACAAAGAAGAATGTATAACATTCTATACATCATAATTACATTGACAATCTGGGTTCAAATATTTTGTATTAATTATTAATAATTCAATATGTGAACAAATAATAATAAATATGAATCTCAATGCCATAGGCCATTCAAAAATATCGCCATGAGGGTTACGAACATAACTATAATCAAACTCAAACGAATAGGACAAATCTGACCCTGACTTGAGTTTATATCGGTCAGGTATACACGTGTGAGGCCGTATAGGTATGTTGGACTGGATTCTGTCAGTGAAACATAGCACAGAGAACAAATTTTCTGTTTGATTCTGCATTGAATTGATATCCAGTGTAGGGTACAGAGCAGTTATGAGGTGTGTTCTGATTGAGGTACTCTAAAGATGCTCCTTGCTGCTGTGTTTTGATCTTTGTGAAGTTTCTGGAGTAAAATATTGTGATGAATCAGACATAATTGAGTTACAATAGTCCAGTCTTGCAGCCTTGCATATGTTCATGACATGTTCGTGCAATGTGAGAGTACAGTCTAGGGTAACACCTAGATTTCGTACCAACTGTGAGAATTTAATGTTGGAGTTGCTGATATTTATTGTCTGAGGTAAAGGATGTGAATGAGAAAATCTTTTTGTTGTGATCAGAATAGCCTCAGTTGATCATCATTCATCTGCAGCTTGTTACATGTCGTCCATGATATCATATCAGAAATACACCTCTCTACTCCATGGATGGTAGTATCAGTGATCTGTGCAGCTGTGTTTTGAACTTTTTGAAGTTTCTGTTGTAAAATATTGTGACGAACCTGACAGAATTGAGTTACAATAGTCCAGTCTTGAAAGTACTAATGAACACACAAGTGTTTTAGTGACATCAACTGAAGGATATTTACGAATGGAACTGTAGCGTCTCAGTTCAAGATATGCATCCTTGCATATGTTCATGACATATTGGTGCAATGTGAGAGTACTGTCTAGAATAACACCTAGGCTTCGTACTAACTGTGAGAATTTAATGTTGGTGTTGCTGATATTCATTGTCTGAGGTACCGGTAAAGGATGTGATTGAGAAAGTCTTTGTGTTGTGATCAGAATAGCCTCAGTTTTATCATCATTCATCTGTAGTTTGTTACATGTCATCCATGATTTCACGTCAGAAATACAGCTCTCTACTCCATGGATGGTAGCATCAACTTCAGTTGAGTGGCTAGACTTGTATATTTGGGTATAATCAGCGTACAAATGGTGAGACACTGGGTGATGATCTATGACACTTGAGAGCGGCTGAGTGTATATAATGAAGAGAACAGGTCCAAGAAAAGATCCCTGTCGAACACAACAACATAGATCAACTGGGCTGGAATGTATTCCAAGGACTTGAACCACTGTAAGGCTATATTCTGAATGCCAAATATATGCTGGAGACGGTGAAGTAATATATCATGGTCTTTTGTGTCAAATGCTACAGACAAACAAAGGAGCTTGATGACTGTAATCTTTTTACTATCCAAAGCAGAGAGAATGTCATTAAATACTTTCAGAAGAGTAGTTTCAGTACTGTGGCAAGTGCGATATGCAGACTGTGCATTGCTTAAAAGACTCTTTGATTTCTAATGAGATACAAGTTGGGTTTGAATAACTTTTTCTAAGACTTTTTATATGAATGGGAGATTAGAAACTGGGCGGTAGTTCTTTAAATCGTTATGGTCAAGTGTTGGTTTATTCCGCAGTGGCTTTACAATGGCAGTTTTGAAAAATGATGGGAATTCCCCTCAATGAGAGAGAGAGAGAGATATTAATAATATTAGTTATTGAAGACAAGTTTGGGTCTAGGAACTCAAGCAGCAGTGATGTTGGAATTGGATCAAGTTCACAAAACTTTGGTGCACTCTTCATGATGAATTTCCGTTCTATAAACGGGTAATCGCGAGTTTACTACTCTGACCATGACCGGTTTATGATGGTAATGTATGATCATCTTATTTATTATCGCTATATCTAATCGCTGTGTAACCATCGACGAGTTCTCAATTTACGCCAATATCTATGATACCTCCTCGAAATAATCGTCGACAAATATCAGCGGCTTCATTGATTATTTCTAGAGAATTTTTCCAGCCCGCACTCCTCCTATGAGATTTTCTAATCCTGAAATGTCAGAGAGAATATTATTAGAGCAGGCAATAAGACCACTTCCCCGAACACCGCTTTGAGATATACCCACTCCAACAGGAGAATCGTAAAATTCTTCTAAATCAAGTTCTCTTGAATAATCCTACTCATCTGTTATTCTTTCTTGTTGAGGTGGAGGAAGTTATTAGGAAGGCTCTTGCTTTTTATATTTTTGTTTTTCTTTTGATGTTTTTTTTTTTCTTTCTTTCGCGATATTGTTTTTCCGTTTCTTGCTGTTTTAGTTTTTTTTTTTATATTTATCACCTACATTATCTAGCGCATCGCGATTACCTATATACATTATATGTTTTTTGTGTTGATTCGACTCTTCTTAGTTCTAATTTTGTAAAATAAATGAGCCCAGTGTTGTATATTTGTAATATATTTTTCATGTTCCGGTTTTAATTTTTGTTTTCTTCTATTTTTTTAAGTCGTAAAGACAAGAGCTGGAAATTTATCAGGATCAGGTTTTTTTTTTTGATTTCTGATCAAGCACCATCAGTAAATTTAATACGTAATTCTGGACTATTTCCTGATCAGTTTTTACTGACCAGATTGGTGTATTACTGGCTGAGGTAATACCAGTGGAGGCACTTGACCAGACAGATTTTGTAAAAGTCTCGATGTTTCTTCCGTACTTTTTCCTATTTATTTTCAAATTCAGGAATTAAACCTATTTTTATCCAATTCTTCTGCATCTTTTCCATATATAGCGTCTTTAGTAGTTGCAGTTTAGGTTTAAACAATTGTTGAGAAAATTCTGCAAAATCAACTTGTGATTCTTGTCTTTCTTGTAATTTTGATATGTCGAATCACATTCGGGTATAAAGTTCTTTATCGCCGCTAGTCTTTCTCGTGCTCAACGGATAGTCAATGATACGCCTACCTTTATTAATATATATGATTTAATTCGTAGCAGCAGAGGGGGTATGAAATTGTATCACCGGACATTTGTACTTGATTGCGAATATATCTAAGATCTTTGACATAATAACACAAGGCTTAATTAGTTCATTATTATCAAACACAGCTATGCTGTTTTCAATTACTCCATGAATTGTAACGATAATCTCTTGCAATAAAATATTACTCTTCTTTTTGTGCTTGCTAATCTTGAAACATAACGATTTCATTTGGATCTACATTCGGGAGACTCAAAGTATTAGAGAGTTCATACTTGACTTCGTCAACAGTTGCATATTAGGATAAGTCAATCTGCTGAGTCTTACTCTGAAAAGATCTTCCGTAAATATCAATCATTATATTTTTAATATTTGTTTAATGTACATTCATGTACAACATTATGAGATGGTGCTGTTGATAAAGATACAACGTTGATTACAGCAATTGCTTCACGGCCAGATATTGCCGGATCTGATGATTTTTGTGTTGGTAATGTTTCTTTTATCGAAGATGGCATCCTGAAGCCTAGTCGATTGGAATCCGATATCGTCAAGGCTGATCAGCGCAAGGTTTATTGGTCAAGGACACATCATCACTATCATCCAAGCGTACGCACCGAATACAGACTATAATGATGAGGTAGTCGATGAATTCTACAAGATGTTGCAATATGCAATCGACAGCGTACCAAAAAAGGGACATCAAGATCGTAATGGGCGATTTCAATGCACAGGTTGGAACAGACAACATCACATGGAATGGAGTATTGGTACGCTTCGGCTATGGATCAATGAACGAAAGAGGTGAACGACTATTCCAATTAGGTAGGCTCAACAAACTGAACATCATGAACACCTGGTTCGAACAAAAGCCTTAGAGGAAATGGACTTGGACATCACCCGGTGATCGAACGCGGCAGATGATCGACTATATCATGATTGACCGAAGATGGAGGAGCTACATCAACAACGCACGCAGTTACCTAAGTGCAATAGTTCCAAACGTGATGAATGATCACAATCTTGTGATGGCAAACTTCAGAATAAGATTCAATGTTCAAAAAAGGACACATGCGAAGAAGGTGGACATTGAAAGGCTGCGTATTTCTGAAGTCAAAGAACGATATGAGATAGCGATCAAGAAGTGCTTTGAAGCACTCGGCAACATAATCGAAAAAGAAAGCCTAGATGAAGCACTCGAAATTGTTAACCATACGATAAAGGAGGCAGCTGAAGTAGAGATTGGTTTCAAGAGGTACAAGAAAGACCCATGGATCAGTGACGAGATACTCAACCTGGCTGACGAACGACGGGCAATAAAAGCGAAGATAAATAAGAATCAGAGAAATCCGAAAGTTAAAGATTGGAAACGTCAATACACACAGCTCAAGAATGTCATAGACGATTAGGTTGAGGAATGCCGTGAAGAGTGGTTTAATAAACAGTGCCGTGAAACGGAAGAAGCAAACCGCAAGAATGACATACTATTTCTCTTTCAAAAGGTCAAAACGCTCAAGAAAGGTGTGAAACTGAAGGATAGGCGTGAAAATAGAGACAAGTATGGTAACCTACTCACCAAAGATTCAGACATTCTCCAAAGATGGCACGAGTATGGTAAGATCCTCTACAACGCAAAGATAGAAACAAACGAGAGCGTACTCGAACAACTTTGGCCAAACTGTAAGGGGGATGACCTTGAACCGAATCTCCTTGAAAGTGAAGTGAGGAAGGCTATTGCAAGGATCAAGCCTCGTAAAGCTCCTGGAATTGATGGCATCGATGGAGAACTGATAAAGGGAGGTGGACAAACGGTAATACGAACTATGCACAAGATCTGCAACAAGATTTGGGATGCTGGAGAATTCCCAACACTTTGGACGAAGTCTATTGTGGTCACCTTCGCGAAGAAAGGGGACACTACCAAATGTGAGAATTACCGAACGATTAGCCTCATTTGCCACGCAAGTAAGATCATGTTGGAAATAATCAGGAGCCGAATGAAGAATACAATTGAAGTGCAGATGTCGGAAGAGCAAGCCGGTTTCAGACCAGGAAGAGGCACAATTGAACAAATTTTCTCACTGCGATTGATAGCAGAGAAGTACCTCGCGTTGCAGGACAAGGAATTGTACTTGATTTTCATAGACTTCAAGAAAGCCTTTGATCGTGTATGGCACCAAGGCTTGTGGAGGGTACTACACCATTATGGCATACATCCAAACCTGATCAATCTCATTGAAAATTTGTACAAGAGAACGCAAAGCGCTATCAGAATTGGAAACGATGTGACGGAATGGTTTCGGCAATTGATTGGAGTGCGACAAGGCTGCATTTTATCTCCAGATCTATTTAACATCTACCTGAAACATATCATGAGAGAGGCACTCGATGGCCTAGAAGACGTTGGGACACGCATAAGTGGCAGAACAATTAACAACCTACGTTTTGCCGACGACATTGGTCTTCTGGCCGAACTGCTCGGACAAGCTCGACTCCTTCTGGACAAAGTCGATGAGATCAGCGCAAGGTATGGACAAGAAATTAGTGAGACCAAGACAGAATGGATGCTAGTGAGTACCAAAGACGCGGAAATAGTAAAAAAGAGAATTGAGAAGGGACTATTGCTTACAGGAAAGAAACTACAGCATGTGGACAGTTTTAAATACCTGGGGACTACCTTGACTGAATATTGCAGAAGCGCGAAGGACATCGAAATACGTACAGCCACAGCCTTGAAAGTGATGAGCGAGTTGAACAACATCTGGAAAAACAAGTATGACAAGAGTGAGACGAAAATGAGGCTATACCGAGCTCTTATAGTCCCAATTGCCCTGTATGGGTGCGAAGCTTGGACACTAAGAAGCGCTGAGGAGAGGAAACTACTTGTGTTCGAGATGACGGCGCTTAGAAAGATTCTAGGAGTTCACATTATGGACAGGATGAGAAATGAAGACATCAGAAAGGCTCTAAATCAGACAGACACAATCGTGCAAAAAGTGCACGAGAGACAACACCAATGGCTAGGACACGTGATAAGGATGGATAAGAACAGGATAGCGAATATTGTACTGCACGGTAGAGTAGAAGGAACGGCGAAAGTAGGGCGTCCGTGAACGACATGGATGAAGTCTGCACTGGCTAGATACGACGTGGAGAAGCAAGTTATCATGAGGACTGCACAGGAGAGAGAAGAATGGCGTTTGTTGTCAACACATGCAAGAGCCCACGTCGATGATGTGCAATAGAAATTGTGCAGAGATATGGCAGAGAAGAAGAAGAAGAATGTTGAATACCAGATTTGAATATTTTGAAGAACCGTACTTCGTACTGTGCCGACAATTTTTAAAAAATTTTTTGATGGTGCCAGTCCAAAAGAACCAAAATACACAATTCCACGTGGATCATCTGCTATGCAGCCCAATGATTACCTAACCAGAACTCTCGTCACGATTAATGATACCGGTTTCAACATATTTGAGTCTGGAAGGTTAGTGAACCCGCAAAACAAACACCTCTAAAATGTTTGATATTTAGCTTTGCAATAAATCAAAATTATAACAAGAAAGAAGACGTTCAAACGAAGTGTTCCTAGATGTGTCAACACTTTTCCGTACCCATGATGGTTCCTAGTAGTCTTTGACTATTTCCCTTTTTGTTTAGACGTATGTATTCTTTTTTTATGCTGCTTTCTTTGAAGTCATCCCAGCAGCTGTCCTGTGAGCACCAACGGCGGATGTTTTGCGACAGTTGGAGCAGCAGCGTCTATTAATGCTGATATAGCTGATAAAAGTGGAAATATACCACCAGATTTATTGAACCTTTGCTGGAACTCGGAGAAAGATCAAGTTGAGCTCTGTTTTCTTTATAATTCTAAAGCTTTGTTAAAATGTTTGATCTTGATTTGTTTTCACCGCAACTAGCAATTTGATCTTTCTGTTTTTTGTTCCGGATTTACTTACAAGTTTTGATTGTCACTTTTTACCTGACCAGGAGTCAGTGTGACTTTAACTTGACTATATTACATTTTATAATATAAAATGAGCGTTTTAATTACACATTGTTTTATAAACGACGTTACATGTGTTCAACTGGGCCTAAATGCTTTTCATTTTTCCACCAACACCTTAAGGCAATAGTGTTTTGTCCTTGAGTATAACGGCAATTGGTATGCAATCAGCAATAGCTCCAACATCTCTATATACACGAAAGCGTATATCATGTAAAGATTGTCTAAATAAATCAGTATTTTTCGGTGAAAACTAAAAAGTCGGATAAAACATTTGAAAATCACATTTTTATATTTGTAAACCAGTATATACGTTTTTATCACATCCGATAAATCTCATCGAACGATGATAAACAGGTGCTGTATGATTTTGATTAAAAAATCTTCAGATGGTTCTTGATGTCCATTTATTTATAAAGAAACTTCGGTATCTCCGAGTTTTTCAAATATCATTATACTTACTTCTTGATTGCTTCCTCACTCAGTATTTTGATGGGGAATGAAACTATGCCTTGTTGAAGAACCATCTTGGTCTGATGCCATATCGCCCGCATGATTGCATCGTTATCATTACCGTCTAGTACTAGTACAAATGTGTGCTTATCACCGTAAATGACTTTTCTAACATTTCGTGCAAAATCCAAAAGTACGAGACAGTGGAATTGCTCATGAAAATCTTAATTCGTAATAAACTTTCAGAGGTTTTGAGTGAGGCAGTCTATTCTTGTATCCGTTGTTTTGAGATTTGTTCTAACGTACGGCCGACTGTATTTCTGCAATCTCTCTCGCGGCCTTGAATGTGGTTGAAAAGTACCTATGTTCTGGTACAAGGCGATTTCACAGACAGGTTATGTCAACACTTTATGGAATCTATAATACCTGTGTCGTTTTACAAACATGCGTATTATCTATGGATCGTAATGATTAAGTCTTCCTTGGTTTGAGGATCAGTCCTTCATTTTCTCTGTGTGTGTTCATTTCTGGTCATCAAGAACGATAGTTGTATGTACATTTGTTTGTTTGTTTGTTTGATTAGGATTTTTAACGTAGCTTTAACAATTTTTTAGTCATATCGCTACGATGTCTGCAGTGAGGTAGTTTATAGTGATTTCTAGCACAGAGACATCATGCCGCAGGCATGTATCATGATGTCTCACCCAGTCACATTATCCTGACACCAGGCCGACCAGTCCTAACACTAACCTCTTAATGCTGAGCGTCAAGCGAGGCAGCTGTTAGTACCATTTTTGTAAGTCTTTGGTATGACTCGGCCGGGGATCGAACCGACGACCTCCCGCTTCCGGGGCGGACGCTCTAACCACTAGGCCACCGGAGCGGTTGTTGTATGTACAACTCTCCATTTTGTTGAATAAAAGAAAAACGTTTTATTGTCACGGCACGGATTTTTAAGAAAATATTTTTGAAGAATTATTGATCATCCGTATTATTGCTATCATTATTATTATTATTATTAGTAGTAGTAGTAGTAGTAGTAGTAGTAGTAGTAGTAGTAGTAGTAGTAGTAGTAGTAGTAGTACATAGTAACTTTATTTCTTCTTTACCTTTGAAATGTAAACTTTTTGTCTCTTATGAATATTGTTGTTGTTGATGTAGGGTTTAACGCCATTTTTCAGCACATGATAGGCTATACATGGCGGCCAGTATTATTGGTAGAGGAAGACCCCGGGAGAACCCCCGCAAAGAACCACCGACCCACGAGAAGCTACTGGCAATCTTTCTCACATAACTACATTAGCCGAATCTTAGACTCGAACCTACGCAGACAGAGGTGAGATGGCAGTGATCCGTAACGGACAGCGCTTTAGACCACTCAGCCACTCGGGGCCCCTCTCTTATGAATGTTATTAAGTTTCCAAAACCCTGGTCTCTTTTTAAATGGAGTGAATTGATAGGTGAGTATTATTGGGGAATGGTTAAACCTGTGTAGTCTTATTATCAATAAACTTAACTCTCTCCGTTTATCAAGAAAACGTCCTGCCATATTAAGTGGAATATTATGAATCCGAGGATACTGTTTAATATCAGGGTTGTAAGTCTTTACCGATTGCAGATAGGTCGTTCTTTCTTTTCCAGGCCTATTATGCTGTCCCTTACTTTCGCGTTATTAAATGTTTACTAATTATATAAGCTATATCGTAGTCTTGAAATAAGATCCAATTTGCACAAATGGCAGTGATTAGATTTTCATCAACTACATTTAAAAATACATTGAAAAATATTGAAGAATGTTCTTAGGGCAATACATGTGTATAAGTGTTTTTTTTATGATTCTCATCTTCGTATGAAGAGCATCTTTTAACATTAAAATTTATATTATTTGCGATCCCCAGAATGACCAAGTAAGAAAGAAAATTTTAAACAATATTAACATAAAAATCAAAAGAATTTGAATGAAGGATCTCCCAATAACCAAGTAAGAAAGAAAATATAAAAAAAATATGAACATAATAAAAAAAAGTCTGTTTAAGTAGTCGGCATATAGAATACAAGAAAAAGAAGTTAAAATTCAAAATTCACAATCAAGTTAAATGTACATTTTTATCTTTGGAAAGTTAAGCGAAGCACGGTATCACTTAAACTTCAGTGAATTTTTTGCCCCAGAGTTGTTAAATTAGTTTCAGTGGTTACTGTTTTCCACCGGATTCTTTCAGTGATTTCCTTTTCTGTAGTACCTCCAATTTGGTTATACGCCTCATGAATCGGCAAATTATCGATCTATATGTATTTTCGTACAAATTGGCAAAATCTGTGTGCTACACTAACGTCTCGAGTTCAACTATTGCTGTTGATTTTTTTGATTCTTTTTTGTATGGAAAAATTTATGACATTGTCCATATTTCGTTCAGGGTTATCATTATTATTCGAGTCATCTATCCAGCAAAGTTTTGGTATTTTTTATTCCGGCTATACCGATTCAAGTCTTTAAATTTCTTCTTCAGTCTAGCATTCACAAACCATATTCCATTATTTTCTTCTTTGATTGGTTCTGTCTCAAGCTTAATCATTCTTTCTGTTAAGGTCAGTGAGGAAGTTTTCAATGACATCCTTCCCGTAATGCCATAGTGATTTATTCTTGCTATTAGGCCTTTGGTCAATACGAGATCAAATGCTTTTTCCAAATCCATAAAGACCGCAATTAAATTTCTATTCGCTTTTTTAGAGTTATATTTGACTGGTTTGATGATATAATAATAATAATAATAATAATAATAATAATAATAATAATAATAATAATAATAATAATAATGAGGTCTTTGTATAGCGCCTAATCTATCGAAGCTCTAAGCGCTTTACACCATCAATATTGAAAACATGTAAGATACAAAACATGATTAGGTCGATAAGTTTGGCCCTGCTGTCGAAACAGGTGAGTCTTAAGAGCACGGTATCACTAAAACTTCAGTTTTATGACCAATAAAGCCATCAAAGGTTAACTGACATGGCGTCAGACAAAATTAGTATGCCAATGAGCTTGTTTTCAGCAAGATGGAAATATATATCGCCTTTATCTAAAATTTGTCTGTGTGATATTAACAATTAGTTGATGGCCATTACAGATCAGTTTTGGAGTGAATCGAAGTCTGTGTCTTGGGTAAAATTGACTCCAAACAAATTCAAGAAGCTCTCAATTACAGCGGAGTTAAATTATTGTTTGGTTTTTAAATGAGTATTACTATCGCAGTTTTTCATTTTTTCGTAGCTTTCCTATTTCCCACATTTTATTTAATAGTTTTATAATAGACTTAATTATGTGATGGGGTACATTTTTGTATATAGTGTACCCTATTTTGTCTTCCCCGGGTGAAGTTTCCTTTTTTTTTTTTGTGCCTGATCCCATTCATATAGTGTGATTTCTTTATTTAGATTCGAATGTTTGTGTCCAAGGTCTTGAAATAATATCTTACACTTTTCTTCAGTTTTTTCCATATATTGTTTTAATTCATTAGTGTGGTTACAATCGCTGCTCATTTTTTAAAAAAAAAAGTGTTGGACTAATATGTCAACTTTTTCTTTGTTGTTTTTAGCATTACTTATTGTGGGGGTTCTGCTGGTATTTTTGTCAGTAATTGCTCTAATTTTATCCCACACCTATTTTGAGTTGTTTCTTATATTTATACTGGTGCAGTTTTTTCTTTGGACTGCTTGATCAGTTTGTTTTTAGTTTTTTGTCTTTTTTTCGTATATTCTAATAAGTCTGTTGTGTTACCTGATTCTGTTGAATTTATTAAGGGTTTTTTGTTTTCCTTTCTGAGTTTGTTTTATTTGACAGGTCCACCACTGTACTTCTAGTTTATTTGGTATGCTATTTGTTTTTGATATACTAGTGGTGGTCGCCTGTGTTATGATCTTAATTAGGTTTTCTTAGAATATATGTGTCTTCATTTTCAATTGTATTTGGGCTGATATTTGTTAATTGAATTTTAAGTTTTGCCCAATCTGCTTTATTATAGTTCCATCTGGGGATTTTTATGTTAGAGTCGAGCTGCACTTCCATTTGTAAGGTGGTAATTATTAGAAAGTGGTCACTCCCTATGGGATCTGTTTGATCCACTCTCTAGTCTGCCACCTATGTCAATTTAGGCGTGCATACGGTAAGGTCGATGGCCTTCAAGGTGCCGTCAACCAGATTGAGTCTGAATTTGGCACCATCATTAAGTATGGTGAGGTTGATTTCGCTAATCCATTCCGTTAACCACCCACCCTACTGTCCGTCACCTCCTTACGCCACTGCACACCATGAGCATTGAAATCTCCTCAAATTATTGTTTGTTCGATCCTTTTATATTTAAATATTTCCCTAAGTGCTGTGATGGTGTTTGCTTTATTATTTCCCCATGGGTAATATATATTGAGTATTTGTAACTCGCTTTTTCCTGTATTTATTAATAGGGATTGTATTTCTATTGTTGTATTGCTATTTGCTATTGGTGCTATGGGGATTACTATTGCATTAGGAATGTTGCTATTTACATATATGGCCAATCCACCACCCCGGCGTTCTCTTCTATGTTTGAAATAGCCTGGGGAGTAGCCTTGAATTAGAGGCAATGATTTGGAGTTTACAGAAAGTTTAGTTTCTGGAATGCAGATGACGTCAGGCTTGTGCTGAGTATTATTTAGTTTCAGTTTTAATTCATTGATATTTCCGGACAATCCTCGTGCATTACATTGCCATATTGTAACTTTCCCATTTCGTGTATTATCCACTATGTTTTGGTTCGTTCACTGTATTGATGCTGTCCAACTGGGTTAGTACCTGTTGGATATTTAGTTTAATATTTGTTTAATTTGGATACAACATTCTAAAAAGATTGGTTAGTGAAGTAAAAACTTCCTTCAGTTGATTTTCGATTCCAGTTTGTATTTTACTTAGTTTGTAGTTGTCGTTGATTGTTTGGGATTTTTATTTGCTTTTTCTTTGTTTTGGGGTTGGTATTTGTTTTGCAATTTTGTTTTTGTGTGTGCTGGTTGGAGGTTCGTTATTGTCATTTGTTTCCATAGCAGTGTTGACATTTGTTTGTATATATGCACTTTGTAGTAAAGTGCCGCCAGTATTGGCATTTTTTGCAGAGTCTTGGTTTTTTATGTATGGTTCTAATCTGTATCTGGTTCCTATGGTCCCTATTTTAATTAATGTAGGATCTTTTCCATTGAGACCAAACAGCCACAGGGTGATTATTAAAACCTTGACGCCAAACAGCCCCAGGAGGTGTTCTGTAATGTATTTTCCCATCGATGCCAAACATCCCCGCTTTACTAGTATTAACCTTGTCCAAAACTGAATTCATTTCTGCTTGACCCATGTTGACTTTTTCTTTATTCTGTATAAATAATTAATACATATTTGCATTTTTTTCTATGTGTATAGGATTAAAATTCAGTACTATTTTTAATTGAAGACGTAAATTTATTTATTTGGATATTGGTTAAAGAATACCTAAATGCATTTTAAGTAGTCTAGGTTATTGTTTTGTAAACATCAGAATAATTATATAAGCATTTTTGTTACACGAAGTAATATAGTTTTAAAACAAAAAATGTTAATTGAGACACGAGGTCAAGTAGAGAACTATATCATTTTAAAAGTGCGAGGATTTGGTTATTCGTGCTTTAACCAGCACATTGAAACTGAAGTATATGTAGTTTCAAGTATTTCATTACTGCTTTGGTCTTTATTTCCTCGGATTATTTAAATGAGTAGATTTTTTTTTTCTCTGGAAATACAAAAGCGCTCTGATACAATTCTTGGATGGTGGTATTTATTTGAATTTATAGTGTTTTCAAACCTGGAATTATATTTCTATGATTCTGCAAAAGACTGCTGCAAAATCAATGCTCTACTAGCTACCACATACACGTCACCGATTTCTATTTTGGGGATTTATTCTGATTTATAAATAATTTTATTTAGGACTTTACATGGATTTGCCTCTACAGTTGTTGGATTATTTTGGATTAATTCCCAATACTGTAAGTTCTTTTTCTTCTTCTTCTCAGTATGAACTTCATATTATTGGGAAATACATTATTTTTATACTTTTACAGAGTTTTTTTGTCAGTTCGCTCTTTTCTGTTACCTATTTTAAAACTAACACAAGTTGCACACTTGTACCATTATCAGCCAACACGTTTTATAAAGTGACCAAATAAAATGACCCTACCAATATAGGTATTGTTTTCACCCGCGAAACATTTAATTCCTTTAGTACAATTATTGATTTAATACGTATTTCCAATTTCGCTAGAAAAAAAAGCAAATAAAGTTGTGGTTTTGTGATCATTGCGAGAGTCTCTTTTTTTTAGTTTGAGAACAAACCATAAGTCTATACTATAGCACGATTTTATAACCTCAATAAACGTGTTCTCCATGAAATTTTATATAGCCTTGAACACTTTTATCTTCAATCATTTATTCAGTTTCATATTTGGAACTTAGACAGTTTAGAGAAATAAATGGAAAATCACAATTCACCGTCTCCCCCCTACGTTTTTTGAAAATAACTTGAAAACTTTTTTAGTAGCAACTATACTTCTGTAACAAGCTAATTTTAAAACTTATTACTTTTTTTAAAGAAAGTGTTTATATAACTTCGTTTCGTTCACGATTTTTAACCGATTTCAGTATTACTGGCTTCCGTCGCATTCCAGTGAACTGAAATGTAGGCCAGCGGAACCGTAAAATATGCATATTTAAAAGTGTAGCAATTTCAATTTATTAGGAAAAACACATCACAGTCAAGTCTGACTAATGCATTATAACATTAATTTGTAGAAAAGCGTGGCATTATCGACAACAATGACGACGGCTATAGAGGCTGATTTTACTTCGGGGTTCATTAAGGATTAGCCATTCAAATGTGAAGTTTTTGATAAAAATGTTTAACTAAATGCGTGATTTGAAGACGCACGTTATGATACATACTGGTGATAAATCATTTAAGTGTGAAGTTTGTAGTTAAATCTTTCGGGAAAGAAAAACTTTGATGACACAGTAAAATGCACACTGACGATAAGCGAATCAAGTGTCATATATGTGAACAAACGTTTTCACGAAAGGACCATTTAAATGGTCACATGTTGATTCATACTGGAGATAAACCATTCAAATGTGAAATTTGTAAAAAATGCTTTAGACAGAAATGTATGATAAAACGGCACATGGTGATACATACTGGCGAGAAACAATACAAGTGTGATATATGTGAAAAAATGTTTTCAAGAAAGAGCCATTTAAAGAGTCATATATTGATTCATACTGGAGATAAACCATTCAAATGTGAAATTTGTAATAAAAGCTTTAGGCATAAAAGTATGATAAAACTGCACATGGTGATACATACTGGCAATAAACAATACAAGTGTGATGTATGTGAAAAAATGTTTACGCAGAAGGCCCATTTAAAGAGTCACATGATGATCCATACTGGAGATAAACCATTCAGATGTGAAATTTGTAATAAAACGTTTAGGCAGGTGTGTAGATTGAAGAGCCACACGAGAATTCATACTGGAAATAAACCATACAGAAGTGAAGTTTCTGATAAAATGTTCGGATGCAATAGTCAACTTGAGGAGCACATGACGATGCATTCTGGAGATAAACAATTTAAGTGTAACCTTTGTCACAAATTTTATACACAGAGTAGCGCTTTAAATAGACACATGATGATTTGTACTGGAAGTATATCAGTTAAATGTAAAGTTTGTGATAACATTTTTAGGGATCAGTGTACTTTGAATGCGCACATGACAAGACATAATGCAGATAAACCATTCAAGTGTGAAGTGTGTAGTCGAATGTTTTGGTATAAAAGTAATTTGAGCAGTCATATGAAAATACACACTGACATTAAACCATTCAAATGTGAAGTTTGTGATGGAACGTTTCAGCAGATGGGTACTTTGAAGGGGCATATGAGAATACATAATGGAGAGGAGCCATTTAAATGTGAAGTTTGTGATAGAATGTTTCGGCAGCTGGGTAATTTGAAGACGCATATGAGAATACATAATGGAGAGAAGCCATTTAAATGTGAAGTTTGTGATAGAATGTTTCGGCACAATTCTGCTTTAAAGAGGCATATGAGGATACATAAATGAGAGAAGCCATTCAAATGTAAAGTTTGTAATCAGTTTAGTCAGAATAGCAGTTTGAAGCATAACAGCACGATACATTCTGGAGATAAAATATTCAAATGTACTGAAATCTTTAGGCAAAATACCATATGATAATTCATAAAGGAGATAAACCATTCAAATGTGGAATTTGTAATAAAAATGTTTCTTTGGTAGTCTGTCAATGCACAAGAGAATACATACAGGAGATTAAACTTTGCAATATGTGATAAGATGTTTAATCACTGCAGTAATTTGGTGATGGATATGTGGATACATATGGGATATTAACCATTCAAATGTCAATACACACTGGTGATAAACCATTCAAATATGTAACATGTGATAAAAAGTTACGCAAAGATGGCATTTTGAAATGTAGGATTCATATTTGAGATAGACCATTCAAATGTAAAGTTTGTTACAAAATGTTCGGGTGGAAGAGTCACCTAATAAAATTGGAGCAAGACATTTAGACCACAAGACATTTAAATCCCAGCCATGGGACATGTCTATGCTGAAGTATTCCTGAAAAAGTAATAAACAGTTAATTATAATCAAACTTTAAAGTCTCTTTTTAACTAAATCAATGCATGCTAATTTGAATTAAAAGAAATCAAATTTACCACATACTGTAAATTTTAATCAGTCAGATTTGTTTTAAGAACAATAATTAGCACATTGCTAATTAGCAATCCCATTAATGATGTGCTGATTCAGTTAATTTAAGAAAATATAAACATACTGTAAAATTGCTTTTATTATGTTAATGAATGCATGCTAATATAAATGAAAAGAAATCAAATGTACCACAGACTGTTACTGTTCTTATGTGTTAATGAGCTGAATTTGTTAAAAGAATAATAATTAGCATAATGTTATGGGTCAATCCCATGATTCATTGATGCTTGCAATTAAAGACAATGTTGGGTCGTTAATCCTAGGCTATTACTTTGACAGTCGCAATCACAACAAACCGCTAAAGTCACCAAAAAATATGTCAGCAGTTCATGCAGATCAAAAGTACCACACTGTAAGTTTGCATAAAAGAGCTGAACATTTTCATTCCATATAACTTTTTATCCTAATCTTTAATGTCTGGGCCAATTGTCTTTGGGGTTGAAATGTCTGGGCCGAATTGTCTTTGGGGTTGATATGTCTAGGAACCCAAATAAAGGAGCACATCATCATGCATTCTTGAGATTAACCATTAAAACATTTAAACAGACCTCTGCTTTAAAGAAGGGATACATACTAGATATGCATCATTTAGATGTGATGTTTGTGATAAACTTTAGGAATTGTATCGATTTGAAGATGCAAATGAGGATGCACACAGGAGAGTGTGCATCAGATTTGATTGTAGCATTTTATTTAGTGATATCTTCCATGTATTGATGTTATATGCACTGTTGGATGCAGAAAAACATGTGTTCGATTATCAGCCAAATCATACTAAAGACTTGTAAAAATTGTACTAAGAGATGTCTCGCTTGGCACTCAGCATTATTAAGAGTTTAGTGTTAGGGCTGGTTGACCTGGTCTCGGGATAATGTGACTGGGTGAATTATCATGCAACATGTCTGCAGCATGATACTCCAATGCTAGACATCACTATAAACTGCCACACTGCAGACATCGTAGCAATATTGTTAAAGCTTCTTTAAAAATCCAAATCACACACACACACGTCAATGCTCTTAACTGCTGTGTTTTGATATGGCTATTATTCCTTTGACATCATTGGACATGGTCACTTGGGGGTTTCCTTATCTAGTTGGCAGTAAAACCATTATTTTACTCCATGTTTGACAACTTGATACTTTCAAAGAATTATATCTCTCCTTCTGTATCTATCATTTAAAATACCTCAGGTTACATACTTTGGTTTAAAGTCAATAAAACTGGTTCTAAAATTGATGATGGCATTTATTTTGGATTTGTTGAATGTTTCTGCATTATCATATCAGAGGTTTTATACTGAAAGGAAACTTTTGCATCCTAATTTGCTTTCATGTGTACATGGAATAAATTTGTATTTTAAAGGTACCCAAACATTTACTGAGAATACATTGCCTTAGAAATCATCATCATCATCATCATCATCATCAGTGTCTTGACCTAATGTGGTCGTTGAGGCACTGTGCTGCTGAACATCTGACCAGTTCTCTACACTTGTCTCAATCATGTGCCAATGCCTATGTCTGCGCAAAACATTTCCTGGTCCATTCTCTGATGTTGTGAGTCTACATTTTTCTCTGCATACCTCTCCCTTTGCCACCTGGACGCTGCCTTGCAGTTCTGTTGTGGATAGACTGTTGGCTCTAGTGACATGGCCATACCATGTATTAGACATAATTATAATTATATCATATTTATAGTAATGGAAAATACAGACATGTAGAAAGAATAATCTTTTTATATCTTATAATCTTATTATATCAAATGAAAAGTACAAATCTGTATAAATAATAATCATTATATAATAAATGGAAAAGACAGTCCTGTGGAAATAATAATTTTATATTAAATGGAAGATTTAATAATGATAGAAGTTCTGGTTCTGCAACTTTTCAAAATACATCTGTTTATGACTGGCTGTTAGTGACTGGCTGTTAATGACTACCGGTATTCTGATGTTTCATTCTGAATTAATAATTTCTCCAGATATGAACTTAACCCACTTTTAAAGCTGGTAACATCTTGCATCGAATTGATATCCATTGTAGGGTAAAGAGCAGTTGTGAGGTGTGTTCTGATTGAGGTACTCTAAAGATGATCCTTGCAGCTGTGTTTTGATCTTTGTGAAGTTTCTGGAGTAAATATTTGTGACGAATCAGACATAATTGAGTTACAATAGTCCAGCCTTGCAGCCTTGCATATGTTCATGACATGTTCGTGCAATCTGAGAGTACAGTCTAGGGTAACACCTAGGTTTCGTACCAACTGTGAGAATTTAATGTTGGAGTTGCTGATATTTATTGTCTGAGGTAAAGGATGTGAATGAGAAAATCTTTTTGTTGTGATCAGAATAGCCTCAGTTGATCATCATTCATCTGCAGCTTGTTACATGTCGTCTATGATTTCATATCAGAAATACACCTCTCTACTCCATGGATGGTAGCATCAGTGATCTGTGCAGCTGTGTTTTGAACTTTTTGAAGTTTCTGTTGTAAAATTTTGTGACGCACCTGACAGAATTGAGTTACAATAGTCCAGTCTTGAAAGTACTAATGAATACACAAGTGTTTTAGTGACATCAACTGAAAGATATTTACGAATGGAACTGTAGCGTCTCAGTTCAAGATATGCAGCCGTGCATATGTTCATGACATATTGGTGCAATGTGAGAGTACTGTCTAGAATAACACCTAGGCTTTGTACTAACTGTGAGAATTTAATGTTGGTGTTGCTGATATTCATTGTCTGAGGTACCGGTAAAGGATGTGATTAAGAAAGTCTTCGTGTTGTGATCAGAATAGCCTCAGTTTTATCATCATTCATCTGCAGTTTGTTACATGTCATCCATGATTTCACGTCAGAAATACAGCTCTCTACTCCATGGATGGTAGCATCAACTTCAGTTGAGTGGCTAGACATGTATATTTGGGTATAATCAACGTACAAATGGTGAGACACTGGGTGATGATCTATGATACTTGAGAGCGGCTGAGTGTATATAATGAAGAGAACAGGTCCAAGAAAAGATCCCTGTGGAACACAACAAGATAGATCAACTGGGCTGGAATGTATTCCATTTGCAGATACAATTTGTGTTCTGTTGACTAAGTAGGACTTGAACCACTGTAAGGCTATATTGTGAATGCCAAATACATGCTGGAGACGGTGAAGTAATATATCATGGTCTATTGTGTCAAATGCTACAGACAAACAAAGGAGCATGATGACTGTAATCTTTTTACTATCCAAAGCAGAGAGAATGTCATTAAATACTTTCAGAAGAGTAGTTTCAGTACTGTGGCAAGTGTGATATGCAGACTGTGCATTGCTTAAAAGACTCTTTGATTTCTAATATGGCCAATCCAACACCCCGGCGTTCTCTTCTATGTTTGAAATAGCCTGAGGATTAGCCTTGAATTAGAGGCAATGATTTGGAGTTTACAGAAAGTTTAGTTTCTTGAATGCAGATGATCTCAGGCTTGTGCTGAGTATTATTTTTTTGTTTTAATTCATTGATGTTTCCCGATAATCCTCGTGCATTCCGTTGCCATATTGTAACGTTCCCATTTGGTATATTATCCATTATTTTTGGGTTCGTTTACTGTCTTGTTGTTGTTCAGCTGATTTAGTACCTGTTGGATATTTAGTTTAATATTTGTTTAATTTGGGTCCAACATTCTAAAATGATTGGTTAGTGAAGTAATGACTTCTTCCAGTTGTTTTTCGATTCCAGTTTGTATTTTACTTAGTTTGCAGTCGTGACTGATTGTTTGAGTTTCTTTATTTGCTAATTTTTTGTTTTAGGTTTTGGGATTGCTTATTGTTTTGCAATTTTTTTTTTCGTGTGCTGGTTAGATGTTCATTATTGTCATTTCTTTCCATAGTATTGGTGTGTGTGTTCTCTTGATTTATATTTACTTCCCTTTGGGCTTGTTTATAAGTTAAGTGTTTTGTATTCATTAGTTTGATGATTTTGTTTTCTCTAAATGTAGCTGGGCAGTCCGGTGATTGTGGTAGGTGGGGTTCCCATGCAGTTGGTACATTGGGTTTTTCTGTTACACTTTCCCTTGTGTCCATCTCCGCATTGTTGACATTTGTTTGTATATGTGCAACTGGTAATAAAGTGCCGTAAGTGTTGGCATTTTTTTGCAGAGTCTTGGTTTATTTATGTATGGTTCTAATCTGTATCTGTTTCCTGTGGTCCCTATTTTAATTAATGTAGGATTTTTTTCTCCATTGACACCAAAAAGCCACAGGGTGAGGTTTAAAACTGACGCCAAACAGCCCCAGGAGGTGTTCTGTAATGTTTTTTCCCATTGAAGCCAAACACCCCTACTTTAATACTATTAACCTTTTCCAAACTGAATTCATTTCTGCTTGACCAAAGTTGACTTGTGTATTTAATTAATACATAGTTGCATTATTTTCTATGTGTATGGGATTAAAATCAGTACTATTATTAATTGAAGACGTAAATTTATTTATTTGGATATTGGTTAAAGAATATCTAATTGCATTTTAAGTAGTCTAGGTTATTGTTTTGAACACATCAGGGTAATTCTAGAAACTTTTTTTTACACGAAGTAATATATTTTTGAAACAAAAAATGTTAATTGCGACACGAGGTCAAGTAGAGAACTATATAATCTTATAAGTGCGAGGATTTTGTTATTCGTGCTTTAACATCCAGCATATTGAAACTAAAGTATATGTTGTTTCAAGTATTTCACTTTATTTCTTCAGATTATTTAAATGAGTTGATTATTTTCTCTGGAAATAATAAAGCTCTTTGATAAAATTGTTTGATGGGGATAACCACCTCCGAGGATTTTATCAGAGCATTTTTGTATTTCTTGTATGACTTGAATTTATAGTGTATTCAAACCTGGAATTATATTTATACGAATCAGCAAAAGACTGCTGCAAATTCAATGTTCTTCGAGCTAACACAAATACGTCACCGCTTTCGATTTTTGGGGATATATTCTGGACTTATAAATAATTCTATTTAGGACTTACAATTGATAGGATTTGTGTCTACAAGTTTTTTTTTAAATTATTATTTTGGATTTATTAGCAATACTGTAAGTTCTTTTTCTTCTTCTTAGTATTCACTTTTTATTATTGGGAAATAATTATTTTTTACTTTTGAAGAGATATTTTGTCAGTTCGTTCTTTTCCGTTATCTATTTTAAGACTAGCGCACACTTGCACCATTATCAGCCAACACGTTTTATAAAGTGACCAAATAAAATGACCCTACCAATATATGTACTGTTTTTACCAGCGATACATTTAATTCCTTTAGTACAATTATTGATTTAATACGTATTTACAATTTCGCTAGAAACAAGAAAAAGTAAAGTTGTGGTTTTGAGATCATTACGTGTGTCTCTTTTCTTACACTCGAGAACATACCATAAGTCTGTACTATAACGATACAGTGTTGGAACATTGAAATTCACGCCTAGCTAGCCCGTATTTACAATCTCAATAAACGTGTTCTCAATGAAATTCACGCCTAGTTAGCCCGTATTTACAATCTCAATAAACGTGTTCTCAATGAAATTCACGCCTAGTTAGCCCGTATTTATAATCTCAATAAACGTGTTCTCAATCTCAATAAACGTGTTCTCAATGAAATTCACGCCTAGTTAGCCCGTATTTATAATCTCAATAAACGTGTTTACTGTATTGATGTTATTCAACTGGGTTAGTAGCTGTTGGATATTTAGTTTAATATTTGTTTAATTTGGGTCCAACATTCTAAAAAGATTGGCTAGTAAAGTAATGACTTCCTCCAGTTGTTTTTCGTTTCCAGTTTGTATTTTACTTAGTTCGCAGTCGTGATTGATTGTTTGAGTTTCTTTATTTGCTATTTCTTTATTTTTAGGTTTTGGGATTGATATTCGTTTTGCAATTTTATTTTTGTGTGTGCTGGTTGGAGGTTCATTATTGTCATTTGTTTCCATAGTATTGGTGGGTTTATTCCCTTGATTTAAATTTACTTCCCTTTTGGCTTGTTTATAACTTAAGTGTTTTGTATTCATTAGTTTGATGATTTTGTTTTCTCTAAATGCAGTCGGGCAGTCCGGTAATTGTGGTAGGTGGGGTCCCCTACAGATGGTGTATTTAGGTTTTTTTTTTTGTTACACTTTCCTTTGTATCCACCCCGGCGTTGTTGACATTTGTTTTCGAATGTGCACTTTGTAGCAAAGTGCCGTCAGTGTTGGCATTTTTTGCAGAGTCTTGGTTTATTTATGTATGGTTCTAATCTGTATCTGGTTCCTGTGGTCCCTATTAATTAATCTAGGATTTTTTCCATTGACGCCAAACATCCACGGGGTGATTTTTTAAACCTTGACGCCAAACAGCCCCAGGAGGTGTTCTGTAATGTATTTTCCCATTAAAGCCAAACATCCCCACTTTACTACTTTTAACCTTGTCCAAAACTGAATTCATTTCTCCTTGACCCAAGTTAACTTTTTCTTTATTCTGTATAAATAATTAATACATAGTTGCATTATTTTCTAATAGTAAATTTATTTATTTGGATATTGGTTAAAGAATACCTAAATGCATTTTAAGTAGTCGAGGTTTTTGTTTTGTAAACATCAGAATAATTATATAAGCTTATTTTACACGAAGTAATATATTTTTAAAAGAAAAAAATGTTAATTGAGACAAGACGTCAAGTAGAGAACTATATCATCTTATAAGTGCGAGGATTTAGTTATTCGTGATTTACATCCAGCATATTGAAACTAAAGTATATGTTGTTTTAAGTATTTCATTACTGCGCTGGACTTTATTTCTTCAGATTATTTAAATGAGTTGATTATTTTCTCTGGAAATACAAAAGCGCTGTGATAAAATTCTTGGATGGGGATAACCGGCTCCAAGGATTTTATCAGAGCATTTTTGTATTTCTTGTATCACTTGAAGTTATAGTATATTCAAACCTGAAATTATATTTCTATGATTCAGCGAAAGACTGCTGCAAAATCAATGTTCTACGACCTAACACAAACACGTCACCGTTATCATATTTTGGGGATATATTCTGGACTTATAAGTAATTTTATTTAGGACTTACAATTGATAGGATTTGTGTCTACAAGTTTTTTTTAAATTATTATTTTGGATTTATTAGCAATACTGTAAGTTCTTTTTCTTCTTCTTCTTAGTATTCACTTTTTATTATTGGGAAATACATTGTTTTTATACTTTTACAGAGTTTTTTGTCAGTTCGTTCTTTCTGTTACCTATTTTAAGACTAACACAGGTTGCACACTTGCACCATTATCAGCCAACACGTTTTATAAAGTGACCAAATAAAATGACCCTACCAATATAGGTATTGTTTTTACCAGCGATACATTTAATTCCTTTAGTACAATTATTGATTTAATACGTATTTACAATTTCGCTAGAACCAAGAAAAAGTAAAGTTGTGGTTTTGTGATCATTGCGAGTGTCTCTTTTCTTACACTCGAGAACATACCATAAGTCTGTACTACAACAATACACTGATGGAACATTGAAAATATCACGCCTAGTTAGCCCGTATTTATAATCTCAATAAACGTGTTTTTAGTGAAATTCACGCCTAGTTAGCCCGTATTTATAATCTCAATAAACGTGTTTTCAATGAAATTCACGCCTAATTAGCCGTATTTATAATCTCAAGAAACGTGTTTTCAATTAAATTCACGCCTAGTTAGCCCGTATTTCTAATCTCAATAAAAGTGTTTTCAATGAAATTTACGCCTAGTTAGCCCTTATTTATAATCTCAATAAACGAGTTTTCAATGAAATTCACGCCTAGTTAGCCCGTATTTATAATCTCAATAAACGAGTTTTCAGTGAGATTCACGCCTAGTTAGCCCGTATTTATGATCTCAATAAACGTGTTCTCAATGAAATTCACGCCTAGTTAGCCCGTATTTATGATCTCAATAAACGTGTTCTCAATGAAATTCACGGCTAGTTAGCCCGTATTTACAATCTCAATAAACGTATTCTCAATGAAATTCACGCCTAGTTAGCCCGTATTTATAAACGTGTTCTCAACGAAATTCACGCCTAGTTAGCCCGTATTTATAATCTCAATAAACGTGTTTTCAGTGAGACTCACGCCTAGTTAGCCCGTATTTATAATCTCAATAAACGTGTTCTCAATGAAATTCACGCCTAGTTAGCCCGTTTTTATAATCTCAATAAACTTGTTCTCAATTAAATTCACGCCTAGTTAGCCCGTATGTATAATCTCATTAAACGTGTCCTCCATGCCTTTATCATTTTTATTCAGTTTCATATTTGGAACATAGACAGTCTAGAGAATTAAAGGGACAATCATTATTCACCGTCTACATTTTGCATTTAATCCCCCTCCCCCTCGCCCCCCCCCCCCTCATTTCACAGGGTTGAAAGTTGAGTATAACATTATGTTTTTGTTTATTAAAACTCGAAAAAACAAATTTGTACCAACTATACTTCTTTAACGAAACTAACTTTAAAACTGATTATTTTTAAAGAAAGTTTTGTATAGCTTTGTTTCGTTCACGATTCTTTACCGCTTTCAGTATTCTTGGCTTCCATCCAATAACTTAAATGTAGGCTGGCAGAACCGGAAATTATGCATAGTTAAAAGTGTAGCAATTTGAATTTATTAGGATCAACACATCACAGTCAAGTCTGAGTAAAACATTATAACATTAATTTATAGAAAAGCTTGGCATTATCGACAACAATGACGACGGCTATAGAGGCTGATTTTACTTCGGGGCTCATTAGAGATAAGCCATTCAAATGTGAAGTTTGTGATAAAATGTTTAAATACAAGTATGCTTTGAAGACGCACGTGATGATACATACTGGTGATAAACCATTCAAGTGTGAAGTTTGTAGTAAAATCTTTCGGGAAAGAAGAACTTTGGCGACACACAGTAAAATACATACTGGAGATAAGCCATTCAAATGTGAAATTTGTAATCAATGTTTTCGGCAACGTAACACATTGAACCGTCACATGAGGATACATACTGGAGATAAACCATTTAAATGTGAAATATGTAATAAATGTTTCAGTCAGGAAGGTAGTGTAAAATTGCACATGGTGACGCATACTGGCGATAAGCAATACAAGTGTGATGTATGTGAAAAAATGTTTACACACAAAGGCAATTTAAAGAGTCACATGTTGATTCATACTGGAGATAAACCATTCAAATGTGAAATTTGTAATAAAACGTTTAATCAGGTGGGTAGATTGAAGAGCCACACGAGAATTCATACTAGAAATAAACCAAACAGTTGTAAAGTTTGTGGTGAAATGTTTGGATGCAATAGTCAGCTTGAGGTGCACATGATGATGCATTCTGGAGATAAACAATGGAAGTGTAACCTTTGTCACAAATTTTATACACAGAGTAGTACTTTAAATAGACACATGTTGATTTGTACTAAAAGTATATCACTGAAATGTCAAGTTTGTGATAACATTTTTAGGGATAAGTGTACTTTGAATGCGCACATGACAGGACATAATGGAGATAAACCGTTCAAGTGTGAAGTGTGTAGTCGAATGTTTTGGTATAAAAGTAATTTGAGCAGTCATATGAAAATACACACTGACATTAAACCATTCAAATGTGAAGTTTGTGGTAGAACGTTTCATCAGATGGGTACTTTGAAAAGGCACATGAGAATACATAATGGAGAGAAGCCATTTAAATGTGAAGTTTGTGATAAAATGTTTCGGCACAAGGATACTTTCAAGAGGCATATGAGTGTACATAATTGAGAGAACCCATTCAAATGTGAAGTTTGTAATCAGTTGTTTAGTCACATTAGCAGTTTGAAGCGTCATAGCATGATACATTCTGGAGATTAAATATTCAAATATGAATAGTTTGTACTGAAATCTTTAGGCAAAATACCATAGGAGGATGCATACAGGAGATAAACCATTAAAATGTGGAATTTGTAATAAAATGTTTCTATGGTAGTCTGGCAACGCACAAGAGAATAAATACAGGAGATTAAACTTTGCAATATGTGATAAAATGTTTAATCACTGCAGTAATTTGGTGATGCATATGTGGATACATATGGGATATTAACCATTCAAATGTCAATACACACTGGTGATAATCCATTCAAATATGTAACATGTGATAAAAAGTTACACAAAGATGGCATTTTGAAATGTAGGATTCATATTTGAGATAGACCATTCAAATGTAAAGTTTGTTACAAAATGTTTGGGTGGAAGGGTCACCTAAAAAAATTGGAGCAAGACATTTAAATCCCAGCCATGGGACAGGTCTACGCTAATGCATTACTAAGAAAGATATGTACAATTAATTATAATTAAACTTTAATGTCTCGTTTTAACTTAATCAATGCATGCTAATTTGAATTAAAAGAAATCAAATTTACCACACACTGTAAATTTTGAATCGGTCAGATTTGTTTTTAAAACAATTAACACATTGCTAATTGGCAATCCCACTAATGATGTGCTGGTTCAGTTAATTTAAGAAAATACAAACATACTGTAAAATTGCTTTTGTTAAGTTAATGAATGCATGCTAATCTAAATGAAAAGAAATCAAATGTACCACACACTGTTACTGTACTTTTGTGTAAAAGAGCAGAATTTTTTAAAAGAATAATAATTAGCATAATGTTATGGGTCAATCCCATGATTCATTGATGCTTGCAATTAAAGACAATGTGGGGTCGTTAATCCTACGCTATTACTTTGACAGTCGCAATCACAACAAACCGCTAAGTCACCAAAAAATATGTCAACAGTTCATGTAAAGAAAAAGGTATGCAAATCAAACGTACCATATTGTAAGTTTGCATAAAATAGCTGAACATTTTCATTCCATATAACTTTTTATCCTAATCTTTAATTGTCTTTGGGGTTGAAATGTCTGGGCTGCATTGTCTTTGGGGTGGTAATGTCTGCTCCAAATTGTCTTTGGGGTGAAAATGTCTGGGCAGAATTATCTTTGGGGTTGAAATGTCTGGGCTGAATCATCTTTGGGGTTGAAATGTCTGGGCCAATTGTCTTTGGGGTTGAAATGTCTGGGCCGATTGTCTTTGGGGTTGAAATGTTTTGGAACTCAAATAAAGGAGCACATCATCATGCATTCTTGAGATTAACCATTAAAACATTTAAACAGACCTCTGCTTTAAAGAAGCACAGGGGATACATACTAGATATGCATCATTAAGATGTGATGTTTGTGATAAACTTTAGGAATTGTATCGATTTGAAGATGCAAATGAGGATGCACACAGGAGAGTGTGCATCAGATTTGATTGTAGCATTTTAGTTAGTGATATCTTCCATGTATTGATGTTATATGCACTCTTAGATGCAGGAGAACATGGGTTTGATCATCGGCCAAGTCATTCCAAAGACTTTTAAAAATTGTACTTTGAGATGTCTCGCTTGGCTTTTAGAATTAAGAGTTTAGTGTTAGGGCTGGTTGACCTGGTCTCGGGATAATGTGACTGGGTGGATTATCATGCAACGTGTCTGCAGCATGATACTCCAATGCTAGACATCACTATAAACTTCCACACTGCAGAAATTTGTAGCAATATTGTTAAAGCTACTTTAAAATTGCAAATCACACACACACACACGTCAATGCTCTTAACTGCTGTGTTTTGATATGGCTATTAACACTGTGACATTGGACATGGTCACTTGGGGGTTTCCTTATCTGGTTGGCAGTAAAACCATTATTTTACTCCATGTTTGACAACTAACTTGATGTTTTCAAAGAATTATATCTCTTTCTGTATCTATTATTTAAAATGCCTCAGATTACATACTTTGGTTTAAAGTCAATAAAACTAGGTCTGAAATTGATGATGGCATTTATTTTGGATTTGTTGAATGTTTCTGCATTATCATATCAGAGGTTTTATACTGAAAGGAAACTTTTTCATCCTAATTTGCTTTCTTCATGTGTACATGGAATAAATTTGTATTTTAATGGTACCCAAATATTTACTGAGAATACATTGCCTTAGAAATCATCATCATCATCATCATCATCATCATCATCATCATCAGTGTCTTGACCTAATGTGGTCGTTGAGGCACTGTGCTGCTGAACATCTAACCAGTTCTCTACACTTGTCTCAATCATGTGCCAATGCCTATGTCTGCGCAAACATTTCCTGGTCCATTCTCTGATGTTGTGAGTCTACATTTTTCTCTGCCTACCTCTCCCTCTGCCACCTGGACACTGCCTTGCAGTTCTGTTGTGGATAGACTGTTGGCTCTAGTGACATGGCCATACCATGTATTAGACATAATTATAATTATATCATATTTATAGTAATGGAAAATACAGACATGTAGAAAGAATAATCTTATTATATCTTATAATCTTATTATATCAAATGAAAAGTACAAATCTGTATAAATAATAATCATTATATTATAAATGGAAAATACAGTCCTGTGGAAATAATAATTTTATATTAAATGGAAGATTTGATAATGATAGAAGTTCTGGTTCTGCAACTTTTCAAAATACATCTGTTTATGACTGGCTGTTAGTGACTGGCTGTTAATGACTACCGGTATTCTGATGTTTCATTCTGAATTAATAATTTCTCCATATATGAACTTAACCCACTTTTAAAGCTGGTAACATCTTGCTAATTATTAGATTTAGCTTTTGCCACACACAAAAATCCAAATATACATGCAGACAATATTAAGTATCACAAAAAATCAATGGCAATTAAATAGAAATGTTGAGTTCATTAAAAATATAGATACTGGAAAAAAACAGAAGCTATTACAAAGAAGAATGTATAACATTCTATACATCATAATTACATTGACAATCTGGGTTCAAATATTTTGTATTAATTATTAATAATTCAATATGTGAACAAATAATAATAAATATGAATCTCAATGCCATAGGCCATTCAAAAATATCGCCATGAGGGTTACGAACATAACTATAATCAAACTCAAACGAATAGGACAAATCTGACCCTGACTTGAGTTTATATCGGTCAGGTATACACGTGTGAGGCCGTATAGGTATGTTGGACTGGATTCTGTCAGTGAAACATAGCACAGAGAACAAATTTTCTGTTTGATTCTGCATTGAATTGATATCCAGTGTAGGGTACAGAGCAGTTATGAGGTGTGTTCTGATTGAGGTACTCTAAAGATGCTCCTTGCTGCTGTGTTTTGATCTTTGTGAAGTTTCTGGAGTAAAATATTGTGATGAATCAGACATAATTGAGTTACAATAGTCCAGTCTTGCAGCCTTGCATATGTTCATGACATGTTCGTGCAATGTGAGAGTACAGTCTAGGGTAACACCTAGGTTTCGTACCAAATGTGAGAATTTAATGTTGGAGTTGCTGATATTTATTGTCTGAGGTAAAGGATGTGAATGAGAAAATCTTTTTGTTGTGATCAGAATAGCCTCAGTTGATCATCATTCATCTGCAGCTTGTTACATGTCGTCCATGATATCTTATCAGAAATACACCTCTCTACTCCATGGATGGTAGCATCAGTGATCTGTGCAGCTGTGTTTTGAACTTTTTGAAGTTTCTGTTGTAAAATATTGTGACGAACCTGACAGAATTGAGTTACAATAGTCCAGTCTTGAAAGTACTAATGAACACACAAGTGTTTTAGTGACATCAACTGAAAGATATTTACGAATGGAACTGTAGCGTCTCAGTTCAAGATATGCAGCCTTGCATATGTTCATGACATATTGGTGCAATGTGAGAGTACTGTCTAGAATAACACCTAGGCTTCGTACTAACTGTGAGAATTTAATGTTGGTGTTGCTGATATTCATTGTCTGAGGTACCGGTAAAGGATGTGATTGAGAAAGTCTTTGTGTTGTGATCAGAATAGCCTCAGTTTTATCATCATTCATCTGTAGTTTGTTACATGTCATCCATGATTTCACGTCAGAAATACAGCTCTCTACTCCATGGATGGTAGCATCAACTTCAGTTGAGTGGCTAGACTTGTATATTTGGGTATAATCAGCGTACAAATGGTGAGACACTGGGTGATGATCTATGACACTTGAGAGCGGCTTAGTGTATATAATGAAGAGAACAGGTCCAAGAAAAGATCCCTGTGGAACACAACAACATAGATCAACTGGGCTGGAATGTATTCCAAGGACTTGAACCACTGTAAGGCTATATTCTGAATGCCAAATACATGCTGGAGACGGTGAAGTAATATATCATGGTCTTTTGTGTCAAATGCTACAGACAAACAAAGGAGCTTGATGACTGTAATCTTTTTACTATCCAAAGCAGAGAGAATGTCATTAAATACTTTCAGAAGAGTAGTTTCAGTACTGTGGCAAGTGCGATATGCAGACTGTGCATTGCTTAAAAGACTCTTTGATTTCTAATGAGATACAAGTTGGGTTTGAATAACTTTTTCTAAGACTTTTTATATGAATGGGAGATTAGAAACTGGGCGGTAGTTCTTTAAATCGTTATGGTCAAGTGTTGGTTTCTTCCGCAGTGGCTTTACAATGGCAGTTTTGAAAAATGATGGGAATTCCCCTCAATGAGAGAGAGAGATATTAATAATATTAGTTATTGAAGACAAGTTTGGGTCTAGGAACTCAAGCAGCAGTGATGTTGGAATTGGATCAATTTCACAAAACTTTGGTGCACTCTTCATGATGAATTTCCGTTCTATAAACGGGTAATCGCGAGTTTACTACTCTGACCATGACCGGTTTATGATGGTAATGTATGATCATCTTATTTATTATCGCTATATCTAATCGCTGTGTAACCATCAACGAGTTCTCAATTTACGCCAATATCTATGATACCTCCTCGAAATAATCGTCGACAAATATTAGCGGCTTCATTGATTATTTCTAGAGAATTTTTCCAGCCCGCACTCCTCCTATGAGATTTTCTAATCCTGAAATGTCAGAGAGAATATTATTAGAGCAGGCAATAAGACCACTTCCCCGAACACCGCTTTGAGATATACCCACTCCAACAGGAGAATCGTAAAATTCTTCTAAATCAAGTTCTCTTGAATAATCCTAGTCATCTTTTATTCTTTCTTGTTGAGGTGGAGGAAGTTATTAGGAAGGCTCTTGCTTTAAATATTTTTGTTTTTCTTTTGATGTTTTTTTTTCTTTCTTTCGCGATATTGTTTTTCCGTTTCTTGCTGTTTTAGTTTTTTTTTTATATATATTTATCACCTACATTATCTAGCGCATCGCGATTACCTATATACATTATATGTTTTTTGTGTTGATTCGACTCTTCTTAGTTCTAATTTTATAAAATAAATGAGCCCAGTGTTGTATATTTGTAATATATTTTTCATGTTCCGGTTTTAATTTTTGTTTTCTTCTATTTTTTTAAGTCGTAAAGACAAGAGCTGGAAATTTATCAGGATCAGGTTTTTTTTTTTGATTTCTGATCAAGCACCATCAGTAAATTTAATACGTAATTCTCGACTATTTCCTGATCAGTTTTTACTGACCAGATTGGTGTATTACTGGCTGAGGTAATACCAGTGGAGGCACTTGACCAGACAGATTTTGTAAAAGTCTCGATGTTTCTTCCGTACTTTTTCCTATTTATTTTCAAATTCAGGAATTAAACCTATTTTTATCCAATTCTTCTGCATCTTTTCCATATATAGCGTCTTTAGTAGTTGCAGTTTAGGTTTAAACAATTGTTGAGAAAATTCTGCAAAATCAACTTGTGATTCTTGTCTTTCTTGTAATTTTGATATGTCGAATCACATTCGGGTATAAAGTTCTTTATCGCTACTAGTCTTTCTCGTGCTCAACGGATAGTCAATGATACGCCTACCTTTATTAATATATATGATTTAATTCATAGCAGCAGAGGGGGTATGAAATTGTATCACCGGACATTTGTACTTGATTGCGAATATATCTAAGATCTTTGACATAATAACACAAGGCTTAATTAGTTCATTATTATCAAACACAGCTATGCTGTTTTCAATTACTCCATGAATTGTAACGATAATCTCTTGCAATAAAATATTACTCTTCTTTTTGTGTTTGCTAATCTTGAAACATAACGATTTCATTTGGATCTACATTCGGGAGACTCAAAGTATTAGAGAGTTCATACTTGACTTCGTCAACAGTTGCATATTGGGATAAGTCAATCTGCTGAGTCTTACTCTGAAAAGATCTTCCGTAAATATCAATCATTATATTTTTAATATTTGTTTAATGTACATTTATGTACAACATTATGAGATGGTGCTGTTGATAAAGATACAACGTTGATTACAGCAATTGCTTCACGGCCAGATATTGCCGGATCTGATGATTTTTGTGTTGGTAATGTTACTTTTATCGAAGATGGCATCCTGAAGCCTAGTCGATTGGAATCCGATATCGACAAGGCTGATCAGTGCAAGGTTTATTGGTCAAGGACACATCATCACTATCATCCAAGCGTACGCACCGAATACAGACTATAATGATGAGGTAGTCGATGAATTCTACAAGATGTTGCAATATGCAATCGACAGCGTACCAAAAAAGGGACATCAAGATCGTAATGGGCGATTTCAATGCACAGGTTGGAACAGACAACATCACATGGAATGGAGTATTGGTACGCTTCGGCTATGGATCAATGAACGAAAGAGGTTAACGAGTACTCCAATTCGGCAGGCTCAACAAACTGAACATCATGAACACCTGGTTCGAACAAAAGCCTTCAAGGAAATGGACTTGGACATCACCCGGTGATCGAACGCGGCAGATGATCGACTATATCATGATTGACCGAAGATGGAGGAGCTACATCAACAACGCACGCAGTTACCCAAGTGCAATAGTTCCAAACGTGATGAATGATCACAATCTTGTGATGGCAAACTTCAGAATAAGATTCAATGTTCAAAAAAGGACACATGCGAAGAAGGTGGACATTGAAAGGCTGCGTATTTCTGAAGTCAAAGAACGATATGAGATAGCGATCAAGAATTGCTTTGAAGCACTCGGCAACATAATCGAAAAAGAAAGCCTAGATGAAGCACTCGAAATTGTTAACCATACGATAAAGGAGTCAGCTGAAGTAGAGATTGGTTTCAAGAGGTACAAGAAAGACCCATGGATCAGTGACGAGATACTCAACCTGGCTGACGAACGACGGGCAATAAAAGCGAAGATAAATAAGAATCAGAGAAATCCGAAAGTTAAAGATTGGAAACGTCTATACACACAGCTCAAGAATGTCATAGACGATAAGGTTGAGGAATGCCGTGAAGAATGGTTTAATAAACAGTGCCGTGAAACGGAAGAAGCAAACCGCAAGAATGACATACTATCTCTCTTTCAAAAGGTCAAAACGCTCAAGAAAGGTGTGAAACTGAAGGATAGGCGTGAAAACAGAGACAAGTATGGTAACCTACTCACCAAAGATTCAGACATTCTCCAAAGATGGCACGAGTATGGTAAGAGCCTCTACAACGCAAAGATAGAAACAGACGAGAGCGTACTCGAACAACTTTGGCCAAACTGTAAGGGGGATGACCTTGAACCGAATCTCCTTGAAAGTGAAGTGAGGAACGCTATTGCAAGGATCAAGCCTCGTAAAGCTCATGGAATTGATGGCATCGACGGAGAACTGAAAAAGGGAGGTGGACAAATGGTAATACGAATTATGCACAAGATCTGCAACAAGATTTGGGATGCTGGAGAATTCCTAACACTTTGGACGAAGTCTATTGTGGTCACCATCGCGAAGAAAGGGGACACTACCAAATGTGAGAATTACCGAACGATAAGCCTCATTTGCCACGCAAGTAAGATCATGTTGGAAATAATCAGGAGCCGAATGAAGAATACAATTGAAGTGCAGATGTCGGAAGAGCAAGCCGGTTTCAGACCAGGAAGAGGCTCAATTGAACAAATTTTCTCACTGCGATTGATAGCAGAGAAGTATCTCGCGTTGCAGGACAAGGAATTGTACTTGATTTTCATAGACTTCAAGAAAGCCTTTGATCGTGTATGGCACCAAGGCTTGTGGAGGGTACTACACCATTATGGCATACATCCAAACCCGATCAATCTCATTGAAAATTTGTACAAGAGAACGCAAAGCGCTATCAGAATTGGAAACGATGTGACGGAATGGTTTCGGCAATTGATTGGAGTGCGACAAGGCTGCATTTTATCTCCAGATCTATTTAACATCTACCTGAAACATATCATGAGAGAGGCACTCGATGGCCTAGAAGACGTTGGGACACGCATAAGTGGCAGAACAATTAACAACCTACGTTTTGCCGACGACATTTGTCTTCTGGCCGAACTGCTCGGACAAGCTCAACTCCTTCTGGACTAAGTCGATGAGATCAGCGCAAGGTATGGACAAGAAATTAGTGAGACCAAGACAGAATGGATGCTAGTGAGTACCAAAGACGCGGAAATAGTAAAAAAGAGAATTGAGAAGGGACTATTGCTTACAGGAAAGAAACTACAGCATGTGGACAGTTTTAAATACCTGGGGACTACCTTGACTGAATATTGCAGAAGCGCGAAGGACATCGAAATACGTACAGCCACAGCCTTGAAAGTAATGAGCGAGTTGAACAACATCTGGAAAAACAAGTATGACAAGAGTGAGACGAAAATGAGGCTATACCGAGCTCTTATAGTCCCAATTGCCCTGTATGGGTGCGAAGCTTGGACACTAAGAAGCGCTGAGGAGAGGAAACTACTTGTGTTCGAGATGACGGCGCTTAGAAAGATTCTAGGAGTTCACATTATGGACAGGATGAGAAATGAAGACATCAGAAAGGCTCTAAATCAGACAGACACAATCGTGCAAAAAGTGCACGAGAGACATCACCAATGGCTAGGACACGTGATAAGGATGGATAAGAACAGGATAGCGAATATTGTACTGCACGGTAGAGTAGAAGGAACGGCGAAAGTAGGGCGTCCGTGAACGACATGGATGAAGTCTGCACTGGCTAGATACGACGTGGAGAAGCAAGTTATCATGAGGACTGCACAGGAGAGAGAAGAATGGCGTTTGTTGTCAACACATGCAAGAGCCCACGTCGATGATGTGCAATAGAAATTGTGCAGAGATATGGCAGAGAAGAAGAAGAATGTTGAATACCAGATTTAAATATTTTGAAGAACCGTACTTCGTACTGTGCCGACAATTTTTAAAAATTTTTTTGATGGTGCCAGTCCAAAAGAACCAAAATACACAATTCCACGTGGATCATCTGCTATGCAGCCCAATGATTACCTAACCAGAACTCTCGTCAAGATTAATGATACCGGTTTCAACATATTTGAGTCTGGAAGGTTAGTGAACACGCAAAACAAACACCTCTAAAATGTTTGATATTTAGCTTTGCAATAAATCAAAATTATAAAAGAAAGAAGACGTTCAAACGAAGTGTTCCTGGATGTGTCAACCCTTTTCCGTACCCATGATGGTTCCTAGTAGTCTTTGACTATTTCCCTTTTTGTTTAGACGTATGTATTCTTTTTTATGCTGATTTCTTTGAAGCCATCCAAGCAGCTGTCCTGTGAGCACCAACGGCGGATGTTTTGCGACAGTTGGAGCAGCAGCGTCTATTAATGCTGATATAGCTGATAAAAGTGGAAATATACCACCAGATTTATTGAACCTTTGCTGGAACTCGGAGAAAGATCAAGTTGAGCTCCGTTTTCTTTATAATTCTAAAGCTTTGTTAAAATGTTTGATCTTGATTTGTTTTCACCGCAGCTAGCAATTTGATCTTTCTGTTTTTTTGTTCCGGATTTACTTACAAGTTTTGATTGTCACTTTTTACCTGACCAGGAGTCAGTGTGACTTTAACTTGACTATATTACATTTTATAATATAAAATGAGCGTTTTAATTACACATTGTTTTATAAACGACGTTACATGTGTTCAACTGGGCCTAAATGCTTTTCATTTTTCCACCAACACCTTAAGGCAATAGTGTTTTGTCCTTGAGTATAACGGCAATTGTTATGCAATCAGCAATAGCTCCAACATCTCTATATACACGAGCTCGAAAGCGTATATCATGTAAAGATTGTCTAAATAAATCAGTATTTTTCGGTGAAAACTAAAAAAGTCGGATAAAACATTTGAAAATCACATTTTTATATTTGTAAACCAGTATCTACGTTTTTATCACATCCGATAAATCTCATCGAACGATGATAAACAGGTGCTGTATGATTTTGATTAAAAAATCTTCAGATGGTTCTTGATGTCCATTTATTTATAACGAAACTTCGGTATCTCCGAGTTTTTCAAATATCATTATACTTACTTCTTGATTGCTTCCTCACTCAGTATTTTGATGTATTTTGATGGGGAATGAAACTATGCCTTGTTGAAGAACCATCTTGGTCTGATGCCATATCGCCCGCCCGATTGCATCGTTATCGTACTAGTACAAATGTGTGCTTATCACCGTAAATGACTTTTCTAACATTTCGTGCAAAATCCAAAAGTACGAGAAAGTACGAGCACAGAATTGCTCATGAAAATCTTAATTCGTAATAAACTTTCAGAGGTTTTGAGTGAGGCAGTCTATTCTTGTATCCGTTGTTTTGAGATTTGTTCTAACTTACGGCCGACTGTATTTCTGCAATCTCTCTCGCGGACTTGAATGTGGTTGAAAAGTACCTATGTTCTGGTACAAGGCGATTTCACAGACAGGTTATGTCAACACTTTATGGAATCTATAATACCTGTGTCGTTCTACAAACATGCGTATTATCTATGGATCGTAATGATTAAGTCTTCCTTGGTTTGAGGATCAGTCCTTCATTTTCTCTGTGTGTGTTCATTTCTGGTCATCAAGAACGATAGTTGTATGTACATTTGTTTGTTTGATTAGGATTTTTAACGTAGCTTTAACAATTTTTTAGTCATATCGCTACGATGTCTGCAGTGAGGTAGTTTATAGTGATTTCTAGCACAGAGACATCATGCCGCAGACATGTAGCATGATGTCTCACCCAGTCACATTATCCTGACACCGACCAGTCCTAACACTAACCTCTTAATGCTGAGCGTCAAGCGAGGCAGCTGTTAGTACCATTTTTGTAAGTCTTTGGTATGACTCGGCCGGGGATCGAACCGACGACCTCCCGCTTCCGGGGCGGACGCTCTAACCACTAGGCCACCGGAGCGGTTGTTGTATGTACAACTCTCCATTTTGTTGAATAAAAGAAAAACGTTTTATTGTCACGGCACGGATTTTTAAGAAAATATTTTTGAAGAATTATTGATCATCCATATTATTGCTATCATTATTATTATTATTATTATTATTAGTAGTAGTAGTAGTAGTATTAGTAGTAGTAGTAGTAATAGTAGTACATAGTAACTTTATTTCTTCTTTACCTTTGAAATGTAAACTTTTTGTCTCTTATGAATAATGTTGTTGTTGATGTAGGGTTTAACTCCATTTTTCAGCACATGATAGGCTATACATGGCGGCCAGTATTATTGGTAGAGGAAGACCCCGGGAGAACCCCCGCAAAGAACCACCGACCCACGAGAAGCTACTGGCAATCTTTCTCACATAACTACATTAGCCGAATCTTAGACTCGAACCTACGCAGACAGAGGTGAGATGGCAGTGATCCGTAACGGACAGCGCTTTTGACCACTCAGCCACTCGGGGCCCCTCTCTTATGAATGTTATTAAGTTTCCAAAACCCTGGTCTCTTTTTAAATGGAGTGAATTGATAGGTGAGTATTATTGGGGAATGGTTAAACCTGTGTAGTCTTATTATCAATAAACTTAACTCTCTTCGTTTATCAAGAAAACGTCCTGCCATATTAAGTGGAATATTATGAATCCGAGGATACTGTTTAATATCAGGGTTGTAAGTCTTTACCGATTGCAGATAGGTCGTTCTTTCTTTTTCAGGACTATTATGCTGTCCCTTACTTTCGTGTTATTAAATGTTTACTAATTATATAAGCTATATCGTAGTCTTGAAATAAGCTCCAATTTGCACAAATGGCAGTGATTAGATTTTCATCAACTACATTTAAAAATACATTGAAAAATATTGAAGAATGTTCTTAAGGCAATACATGTGTATAAGTGTTTTTTTTATGATTATCATCTTCGTATGAAGAGCATCTTTTAACATTAAAATTTATATTATTTGCGATCCCCAGAATGACCAAGTAAGAAAGAAAATTTTAAACAATATTAACATAAAAATCAAAAGAATTTGAATGAAGGATCTCCGAATAACCAAGTAAGAAAGAAAAAACAATATGAACATAATAAAAAAGACTGTTTAAGTAGTCGGCATATAGAATACAAGAAAAAAAAGTTAAAATTCAAAATTCACAATCAAGTTAAACGTACATTTTTTATCTTTGGAAAGTTAAGCTAAGCACGGTAACGCTAACACTTTAGTGAATTTTTTTGCCGCAGAGTTGTTAAATTAGTTTCAGTGGTTACTGTTTTCCACCGGATTCTTTCAGTGATTTCCTTTTCTGTAGTACCTCCAATTTGGTTATACGCCTCATGAGTCGGCAAATTATCGATCTATATGTATTTTCGTAGAAATATGCAAAATCTGTGTGCTACACTAACGTCTCGAGTTCAACTATTGCTGTTGATTTTTTTTATTCTTTTTTGTATGGAAAAATTTATGACATTGTCCATATTTCGTTCAGGGTTATCATTATTATTCGAGTCATCTATCCAGCAAAGTTTTGGTATTTTTTATTCCGGCTATACTGATTCAAGTCTTTAAATTTCTTCTTCAGTCTAGCATTCACAAACCATATTCCATTATTTTCTTCTTTGATTGGTTCTGTCTCAAGCTTAATCATTCTTTCTGTTAAGGTCAGTGAGGAAGTTTTCAATGACATCCTTCCCGTAATGCCATAGTGATTTTTTTTTGCTATTAGGCCTTTGGTCAATACGAGATCAAATGCTTTTTCCAAATCCATAAAGACCGCAATTAAATTTCTATCCGCTTTTTTTAGAGTTATATTTGACTGGGTTTGATGATATAATAATAATAATAATAATAATAATAATAATAATAATAATAATAATAATGAGGTCTTTGTATAGCGCGTAATCTTTCGAAGCTCTAAGCGCTTTACACCATCAATACTGAAAACATGTAAGATACAAAACATGATTAGGTCGATAACTTTGGCCCTGCTGTCGAAACAGGTGAGTCTTAAGAGTACGGTATCACTAAAACTTCAGTTTTATGACCAATAAAGCCATCAAAGGTTAACAGACATGGCGTCAGACAAAATTAGTATGCCAATGAGCATGTTTTCAGCAAGATGGAAGTATATATCGCCTTTATCTAAAATTTGTCTGTGTGATATTAACAATTAGTTGATGGCCATTACAGATCAGTTTTAGAGTGAATCAAAGTCTGTGTCTCGGGTAAAATTGACTCCAAACAAATTCAAGCTCTCAATTACAGCGGAGTTAAATTATTGTTTGGTTTTTAAATGAGTATTACTATTGCAGTTTTTCATTTTTTCGTAGCTTTCCTATTTCCCACATTTTATTTAATAGTTTTATAATAGACTTAATTATGTGATGGGGTACATTTTTGTATATAGTGTACCCTATTTTGTCTTCCCCGGGTGAAGTTTCCTTTTTTGTTTTTTTGTGCCTGATCCCATTCATATAGTGTGATTTCTTTATTTAGATTCGAATGTTTGTGTCCAAGGTCTTGAACTAATATCTTACACTTTTCTTCAGTTTTTTCCCTATATTGTTTTAATTCATTAGTATGGTTAGAATCGCTGCTCACTTTTTTTAAAAAAAGTGCTGGACTAATATGTCAACTTTTTCTTTGTTGTTTTTAGCATTACTTATTGTGGGGGTTCTGCTGGTATTTTTGTCAGTAATTGCTCTAATTTTATCCCACACCTATTTTGAGTTGGTTCTTATATTTATACTGGTGCAGTTTTTTCTTTGGACTGCTTAATCAGTTTGTTTTTAGTTTTTTGTCTTTTTTCGTATATTCTAATAAGTCTGTTGTGTTACCTGATTCTGTTGAATTTATTAAGGGTTTTTTGTTTTTCTTTCTGAGTTTGTTTTATTTGACAGGTCCACCACTGTACTTCTAGTTTATTTGGTATGCTATTTGTTTTTGATATACTAGTGGTGGTCGCCTGTGTTATGATCTTAATTAGGTTTTCATAGAATATATATGTGTCTTCATTTTCAATTGTATTTGGGCTGATATTTGTTAATTGAATTTTAAGTTTTGCCCAATCTGCTTTATTATAGTTCCATCTGGGGATTTTTATGTTAGAGTCGAGCTGCACTTCCATTTGTAAGGTGGTAATTATTGGAAAGTGGTCACTCCCTATGGGATCTGTTTGATCCACTCTCTAGTCTGCCACCTATGCCAATTTAGACGTGCATACGGTAAGGTCGATGGCCTTCAAGGTGCCGTCAACCAGATTGAGTCTGATTTTGGCACCATCATTAAGTATGGTGAGGTTGGTTTCGCTAATCCATTCCGTTAACCACCCACCCCTACTGTCCGTCACCTCCTTACGCCACTGCACACCATGAGCATTGAAATCTCCTCAAATTATTGTTTGTTCGATCCTTTTATATTTAATTATTTGCCCAAGTGCTGTGATGGTGTTTGCTTTATTATCTCCCCATGGGTAATATATATTGAGTATTTGTAACTCGCTTTTTCCTGTATTTATTAATAGGGATTGTATTTCTATTGTTGTATTGCTATTTGCTATTGGTGCTATGGGGATTACTATTGCATTAGGAATGCTGCTATTTACATATATGGCCAATTCACCACCCCGGTGTTCTCTTCTATGTTTGAAATAGCCTGGGGAGTAGCCTTGAATTAGAGGCAATGATTTGGAGTTTACAGAAAGTTTAGTTTCTCGAATGCAGATGACGTCAGGCTTGTGCTGAGTATTATTTAGTTTCAGTTTTAATTCATTGATGTTTCCCGACAATTCTCGTGCATTGCATTGCCATATTGTAACGTTCCCATTTCGTGTATTATCCACTATGTTTTGGTTCGTTCACTGTATCGATGCTGTCCAACTGGATTAGTACCTGTTGGATATTTAGTTTAATATTTGTTTAATTTGGGTCCAACATTTTAAAAAGATTGGTTAGTGAAGTAAAAACTTCCTCCAGGTGATTTTCGATTCCAGTTTGTATTTTACTAAGTTTGAAGTTGTCGTTGATTGTTTGAGTTTTTTATTTGCTTTTTCTTTGTTTTGGGGTTGGTATTTGTTTTGCAATTTTGTTTTTGTGTGTGTTGGTTGGAGGTTCGTTATTGTCATTTGTTTCCATAGCAGTGTTGACATTTGTTTGTATATATGCACTTTGTAGTAAAGTGCCGCCAGTGTTGGCATTTTTTGCAGAGTCTTGGTTTTTTATGTATGGTTCTAATCTGTATCTGGTTCCTATGGTCCCTATTTTAATTAATGTAGGATCTTTTCCATTGAGACCAAACAGCCACAGGGTGATTATTAAAACCTTGACGCCAAACAGCCCCAGGAGGTGTTCTGTAATGTATTTTCCCATCGATGCCAAACATCCCCGCTTTACTACTATTAACCTTGTATAAAACTGAACTCATTTCTGCTTGACCCAAGTTAACTTTTTCTTTATTCTGTATAAATAATTAATACATAGTTGCATTATTTTCTATGTGTATAGGATTAAAATCAGTACTATTATTAATTGAAGACGTAAATTTATTTATTTGGATATTGGTTAAAGAATACCTAAATGCATTTTAAATGGTTCAGGTTTTTGTTTTGTAAACATCAGAATAATTCTAGAAGCATTTTTGTTACACGAAGTAATATAGTTTTAAAACAAAAAATGTTAATTGAGACACGAGGTCAAGTAGAGAACTATATCATTTTAAAAGTGCGAGGATTTGGTTATTCGTGCTTTAACCAGCACATTGAAACTGAAGTATATGTAGTTTCAAGTATTTCATTACTGCTTTGGTCTTTATTTCCTCGGATTATTTAAATGAGTAGATTTTTTTTCTTCTCTGGAAATACAAAAGCGCTCTGATACAATTCTTGGATGGTGGTATTTATTTGAATTTATAGTGTTTTCAAACCTGGAATTATATTTCTATGATTCAGCAAAAGACTGCTGCAAAATCAATGCTCTACTAGCTACCACATACACGTCACCGATTTCTATTTTGGGGATTTATTCTGATTTATAAATAATTTTATTTAGGACTTTACATGGATTTGCCTCTACAGTTGTTGGATTATTTTGGATTAATTCCCAATACTGTAAGTTCTTTTTCTTCTTCTTCTCAGTATGAACTTCATATTATTGGGAAATACATCATTTTTATACTTTTACAGAGTTTTTTTGTCAGTTCGCTCTTTTCTGTTACCTATTTTAAAACTAACACAAGTTGCACACTTGTACCATTGTCAGCCAGCAAGTTTTATAAAGTGACCAAATAAAATGACCCCTACCAATATAGGTATTGTTTTCACCCGCGAAACATTTAATTCCTTTAGTACAATTATTGATTTAATACGTATTTCCAATTTCGCTAGAAACAAAAGCAAATAAAGTTGTGGTTTTGTGATCATTGCGAGAGTCTCTTTTTTTTAGCTCGAGAACAAACCATAAGTCTATACTATAGCACGATTTTATAACCTCAATAAACGTGTTCTCCATGAAATTTTATATAGCCTTGAACACTTTTATCTTCAATCATTTATTCAGTTTCATATTTGGAACTTAGACAGTTTAGAGAAATAAATGGAAAATCACAATTCACCGTCTCCCCCCTACGTTTTTTGAAAATAACTTGAAAACTTTTTTAGTAGCAACTATACTTCTGTAACAAGCTAATTTTAAAACATTACTTTTTTAAAGAAAGTGTTTATATAACTTCGTTTCGTTCACGATTTTTAACCGATTTCAGTATTACTGGCTTCCGTCGCATTCCAGTGAACTGAAATGTAGGCCAGCGGAACCGTAAAATATGCATATTTAAAAGTGTAGCAATTTCAATTTATTAGGAAAAACACATCACAGTCAAGTCTGACTAATGCATTATAACATTAATTTGTAGAAAAGCGTGGCATTATCGACAACAATGACGACGGCTATAGAGGCTGATTTTACTTCGGGGTTCATTAAGGATTAGCCATTCAAATGTGAAGTTTTTGATAAAAATGTTTAACTAAATGCGTGATTTGAAGACGCACGTTATGATACATACTAGTGATAAATCATTTAAGTGTGAAGTTTGTAGTTAAATCTTTCGGGAAAGAAAAACTTTGATGACACAGTAAAATGCATACTGACGATAAGCGAATCAAGTGTCATATATGTGAACAAACGTTTTCACGAAAGGACCATTTAAATGGTCACATGTTGATTCATACTGGAGATAAACCATTCAAATGTGAAGTTTGTAAAAAATGCTTTAGGCAGAAATGTATGATAAAACGGCACATGGTGATACATACTGGCGAGAAACAATACAAGTGTGATATATGTGAAAAAATGTTTTCAAGAAAGAGCCATTTAAAGAGTCATATATTGATTCATACTGGAGATAAACCATTCAAATGTGAAATTTGTAATAAAAGCTTTAGGCATAAAAGTATGATAAAACTGCACATGGTGATACATACTGGCAATAAACAATACAAGTGTGATGTCTGTGAAAAAATGTTTACGCAGAAGGCCCATTTAAAGAGTCACATGATGATCCATACTGGAGATAAACCATTCAGATGTGAAATTTGTAATAAAACGTTTAGGCAGGTGTGTAGATTGAAGAGCCACACGAGAATTCATACTGGAAATAAACCATACAGAAGTGAAGTTTCTGATAAAATGTTCGGATGCAATAGTCAACTTGAGGAGCACATGATGATGCATTCTGGAGATAAACAATTTAAGTGTAACCTTTGTCACAAATTTTATACACAGAGTAGCGCTTTAAATAGACACATGATGATTTGTACTGGAAGTATATCAGTTAAATGTAAAGTTTGTGAGAACATTTTTAGGGATCAGTGTACTTTAAATGCGCACATGACAAGACATAATGCAGATAAACCATTCAAGTGTGAAGTGTGTAGTCGAATGTTTTGGTATAAAAGTAATTTGAGCAGTCACATGAACATACATACTGACATTAAACCATTCAAATGTGAAGTTTGTGATAGAACGTTTCAGCAGATGGGTACTTTGAAGGGGCACATGAGAATACATAATGGAGAGAAGCCATTTAAATGTGAAGTTTGTGATAAAATGTTTCGGCAGTTGGGTAATTTGAAGACACATATGAGAATACATAATGGAGAGAAGCCATTTAAATGTGAAGTTTGTGATAGAATGTTTCGGCACAATTCTGCTTTAAAGAGGCATATGAGGATACATAATTGAGAAAAGCCATTCAAATGTAAAGTTTGTAATCATTTAAGTGAGAATAGCAGTTTGAAGCATCACAGCACGATACATTCTGGAGATAAAATATTCAAATGTACTGAAATCTTTAGGCAAAATACCATATGATAATTCATAAAGGAGATAAACCATTCAAATGTGGAATTTGTAATAAAAATGTTTCTTTGGTAGTCTGTCAATGCACAAGAGAATACATACAGGAGATTAAACTTTGCAATATGTGATAAAATGTTTAATCACTGCAGTAATTTGGTGATGCATATGTGGATACATATGGGATATTAAACATTCAAATGTCAATACACACTGGTGATAAACCATTCAAATATGTAACATGTGATAAAAAGTTACGCAAAGATGGCATTTTGAAATGTAGGATTCATATTTGAGATAGACCATTCAAATGTAAAGTTTGTTACAAAATATTTGGGTGGAAGAGTCACCTAATAAAATTGGAGCAAGACATTTAAATCCCAGCCATGGGACAGGTCTACGCTAATGTATTCCTGAAAAAATAATGAACAGTTAATTATAATTAAACTTTAAAGTCTCTTTTTAACTAAATCAATTTGAATTTAAAGAAATCAAAGTTATCACATACTGTAAATTTTAATCAGTCAGATTTGTTTTAAAAACAATAATTAGCACATTGCTAATTGGCAATCCCATTAACTCATTCAGCCCCAAGACACTTACCAGTAACACTGTTGTTGTGCCCCAGCAACACCAAGCTCTCTAGCTGCTTGTGCCCCAGAGTGTTTTACCTATTTGGAAAATTTTGTAAATATCATGCACATGCATTCATACTTGCCTTATTATCTTTACTTACATCCAATAGTAATCAATGAAATTTTCACCAATTAATCCAAATGAATTTGTCAATACAGTGATGTATATTTTCTCCATTTGTCCAAGTCTTTCATGTTATACATAAATTAACCTGACATTGTTATCTTTTATCTCGTGGGGTGTTGTTGGATACTACGTTTTGTTCGGTGATACCAAAATACATTTTTGCGCATATGCGTTAGTTTCATTTGCAGTATCCATATACATGTACAGTTCTTCTGGAAATAATAAATGAAAAAAAATCAATTTCTCTTTTTCCCTTGTCGATGTTAGTTGTAGGTCTGGGATTTGGTCCACTAAAATGATTTATTTTAACAGGCCGAAGATGATCACTCCAATCTGCTAGATCGGCAGATACGCTATCATTATCGCTATCCGCATCCTCGTCTTCGGACGATTCGATCTCGGAAATTTCAATGTCCGATTCTAATTCTTGCAAATTATCCAATTGGCAAACATATCTTTCCTCTGCTTCCTCAATATTAACTTGATCAAACCCTAGAAAGTCCTCATTTTCGCTCTCATCGCCATCAAAAATCACTCGTACTTCTGCCATCATTGCCATGTTTTCAAGAAGTGAACACGTGATGGGAATCTGCTCTTAATTTCAAATGTTTCAATCCTAAACAATTCAAACTTTAAATTCAAATTGTACAAAGGAAAATAAATTCATTTTTGATTGGTTACAAGTGGGTCTGATTCTTGGGATAATCCCCGTTTGTAACCAATCATACAATTTCTCACGACCACCTTTCGGAACATGTATTCATGGAACCGGCCATTGAATGCAGTTTTGAAACTTCTCGAAATAGCAAACTGGATTACGCATAAAGATGGCATTGGGGCCGAATGAGTTAATGATGTGCTGATTCAGTTAATTTAAGAAAATACAAACATAATGTAAAATTGCTTTTATTATGTTAATGAATGCATGCTAATATAAATGAAAAGAAATCAAATGTACCATAGAATGTTACTGTTCTTATGTGTTAATGAGCTGAATTTGTTAAAAGAATAATAATTAGCATAATGTTATGGGTCAATCCCATGATTCATTGATGCTTGCAATTAAAGACAATGTGGGGTCGTTAATCCTACGCTATTACTTTGACAATCGCAATCATAACAAACCGCTAAGTCACCAAAAAATATGTCAACAGTTCATGTAAAGAAAAAGGTATGCAAATTAAACTTACCATATTGTAAGTTTGCATAAAATAGCTGAACATTTTCATTCCATATAACTTTTTATCCTAATCTTTAATATAGGTGTATTGTGTGCAACTATGGATTGATTTTTATTAAATAACATTTATTTTGTGACATTTTGATTGGGTATATGTCGGTCTATTGCTATCAATCATTTTTGTTATATTTGACTGATTTTGTTTATAGAAAAAAAATGGTCATTGACCATTTTGGACCCATATATCACCCACACGAAAATGCGGGGGACAATAAATTGAGTTTGGGTAGAATTGTCCTTGGGGTGGAAATGTCTGGGCTGAATTGTCTTTGGGGATGAAATGTCTGGGCTGAATTGTCTTTGGGGTAGAACTGTCTGGGCCAATAGTCTTTGGGGTGGAAAGGTCTGGGCTGAATTGTCTTTGGGGTTGAAATGTCTGGGCCGATTGTCTTTGGGGTTGAAATGTCTGGGCCGATTGTCTTTGGGGTTGAAATGTCTGGGCCGATTGTCTTTGGGGTTGAAATGTTTTGGAACCCAAATAAAGGAGCACATCATCATGCATTCTTGAGATTAACCATTAAAACATTTAAACAGACCTCTGCTTGAAAGAAGGGATACATACTAGAGATGCATCATTAAGATGTGATGTTTGTGATAAACTGTTTAGGAATTGTATCAATTTGAAGATGCAAATGAGGATGCACACAGGAGAGTGTGCATCAGATTTGATTGTAGCATTTTATTTAGTGATATCTTCCATGTATTGATGTTATATGCACTGTTGGATGCAGAAAAACATGTTCGATTATCAGCCAAATCATACCAAAGACTTATAAAAATTGTGCTAAGAGATGTCCCGCTTGGCACTCAGCATTATTAAGAGTTTAGTGTTAGGGCTGGTTGACCTGGTGTCGGGATAATGTGACTGGGTGGATTATCATGCTACGTCTGCAGCATGATACTCCAATGCTAGACATCATTATAAACTGCCACACTGCAGACATCGTAGCAATATTGTTAAAGCTACTTTAAAAATGCAAATCACACACACACACACGTCAATGCTCTTAACTGCTGTGTTTTGATATGACTATTAACACTCTGACATCATTGGACATGGTCACTTGGTGGTTTCCTTATCTGGTTGGCAGTAAAACCATTATTTTACTCCATGTTTGACAACTAACTTGATGCTTTCAAAGAATTATATCTCTCCTTCTGTATCTATCATTTAAAATACCTCAGGTTACATACTTTGGTTTAAAGTCAATAAAACTAGGTCTGAAATTGATGATGAGATTTTTTTTGGATTTGTTGAATGTTTCTGCATTATCAGATCAGAAGTTTTATGCTGAAAGGAAACTTTTGCATCCTAATTTGCTTTCACGTGTACATGGAATAAATTTGTATTTTAATGTGGGATTTTAAATTTAAACTAGCATTGTCACGGAATTGATTACTGCTATCAATATGTATATGTGGTCAAAAAGGTACTTGGGTTTTGCTGCCGCGTACAGCGTCACCAAGGGCGGTTTTTTAATTATTGGTTCTAGTTTTTTGGAAATACTGAGCGCAACTCAACTCATGTTGCATGTGCAAATTGTAAGCAGTTTAAAAGTATAAGTACCTAGCTGCGCATATCGGTCACAGCTAGGTTATATTAGAGATAAAATCCTCTGTAAACATCACATTACAGCCAGTCTTGACAGAAAAAAAGTTCTCCACTTTAAGTAAGCAAAACAGGGTTAATAACTCTTTCTGAAGCATTAAAATGCATAAAGAACATGAGTAATGGTAAAAGTCCAGGAAGTGATTATTTCACTATTGAGTTTTGTAAATTCTTATGAAAAGGTTTAGGATTTAAAAATATGGATTCTATGTATTACACAATATTGCCTAAGGAAAATAAATGTAGAGACTATTTTAAAAGTTGGAGACATTTTATTTTGCTAAATATTTCCTATTAAAAAGTCTCATCAGTAGTAGCTAGCCGAATAAATAAATATTTGGCCAAATTAATACATGAAAGAATGCATGCTTTTAAATGTATGTGGAATTACGGTCCTGAGAAAATAAATATATAACCAAGAAGAATTGTAAATTCTGCATGTAATATATATCATCTTTTATCAAGTGTATAAATAAATAAAGCGTTTCCTGACTAATCACTCTGAATGGCAAAATATAATAGACTATTTTTTGATAAATACAATTTGTCATATTACACATATTTTTCTTCAGTTAAATGATTGGCAAATATCGAGACTATCCAATAATATTTTAATAAAATTAGTTTGGGCGGATTTTGTTCAGCATGGGCTGAATTTATGACCATATAATTCACAAGATGGTTCTGGAAAATAAACAATATAACGATAAACATATCAGTTTTGTATCCATCGTGGATGTTGAAGAAGGTGAAATTCAAATACAATCTATTGGATGAACGAGGTTTAGACTGATCATATGAAGGATTTTAATGTTTACCTTCTACTCAAGAATGAAGACAGATGCATGAAACTAGCAACAGAGAGGGTGAATCCGACAACTTGGCGGAGCATCTATTTGGCTAGCCGCTAACCAATGCTTCCTCCAAAATCAAAAAAAAAAAAAAAGTTTCCTATGGAGACGCAGAGTCGTTGTCGCATCCTCCCTGCTGCTATGGGAGTAAAAATCTTTTTACGATGAAAGTCTTAAGACGAAAATCCTTTTAGGATTTCACAAACAGGCTAATTTGTAAAACCTCACCTCGTAAATCAATCAGATTATTTGATTTGTCAGTGAGTTTAAAATTATATCTCGTTAATGAATCATTATGACATCGCATATACACTGGATGAGTTGGATCCTCAATTATTTAAAATCTTGGTGGAGCTGTTGGTGCAAATGGGCTTGATTTGATCTTTTGAGATTTATTTGGTAACTTCCTTCGATAACATCACATACTAAATTCAATGCTATCACCGAGGATATATTGACGTTTTGAGGAGCAATATGCCTACCACCTCCGGCTGGGTCATTATTATGTTTGAGGATATTTGTTTGTGGTGGTGGTGTTTTCTTCCATGCGTCGTGAATCCCTTTCAAACCATCATCGATGGCATCATTGAGAGATTTGTTTAGTTCTGGTGCATTATATCCTGGCAACTTATACGTGGAAATATTCTCTACGCGTATATTATATTTCTTTGCAAATTCCGTTCTCGTTTGAGGGTGATCATCACCTAATATAAATTGAATATTTCGCAAATTATATTCATCCATGTCGGCGATAATTTTGTTACATATCTCCATGTATTTGATGACTTTATCTCGGTTAGGAGAAAACGTACTGATTTCCGTTACGAGTAGATTTCTAATTCGCTCAAAATCGTTATTCATTGCTGTAAACAGTTTGGTAATTTCTGATTCGTTTATTGTAAAATATCCTATATTATGAACCTCTGATTCTGCTCTTAAACGATTAAAATGAGTATCTAACTGTAAATAATATGTCAATTTACCTAAAATGGTATCGATGGTATATTCCTTCGTGGAAATACAATCAGATTTTTTCGGTCCGGGTATATTAACGGTTTCTTCTCGGGGTGTTTTTTCAGGCCAACCTAATATAGATCTGATTGAACTCAGATAGATGTCTACGACATATCCGGGCGAGTTTATCTCAATGACAGATGATAACGTCGGTTCATGAACCGTTATAGCGATTTTCGATTCTTTTCCAGTAATGGATTTTATTCTACGTTGTAATTCGTTAGTCCTGGTAATAAAATGTCCAAATAATTCTAAGTTCGAATCCCAGCGAAGTATCCAATATGGAAGACGATGTCACTTGATGAAGTCAGTTCTTGTTAATAAAAATCTATGAGCACAATTCTTTTCCAGATAAATAACAAACTAATTCTTCTTGATCCAAACGAATTGACACAATTTCCAGTACAAGGTAATTTATAATAACTCAAAAAGACACAACTTAATATTGTAAAAGCCCAACTTCTACTGAATAGCTCGCTCTAAAACATAATTTATATTGCTGTTTTTACGTAAACAAGGAAGGGGTCACGATCTTCTAGAATCTCTCAGAACAATTTTACGTTCAAGAAATCACGTTAACAGCGTATGACCCAACTAAAATAGAAAGATGTTTATACAAAACTCCATTTTGTCCTTGGAACCAACCAATCATTTTAAAAGCTTGTTTACAACTCTGAAACCAGGTCAGAAATGAGGTCAACACCTGGTGATTATTTTGTAAAGTACAGGTCACCACCCCCTTCAATGAACGAATCTTTAAACTTAAAATGCCAAATTTAAATCTAACAAACAAACAATACAAATAAATATAAATGACTTGTATCAAATATACGTAACAACGATCAGAGGGTTTTATTATTAAAGTATCAACTAATGTTGATAATGCATTTTTTTTTCAACAACAGTCATACATGTGCACAAACGGTGATGCGGGATGCTGACATCAGAAATAAACTCTGCATCTCATCTCTCGAGAATTTAACGAGAATATGCATGTACAGATGTAAAAAATTTGACTGAAACTGCATTCAACAAGTGGGCAGCCATAAAATCGCGACGGATCTTCATGTTAACACTTTGTAACATTTTGTTAATGCTTGTTGTAATTAAAGTATTAATTTAACTAACCCATCTTTTGTAATTTTCATTGCCTGTTACAGTATAAGACTAAATTAACACTTCGAAAAATGTACACTACTTGTTCTGGCGGCACTTTTTTGAAAATTGGCAACAAAATATTGGAGTTGCCGATTTTTTTGGCGACAGTTTTTTAAAAGCCAGGACCATCCCTGAAAAATATGAAACTACACATGCTTTAGGAAAACTATACCTACTATGTGATGTATTACTGGTTGTAATTTTCGATGAAATAAATCCCACATGAGAAAGAAGATGTCGGAAATGTATTTGAAAAATTTTGTTATACGTCGCCAATCCATGTTCCCTCTATTCCTTTGTAAAATACAAAATATAATGCAATTTCTCTAGAGTGACAGTTACTGCTAGTCATTCCATTTATCAATTAATATTAACATCATTTTTCAAACATCATTTCTCGGCCAATGTGGTACGTGAGAAAGCTTACACGTAGGTTCCCTTGAGTCGATAGTTCTGATGTTATACTGGCCACCATGTATTCACATGAGTCTGACATTTTATCAATAAAGTACGGCGAAATCTCTGACAACACGAATTACCCTTATCGGTAATATAAATAAACACAAGGAGAGTGCAAGCGTGACCACGACCCATCGCTCGATTCGACTTTTTCTCACGAGTATTTTATCGCTTCAGAATCGCAAGAAGACTGAAAAACTAAACATATGCATTCAAAAGACTGTAACGTACCAAAGCATAACTCTTAAATGACCATGTCCTGAATCCAATCGGCGAATTAACCTTTTTTTCACCATTACGGTCACAATCCCTTTCTAGAAAAACCGATCTGACGGAAGTAGACCATTCTACCAGTTTCTACCCAGCAGTAAATATGCGTTAGTGTCTAATAATTGTACCGAATACGGCGCAGAATCTGTGTTATCTTTGAATATTAGGGAAATTTAATGATGACGTCATCAACCGCATTTTCTACTATCCGAACTTTGACTACACATTTCTGTCTGGAAATTTAAATAAAATTGTAAAAGGGAAGATAAACATTTTATCTTGTGAATTAACTTTCATCGTGTTATTCAACATATATACTGCAGGGTATAAACTGGTAGAATGGGCTACTTCCGTCATAAGTTGTTTACACACGCATCTAGTTTAACCCTTTACTCCCCAGCTACGCTTTTCTACGCCTTCACCTTTCCCCCCCCCCCCATCCCCATCTACGCTTTTCTACGTCTTATATCGACCAATGAATATGATATATCTTCCATTTAATGCTGATTCGCCGCGCAGTAACCAAACGCTGGTAAAAAATTAAATAATCTTTACTAACATTTGATTTTAATTACGTACTTCGTAACATTATAACCTATAAATCTAAATTTAACCGACCAGTTATGCGTAGTGGGGTTTTCCAAGGTCGCATGCAAAATGGAGTCGTTTGCCGATTATTTTACCTCAATTCGATGTAAATATTATGACCTTTTCAACACTTGTAAGTTATTCATAATCGTAATATAGTCAAATATGATGCTGAATTTTAGATTAGTTGTATGAATTCATTATGTCATCCTCATTTTTATGTAGAAAATCACATTCGTAAAATGCGCGGCAAATACGACAAGTCTTCTTCCATACATTGTAATGTTTAACGTTGCATTTACGTGTTTAAAACATGAAATCTGCTGAAAGTGCGGAAATTTAAAATAAAATAACAATTAAGAATGTCTGTGTTGTTCATTTCTTCCATTCATTTCAATATATAAAGTTTCAATCAAATCGTATAACAGATGATACCGGAAGTGAATTGTTTTTATTTACGAAGGGAATTCCTTGATTTCGTCATGGCAATGCCATCCTCGTCTTTTGGTTACAGTGATATGTTTGGAAGTGAAAACGATTTTTCTGGATTCAGTTCCGACGAAATACCAAATTTGTTTAACAATGATGCATTTAATGACACAGTATCTGAAATTATGTCATCAGATATTGACATTGAAATTTCATCAGACTCTAGTGACACTGATGATGATCAGCCAGCTTGGATTGCAGACATGCAAGATACTGACAGAAGTCCATTTACCCTGCGGTCAGGACCATCACATACTTTGCAGGAAACAGCATCAGAACTAGACTATTTTCAATTATATTTTCCAGTTGGACTTTTTGAAAACATTTTAAGTGAAACAAATAAATTTGCAGCTGAACAAAATGTGGATCATGAAATTGTTTATGTTAACTGGACAGAGAACAGTGTCCCTGAAATGTCTGCCTTTCTTGGCATGTTGATCTTAATGGGGATAATAGAGCTCCTGGCTATAGTTTTATTGGTAAAATTACAATTTTCTATCAAATCAAGGAATCAAAAATGTAATGCCACGCAGAAGATTTGAAAAACTCCTTCAATACCTTCACCTACATGATGACAACACAAATTTTCCTGCTGATCACCATAACCATGACAAACTTCATTAAATACGTCCAATACTGGATCAAGTTCTGGAGAACATTGAAAAAACTTACAAGCCCCGGCAACATCAAACCATTGATGAATATTTGTATTCATTTCTACATTCTTTCAACATAATATATTTCTTTCCAGCAGTAGAGATCATTACAGAAATACACATCCATGCATACATATTTTATTGTCTGTCATCATTACATTAATCTAATATTTATTCAAATAAAAAAGCCCATAATGTATTTATGATTTAAATTATATGTATAATAAAAGTCACTTATGTGTGTATATCATGTACACATAAAAACATATCCATAACCACACATTTCCAATCTATCATACCTCTATACATAAATCGAAACGTTAAATTCATGAATACGTAAAATGTAATGCATACCTTTTCATAATAATATTTAAAATAAGTATAATTTTTTATTCACTGATCCTGTCTTAAGTTTGATTAAAATTTCATACAATACTTCATTTTAATTAATGATTTATCAATAAGATAATGCACTTTACAGATATGATTGCATTCAAGGGACGGCATAAGGCCAAGCAGTATCTGCCTTCAAAGCCAATCAAGTGGGGCTTAAAAGTATGGATGCGCTGTGATAGTTTGTCTGGTTTCTGTCACCAGTTTGAGTTTTACCAGGGGAAGGAAGATTCAGATGAAGTGAATGAAAGCATGAAGGGTCTTGGGTATCGAGTTGTGCAAAAGCTTACTATGCTTTTGAGAGGAAAATTTTATCATGTATATTTTGATAACTTTTTTACATCCATTCGACTGGTACGAAGTTTATTAAACCATGGTATATATGCCTGTGGCACCATGAGGAAAAAACCGTAAAGGCTTCCCAGAGGAATTTAAATATCCACCATACATGGAGCAAGGAGACCATTTAATTAGACAGGACGGAAACCGTACAGCCACACTGTGGAAGGACAAGAAACCAGTCACAGTCCTATCCACAGCAGCTGATCCAACCATCATTGGCATTGCTAACCGGAAACAGAAAGATGGGACAGTGCAACTGGTAAATTGTCCAAAGGCGGTCACAAATTACCAACAATACTAGAGGGGTTGACATTTGTGACCAGCTCAGGGACAAATATCCAGTTTGACGATTATCTGGCAGTACCGCGTTTGCATTTGGATAGCCTTGGATTTCACCATTGACAGACAGGTAAGATTCGAATAACCTCGCGTCCGCAGTAAATATCTTTTATGTACATTGTGATGCGTTTCATTTTGGTGGCGAAAGCAAATATTGATTTTGGTAATATTTGGTGTTGATTGCTGGTTGTATTATTGCACAGTGCATTGTTAGATCTTGAAACATTTTTTTTTAAAAATACATATCACTACTATAGAACTAATGATGCGGAGTTATTCGGATCTTACCTTTCTGTCAATGGTGAAATCCAAGGTTATCCAAATAGAAACGCGGTACTGCCAGACAATGGTTGTCCAGACGCCAAAATTGTCGAACAATGTTTACATTTTCTCCAATATGTTACAAATTGAACAAACTTTGTCGAGCTTTTTTCTGAAAATTGAACCATTCTTGAATATAACTGACTTAAGCCGGAAATTAGAAGTCGCAACGAGAATAAACTATAATGGTTTGAACTACCGAGGGGTGCGGACTGGTGTCTTCCCTTGTGAAATATTGTTACAGATTAGACCCTGATTCATGGACGAATACTCCTAATTTGCTTTGTAACGAGCCCCTGTGGTTATTATCATTACAAAAAAAGTGATATAAGAAAACAGATATGACCTAATATAGCACACTGAATTATCCAACGTCGCATAGTGTAATATATTACGGACAATTTTTTTTTTTTTATTAAATAGCTAAATATTTATTCACATAATGTTTATATCATGTTTCTTATGGATTTCAAATGTTCCTTCATTTATGTGCAAAATGAATTAAAATTATGGCCTGTCTAATGAACCAGCACTGACTAGATATCGCGATGTCCGCCATTATTACTTTTCTGCCTCTTGTCAGGTTCACTTGTGATTTTTATCTAATATTACAAAGAATATAACATGAACACGGAAAAGAAAATTTTCAGTTAAATATTTTACAGAATAATGTTACCAAATATGCTAATTAAGTACATATTAACATTTACATATTGCTGTTTAAAGTTTCGAAGCACATGTTGATGTGATTAAAAAGAAAGCAACTTGTGCGTCGGTAGTAGTTGTTTTTATCACGAATAGATAAAAAAAAATAATAACTTACGGTAATCTGTCATTTACAACAAATATTAACTTGTGGTGGAAATGATTAGGTTATTTTGAGGCAATGGGAGAATATAATTTTTGGAAGATGACGTTGCTTTTCAGTTTACTTGTTTTTTTTTTTTTGTTTTTTTTTTTATGGGGAGCAAGGGTATGACGTCGTGAACGTCATATGGGAGTCACAAGTAATATAGTTTGATTTTCATATGGGGAGTAAAGGGTTAGAAAGGTCACACAAAGATGCACAGTGTTGACAAACCCATCTTATGTGAAATATGTCGGAAACCATTCACACATAAGTCTAATATGACGAGGCATATGGAGTTGCATACAGATGATAAACCACACAAATGTGAAATCTGTGGGAAATTATTTAGCCAAAGATCTAATTTGTTAAGACACTTTAGGATACACACTGGTGACAGACCTTACAAATGTGAAATGTATGGAAAATTCTTTGCGGACAATTCCAATTTAAAAAAGCATTGGCAAGTATACAGTGGTTGCAAACGATACAAATGTGAAATGTGTGGAAAATTGATTGCCGACAATTCCAATTTAAAAAAGCACATGCAGATACACAATGGTGAAAAATCATTCAAATGTGAAACATGTGGGAAATTATTTAGCCAGAGATTTAATTTGTCAAGACACTTGAGGATACACACTGGTGACAGACCTTACAAATGTGAAATCTGTGGGAAATCATTTAGCCACAACCATGTTTTATCCACACACTTCATGATACACACTGGTGACAAGCCATACAAATGTGAAATGTGTGGAAAATTGTTTGCGGACAATTCCAATTTAAAAAAGCACACGCAGATACACAGTGGTGAAAAATCATTCAAATGTGGAACATGTGGGAAATTATTTACCCACGGATCTAATTTGTTAACACACTTGAGGATACACACTGGTGACAGACCTTACAAATGTGAAATATGTGGGAAATCATTTAGCCACAGCTCTGTTTTATCCAAACACTTGATGATACACACTGGTGACAAGCCATACAAATGTGAAACATGTGGAATTCCATTTAGTCTTTATGTTGGAATGAAAAGGCACATGAAGATACATACTGGTGAAAATCCACACAAATGTGAAAGGTGCGGAAAATTGTTTTCAGAGAAGTCTAGCTTGAAAAAGCACATGCAAGTGCATAGTGGTTACAAATGTGAAGTATGTGGGAAATTGTTCAGCAAGAGCTCTCATTTATCAGCACACATGAGAATACACACTGGTGACAAACCATACAAATGTAAAGTTTGTGGGAAACTTTTTAGACTAAGCTCTGATTTGTCAAAACACTCCAAGATACACACTGGAGAGAGACCATACAAATGTGAAATATGTGAAAAACTGTTTATTCAGAAATCGTCTATGATAACACACATAAAGATACATACTGGTGACAAACAATTTAAATGCGAAATATGTGAAAAACTATTTATTCAGAAATCTACTATGATAACACACATGAAGATACATACTGGTGACAAACCATTATAATGTGAAATACATGGAAATTTCTTTAGTGAGAACATTGATTTAAAAATACACATGAGAAAACATTATGGTACGATATAAAATTTTTATGGAAAATATTATGCACAAAATGCTTAGGGACACAGTACATACTGGTGCAGAAAGTTCGACAAGTTTAAAATTGTGCTGCAGAGAACTTTGTAGAGTTTAAATGTTGACTCAACTCTTATGCGGGCTGTCAGGGGTCACCTAGGTCAAGTCATCCTAAAGACTCTTAACAATGGTACTAGCAGCTGCCTTGCTTGGCGTTCAGCATTAGGAGGTTAGTGTTGTAACTGGTCGGCCTGTTAGCAAAATGTGACTTCGTGGGTCATATGCAATATTTCTGCAGCATGAAAATCCCCCCCCCCCCCAAAAAAAAAAATACACGTTTGGACAAGTCAGATTGGCATGATTGTGATCTTTATCATTTATCTAAATGAAAACAGGTACCAAGTCGCTAAATCTTTTAACTCAAGTTACAGCAGTGGTTAGAATGTTGAGGCCTTAGTCTGTTGAATTATTAGAATCATATTTGATGAATCTTTCTCAAATAGTATTATTCCCAAATTACTTCAATTTCTTAATCATTAACACATTTGCACTGAATATTCTGCGATGAAAATTCCAAGAAAACTGACCCCAATTAAAATTATCTGAATTAAGTGTTTTTGAATGTAATGTTTTTCCAAGGAAAGAGAGAGAAATAAATGTAAGAAAGTGACTATTTCTTATATTTTGCTTAGCACATGAAATTACACTCCTTTTACGTGATGTGATGTGGTGCATCTTGGGATATATGGGTTCTTTTATTGTACATGATCCATCAATCTTGAAACTTTGCATTCATTTGATATATTTCGTCTAGAAATGTAGTAATGTTGTTTCTTGTATTAAGCATTTTTTTTATTTTATTGCCCTGTTTCTGTTTTTGATGTGTAAATTGGTATAAAGAAAAGCTAAGAGAAGATGAGAAACTATTTATATTTATTTGCATGTCAATTTTACAAAGTAGATGGTAATTTTACAGGAATACAAAAACGGTTGTCCCAACTGATGAGTGCCACCCATACATTGATCCACATGTTACTTATACAACTACTTGAAAAGGAAACAAAAGAGATATTCATGAATTTGATTGAAGCTTTGTCTGATATAAAAAGAGGAACTCACAAAGACAACAAACAACTTGGGTACTTAGGGATTGGCCGTTGGAAAATTTTCATGCAATCAGAATTAAAAGTATGCATATCTTTATGCAGATTTCAATATACAAAAGATTGCTGGGAGACGGCTTGATGCAATATGTTGGCATTTTCCACATAGGATGAACATAATTTGAGTTTAATATCAGGTCTTCAAGCTTTTTGAACTGATCCAGTCTAATATTATTGTTACTGATCCAGTCTAATATTATTGTTACTGATCCAGTCTAATATTATTGTTACTGATCCAGTCTTATATTATTGTTACTGATCCAGTCTTATATTATTGTTACTGATCCAGTCTTATATTATTGTTACTGATCCAGTCTAATATTATTGTTACTGATCCAGTCTAATATTATTGTTACTGATCCAGTCTAATATTATTGTTACTGATCCAGTCTAATATTATTGTTACTGATCCAGTCTAATATTATTTTTACTGATCCAGTCTAATATTATTGTTACTGATCTAGTCTTATATTATTGTTACTGATCCAGTCTAATATTATTGTTACTGATCCAGTCTAATATTATTGTTACTGATCCAGTCTAATATTATTTTTACTGATCCAGTCTAATATTATTGTTACTGATCCAGTCTAATATTATTGTTACTGATCCAGTCTAATATTATTGTTACTGATCCAGTCTAATATTATTTTTACTGATCCAGTCTAATATTATTGTTACTGATCCAGTCTTATATTATTGTTACTGATCCAGTCTAATATTATTGTTACTGATCCAGTCTAATATTATTGTTACTGATCCAGTCTAATATTATTTTTACTGATCCAGTCTAATATTATTATTACTGATCCAGTCTAATATTATTTTTACTGATCCAGTCTAATATTATGTATACATATGCGTATTGTAGGGTTGTCATTTGTCAGTAATTGAACACAGACGCTTATCTTATTACTTGTATGCTTTTTAGTTGTTGGAAGATTTTCGCAATGATTTTTGTTTACATATTTTAATTTTTTGTTCGTAAGAATGTTAGCTTGGGTTTGAATTCGGGGAAAAATAAATGGAGCGTTCATTTTTAATTATATCTCCAATGACTATACTATTCTGATATCACGCATGCATATTTATAATTTTCCTTACTAAACATCCTTTTCCAAATCATAAAGATCGTGCAAAGATCAGTAGTGACAACAACGAGCAATAGGATTATATTATGACCTATTTACGTATGTGAAAAGCATAAACTGACGTGGTACGGTCATGTCTAAAGATCATCTCGACTGGCAAAAGCAATGTTTGGATAAAGAAAATAGCCCCTGGATGAGGAAAATAGCCCCTGGATGAGGAAAATAGCCTCTGGATGAGGAAAGTAGCCTCTGGATGAGGAAAATAGCCTCTGAATGAGGAAAATAGCCCCTGGATGAGGAAAATAGCCCCTGGATGAGGAAAATAGCCTTTGGATGAGGAAAATAGCCTCTTGATGAGGAAAATAGCCCCTGGATGAGGAAAATAGCTTCTGAATGAGGAAAATAGCCCTGGATGAGGAAATAGTTTTTGGATGAGGAAAATAGCCCCTGGATGAGGAAAATAGCCTCTTGAAGAGGAAAATAGCCCCTGGATGAGGAAAATAGCCTCTTGATGAGGAAAATAGCCCCTGGATGAGGAAAATAGCCCCTGGATGAGGAAAATAGCCTCTTGATGAGGAAAATAACCCCTGGATGAGGAAAATAGCCCCTGGATGAGGAAAATAGCCTCTGGGTGAGGAAAATAGCCCCTGGATGAGGAAAATAGCCTCTTGATGAGGAAAATAGCCCCTGGATGAGGAAAATAGCCTCTGGATGAGGAAAATAGCCCCTGGATGAGGAAAATATCCACATTACTATGCTCACAGCCACAAGCAGAATTATTAAGCTTGATTATGAGCATACAAGTTTTCACTTGTATGCTACGCTCATCAACAATGAGTATGTCTCTGATTTATTTAGAATTACGTTTTATCTTTGTTTTTAAAGTTTTAATTTAATTAGTTTTCATATTTGTGGCAGGTTTTCCTAACTAGAAGTACACACTCATCGCTGTGGGACTGTTATAAGAAATGTCCAAGTGATTAAGCAGTTTGATATTTTGAATGAGTTTCTATATTTTGGCTGAGGAATGGTTTCTACACAAACATAGAATACCATATGCAAAAGGTATGGGCAGATATAATATAACACAGAAGTGTTAAGAGAATGACAACAGCGTTAAGGCTGCAATGTATAGCAACATTTCGGAACATGTGCAAGGTTTGCATGATGGAATCAATGTGTTTTAAAGGAAATGACGTGAAACAGAATTTTAACTATTAGACATCTTAAACAGCTGACTGATATTATAATGGGCAGCATAGATTTTTTTAATGTTGTGGACGTCTTTCAGCCTTTATTATGATCACGTACAGTTAACGAGACACATATATTGAATATACAGTATCTGACAATTTAAATTAAAACATACCCAGGATTGTTGTGTTAATGTATCATGTTGTTCAGTCTATGCACATGATATACAAATCGATAATGTACAGGATAAACAAATCGATAATTCAACTGGTTATATATGCTTGGGATGCATTTACAGTATAAAATAATATGTAATGGCTTTACAAACATGAAACGATGTTTTGTAAAATAAAGTATTACTAATCTAAATATACTGAAATGTTTATCAATGCTATATACAATTCACGTCAATTTCTGCTTCTTCTAGCGAAGCTAGATTCAGGGTGAAAGTTAACGATGCATACGTTAGGAACATAATTAACATAAAAGTTTTAAGAAACGACCAGGTTCAGCTGAGATGACAGGGCATTGACAGGGCGCCACTTTAGATTATCCTCATTTCTGAACTACATATATTTGGACACATTAACTTATGTGCTCTTTCTGAGATAATTGTAATTCTTAGTGGTCATTTAAGTATTTCTGTATGAGAGGATGGATACGTGTACGTTTATTCAGAATGTTACAATAAAGGTTTCTTGCAAACTTGGAAAGTTAAGAAAAAGAACGTGTCATATTAGGTAGAAATTGTGAAAACATGTACGTTTTCCTAAATTTGAAAAAGAATGAGAACTATTTCCAATAAAATATTGCAAAGCATTGACATCATTTGAAAGGGAAATATTACAAAATATTCATATATATATATATATATATATATATATATATATAATTAAATAAATTTCTTTGACTTTTGTAATAGAGAACAGTAGGAATATACAAGCCATATGCTGAAATGAGTCAAAACATGTCACCAGTGCCTGTAGTATAGATGCTATGTATATCTACATTGTAAAGCTCATTGTTGTTTTCATTTAATTATCCTAACCTGCATAGAGGTCTACAAAATATCTGCTATATTAAGCAAGCTAAACATAAATTTTTTTTTATTTTTCATAAAATCTTTATTCAATATTTACATATTAAATTATACAAATGATAGTCAAAACCCCCACCAGCACCCGTCACTCATACACACATTTTCACCACACTCACTACCCATACAGACATTTAAAAACACTTATATTTACACATAATAGTAGAAACATATAATAAAGATATATGAGTAGGAAAATATTGAAATTATCAATTAATTATAATGCAAGAATATATATGCACACCACTTACATTCGCACAAAAGTACATAGTATTAGAATACAAAAATGATATACACATTTTGTTTGCAAAAACATACAATAAATGGATACAATTAGAAAAATTATTGAAATTATTGTTTAATTATAATATTGAAGCCGAGCAAAACAAGAGAGAGAAAGGTAGCACGTGCAGCCTGAGGCACCATGAAGACCGGCAGACGTGGATTAAAAATGGCGATATACGGAGATTCAAGGATTATGTGTAACTGGATTTATCAAAGAGAAAAGTAATATAACGTTAGTCTAAGCTTATATCTATTACTAGTTCAAAATTATAAAGGGAACAAAATAGTCCGGCTAAACACCATTTGTCTATAAAATGAACGATATTAAGTCTATAAAAGTCAGTTTTGATTCTACATTTTAAACGGGATAAGAAGAAAGATAACAAGGTGTTACTGGTTACCACTTCTTTATGAAAATATGCTTGTATACGTTTAATCCATATAGCATATTTATATTCAGCACATAATAAAAGGCACAAGTCCTCGAATTCAGGTTCCGAGAACGAGGCCCCATTCGGGATAAGACCGAATTTAAGGAAAGTGTAAAAGGTATTGAAAGAGTTTCTTGAGAGTTTTTTCAACCATTTAATAATCAAATGCTGTAAAGGAAGTATTAATTTACACTCAAAAAATAAATGATCAGTGGTTTCTATCCCCCCGCAAAAACTGCATAACTTTGATCTAGAAATTTTCTTTAAGAACATGTTGTAATTTACTGGTAAAATATCATGTATGGTTTTAAAACATACATCACGAGTGATGGGGTCTAAAAATTTATTGTGCAAGTTTTTCCATATATTGTCAAAATTTAAATCATATAATTTAGTTATTTTGGGTTTAAGGGTATAATTTCGTAATTGTCGTTGGTAAAAAATGTTTGTAGGAACTTTGCCAAAACAAAGATCAGGATTATTTTGATGAAAAGTTTTAAAAATGGTTATGCAGTTTTTATAAAATTCAGGTACATGAAGCGTATGAGTAAATTTGTTAAGGCCTAAATTGGGGTTGAAAAATCTTAATTGTAAACCTATCCAATACCTTGCAAAATCTTTCCACTTGGCTGAATATTCATCATCGAGCAGTTTTTGTATATGTTGTATACGTATTGATTGTATTTTACATTTCAGATGTATAATATTCAAACCCCCATCACAAAGGGGATTGATACTTACTGCCCTAGCAAGGGGTTCAAATTTTGAATTCCACAAAAAAAGTGAAAATACTTCTATTTATTAAACATTCGTAATGTTTAGGTAGGTCAGTCACGGTTGCAGTATACCAAATTTTGCTGTACGCTAAAAGATTTATAATGTGGGACTTAGAGATGAGAGATAAATTTCTTCGTTTCCATAGTAATAGTGTATTTGTAAGTTTATTAACATTTTTGTTCCAGTGATCATCTTTACTTAAATTGTTACCGAAAAGAAAACCTACAATTTTTGCCTTATCAATCCAAGAAATGCCAAAGGGGTGATCACTGCGGTTATGCCATTTTCCCATGAACATACCGTTTGATTTACTATAATTTACCTTAGCACCAGAAGTACGATCGTACATGCGAGACCAAAATAAATACCGTTCGATCGACTTGTCCGTGCAACAGAAGCCTGTACTATCATCCGCATAAAGGGAGATCTTACAGGCCTCTATTGCACCTGGCACCTTAATACCTATAATTTCTGGGTCGTTCCGAATTTTGATTGCGAAAGGTTCATACACTATTACATATAAAAGGGGGGAAAGACTGCAACCCTGACGGACTCCTCTTGAGATTAAAAAGGGGGCCGAGATAAAATTATTGACTATTACTGATGAACAAATATCAGTATAAAAAATTTTGATCCATTTAATAAAGTCTGGATGAAAACCAAAAGACTCTAAAGTTTTTAACATAAATTTATAGTTTACCCTATCGAATGCTTTTTCTTGATCTAGGGATATAAACGCACATGATAATTGTTTTTGTTCTATATAGTCACATATGTTTCTTATAAGGTGACCGTTGTCAAAAATAGATCGACCTTTAACTCCACATGTTTGATCCATGTGTATTATTTTGGACATGACATTTCCAAGTCTATTAGTAATAATCTTTGATAAAATTTTGTAATCCACATTTAATAGGGAGATAGGTCTCCAATTTTTCATATTATTTGAATTTTGAGGATCCTTACATAATAAAATAATATAGGATGATTTTTGTGAATCGGACATAGTGTTCGATTCGAAGATCAAATTATATAAGCGGACTAATGTGTCGCCTAAAATTTCAAAGAACGTGACGTAAAATTCTTTTGTGAGACCGTCAGGTCCCGGTGATTTATTAGATTTCATCTTATTTAAGGCCTTCCAAATTTCTGGTTTAGTAATAGGTTGGATAAGGGTATGATTATCTTCAGCATTTAACTGAGGCAATCCATTTAAAAATTCATTAAATAAATCTTCTTCAATGGATTCCGACGTAAATAGCTAAACATAAATTACGCAAACAATATAGCGAGACATAGGTATCACTTGGCACGAGTAGATTGATTGATATGATTTGCTTAAAGTGACTCGTCCCGAGGGCTCTTATCACTGTTTTATCCGTCAATGGACGGTTATTTACTTTATCCTGAGGGTGGGAATGGAGCCGCCACCCTGCAGGCGTTTATGTGTTCATAGAACACTATTTACTTAGGCCGTCACATCGGAGTAGCTATTGAGCTACTACTGTGTGATTGTAGGGCCATATGTCATATGAGTGGGAATAGTTCCAGCACACACTCATATTAGTTCATTCTGTTTATGTTTGGTCGTTCAGGACGTGTTAAGCACGTGTAGTTGCTGCGGCTGTTTGGTGGGCGAGGCGAAGTGCCTGGCAGGGACTGCTTCTATGGACGTATCCTATCCCTATTTATATACTCTGTGCTGTTTTTGAGTGTACAACGTTTATGTAACAGTGTTTTATAATGTTAGGTGCTCGGTGTGTATTTATGTGTAGTTGTTTTCCTAATATTTTTTATGTGCAACCTTGTGTTGCTGTGTCTGATGATCTGGATTTTGATCACCTTATATACACTATTTGGGGTTCTAATTTAACCATATCTCTTGAGTTATTTGGTTAGCTTTGCAGCTTTGTGCTGCTGGCCCTGATAGTCTTGGACTTTTGACTACCTTATATGTTCTAATTTTTGCTGGGCCTAATTAATTTCTTCCTTATTCTATTTGGTGTGCGACCTTGTGTCGCTGGACCTGATAGTCTTTGGGCTTTTAGACTACCTTATATGTTCATAATTTGGGGTCTCTATCGTATTTCTCTACCTAGTTTATAGTGCTCCGGTCTCGGTGCACCTGTTGGTTCTATTGGCACGAGTATATAACATTAGTTATTATGAAGTTGGAAAAATGGGGGACACTAAACTTTATTAGATTTTAGAATATACGAAATTTGAGATTATGTTTTAAGTACTTTAAAACTTACCCTTATATTAAGAATGCATTTCCCCATTTTATAATAAACAAAGTATATCAAGTGTAAAGTATGTCTCATTAATTTGCAACCTACGCAAATACAAGAGTTGTCAAAAATCAATTGCTGCAAATTATGTAAAGGAACGAGTTACTCCCTTCCTCTAATTATTTGGGATAAGGAGTAACTCCCCTTGGCACACTGTGCCATCCTATTGCATTTCGTTTATTTTGCGGGTTCTAAACGTTCATGGCTTTTCAGAAACATACCTTGTTCCTGGTGTTTAGATTTGAGATTCGTGGATGGCAATAAGGAGGGCCTACTTACATAATCTAAGAATTTCCTCCTTAATCTCATCTTCAAATTTCCCAAATTCTACTGAAAAGTTGATTTCGATTTTCTCCGTTTAACATTCGTGTAATACGATTTTTTAAAATAGTGTTTTAACATTGAAGCACTACATTTCCAAATACGCTGAACCAACTGTTTGTAGGATTTTTATAATGGTGTTATAACTGTGTCATGATCAGATTGAGAATTTGTTAACAACAAATTCATTTCTCTTGTTTAAGACATATACCATCTCCTTCTTGCTAGATTGTGTACTAGCTCCATTGATATCTGTAATAAATCTGTCCACGCAGACATTTTCAGTATAGTGTAAGAGCCACAGAATGTATCAAATAGATTCAGCGCAGTTAGTCAATTTTTAAAATTTTTAATTTTATGACGGTATGAGTCGCCCAATTGAATTTAGAAACGTGGATACAGTTACAATCTCTCGCTAAAATAATACGGTGTTGCACTGTCTTTGGAATAAAACGGCCGAGGTTCAAACTTGCGTTCCTTCATTCGATGCGAACGCTCTAGTCATTGATGCCACCGGAGTGGTCTTAAATATTAGGCCAATAATTTTTCGCATAAAAGGAAGTATAAAATTATGAATATAACGTGCTTTATTAGGATTTCAACCAAACATGAGAATTTTGCATTTAGAAATAAGTGTAAGGCATCGACACATTTTTAAATAAGCTTACAATATTTCTTTACGGAACACGAAGAACGCAGATAATTGAACAATGTGGCATATATATATAATTGAAAAGTTATTGCATCCATATAGCAGTTATTGTCACGGTGTTCATGGTGACGATGACGAAAACAACGTGGATAATTAGCACACTTCTCTTCCTTATTTCTATGCTCGATGGACTCTGGTCACAATGTTTACTTCCTGTTTCAGTACCCACGAATTTATTTCAAGTCTATTTTTGGAGGATGTTTTAGTCTCGTTTTGGTGAATCATGAGTTATATAGTGGTTCGTGCATTGCTATAATGTAACACTATTTATGTCTTTAGATTATGATAATTATGGTGTGGTTGCATGCAGGTATGTAATGTAATAGATGCCATTGTTATGCCAGTTGTGCATTATCTGTATAAATCTGAAACGCTTGCATGTTACAATGCTTTAAGAAAACAAATTATTCTGATAAACGGTGTTGGAGATTAATTTAAATATAGGTAATGTTCGACCCACATATTTTCTAGCTGATTAGTATTTTTAGTCTTTTCTTTCCATTTGTGTGCAAAGCGGTTGAAACCGTAAGTGTCTACTATTCTTACTAAAATACCTATTTCGTCATTTCTAACGTTAACATTTCAATTAACGTTTCTTTCATTTACAATTTTCAAAATTATCTTTCTCTATGGAAGACGAAATATTTTTGCTTCAGATCAAAATGTAAGTATTCGGAACAAATAATTATAAATACTGCCATGACCAACACAACACCAAATTGAAAATCTGAGCAATATTCAGAAAGATGTGTCAATGTCAATATCCTTTTCATGACATTAGCTTTAAAAGTTTATATTTTCTTGTATTTCTAGATTTCAAGTTTTAAAAAGATTTAACTATAATATTCTATCTTTAAAATGACATTTTGACATGAAAATACAGCTTGAAACAAGATCAGAAAACTATAAATTGCAATCAAATAACATTAACCAAAAATCATTCACCAGCATCATCTCCTGTATATATATTAATTAAAATGGACTTCCAGATGACCTAGTTCCTAACCTTGATTTCCAAGTTGAATGTCAACACCTTTTTATTATTTGTTTATAATGTGGGAATGATATGAGGAATTCAAGGCTGTATTGGAATACTCGCCTCAAGACCTTTATATAGTTTTACCCTGATTCAAAAATCACCAATGAAGTAAACACATTTTTAAAAATTTGTTCTTTGAATACAATGCTTGTTTTAGTCGAGGTCATATAATCAGTCCGTGATTTTAAAATATAGACATGATCAAGTGACTATCTTGATTTTGAAACATGGGGATTTTCAAAATGTCGTTTTAGAATACCTTTGTTTTAGACAACTATTCTCCCTTGTGGGCATTTTATAATTGATATCAAGTTCTTCCTTTGTAGCTAGTTTTAGGGTTATCTTAACTATTCTTCAGATCATTTGCATTTTACAAAGATTAATTCGTTCCTCTGTAAATATGTGATGTGCTCATACCGAATTCTTGGACATAGACAGTTTATGAAACACCAACACCGAAGTATTAAATGTTGTATTTCTTCAAGGAACTATAAATACGCACAGTACGGATTACAGCATACGCCATAGGCTTACATCATTCTTGTTTTAATTGATTTAATATTGACAGTCTATAAATCTGCACAGAGCCGTGTTCTTTTCTTCCATACAAATGCACACAGCATTAGTCTTTTGTGTTTTGATATAATCTTGACATTATATAGAAATGTACACTGCCTTAGTCTTCTCATCTATACAAATTCACATTTTCTTAGTCATTTCGGGCATGTATTTAATCTTGACACATTCTACAAAAATACACACTACCTTTGACGTTTCTTCTTTGAAATAATTTTGACATTATATAAAATTCCATACAGCCTTCGTCTTTGGTGCATTGACTTAATCTGAAATTATACAAAAATACTCACTGCCGTGGTCCTTTGTACATTGATTTAGTATTGATATTCTGTAAAAATACACACACCCGTGGTCCTTTGTACATTGATTTAGTATTGATATTCTGTAAAAATACACCCCCAACCGTGGTCCTTTGTACATTGATTTAGTATTGATATTCTGTAAAAATACACCCCCCACCGTGGTCCTTTGTACATTGATTTAGTATTGATATTCTGTAAAAATACACCCCCCACCGTGGTCCTTTGTACATTGATTTTAGTATTGATATTTTATAAAAATACTCACTGCCGTGGTCCTTTGTACATTGATTTAGTATTGATATTTTATAAAAATACTCACTGCCGTGGTCCTTTGTACATTGATTTAGTATTGATATTTTATAAAAATACTCACTGCCGTGGTCCTTTGTACATTGATTTAGTATTGATATTTTATAAAAATACTCACTGCCGTGGTCCTTTGTACATTGATTTAGTATTGATATTTTATAAAAATACTCACTGCCGTGGTCCTTTGTACATTGATTTAGTATTGATATTCTATAAAAATACTCACTGCTTTTGTCTTTTGTTACATTGATTTCATCTTGACATTCTATAAAAAATACACACTGCCTTCGTCGTTTCTACATTGATTTTATATTGACATTCTGTAAAAATACACATTCACTGCTTTATGCCTAACACCATACAAAATACACACTGCCTTGGTTTTGTCTTCACTTATTTAGTTTTGACATTCAATAAAAATGTCGCAACACGTCTAATGAAGAGACAATAGGCATTTCACACCAGCAACAAATAAGAATGCCCTCAGTTGATTGATATGATCTATTTTCAATCTTACTACTAATATTTCTTTTAATTATTTTGTTGATTCTTATCATTGTCCCAATAAGCTCAATTAATACACAAAATACGTGTGTATGGAGATGCTGGATTTCCTGGTCTACCGCCTTGCTTTGCATTTTTTTAAAAAAAGACTGGCATTTGTCCTTTTTGCAAAATACTTGAATTACCTACCTCCCTGATAAATTTGTTTTATCCATTCGTATTCGGGTTAAAAATGTAATATTATGAATCATTTGTCTATTGCTTTAAACGACATTTTGTATTAAAGGAATTTTCAAAATCTTTACACGAAGTTGGTCCAGAGATATTTTGACTCCTTGTTTGAAATAAATTATAATATTCTAATATTTTCAGAAATAAATGTTTAAAGTAAATATTTTTTTTCTCGTGTATTACAATGTCCAAAGCAGTCTTAATCTAGGTTTCAATACAACCAGAAACTAGTTTGCACAACTTACATTCAAGAATGATTTTCACTGTCAGTTCCTTAAACAATATATTGTTTAAAAAAAATTAATAACTGACAAATCCGAATATGATCATAAGACGATTGAGATATTGATGGAGAAAGTTAATTATTTGGAAGTTTAGAAAGCGAAATAAAAAAAATTTGCGCATCAAGATTGGTATTCAGGTCGAGAGAAAAAAGTGGAAGGATATAGAAAAATCGATTAAAGTGTAAATGAGGGATGCGCTAAGATTGGGAGAGTATACAAGTTAAAACAGCAAATCGTCTGAGATCAAAAGAAGAGTCAAGACCCTTGCACGTCAAATTTCAAAATTATAAAGACAAAGCGAAAGTATTGAGACGCTACAGAGAAACAATAAAAGAAGCCCATAAATCAGCCACGAGGACCACGTCTGAGAATGAAGATATTACGGCTGCTAGCAAACCATTTAACGTACGTGTAGCGGCAAATGTTCCATCCAGGGTGATAAAGCTTGTGCCAACCTTTACCCGACGTTGAAAAAGCCATATACTAAGGAAGAGAAAACTTTCTACAAATACAATAAGCTGATAATAGATGGTTTCACGCACGCATTTGACAAGGTTACAAATAATGCTGTTCTTGTTAAATAAATGTCAAGTCTCTGGACGCGGCCAACAAAATCTGTACATGGAGAACTGTTTTACTTCTGAGTTCGGTTCTTTGGTATTTAATATGTCTGGCTTAAGTGAGAAACTTTATAGATAAAGGACGTCTAATTTTATTAACTTTTGCTGAAACTGGACAGAAACTATCGGCTATATATTAACGGTTACAAAAACTTTGATTTCGTACGAATTAAATCACAATCACTTAAAATGTCTGCTGAGGGATATACGTGTTTGTTCGTGAACCCCTCTTCGAGTGTTTCCTTAAAACTAAAATATGCTGATTATTAAATAATAAGTGCTGGTGATTTTATTGGCTACATCCATACCAAATAACTAGATTGAGTATCGGCAGTGATAGATGTGAATCAGATAAATGAACAGGAAAATTTATATGTATGCATGGTAACTCGGCTTCAGCAATAGATTATATTTCAGCCGATGTATGTGTTTTGAATAATATTGTAATACATTTAGAGTATGTGTATTTGACAGCATCCTGTTTTTAAGCAATTCTTAGATTTATTTGTGTGAGTGTTTAGTCTTAGGTGCCATGGAAATATTACTAGCCTGAAATAGTTAGCCAATTGGTAGAAGCAAACGTCACAGAGCCGAGTGTTAGTGAATTTGAACCATGCTGGGGTCGTTAGTAGTGAAATTAGGCACAAGCCGAATGACTGTCCCCTTTAGTAACATAGCCCATATTGAAATTCGGCGGTGTATACAAGTATTGTGATTGAAAAGGCAGTATTTATGGTTGGAAATCAGTAAATTATAGAATGGAATCAATAAGTTGGAACTTGGTAGGTACCGTTTATGTGTCAATAGTGGAAAATGGGCGCATGTATATGAGCGTGATACGCCGGAAATTATGAGGATTGACTGGCCTAGGGTCGCGCAGTTAAATATTTCCCAGTTAGTAAGGGAATACTAGTGTAATTTCTATGGCATGACAAGCTATCGGTACGGAAATCGGATGATAACGAAGAAAAACCATGCAAAGGTGCAGTTAATGGACTTTTGGGCAAGTTGTCTCGTCTGGGTCGCCAATTGATTAGAGCAAAGGTTATTAAATATAGCAGACACGTCTCTCTTTCCATTTTACAACTCAAGTTGTATGGAAGTCTTTGGAAATTTGGGGAAAACATATGACTTCCAGCGTGACTCGCGCCAGGGTTTGACACCGCTCGGTCAAGTGAATACCCCTGTGCGTGTAACAATATATCAGCTTTGTACATTGATGATATGTTGTAATCGATACATTGCATCTCCATTGCCTACATGGGTAAACTAGGGCAAAATGCGTTAAGTGTCTCCAGCACGAAGGAAAACAATAAATAAATATGACACATCTATCTTTTAACCCAAATTGCAAAGATTTGTTATCTAAAAATATGGATAATAGTTTAAATGATATAAACAATAGCAAACTTAATGAACGTCTCGAAATAATTGCTTATATTTACCATGATGCAGCAAGTACAGTCAATACAAGATAGAAAGCAGGTGCCTAACTCAAACATATCCAAGAAGGTTTGTTAAATGTCGTTCTTGGTTTGACACAGACTGCAAAACCGCCAAAACGCAAAACCTTAATATAGGTAAGGTACAAGTCAATCATGTAATGATTATGAATTTATAGAAATATGTATAAATCGCTAAAGCAGCATGAATTAATAAAACAAATTGCCATTTATCTACACTACACTCTCAAAATACACACATTTTCTGGCGCCTTGTAAAGGTCCCAAGTACTGGCATTAAAGGCAGTCTCCCGTCTGCAACATGGTCCAAACATGTTTTAGAATTATTTAATTTTTTCGAATTATATTGACCAGGTACAGGAAAATTAAAACATTCAACTAATTTATGAGACTTCAGACAGAACAGTCACTGGAGGAGGAGGTACGCCTTGCGTGTGGTAACCTGAAACATGCGAAAGCTGGGGAATAAATACTTTATTCAACGACTTATTATATGTTCGGACATTATAATAGCACCAGTATTAACCAATTGTTTAATAAACTATTCGATGTTGAGTATTATTCACATTATTGGTCAACGGTTGTCATCATACCAATGTTGATGAAAGGGGATGAAAATGGATCATCCGAATCCAAATGCATTAGTCTACTACTTGTTTTAAGGAAAGATGTTTACATCGATTTATAAACAATATGATAAATGAACGGGTTGAAGAAAAAGAATGACTGGGCGATACAGCAGATAATATATTTATATTATATACCTTATTTTGGGAATATGTAAGAAAACGTAGGGGTAGATTCTAGGCAGAATTTTTTAACTATGAAAAAGTCTTAGATGGGATAGAGAGATGTTTACTGTACCAAAGCTATATAACGAATATATTAGTGGTAAAAGGTAAAGAATCATTAGAGGTATTTACAATGATGTAAAAACATGTGTCAAGTCCAACACTGATATTACCGATATGTTATTGCCCTTTGGTGTGTTTAATAGCCTTTACTCTTCTATTTATTTTTGAACGATTTTAAACCATGGGTAGCTGAAGGAAATAGGGGATTGTCGATAGAAACCTTAGAACTATTTGTTCTGTTGTAAGGAGACGACTTAATTGCCTTTGCTGCCACTGCTCTCAATAGACTGCATACATTTTGTCTAAAAGTGGAAATTAAAAGTAAATATCTGGAAAACAAACTTAGTGTTATTTCGGAGAGGTGGTTATCTCAGAATTTCCGAAAAATGAAATATGGCGATATAGAGGTAAAGAGTGAATCATGTTACAACTTACAAGTATTTAGGAATTAAACTTTCTTCAAAATCTCTCGTATGTGTATTAAGACACACTCTCCGTGTATGCGCCGAAAGCTATGCATATTTTGAAATAAAGTCATTAGAAATTTGGCAGATTTCCCGTAACTTGATTGCTTTGTCTGCGTCAAGCGAACATATCTCCCATCTTTAACTATGGGACTGAAGTTTGTGGGTAACAATGCCAACGACATTGAAAAACCTCATTTGTCCTTTTGTAATCATTTTCTTGTTACATCTCAGCCTACTCCAAACGCAATCATATGTAATGAGCTAGGACGACTTCGTATGCAGATTTTAAGCTATAAACGTAATGTAAAGTAGTGGCTAAAATTCTAAAATTGCCTGGAGATAAGTATAAGTGGATGGAAAAACTACCCCTATAAATCATTAGCATTCTCTTGTCAAAGATTCCTAGAATTTTGGGATATATCTATATAATCTATATGTCTATATAATCACTATGCTCAGAGTGGGGAGCTTGCCAATCAGACGTAGCACGGGAAAATGTGAATCTATTTGCTTGTAGAATAGATTGTGTCAAATTTGTAACCTAGATAATGAACTCCATTACATTAGTGCTTGCCCGGTATAAGGCGAAATACAAAGAAAACATTAACCAACATTTGTTTTCAAATATCCAACTTTAGAAAAATTTAAGTCTTTCATAATAAATAATACATGTAAATTTCTGATGACTACTTTAGTACGGCTTGCTATTAAAGCCATATAGATTAGAGAGACAGATTTATCAATGACTCCTCAAAACATTCTAGATCACTGTCAGTAAACGTTCTCCATGCAGGTTTATAGTTCCTCTGAAATTCATTAGTGTGAACACTGTGTAATAATTATTTGTATCTCACGCAATTCGAAAAATACAATAACGATTACTTTCTTGTATATCATTTCTAATAGATAGTTCATTCCTTTGTTACGCACTAAAAACATCTTATTATACCGGATGATTTGAAATTCTTAAGTTTCGAAAATTACAATCTAATGATATATCAAGAAAAGCAGTATATAACTACATCGTTTAAACTATTCTCAAATGTTCAGAAAGATTCTCAACATTAATGCTAAGAATCCTTCTTTCAAATGTTTAATCTGTACCATTGAATATATATATAAATTGTCAGTTAATATTTTAGTATTTTGATAGTTTCAGCTTTCATCCTCCATACGCGTGCGCTCGCGCGCGTGTGAATGTGTGTGTGTGTTGTTATATATACTTAGTTTTTAATGTTTATTCGTTCTTAGTATTCATTATATGTTATGGATAATTATATTTTGGACTGGACCTTGTTAAACATTAAGTTCATTTTAAACCTGGCCTTAATCATTAATGTTGGTTTTGTATGTTTGTTGCAGAGGTTTTGATATTTCATATGAATTGCCGGGTTCACCTGTTGTTTATAAATTTTGAAATTTTAAAATAGAAATTCTAAATATAACAAAGGTTTTGTCTTTTAAACCTTGTAAACATTTGCAACACCAATGGAAAGGTACCCGAAGCTTATTTACAAAATGTTTGGAACTATACAAAATAAACTGGACAAACTGGTGTCGAATTTGCTGGGAAAAAAACCAACACATTTGATAGTTGTTGCTTTGCCAAGAACGTTATTCAAGATTATAAAAATCTCACACAACTCATACTAACTGAAGAGTTCAAGACCTGCGTCCATAGTGATGAGCACAAGGCTGAAACTGTAGAGAATGCTGGTACATCTATGGCATGTTTTGTAAATAAGTCTTCCACTTCCGCTCAGCAGGTCTTTAGGAAAACTAATTATTTCAACCTAATACGAACATTTCCAATTTCAAACTGTCGTAACTTTTAGCAATCAGATTTCTGATCATCTTGATCACTAATCTATATTCAGGTTGTGCACTTATTTAAGCTATGGCAAAGAAAGCTTTTGAAAATGATTTTAATCAGTAAATTACTATTTTTCTGTAAAGATTCTTGATCAGGATTTTTATGAGGTGTTCCTTACATTGATCAATCGACGGGTATTATTCACATTGATCAATCAACATGTATTATTCATATTATTGACTTGACAGGTATTGTTCACATTGATCAATCAACAGGTATTGTTCACATTGATCAAATGACAGATATTGTAAACATTGATGAATCGACAGGTATAGTTCACATTGATGAATCGACAGGTATTGTTCACGTTAATCAATCGACAGGTATTGTTCACATTAATCAATGGACAGGTATTGTTCACATTAATTAATTGTCAGGTATTGTTCACATTGATGAATCGACAGGTACTATTCACATTGATCAATCGACAGGTATTGTTCACATTGATAAATCAACATGGATTGTTCACATTGATGAATCGACAGGTATTGTTCACAAGGATCAATCGACGGGTATTGTTCACGTTGATCAATCGACAGGTATTGTTCACATTAATCAATTAACAGGTATTGTTCACATTAATCAATTGACAGGTATTGTTCACATTGATGAATCGATAGGTACTGTTCACATCAATCAATCAACACGTATTGTTCACATTGATAAATCAACAGGTACTGTTCACATTGATCAATCGACAGATATTGTTCACATTGATAAAATAACAGGTATTGTTCACATTGATCAAATGAGAGGTATTGTTTACAATGATCAATCGACATGTATTGTTCACATTGATGAATTGACATGTATTGTTCACATTGATGAAGTGACAGGTATTGCTCATAATGATAAATTGACATGTATTGTTCACATTGATCATTCGACAGGTATTGTTCACATTGATGATGTGACATGTATTGTTCACAATGATCAATTGACAGGTATTGTTCACATTGATCAATCAACAGGTATTGTTCACATTAATTAATTGACAGGTATTGTTCACATTCATCAATCAACAGGTATTGTTCACTTTGATGAATTGATAGGTATTATTCACATTAATCAAATGACAGGTATTTTTCATAATGATCAATCTGCAGGTATTGTTCACATTAATCAATTAACAGGTATTGTTCACATTGATCAATCTACAGGTATTGTTCACATTTATGAATTGGCAGGTATTATTCACTTTGATGAATCAACAAGTATTATTCATATTAATGAATTGACAGGTACTGTTCACATTCATCAATCAGCATGTATTGTTCACATTGATCAATGACAGGTATTATTCACATTGATCAATCGAGAGGTACTGTTCACATTAATCAATCAATTGGTACTGTTCACAAAGATCAATCGACAGGTATTGTTCACGTTGATCAAATGGCAGGTATTGTTCACATTGATGAACCGACAGGTATTGTGCACATTGATCAATCGACAGGTACTGTTCACATTGATCAATCGACAGGTATTATTCACATTGATAAATCAACAGGTATTGTTCATATTGATGAATAGACAGGTACTGTTCACATTAATCAATCAACATGTATTGTTCACATTGATAAATCAACAGGTACTGTTCACAAAGATCAATCGACAGGTATTGTTCACATTGATGAATTGACAAGTATTGATCACATTGATGAATCGATAGGTACTGTTCACATCAATCAATCAACACGTATTGTTCACATTGATAAATCAACAGGTACTGTTCACATTGGTTAATCGACAGATATTGTTCACATTGATAAAATAACAGGTATTGTTCACATTGATCAAATGAGAGGTATTGTTTACAATGATCAATCGACATGTATTGTTCACATTGATGAATTGACATGTATTGTTCACATTGATGAAGTGACAGGTATTGTTCATAATGATCAATTGACATGTATTTTTCACATTGATCATTCGACAGGTATTGTTCACATTAATGATGTGACATGTATTGTTCACAATGATCAATTGACAGGTATTGTTCACATTGATCAATCAACAGGTATTGTTCACATTAATTAATTGACAGGTATTGTTCACATTCATCAATCGACAGGTATTGTTCACTTTGATGAATTGATAGGTATTATTCACATTAATCAAATGACAGGTATTTTTCATAATGATCAATCTGAAGGTATTGTTAACATTAATCAATTGACAGGTATTGTTCACATTGATCAATCTACAGGTATTGTTCACATTTATGAATTGGCAGGTATTATTCACTTTGATGAATCAACAAGTATTATTCATATTAATGAATTGACAGGTACTGTTCACATTCATCAATCAGCATGTATTGTTCACATTGATCAATGACAGGTATTATTCACATTGATCAATCGAGAGGTACTGTTCACATTAATCAATCAATTGGTACTGTTCACAAAGATCAATCGACAGGTATTGTTCACGTTGATCAAATGGCAGGTATTGTTCACATTGATGAACCGACATGTATTGTGCACATTGATCAAGCGACAGGTACTGTTCACATTGATCAATCGACAGGTATTATTCACATTGATAAATCAACAGGTATTGTTCATATTGATGAATAGACAGGTACTGTTCACATTAATCAATCAACATGTATTGTTCACATTGATAAATCAACAGGTACTGTTTACAAAGATCAATCGACAGGTATTGTTCACATTGATGAATTGACAGGTATTGATCACATTGATGAATCGATAGGTACTGTTCACATCAATCAATCAACACGTATTGTTCACATTGATAAATCAACAGGTACTGTTCACATTCATCAATCGACAGATATTGTTCACATTAATAAAATAACAGGTATTGTTCAGATTGATCAATCAACAGGTATTCTTGACTTTGATCAATCGACAGGTATTGTTCACATTGATCAATTGACATGTATTGTTTACATTTATCCTCATTTTGCTACCAAGTTTCTTTATTCTAATCAAGGTGACAAACTACTACTTTCAACTAGTATTTTGTACGTAGTGCTTTTGGAATATTAGGTTGTTTAAAGTTAAATATTTTTAGATGAAGATAATACAATGTATTGAGTAAGACAACCAAGTTTCATTCGTCTGAAAATGTTATGGGCGTTTAATAAAGACCATACTTTGGTGTGCAACATGTCTTCCATCTCAAAAGTGCAATTAATCATTTTTACCTATTTAAACAAGCACCATATAAATTATTCTACAATTGAGAAGGAATGTTTTTTTGGCTTTGATACTGGCTTTTCTACACTGAGGCGTATATTGACTAGTTCAGCAAATCATCGATTATTGTATTTAGTGATTACAGCCCTCTGTCATTCGCAAGAGGAAACATAACCTCAGAGATTATTAAGATGGAATTTGATGTCGCAGGAATACAAAATTAACATCATGTTTATCCAGGGAAAAGACAACATAATAGAAGAAGCACCTTCATAAGTAAACAAATATTATATGCTTCATATATACTTTGTGTCATTCATAATATTTCATCTTATATAAATCTTCATATACATTTTACTAATGCTTTTTGTTATACATAAAACTTTGTTTTTCTTTATAAGGTATAATGAATGTATCTTCAATTTGCATTCTTCGTTAGTTTTTATTTCTGATATGCTGTGGATAATTGTATTTTGGATTTGACCTTGTCCAAAATCAGGAAAATTTTCTACCTGATCTGCAATCTCAACCCAGAACATTGAAATTAGCAATGAATTGCGGGTATACATAGTTAATTAACACATTTTATATTATAAATTTCGAGCCATTTGGAACTTTCCAGAATGGAATTTTCTATTCGATAATAGTCTTAGAAAATGTTAAGTGTCACCAAAGTTCAGCACTAAATAATCTTGCTACTGGCAAACTTATGTATTTGTACTTTAAGGTCTGATTAGAAGCAGTTGTATGATTGTTATGTTCAGAATTTCAGTTTGGGATGTATTCATCTAAATTATATCAGTCAAGTGAAATTTCTCTGGAAACACAAAGTGCTCAAACTTAACAATCTTGGAAATAGAGACCTGGAATTATAGTGAAATTTCAAATAAGAATATATTCTTGGATTGTATTATTGTGATACAGGCACATGAAGACCTACAACATTGGATTATTTAATTTACAATGCCACAAAATTTTGCTAAGAACATTAATCATTAGGACTTGTGATTGAAATGTCAGTATTGTCTTGGTTAATATTCACAGTAAGTCGTTTTGTACATCTTTCACTTTATATCCAAGGAAACAAATCATTTGCTGAATTTTACAAAACTTGATGATTCCCACTTTATCTAGTATTTATTTCTAATCCATAGTGTTAATAATACTATATATATATATTCATTGTTTATTATATTTGTCCAGTCTAGTAAATCCAAGATATGAAATTGCATGAATTGTGCTATAAATAGTAAGAATTTGTGCTAAAATAGGAAGAATTCAATAAAACGGTATCAGAGTTTAATTAGCTTTTTCATTATTATTGAAGTGGATTCGAGTCATAATATATTCACCTTAATGAACATTATATAGAGCATTACTTATGTATTTTGGTGTTTTAAAAAATGAAGAAGTGTATTTTGGTGTTTTTGTAACCCACCACTCTCATCTCTCATACAATATACTGCATTTACACAGAAACAGAGTCATCTAGTCAAACGTAATGACACTTCACAACTGGGATATTATTGTAGCTAGCTGGCAGAATAAAATGTCCAGCCTCTATGTTGATATAAGGTTAAAACCAGATTTCACATATTAAACCTTGATACTATTCAGTAGAGTTATTTAATGTTCCACTGTTACAATTTACATGGTGGCTTAATGTTAAACTATGCTTAGATACTTTAAAAGTTTTAATGTTTGTAAACGTGGGAGTCCTGTTTGAATTTCAGTCGTCATCTTATAATACCACTGAAGATAAATAATATCTGTTATAAAAAAAGTAAAATTGTTAAAACAATTAATTGAGGATGGGGAAGAGAGGCCGTATATATTTACTTTTAACAATAATGTTTTTCTCACTCAATCTGTAATTTTGTTTCAACTAATATAATATATTATCACTTATTTTTTAAACTACAAACCATAGCAAAAAATCTATTTGGGGAAAGAACTTTTGTTTTTTTTAAAAAAATCTGCCACTCACTAAAAAAATGGTAAGCTTTTAAAAGTTCTTATGAATCCATTTTTAAAATACGTCACCATGAGAGATATGTGGCATATACATCAATGTCTGGGCTGTCTATGTCTGTAAGATTTCTGTCAATACTGACACAAAATGCACACAGAATTCAACCGTTTGGTGAATGATTACCATTTGAAAATTGGCAATTGTCACCAGAACATTGTTATAAATCACTAAGTTTGGACACACAGGATTCCAAACCTGTGTTTTTATGACTCGAGATGTAAGCCTAGTATGCGCATGGCTTTTAAAAAATGTATTGTTTGTGCATCCGGTAATGGAAACGAAAAACATTTCAGCTGAGAAAATGTCAGGGTTATGGCTGGTTTGATAAAATTCAAGATAACAATGCCATTAAATGGCTAGAAATGCGAAGCAAGCTAAACTGATTTTGTAAAAAAAAAAAAAAAAAAGTTAGTAAGAGTTCAACATTTTATAACAGTTATTATGTCGAAGAGAAACAACAATAAATAGGATGCCAGTATTTACAATGTCTCATTATGGGGGGAAAAAGTTAAAACAAATTTAAAAACAAAATTTACGTAAATTATTTTATTGAGAATCTATGTACTTGCAAAGATGGATAGCTAAAAACTTGGTAGATGTGGGATGACTTCTTGCAAAATTAGAAACTTGGAATATATGCTCAGTTATTCTTATTGATTTCTACTTTTTTTGTAGTAACGGTTTAAGTGTTAGCACGTGTCTCTTGAACTATGCATGCACGTGTGAATTACACAATTTAATCTGCTATAAATAGCAACTGCTTCCCATTAACGAATACTAGATTATTATTATGTTTAAATGCATTCTTGATTCTTTTTCTCGAAATTTAAACTTCGGAACCCATCAGATGCATGTTCTCATTTGAAATTAATTAAATGCTCCGAGTAAATTCTCTAAGGTCTTAAGTACAAAAACATTATTTAATCTAGTCTTTAATATGCAATATGCCACTAAACCCAACCTGTAAAGCTAAGTGGTAAAATAAATAATGAAATAAATATTATTTATCTTTCATTTTGCACAGCATGAAAATCAATAAAGCTACTAATAAATGTCTCTATAATTGCAAGGTGAAAGCATAAACGTCTTAAATTCCACGACTTTAATGATTCACTTCTTCAGATGTAACAAAATCTAACCAAAGTGATTCAAACAGTAACCATAACCCTTTTGTATAGTGAATATCAATAGTTACAATAAGGACAATGTGGACGCAACTGGGAACAACTGGATTAAAACATTAAAACCACTTTTAAAAATGAGACACTAGTTTCATATTAGAAATCCATATATTTATTATTACGAGAATGTATTGGGTCATGAAGAATGTTAATGTTATAAACATCAATATGATTCGCATTATGACCAAAGCAGTAATATGTCACTTCTTGTGGACAACGAGGATGAAAATTACGAGATAGATTTACATTGGAGGACTACATGGAGCATAACTGAAATTTTACACCGCACCTTCATAATGAAAAAAATGTATTTGGATTTTATATGATTAAACAGACATTTTATTGTTATCCAATACCCACCGTTTAGTATTACCCTGTACATATATATTTTATTACCATCCAATACCCACCTTTTTGTATTACCAAGTACATACATATTTTTATTACCATCCAATACCCAACTTTTTGTATTACCAAGTACATACATATTTTTATTACTATCCAATACCCAACTTTTCGTATTACCCTGTACATGCATATTTTATTACTATCCAATACCCACTTTTTGTATTACCATGTAAATACACATTTTATTGCTATCCAATATCTACCTACGTGTATTACCAAATACATACGTATTTTATTACTATCCAAAACCCACTTTTTGTATTATCATGTACATACACATTTTATTACTATCCAATACCCACTTTTTATTAACCTGCGCTCCCGTTTGGATTGCTATCCAGGGCCCAGTTTTAGATATGATCAAACACACCGGATATAGTGACCAAAACACCACACCTTGTAGCCAACGAAAATGGTGGTATGTAAAAGCAGGGTGAATAAATCAAGCAAGAGTATCACTCTTTATACAAGCAATATCCATATAATTATATTATCAAACTGCACAATACAAATGCTATGAGTGTTTATATACATATTAAGGGCCCAGAGTTGCAGAGTGGTCTAAAGCGCAGTCCATTACGGATCACTGCCATCTCAGCTCTGTTTGTTTGGGTTCGAGTCTAAGATTCGGCTAATGTATTTATGTAAGAAAGCTTGCCAGTAGCTTCTTGTGGGTCGTGGTTCTTTCCAAGTGTTTTCCGGGTATTTCCACCACCAAATAATACTGGCCATCATGTATAGCCTATATTGTGCTGAAAAATGACGTTAAACCATCAAAATAAAACCATATAAATATTGTTACCACAAAAAACCAGACAAGATGGTGTTTAACAGTGTCAACTTTGTAAGAAGTTATTGTGAGATATAACCAAGTGAATCTTCATGTGGTCAGTGTGACATGAAACAAATTAAGAGTGGGCTTTTAGCATCATAAACCAATATACTTCAGTAGATGATTTTTAATCAGAATAACAGTCGAACTGATGGAAAGGCAAAGTGAAGGTGGGTTTCACTAAACTAAAAGCGACAGAGAACATTTTGTGCCACTTGAACAGTGCCATAATATCAAATTTTCCAGGAATCTTTTATGTAGACAGTACATAAATATGAGATGTTACTCAAATCTGGATAAGTGAGGGTGTTTTGGCAGTTAGATAAATGCAATCCTGATACATATTAATATGTGATACATTGTCTTGATATGCATGGGACACTCCAGTGCAAACAACATAATAAATCATCAAAACAGCCAATGTAATACATACTACCAAGCTGTCCATGTTTGCAAATTTTCAAGCATCAAAATTAAGTAATGGGTTAGGAATAATCTTAACAGAGTATTTTATTGTGTATTTGTTTCTTGTATATTAACAAGGAATTAAAATGATACTGCATGGATCAGAATAGATTATGTGAACATAATACACATTGTGACCATTATATTCTAAAACTACAAAGAAAGAAAATCAAAAATAAAAATAAAAGAAGCAAACCTGTTGAAAATGTTCATTCTTTGAAATCTCATTGAAATAAGCAAGAAAAGGTTTCTTCTAAGATGTAATGGTGAGTGACACTGAAAGTGAATACTTTGTAACTGATATAAACTCGTGTGTGTGTGTGTGTGTGTGTGTGCTATAAACATGTCTGAATCAAGTCTTACCCCAGAAACATGTCTGAATCAAGTCTTACCCCCAAAACATGTCTGAATCAAGTCTTACCCCAAAAACATGTCTGAATCAAGTCTTACCCCAAAAACATGTCTGAATCAAGTCTTACCCCAAAAACATGTCTGAATCAAGTCTTACCCCAAAAACATGTCTGAATCAAGTCTTACCCCAAGTTGTGATTTGGCATGTCTGCATCTTTGCCTTTCAAAATCTGACCCTAATCACAGATGCAGTTGCCTGTTTTAAGGAAAAAGCTTTAAAATAAATTTGCTGAGCAACAAAAGAAAAAAAATTAGACTAGTTTAAACTCTTCGGATGCTAAGATTAACTCTCTAAATCAATGAAGTCTTGTGCTGAAAGAAGAAATTGAAATGTATAGCCATAGAAACAGTGCATCAGTATTCCGAATCCCCTATATAAAGTGAAGAATCTGGTATTTTTCTAGGCCTTGCTGCTAATCTGGAGTTCTCAATGTATCATCTCTTGTTCTTACTTGCTGTCTCAATCATTGAGATCATAAAATAAATATCCAATATGAAGCATTTCCAGTTATTATTTGACAGTGGGTGAAAACACAACCTTCACACACATTGTAATCTGTGCATGAACTTTATTTAACACATCTTGCATTAATATCGATTATCAGTCATATTAAAATTGATGCATGAAATTTTTAATGAGAAGAACCAAGATAATATACATAGCAAAAGAAAACATTATGGCGATGCAAATTCTGTAATCCTAATGCTACTATAACATTAATGGTTATCTAGTAAGAATGAACTGTCACTTAAAAGATGGTTGTCATTTCAAACACACTTGTTCACATATACTTTACAATACTGTCTCTCTTTCTATGAGAGCACTCTCAGAAATAAAAACACTGACTGAATTGTTAAAAGCTACAATTAAAATCCTGTAGATATTGTTTATGATTGTCAAAAATAAAGAAAATGAGAGGACTGAGTATTGTCCCCTTTGCATAGATTATTGCCCTTTTTGCTTAATATTTGTAACCTTTCACTTATTCTCTGTCTCTCTGAGACAAAAAATCATGTTAAATTGAATTTGAAGCCAAAATACTGTGTCATCTCTCTCTCTCTCTCGCTCTCTCTCTCTCTCTCTCTCTCTCTCTCTCTCTCTCTGATATATTCATTTGAGGATCCTGGATTACGCTATAGATGAATAAAATGTCTACAATTTTTAAATGATATTTTTACCAATCCATCAATAGACATTCATATGATAATCTTTGGATTTTACAAACTTATATAGCCAGGGTATGATGCCCAACTTATATTTATTATACGCGACAAACACAGGGCAGCCATTATTTTTTAAACAAAATTTGCTGTCATTGAATTTGTAAAAATAGAAAATCAATCTCACCAAAAGTGTACAATACATGTCTCATCAATTGCAAGCCACATTTAACAAACTTGTTATAGAAATGTTAGGACTATTTGGGATTTAATCAACTGTAAGTTATATGTAAGTCTTCACTTTGTATATAGATAGAAAATACATCTTTTGATGAAATGAACAAAACTTGTAGTTTTTTAATTTTTTCTTTTACATAGCTTAAGACCATAGATTCATAACAGAAAATTTGAAGCTTGTCCAGAATATGAGCTTCATTAAAATATTTCAGCAAATTAAAATTGTTTTTGAAATTTAAATTCACTCTGGTTTTGAATCTTTTTTGTCCCTGGCATTTTAATTTCCATTTTTGACAAATCTGTGCAGATGGGAGCTTTCAAGTGATTTTCTTTCCAACATGGTCATTTCTGTTTTTAAGATTTCTTTTCCAAATAAGATAAATGGACCTAGCAAGCACTTATTTTTGCAAATAATACCAAGAATTTTTTTGAGGCTACTGGAGACCAGACATTTATATTATTTTTTAAAACAAAACTGCAACTCCCTTTCACCCAACCCCAAGAGCCAGCCCTAAAGAATTCTTGCCGAAATTTCCCAAACATTTCCCAAGCAATAGTTGTGGTCAAAAAGTTTGGCGCACATATTATCATTTGTTACCAATAAATATCTAATCAAATGCAAGATTTTGTCAATTTTCTACTGTACTCACATTTGATTGGTTTGTCCCCAGTAAAACTAATTATGTTGTTCAAAATATATTTCATATAAAATGATTTGACACATGTTCAGACTTGCATGGCTTACCATCAGCGTGTCTTGAAATGTTACCAGCAAATAAGACCTCTGGCTAAAAATTTCTACATATGCTTTAACAATTGGACGTTTTTGCTGTTTTTGTATGAAATTCGAGTAGGAAACACATTTTGGGGATTATTTCTGAATACATCCTAATAGTTCGACTTCCAAGTAGTTTTCATTTAGCCTAATGCCTAGTCATGTTAAACAAAATGTTTTCTATTGGTTACTTTGCTCGCACATGGGCAGAAGTGGAAAAGTTTGATTTTTATTTATTATAATTTTTTTCTTCTTAACAGATCCTTCATTTTTTTTTTATTATTGTTTAACGCAATTTTTCAGCACAATATAGGCTATACATGGCGGCCAGTATTATTGGTGGAGGAAGAAACCGGGAAAAAACCCGGAAAGAACCACTGACCCATGAGAAGCTACTGGCAAGCTTTCTCACATAACTACATTAGCCGAATCTTAGACTCGAACCCACACAGACAGAGGTGAGATGGCAGTGATCCGTAACGGACAGCTCTTTAGACCACTCGTCCACTCAGGACTATGGAGACAACTGCCCACCTTATGCTACTTTTTGCACAGATTTACCTGCCTGTGTGCAGTTCAGATTGGTCTGCCTTACATCTGAGGGTAAAAAGTCTCAAATCTGGACACAAAATCAGATTCCACCCACAAGCAAAGTTTGGGTAAAGAAACAAAAAAATAAACGAGCTCAAAAAATGAGGTCAAGAGTATTTGGTATCATTGTATAGCTAAATCTGTCAACCATTCTATAATACCACCCACTTTAGTGTATCATACATGACCTCGACGCTACAGAGTTTGGCAGTTGGGTACTTCCTCCTACCTCATAAATGCGGTGCCTGGGGTTAATGTGTGAATGTGTATTTTGAAAATTTGGCACCATATTTAACGAGTTTTCCAAATGTCACATTTGTTTGGTTCACCGCTGGTGTCTTTTCAGGTGTCTTAACAAATAAATGTGCTGGTTAAACAATTTTCCACATAATTCACATTTGTGTGGTTCTTCGCCTGTATGTATCTTCATGTGCCTCATCCTACTAAAGTCGCGGCTAAACTGCTTATCACAAACTTCACATTTGAATGGCTTCTCACCAGTGTGTATTGTCATGTGCCTTGATAAATAAAATCGATGGCTGAACGATTTTTCACATATGTCACAGTTAACTGGTTTGCCATTATATCGTTCGCCATAAGTCTGTAACTTGGTCACAGCAGAGTCTACAGTTGACTGTGTACCGTTTATCGTAGATTTGTAAGATTGATCGTGTACCCTCAGGTGTGTGAACAATGTAGGCCTATAGCTAAACAATTTGCCACATATTTCACATCCATGTTTTTGGTGACCAGTGTGTATCCTCATGTGTGTAGTCAAATTACTTTTCTGGTTAAACAATTTCCCACACAGTTCACATTTGTGTGGTTTTTCACCACTGTGTATCTTCATGTGTTTTGACAAATTAGACTTGTGGCTAAACGCTTTCTCACATAGTTCACATTTGTGTGGCTTGTCACCCGAGTGTACCCTCGAATGTTGGGACAAAACGGATGTATTTCTAAAGAATTTACCGCATGTTTCACATTTGTATCGTTTATCACAAGTGTGTACCCTCAAGTGTTCTGACATAATGCACCACATGTTGTGCATATAAAGAAGTTTTTATCAATATGTCCAATTAGTCTTTCCATTTTCGTGCATTCCATGTCATGCTAATCGTATATAAATCACGACTAGGCCCATAGGTTTTTTTGCCCCGCAGAAGTGATGGAGTGGTCTGTCTATTCGCCGTAACGAACTGATATTTCCGGAACATGCCGAAAATACCGGCCCCCCCCCCCCCCCAAAAAAAAAAAAAAATCAAAAAAAAATAAATAAATAACGAATTGTTTTAAATAAAATAATCGAAAGTATTATTGTATTGTTTTCTAACATATTTGTCAATTATAATTAATCTCAAATTAGTTTCATGTGATGTTTCATGGTTTACTCGACACATGTATACGTTAATTTACAAATAAAACAAATTTATGTACGTTTGTCTTCTGTGTGTATTACACGAAATAGATACAAGAGTAATCAAAAAAATGCACGTTTCTTGCATCAATTTCTAGAAATTTAAAGGTTAAGTATATTCTTACGATTATTTTCTTTTCTACTAAAGACCGTTACGGTAAATTGATTAGCTGTATCATAAACAGTACTGTGTATTTAAAAGACCAATTCCTGGTATGTGTTGATATGTATCTTGGCTGATGCTTTTACGTAAAGGAAGAACAGATGATACATAATACAAAAAAAAGACCCATCTGTAAATAAATATTGTATCATAATTATAATTTACCAGACTAAGCAGTTAGTTATAGTGATTATTTTATCAAGTAATAAACAGCTTTTCCTTATATCTGCCCTTCATTTTGCTTAAACGGGATAGATAGATAGATAGATAGATAGATAGATAGATAGATAGATAGATAGATAGATAGATAGATAGATAGATAGATAGATAGATAAATGGATGGATGGATGGATGGATGGATGGATGGATAGATGGATGGATGGATGGATGGATGGATGGATGGATAGATAGATAGATAGATAGATAGATAGATAGATAGATAGATAGATAGATAGATAGATAGATAGATAGATAGATAGATAGATAGATAGATAGATAAATGGATGGATGGATGGATGGATGGATGGATGGATGGATGGATGGATAGATAGATAGATAGATAGATAGATAGATAGATAGATAGATAGATAAATGGATGGATGGATGGATGGATGGATGGATGGATGGATGGATAGATGGATGGATGGATGGATGGATGGATGGATGGATGGATGGATAGATAGATAGATAGATAGATAGATAGATAGATAGATGGATAGATAGATAGATAGATAGATAGATATATAGATAGATAGATATATAGATAGATAGATAGATAGATAGATAGATAGATAGATAGATAGATAGATAGATAGATATGCAAGATAAAATAATAGTTTGCTCATCAAGGAATAAGCACGCTGACATTACGATTACAAGTACATTCAATATAATGCTGGAGAGAAATACATTGTAGAAAAGGTAAACACCACGAGAATTCAAAATGTAAATGCGAAACGCAAACTGCTACAGGTGAATAACAGTAACTGGTTAATTCTATTAAATACTCTTTTATTTGTTTATTACTATCCAATACCCACCTTTTTTCTTTTTTTTTTCTTCATCTATGCAGTAAAGATCGCTGTAAATAAAACTTTATATTTGCAAATTATGGAAGCTATGCTGACCGATAGGGAAACTTCTTGCAAACTATTTATATGTGTTGTATTCAGTTAAAGTCTGCAACAGAGACAATATCTAAATATTATAATTTACAATAATCAAATCCTAGTACTTTTAACACAGACACACATTTTCCCACTCCACAACAAGGTATCAATAATACAAAAAAAAAAACAAAAGAAAAATAAATTAACCAACATAAGTATAAAATTACTGAAATTAATGGAAATAAAAGTATAACAGGTTGTATAAGTAAGTAGAATTGTGATTTATTCTTTGTTCCGGTAATATCTATTTATTTTTAGTCCAGTATCTTCGTTTGTACCGGCTTATTTCAATTTGGTCAGGTAAATAATTGGTCCGACTAACTCTGATATTGCTGACAAACAGACGTATGCCTGCGCCGCAACTAATAGGATTTACCGGGGAAGTTATCCTTGGACAACCAGCCCAGAGTAAATGTCTGTATGTTAAAATTAATAAAATAGCTCCAAACATTCGACCACAATAGTCTCCTTATTTTCCTGATTTTCCTAGGTCAATCAAATATATGTCTTGATTAAAATTTATACTAAGTACCTTTTCATTAATTTTGTTTTCACGTTTGTTTGTTTTTTTTGCAAAATGTTTAATTGTCTATGCTTAGTGCACCACATTCGTTTTCAATTCTTCATTTTCAAAGGCTAGTCGTCATGAACACAGTTTGCAATCTTGTTAAGACTAAATTGAAATAAGCAATTTTGAAAACGAACAGAAGTCGTTAAATTGGCCTAAGATCTGGATATACGTTTGGTACTGATAAATTAGTACAGTTTTGTGGCCGTGGGAGCTGATAATATAACTGTTTGATCTCCGCAGACTTAATTTGCTTCCTGAGCATTTTTGTTTAATAAACTGGAGACCATATTAGATCTTGGAGTAAAGAAAATTGTGACAAATCTGTCATAAAATCTTCTGAAGAGCCGGCCACCAATTCGGCTGTGACAATTTACGCAAGAGACTATATAACTCGTTCTTCAGAGTTACTGAGCGATCATCGTTGTATAGGAGAAGATTCCAGATACCATCACTCACTTCAGATATTTGAAATTATTGCAATGAGATTATAGCCAACATTTATCTTTGAAGTGGCGCTACATTACCATTACCAAGTTTCGTAAGAGACCAGCTTGTTGCTGCAAGAATTGTGCACTGATAACTGATCTGGTCGCGCAAGGGATCATGTTGCTGACTTATGCATGACGTGGCTCGAGTCGAAGATGACTAATCTAGTCCTACATCCTTTGACTGAAATGAATGTTCATCAGCCACATGAGATACAACAATGTGCTCAACCTCTTTATCAGCAATCATACAAATACATGATATATTGGCAGTCTAAGTTCCACAAGAGCAAAAACCTTTACTTGTTTGAAGCTGTTGGCCGTTGGCAATATTCATCTACCGCTAGACACTGAGTTTAGTTTTCTTTGCAGGCAGCGCTTGATCTTCCACTATCATAAAGCCCTGATCAGTGCACAAAACATTGATACAGGAAGTTATTACCGTATAGAAATTAGGACATAGCCGACTTTTGATCCGGAAATCGGATTCCACCGGATAGTATGAAATTCCGATTAATCGGAGTCGGACAAGGCAGGAACGATCGATTCGGATAATAAAAATAATAAAGTTGAATTTCTATAGCACCGTGTCTAACACTGCGTGTCATTCGATAGTGCGTTAATAAAGTTAAATAAGAAGTCAGAAAAGTCCAATATGGTCAACACAACCACGCTGTGAGACAATCTATTTGAACCGGCGGGTGAAAACCGGAAATGAAGCCGGATATGGTAAAGTACTAAGTAACATGCTAGACACGGCAAAACCAGATACCAGAAACCTGGAAACGGAAGATGAAATTTTTTAGAAAAAAAATTACGGATTTAGCATTTTCGATTAATTGAATCATATCCGGAATCGGAAAAATTTCATGCCCAAAATCCGGAATCGGAAATCGGTAGAAAAATGCTAATCGGTTATGCCCTAATAGAAATCCAATACGAGGAAAATATACAAATCCGAGTCCGATCAACTTTTATATGGGTGTTGACGACGCTCAACACGCACAATTAACGAAACTTCATTAGTAGCTAATTATACGAACTGATCCTAACGTTTGGCTTGTGTCCTGCCCAGTCACGTAACATATGCAACATCTCGTGGGGTCGATTAAGGTAGTGAAGGTTGAATGAAGTCTTTGCTGTATCATTAGTTTCGGAGATGCGTTGTTCTTATTTTGTCAAAGTATTTAATTTTGGAGGTAGGTAAATATTTAATGTAGTCAGTAATCTCTTAAGAACTGAAGAGAAGTGATTGGTTTTGAAAACTACCTAGTGATGTAACGAGTGTACCTTAAAGATCAATGCCATCTCAGATCTATCTACGCAGATTCGAATCTCGGGATCGACAAATGTGGGTACGCAAGAAAGCTTACCAGTAGCTTCTCGTTAGTCTATCATTTTTCCAGGTTCTACCTATAAAAGTTATATTGGCCGCCATGTTTACGTATAGCCTATTTAGAGGTAAACATAGCGTTGAACCCCTATAACAAAGAAATTTAATGTCAAGCAAGTTCAGTAAATATTATTTGCTATTGCAGTCATGAAATCGATACTGATCACGACAGTAGTTATAACTACTATGTTACTCACTATATTGTTATAAATATATCTTATCAGGACTTAAAAGAGTGCAGTAAACAAATTCTTAATTTGTTTATTGGTAAGTCGCAACCTAGTCTATCCGTTCGATTACTTTTGAAACAAAGGTTATATTTAGAGAGAAAAACTAAAATATGGCGCGAACAAATTCCCGATTGCTTCGCCTCTTCCAACCCCATTAAACCCTTGACCTCTCCAACCACATTCGAATATTATATTGGTATTGAAAAAATGCGGAATTAGCGTTTCGACGTTTCTCCCATTCCAAATGTTTCAGGGATTAAATTCAAAGGCATGGTCAAGTAACACGTCAACTCGTTAAACTGGACTTGTCTAACATTCATGGAAATGACTTTGGCTCCATTCGAAGTGACTCAGGACGTTCCCGTTTAGTATTTGGAAACATAATTGTCCATCGTGTCCCAAGAAATTGTGAGCCATCATCGTTACATAGCAAAGTCAATCTCAGTAATATTCGATGTCTTCTTGGCTCCACGTCTCGCCCATAGGATCAAAAATCTGTCGGCCGAAATCAGCCAGCTTGCTAGGTCCTCGAAAGATTTTTCACGTCTTCCAGGAGTCTTGCTAAAGTGAGAGAAATGATCAAAGATCGCTTCTTGGATGAACTTCTCGCAAGCTCTATGAACCCCACTGAAATTAGAATGACGATCATTTGCAAGCATTCGAAATAGAAAAAGATGAAATTGACATTCTTCTGGTCATCTTCATCCTCCTCCTGTTGGGGTAGGTATATTGGAATGAAGCATTCGTGTTCCAAATCCACCATTTTGTGACAAATGTGACATAGTTTCTTTCCTTGACATATGTTTGCCTTGGTATTAATGCTATTTATCACTTGTCTACAAGTAAGGCACAATATCAGGAGTTATAAAGCACTTTTCTACAGTGAACATTGTGTCTTCAGATGATGTTGGTAACATGTAGGGCTGACAAAAGTGTGCTGACAAGTATGGCAATGCACTCGTTCTTGTCCTTCGTCGAGGCAAAGTTTAGACGCTAAACATCCTTCACATTTTATGATTCCCAATGTTTGTATTGCTCTCGATTGTTATACCCATAGTCACATTTCTCATAGTAATAACTGTATCCCAAGAATCCAGTGATACCGGTAATGCCATCAAAACGTTCATCCTGATATTAAACGCGAATAAGGTTTCGGTCTTTAAAAATTACGCTTCGAAACAACAGAGGTCTGTGTAATTCTTGAGGGTATAGTTTCACGGTGGAGCTAAGACGTCTTGCAATTTTTGCATTTTAGGAATACCACAGGGTGTGTATTTGGACAGGCCAGCTTGCTGTAACAGTTCTGCTTCTCTTTGTTGTTTGACTCGGTTCGATTTTCAAATGTTCTCCCAGACTCTTTTCCATTCCATCTTGTCGTTCCTGTCGGCATTCATCCATCTCACCACGATGGCACGGGCTATACACATATTGTCTTGGGGGTTGTTAATTCCTGACGAGGCTGTGTTTGGTGCTAAGAAGGTCATCCACCAAAAACACCTTTTTGAGTCCGTTCTTTTTGGGAACAGAAAGGTGGGCCATGTATGGTGTGGCGTTTCCTTCGGTGATACGTAATCAATCCTTGGACTGCTGTACGTGTTTAATCTTGCCAATGACTTTGGAAAGTTTTAGTTCTGATTGCCTGCTAAACTCGATCGATTCAAACGGGGGACTTCAAACTGTCGTGAAAAATGGAAACTGTCAACAGATCGTCTTCGTTGACTTCACATTGCCGTTTCAGTATGGTTAACAAAGAATTATACAAATCCGTGATAAACTCTTGCTGCCTCCAACGTACGTCGGACTTGAATTCTTTAAACTTCACCATGTATGTGTAGGCTGTGGTTCTATTTTTTTGTCCGTCTCTCGCATGTGGTAGTATATTTCAGGCGGTTGACTTTGGTTTGACTTCGACTCTCTTTGACTAGCTAATGTGCGAGGTGATAGTTCTTCTGCCTCTTACTTTCTTCTGGTTTCTCATCGAAATGTTGCGATCGTTTCACCGTGATTGCAAAATATCAGTTGACTACATCTTAGACTTCAGTGCCCCCTTTTATATCAAATGTAAGGCCAGTGTCTTCCCTCAAAGTATTCATTTCACGTTCAAACCTACCATACAAATGGAAGAGCCAACGTAGATCTAACTTCAGAGTTTTGCGAGATCTCATAGCAGTGATTCTTCAGAGAAGTCGACAGACTACTCCCCTCATTTCGAGAAGAAAGTCAAGATACTTGTTATATCTGTCAACAACGTCGAAACAAGACAAGTGTCAAAAGAAACAAAGGTCAACATACTTGTTATTTTTGGTAAGAGCATTGGTCTATTAGACTGTCCTAAGACACAACAGAATTAGAAGAGTTACCTTATGAAAAGAAATGAACCCATATACCTCCAGAAGGAGAAGTAAGGAAAGAAAAGACGCTTAAGAAAAGTGAGGAAGAAGAGGAAAGACCCATGTCAGTGAAGAAATTAAAAGACGGAGATCGTGAAAAGAAAAGAAAAAAAAAATGAATTTTATAAAGTGATGTGCTGTGACATTGGATTGTAAATTTGTACCAGACAATATACCAAAAAGAAAACCATACGCGTCTCTTGGTATTGATTTTTATCATTATGACCTACATTCACGGTCTTACACATATCCATTATGGGGAAAAAAGGGATTTGAGTTTTCATTAATTTTGTCAAAAGCTAACATATATAATCTATGTTGGGGTTTGGACCGAGAAAAGGTAATGCCAGTCAAGGGGGTAACATTATTTGTCTCTCCACGAGGCTTGTTCGAGTGGGAAGACATAATAATGTAACCTCCAAGACTGGGATTTCCTTGTCTCGGTTCAAACCCCAACTGAGAAAATGTTTCGCACCAAGGGCTGCATATAGGATAGAACTTACCATGCTGTGCGAAACATACTAGCATAATACATAAAAGCTAGGCATGTATGCGTGCATGTCATTGTCTCTCTCGAAATGCTTTGTATGATGTGTTCTCAAAGATGGATTGAGCTTAAGTTACTATGTTTTTTGTTATATATTTGTTGTTGTTGTTTGATTTTGGAACAACTACGTCAGGCACAGCAGAAGACAACACAGTTTTCTTTTTTTTTTAAAAGTATTTCTTACCACGTGTACACCTTGACCGAGATGACTAAACTAAGATGAAATCATCGGAATATCTCGCTAAACATATTATTGTTGTGGCAACGTCGACGTCTTTCTGAATTGATTCAATATTTCTTCCATCAATTATATTTGCAGCGCTATCAAACAATGTTAAAGCCAACACGCAAATTATCTGCATATCGCGTATCAGCTTGCAACATTTGTTCCCCTGCTAATCTATTTTTAGTAATTTGAACATTAATGACATGCCATACTTTGGCCAATTCCGTCCCATTTTCAAGAAGGTCAAGGTCAAGGTCACTAGCAAAGATACGATCAGGACCTGTACATGATGCATGTCAACGCTGTGCATCCAACAAATGCTGTCATATTTAAATGACATTAAAAAGTACACAAGCGCGGTTCTATCTGGCTAGGTCATTGCTACCCTGTCGAGATCGAGAAAACAGATTATGTCTTTTTCCCAATCCTCAAGACTTCATCCTACGTACATCGTAGCAGTAGGCACAACGCATAGTATTCCTACTCTGCAAACATGGGTGTATCAGACGCTAATTTTCCTAGATCATTTTTGTCTAGTTCGTTTTACATAATATTCCTGTCACGTGCCCCATGCGGAATTATTGCTAACACTGGAGAAGGACAGACAATTAAAAAAGTTAAATAGCTCAGATCCCCCTGTCCGCAATACCGACGGTCTAGTTGTATAAAGTAATAAGGTTAAAGATACAACATATTAATAAATTATATCACGGTATTCAACAATTATAGAACAAGGTTACAACGCAATTTCGTTCAATCAATATAAAGACCTATTCAAATTGCTAGGTGAATGCTTCCTTCCCATGTAACTTCTACGTTCTCGTCTGCAATTCCAACTTGTCGGTACTTTCGGTCCCCTTAATTCCGTTCCCCGGCCCGCTCTGTCGCACAACTGCATATTTCCCAGTACTCTCCACGTCTTCTCCTCCCTTTAATCTCCGGGTGGCGAACTATCCCACACGGGAAACGTCCTGTGTGATCAGAACGGACATACATCTTTGTCAGCTCAATCACACGAGAATTAACTCGTTCTCACAGAACCTTCATCAACATAATGTCAATTAAATCATTAGGTAAACTCAAGCACTCACATCTAAATATTCCACACACTCTATTTGGATAATAAAGACTTCTGATACATACTCATATCATTAATTCCCGATATAGTAAATTATCAAAATCAAAACTATTCTTGCGCATTTCCTACCTTACAAATTATAAACAAACAGACAAATATGTCTAATTATACGTAGTTGTAGGGTTTAACGCCATTTTTCAGCACACGATAGACTATGCATGGTGTCCAGTAGTATTGGTGGAGGAAGAACCTGGGAAAACCCCCTGAGGGAACTACCGACCCATGAGAAGCTACTGGCAAACTTTCTCACATAACTACATTAGCCGAATCTTAAGACTCGAACCCGCGCAGACAGAGGTGAGATGGCAGTGATCAGTAACGGACAGCGTCTTAGACCACTCGGCACCCCTTAATTATACTTGCAACTGGCCAACAATGCATAACTCTGTGTTCAAATACAAACAAGTACAAGTTCTAACACAACTCACTATTAAATTAAATTATGCACGACGACGCAACATCGTAGCAGATAACATCATACACTTAGATTTTATCCTAACAACTACATTCCTTAATGTTAAATATTATGAATTCGCTATTCGCATAATTACGGCATGATAATTAAACTATACATAATAAATTAAATTTCTAATACATTAAATGCACATAATAACATCTTTCAACACCTAGTCAGAAGCCCTTTTTTCAAATCCAGTTCTGGTTTGTAAACCTCATTTTATGCTCTTATTTGCGAGTACCCAATTTGCTTTCGGAGTAAGTGATTTTATCACTTCTAAAACTGGACAGATTCTTCCAAAATGATTGTAACATGATGTCTGGCTGCTTAGTTTTGATTGGATACTGGTCGTGTCATTGAAAACTGTCTGGGATAGCAGCACTGATATGTTAAAATGTCGGGTTTTCCTGTCCAAGGCTAAGCCGATCAGTGACATCAATTGATTACAAAGCAGACAGTATCGCACCACCGCGACACGGTTTTCTCTTAATTAACCGCGAACTTGACTGATGCAATGGCTAAGGCACTGACAGGTGGTTTCATTGTTTCAGAATCGGTCTAAAGTCGTGATATTATATAACACGTATGGACATTACCCAAAGTACATTACAAATTCTGTCAGAAGACATCCGTAAACATGATGCAAGAATTGCTAGCAAATTTTCAAATGTAACGTGACAATTCCAAATGTACGATAGTGACCAATCGAATCAAGACTGAAAGGCACTGACAGGTGGTTTCATTGTTTCAGAATCGGTCTAAAGTCGTAATATTATATAACATGTATGGACATTACCCAAAGTACATTACGAATTCTGTCAGAAGACATCCGTAAACATGATGCAAGAATTGCTAGCAAATTTTCAAATGTAACGTGACAATTCCAAATGTACGATAGTGACCATTCGAATCAAGACTGAAAGCATATGGTTAATCTCATACAGAGTTTGGCCATCTGCGACAACAAGCTGCTTGGGACAACAAATAAGAATAAGAATACGAATTATATGTATAAGATTTTTTTTATTTCAGTCTTCAAAGTCCATACCTGTAAAATATAATATGGATATAAAGTAAAAAAATAAAACAATGTAAACATAAAAGTACATATATATCATACCTACAAATATATGGCAACATCTACTAAATTGTACAAGTAGACAACAGAATCATTCACAACAACTGATATATAGAGACTGGGTGGTTCCCAGGCTCGCCCTTGTCTCTGATCATGTGCAACGTGGGATGCTGTACAGATACAGGATATTATCAGTTGATTTAAATAGTATGCGAGTGATCTTACACTGGCTTGCCTCCTTCATAAGCAACACTATCAAAGCCATTCACACAGGTTGCGAATACGTTAATCGTTTAGACGATGCAGCCCACAACTGCGAAAGCACTGACAATAATCTTACTTTCACGTTAGGTTACATGGACAGCACCTCTTGTTACAAATAAATAACATTATGCGTATGTAGAAGGACAATACCTCTCGACTATGTATATAGAAGGACAATACCTCCAGAGCATACTTATAAATTATTACCATCAAGGGAAGAAGTGTGAGGTTGTTGCTTTGCTCTCTGTACCGAAAGTCCAGCAATAATGCCCTGAGCCAAGTGTAAACTTTATGTTAACAACTATCTATCTATCTATCTATCTATCTATCTATCTATCTATCTATCTATCTATCTATCTATCTATCTATCTATCTATCTATCTATCCATCCATCCATCCATCCATCCATCCATCCATCCACCCATCCATCCATCCATCCATCCATTAGTCTTGCCGACCGTTGGGGCACCACTGATGACCTGACAACGTACAATAACATTTTAAAAAAAACAATTGTAACGGTTTAATTATTACTATCTTCAACGACTGCAATGTGCTAGCAGAATCAACACAGAATAAAAAAAAGTGTTACACTAAATAAATAATGTGAAACAAATACAGTGTGATAGTCTCGTTTTTAAACAAATGATATTATTATTTATACACGTGAAAGAAACTATATCCCAGTATCTATTGTTGATGTGTATTTGTTTAATGTACGGGTGGCATAGTAACACAGTGTTATTGCAACTACCAGATAACATTCAAAACATTACATTTTGATTATTGCAACTACCAGATAGCATTCAAAACATTACATTTTGATTATTGCAACTACCAGATAGCATTCAAAACATTACATTTTGATTATTGCAACTACCAGATAACATTCAAAACATTACATTTTGATTATTGCAACTACCAGATAGCATTCAAAACATTACATTTTGATTATTGCAACTACCAGATAGCATTCAAAACATTACATTTTGATTATTGCAACTACCAGATAACATTCAAAACATTACATTTTGACTATTGCAGACATCAATGCTGATCTCCTGTATGTTGTAGGAAAAATACATACTTAAAATTTGCATTCACTGACCATGATATTAGAAGAAAAAGAAAACAATATCTGCCTTAATAGCAAGATTAATAATTGCAGGTAAAGGTAAATTATGTATTTGTAATGGGTATACATGTAAAATTGTATATTTAGGTAAGTTTAGAGTACAACTTGAAGATCTACTAAAGTTCATCTACAACGATGTTACATACACAGAAATAGCATTAAGGAAAAGAAAATTTGATTTAAAATGATACACTACAGTTTGGTATATAAAAGAGTTTTTGTATTATTCAACCATTTATGTAGGAAAATTTGACATGCATGTGAAATGTTTCAAACATTCGAGAGGACTGAAAACAAGTTGCCAGATAAATGTTCCCGTTTTAGAGGGTTTTCCTTTCGAGCTGGTGGTAATGCCCAAAATTTGATTTAATTACACAAGTGGCTTACACATTATTGGTATATTTTCCGTCCATTAGTGAAACTGGACCTGATTTGAAATAAGTATGACTAGGGCTATTCAAGGCTGTCAACATACATGGGCTGGCTTATCAGACCTTTTCCTCCTTTCTCGCGACCAGAAACCCTCAACATGACGAGACGTAAAAAACATTTTTCACCAGTCATTATTTGGTGCCATTGCACCTCTAGTACACTCCTTCCAATTGCTTGATAGAGTTGAGTGCGTGTTTGGTCTATTCCTACCCACCCAGGTCCTACATTCATATCGATAGTCCCTCAATAGGGGCGTAACATGACGACCAAATTAAATAGCACACTATGTGTGCATAAACGCCCATGGGAATGTTACACCATTCCTTACCCCATGGGAAAAATTAAATAACTTTCTTTGAAAGATAAAACAGTGAATAATGCCCCTTCATGACCGGTTTATTTTAATTTAACATTCATTCATTCACTGTCAACTCCCAGTGAATGGTACATTCTTTACAACATATTTCATGCTTGTACCAGTATGTATCTTCATTAATTTAGTCAAACTTTGAGTTCAGGGTACAGATTGCTTCACCTTTCACATTTGTAATCAAAACCATCCCCATAAGGTGTCCCAACACCAAAATGTGTCCTAAAGTAATTATGTATTACAGTAAAACCTGTCTTAAAAGACCATCATTTCTGACAAATATGCATGGTCTCTCATGACAGATAGTCTCTCATAACAGGTTATAACCCTATATAATCAATAAATCTGTGTATTGCATAAAATGTATCTCAAGACAGGTGATCTCACATAATAGGGGCCCCAGTGGTCTGAAGTGCTCTCCGTTACGGATCACTGCCATCTCACCTGTCTGTGTGGGTTCGAGTCTAATATTCGGCTAATGTAGTTATGTGTGAAAGCTTGCCAGTAGCTTCTCATGGGTTGGCAGTTCTTTTTGGGTTTTTTTCCAGGTTCTTCCTCCACCAAATAATACTGGCTGCCATGTATAGCCTATCATGTGCTGAAAAATGGCATTAAACCATACAACATATCTCTATCATTAAATGACAGTTCTAACAAAGGAACTCTCCATACAAATAACATGCATGGATTCTTCCCAGTTGTCACAGAATGTGACTGTCAGGTTTGATGGCTTTTGGTATGCAACTTAAATATCTAAAATATAAATATCTAAAATATCTAAATAGTTTATATATCACCATTATGTATTACTAAGTATTTTATGTATCACCATTATGTATTACTAAGTATTTTATGTATCACCATTATGTATTACTAAGTATTTTATGTATCACCATTATGTATTACTAAGTATTTTATGTATCACCATTATGTATTACTAAGTATTTTATGTATCACCATTATGTATTACTAAGTATTTTATGTATCACCATTATGTATTACTAAGTATTTTATGTATCACCATTATGTATTACTAAGTATTTTATGTATCACCATTATGTATTACTAAGTATTTTATGTATCACCATTATGTATTACTAAGTATTTTATGTATCACCATTATGTATTACTAAGTATTTTATGTATCACCATTATGTATTACTAAGTATTTTATGTATCACCATTATGTATTACTAAGTATTTTATGTATCACCATTATGTATTACTAAGTATTTTATGTATCACCATTATGTATTACTAAGTATTTTCGAGACAGTGCCCTAGTTAATTATACAGATTGTTAAAAATTTAAATGTGTGTCATCAGTAAATATATTCACATGAATTTTCAACAGCAAACACATTAAATGACAGACCAAATATTTCACATTCGAATGTCTTTATTCTTAATGTGTATCTTTAAATGCCGAGACAAATAAGATCTCCGGCTAAACAATTTTCCACATATTCCGCATGTGAATGGTTTGTCAACAGAGTGTATATTCATGTGTTTTTGTAACATGCTGTTCATATTAAAGGATTTACCACAAATTTGACATTTATGTGGTTTTTCACCAGTGTGTATACTCATGTGCGATGACAAATTGGAGTTCTGCCTAAATGATTTGCCGCATATTTTACATGCATATGGTTTTTTATCAGTATGTGTCATCATGTGCCTGGTCAATGAGGAGCTAATGCCAAACAATTTACCACATATTTCACACTTAAATGGTTTATCACTTGTATGAACATTCATGTGTTTTCTCAATCTCAAATTGATGCTAAAGGATTTATCACATACGTCACATTTGTATGGTTTGTCACCAGTATGTATCCTCAAATGTGTGGATAAATCAAAGCTCTGGATAAACAATTTACCACATATTTCACATTTGTGTGGTCTTTCGCCAGTATGAAGCTTTACATGTCTTTTCAATGAAGAGTTCTCTCCAAACGATTTTCCGCACATTTCACATTTGTGTGGTCTTTCACCAGTATGTGTCTTTGCGTGTCTAGTCAATGAATGTCTTTCTCCAAAAGATTTCCCACAAATTTCACATTTGATAGGTTCTTCTCCAGTGTGTACAATCGAGTGTTTTGACAAATCTGACTTCTGAAGAAAAAAATTACCACAAATTTTGCATTGGTATGGTTTATTAACAGTATGTATTCTCATGTGGATCCTCAAAGAAAGCCTTTCAGTAAACAATTTTCTACATACTTTACACTCAAATGATTCGTCAGCAGTATGTAATTGTATTTTCATGAGATTTTTCACTTCAGTACTCTCTGAAAACCGTTTACCCTTTACTTCACATTTGTATGGTTTGTCACCAGTGTGTATCCTCGAGTGTCTTGACAAATTGGAGCTTTGGCTAAATAATTTCCCACATATTTCACATTTGTATGGCTTGTCCCCTGTGTGTATCCTCAAATGTTTGGCCAGATTAGTCCCATATCTAAACAATTTACCACAAACTTCACATTTGAATGGTATGTAACCAATGTCCATAATTACATGGTTTTCCATGTCAGAGGATGTATAAACTGTTACACAAGGTTTTACAAAATCACCCTGGGGTTCCCTTATAGTTCAGGAAGTAATCGCAGTGCGAAAGCGATAATTAACACCTACGACTTCATTTTGTTGATATCACACCAATGGTCACGCGCACATTAGCGGTCATATCGCTAAGACGTCTGTGGCGGACGCTCTAACCGTTAGGACACCGGAGCGGTGACGAATTATGCAAACTCAATACATTAAACATCATTGAAATTCACGTCTTAAAAGCCAATCACAGAAAATGCATCAACTTTGTAAGTTTGCACATAGAGAAAACGATCTGTGCCGTTTTAAAATGAGAATTCATTGTGTATTGGTCACAAACAACTGTACCTGTTGTTGTTGTTGTTGTTATTATTATTATTATTATTATTATTATTATTATTATTATTATTATTGATCATTCATTCATTCATTCATTCATTCATTCATTCATTCATTCATTTATGCATTGCTCAATTTCTATATTTTGTGTAGTTTAGAACTTTAGATGTCTGCTGATGGAAGATGCATATGGTATCGCAGTATCGATTGTTTTTTCTATAGACCTCAATGCTAATGTTTTGTGAAATAAATATACTTTCTATCCTACTTCAGCATGCATGTCACATGCCGTCACAGAAAACAATCTTAGATTGTCAATTTGACAGGACAACACCAGGTATTCCATTGCATTTAAGAGAGATAACTCTGCTGGAACTAGACCTGTCTAGAGGTAAGAGTTATCTAGTCAAGAAAGACCCAGTTTCACCACATTTTAAAAAAGTCATAAATATTACAAAATATGATCTAGATATGAATTAACTTAATCTCACATGTTGCCAAGTGGTTTAATTTTTTTAAACCTGACAAAAAGTACAACTCTTACATAATGCACCAATCACAGTTAGTAGTGTTGTTTATTTTTGAATGTAATGTTCTCTACACCGTAAGCTCCGCCAACCTGGAGTTGACCGATTGGTACCGTTATGCTAGATAGACCTGAAGACAAACAATACAAATCTAAAACTCTTACCCCACACCTTTCCAAAAAGTCTGGAGTTCCCTACGTGGCCAATGACCAGTGTAGTACGAGTTACCTCCCATCAGTCCATGTTGTATTAAGTGTAGTACGAGTTACCTCCCATCAGTCCATGTTGTATTAAATGTAGGAAATTAACTTACAGTGGGACACCAAACTGCATTCACGTTGAAAACATGATGTGATGAAACCACGCGCTAGAGGCACAGTCATCGCTTCATTTCTGGCCTAACGAAATTAAGCTACCGTGAATTGAACACTACCTGACTGATATCATTGAACTCTGCCTGACTTATATCATTGAAACCTTCTTATATCAGTGAACCCTACCATTTTATCTTATTGAACCCTACCTGATTTAGTATATTAAACACTGCCTGATTTAAATCACTGAAACTTACCTGACTAATTGTCATTATAATTATCTGAATTTTCTCTTCAGTCTACTAATTTAGTCTACAAACTAAAGACGTTAGTATACTCAATTTATTTATTTGGGGAAGGATTAATGGGGTGGGGTAGGCCAGAGTCAAATACTATTTTGATGTCACTGTATCACGCACACAACAAGCAACATTAACATTCAACAATAATTGTTAATTTATATTTAACAACTGTTCCCAATATCAATAAAAAAAAGTGTTAGTAAATCCGTGTTCACCTTTAAGATCAACCCAACTGCACTATTAAACTCTTTTTAATACACATCTTGACAACTCTAGTGGACTAGTGGTTAGAGCGTCCACCTCGGATGCGGGAGATCGCGAGTTAGAACCCCGGCCGAGTCATACCCAGTGCTATAAATCACTACAAACTTCCACACTGTAGGCATCGTAGCGATATGATTTAAATTTTTTAAAAACTACGTTAAAAGTCAAACGCACACACACACACACACACACACACGCACGCTACCTGTCATTTTTTTTGTCATTTCTTAATCTGAATTAAGTTAAGCATTGACTCGTTCACAATCATACTGTTTAAAAGCGTCTAGGTAAATAGTGATTGACCTTGCGTGTGACATTTTAATGCTACCTAACATGTTTTATTTTTAAATCAAAATTTTCAAAATACCCATTCTTCTCTGCCGTTTTCCCGCCATTTTCCACTCGCAACCTAACAAATCAAATCCTAACTCACTGAAAGCTCGAATTTAACATGGAGTAGCTTTAAGCTCACATTGTAAGCAATAGAGAATACGCTTTAAAGATTGTAATTGAATAGTAAATACATTTGTATGTGTACATTCTTAAACTCCTCATGAAATGTTACTATGCATAAGCGACTCTTTCTTCTGGTAGTAACGAAGGTAAACAAATGCGGTCAATATGAAATGTGACATCACTTGAACATATTTGCAATCGTAATTTAATTTTTAGAAGTGTCAGCCAGTGAAACGTGACTAAAACATTGCACTAGGACATACACCTGTTTCTTTACACCACTCGAAACTATCCCTGTACTCACCTGGTTCAATGTGATTCCATAAAATCCTGACCTTTCGTTTACCTATTTAACATAGTGTCAGATGTCATTTTGTCAATTCACTTTTCTATGTCCTAGCAATTATATGGCTAACCTGGGCTGCTTCAAAAGGTCTCACCATGAACCTGAATTTATTTGTACTTTGACACGGAAATATAATATGCATTGTCTTACTCTGCGTTTCATGTGGCAGGCTTTAGGAACAAAGATGATTCACAGTTTTTACAATAGTACAAAAAAAGAACATAAGTAAAACTCGAACCAACAACCTTTTCTTTTGAAATCCAATGTTTGAACCAATTCAACAGCTGAAGTCAGCCACAAAAAATAAACTCCCAAGTGTATGCAGAAGATTTGGTTATGCTTTCCTTTTGCAGGCTCTGTATGAAGCGATACCGACAGATTCATTCCAGTTCTCATAACTGATGACTGTAATGACAGGACTGAAGATGCCAAGTACGTAGCATAGTCTAACGTCTGAAATGGATTCTGGAAGATTCTACTTTCGGAGGGAGCAAAGGAAATCCCAGCATTTGTGACTCTAGATGGACTTTACCATTACAATGAAACTATAGAGTATATACTATGTTAATGGTAAGATATAAAACGGATCTGAACCACTCTTGAAAATGTTTACTAATAAAGGAAAGCCCCAGCAATCTAATGCACGTGCAATATGATATTTTGACTTCTTTGGAAAACGTAGTAAGGAAAACGTCTCAGAACTAAGGTCATGGGGTGGGGGATGGAGGTGGAGGTGGCTGCAGAGGTAGAGACGAGATTGCTAATGAGCCCATAATGGCTAGGTAAGTAATGAGCAGTTTTTTTTTGTTTTGCTGTGCCAGAAATGTCTTTAATAAATTCCTGACCTTAACGAGACTGTATATACAAATAATTGATACTCATTTACATAATTTATTAATTATTAATTAATTTAATAATTTCTTAAAGAAAGTTGAATACCCATTTACGTATTTTATCTCACTAGGATCACAGCGTTCAATACCCATTTACTTATTTTCTCTCATTAACATCAGAACGTTTAATACACGTTTACTTACCTTATCTCACAACGTTAAATACCTATTTACTTACTTTATCACATTAACATTTTAACTTTAAATACCTATTTACTTACTTTATCACATTAACATTTCAACGTTAAATACCTATTTACTTACTTTATCACATTAACATTTCAACGTTCAATACCTATTTACTTACTTTATCACATTAACATTTTAACGTTAAATACCTATTGACTTACTTTATCACATTAACATTTTAACGTTAAATACCTATTTACTTACTTTATCACATTAACATTTTGACGTTAAATACCTATTTACTTACTTTATCACATTAACATTTTAACGTTAAATACCTATTTACTTACTTTATCACATTAACATTTTAACGTTAAATACCTATTTACTTACTTTATCACATTAACATTTTAACGTTAAATACCTATTTACTTACTTTATCACATTAACATTTTAACGTTAAATACCTATTTACTTACTTTATCACATTAACATTTTAACGTTAAATACCTATTTACTTACTTTATCACATTAACATTTTAACGTTAAATACCTATTTACTTACTAAATCACATTAACATTTTAACGTTAAATACCTATTTACCTACAAAATCACATTAACATTTTAACGTTAAATACCTATTTACTTACTTTATCACATTAACATTTTGACGTTAAATACCTATTTACTTACTTTATCACATTAACATTTTAACGTTAAATACCTATTTACTTACTTTATCACATTAACATTTTAACGTTAAATACCTATTTACTTACTTTATCACATTAACATTTTAACGTTAAATACCTATTTACTTACTTTATCACATTAACATTTTAACGTTAAATACCTATTTACTTACTTTATCACATTAACATTTTAACGTTAAATACCTATTTACTTACTTTATCACATTAACATTTTAACGTTAAATACCTATTTACTTACTAAATCACATTAACATTTTAACGTTAAATACCTATTTACCTACAAAATCACATTAACATTTTAACGTTAAATACCTATTTACTTACTTTATCACATTAACATTTTAACGTTAAATACCTATTTACTTACTTTATCACATTAACATTTTAACGTTCAATACCTATTTACTTACTTTATCACATTCACATTTCAACGTTAAATACCTATTTACTTACTTTATCACATTCACATTTTAACGTTAAATACCTATTTACTTACTTTATCACATTCACATTTCAACGTTAAATACCTATTTACTTACTTTATCACATTCACATTTCAACGTTAAATACCTATTTACTTACTTTATCACATTCACATTTCAACGTTAAATACCTATTTACTTACTTTATCACATTCACATTTTAACGTTAAATACCTATTTACTTACTTTATCACATTCACATTTCAACGTTAAATACCTATTTACTTACTTTATCACATTCACATTTCAACGTTAAATACCTATTTACTTACTTAATCACATTCACATTTTAACGTTAAATACCTATTTACTTACCTTATCACATTAACATTTCAATGTTCAATACCTATTTACTTACTTTATCACATTAACATTTCAACGTTAAATACCTATTTACTTACTTTATCACATTCACATTTTAACGTTAAATACATATTTACTTACTTTATCACATTAACATTTTAACGTTAAATACCTGTTTACTTACTTTATCACATTCACATTTTAACGTTAAATACCTATTTACTTACCTTATCACATTAACATTTCAACGTTAAATACCTATTTACTTACTTTATCACATTCACATTTTAATGTTAAATACATATTTACTTACTTTATCACATTAACATTTTAATGTTCAATACCTATTTGCTTACTTTATCACATTAACATTTTAACGTTAAATACCTGTTTACTTACTTTATCACATTCACATTTTAACGTTAAATACCTGTTTACTTACTTTATCACATTCACATTTTAACGTTAAATACCTATTTACTTACCTTATCACATTAACATTTCAATGTTCAATACCTATTTACTTACTTTATCACATTAACATTTCAACGTTAAATACCTATTTACTTACTTTATCACATTCACATTTTAACGTTAAATACCTATTTACTTACCTTATCACATTAACATTTCAATGTTCAATACCTATTTACTTACTTTATCACATTAACATTTCAACGTTAAATACCTGTTTACTTACTTTATCACATTCACATTTTAACGTTAAATACCTATTTACTTACCTTATCACATTAACATTTCAATGTTCAATACCTATTTACTTACTTTATCACATTAACATTTTAACGTTAAATACCTGTTTACTTACTTTATCACATTAACATTTTAACGTTAAATACCTGTTTACTTACTTTATCACATTATCATTTTAACGTTAAATACCTATTTACTTACTTTATCACATTAACATTTCAACGTTCAATACCTATTTACTTACTTTATCACATTAACATTTCAACGTTAAATACCTATTTACTTACTTTATCACATTCACATTTTAACGTTCAATACCTATTTACTTACTTTATCACATTCACATTTTAACGTTCAATACCTATTTACTTGCTTTATCACATTAACATTTTAAAGTTCAATACCTATTTACTTATTTTATCACATTAACATTTTAACGTTAAATGCCTATTTACTTACTTTATCACATTAGCATTTTAACGTTAAATACCTATTTACTTACTTTATCACATTCATATTTTAACGTTAAATACCTATTTACTTACTTTATCACATTAACATTTTAACGTTAAATACCTATTTACTTACTTTATCACATTAACATTTCAATGTTCAATACCTATTTACTTACTTTATCACATTAACATTTCAACGTTCAATACCTATTTACTTACTTTATCACATTAACAGTTTAACGTTAAATACCTATTTACTTACTTCATCACATTAACATTTCAACGTTCAATACCTATTTACTTACTTTATCACATTCACATTTTAACGTTAAATACCTATTTACTTACTTTATCACATTAACATTTTAACGTTAAATACCTATTTACTTACTTTATCACATTAACATTTTAACCTTCAGTACCTATTTACTTACTTTATCACATTCACATTTTAACGTTAAATACCTATTTACTTACTTTATCACATTCACATTTTAACGTTAAATACCTATTTACTTACTATATCACATTAACATTTTAACGTTATATACCTATTTACTTACTTTACCACATTAACATTTTAACGTTAAATACGTATTTACTTACTTTATCACATTAACATTTCAACCTTCAATACCTATTTACTTACTTTATCACATTAACATTTCAACGTTAAATACCTATTTACTTACTTTATCACATTAACATTTTAACGTTAAATTCCTATTTACTTACTTTATCACATTAACATTTTAACGTTAAATACCTATTTACTTACTTTATCACATTATCATTTTAACGTTAAATACCTATTTACTTACTTTATCACATTATCATTTTAACGTTAAATACCTATTTACTTACTTTATGACATTAACATTTTAACGTTAAATACCTATTTACTTACTTTATCACATTAACATTTCAACGTTCAATACCTATTTACTTACTTTATCACATTAACATTTGAACGATCAATACCTATTTACTTACTTTATCACATTAACATTTCAACGTTAAATACCTATTTACTTACTTTATCACATTCACATTTCAACGTTCAATACCTATTTACTTACTTTATCACATTAACATTTCAACGTTCAATACCTATTTACTAACTTTATCACATTCACATTTCAACGTTAAATACCTATTTACTTACTTTATCACATTAACATTTCAACGTTTAATACCTATTTACTTACTTTATCACATTAACATTTTAACGTTAAATACCTATTTACTTACTTTATCACATTAACATTTTAACGTTAAATACCTATTTACTTACTTTATCACATTAACATTTTAACGTTAAATACCTATTTACTTACTTTATCACATTAACATTTTAACGTTAAATACCTATTTACTGACTTTATCACATTAACATTTCAACGTTCAATACCTATTTACTTACTTTATCACATTAACATTTCAACGTTAAATACCTATTTACTTACTTTATCACATTAACATTTCAACATTAAATACCTATTTGCTTACTTTATCTCATTAACATCATAACGTTGAATCCAGATTTTCTTACTTCATCTCAGTAACGTTCTTTCAAAGCTGGCCGGCGTAGAACAGGAAGAAGAATTCCAGTTATCTCCCTTTCGCCCGTAACGGATAAACAACTTAAAAATTCTGCCGTTAATTTTAATAACCTGGTTCAAATTCATCTTAAATCATTAACCGTTGTGTCAACTGTCCCAGGGATACCACTACGTATTGCATTATTCAACGCTCAATCAGTAGGATCACCGGAAAAGGGCACAGAAATTGTTAATTTTATCAACGACCAGAATATTGACGTCTTCTTCCTGACAGAAACTTGGTTACATTCCGCAGGTAATGAATCTAAGTGTGCGGATTTAACACCCAGAGATTACTCCATCAACTCTCGCGGAGGTGGAATTGCTGTAATTACAAAGAATTCCATGATCAAATGCCTTAACTACAACACAACCTTCAATTTCTGCCACACATCGTTTGAACTAGTCCAAACAACGCTCACACTGGAACAAATGTCAGTCCATTTTTTCTGTCTCTACCGTCCTCCTCCTAGTAGAAGAAAACAAGCTGACTGATCTCTCTTTTTGGAGCAACTCGGTCATATTTTAGACTGGTTTATTTATAGGCCTGATGATAATATTCTGCAGTCCACCCTCATATCCCACGAACTTGCATCGGATCAAATCTGCATTGTATGCCATCTCGACGTATCAGTCCCTAACCCTCCACCTCTATTTGCTAATACGAGAAACCTATGTATGATAAATAGAACCAAATTCATGCATGACATCCAAGAAAACCTAACAACTTTCTTACATCCAACAGCGGAAAAACTTGATAACTGCCTGCGTTTATTGCTTGAAAAACATGCCCCAGCCACCAAATGCAGAGTATCAATAAATAAGTGTTCTCCATGGTATAGCAGTGTTAGGGACCAGCTTCGCACTGCTAAAAGACATCGCCGAAAAGCAGAGAGGCTTTGGATTTCCACCAGACTCACTATTCATAAAACAAATCTACGAAGCCGCTAAGAAGAACGTCACAAACATAGTCCATTTAGCCAAATAATCCCACTACAGTACTAAGATCACGGAGAGTTTCAGCTGCAAAGAGCTCTTCGAGATAACTAACAAACTAATGTCAAGGAACAAATGTACACCACTTCCAACAACCTTCTTTCCACTAGACCTACCAGATCAATTTGCAAATTTCTTCATTGACAAAGTACAAACCATTACAGATTCGCTTGACAGCACAATTTCAACTGATTCGTCACCATACAGTTATGATGCAGAATTTCAGCGACAACCGTTAGGAGCATTTGAACCTGTTTATATTAATTTAGTACGGACAATCGTGATGAAAAGTGCACCAAAGTCTTGTGAACTTGATCCAATTCCGACATCACTGATGCTTGAGTGCTTACACTCAATATTGCCTTCACTAACTGATGTCATTAATATCTCTCTCTCATCAGGGGAATTCTCATCATTTTTCAAAACTGCCATCGTAAAGCCACTGCTGAAGAAACCAACACTGGACCATAACGATGTAAAGAACTACCGCCCAGTTTCTAATCTCCCATTCATATACAAATCTTAGAAAATATTGTTCTAACCCAACATGTATCTCATTTGAATTCAAACAGTCTTTTTAGCAATGTACAGTCTGCATATCGCCCTTGCCACAGTACGAAAACTACTCTTCTGAAAGTATTTAATGCCATTCTCTCTGCTTTGGATAGTGGAAAGATGATAGTCCTCACTCTCCTGGATTTATCTGCAGCATTTGACACAATAGACCATGCTATATTACTTCACCGTCTCCAGCATGTATTTGGCATTCAGAATATAGCCTTACAGTGGTTCAAGTCCTACTTAGTGAACAGGATACAAATTATATCTGCAAATGGAATACACTCCAGCCCAGTTGACGTATGTTGTGGTGTTCCACAGGGATCTGTTCTTGGACCTGTTCTCTTCATTCTGTATACTCAGCCGCTCTCAAGTGTCATAGATCATCACCCATTGTTGCACCAAGTGTATGCTGATGACACCCACATATACAAGCCTAGCCACCCAATTGAAGTTGATGCTACCATCCATGGAGTAGAGAAGTGCATTTCTGATGTGAAATCATGGATGACATGTAACAAGCTGTAAATGAATGATGATAAAACTGAGGCTATTCTGATCACAACACAAAGACTTTCTCATTCATATCCTTTACCTCAGACAATAAATATCAGCAACACCAACATTAAATTATCACAGTCAGTACGGAACCTAGGCGTTACTCTAGACAGTACTCTCACATTGCACCAACATGTCATGAACATATGCAAGGCTGCATATCTTGAATTGAGACGCATCAGTTCCATTCGTAAATATCTTTCAGTTGATGCCACTAAAACACTTTTGTGTTCATTAGTACTTTCAAGACTGGACTATTGTAACTCAATTCTGTCTGGTTCGTCACAATATTTACTCCAGAAACTTCAAAAAGTTCAAAACACAGCTGCATGGATCATCTTTAGAGTACCTCGATCAGAGCACACCTCACCACTGCTCTGTACTCTACACTGGCTATCAATTCGATACAGAATCAAACACAAAATGTGTTCTCAGTGCTATGTTTTTAATGACAGACTCCAGTCGAACATACCTATCCAGCCTCACTCATGTGTATACACCAGCTAGATCCTTACGCTCTTCTTCTGATAATCGTATACTCATTGTTCCCAAGGTGAAAACAAAGTCATATGGACAACGTTCGTTTGCACACCAGGGCCCGGCGACGTGGAACGAATTGCCCATTGAAATTAGCACAAAGACACAGTGGTCCCTTTTAAGAGTGCTCTTTTGACTCACCTGTTTCGACTGCAGGGACAAACTTCGTGAGCTAATCATGCTTTGTATCTTATGTTTTCAGCATATTTTTATGTTTTCCAATTTCATTGTTTTTGTCATTTGTTGTTCTGTAGTGTAGTCATATCATTATTGATGGTGTAAATCGCTCAGAGCTTCGAAAGATTAGGCGCTATACAAAGTCCTCAATATTATTATTATTATTATTATTATTATTATTATTATTATTATTATTATTATTATTATTATTATTATAAAAACTCTCAATACCCGTTTATTCAATATTGCTAAGATAAAGAGTCTCATTAACGGTTTACTTTACCATGCTACGATAAGCACTCTTAAGACCAATTAAAGTAATTCATTTAAGATCAGAACGCTCCATAGTCATTTCGTTACTTTAGTTTACGACTGAAACTTTAAATAACATTTTATCTCTCTGTCTTACTAAGATTTGAACATTCAGTAGCTTTTTAGAACATTAAAGAGACTTTTATTACCATAAATAGCTTGCTAGACCCTTAAATAGGCTTCAAGAAACCTATATAGTCTGTTATATTCTTAAATAGCATGTTACTAACTCAATCTTACTATGAGCCAGCTACTTTTCTTGGAAGAGTAATGAGGTATCAACACAGCATTTTTAATGTTTTACACTCATTAAACAGTCTTTTACTCACTCTTTTACTCAATCTTTTACTCAGCCTTTTACTCACTCTTTTACTCAGCCTTTTACTCACTCTTTTACTCACTCTTTTACTCAGCCTTTTACTCACTCTTTTACTCACTCTTTTACTCAGCCTTTTACTCACTCTTTTACTCACTCTTTTACTCAGCCTTTTACTCACTCTTTTTATTGGAACATTAAAAAAACATTTTACTCACTCTGTCTTACTAAAATTGGAACCTTAAATGGCCTTTTAGAACATTAAATAGTCTTTTATAACTTTATATGGCCTGTTAGTAACTCAGTCTTACTAAGAGCCAGCTACTTTTCTTGGAAGAGTAATGAGGTGTCAACACATTGTTTTTAATGTTTTGCACTCTTTAGGCATTGAGTCTTACTTTATTTCCGGAGACAGACTGTTATTATCAGGGTTTGAGAGAAAGGGATGATTGTTTTAAGTGTATAAAATGTTGGAAGATACATACTGTGCATTCGACATTTATCACACGTGACAACGTCTTATGGTTTGAGAAAGAGAATTATTTAGAATACGGGGATCCTTTTAAGTCTTAAGATTTTGTTAAACGTTTGCGATCTTCAAATTTGTAAAAACATTTCCATGAACCATTTGTGATTTAATCAATGTAAATTTTCTGGAATAGAAGATCCATAATTCAACCAAGGCAATCAAAGATACCGCACATAATTACGATATCCATTTAAACACTGAGATTACATTCATTAGCTTCCAAATTAAAGTCCCAATGCCCCTGTTACGTACAAAAAGTAGTATATGAAAAATAATCTGAATAATACTCAGCGCCGGATTAAGCACCGTGGAGGCCCATAGGCAGTCAAACTTTTGGGGCCCCAGACCCACGGTCACGGTCTCATGGGGGCCCCTGATGGGGCCCATAAAAGTCGCGGAATCTTGAGAGGTATTGGCCATAAACATCATTGAAGTCAAGATAGCATGGAATTTTCAAAACCGTATGAGCCATATAATTTCTCCATTGAACTGCGATACTCTACCATTTTCTACGTGTACGAATTAATCCGATGATGATCGGCGACATTCGACTTTTTCGGACTGGTTTTCTTTGCTAATTTAAATTGCACATATTATGCTTCAAACTGTTAATTTTTAAATGTTTCATGTGGAAATAAGAGACTTTTACTTTCCTTGACACACTTAGTGCGGAGCCTTTTAAGATCGGTACAACATGTTTGAATGATTGTGACTTAACTTTTAAGAACTTTGGGTGTGAGTGGGGTGGGGTTAAGGGTGGTTGTGGATGTGTGTTAGTGGTAAGCATTCAAACGTTAATCTTTATGTACTGAGAGGTTTGAACACTATTTCGGTAGCGTAACATGTACTCCGATTTCGAAAATCACTTTATTTCGGAAAAAAAACAACACTGATCAATACTTGATTTCTCCTTCGTACTCAGACACAATCATATTTGTGATCAGATATAAATCTCAACTGAAACAATCGCATTGCTATATTTAATTCAAAGGTTTTCAACAGAATATGTACAGGTATAAATAATTTAGGTGCGATGCAGAGTATGGAATAGAAACACGTAATGTAAGTTCAGTCACTGATTATTTGCAAGATTCTTTTGGAAAACTAATTTTAGAAGGGCAATACAGGAAGCCAACTTTTTATTCTTTGGGGTTAATATGTAAGCTTTTATGGTGGCGCCTTCTCAATGATTATATTAATGCATGCAAGACTCAGTACTCTTGACACATTTATTATTTACCGGATGGAGAGAGAGAGAGAGAGAGAGAGAGAGAGAGAGAGAGAGAGAGAGAGAGAGAGAGAGAGAGAGAGAGAGAGAGAGAGAGAAAATTACTTTTGTTGTTTGCTTTGGTGTTTTTTTTCTCCCTTGTTTTTTTTTTTTTGTAGTGGGTTGATTTTGTTAGTGCTTTATCTAACATAAAGCATGGACGATTAACCATGTTCCTTTACAATTCATTTGGAAGTGACGGAATCCCACAGTTAACAACACCACTACCGGAGTGAAAATCCCGAAAATCTAATGTTTCTCTTAATATGTACTATATTACAAACAGATAATTCGGGTCAGCTGGGTGTAGTAATTTGTACTTATAAGATTGAGTAATAAGTATAGTAAGTATAAGTATAGTAAGTATAAGTATAGTAAGTATAAGTATAAGTAATAGTAGCATAAGTAATAGTAGTATAAGTAATAGTAGTATAAGTAATAGTAGTATAAGTAATAGTAGTATTATAAGTAATAGTAGTATTATAAGTAATAGTAGTATTATAAGTAATAGTAGTATTATAAGTAATAGTAGTATTATAAGTAATAGTAGTATTATAAGTAATAGTAGTATTATAAGTAATAGTAGTATTAGTAATAGTAGTATCAGTAATAGTAGTATTATAAGTAATAGTAGTATAAGTAATAGTAGTATTAGTAATAGTAGTATAAGTAATAGTAGTATTATAAGTAATAGTAGTAGTATAAGTAATAGTAGTATTATAAGTAATAGTAGTATTATAAGTAATAGTAGTATTATAAGTAATAGTAGTATTAGTAATAGTAGTATAAGTAATAGTAGTATTATAAGTAATAGTAGTATTATAAGTAATAGTAGTATTATAAGTAATATTAGTATTATAAGTAATAGTAGTATTATAAGTAATATTAGTATTATAAGTAATAGTAGTATTAGTAATAGTAGTATAAGTAATAGTAGCATTATAAGTAATAGTAGTATAAGTAATAGTAGTATTAGTAATAGTAGTATAAGTAATAGTAGTATTAGTAATAGTAGTATAAGTAATAGTAGTATTATAAGTAATAGTAGTAGTATAAGTAATAGTAGTATTATAAGTAATAGTAGTATTATAAGTAATAGTAGTATTAGTAATAGTAGTATAAGTAATAGTAGTATTATAAGTAATAGTAGTATTATAAGTAATAGTAGTATTTAAGTAATAGTAGTATTATAAGTAATAGTAGTATTATAAGTAATAGTAGTATTATAAGTAATAGTAGTATTAGTAATAGTAGTATAAGTAATAGTAGTATTATAAGTAATAGTAGTATAAGTAATAGTAGTATTAGTAATAGTAGTATAAGTAATAGTAGTATTAGTAATAGTAGTATAAGTAATAGTAGTATTATAAGTAATAGTAGTATTATAAGTAATAGTAGTATTATAAGTAATAGTAGTATTATAAGTAATAGTAGTATTATAAGTAATAATAGTATTAGTAATAGTAGTATAAGTAATAGTAGTATTATAAGTAATAGTAATATTATAAGTAATAGTAGTATTAGTAATAGTAGTATAAGTAATAGTAGTATTATAAGTAATAGTAGTAGTATAAGTAATAGTAGTATTAGGGCTTATTATTAGAGCAAATGCAGTTGTCTGGGAGAATGAGAATATAAAAGTATGCCTGAATGTCGAAAAATGGGGCAGCGTGGACAGGCTGAATATAACATTAGTCAGCTCTGGTGGACAAGGTAAAATGCAAAGTTTTAAATGTCCAAAGTTTGTGCGATTTTGATGGGATAGGCAGTGTTTGGTATTGGGTACATAAAAAGAAAATATAAAAATAAATATTCCCGGGTTTGACCTACGCTTTTACTGACCAGCATTCACCTCTAATGACCAGCATCCATACCTAATTTCTGATTTACAAGCACACAATTTGAAAGAATATATACAGTTGGATGTAAAGTAAGATCCAAAACAGAAAAAATGACATTTTCACAATCAAACCTACGTACATATAAGATTCAAAGGTAAATTAAAGAGAGAAAAGGCGATTCATCATAAACACAAATATAATTTATAAAAAGAAAGTTCTAACGATCAAGATCTTCAACATTGCTTTTTCGTTTCAATTCGTCTAAATTAAATTTCAGTTCGTGGGCAATAAATTCTGGACTTTGCGATTTGAATTCTTTAAATCTGACCGTGTAATTCTGAGCAGCAGATTTACATTTTATATGAAATACTTTGTGACCCGTTTGAATGTGAAAACAGTCTTCAGTGACTACCAAAGAACTTTCTTTTTTGGCCGATCTTGACATTCTCGGTCTTGGGGATGAGGAGGCAGATGTTGATGGATCTGTATCAATTAATTCCTCTTAATAATTGTTTACGTGAACTTCTGACAAGTGTTCTCTCAAAGTATGAAGCTGCACAGACCATTTGCGATTTGATTCCGGTTTCTCCCACATTGTGTGCGATTATTACCTTGTGGTGAATGAATAAAGTTTGATTGAATTAAAGTTTTCTTGACCCTGTACGTAAGAGAACATACTCAGAAAACATGACTGTGGTGACTTATGAACCTCAAACGATCACACTTCTTGTACGAGACTTAAACTGAGTTATTCAAACATACACATTCAGCAAGACTTCTGGAAAAGCGCAAGACCATTCCTCTTTAGATATAGGTGGATATGTTTATTATGTTTATCAAGAGAAATGTCATCAAAGAATGAAACTTTTAAATAGGAAACACCGGTCCATAAACAGAGGTAAAGACACTTATCATCATTGTCTGAAAAGAGACACTAGTCTTCCGAGTGTGTCCAGAGAAAGTGAAGAAACCGAAAACAGGAGCGTTCAGAAACAGCAGAAAAATCCATTCCAGCGAAGTCATTTAAGGCAAGTTAAGCAGAATGAAACTAGCAAAAGAACCCATACGAGTCAAGACATTAAAAACAAGAAATTTCAAGAAAGGAAGACGACAAGACTATTGTGAACTGTTTTCAAATTCGTTGTTCATCCTCATGCACAAGAATATAACAATCAAGTAAGTGCATCTTTTTTGTTGCTAGAGTCTCTCTTGTAGTCGATGTTGTAACGTACAGTTTAGAATTCTTGCCGTCCCATCTTTTATATTTGGACATTCATGTTGGGGTATGGGGTCAGAGTGCATTCCCTATCGAAAAGTTGGAATATCGATTACACCATTTGGTGTCGGCATGTGGCAGAGCAAACTTGAATGATCTTTCATCGAGATATACATGCATGAAATCGATAGGAATTTTCCCCTTACACATCGTGAGAATAGCATTCGTTATGTCCTTAATCCGCTGATAGACCAGACAAAAGAACATCATTGCTGAAATTTGACCTGAATCTAGCCGTTTGGATTCTTAGTCACGTGACTACACAAATCTCGCAACCTAAATGTCAATGACATCAGAGGTCATACAATCACTTTATATATATATATATATATATATATATATATATATATATATATATATATATATATATATATATATATATATATATATAAAGTCTGAATTAATATTCTTTCTGGTCGAATTAGTTTTATTATTTATTTTTATAAGCTTCATGATTACTTGACTGTACAGAAATCCTTCAGCAGAACATGCCGTAGTAACACTTTAAAGTTATTAAGAAATTAATAAAAATCATTTTACTTTTCTCATATTATTAAGAAATGTGTAGGAGACTCCATAAAAAGACCATGTACACTGTCCTTCCATTCTGCTAAATGGTAGTTACAAGACATTAAAACTGCATTACCAAAATAATCGCTCTGAGAAAATATAAATTTTATAGTAATTCCGTTTGTCTGTTTGTGCTCTTCAGGTGTCTCTAATCTATAGCGTTGATTTATTTCTTTTTTTATTTGAAAAATGTAAAAATAAATTACTTTTTAAAAACAGACTTCGCTAACTGTAAGAAAATAGATTGCACGTACGGTTGGCACCTAATAAAAAAAATGTTCTCTCTCTCTCTCTCTCTCTCTCTCTCTCTCTCTCTCTCTCTCTCTCTCTCTCATAGCTCTGTTTGAAACATTGGCTGACGTCGTTAATCAATATTCACACTGTTAAGCTTAGAGCAGGCTTAGCTGTAGGTTACCAGAATTTAGAACACGGAAAATTCCAGACGAGAAAGTTAAGGCCATAAATTAAACCTAGTGTATTTGACTTCATCTACGCACTCATTATTGTTACAACTATTGTTTAATATTACTCATTACTCTAGTGAAATATGCTTTCCTTGCAATGTGTATTGAATGTTTCACTTTTTATTCCTTTTGGTGTGCAAAATACAAACCTTTGTTATAAAGCAGTTTGTATCTGACCCCCCCCCCCACACTTTTATAGTTAACTTATGTGCATTGTGTAATCAAAGTTATTAATTTACAATGCTATTGTTGTATCCTACTTTTACCAGTTTCTCAAGATGTGCGAAGCGCGAGTGGAGTACTTTTAAAAGAAACGACTTCAATTATAAGCAAAGAGGCGCAGCCTTAAAGAACAATAATCATCAGCCAACACAAATCATTACCGAGGATTAATACTGATACGTTTATCCGCATAAACATATTACCGAGGATTAATACTGATACGATTATGAGTATAAAGAAAATATTACTAATGGATAATGCTAACAAATTTGTGAGATTAAGAACACTAAGAAGAAGGACACTTTGCCTGAAGAACACGAACTCAGAATTCAGTTAGTCAGCTTCTTTATATAACTTCTAAAAGATGTTACAAAGGTTAATGTAACGTTGAGAACGAAATAACATTTATTTTGACTGATGATGATTGCTTCCCAATGTCTTTAAAACAAGGAAAATGAAATAAAACTAAAACACGAATTATATATGCATAAGGTGGAGGGTCTGTGTGATGAACACTTACATCAGACATTTAATTTTACTTAATGAAGTACGCATATTTTTTATATTAATAACATTTCTTACTTTTTCATCTTAATGTCACTATAATATTGTATATAAAGTGATTGCAATATATAATAATGTAAAGAAATTTAGCTAACAAATGCTTAAAAAGTTACAAAACCATTACCACGAAAGGTAATCTTTAATATTCGAACAATTAAGTCAAGACGCTGAAATTTTGAATAAACATGTAGCCCAAAACCAGTCTCAACCAACAGATGGAGGGTGAACATATTTATATTTCAAGTGATGAGTACGTGACACCAAATGTTTCAGACCTTAATTCATCCCTATAAAGGCACTAGTAATGGAATGGAGGTGAATATAGGTCACGGTCTAAATTGATATTTTTGTCGATAATAAGCTGCGAATATTTGTGTTGGCTATATTTAGCGAGGGCGAGAGTACTGTACTATTTCAAGCAAAATGATTTTGCTCGATTAAAAAAATATAGTACTTTCCAGATAAAAGATTAAAGTTTAATAATCACCAACTATTAAAAAAAAATAAGAACCTCTTTACAAAATACAATGAAAGGCCTAGAATCCACTATGCTTCATACATTACAACGCTCCGGTGGTCTAGTGGTCAGAGTGTCTGCCGAGGAAGCGGGTGGTCGTGGGATCGATCTCCGCCCGTGTAACCAAAGACTTACAAAAATGGTCTTGTAATACCAAAGAGACAAACATGGTACTAATAGATGCCTCGCTTTGCGCTCAGCATTAAGAGGTTAGTGTTAGGAATAATCGGCCTGTTGTCAGGAAAATGTGACTGGGTGGGACAACATGCTACATGTCTGCGGCATTAGGTCCCAGTGTTAGACATCACTATATAAAAGAACTGCCTCACTGCAGACATCGTAGCGATATGTGTGAATTTTTTAAAAGGCTACGTTAAGAGGCCTAATCAAACAAACAAACAAACAAATCAAACTTTACATAATCGAGGTCGGTTGATATGGTTCTTTGATATGGTGATCAACTCCTGCATGATCAAATGGAACCAATATAGAGGTTGTCTCCCCTGACCTGGTTTTTTTATATTTGATTTGCGTTACGTTAGTATTAATTAGAGCATTTGTTTAAACAAGGAAAGAGTTGGTAATAAATTGATATATAAAATATAAATGTAAGTGCTATGATGGCAAATCATGGACACAGATGGTTATCTTTACTATATAGGAATACATAAGTATATAGAACTTTGACTCGACAGCGAATACAAGCCCACCCAAGTCACATTATCCTGACCAGGCTGTCCAATCCAAACATTAACCTCTTAATGCTCAGCACCAAGCGCGGCAGCTGCTAGTACCGCTTCTGCAAGTCTTTGATATAACTAGCTTGGGGTTGGAACCCGCGACCTTGTTGCATCAAAAGCAGACGCTCTAGATACTCAAGCCCCCGGAGCGATTGAATTTAAATGTGACATTACAAATCTCTGGTTATTGATGAGCTAAAATGGCGATGTTGAATCGAATATAAGCAACAAAAAAAGAAGATAGACGTCTTTGGCAATGTTCGCATGGTAATGGTACACATTTTTTAAAATAACATTCTCAATACATAATCATGTTTACATAAATCTGTTTATCGTACGTAAATACCAGTCATAGAGTGTAAAAATGTAATTAAAACTCGTTGGTAATCAATAACGTAAATACCAGTCATGGAGTGTAAAAATGTAATTAAAACTCGTTGGTAATCAATAACGTAAATACCAGTCATGGAGTGTAAAAATGTAATTAAAACTCGTTGGTAATCAATAACGTAAATACAAATCTAACTTTGGTTTATGCACATTTTAAGAAAGTATCTTCATTATAACAGGATAAATGTTCACAGATTACGAAGAATTTTTCAATTATGCGAAGAACATACTTTTCTTGAGTTTATACTGTTGTTCCTGTACTGTAGAAAATAGTTTGAAAACGAAACGAAGACAAAGTATTTGCTAAGAACCGCTCCGGTGGCCTAGTGGTTAGAGCGTCCGCCCCGGAAGCGGGAGGTCGTCGGTTCGATCCCCGTCGAGTCATACCAAAGACTTACAAAAATGGTACTAACAGCTGCCTCGCTTGACGCTCAGCATAAAGAGGTTAGTGTTAGGACTGGTCGGCCTGGTGTCAGGATAATGTGACTGCGGCATGATGTCTCAGTGCTAGACATCACTATAAACTGCCTCACTGCAGACATCGTAGCGATATGACTGAAAAATTGTTAAAGCTACGTTAAAAATCCTAATCAAACAAACAAACAAATGCTAAGATTCGATCTCTATTTTCTTTATGTCATCAGCATAGGATGAATTGATTAATTTTTTTTTTTACCTATTCTTATCGTACATATCATTGATGTTATCAGTAGTAAAATCCTTGAAACTGTTGAATTTGTTCGAGTAGCACATGTCACAATATGATCATGTTCACGATGAATAGTTGAATGACGCAAACGTGAAAGGCGCAAATAATAAAACAGCAACAAACGCAATTATACATGAATAAAAAGGATCCAAGCTCTATTAAACAGCCAAGCTGTTAGTAAGATCAATTAATATAGCACCATATGCCATTCAAACAAAAACATGTCCCGTATGACTTAACTGCCGATTAATATTGTCGATGGCAAGGTATTAGGTATTGTGCAATAGCAGTCGCACTGAAAACTTGTTAGATGATTTGCGTGAGAAAAGCTAGGTCATTTTTTTGAACGTATCTATCTATCTATCTATCTATCTATCTATCTATCTATCTATCTATCTATCTATCTGTCTGTCTGTCTGTCTGTCTGTCTGTCTGACTGACTGTCTGTCTGTATGTCTGGGGGTGTATGTATGTATGTATGTATGTATGTATGTATGTATGTATGTATGTATGTATGTATGTATGTATGTATGTATGTATGTATGTATGTATGTATCCATCCATCCATCCATCCATCTGCAAATTAAGTCATAAGAAAAAGCCATTTTCAGTAATATATTCATGAAACATTGGTATATACTCAACGTTCTCGGTCATTGTCACGTGTTAAGGTGATGAAGATGATACACTGTTCAAGGCTATTGTGGACCATTCTATTTCCTTTGTATTTGCTAGGTGTTCAATACTAATAATGCAGCGTGTAAAAATCATAACGAATCATAGCCAAAGCTAATGTATTTTCAGCGATAAACTCAATTGAAGTAATTATAACTGGTTATCGGGCATCAATTTTTAATTTAAATTTCAACTTTAAACAAAGCAATGGAAACGAGTTCAGTTCTGAACCATCATCGGTGCCTCATTCATCGCTGTGCATTCTCGACAAAGTATATACAGAGAACCAGACTATAATGCTGTAATTCTCAGGAATAACCAATTTCATTTCAATCATTATAACGCATGACAAAATCTAAGCCAAGAGTTATATTCAAAAGGAGTGAGGAAAACTACTATGCTTTAAGAAATGGAAATATAAATTTAGACAATTAACACATCGAACACATCACACTATATGCCTGTACCTGTATGTACTGTACATATATTTATCATGTCAATTTTCAAAATAAATCTATAACCTTTGTTTGCTGGATTCATTTGTGGATCTTTCTGTAATGATTATTGATAGTGACCATAGATTTTCAAGGGCTTCACTATTTTGTTTTATGTCATCATTGGTGAATATTGTTGACGTCTACTTAAAATACGAGATTAATGTTTCTAAACTGTAATTGGCTTGGTTGATGGTAATGTCTTTTCCCTCGGGGGGCGGTAGTGTCACCATCGTCTTCTTCATTATCGTTGTCTGGAAACTCATCTTTATATACCAGGGTCAAAATGTCATCGATGAGTTGTTGCCCTGTCTCATCCTTTTCGTCTATCCGTTCGCATTCATCGGCAGACATTTCAGCCTGGGTGGGAAGGCTTCTTGAGTCCTGTGTATTTATTTAATTATTAACACCCCTGTCGGCGACTGGCTTAAACAGACATTGTTTATACAATCGATGGTTACAATATGGTCACGCTATTTAGTTATTGATAGTGGCCATAGATTCTCAAGGGCTTGGCTATTGTGTTTTATGTATTATTATTATTATTATTATTATTATTATTATTATTATTATTATTCAACTGACTGTGTTTTCAAATACGATGTTTCGATTTTTTATTTCATTTTGCGACAGATTATTTCGGAATTATCGAGACAAAATTTAATGTAATTTTACACTTTGGTCCCCGATTTTGATTTCCGGATCCGGAACTCGAATTTCTTGATTAACGGAGCAAATTAACGTTTAGGAATTCCGTTCCCGTTGAATTATGTCCGGATTGCGAGGTTTCAGGATAAACGGAGTCTGGTTTAACGAAGCTCCACTTGATATATATTTGTCCTGTACATGGAGAACTTGTATCACTTACGTCAAATCAGCCATGCAAACATTGCAATTCATGGGCTATACAATAGCTGAGTTGGAGAAAATAGCAAACAAAACCCCATAGCTAACCTTGTTTACAAGCATTCTGGCTGAGGTTACAACAAGGCTACATGTTGAGTTACAGATCTACTGAGATAAAACTGAAGTTTTGCGTACAGCAACGGACACCATGTCGGGATCCGAGGGCACGGCACTCAAAGAAGTGATGGCACCTAACTCTGAAGGTGCCTCACAGTTTAAAAGATCATTGGTTGCAGCAAGACTACATCGCAAAAACATTACACTTGATGAACATCTAGCCACTCAGAGCAGAAATGCTGATCGTAGCGGTAGATGAAGCAAATACAATGTTGCAGATACTAAACTGTTGTTTGAGGACCAATAAGAAATAGCCAACGATTTCCCATAGGCAGTCAACAACCAATCAGTGCCGGTGCAAAGCATTGTGGTGCCCTAGGCGAGATCAGATATCTGGCGTCCCACCTTCCAATTCACGCCCTCCCCCACCCGCCCATCATGATTTGCCCCTTAGCCCAGCGCCCTAGTTCGCGTAGCGGAAGCGCCGGCCCTGCAACCAATGTACTGTTTTGTGGGAGACCATCAGCAATTTTCTCCTTGATGATACATCCCTGATCTAGAAGCTGAGAACAATCTCTAGTGACCATTCTGGTCTCCATTAAGATGGGAATCAGTGTAAGAAAACACCATGATTGTTTTGACGGGAGGATTTTCTCGTTGTGCCAATGAATAAACTCGACCCAAGCCGCGATTAAGGAAATAAAGCCGTTGACTGAGATGTTGAAATCGTTCGCAGAAAAGAAAAATATATATGCTATATTGTATCAGCATGTCTATTTTATTATTCCTCCTAAAACTGTACATGTTTTTGGTTTGCTAATGGGGATTTGTCAGTGCTTTTCAATACGACAACGACCTTGTTCTTTGCCGTTCTCCGCTCTTACATTAAAACGTGCAGATATCAATGCAGGGGAGCCATGGACAGCCGTGTTCGATGTTCAAAAGCGGAGAATGTCCCACGGCAATACTATTTGGGATAATTACTGGTATGTCTGCATCGCGGTCATCGAGTTCTTGGTATGCCCTCGCTATTTGCCTGATGTTGTGTTGTGCTTCCCTGGGTGTGGATGTTATTGTTTTCCTTGCACGTGTCGCGTAATTCTTTTTGAATTCCAACGACATTGGTGCTAACCGTTACGGTGTCTATCGCCTTGAGAAATTTGTTATCACACAGGTGCCAGCTTTAATCTGCGCATCCGTTGAAATGGCGTGAATACTACACCAAGGTTGTAATCTAGCTTTTTTTCTGGCGTATGACAGCAATTTATGTGACTTATTTAATTACCACTGAGCGGTATCTGCCCTAATACAGAACAGATTTAAACATGTTCAGCATAAACTACACATGAACATTTTATCACCGCCTCCTGGGCTGCCCTGTGCGACTCCGAGCTTCTTTGAGATGTTAAACGCATACGTGTTGGATTTCCGTGTATCACATTATATTTACAAATCGAATTGTGTAGTTTTATCACCAGTCTGAGTTTTATTCGTATTACACTCATTGTAAAAGCTTTTGATGTAATTGTGTTAATGCTGTTATCAAGTAGATTTAATATGTGGGACACCGAGCTAAAGTCAGAATCATTCTCACTTAGTAATAAACATAAAACTATTAAAAGATGTTCTTCTTTTCTGCCTGTTGTGCCCTTGCTGTTTCAACAGATAAGCCATTGCAAACGTCGATATCAGCCCGGATTGTTGCGCTACAGACGACAAAGTATATTTGACTTTGCTAAACTTTCGTGCAAATCTTCTAATCATCTTCTAATCAAATCTTCTAAATCATCTGCCACCAAACGTGGTCATACTCTATTGAACAAAGCCGAATATAAGTTTTTGTTTCAATACAGTGTTTTGGTTTTAATACTGGTAGGATTAATATGCAACTTGATATGATTAGGGTATGAAAACAATTTCTTTACATAAATGTGCACGTGTTTTTCTTTACATAAATATGCACGTGTGTGACCTTTAATGCAGATTTAGCTTCATGCAAACAGCCATTAGCTTTACCTGTTATCTGCCTTTATGTAATCAGACTCTGAAACGTGAACTGCGAGAGGCGGAACAGATTTATCTAGCAACATAAAATCACTTAAGACATCGCTTATTTTTGATTGGCAAACGTCTTCTAGCGGACGTTTTGTGCACTCAAGAGGTAATTAACCTTTTATAATATATATTTCAAACGTAAACCAATCTCCCTCTGTCACATTCGCCGTTTTCATAATCTCCCATTATTATTCGAAACCATTTCTGGTAAAATCTATTCATGCATTTGTAAAGTATGATTTTTTTTTATTCAAAGACCTGTACTTGAATTAGAGTTTATATCACATGGTTGGGCACGTGGACGAATAAAACAGAAACCGAGATTGATGATTCTCGGTTGCAGTAAAATAAATAAATGCTGTTGTGTTTGACTACTTTTACTGCAAATAAAATGCAGAGAACCCTTCTCGTAAATTGAGGTGATAATGTTTCCTTAATAGCTTTGTTTTGCCTCAAGGGGAAATCACATAAATTAAATTAACACGTCGTCTAAACTAGCATACCATAGCGATAAAAATAAAGACACGTGTTCTCCTTGGATCTCAACGTGCCTCGGTAATATTGATTATAGGACTACCGTACTAGTCCTAATTATATGCCGGTGTTGGCAGTCATAAAATTTCTTTTTTTAAGTTTAAAGAGTCAGATACATAGGGACTTCTCAGGTGGCCTAGTGGTTAGAGCGTCCACCGCGGAAGCGCAAGGTAGTGGGTTCGATTCCTGGCCGAGTCATACCAAAGACTTACAAAATAGTGGTTGATGTCTGTCTGATTTACCGCATATGTCATAGACATTTCATTCCTTTTATACGAAATATATCAGGATGTAGAGTTACATCTGCTTTGGGGGAGGGGGAGTGAATATTGTGTGAATTTGCCGCATGTTGACACGACAAGGAGATTTGGAAAAAAAACAGTACTGGCATTCAGCAGGAAATATAGTGAAGTCAATTACAGATTTCTGTTTGAGACAATGCATCGTCTTGCGACTCTGCCTGGTAATTGGAAGCAGATGAAGATAATAACATTTCTTAATTTTGCTAATCTGATTCTCAGAAGAAAAAAACAGTGTTTGCCATATGTGCCTCTCAGACAGGCAAACATTTCAAACGCTGACTTGCTTTTTATTGTTATTCTAATTTCATGGGGGTTTAATATGTCCGACTGGTAAAAGGCTCTCGCCTTCACCGATTACTCATGTCCAGTCTGTGCGGCGTTTCGCGTCTCTGCTCGGCTAAAATGGCATGTGAGAAACTACTAGTAAACTTCCGTTTTGGTTGGTCGTCGTTTTTCCTGGACGACATGTTGACTTATACTGCTTTTCGTCCATGAGGGACATGTTTTTCCAGGACGACATGTTGACTTATACTGCTTTTCGTCCACGAGGGACATGTTTTTCCAGGACGACATGTTGACTTATACTGCTTTTCGTCCACGAGGGACATGTTTGTCCAGGATTCTTCTTCTACCTAGCATAATGACCGCCATGAACCAGTGCTGGAAAAGGACGCTAAAGCCACAAAACAAACATAACTAAAATGCCAATTTATGTCAATAGGCTATCACTAAAATTAGACTGTGAAGTTTATTTTTATAATATAGCAGGATAGTAGGCGAATATCTCCGATTTAAGGAAGAATTGATATTGTTTGTGCCATCGATAGTCACATATTCCATTGGATTCTAGCCTTCCAGGTCGCAGAACCTGTATTTCTTTGTTGTTTTAAGCGTGCAAATCTCTTAGAATTTTGTCCCAAGTTAACTAGACTAAGACTCCAAGCCAAATGCTTGAATTTGTTTTAACAAAAAAATTATTTTATTGAATATTATTTGTGAAAAATGCATTTAAATGTTAGCTATACGAAATGCGTTGTACTATAATAAATGACTGGAATGTAAGTTACAATAAGAAAAACATGAAGTAAAATAAGACAATGCCTACCAAAACCTACATGAGAAAGCTCTGGAAAGAAAGAGTTTTGTAAGATTGAATCATATCATGAGCTGTTAAATACTGAGCTCAGAAGGAACATACATACATACATACATACATACATACATACAACCGTGTCAGTATATATATATATATATATATATATATATATATATATATATATATATATATATATATATATATATATATATATATAAGTAGAAATATTCCATAAATGCATTTATTTAAAAAAATATTTAGAGAATTCACAGCACGCTATTTTCCAGAATCTTATCAAGCAAGTCATACCGATCAGACTTATAAAATGTTTTCCAAAGACCTGAACCAGTTCCAGCATGTTTACTCTCGGTGACACCACTTTTTAAGTGCATGAAGTTAATGCTGGCGTTAGGATAATTAAAACAGAACATACCAGTTTTTAAACGATGTGTCCCAAGAGTACGAGAAAATAGCCTTTTGTGAGTTGGTATCTGAAAGCGACGTCGTAAAATCTATGAAATACAAGAACTTGACCTAATTTGCTAACTTGTGCTACGTTCGCTCCCGTAATTACTTTTCTAAGTTTGTAATATATATATGTGTGTGTGTGTGTGTGTGTGTGTGTGTGTGTGTGTGTGTGTGTTGTATTATCTATACTTGGCTGGTGTTTTTCTATTCATTTATTCCATGTATTTACTTCTGTTTTATGATTCGCTCGTTCTGGGTTATAGCATCATCATGTTAGCATGGATAACCACCAAAAGCCACGAAAGACACCTACATTGTTTCCGTAGTCTCCTTATTCTTATTCGAAGCTATTTCTGGTAAAATCTAGTCACGTGGCTGTACAATATGACTAATCTGAATATCAATCCTTTGCTCAAAGTTTATATCACGTGGATCGGAATGTGTGTGATTAAAATAAACCCAGATTGACGATTCCAGATTACAGTGAAAATTAATAAATACTGTCGTGTTTGACTAATTTCGCTGCAAATAAAAGGCAATGAATTCCTTCAAGGCAATTATGCTGTCATACTAAACTTAATAGCACTTGCCTTACGTGGGAAATCACGTCGGGTGAACATCCGTACAACATAACAGATACAATAAAAAAGAGACGTGGTATATACACATATATATATATATATATATATATATATATATATATATATATATATATATATATATATATATATATATATATATATATATATATATATATATATATATATATATATATATATATATATATATATATATATATATATAAATACATATATATATATATATATATATATACATATATATACATAATATAATATATACATATATTATAGTAAAAGCATATCTTCTTAGAAAGAAAACATTGTAAGATGAAGATATGTTATCAATTTATTCCATATAATCCCCGTTTGAATCCAGGAATATTTCCGGCCTCTCTCTTATTATACCCATGTGAACCCAAATTGCGTCCATGGATTGCTCAGGTTAGCAAGACCTGAGAGAGATGCTTTAACACAGCTTCATTGGCCCCATTTAAATACAGGAATATATCCGGCACCTCTCTAGTTTTATCAACGTGTACCCAAATCCGGTCAATGGATTTCTACGATACAAGAAATGAGAGTTTCATTTATTCTAGCAGGAGGATGTCATGGACACTCAGCAGTTTCTCATTAAAACACCTTTTCATGAACAAATAGTTTTAGCTATACATGTTTAGCAATTGGACTAATATATACGTAAAACCTTTTATGAAAAATAATTACCAATAGGTCTCAGAAAAAAAGGATAAAACAGATCATACTTACGAGGACAATAAATCCCATAGTGTTGCCTTGTATTGCCTTGTATTGCCTTGTTATAGTCCTTTACGAGCCAGTATATTAAAACAAAGAAACAACGAATCATTTGGAAATACATTTTGTCCTTAAAATAAATGAAACTAGTTATTATATTCGTTTAACATTTATTCTAGATGTTTCTAAACACCATACAAAGCTTTTATATATTTTTTGTACCAAGTTAGCTCAACGCATACTCGAATTTGTTCTAAAATTTTTAAGAAACTGTTTTTCCTGAAAATTATTTTTGAGAACTTCATTTTAATGTTATTTATAGGTAAATTGTTGCAGAATAATAAAACATTAGAAGTTTCGATGAAGAAATAATTGCCTTTGGTAAAATGAAGCAAAAACCAGCCAAAAGCCCGATGAGAAAGTGCGGGTAAGAAAGATTTATGTAAGATAGAGTCATATTTAGAGTAGGACAATACGGAATACAGAAGATTAACGAAATCTCCAAAGTAAGATAAGAGAGAGAGAGAGAGAGAGAGAGAGAGAGAGAGAGAGAGAGAGAGAGAGAGAGAGAGAGAGAGAGAGAGAGAGAGAATATATTTTTGCAAGTAGAAATAAACACTTAACATGTTTAAAATTTAAAGAAATGCATTTATTTTAATATTATTAAGAAACTTTGTGCACCCTTTAGTTGTTTTCACAAAATAGTGTAAACCAGAAATAAAGATCGGGCTATTAAAATATTGTTTAACATCCAGCAGCCTGAACCAGTTCTAGCACGTTTGCTCTCGTTGCCACTAATTTCTAAGAACATGAGGTTAATGCTTCTGTTAGGATGACATTAGAACAAAACAGATCAGTATTTTTAACGATATGTCCCAAGAGAATGGTGATATAGCTTTGTCAGCTGCTTCTGAAATCGACGCCATAAAATCAATGAAATTCAAGAACAGAACTAAATCTGAAATTATCAAACACGTGTCTTATTTAAGTTGATTAGTTTGCTATTCATATTTCTAATTTGTAACTAATGAATGTTTTCTTGTTTGCTCATATCTATCTATCTATCTATCTATCTATCTATCTATCTATCTATCTATCTATCTATCTATCTATCTATCTATCTATCTATCTATCTATCTGTGTGTCTGTCTGTCTGTCTGTCTCTCTCTCTCTCTCTCTCTCTCTCTCTCTCTCTCTCTCTCTCTATATATATATATATATATATATATATATATATATATATATATATATATATATATATATATATATATATATATATATATATATTTGTTTCTTGTTGACGATCTTAGACTCTAATAAACAAAACAGTAGCACAGAAAAAGTGAAAACAACGAGCTTTGTAAAATTTAACAAGTATTTCATATCCCGGAAAAAGTTTGTTTTGTTTTTAAGGTTTAACGCCATTTTTCAGCACAAGACAGGGTACACATGGCGGCCAGTATTAATGGTGGAGGAAGAACCAGGTAAACACCGGAAAGAACCACCGACCCACGAGAAGCTAATGGCAAGCGTTCTCACATAACTACATTTGCCGAATCTTGGACTCGAACACATGCAAACAGAGGTGAGATGGCAGTGATCCGTAACGGACAGCGCTTTAGACCACACGGTCACTCGGGGCCCCCAGAAAAAGATTGTAAATTGGAGAAAGGCGTTGTTGTTGTGAACCATACATGTCTATATTTGTTTTACACATTCCATGCACTGATCATCTCTAATGATAAACCCACCTATCAATCATAATAATTTATGAGTTACGTCTGTTCATTTTATTTTGATCACTTGATTACTTGTTAAAGTTAAATGTTGTAATTAATTAAATTTAGAAATGATACAATTTTCTAATATCCGGTGTCATACTATGGGCACGTCATCGTGGTAAATTAATTGTTGGATTTTATGCGCATCATTATCAATCATATCGTATTCATGAATTTGTGTACGGTGGCTTTGTGTCTCAAAAAGCATAACGTAATCAATAAATCTTACATTGTTATCGTGTTCGGCGGGTTACTATCATTTCTTTGAGGTAATAAACACAGAATCAATGCATATATTTATATGAAGTAAAATTCCTACTGACTGGAAATTAATTTCAAATAAATATCATAAGATATCAAATGTTATTTCTGTTTCTAAATGTCACGTACACATTGCATCGAATTTACTTCATAAAAAAAGAAACTTTCCAGCATGAATTTCGTGAGAAACAAAATCGATCGTTTCTCTTAAAATATCATTTTGTGAGATCTTCAATTTCATTTCAATTTAGACAAGGACAAATTGTTGCAGTGAAAATAAAGTATTGGTCAATACTTGGACAAAAAAAAGAAATAATAATAAAAAAAGGCATCGTCCGCAACATTCCAAAAATAATTCCCGTTTTGAAAAGAACAAGAGTGAGATAATATAAGAGAGAGAGAGAGAGAGAGAGAGAGAGAGAGAGAGAGAGAGAGAGAGAGAGAGAGAAAGAGAGAGAGAGAGAGAGAGAGAGAGAGAGAGAGAGAGAGAAAGTGAACGTTAAAATGAACATGCCTTTTTAATTTCCAGAAAGAGCAAATAAGTCGAGAAGCAGTATAATAACATCCTCCTAATACGACAAATATGACCTACTATAGATTCTGTCTTCAAATGTCCCTTATAAAGACTATAAATAGTCTAATGTAACTTATATAAACTACTGTAGATACTATCTTCAAAAACTTATATAGAAACTATAGATCCTGTCTTATAATGTGACTTATATAAACTGCTATAGTATGTATGTATGTATGTATGTATGTATGTATGTATGTATGTATGTATGTATGTATGTATGTATGTATGTATGTATGTATGTATGTATGTATGTATGTATGTATGTATGTATGTATGTATGTATGTATGTATGTATGTATGTATGTATGTATGTATGTATGTATGTATGTATGCATGCATGCATGCATGCATGTATGTGTGCGTGTGTTTGTGTGTGTGTATGTATGGATGCATGTATGCATGTATCAATTGATCCATCAATCCATCTATGCATGCATGCATCCATTCATACATCCATCTACCTACCTACCTACCTACCCAATCATTCACCCATCTACCTGCCAATCAATCGATCAATCTTTCTAAAATTATGGTGGTATGTTGCTATGAATCAGCGACAAGTATTTTCCCAATTGTTGACGGGCGCAAATTAAACCAGACCGTTGAATTGTCGGTCGCTAATATAATTCTGGTATACCGTTGTACGTTTCGCTGTACGTTATTTAATACCTTTGTATACCTCAGTACGTTCTTAAATACGGTGGTATACCGCGGTGCGTATTGATGTACGTTCTTAAATATCGCGGTATACTGAGGTACACAAGGTTTAGTAGTAGCCTCTCTAGGTATCTGTAAGCCTTTCCAAGTCGTAGATGGCCTGAGACCACATACATTATGCTTCTTTCGTATATATTATCACTCATTATTGTACATTAGTTACTATAACCGAAAGATCCTTGTAGTTGTTCTGGACGTACCAATTCAATTTTTTTAATTAAATCCTGAATGTTTTAGTATCAACTTACCAAACATGTTTTGTGTACGAATCTGTTAGTAGGTAGCATTAAATAAATAACTCATATTGCATTCCAGTTTTTATTAAAGATCATGGCATTTTACATCTTAAAATCTACCGTTTTATTTTCAACATATCTAATAAAATTTTAATATGTCAGTTGTGAAACTCACCATTAAACCCTGTCTTATTTGTTCCAAGTACTTTCCTAATTTTGTCAACCTCCAGGGGAGCTAATTCCAAACTGAGGTCCGATTGGTACCTCGCGTTTTGCCATACCAGGCACGACCTAACACCTACCACAAATTATTAGTCCAATTGCTAAACATGTATAGCTAAATATATTCAGAGAATTTATTATGTTAAGAATTTATTGCGGTTCCCTTTATGAAACCAATACATACCACAGTTATGTCCCCTGATGTTACACAGTATAGTCACACATATTCAATCATGCTAAATATGTATGAATGAGTGAGCTACTGATTATGTGTATGATCTTGTATTCCTTTCCTGTGTTCTCTTTTCTCTACATTGACGATTGCAAAAACTTAAGGACAACATGTCAGATGGGTTAGTAATGACCAAAAGTGTTATCCTTGTGAAAGAAAGTTTAATAATAATAATAATAATAATAATAATAATAATAATAATAATAATAATGTATTATTATTATTATTATTATTATTATTGTTATTATTATTATTATTATTATTATTATTATTGTTATTATTATTATTATTATTATTATTATTATTATTATTATTATTATTATTATTATTATTATTATTAAAACACAGCATGACGTATCAGGTCACCCCTGCCGGGGTATAGGCCGCACACAAAAGCTCGCCAGAGACTTCTGTCCATATCTAGTCTGGTTCCCTGACCGCTCTCCACTCCGTTACTCTTCGTTATGAGTAACGGAGTGGAGAGCGGTCAGGGAACCAGACTATCCATTATCTATCTCTTCGAGATGACTCCAGGTGTGACCCAGCTTAGTGATGTCAGCCTCAAGGTCACGTCGCCAGATGTTTCTTAGTTGGCCCTTTCTCCGTTTGCCTTGAGGGTTCCACCTTAACACCTGCCTGATAATGTTGGTTGGAGTATGACGTGTGTTCTTAGTAAATGGCCAGCAACTCTGAGACATATCTTTCCAACGCCGACCACCATTAATCAACAAATACATACCAGTATCCAATGAGACATACTTAGAAAGTTTAGCTTTCGTTTGTTACAGTATTCTTTATTACCTGACACAAATGCAACAGGTGTAAAATTGGTGTCAGAAGATCAAGAGGGGGGCATTCTTTACCACTTAAATTAAAATGGAAGTCAATTATGTGTGGCGAGTCTCCTTCTTTGCTTTAGTTCAGGCTTTAATCGTAACAATGCCATGAATGTCCCACCAATATATCCAACTTGCAGTCTATTTACATCGCATTGTCGCCTAAGTGACAGAGTTCGCCTACACTTTGGATAAATAATTTAATCGAAATAAACAATAGAATATATTTTTATTTGGTTTTTTAATAATTATTATGTGTTTATTTCTTCAGGAAAAACAATAGTGGGTCATCATATTTTGATTTTTGTGTTATGAATACATTATATGCAGTTTTAAATTACGATTTTTGTGTTATGAATACATTATATGCAGTTTTAAATTACGATATTCGTGTTATGAATACATTATATGCAGTTATAAATTACGATTTTTGTGTTATGAATACATTATATGCAGTTTTAAATTACGATATTCGTGTTATGAATACATTATATGCAGTTTTAAATTACGATTATTATAAATTACGATATTCGTGTTATGAATACATTATAAGCAGTTATAAATTACGATTTTCGTGTTATGAATACATTATAAGCAGTTATAAATTACGATATTCGTGTTATGAATACATTATATGCAGTTTTAAATTACGATTTTTGTGTTATGAATACATTATATGCGGTTTTAAACTACGATATTCGTGTTATGAATACATTATATGCAGTTAGAAATTACGATATTCGTGTTATGAATACATTATAACTTAAGCAGTTAAAAATTACGATATTCGTGTTATGAATACATTATATGCAGTTATAAATTACGATCATGGAGTTATGAATACATTATATGCAGTTATAAATTACGATCATGGAGTTATGAATACATTTTTTGCAATTATGATTTATAATATTATGAATACACTGTGCGCAGTTATTAATTATGATATTATGCATACTTTGCATGAAGTAATTAATTACGATATTCGTCTTATGAATACAGTGTATCCAGTTATGAATTATTCTGGCTCAGCGGTTAGCGTGCAAAACGACCGAAAGACGCGTGTTCAGATCCTATATGCGAACCAGCCTGTTTCTGTTAATGTGGTTGTGTGCTCGGACAAAACATATTACTCCAATTGCTTCGGCACTAACTAACCTACATATGTTGCTGTGTCTTAAAACACCAAACCAAACTGCTATTCTGTCTACAGTGTACAAGGCTATGAAACATCACATCATGTTTCCGATTTGTATTTCTTTTTATAAGAAATGCAGACGAAGCAATGCGATATCTCCGTTTTTGTTTTTTGTTGACAAATGGCTACCAAAACAATGGGTTGCTATTGCCAAACAATAAAATACGAGAAAGATTAACTACAATACATATATTGCATTTGAAGTTTCAAGAGTTGTTATATAGATCTGATCTTATTTGTATAAAAGTATTAGCAGTTGAAGTTAATAATAGCTATAATAATGGCATTAAATCATGGATTTCACGCATTAAATAACAAAACAAAACAAAAATGAAAAAAATATATGTTAGCAAATAAACGCACACATCAGTTATACTCGTCCATTGGATGTTGACCGCGCGACACTAATGGTTTAAATAGTATTTATTTATAGAACACAGAAATAAAAATAGAACAAGAGATATAAAGGATTCAACAACAAGCATACGCTTATTTCAGACTGTCTCCTCATTAACACTATTGTTTATTACTATATTTCAGACTGTCTCCTCATTAACACTATTGTTTATTACTATATTTCAGACTGTCTCCTCATTAACACTATTGTTTATTACTATATTTCAGACTGTCTCCTCATTAACACTATTGTGTATTACTATATTTCAGACTGTCTCCTCATTAACACTATTGTTTATTACAATATTTCAGACTGTCTCCTCATTAACACTATTGTTTATTACTATATTTCAGACTGTCTCCTCATTAACACTATTGTTTATTACTATATTGTGACTGATTTGAGTCATAATAGTTCAAACGAAGTCTGTAGGCAGTACCTTATAAGCATGTGACATATTACTGTATAGATGCAAATCCGCAGATGGGAATAAAGTAAGGAAGAATATGAAGATGTTGGTATTGATGGGGAGGGGATTGGGGATAGATAAAGGGGTTTTAAGTTCAGATAGGACGTTCCTTATTTTTATAATAACAAAATGCGCACCGGAGTGAACGTAGCTTAAAAGGAAGGGATAACTAGTAATCAACAGACCTCTTTGCTGTAATTATGCGCTTATGTACCGCCTTGAAGATATATTCGCTGACCTTAAACAATTGCAAGAGGTTAATCTTTAATTACGAAGTTATATTGATACTATGGGGCAATATTCATGTTATTCGTCTTTGAGAATAACGTATTTTGTACACTCTAAGAGGAAATGCTTTTCAGTTTCAGATTCACGACATGAATATCGACTTCACGATGACAAGCGGTATCTGATAAAGTACAACCAGGTCGATATTTTGTGTGCGTAATTTCCTCTATTCTTTCGCTTTGACAGTAATATATTGTGATTTTTCTAGATTCAAGTTTGTGTATATATATATATGTGTGGGGGTGGGGAATTAAGTGTTCATCATCATCATCAGTCTCTTGACCCAGTGTGGTCGTTGAGGCACTGTGCTGCTGAACAATTGACAAGTTTCCTCCTCTTGTCTCGGTCATGTGTCAATGCAAGTGTTTCCTCAAAACATTTCCTTGAACCCTTCTGTGAGGTTAACATTTATGCTCTTGATCCCTCTTCGGTGATTATGGACACACTATATTTTAAACTGTCCCACTGTTTCCAGATCCTAGCCTCTGACTTTAATCCTGACTGAGATTGGTTTGCCACTATTTGTGATTAGCTTTGTCTTCTCGGCGCTTATCTCCACGTCAAATCTTGAAGATGTTTCATCCAGGTATTTCGCTAAGGTGGCAAGCTTTTCTTCACTGCCTGCCAGCCCATCGATGTCGTCTGCAAAGCATAGGTTGGTGATGTTAAGCACTCCAATGCTGACTGTCCCAATGTGTATTTTCAGGGCTTTACTCTAAGTAGATGTTGAAAAGCGTGGGTGACAGAAGACAGCCTTTACGTACCCCAAATGTTGTCTCGAACCAGTCCCCCACAGAACCTTGAGCAGTTACTGCACTGGTAGCCCAGGGATACATCTGCATGATGGTATTGGTCCATTTTTGACCCATGGTGTACCTCTTCATTGTCGCCCACAATGCCTTATGCCACACTCTGTCAAAAGCCTTATTGATGTTGTTGTAGGGTTTAACGCCATTTTTCAGAAAAAGCCTTCTTGAAATCTATGAACACATAATAGATGTCTTATTGATGTTGAGAGTACATTCCACACAGAACCCTGAGTTTGAATATTTGTTCTGCTGTACTTCTTCCAATCCGGACCCTGCCTGTTCTTCAGCGATTATTTCTTCTGCTTGTGGTTTCTGCTGTTCAATATGTTTTTCAGAATCACCTTAATAGCATGGCTGATCAAACTGATAGTTCTGTAATTTTGGAACAGCTGGAGATTGCCATTTTGGGGGAGTGTTATAATCAGTGACTGGGTCCATTGTGTTGGCCATTCAACTGTCTGTCAGATATTCTTGCAAATTTGTGTCCGTAGCTCTATCACTGACCCCCCTCCCCATGTTTGATACGTTCAGCTGGGATGTTGTTTACTCCAGCTGCCTCCCCATTCTTCAGTGTTCTTATTGTTGATTCCAACTCTTCTTTTATTAATGGGGAAATCATCAGCATTTGTGAAGTTTGGAACTTTTAGCACCTCTGGGTCTACTCTGGACGTATGGTTGTAGAGTTCTTTACAATACGCAGTCCATGTTTCTGCAATGTCACTTGCTTCTGTTGGGCATTTTCCATTTCCGTCTTTAATGGTACTGACTCTTGGGTGCTTCTGTCTGGTGAGGTCTTTCACAATTTGGAATGCTTTCTTGCTGTTATTCGTTATCAGACTGCTCTCTATTTCTGTGCTTTTGCCCAATCCAATCTTCTTTTGCTTTCTTCAAGTATTTTCCTGATATTCGTGTTTATATCTCGGTACTCCATGGCCATTGTGGTATGTCTGATGTTTTTTAGGTCTCTTCGGGCATCACACAGATTCAGAATCTCTTCTGTAACCCATGATTTTTTCTTTGGGCAATGGAGGCAAATGATGTCCTTGGCAGCTGTTATCATGACTGTGTTGAAAGTGTCTGTCGTCACTTTAACATCAACATCCATCACAAGGAGCAGAGCAAATTTTCTTCCAATTGTGGCTTGGAATGAATTGCAGATATTAGGGTCCTTTACTAATTCAAGGTTGAGTTTGATCCTGATGTTCTTTGGCTTGTTAATTTTCTTCAGCCTCACTGGGAAGTTTATAATCACGAGGTCTTATCACTCCCAACATCGGCACCTGGGAAAGTCCTTGTTTTTGCTCAACCGATGCCAGATCGGTAACGGTTTTGAACCAATATGTAGTCTGTCTGGTTATGATTGGTTCCATTTGGTGTGTGCCATGTCCAGCATCCTGAAGCTTTATGTTGGCCCAGGGTGTTGGCTAGTACCAAGTTCTGGTAGCTTGCGAACTCGAATAGCCGACTCCTTTTGTCATTGGGAAGCTCATTGCAAGAAGGTCCAAACTGATCATCCCAGTCTTTAATAGCATCTTTGCCAACTTTGGCATCTCAGTCTCCTTGGATGATGAGGATACGATGTCTTTTTTATTAACCCTGTTTATAATACCCTGGGGTTTGTTGTAAAACTCCTCTATTTCTTCATCATCATGATCAGTAGTTGGAGCATATACTTGGATATTTGTGATGTTAATATGAGATGCTTTCAGACGAATGTAGATGAATCTGCTAGATGAATCTGCTAGATATGATGCGACATTCAAGCACATATTACTTGATGGCTTTGTTTATATGTATAACGGTACCAATCGTCCAAGTCCAGGTGGGTGGAGCTTACGGTCTAGGGAACCTTGCATTCAGAAATAAACAACAACACTAGCTATGATTGGTGGATTATGTAAGAGTTGTACTTTCTGTTAGGCTTAAAAAAAGTGTAGCCTCTTGGAAACATGTGAATTTATGCTAATTCCTATACAGATCATATTTTGTAATTTTTATCATTATTTTAAAATGTGATACACAAGATGGAAAATAAGTATGTTGTGACTAGATAGTTCATATCCCTGTCTAGTTCCAGCATAGTTATCTCTCTCATATGCAATGGAGGACCTGGTTCTGTCATCGTCAAATTGACAATCTAACACTGTTCTCTATGACAGTGTTTGACATGCATGCTGAAACAGGATATAAAGTACCTTTATTTCACTAAGCAATAGCATTAAGGTCTATGGAAAAACAATTGGTACCGTGATACCTACAAGGAAGCCTACTATATTTATGGACTTGCGCAATTCTCCACGGGTAAAAGATATCACGCTCACATTAGAGAGCTTGCAGATACAAATATGACGTGTTTGATACTGAAGCTTACAGTTTTCTAGTTGCATTATTGATATAACAGTCTGGGAAACTTTGAGTGCGATGCCAACATCTGGGCATGCTATTTACCAGAGTAGGCCAGTAAATATAAACACATTTTCTAATCTCTTGATGCTTTTTCTTAATCCAAAATTTTCCAGAAAGCTGGATTTCGCCGGATTATATTTCAGAACATCCCATTCGGCCTCCGCGTTCGCATATATAATACGGGTGAAATATGTGATTAAAAAATCCTAAATATAACTATATTTGTAATATATACCACTAATTTATCACATGTACAACTGATGTCAAAATGAGAAATACAATATTGTCTTATAAATATGGAAAGCACATTCTTAAAATCATTAAAGTGGTAACAACTTTACTGTGGAATTTTTTTTACATTCCATACATACGGAAATTACCGACATACCGGTACAGTGAGAAAATACATTGGTACCTACCACCGGAAAAATACCGCGATAAAATAAACCGGTATACAGCTTATACCGTAAACTCTAGAAACAATGTTTGGTTCAAACACCCCCCCCCCCTCTCTCTCTCTCTCTCTCTCTCTCTCTCTCTCTCTCTCTCTCTCTCTCTCTCTCTCTCTCTCTCTCTCTCTCATGTACAATTTATGGCAACTATTTCGTCAATAAGAGATAACTCTTAACTAAAATAAATGCAAATTTCTATTTAGGGAAAATACGATAATAAAATCTCCTTTAGAAATCGACATTATATTTAGCACCGGCATGTTAAATGACGACATTCTGGAAATCATTAACGGTTCTACACCTGCGATGAGCATTATGATCAGCGGTTTTGTGTTCTGCTTTAAAAGCAGTTATTAAATAGCGGGCCAGGTCGAAGCCATCAAGTTCATTTGATGTTTAGTACCTCGATGTTCAATGACGTCATTCGATAGTCTGTGAGGCGTAATATAATTAGTAGGATAGAGTTGTGTTTCCGATAAAGACGTAGACACCATAAAGTTCATGAATGATTGTGGAGGAATAGACTGCCAAGAAATATTACGTTTTCCTTTTGTTTTTGTGTTTTGCGTGGCGAATCTCTAAACAATGTTTTACGCTAATCTTGTAAAGATTCTTTAACTTAATCGAAAAATTCATTTGTATAATTTAAACCACGATTTCCCACTCATTCGCAAATAATATGTAGACCTCATTTAACCAACCTTCTATTATCTGCCTATATTTCCATTAATTTTACATAAATCAAGGGGAAGTAACGCAGACGATGCTATATGTGATCCGTTTGTTATCTTCATCAAAAGACGAAACACGATAGAGGATAATGTTGATAAATAGGACGTAAAAAAGACAGATGACGATTTATGTGGATGCAATAGGCGAACCGTCGTCTTAACACCAGGCAAACATAACCATATGACAATATACAGTTAGACAGTTTTGACATTCAACAATCTCTCGTGCTTCTTAATTACTCGTGCGGCATTTTAATTCGGTGAGAAACAGTTGATATGGGACTTGGCGTTATCATCATAATCTAACTATTTCGATTAATCGATTAATCGATTAATCGTTGCATACGCTAACTTTGGTAAGAACAATGTTCATCCAAAATATCAACCGCGTTGGCCATTCAGATATATTTCATTCTTCTGGATCACACCGACTCTTGCAAAATTATATTATGATTACAGCTTGACAAGATTTAGTGTAATAGTGCGTATTAGTAAAACACAACGATCACAAAGATAACTTGTAGATACACTATATATGATCATTCATGCAGACAACATTAACAAACTTTTTATCTTTGATACGTGATAGATTTGTTTATTAACTTATGATAGATGTATGGTGTTCGTGCAGTCTTAGAGGTTAATTTCGAAACTCTTATACCTTAAGCACGCACTTTGAACAGTCCAAAATAATAACTATTAGAGTTACTGGATTTTTGTTAGGAATTTTAACAGCATTATTTGCTTAGTCAGCATAAATGAATTATGTTGGTTATAGTATACATATAAGTTTGTATGACCAACTGTTGTAGACCTTCTAATATATACATACGAAGAAAATGCATTTAAGAAATGCTGATATCTGACAATTGGAGAAAAGAATTTGTTTGCCGGCACACACACACATACACACACACACACACACATGTCGTTCTAGCTGTAGAAAACATGTAATGTAATTCAGTTTTCTATATTTTATCTGCTTAATGCTGTTAATAAGACCAAATCCTATATCTTGACAATACCTAGACTTCAGTGCAATGTTTCTGTAAAGTAAGTAATGTGTCCTGAATTGATATAGACGATAATATTTACTGCGTAATCCTCATCAACTTGAAAGTTATCAACTTTTGTTTTCACTCGGATAGCTCTCATTGAGGACAAGACTAATACGAACTATGTCAATGATATACAAACTTTGTAAAAGAAATACATCAGTTTTAGGATAGAATTATTCGAAAAAATGAAACAAATCAGAATGTGAAACAAATCAGAATGTGAAACAAATCAGAATGTGAAACATAAAAAGAAGAAAAGAAAACCCACTTAAAACAGTATTTAAATCATCATGGAAAAGATATCAATTATGAGTAAACAATCGTCTTTATTAGAGCACTTTCTAACAATGAGACGCGTTTATTGGAGAAAGGTCTAAGAGCGGTTTCAACACCCAGATAGGAATAATAACAGAACTTCGGCCAGGCGTAAAATAATCAAGTCGTACTTTAAGGCTGCGAAAACAAATTTACACACCAGAGCATGAAGACGAAGTCAAAGAAGATCCACATAAAGTGCAGACAGTCTGATTCAAGCCTTAAAATAATATCCGACTAAATGAATACGGAGTAATAAAAAAAATGGCTTGTCAAGACTGGCAGACTGGTAGTTATCTATATTACATAACAGATCAATTTCTATCGAAGAAGATCTAGAAATGTAGAGCTGTTGCTAATTAAAAGACAGCGCGTTTTACAGACAAAACACTAGAAATTGATATCTCATCACATAATATACTCGGCCCATAACAAAGGCGGCCTATTATTGATTCGGCCATACAGACTTAATTACCAAATCTCGCTGTAACATACTCGGTCAATTACGCAGTCAGCCCCCCCCCCCCTCAAAAAAAGTCGTCCTTACCCTTGATCTTGTAAGGCTTCGTAAAACTTGTTATTGTGCAATGAAATTATGTTTTTTGTTTTGGCGAATCTTGTCTATAAACTTGTATGACATCGCAAGATATATTGTTATTGAACAATAAATAGAAAAGAGTCTCCGTCTGAAACAATGTTCTTGAGATTGTATGACACCTGTTGTTCATGAACAAAAAGAATTTAATCAAAGCATATTATTTACTTACTAATTAGTTAATCATCAATGATCACACAACCTTTATGGGTTTGATTAACCGTGAAGAGAATAGCCACCTTTCATAGTTAATGATCGATTTGAGTAAAAACAAAATTAACAAATGACAGAAATCTGTATGTCAAAGCACTATGCATGTATCACGTCTAAAAAGCATTAATAAAAAAATTATGATTCATTATATTCAGTATTTTCAACAATTGGTGCATTTTTAATCGTCATCTGCGTTTTTATAGGATTATTATCTGGTGCAAGATAATTAAAGTTGAACTAATAATAAGAAGTAAATAACATTTTCCTTGTTAATAAAATGAAATGAAACGTCCTTGTAATCTGTGTCCAGGTTATTCAGAAAATTGATCCAAAGGTGAATGTAACTAAAGTCTTCACCAGATTTGAGCTCCGTCTCCTTAAATATTAATTTTATTTTTCTCTCTAAAGACTCCTTTGTTGTATTTATATTATTCACCTTTATTCTATAACTTTTTTAGCCCACAACGTACTCGGTCCGCATAACATATTCAGGCCATACTGTAATCGGCCTTTCGGTCTACGATTTATATAATAGTAACGTGGATGTAATGTTCTTTGTTCGACGTCATCTCATTCTTTTATTCTGTGCACGTTTTTTTCAACGTTCATTTATTTGCAGCAGAAATATAGTGACAAAAATATCTCAATCCCAAATTAATTAAGTTATATACTGCATAATTAACTTTATTCCACTGTCTTGCAGCTGTGTATTGTTAATTAGGTTGAAATTAGCACCTGTCTGTTCTGCCATATTTGACTGACAACATGTGTTGACACGTGTAATCTGATTATAGTCGCACTTCGCATCCGACGACCGTACATTTTCTATCAAAAGTACATATTTTCCCGTATTCTATGTATTAAACACCTCTCTCGCTGTAAGGCCGGTATGTTAACGGAGTTAAATAATTACTATTTATTTTAAAAAATGGGTGGGGTGAAATGATACGAATAGACACAAACCAAACATTTCAAATTCTTATGTATTTATTCCTTTAGCATACAATTTTGTATCTTTTCCCATCTGTGTACTGTTTTATTATTTCTAAAAATACTAACCGTAATTATATATTTTATTTACATAAATGGATGATCAGAAGTAAATATTAGACTTTATCTTTTCTTAACCCAATTTTGTTAAATGTTTATATGATGAACAATTCTTGTTGTTTTGCAGTTACTGCTCTCGAACACTCCGCACAACGTCCCAGGTACGAACACCGGCCGAGTCATACCAAAGACTTATCGACATAGTACTAACAGCTGCCTCGCTTGGAGCTCAGCATTAAGAGGTTGTGTTAGATGTGGTCGGACAGGTGTCAGGATAATGTGACTGGGTGGGGACATCATACTTCATGTCTGCGGCATGATGTCCCTGTGCTAGACATCATTATGAACACTGCAGACATCATAGCGATACGAATGAAACAAGTTAAAGCGTCGTTCATTATTCAAATCACACACACACACACGCACACACACACACATGTTAGTACATAGTGTTGTGATGATATGATCAATCAACGGGGAGAGCACACACACACACACACACACACTCACACACACACACATCAATCTATCTATCTATCTATCTATCTATCTATCTATCTATCTATCTATCTATCTATCTATCTATCTATCTATCTATCTATCTATCTATCTATCTATCTATCTACCTACCTACCTACCTACCTACCTACCTACCTACCTACCTACCTACCTACATACCTACATACATACATACAACCGTGTCAGTGGCCTAGTGGTTAGAGCGTCTGCCGCGGATGCAGGAGGTCGTGGGTTCGATCTCCATCCGAGTCATACCAAAGACTTATAAAAATGGTACTAACAGCTGCCTCGCTTGACGCTCAGCATTAAAAGGTTAGTGTTAGGACTGGTCGGCCTGGTGTCAGGATAATGTGGCTACATGTCTGCGGCATGATGCCCAAGTACTAGACATTACTATAAGCTAACTCACTGCAGACATCGTAGCGATATGACTGAAAAATTGTTAAAAGCTACATTAAAAATCCTAATCAAACAAACATATATACATGCATGCATGCATACATACATACATACATACATACATACATACATACATACATACATACATACATACATACATACATACATACATACATACATACATACATACATACATACATACATACATACATACATACATACATAAACATGTACATACATGCATACATACATGAAATTGGAAGCTTGATGCTTTTAACATAAATTAGCTCCCCCCCCCAAACAAAAAAAAATAATTTTCGAAGGAAGATGTTGCATGTAAAAACACATGGTTATATTTCCGTGTTATAACTATAATGGTAGCCGTTAGAGTAAATGACCTCAAAGAAAGACTTGCATGGTTTTCTTTAGAATTTTTCTATTTCTCCTTTTTCTTTTCTTTGTATCTCTCATTTAAGAAACTTCAGAGATCACTTTAAGCTCTTACTGGGACTGGGTAACCATTGGAGGCAGTATAACAGTGACAATGCAGTCTATTTATTCTAAAAGACACGTTCCTTATTGAATCAATCTTCTAGAAATACAAGCCACATTTTAATTTCTACCATTTCATGAAGACATTAATTCTGGCAAAAACAATCACGTATCATCCTTGCTGTGGGGATATCCATATCCGTACATACAGATAATGCATCCTGCATTTCGTTAAGTCAGCCAAACTAATTGCAGACAAATTCTTCAGGCAATATCAGGAATCATTCAGATCCAGTAAACGTTTTACATTTCCGGCCATTATTGATGATATATGTGCTTATTTACTGATCGTACATTTCAATTATGCTTGGTAGATTTTTGAAGAAAACTCAAGCACTTTGTGACCCTGTCTTCCTCGTGATTTTGTTTTTCAGACCATGTTTTTTTTTTGGTGATTTTCGTCACATGACCTCTTCTACAGCCTTAACCTTAAAACCCAAAGATAGGTTGGAAATATTCTTAAATGTATATAATCCAAACCCATGAGCTAGGTAAGGGTTGGTGGAAGTAACATCTACAGGGACATGCCAAAGTTGTGTGCTGCACAACACGTTCTGTTAGCGAAAGATATGATAATAGACTAAAGATATGATAAATATTGCTGCATCGGTGAATTGATTTTTATTTTTCTCCAAACTCCACCACATTCCAAAACACACACACACACACACACACACACACACACACACACACACACACACACACACACACATTCTATTTCTAAAGATTGCCACTATCAGAGGTATACGGAAAAAAAACCTTTTTCAAAACTATTGGACTATTATTCATAAATTATCATCTGTTACTCAGTTCTTTTTTTTAAAAATGAAATCCACTTCATTAGTGTTAAGTTCCGATGCACCAAAACTTCCTCAATTACGCAAGACTCTAACTTGAAGATTTTTTTTTTTATATAATAAGAAATGTATTATATTTCGAATTTCTGGAGACATCTGTTGTTTAAATCAAATCTCTAGAATTTGTAGTGATGTATCGTTTCTGGAACCGGCCTGATCATATCTACTTTGTGGTCATCCCACACAAAAGCCACACATTGTATTGTCTGTATAAACTTTAATTCTGCTTCTTACAGATTTTAAGTTAAAATTTTCAAAGGTCAGGACATCTTCGGAAAAGAGAGAGAGAGAGAGAGAGAGAGAGAGAGAGAGAGAGAGAGAGAGAGAGAGAGAGAGAGAGAGAGAGAGAGAGAGAGACTAAATGTTAGTATATTTGGTAGTACAATAGGTACAATAGGGTGATGTCTCTATTGGTGTAGGGACACCTTGACAAAAGGTCGCGTGCGTTTACTGAATTTGCTTTCTTCATATATCAGCAGTAGCAACATCGGAATATATCTGTCAAGTCGGATCGCATTTGTTCCTGTGTGGCTGCTCAGAGCACAGTTCACCCTGCAAATACATAGATTGACGTGTAGTATTGTACAATGTATCCTGCAAATACAGTGAGTGACGTTGAGTATTGTACAATGTATCCTGCAAATACAGTGAGTGACGTTGAGTATTGTACAATGTATCCTGCAAATACAGTGAGTGACGTGGAGTATTGTACAATGCGATGTGTACGTTACAAAAGCAAGGACTGGTATACCATACACATAGAAAAACGACGAATCTTTCTTCATGATATTTAGTTATTGAGAGTACAAATTTACAAATAAAGTATTATTATTTAACTTTATAGGAATTTGTTTTTTAATTTTACTTTAATAATGTATGTGTTACCTGAAAGAAAATGAAATATTTGACAATATTTAACAAATATCTCAACTCAGGTTTTCTGTTTGAAAGATACTAAATAAAATGTTTAAATGAGACATCTAATTTATCAATATTTCTAATCTATTAATACTTATAAATTATCCATACTTCTACGATATCAATACTTCTGATCTATTTATTAATGCTTCTGATCTATCAACAAACTGATATGGAAAAAGTATATCACTTGTCTGCATTTAGAGTGAAATAGTAGAGGATTCCATATCCAGGAACCATCTTTGGAAATACAAATCTTCATTCATAAAATATACATAAATAGGGACGTACGCTCATTAAATTAAATTAAATTAAATTAAATTTAAAAAAATTAAATTAAATTAAATTAAATTAAATTAAATTAAATTAAATTAAATTAAATTGAATTGAATTGAATTGAATTGAATTGAATTGAATTGTATTGTATTGAATTGAATTGAATTGAATTGAATTGAATTGAATTGAATTAAATTAAATTAAATTAAATTAAATTAAATTAAATTAAATTAAATTAAATTAAATTAAATTCAAAATTAGCATAACGATCTCATTTGTTTCTTGATTTCCAAATGTTCTAACATAATTAAACATCTGAAAATGGTAGCTTTTAGAATGGTATGCCTTCCTAGCCAACTATTTAATATATTTCTGACAAAATTAACCTTGTTCCAAAAACTAAGCTTCAATTTGGTTGTATGTGTCATAATAAATGGATATATTAAACTATTGAATGTATTAAATGGCATATACACAGTGCAATCACAATTCTTGTAATAAATGAATTAAATATTTTATACTTTTTGTCCAAGGGTCTAAAATACAAAAAGCATAGTCAGTTGAACTACAACACCTACATGTATTCATTTCTTAAGGTCCAAGTAACTCAAGGGTAAAACAAAAAGAACTGTCGAATGAAGTCTTGTCTGCATCCAGCCCCACCAATTCCAAGGTCATGCAGCCAGATTAAAAATTGGTGTGTAAATTTGACGTTTTTGAAACAAATAAATTTTTTGGTCTAACATATTACTCCTCCTATATAATGAAAGAAACTGCTTTCATCATTTTCATCTTGACATAATGCGCTATATTAACTAAAAGATTTACCTGTTTCCTGATTTGTTTTACGAATGTATATAGGATGCTTACGATAATTATAAAAACTATGTCCTCACCATTACGTTTATTCTGTATGCTGCTTAATACATTACTTTTTGAGTTCCTTATATATTTTGTTCATTTGTATACATATTCGAGGCACTAAGATCATTTTAATTGCGTTGGAGACTATATATATATATATATATATATATATATATATATATATATATATATATATATATATATATATATATATATATATATATACATATATATATCGATAAGAATGTAACTCTGGTAGATGATTGTGATATATATATATATATATATATATATATATATATATATATATATATATATATATATATATATATATATATATATATATATATATATATATATATATATATATATATATATATCGATAAGAATGTAACTCTGGTAGATGATTGTGTCTATATTATGTGTACTTTTTATTCCTGACTATAAATTGTAATGAGTATCATAATCCAAGATACTAATTAATTTTTGTAAACGGGTATAATTTACGATATTAAGGGCTTATATTGAATATGAGCTATAAACAGTTGTTGATGTAGGTATTTACAAACGTTAATTATAATATCAAAGACAAGATCTGTTTACGAATTTGAGGCTGTTTCGCATTGGACATAGTGGTCAGGTGTGGTCTTAGAAGAATTATGTTATTTGTCTTTGGATGGGTTTGGTCAGATGACTAGGTATTTTAAAATATTAGAAAGATCAGTCACGTAGGTTATATTGCAATAAATAGTCATAATGGACTCGCCAATGTGTATATAAGAAGAGTATTGAGCAATCTTCTTCTGGGACTACTGTGAATTAATCAAAGGAGTTTTGGGCAATGTCATTGTGACACGAACGTTCCAGGATCTGAAATTCATTCGGAACAATTACGGTAATCCTTTTTTATTTGAATCAAACTTTTGAGGATTATTTAATTAAAATGATAATACTCTTAAGTTCCTCATACATTCTAATTGCATACCAATAATAAATAAATTATTTATTAAGTTTCACAAAACCTGTTGGCTTTGTTTCTTTCCGTTACTTAGTTTATGATCATATAACTATAACATTATATAACAAGTTCAAAATGCTGTTGTTATTGTTTATGGTTTATAGCCATTGTTTCAATGCATGAGAGGCTGTATACATGGCGGCAAGTATAAGCTGATGAGGAAGAACCCAGGAAAACTCCGGTAAGAACTACTACTACTATCATGCTTTCTTACATACCCACACTGGCTGAGCCTGAGTCTCGAACCCACTCGAACCAGTGAGATGGCAATAATAAGCAAAGGTAAGTGCTTGTTAGACCATTACGACCCGGTCACCAGGGTCCCTGGATGATAACTTATATAATTGAATTTATTGTTTGTTTACTTGTACAGGGGCTCGTGTTAGTTTGTTCTCTATATATCTGCTCAGTTCTTTATCTATTTCATCTGTAATCCAATCAGTTGGGGTTTTATAGCTACCGCCGTTCATAGAACATATGGGCAGCTTTTATAGCCCGCATATCGCAGGGCCATTTATTGACCCTCGGGGAGGGGTCGCTACTCCCTCCCCTCGGGCATTTTATTGTGCCAACGAGGGCACTTATTAATTTGGGCGTTCATCCGAGTCGCTAATTAGTGACTATCGGAAGAAGTGGAAGCCCATTTCTTGGGTGGGTAGGAATAGTACCACTCACACCCACCCCTAACAACCTATCGGAGCAATCAGTGGTAGCGAGGGAAGATGCTTTCTCATTTCGCTAGAATTTTTGGTGAGTCGGACGAGGCAAAGGCGGAAAGGGTCCAGGTCCAGGAGGGCGTCGATACAGCAACACACACCAGAGCACGCCAACAGCCAGACAGCACAGCAAAGGACGTAGCCCACACCTGAAACGTCAAGGTCATACCAAAGGTCAAATTCAGTCCGGTTTTATTAATGGACAATCTATTATCCAATAATGTGTCAGCCACCAGTGCAATTGCTCAAATATTAGAGTTGAAGTATTGTCATTTATTTTCCTATCTTCCAAGAGAGCTAGTACGTAAGCGTACATATGATAGTTCCCTAACAATTTTGATGTTTAAAATATGTCTAAGTGACATGTATTAGTGTAGTCAATGGTAGGATAATTTTTGGTCGAGAGTTTTGTTTGGAGGCGGTACCAATGGGGCCAAATTAGTATTTTTAGGGCCACGGAATAGTTGTTCGAGGAGGGTCACTCTTAACCAAATGAGCACCCTATACGCATCTGTAAGTTTCACCATTTATATTTATATTTACTCGAACCGGGCAATAGCATCAAGGGCGGTCTACCTCTAGATAAGGAAAACCAAATTAAGTGGGACACCCAAGCAGTAAAATCCCCGTCCCCGACAAAGGGTAAGATATCGATATTCAGACAGCCGAAAAGAATCTTTCCTCAATTTCATTTCGCGAGTCGAGTTCAAAAATGGACGCCAAAAATGTTCATTGATAACAAAACTTTGCAGAAGGTGTTATTAAAACTGTTTCCTCACGATCCAACCCAATCATTTAAGATTATACTGCACAATAATTTCATGGGCCTTTATAGACCAATTAGAATCACATAAAGTGATATTTTAAAATGTGGTAATATCAAACATATGAAAGTGCACATACGATATGAAAACAGTACCTACTATGGGATAAAGGAACTTATTGGTCGTAGCAGTAACGTCACACAAATAAAGTCTCAAATAAATTCAAGCCATATTAACCGTGTAAGAAATAAGTGTGTGCAAGGTAAGAAATAGATCTTGTCCAAGTCTGATGATTTCAAAGAAAAAAAAAACTTTATTCAGCTTTGCGTTGTTTACATTTGCGCAAAATAAGTAAGTTGTTTAGTTAGGTCACTTACATCAATTAAAGAAGATTCAGTGAATGAATCAAAAGAATTTTAATAATCAGAAAGACATAATCACTCTGGAGTATTCGTTTCTAAGCCATTCGTGTTATTACCTTGTTCTTTTAATATTTGTTTAAATCTTTATCAAATTTTGGGTTACCAAGACTGGTTTACTTGCTTTAGCCACGACAGAAAAAAGATCGTTATGCAGCGTTTTATAAGCATAATTGCAGCTGATCGACGAAAGGTAACAGCTTATTGTAAGTTATCTTTCCGCAACTGATTATAGAAACGAAATATGGACGTTGCCAGATTAAATTCTTGAGAATAATTAAATACCAACGAAGAATCCTTTGCATTGTTTCAATGCACGTCATATAACATATTTTCATACGAAGAAACCAACAATTTCTGAGTATGATATTAGTAGAGGCATTGCTGATATCAAATCCACACGTGGTAAAGTCACGTGTACAAAAAAAAAATTACGTATTTGAAATAATGCATCAGCAGACATTGCTTGCTATACGGTGCAAATAGTGCAGATCTTGCTTCTGACGCAGGAGTACTGAAAATTGGCCAAACCTATTAGGACAACATGCACTTAAATCCATAAATTACTGGATATATTACAGACATGCAAGTATATGAAAGCCTAATGGAAAACAAATTTCCGTTCAGCAGCCGCTTATCTTAAATGATCGATGGAACCACTTGCCCTGTCTGGCAGTTACATACAGATGTCACCCTTTTATTTATTGTTAATTTCGACTAGAACAGTTAATACAGAATCATCAGTGATATTGAAATGAAATTAGTTATTGCAAATAAGGTTTAAGTTATTGAGTTAGCCTTTCCGTTACGGTAGTTGCTCCAGTGCAGAATACATTTATTTCGATGATGAGTAACGGGTAATTCTTCCTCTGTTGCATTGTTGTGTGACTAGGTTTCATAAAACTCACCCTGGGTGTTTTCCAACGCTATTACAATGCAACCAAGTACGAAATAATTTTTGCATATTAAGTACACATTAACCTATTTACGACAATAAAATGCTTTATGATCCATTATAACAAGGTAATTTTCATTATATTGTAGCGCACGTTCTCCGTATTTTCTATTTGTTTGTGCGTGTGTATGTGTGTGTGTGTGTGTGTGTCAGAGAAAGAGAGAGAGAGAGAGAGAGAGAGAGAGAGAGAGAGAGAGAGAGAGAGAGAGAGAGAGAATTTGTATTTGCTCGTACATGTGTTTGCGTGTGTGTGACAGACCATACATTAGCTTAAACGTTTGGGCCTCGTTTATTCCCAAGCCGGAACTCATATGAACCAGTTACATAACAATAGGCTAAATAGTCAGCCTCTTCTATCATCTGAATTATGGAAATCAACGCCAGAAATTGGTTAATTATACGGTACTTCACACTGGTCCAACAAAAGATCATATAAGACTGACTCAATGTACGTACTTTCATAGTAACATCATTGTAACACTGAGTCAGAAATAACTCAAGGACTCACAGTACTAATTCACTTCTCTTAGTAAACCTATGCAAAACCCATGATACTAAAAACGCAATAACTTAACAGTTTTGAGTGACCATGCTCAAACGTATATTTATCACTATAGATGAAACATTGATGTAAGCTTCTGTGTAGAGGAAAGGATATCAGCCGCGGCATTTTCTGGACCTGCGCGTGTTATAAAAATGTGCTTTCAATCCCGTACTAAAGAGTCCGGTGCTAGTATAATAATGAATGTTGCAAACTAAAGACTGTTAATGGTCTACAATTCCATCAATAAAACAATGTCACGTTTTTCACTTACAACTGGAATAAACTTTTGAAAGATTCATTTTTCCTAAAACATAACTTACACTATACTTATCATTTATCTTTTTCATTTTTTCACCCTTGTCTAGTTCCAGCAGAGTTCTCTCTCTCTCTCTCTCTCTCTCTCTCTCTCTCTCTCTCTCTCTCTCTCTCTTAAAAGCAGTGGAGTACCTGGTTTTGTTCTTGTCAAATTGACAATCTAACTCTGTTCTCTATGACAGTGTATGATATGCATGCTTACATAGGATGGAAAGTGATTTTATTTCACAAAACATTAGCATTGTGGACAACGGAAAAAAATTGGTACCGTGATACCTTGAAACATGTGCTTTCAATTCCGAACCAAATACTACTACTGCTACTACTACTACTACTACTACTACTACTACTACTACTACTACTACTACTACTGATAATAATAATAATAATGAAGACTTTGTATAGCGCCTAATCCTTATAAGCTCCAAGCGTTTTACAACCTCTATAATAATATGACTACAATGACTATACCCCCCCCCAAAAAAAAAAAAAAACACAGCAAAAACAAACACCATGAAATTAGAAAACATGCTGAAAGTATTTAAGGCCGGAAACATTAGTCAGGTGCTAATTTTAGTAATGAATGTTCCAAACTCAAGACTGTTAAAGGACTGAAATTCCGTCAATAAAGAAAAGTATTTTTTTTCAATTACAACTAGAATAAGCTCTCTAAGATACTTTCTCCTAAAACATAACTATATTTTTAACCTATCCTGGTCAGCCAAACCAATTTATACTCTATTTTATGTTCATCCATTTCTATTCTGGCTCCTATTTTCCTTATCATTAGTACGGTGTGTCCTTAAGAATACTTGTGTCACTTGCCGATTAAACTGAAATCTCGAATGAGAGAATGATTCATATGTACAGTAGAAAGAGGGATAGAACTAGAAAGGCTGTATTCGTATGTACAGTATAAAGAGGGATAGAATTAGAATGGTTGCATTCCTATGTACAGTAGAAAGAGGGATATAACTAGAATGGTTGCATTCCTATGTACAGTAGAAAGAGGGATAGAATTAGAATGGTTGCATTCCTATTTACAGTAGAAAGAGGGATAGAATTAAAATGGTTGCATTCCTATGCACAGTAGAAAGAGGGATAGAATTAGAATGGTTGCATTCCTATGTACAGTATAAAGAGGGATAGAACTAGAATGGTTGCATTCCTATGTACAGTAGAAAGAGGGATAGAATTAGAATGGTTGCATTCCTATGTACAGTATAAAGAGGGATAGAACTAGAATGGTTGCATTCGTATGTACATTAGAAAGAAGGATAGAACAAGAATGGTTGCATTCGTATGTACAGTAGAAAGTGGGATAGAGCTAAAATGGTTGCATTCCTATATACAGTAGAAAGAGTTATGGAACTAGAATGGCTGCATTCCTATGTACAGTAGAAAGAGCGATACAACTAGAACGGTTGCATTCCTATGTACAGTAGAAAGAGGGATGGAACTAGAATGGTTGCCATCCTATGTACAGTAGAAAAAAGGATGGAACTAGAATGGTTGCATTCCTATGTACAGTAGAAAGAGGGATGGAACTAGAAGGGTTGCATTCCTATGTACAGTAGAAAGCGGGATAGAACTAAAATGGTTGCATTATTATGTACAGTAGAAAGAGGGATGGAACTAGAATGGTCGCATTCCTGTGAACAGTAGAAAGTGGGATAGAACTAGAATGGTTGCATTCCTATGTACAGTAGAAAGAGGGATGGAACTATAATGGTTGCATTCCTATGTATAATAGAAAGAGGGATGGAACTATAATGGTTGCATTCCTATCTACAGTAGAAAGAGGGATAGAATTAGAACGGTTGCATTCCTATGTACAGTAGAAAGAGGGATAGAATTAGAATGGTTGCATTCCTATGTACAGTAGAAAGAGGGATAGAACTAGAATGGTTGCATTCCTATGTACAGTAGAAAGAGGGATAGAATTAGAATGGTTGCATTCCTATGTACAGTATAAAGAGGGATAGAACTAGAATGGTTGCATTCGTATGTACAGTAGAAAGAAGGATAGAACAAGAATGGTTGCATTCGTATGTACAGTAGAAAGAGGGATAGAACTAGAATGGTTGCATTCCTATGTACAGTAGAAAGAAGGATTGAACAAGAATGGTTAAATTCCTATGTACAGTAGAAAATGGGATAGAACTAAAATGGTTGCATTCCTATATACAGTAGAAAGAGGGATGGAACTAGAATGGTTGCATTCCTATGTACAGTAGAAAGAGCGATACAACTAGAACGGTTGCATTCCTATGTACAGTAGAAAGAGGGATGGAACTAAAATGGTTGCCATCCTATTTACAGTAGAAAAAGGGATGGAACTAGAATGGTTGCATTCATATGTACAGTAGAAATAAGGATATAACTAAAATGATTGCATTCAAGTGTACAGTAGAAAGAGGGATGGAACTAGAAGGGTTGCATTCCTATGTACAGTCGAAATATGGATATAATTAAAATGATTGCATTCTAGTGTACAGTAGAAACATGGGTGGAGATTAAGGTATGAAAACAATGAAGGAAAAATCATTATGAGGACACTTAAATGGAATTGTTTTAATCCCTATTTTGCATAGGTTTGAAATATTTATCTTATCTCTTGCTGATACAGTATTAAGGGTCAATACAGTATTAATGGTCAATACAGTATTAAGGGTCAATACAGTATTAAGTGTCAATACAGTATTAAAGGTCAAACACCTCAGAGATGATATGAGGTACGTTGTATCAATGTCTATGTCTTGAAACCAATGCTGTCTTTAAATCATCGATTAATGCTCATGGTAATTTCAGATTGCAAAATCTCTTACAAGCATAGTTAATAAATAATTCAGTGAAATAGAAAGTTTATGAATTAGGAAGGCTTTTCATATCACACTAATCTTTCAGAGGATATTATGTTTTTACAGTCCAATTTATGCCTTTAGGATTCTTATGTCTTGAAAATATTCAAAAAATCACGATGAATTTTCGAAAGTAAAATAATTTATTTTATAGCTTTATAATAGGTTTATAATGCTAATTTCACTTGCATATTCTAGAAGCTTAAACAATTATACATGCTTCTATTATTCAATATTTCTCAAACGTTCCGTAATGTGTGTATATATATATATATATATATATATATATATATATATATATATATATATATATATATATATATATATATATATATATATATATATATATATATATATATATACTTGACGGTTACTCAATTTTTTCGAAGGCAAAACTAAGTTCTGAATTTTAATATATCTTATATTTTATATGTTACATGAGGTGTAACATTGTAATACTTTCATAATAATGCATTACAATATGTTATATCGAATTTGTAGATATTAATTTCCGTACTTATCTGGACTACACTATCATAATCAATGATAATAAACCTATCCTGATGTAAATTCTCTCCGGCCATGTGTCATGTTACCTAATTAATGGTGATTGAGTTGTTTTTGTTATGATAAGAATGAACGGAATACCAAGAAGGTTTGGGAAAGTGCATACACACAGCATGTTTGTTTGTTTTTAGTATTTAACGCCATTTTTCAGCACACGATATGCTATACATGGCGGCCAGTATTATTGGTGGAGGAAGAAGCCAGGAAAACCCTCTGAAAGAACCACCGACCCATGATAAGCTACTGGCAAGCTTTCCCACATAAATACTTTATCCGAATCTTAGACTCGAACCCACGCAGACAGAGGTGAGATGGCAGTGATCCGTAACGGAAAGCGCTTTAGACCACTCGGCCACTCGGCCACTCGCCCCCCCCCCCTACATCATGTACACCACTGCTTAAGAGGCAGTGGACGATTTTGTTAACAACAAAAATTGACCATTCACATAAATACTTGGGATATTGTTATTGTTATTGCATGCTATGGTTGTTATTTTTGTTGTTGAGTTTAACGCCATTGTTCAGAAACGATAGGCCATACATGGCGGCCAGTATAAATGGTGGAGGAAGAACCCTGGAAAAACCCCGGAAAGAACCGCTGACACACGAGACTTTACTGGCAAGACCTTCAAAGTTGACTTCACGGTGAATTTCTTGTCAAGGGTTCACTGGCATTTTTCTTGAGAGGCTGCACTATAAACAGAACAGCATGTAAACAGAATACAGATTTCACTTCCGGATCATCACCAGGGCCTTATTACTCAATGTGCACTGTCGCCAAAATCATCATCATCATCATCAGTCTCTTGACCTAGTGTGGTCGTTGAGGCACTGTGCTGCTGAACATCTGACCAGTTCCCTCCACTTGACTCGATCATGTGCCAATGCCTGTGTCTGTGCAAAACTTTTTCTGGTCCATTCTGTGATATTGTTACTCCATTTTTTTTTCTGTCTACCTCTCTTTCTACCACCTTGGACACCACCCTGCAGTACTGTTGTGGATAGACTGTTGGTTCTAGTGACATGGCCATACCATTTCAGCTTTCTCTTTTTGACAATGGTGAGGAGGTCTTCATAATGGCCTACTTTGTGCCTGATGGTGTTGCGCACTTCTTCATTTCTGATGTGGTCCATGTAAGAGATGCCAAGGATGGTTCTGTAGCATCTCGTTTCAAGTGCCTGAATTCTTCGTTGTAATTCTGCTGTCAGGGTCCAGGCCTCACACGAATACAGAAAGATTGAGATGCCAAAATACACACAGACAACCACTCTCTCAGCTCATATTCTCAAGAATAGATAATTACATTTACATCCCTACCAAAAATGCATCAATATACCTCTTCTATCACCACCAAAATGAGAGAGGAAAACGTGTTCTAAAAATAAACTAGAACTATATTCTACTATTTGTGATGCGATTCCGGATGCGATGCGATTCCGGAATCGTATCAGAAATGCGATGCGATGCGATTCCATAGAAGGCGATAGTGGTTGGCAACAGGGCCGGTGCAAGAGTATTTGGTGCCGTAGGCGAACCTGTCGTACTGCGCCCCGGCAACTAATTATTTAAGTAATATTAACTTTTACCAAAAGAATACTATACTGCTGTTTGTTTTATTTCGTATTTACATTCAAAATAATCTTTAGGGTCTACACGTTTATATAATGTAATTTCAAAACTTTATTTTTCGCTCTTTCGCTTTAGCAAATGTAGAAACGAGTTCCATCAGTTGAATGTCTTGAGCAGTATCATGTTCAATTGACAGAGTAGCTAGTCCAACAAGTCTTTCTTGTAGCATGGACGTTCGCAAATATGTTTTTATCAGTTTCAGCTTTGAGAAGCTTCGCTCAGCACTAGCCACAGAAACTGGAAATGTCAAGAGGATTCTCAGAGCAATAACAGTGTTGGGGACACTATCTGTTAAATTAATTTTCAATATAAAGTTTAGTACATCCTGTGGCAATGTACACCTTGCAACTCGTCTTGAAATGGCTTTCAGTTCACTGCTTAGATCAACTGCATCAATATCTTTGGAGTCTCCATGTTGCAATGCTTTCTCAAGATTCAAGCAATGTTCCATGACTTCCTTGTTAGTTTTATTCTGCAAACTGTGAACATCATAGAGGAAACCAAACACCGAACTAATATTTTTCATTAGAGTGAATCTTTCTTCAACTGACTGTATTGCAGTGTCAAGAACAGCGAAGTAAAAGTTTACTTTGAATTTGTCTTTTGGATCCTGAATAGGTTCGTCGTCATCTCCTTCGTATGCAAATTGTTTCTTCTTTCTTCGGATGCGGGTTGGTTCCGGTTCGAAAAGTGCTGGTATCTCTAAATTGACTGCAATTTCAGCTGCATCTACCAGTGTTTTCTCAAACTCCGTGTCATTTCTGCGGTTTACGAGAAACTTCTTTGTTTCATTCAGATGATTGATGGCACCATGTATATCTAATTCTTTTGCCTGAAGTTGTTTACTAGTCATGTTGATCTCAAACAACACATCAAACCACACAACCAGAGAAACGACAAACTTAAAACTAGTAATGGCTTTTGCAATAACCCGTGCATCTGTTCGTGATGTATTACCAGAAGCTCCTGTTAAATTTGTGTCATCCGCAATCTCTGCCAGAGCATCGTAGATATCACCAAGCTGATAACGAAGAGGTTTCAAAGCATCAATTCGACTTTCCCATCTTGTTCCACTCAGTGGTTTAACAGTGAGATTCGAAACATGTCGATTTAAAACTTCCCAACGACGAGTTGAGGCAGAAAAGAATACATAAACACGTTGCACTAGATCAAAGAAGGCTGCTGCTTCTAAGCAACATTTTACAGCATCATTAACAGCCAAATTCAAGGTATGTGCACAGCAAGGAACAAACAATGCTCGGGGATTGACTTCTAAATTTCTTCGTTGGACACCATTGTCTTTTCCCTTCATATTGCTCCCATTGTCATATCCTTTGCTCCCATTGTCATATCCTTTGCTGCAATCTCATTTTCTGGGTTAGAAATCACATCCACAAAGCGAATGATCATGGTCATTTGTTCAACATGACCAGCATCTGGTGTGCAATCTAGAATTATTAAAAAGTACTTAGCATCACGAGCAGATGCTAGAATTTTTTGTTTGATTGCATTGGATAAAAGCTGAATCAGTTCATTCTGTATGTCTTTGCCTAGATAATGTACATGTGTCTCATTGTCTCTAATCTTTCGAAGATGCTCATCCATAAGTGGGTCAAACAAAGCAAGAAATTCCACAAATTTCAGGAAGTTCCCGTTATCAGAAGTGTTCAGTTTCTCATGTGTTCCACGAAAAGAAAGATTTTGCATACCAAGTAATCTAACTAAGGCAATCAGCCGTTTCAGGATTTGCTGCCAATATTGTTCTTCTTTTTTAATGAGACGCAAGTGTTCGGCATCAATTGTTGTCATGTGTCGTAGTCGCAGCTCAAGTTCCTTCCATGACTGAAAATTCGCTAGATGTTCAATGCTTTTCTCATGCCCTGATAGAATTGCGGACATGTTTTTCCAATCATGTGAACCTTTATCAGAAAGAGATGACGCACCTATTGTGCTACTGGTAAACAGCTTTCAGCAGAAGCAATAAACAGAGTCATTACTTACAGAATGCTGCAGCCAATGTCTGCGAATTTCTTCTCCATTCACAAGCCTGCGATTGTAATGAATTTTCGAGAATTTTCTTTGCATACTGTCTTTAGGAAAATCAAACTGCTCAACTTGTTCTGGTCCATGTTCTACCAAAATTTGTCGCATATGATCATCAAATTCGGTCCAAGTAGCCGGATCGCAATAGTTAACATATAAACCAGTAAACTTGTCGATGTTATGCACTTCAGATTTTGTTTCTTGGTGCGTACTGTGCATTTCATTTTGTGGCTCAAACTCTTCTGATACTGTCATCTCGTCGGATTTCTCTGCTTCCTTCTCTGCTTCAGCTTGATAATTTAACTCCTCAGGACCATCTGTGTCTCTGTGCGGTGTACATAGATACTTTAGCAATGAGTCTCCTTGTTTTGTAACGTATTTGTCATGTTCAGCCCGTCGTTTACGATACTGTGCACCAGACAATCGTTTTCTCTCTGCCATGGGGTATTGAAATAACGACGAAAACTGCAAAAAAAATGCTATTACGATTTACTGTTTTGTTTTGAATTTCGAAATGACGTCACCGGATGTGGCGGTATTTGCCCGTAAAGTAAGTAAGTAAATTAGTGATTACATTTATACTATACAATTATTTTCATCTAGCGGGAAAACTGTATTATTATTCGATCCATTTATTACTAAAGGCGGCAATTTTTTACTATTTTTTTTTTTACGTAGCTCTTTGTGCCGCCCCCAGAAATTTGCCGGCCTAGACGGCCGCCTAGTTCGCCTAGTGGTTAAACTTGGCCTGGTTGGCAAAGTTGCGGGACAGCTATGAATTGATCAGCTAATAATTAGATTTTATCTCTATTTTCATTTTCATATTGTCGAAAAGATATGACGAGCTGAATAAGCTTCTTATCCTCAATTACGTACGTAACTTCCGTGCACATTAAGAAAACCCATGTGTCATTTGAATTTGAAAGTCATAAAAAACAACATATTCCTACATAATCGTGTATGTGTTACCATGTTATAAATATTTCTTCAACCGCTGAATGACGCATATAAGAAAGACCATACAAACATAGCACACATGTCTGTTTCATGTTATCGGTAATCACATTTGAATTCTTACATAAATTGAATGACAATACATTTTGATGTTGATAGGAAGTGGGTGAAGCCAAGATATTGACAGCAAAATATTGTCTAGCTAAGCAAAATAAAACAGACCTAATCTTTTTGGAAAATTAAGCTTCTTCGATGTTACAGTTTGTAAGCTGTACGTGTAATGATGATGTGAAAGTGAATCAGATATCAACGAAATAAATGTTATGTGTTATGGCGCGTTATAATGGTACATTTCATGCGTCACATATACGGTACATAAATCGTTATCATTTTATTTTCGTGATTTGTTTACACAAAGAAAACATGAATATTTTATTTATACACAGGCAAACACGAAGAATATAAAGTATGAACAAATGACGTCATAGTGGGGATGGATCTTGCATATAGATGTGCTTGTCTCAGGATCTATAACGTATGCTTCATGGGAAATCGTATCGCAACAAAAAACGATGGAAGCCATTCAGATGGCATAGTGGTTAGAGCGTTCACCTCGGATGCGAGAAGTCGTGGGTTTGATCCCAGTCCGAGTCATACCAAAAACTTATATAAAATGGTGCTAACAGCTGTAACCTCTATTGGCACTCAGCATTAAGAGGTTAGTGTTAGGACTGGTCGGACTGGAGTCAGAATAATGTGACTGGGTGGGGCATTATGCAGCATGTCTGCGGTATGATGCCCCAGTGCTAGATATTACTGTAAACTGCCTCACCGCAACATCGTAGCAATATGACTGAAAATGTCTTAAAGCGCGTTGAAAATCTAAATCACACACACTCACACACAAAAAGATGGAAAAATTAGGTAATGAATATCTAAATGAATAAGAATATGAACATTAGAATAAAAGAGATATCAGCAGAAAGAGTTTTTCCCCCGCTATGTATCCTGAGTGTTTTGGCACTATGCTTTCTACGTAATAATCATATAATTACGCAATGATACATGTATATATGTGCTTGCAAAATATTGCTAACATTTCATAGCAACTGTATCTTTCTAAACCTTAGCATTGGTCCACTAAATGTTTTGACAAAAATGCCAGACGCTGATGCTCAATATGTCAGGCAGGTTTTCCCGTCCGCATTTCGTAAACAAAATCCGTTTGATCCTTATTTTGGTAACAATTATTAAGTATATACAGTCCTTTTATTTCACTTCAATTCTAGTACAAAGTTTATTGCTCTTAAATTTGATAAAGACTTTTCAAACTATCTTACTGTAGCTTTCCACATATACTGTAGACACACACACACACACACACACACACACACACATATATATATATATATATATATATATATATATATATATATATATATATATATATATATATATATATATATATATATATATATATATATATATATATATATATATATATTAAAAATCTGACAACAAATACAACAAGATAAATTTGTCATCACCAGTTCCTTTGTTTAGGAAAATTAAACAAAGGACTTACACTTTAAACTTGAACATACAAAATGTCAGCTCTATTGGTCCTAAAACTAGTTCCTACGTTTGTCAGAAACTGTCAGTGAGTTTGGATCTGTAAAAGTTTACAATTTCTCTCTTTACAGACTAATACAGCTGTCAAGTGTTGATTGTGGAAGCTTTCTTTAAGAAGTGAAGGTAATTCAAAATTAGCTTTACAGCAAGTAAGTTCAATATGACTACATGTATACAGCAACCACGTGTTTACCGTCTGAAAATGCGTTTTAATGATCTCAATTCTCGTTTTCTTTTCAATATTTCCAAAACTATCAGGTCAAATGCGTTCACACGTCAATGCGTCACATCAGATCATATGCGTCAACGCTTTGTATCAGGATTATCCAAATGTGTTACCTGTCTTGCACATATAATCCTATTTTAATTTTTAAAATAACTCTTGAAAATTATCCGGTCAAGCCACGTGTGTCATTTCAGCTACGTGTGTACTTTACAGTTAATAAATTTGGTCAATGATCTATAGATGTTTGATGACCGTCTTGCACCTGGCAAAATGTAATTGTAGATTGAAAACAAATAATAAACATGGCGGCATAAAGGACATTTAACGTTTTGGGATTAAAAACCAACCTCAGTCACACCAACATGCCCTCACTGCCACATTTCATCTGTGATTGGACCATTGTTATTAAAATAGCCTCGATTGAACAGTCAGTCCTGTCCCTTAACCACTGGGTGAACATTTTCGAACGTTGTATTAATTCTATCCGTAAAATACAGTGCGCAGGAATACTATTGGTATTAGTATGCTTTCTTATTCTGCTTGGGTGGATGGTCTCTAGTGGTGAGTGATCAAAAGCGATCTTCGTTACAGAACTCTCACATTTAGTTGTTTTCATGTTGTTTTTGTGTGAGCTTAACGCTATTTTCCGATACTTGACAGAATATATATATATATATATATATATATATATATATATATATATATATATATGTATGTATGTATGTATGTATGTATGTATGTATGTATGTATGTATGTATGTATGTATGTATGTATGTATGTATGTATGTATGTATGTATGTATGACAGACAGACAGACAGACAGACAGACAGACAGACAGACAGATAGATAGATAGATAGATAGATAGATAGATAGATAGATAGATAGATAGATAGATAGATAGATAGATAGATAGACAGATTGTACCCTCGTTAATTCGGACTCCCCTAATTGGAAACCTCGCTAGCCGGAAATATTTCAACTGGAACGGAAATCCTAAACGTTAACTTGCTCCGTTAATTCAGAAATTTGCGTTTCTTATTGCGGAAATAGAAATAATCGGGAACCAAATTATAAAATTACTATTAAACGTGACTCGATAATCCTGTAATAATATGTCTAAAAATAAGGAAGTTAGAAGAAACTGTGCCATTAAACTATTGGCACATGGATAGCAAATATTTGCCACCGTAAATTTGGAGGGGTGTCAAATTATCAGTCGGAAGAAAAAAGGCACATATAGATAGCATTTTTCTTATTAGACGTGCACTTGGGCAAATGGTTTGGTCATGTTAAAAACAACCCAAACAAACATTAAAACGCACACAGTCTTCTCAATAACATTGAGAAAAACACCGAATATTTGGTAATAAATGCACCTGTCATTTAATATGAAAACGTTTGATAATCTCTCTCTCTCTCTCTCTCTCTCTCTCTCTCTCTCTCTCTCTCTCTCTCTCTCTCCAGTTTAATTGAACGCAGAATTTTTTATTGCATGCAAATATATACTATGTCAATTTAATGTAGGCATTATTTTCAAGAATAGACTTGATATTTATATGTTCAATATTGCATGACGTCTTTTAAGAAAACCAGTTTCCCATCGATTTTTCAGCTGCAAGGTAAAAAGTAATCGGTGTACTGACGTATTTGCATCCAGCAATAGGAAATTATCAAAACTGGCAGATTAGAATTATTTATTTCGCTTCTACTTCTTTAACTATGAAGCAACACAAATTTCAGGTAAAGATTTTTTCTTGCAGCAAAACCGAACTGACGTATTTCAACGGCCAATTACCTTCAAGATCAATATCGATCGATCGAGAGAGTAATGGTGTTTTCAGCAGTCCAGTGGATGTTTGCATGTTTAAGTACATATATGGAAATATATCACGAGTGAAGGGAAAGGCATTAATGTAGATATATTCAATAACTTAACAACAGCAATAATAATAATAATAATAATAATAATAATAATAATAATAATAATAATAAATAAAATTTAACAATAATAACAATAATAAAATTTAATAATAATAATAATAATAATAATAATAATAATAATAATAATAATAATAATAATGATAATAAATTTAATAAATTTAATAGTAATAATAATAACAATAATAATAACAAAACTTAATAATAATACTAATAATAGTTAACGCCGATAGTTAGCATTAAGTTTACCCTCATAAAGAAGTAAGCAAGTAGCATCGTAACGTTAAACTGTCGCCATTTTATCAAATGCCTTTTTTCACAGTGATGTCCATCCATTCCCATCTGATGGCATTTATTTTATATTATAAATAGAAAAGCAGAAACTACTCTGATATCAAATTACAACACAGACGACATTATCACTTGAGTTTTGAAGGGAAATCACCCTTGCCGGTTTGTACCAACTGCTCCGGATGAAAAGGGACAACTTTTATGTACATGTTCAATGCAGCCTTCGCGGACTGTTATTGTTCTTAAATCATAAAAGTAAACAATACAAGTGAGGTCAAAAGGTTCATGTTAAGGTAGCTATATTAAAAAAGAGCTTTTATTTACTAGGCTAGAGAAGTCAACAGTAGTTCATAGCAAACGACGTTTATACTCAACAAGGCCAAACGTTTTCTTTCATGTATAATTTCCGAAGGTAATTTGTGACATCATGTGGTACTCACAGTGCAAACACAAGCCATATTCCTAGGTGATAATTATGCAAAACATTGTTTTGACCAATCAGGTTGATCTATCCTGCAATCTAAACCGTTTTTAAATTATTTTTTTTTTAAATAGATAATCTACTTGCTCTAAACCCATCAATGTGTTGGGGGTGATGGTGGGGGTGGGGGTGCTAGCTCGTCTTCCTAGCCGACTATTTATATTTCACTATCTGCATACTGCAGAGTAACTATGGGAGGTGTATACATGCCTGACATAAATTTCAAGAACAGCTCAAGCCCCTAACAAATAGTTCACAAATATATCCATATTTATAAATAGTAAACAATAATTGTCATAACCTTAAGTTAAGAAATTTGACATGGGTCAATTTCCCAAACCACCATATTCCCTGCCACCCAATCACTGATCTAGAGGAGTGGAAATAGAAATCACGAAAGCATTAGGTGAATGAATGGACGGATGTCGCGTTAACGTGGACAATGACAAACTATAAGTATTGAAACAACATATGAAAGCAACTCTCTTCAGACATGTTTGAGAAGTGGTTACAGCGTTCGCCTCGAATGCGGGAGGTTGTGGGTGTGAACCTCGGCCGAGTCATACCACTGACATAAAAATGATACTAACAGCTTCCTCGATTGGCCCTCACAATTAAGAGGATATTGTTAAAACTGGTCGGCCAGCAGGTTGATCTAGTGACACGATAATGTGACTTGGTATGACAGTGCTATACATAACCGTCACATTCTAGACATCGTAGCGATATGACTGAACAATTTGAAAAAGGTATGTTAAAATCAGAATCACTCACTCACTCAAAGTTTCAGGCCCTTTGTATAAATATATTCTTAGATAATTCAGCGTTACCATTCCCTATACCTGTTAGAAACAAAGCTAAGTGTTGTAAATAAATTTTTAACTAAAAACTTATACCTGAAATATATTATCTACAACATGAAACCCTTCCATAGCATAAGAGCTATCAAAATCTGTTGGAATAGTTTCCAAAAGTGACGAAACATTTTGGATTTGTACAGTTGAAGAAAGAAGGACGAAAATGCAGTAAATGGAAAATGTATATTTTCCTTTAATCCCAAACTTGATGAGTATTATTGGAAATGTAAATTTATGAAAATTTACCGATGATAATATTAATTAGTTGAATAATTTGAAGACTTTAGTCGAGACAAAATGGTAATTGAAAGTAGATCAATTCTAGGATTGTCAAGTCAAGTCATATCAATTCTAGGACTGTCAAGTCATGTCATAACAATTCTAGGACTGTTAAGTCAAGTCATATCAAGTCAGGACCTGTCAAGTCAGGAACTAATAACTTTAGTAAAGATGTTCATCGTAAACAAGTCCTTAAAGATCTTTTTAGTTTTTAACATATTAAAAACAAAATATTACCCTACTTTCTCACAGTTTTGTTACGTGATACATTATCTATTTTTTTAAGGCAAAGAAAGAAAGCTTTGACGGCTAAATCATGGCTATCAGATATCGAATGTTCTACCAGCTCGTTTCATATCAGCTTTACTAAATTCTTTCGTCAGTTCCTAAACCTATACATATAGCGTCTGAATGATTTATGTATTAGGTTTTTCTATAATTATCTCTTTGGAATGAAAACAATTCAGCTGGAATTCGAAATAGATACTAGAAATAATTATTTAAATCACTGCTACACACTACAGGGCAAACAAATGCGCGTCTAAGTAACCTAGGTCATCTGTATCAGTTTGAGATTTTGATATTTCATTTATTGGCTATGTATGTATGTATGTATGTATGTATGTATGTATGTATGTATGTATGTATGTATGTATGTATGTATGTATGTATGTATGTATGTATGTATGTATGTATGTATGTATGGTGTGTATGTATTGTGTGTGTATGGATGGATGGATATATGTATGTATGTATGTATGCATGTATGTATGTGTGTGTATGCATATATGTATGTATGTATACATGTGTGTATGTGCGTGCGTGCGTACATGCGTATGTACATGCGTACATACGTGCGTAAGTGCGTAAGTGCATGCGTGCATGCTTGTATGTATGTATGTACATTTTTACAGAAACATGGCTTTACACGTGTTGGTAAAAAGCGATTTGATATACCAGTACTATTGGCATATCGAATCGTGATCCGCACACTGCGCATTAGTATGCATATGAAAACATTCTTGCAACTGTCTGCTGTATATTCTAGGCCTATATATTAATGATGAATTTCCACTTATTAATCGTTAGCGACTTATGAGAAAAAAACATAAAAAGCATTACTAATCTCCGTTTTCTAAGCGAATTTAATTTGGTACACAATTTCACCGCAAGCTTTTTCATAGTTCCGTTCCCTCCTGTCCTCTTATGCATAAGGGATAAAATACGTAGAAATCTGAAGTGAGAGAGAAAATGAACTTAGGCTGGTTGAAAACCTTGAAACAGATATAACATCAAGCAACCTACATGAATATTGTTCGTCGTAACGGTATACGTACGCTCTGCTTGTGATTTATTTCAATGATACAAAGTTGTAATGGCCTGTTGACACTATACGGCAAATTACTGTTAGTCACAAGGCAAGGTACTTTAATAATTTTGTTATTGTTGCACAATCGTAGCAAAGATTCGAGTGGAAATCCACGAAAAGACGAGAGTAGAGGATTTTCACATGTGTCTTACGACGATGGTTCTGTACCTAGAAATGCTTGTAAAAGTTAAGTTAAATCGAGCAAAGGAAGAGAGAGAGAGAGAGAGAGAGAGAGAGAGAGAGAGAGAGAGAGGAGAGAGAGAGAGAGAGAGAGAGAGAGAGAGAGAGAGAGAGAGAGAGAGAGAGTTGTATGATCGGTATTTATGTTAATTAAATCAGAATAACTACTTAGATCAACTGTAAATATGTTAAACTACTTTCATTACCTCTTCATGGTTCGCCACTTCGTTTAATTTATATTCCACACTAATTTTCCATACTCCCTTGTGCAAATGCCTGGACGTTCAGTGTTCAAGAACATAACCAAGACTTTGTAGTGCTCTACTTTGTTCATTAAAACATCTTTCGTGCTTAACCCATACGTTTGTCAATATGGTCATCGCTAGACAGTGAATATTGTTTATAAACTTATTTCGAAAATAAAGTTCATTCAAAAGCAGTGTGCATTCGAGGCGTATTTTCTAAGTATAATACTGTGCAAACCACATTGAGAATATACAATCATTTCCATAGAGGTCGACAATATCGACAATAATTTATCGGGGGGAAAAACCGGCAGTTCTTTACGAGTGTAAATGGGGGACGTCATCCTCTGTAAATATTACCCTTTATCTCCTTGTACGATACCTCACCATTTATTGCTTGACATTAACTGTTCTTTTTTTGTTCATTATCATCTCATTTTTTTAAATAAACTTCTTAAACACACGGTTAAAATACATGTAAACATATGAAAGGCAACTCATCGTTTACCCCTTCTCTCTCTCTCTCTCTCTCTCTCTCTCTCTCTCTCTCTCTCTCTCTCTCTCTCTTTACGTTTCCGAATATGATGACCTCTACATATCTTTTCCCAGCGTTTAGAATGGTTTTTAATGATGTGATCGCAAGTAATTTGCTTGGGAAGAATAAAATAAGTACTTGGGCCAAACAGAAAACTTTCACAGGTTTGACGCAGTGTAATCTGCAGATCATGGTTTTTGCGTTTCGCTTCATTTAAAAATGTGAAAAATATGAAAACAATAGACTTCTCCTGTTAGAAAAACAAATATATGGCACTATGCTGCATCAAGTCCGTCAACAGAGGCGTAGCGATGATATTTTGCGCCCGGGGACGAACTATAAAATTGGCGCCCCAGCGATCTTGTGACCGATTTATTACCCTTGTTTACTTATCATAATGTAACGTTGCAAGCCTCATTTTGGCGCCCCTGTACCTTGGCGCCCGGGGACATATGTACCCCCTGCCTCGCCCCCCCCCCCCCCTTAACTACGCCTCTGTCCGTCACGCCTTTTTTTGATACCACAATGCAACGTTAGTCAATACACGTAAACATTATCGCCTGGTCGGCTTTTTCCAGCATGGCGTCTTGCATAACAGTAAGCAACGAGATGTAATGTAGCCCTTAGACTTGGAAACTCTGACTCCTCGTCCGTTTTAATGGTAAGTTTGGGATTTTATGTTGCAGTGAATTTTATCGAAGACACCGTTGTTTTTCAATCAACACATAATCTTTAATAAAATTATTCAAATTAAATACTGAAGCTATATCAGTGAAGATCGTCGACATGTTTTCTGTTTTCTGTTTACTCCGATTTATTGGTTCGTACTTTATACAGAGTTGGCGAGAGAGAGAGAGAGAGAGAGAGAGAGAGAGAGAGAGAGAGAGAGAGAGAGAGAGAGAGAGAGAGAGAGAGAGAGAAAGAGAGAGAGAGAGAGAGAGGGCAAGCTGGGTTAATGTAAGTTTGTACGTGATTAGTAGCATGTTTCTTTAAATGTGAACCAATGTTTTATACTAATTCTCTAGAAGGTTCTCAGTTTTATTCTGTTTCACCTTGATAGATAAAAGTACTTGTCAATACATATATCATGTGTTTAAGTGATATCATGAAACGTGTCATGAATTTGAATTATCCACATGTCGGCATAAACTTACATCGTTTACCTTTCATAGCCTAAGTTGGATATCGATCTAGACATATATTTATTTTACCCAGGCCTTTGGAAGTTTAGAAAAGCAGTCTGTCGTTTAAGAGAGATGAAAACCTGATAGAGTGGTGAGCATGACAAGATACCATGCACAACTATTGGACCTGTTATAAACTATGTTTTCATTTGCCATCTTTTCACGCAATAGGACTATTTGCAAAATGGACAGTCTTTGTTTTTGATTTCATCTCTCTCTCTCTCTCTCTCTCTCTCTCTCTCTCTCTCTCTCTCTCTCTCTCTCTCACACACACACACACACCCACACACACACACACACACACACACACACACACACATGTAGCATGATGTCACATCCAGTCTTATTATCCTGACACCAGACCGACCAGCCATAACACTAACCTCTTAATGCTGAGCGCGAAGCGAGGCAGCTGTTAGTACCATTTTTGTAAGTCTTTGGTATGACTCGGCCTGGAAGCGGACGCTCATACCACTAGGCCACTGGAGCGGTCAGTTTCTTTTGTATAGATCGATATTACTGGTCGTTATATGTTTCCTATATCAACAGGTAACGAATGTTCCAGTAAAACCATATTCCAGAACTATAGCTGGTAAGATCAAATTCCAGTTTCTTTTCCCTTCATAATTGAAATGGAAATGCAATTCTGGTGAAAATCTACTTATGCATAAGCAAAATGTTAATATTAATTAAAAAAAGAAATAACTAGACCCAAAAGTTTTATTCAAGCTGATAAATTGGATCAGCAACATTGAAACTGCTGATGTTGTAAAGTTAGACAACATATTTTTTCATACATAAACATGCGTTAATCAGCGACGTCATTTTGATATGCGTTAATCAGGGACGTCATTTTGATATGCGTTAATCAGGGACGTCATTTTGATATGCGTTAATCAGGGACGTCATTTTGATATTTTTAAGGGGATGCGAGGATTGGGGGCAAAAGTTGACGGGCCCGTTAATTTTCTTAAACAGGCGACAGCATTTTAAAGCACATGACGTCCCTGATGTTAATATTGGAAAGAGAAAAACATATTATTTATGTATTGTATGGTCCTTACACAACACGCTGAATGAAGCCACATTTTCTAAACAATCAAAACAAATCCTGGATTGGGGGCATAGTTTTCAGATAAATATTTCTAAATCTAGGTGAAAATTAAAGTTATTTAGATAATAGTTTCCCGCCGGATTCGCAGAGACAGTCAACGTAGAATTTGAAGGCACTAATAAAATGTTTGGAAAAGCAAAACGTATTAAGCCAAGTATCAAACATTTCCTCATTTTCAGACTGGTACCCTGCTCAGATAAAACCTTGCTGTCTCTGTCATCAAATTGTCATTTTTTTTATCATGAACATCCAATACAAGTCTGATGCTGTCTCGCCTAATGTTTTGTAACTTTTCTATGGCAATGAATTAATAGACCTTAGTATATTTAACTTATGCATACACATGCATTACATGGTAAAGATGTATTTATATATATGCAAATACGTAGCAAATCAACATCCAAACTTCGTAGTATTTTTACGCAACTTTTCTTGAAGATTCGTCATTACAAATTAAATTAACCTGCACTAAACCGTGTTAATATATATATATATATATATATATATATATATATATGTGTGTGTATGTATGTATGTATGTATGTATGTATGTATGTATGTATGTATGTATGTATGTATGTATGTATGTATGTATGTATGTATGTATGTATGTATGTATGTATGTATGTATGTATGTATGTATGTATGTATATCCAGACCCAGATTCCACCTTTGCATCGAAATGTACTTGCATCGAATCAAAACATGATCATACTGTATTCCGACACTAATTGATTTTTACCCCTCATTTTACATAGGCCCCTTCTGTTTGTGGCCGCACTGTGTCGGGGCCCTAGAATGTCAGGATAAAGTCCACGTTGTTCACGTTGGATATGTGTTTTTATATGCCCTTGGTATATAGCACACGTTTGTTTCTTACTTACATGTCATCTATGTCTCAAGCCTGAAGATAAAAAACAGGTGGTTTGTGGTTGAATCAAATATTCATGTGTACAACCACCTGTCATGTGTCATTCTAAACATTTAATCGTTGATATAAGTTGCCTATTGAGAAATGACAAGTTCAACTGCAGCTGTTATAATCCACTTATAATGCAGAACCATTCCGACTTATCCCACAATGAGTTTGGATGAATTAGTGTTGGGACGGAGTTGTCTCCATCGGAGTCTTAGGCCGAGTTGTCCTATGCTTAATTCACATGCAGATGTATGTACGGCAGTTGCGCTAGGCCAAAGTTTAAATATCTCTTTCTAAATTAGTTGTTTAATACTGCAGTGCGTATATATTGTTGTCCTCTCATCATTATTTAAGAGCTCTTCGAAATAACTAACTAATGTCAAGGAACAAATGTACAACACTTTCCACTACCTTCTCACCAGTAGACAACCATTAGGAGCACGTGAATCTGTCTCTATTGATTTATTACGGACAATCGTGATGAAGAGTGCACCAAAGTCTTGTGAACTTGATACAATTCCAATTCTAAGCTGTTTGAGAGCTTAGACCCAATATTGCCTTCACTAACTGATGTTATTTTTATCTCTCTCTCATCGGGGGAATTCACATCATTTTTCAAAACTGCCATCGTAAAGCCTCTGCTGGAGAAACCAACAATTGACCTTAACGATTTAAAGAACAACCGCCCAGTTTCTAATCTCCCATTCATATAAAAAAATCTTAGAAAAAGTTGTTCTAACCCAACTTGTATCTCATTTGAATTCAAACAGTCTTTTTTTTTTTTTAGCAATGTACTCTCTACATATCGCCCTTACCACAGTAATGAAACTACTCTTCTGAAAGTATTTAATAACATTATTTTTGCTTTGGATAGTGGTAAGATTACAGTCCTCACACTCCTTGATTTGTCTGCAGCATTCGACACATTAAACCATGGTATATTACTTCACCGTCACCAGCATGTATGTGGCATTCGGAATACAGCCTTACAGTGCTTCAAAGTCATATTTAATCAACAGGAAAATTTGTATCTACAAATGGAATAAACTCCAGCCCAGTTGATCTATGTTGTGGTGTTCCACAGGGGTCTTTTGTTGGACCTGTTTTGGACTCAGCCGCTCTCAAATGGCATAGGTCATCACCCAATGTCTCACCAATTGTACACTGATGACACCCAAATATACAAGTCTAGCCACCCAACTGAAGTTGATGCTACCATCCAAGAAGTTGTGAGGTGCATTTCTGATGTGAAATCATGGATAACATGTAACAAGCTGCAGATGAATGATGATAAAGCTGAGGACATTCTGATCACAACACAAAGACTTTCTCATTCACATCCTTTACCTCAAACAAAAAAATCTCAGCAACACCAACATTTAAGTCACACAGTCCGTGCGAAACCTAGCTATTACTCTAGACAGTACTCTCATATTGCACCAACATGTCATGAACATATGCAAGCCTGCATATCTTGAGCCGAGACGCATCAGTCCCATTTGTAAATATCTTTCAATTGATGCCACTAAAACACTTGCGTGTTCAGTAGTACTTTCAAGACTGGACTATTGTAACTCAATTCTGTCTGGTTTGTCTAAATATCTACTCCAGAAACTCAAAAAGTTCAAAACACAGATCATCTTTAGAATACCACGATCAGAGCACACCTATCAACTGCTCTGTACCCTGCACTGGCTTTCCATTAGATCCAGAATCAAACGCAACATTTGTTCTCTGTTATCATGCGAGAGGGTTTTGAGAATGGAAGTTTAACCGAGATATCGTGAGAGATGGTTTTGGAAAGTGGATATTTATCCGTATTATCATGCTAAGACGTTTCTGAGAGTGGACATTTAACTGACTTAAGATGCCAGAGGTCTTTTAAGAGTGGAATGTAACTGAAATATTACGAGAGAGGGCGTTGGAGAGTGGAAGTTTAATCGAATTATCACGCGAGAAGGTTTTCGAGAGTGAAAATTAAACTGAATTATCATTCAAGAGTCTTTTTGAAAGTGGATATTTAACTGAATTATGATGCGATAAGGTTTTAAAGAGTGGATATACAACTGAAGTGTCATGCGAGGGATTTTTTAGAGTGGAAATTGAACTGAAGTATCATGCGAGAGGGTTTTGGGAGTAGACACATTTAACTGAATTATTATGTGGGACGGGCTTTGAGAGTGATAATTAAATTCAATCATTATGCGAGAGGGTTATGGACAATGAAGATTTAGGTGCATCTTTATAAAAAAAAATTAAAAAAAAAGTTTCCAAAACCTTTTAAGAAATGTATTCGCCTTTCATTTGGTTTCAATGTACCGTAATTTGGATATGCAATTTCATTTTTTTTTTAAAAATTCCTCTGCATTCCATTGTTATCACGTCCTATAATTACTATTCAGGTTTCATTTTCTTTATAATATTCCAATTACAATCGTTTCTGGGGCTTGAATTTCAACTATCACCCCTTGTATTGTAATCTATATTTGAAACTCAGGTTTCAGTGCTTAACAAAATGGCGACATGTAAATTGTAATATACCCAAATTAAATCTCTCCTCCAATCTGCTGACCTCTAGTTCAATGTATAGAATTGCTAATGTGCGTGCCGAATCTAGCTTAGCTTAAATATTTCGAAATATGTTTGCTGTATTGCGTCACACTAAAGGCGATCGCATACTATTTTACATGTAATTTAATTATCATAATTTTGATTATTATTTGAAGTTGGCAAAACGTTTGATTAAGAACGTGCGTTTTATTAATGAATATAATGTATGGGGAAAATATGATCTTGTAGTTGTTGTGAGTTTAACGCCATTTATCAGCACATTGTATGATTATCAAGGCGGACAAAAATATTGTCTTATTATTGATGGTCTCAGAATTTGAAATCCAATGTTTCTCTCGTCTGTGCCAGATGGCAAGATAAGCATATCACGACATAATATTTGCATTAGGAGTTTGCGTTAAAATTCAAAATCACATCATATAGCTGGGAAAAAAAACCTTAACGTTACTGCTTTATGTCATAATATGATGTATTTCTTCAAACTTTATACCATAATATGATGTATTCCTTCAAACTTTATAAAATAATATGCTGTATTTTTTCGAACTTTATACCATAATATGCTGTATTTTTTCGAACTTTATACCATAATATGATGTATTTTTTCGAACTTTATACCATAATATGATGTATTTTTTTTAACTTTATACCATAATATGATGTATTCCCTCAAACTTTATACCATAATATGCTGTATTTTTTCGAACTTTATACCATAATATGATGTATTTTTTCGAACTTTATACCATAATATGATGTATTTTTCGAACTTTATACCATAATATGATGTATTTTTTTTAACTTTATACCATAATATGATGTATTTTTTCGAACTTTATACCATAATATGATGTATTTTTTTTAACTTTATACCATAATATGATGTATTTTTCGAACTTTATACCATAATATGATGTATTTTTTCGAACTTTATACCATAATATGATGTATTTTTTCGAACTTTATACCATAATATGATGTATTTTTTCGAACTTTATACCATAATATGATGTATTTTTTTTAACTTTATACCATAATATGATGTATTTTTTCGAACTTTATACCATAATATGATGTATTTTTCGAACTTTATACCATAATATGATGTATTTTTTCGAACTTTATACCATAATATGATGTATTTTTTTTAACTTTATACCATAATATGATGTATTTTTTCGAACTTTATACCATAATATGATGTATTTTTTTTAACTTTATACCATAATATGATGTATTTTTTCGAACTTTATACCATAATATGATGTATTTTTTTTAACTTTATACCATAATATGATGTATTTTTTTTAACTTTATACCATAATATGATGTATTTTTTTTAACTTTATACCATAATATGATGTATTTTTTTCGAACTTTATACCATAATATGATGTATTTTTTCGAACTTTATACCATAATATGATGTATTTTTTCGAACTTTATACCATAATATGATGTATTTTTTCGAACTTTATACCATAATATGATGTATTTTTTTTAACTTTATACCATAATATGATGTATTTTTTTTAACTTTATACCATAATATGATGTATTCCCTCAAACTTTATACCATAATATGATGTATTTTTCGAACTTTATACCATAATATGATGTATTTTTTTTAACTTTATACCATAATATGATGTATTTTTTCGAACTTTATACCATAACATGCTGTATTTTTTTCGAACTTTATACCATAATATGATGTTTTTTTCTCGAACTTTATACCATAATATCTATATTTTTTCGAACTTTATACCATAATATGCTGTATTTTTTTGAACTTTATACCATAATATGATGTATTTTTTCGATCTTTATACCATACTATGCCGTATTCCCTCAAACTTTATACCATAATATAATGTATTCCCTCAAACTTTATACCATAATATGATGTATTCCCTCAAACTTTATACCATAATAAGCTGCATTTCCTAAAAGTTTATACCATAATAAGCTGTATTTCCTAAAACTTTATAAAATAATATGCTGTATTTTTTCGAACTTTATACCATAATATGATGTATTTTTTCGAACTTTATACCATAATATGATGTATTTTTTTTAACTTTATACCATAATATGATGTATTTTTTTTAACTTTATACCATAATATGATGTATTCCCTCAAACTTTATACCATAATATGCTGTATTTTTTCGAACTTTATACCATAATATGCTGTATTTTTTCGAACTTTATACCATAATATGATGTATTTTTTCGAACTTTATACCATAATATGATGTTTTTTTCTCGAACTTTATACATAATATCTATATTTTTTCGAACTTTATACCATAATATGCTGTATTTTTTTGAACTTTATACCATAATATGATGTATTTTTTCGATCTTTATACCATACTATGCCGTATTCCCTCAAACTTTATACCATAATATAATGTATTCCCTCAAACTTTATACCATAATATGATGTATTCCCTCAAACTTTATACCATAATAAGCTGTATTTCCTAAAAGTTTATACCATAATAAGCTGTATTTCCTAAACTTTATACCATAATTTGATGTATTTCCTAAAACTTTATACCATAATAAGCTGTATTTCCTAAAACTTTATACCATAATAAGCTGTATTTCCTAAAACTTTATACCATATTAAGCTGTATTTCCTAAAACTTTATACCATAATAAGCTGTATTTCCTAAAACTTTATACCATAATAAGCTGTATTTCCTCAAACTTTATATCATTATATGCTGTATTTCAGCAAACATTATAGCATGATATGGTATATTGCTACAAACATTATACCATAATATTCTGTATTCATCAAGTATTGTACTGTAATATGATACTTTGCTGCAAGCTTAATACTGCACTATGATTAATGGCTGCAAGCTTATTACTGTAATATGATTCATGACTGCAAGCTTAATACTGTACTATGATGCATGGCTGCAAGCTTAATACTGTACTATGATGCATGGCTGAAAGTTTAATACTGTACTATGATTAATGACTGTAAGCCTAGTACTGTGCTATGATGCATGGCCGCAAGCTTTTAAATGTACTATGATTAATGGCTGAAAGCTTAATACTGTACTAAGATGCATGGCTGCAAGCTTAATACTGTAATATGATTAATGGCTGCAAGCTTAATACTGTACTATGATGCATGTCTGATAGCTTAATACTGTACTATGATGCATGGCTGCTAGCCTAATACTGTACTATGATGCATGGCTGCAAGCTTAATACTGTACTATGATGCATGGCTGCAAGCTTAATACTGTACTATGATGCATGGCTGCAAGCTTAATACTGTACTATGATGCATGGCTGAAAGTTTAATACTGTACTATGATGCATGGCTGCAAGCCTAATACTGTACTATGATTCATGACTGCAAGCTTAATACTGTACTATGATGCATGGCTGCAAGCTTAATACTGTACTATGATGCATGGCTGAAAGTTTAATACTGTACTATGATTAATGACTGTAAGCCTAGTACTGTGCTATGATGCATGGCCGCAAGCTTTTAAATGTACTATGATTAATGGCTGCAAGCTTAATACTGTACTAAGATGCATGGCTGCAAGCTTAATACTGTAATATGATTAATGGCTGCAAGCTTAATACTGTACTATGATGCATGCCTGATAGCTTAATACTGTACTATGATGCATGGCTGCTAGCCTAATACTGTACTATGATGCATGGCTGCAAGCTTAATACTGTACTATGATGCATGGCTGATAGCTTAATACTGTACTATCATGCATGACTGCAAGCTTAATACTGTACTATAATGCATGGCTGCTAGCTTAATACTGTACTATGATGCATGGCTGATAGCGTAATAGTGTACTATGATGCATGGCTGCTAGCTTAATACTGTACTATGATGCATGGCTGCAAGCTTAATACTGTACTATGATGAATGGCTGCTAGCTTAATACTGTACTATGATGCATGGCTGCTAGCTTAATACTGTACTATGATGCATGGCTGCTAGCTTAATACTGTACTATGATGCATGTCTGCTAGCCTAATACTGTACTATGATGCATGGCTGCAAGCTTAATACTGTACTATGATGCATGGCTTCAAGCTTAATACTGTAATATTATTAATGGCTGCAAGCTTAATACTGTATTATAATGCATGGCTTCAAGCTTAATACTGTACTATAATGCATGGCTGCTAGCTTAATACTGTACTATGATGCATGGCTGATAGCCTAATACTGTACTATGATGCATGGCTGCAAGCTTAATACTGTACTATCATGCATGGCTGCAAGCTTAATACTGTACTATAATGCATGGCTGCTAGCTTAATACTGTACTATCATGCATGACTGCAAGTTTAATACTGTATTATAATGCATGGCTGCTAGCTTAATATTTTACTATGATGCATGACTGATAGCTTAATACTGTACTATGATGCATGGCTGCTAGCTTAATACTGTACTATCATGCATGGCTGCAAGCTTAATACTGTACTATAATGCATGGCTGCTAGCTTAATACTGTAATATGATGTGTTGCTGCAAGCTTAATACCAATATAAGCTACATTTCTTCAAGGATCAATATAGGGGAAACACAACATATTGCTTCTCCTTTTCTCTAAAGTAATTACTTGAACAGCCACGAATCTTCTCAAGTAGTTTACAAGACACTGACAAAATTACTTCCGGATGACCGTGATTTAAAATGTATCAAGTTATCAAAACGATGCAGTCTCCACGTAGACCAGGTCTTGAAGCTTATGACGTACTGTTAGCCTAAGACCAACTATTGCAAATTGCACTTCATCTCAATGAAGAATATCCAGAATATGTTTGTGTTAATATTTGTAAACCGTGTAATCCAATTTAGATTGCCCAGATAAAACATATGTTGATAAAGTCTATATAAATTCATTTATTGGTTAATCGATTCCGACATTTTAGAGCACATTGCCAGTCTTTAGAAAGAATATAAAGAGCCAAAATATACCATGGAATTATGTTGAGTTTTTTGTACTCATAATACTCGTGTGCAGTACTTGCTCTAATAAGCTTGCCTTTGAATATCACTGGCATCTTACCTCTGTCCGCGTGGGTTGACGTTTTGTACCCAGTAAGTGTGGGTGACTTCACGTGGATCAGTGGGTGGGGGTGGAGGTTAGTCGGATTCTTGCTCCACAAACATTCGGGCCGCAATCTATAGCCCATAATGTATGGACGATTAGCGTTAAACCCACAACAACAACTGACACTGTTTAACAAATATCAGGCTTCACTGGTGCATTCAATATCATCAATAATAATACATGTCAAAACAAGAAGGTTTCATTGATTTCCTTTCTTGGTACTACAACATTGTTTGTTTTGCTTAGACAAACAAACGTCACGAGTCGGTTCGGATCTCAGAGACAGATATGTGATGTGCATGAACACAATTAACGTGCTTCAAAAATCATATTGGCTCAATGATTAATATGACATACCACAAATGTTTTTTTTTTCTTTGCAATTAATATTGGAATGCATTAACAGCTAATTTTGTGACATTAGTGTGATACCTTCAATATACTGTAATCTCTTGTAAAACATTTTAAACTGCTACATATGGTCTATACTGATTAGGCATGCTTTCCTTCTCAACATTACAAATTTATGTTAACTAAAGTGTTTCTCCATTTGTCATTTGTCATTAATTGAAAACGTGGTCATGACTGGCGCCCACATTTGCTATTTTGCTTACTAATTATAGTTTTATATTGAATAAATTATTATCCTATAACTCTGATCTTATTTCTAACGTACCGGTTTTACTACTAAACATAATTCTAAATTTTAATCTTGAGTAATCGAAAATTTTTTAACAACATAGCATAATGTGAAGAAACTGCTATTGATTCACTTTGGAGTTAATAATGTTTTCATTATCTAGGATTCATAAAAGAACACAAATATAAAGTGTGTGTGTGTGTGTGTGTGTGTGTGTGTGTGTGTGTACTTTATGGGTCTGACATAGGCGAAAGTAATTGCACACCAAGAAATCTATGCCGAGTAAATACATTTCTCCTTGTAAATCCACGTTTAGTGTATTTATTTCAATGGTAAATATAAAATTGTAAACAGTTTCTATGTTATGATCCATTGGCAGGATGATATCTAGGTGCATAAGTAACTTTGTCGTTTTCATCAATAACTTTATCATTTTTATAAAACACTCTGTCTTTCTCACGACAAGAAAGTGCATGGGGTGACAGGGGAGGTTATATTCCAGGAGGCTAGAACATACATGGAGACACAACCCGGGAAATAATACTAGTTTAAATTACTTATACGATATTTCTAAAATAAATCCAAGGAGACATGCATACGTCATTGCAAATGTGCCTTGAATTCTATCAAACGGTATGAATTTAGAGATGACTTTTGACTTCCACCCCCACCCCACAAATGGGATAGGATTCCCATTCCTTTAATATACATCAAATTCTTGAGAATAGCTTTGCAGATATAAATTAGCAAAATAAATTTAACATTAAATTTAATACACTACTGCTGAACGCCAGGTTCGATATCTCACACTGATTCACTCTTAGAAACTCTTGTGTGGATCTAATTCAACTAGAGTTTCACCTATAGCCACTAAACGTAATGTATAAGTGTATATTATGACCTAATGTCTATGATTTATTCAAAATGGGGTTAAAATGTATCGATTCGTCTTGATTGGGCTGTAGCTAATATATACATTACGTCACCATACTTATGCCATTGATGAATCATATAATGGATCTGTGATACAAGCCAAAACAGGGTCAGCTTTACTTATTGCCCAGCATTTATGCAAAATGTTTAACAAAGAAATGTTCAACCTTCCATTTGAAGTCTGCACGGTCAGATCAATCGCTCCCGTTGACATGAAACTTACACTTTGCGAACAAAACATCTTCGAATGAGCATATGTTATGCACCAAATCAAGGCCACTGTAACGATATCTTGAGGACCTTTTGGTTCTAATTAATTTGATCGAATCCTAATTTGGTCAGTCCTAAGTATCTTTGTTCATATTCCAACCAGTCCTGCACTTAAAGAACATCTTAGAATAAAATTCACATATCCATGTGAAGTCATTTTGACCTATTGGTTTGAGTCTTGAGCAATACCTTAATATAAACGTTGATGTTAGATTTCAATATGTTGAAAAATCTATTCACCCAATATGCAGTGTGTGTGAATCTGGAGATGAAATTCAGTTACACAAGATGCTTTATATTTGTAAGACTAATTTAACACACTTAGAAATACTGATGCAGAGATTTTCGTTTCATGTATAGAGTGTAAAGAATGTTAGGAATTATTATGTTATACATTCCGAAGTTAAATCATGATAAATAGGATCAGCTGATTCTGAGTTCTCAAGAAACAACAATGAATGTTATTACCACAGTTAATAAAACTTAGCATTAAGACTATGGATATGAATGTAATTACCACAATTAATAAAACTTAGCATTAAGGCTATGGATATGAATGTAATTACCACAATTAATAAAACTTAGCATTAAGACTATGGATATGAATGCAACTACCACAATTAATAAAACTTAGCATTAAGACTATGGATATGAATGTAGGTAATTACTACAATTAATAAAACTTAGCATTAAGACTATGGATATGAATGTAATTACCACAATTAATAAAACTTAGCATTAAAACTATGGTTATGAATGTAATTACCACAATTAATAAAACTTAACATTAAGACTATGGATATGAATGTAATTACCACAATTAATAAAACTTAGCATTAAGACTGGATATGAATGCAATTACCACAATTAATAAAACGTAGCATTAAGACTATGGATATGAATGTAATTACCACAATTAATAAAACTTAGCATTAAGACTATGGATATGAATGTAATTACCACAATTAATAAAACTTAACATTAAGACTATGGATATGAATGTAATTACCACAATTAATAAAACTTAGCATTAAGACTATGGATATGAATACCACATCTAATTAAGAGTACGAATGTAAATCTCCCCATTCATTGGTCATTAATGTAAATACCCATGTTCATTAAGATTTTGTATGTAAATCTCTCTATTCATTGGTCATTAATGTAAATACCCATGTTCATTAAGATTTTGTATGTAAATCTCTCTATTCATTGGTCATTAATGTAAATACCCATGTTCATTAAGATTTTGTATGTAAATCTCTCTATTCATTGGTCATTAATGTAAATACCCATGTTCATTAAGATTTTGTATGTAAATCTCTCTATTCATTGGTCATTAATGTAAATACCCATGTTCATTAACATTCTGAATGTAAATCTCCCCATTCATTGGTCATTAATGTAAATACCCATGTTCATTAACATTCTGAATGTAAATCTCCCCATTCATTGGTCATTAATGTAAATACCCATGTTCATTAAGATTTTGTATGTAAAAATCTCTCTGTTCATTTGTCATGAATGCAAATGCCCTCCTTCATTAAGATTAAGAATGTAGATACCACGATTAATTACGGTTGTATATGAAATATCACAATTCATAAAAGGGTTGAGTTAATTGTTCTGTAAATTGGTAGTTTAATAACAACATACACTGACATTAGACAGGCCTATCAATACAGCGCGAGAAATAGTTTGTACACGTGACCTGTTACTTGTGCAACTCCAGGTTGACCTCTGATTGTATGAGAATAAATAATGAATGACAGATAAAAAGAAGGAAATAAATGAATGGATGATATAAAACAATTAGTGATAGATTTAAATAATGAATGCATGGTAGATAACAAAAATAAATATTGAATGGTGGATCAAAATTAATGTTAAATAACAGATAAATGATAAATAACGAATGAGAGATACTAAAAACATAAGCTACACAGGCACTTCTCTTTAAACATTAAGAGTTAGGACGGTTACTGTGTGTAACGTGACTTCAATAATGGATTTACCAATTTTATACGAATTTGTTGTTTGCTTTCCAATTCAGCCATTTTGCAATATTTACCATTTATATCGTTTCATGTTAATATTTTTTTTTGTGATGCCATGCACATTTCTGCGTGTTATTAGTATGTCCGATCAATGTTGTATGAAATTGCGTGCAAACGTTCAACTTTTAATTTGTTGAAGAAAATTAAAATCATTTTAGTTATCTCGAGTACTTTTGAGGCCTCTAAATTTATTAATAGCATAATATGTATAAAAGTATATATATATATATATATATATATATATATATATATATATATATATATATATATATATATATATATATATATATATATATATATATATATATATATATATATATATATATATATATATATATATATATATATATATATATATAAGAGATGCTGGATATCGTTGTCAGTTAAGTGTAAGGATAAAGCATAGTATATTAAAGTGCTGGATTGTCACAGTGGATGTTTCTTGGCGATTAACGGATAGTGAACTGCTATTGAAAAGTTCTATCTGCAATTCTTCTTATGACATCATAACCAAGTTACGAGATTATTCTACGAATTTAAGATAACTCTATATGGCTACAACATTTTAAACAAATTATTTTCCAACGTTTTTATTAAGAAAACCTGTAGAATTAGTAATAATTAATGATCTCATTTTTCTAAAAACAGTACTCATAAAACATATTCAAAAGGTTGCAATGCATGTGTATCTATAACATAGATGTTACTTTAAACTTTGAGATTAAAATTATATTGTTCTAGAAAACATTTTGAAAAAGAGGACATTCAGAGGAATAAATAACGATCGGTGAACAAAACAATTACTGTAACAAGCAGAAGGACCAACAGGGAGTCAATTACAAAACTAGTGTTTATCTGCGGAAAAGTGCAAGTAAACTAGATTCAATGTTAGATATAAATAGTTTTACAAGGTTAGATTTAAATTAAATCTCCTGTAGTGCGAACAAAATATGTATTCACCTACAAAATATGTGTCTGCGTGACAAGAATAACACCGTCCACTTTCTGACAGCTGTATTTAAAGCAAGCTAGCATCTTTTCGAAATCCTAGATTTCCAGCACACCCACACTGTTCTATAACTTTGTTATCTAAATTCGTTTCATTATACAGAAACTAAAGCATTAAAAGTATCTAATCAGTATTAAGTCGGTAGGACATTGTTCTTGGCGAGACTATTGGTACAATCTGACGCATGGACTGTCATGCGTTAACCATGAAGTTAAGGACAGAATCACGTATACCTTCGTGAATGTCAAGGAAACAATCACGCCGTTAAAAATAATATTAAATATAATTTTTACACTGTAACCTATTCAAAACTTATACACACAAATATTAATATTTGATTCTTAGCGGCTTTTTTTTTAAACATATGCCTTATATTTAATGTATGATATGAAACATTCAACATTACATGTATTATCATTTATTGTAGAACATATACATTTTAGTCTCTCTCTCTTCCACCCACCCCACCTCTCTCTCTCTCTCTCTCTCTCTCTCTCTCTCTCTCTCTCTCTCTCTCTCTCTCTCTCTCTCTCTCTCTCTCTCTCTCTCTCTCTGTCTGTCTGTCTGTCTGTCTCTCCAAATAATTATCAATACAGTGATATTATCTTATATTATATTATATTATATTATATTATATTATATTATATTATATTATATTATATTATATTATATTTATATATATATATATATATATATATATATATATATATATATATATATATATATATATATATATATATATATATATATATATATATATCGATTAAATATCTTTACGTGCATGTGTTGCATAAAGCCGGGTTTATTGTTTCCTCGTCATGTGCATGTGAGGAATAGAACATTTGTGTGACTCAGACTATTCACCTGACGACTTTGACTCAGATGACTTGGTCGAGAATCAGGCACAATGCAGGTAAGATAATTAGTGTTACTTCAGGTCGAAACTTGAGGAATTGTTCGTCTTGTCCTGTGCCTGGCCTTTGATGTAATGACTGTGAAGGTTGAAAGATGATTCCTTCATAAATACTTACGGAAAAGTGCAAACAAACTAGATCAAATGTTAGATATAAATAGCTTCACAAGGTTAGATTTAAATCTCCTGTAGTGCGAAAAAAAATATGTGTTCACCTACAAAATAATTATTATGAGAACGAAAGTCTGGATCGATCATGGCTGCATAAGTTTGATACATACATACATACATACATACATACATACATACATACATACATACATACATACATACATACATACATACATACATACATACATACATACATACATACATAGTTCATTTTACGTACGCACTGAACCCTTGTCGAGAGTAATAGAATCTACCAAATAGCACATATATGGTATTTTAACCATCATTATGTCCTTACTCATCCAAACGAAAGGGTGTCAGCGTATATTATAGAGTACAGACCGTGGTGGGACCTACCTTAATGCAAAACACCGAAATATTTCTTAATTTTTACACTTCTTATATCTCTTACAAAATAGATAATGGCTAAGGGTACACGTGACAATTTTTATTCATAAGTTTAATTTTGCGCACACTTGTCTAATATCAAAATTAATAAATATAAAAATGTGCAGGAGTGAGTCAGAAAGGTCAATATTTTTGGATAGGTATAATAATGTAAAACATAGGAATATCATTCACTTGACCTGTCATTGACCTCATAGAATAAGAAGTTTATGCACCCCAACCCCAAATGTATACATTCATTTTTCATATTCGAATGGCATTTTAGAACCCGTGGCACTCGCAGTACAAACACACGCCATTTCCCTGAGTGATAATTTTGAAATAAATTGTGTACTTAATAGCTTGATGTAATTCATAATAGCTGTCATCCAGGCATTTTTGTTAGATTCAACGTGCCTTGGTGCAACATGTCTACTGCTGTGAGTGGCTAACTCTGCTTCATAGCCGACAATTAGTATTTCACTTACTACAGTGTATGCCGTGACTTCCTGAGGTGAACATTCCTCGAATCAGTTTCACGAACAACATAACACGGATAGACCATGTCTATATCTTTAATTATTAATTAAGTGAAGAAATTTGACAGAATCCAATATACGAAACTGCTATTACCACTTAACTGGTAGTATTTTCTCTTTTGGTTGGAAGAACCCATTGAAAAGTTGTGAAGTTTTCTTGCAGTCCGCACATATCCAAATCTAATGCTGTAGACTTTGCAGTATGTATAGATCCTCGTCAAGTGTTTTGTTTTCGCTTCCAGTACAGATCCTCGTCAAGTATTTTGCTATTTTCTTTCAGTACAAATCCCTGTCATGTGTTTTGTTTTTGCTTTCTGTACAGATCCTCGTCAGGTGTGTTGGTTTTGCTATCAGTACACATCCTCATCAAGTGATTTGATTTAGGTTTCCGTACAGATCCCCGTCAAGTGTTTTGTTTTTGCTGGCAGCACAGATCCCCGTCAAGTGTTTTGCTTTTCCTGGCAGCACACATTCCCGTCAAGTGTTTTGTTTTTGCTGGCAGCACAGATCCGCGTTAAGTGTTTTTCTTTTGGTGCTTTATGTAAATATCCCCGTTGGGTGTTTTGTTTTTGCTTTCAGTACAGACCCTCGTCAAGTGTGTTGGTTTCGCTATCAGTACACATCCTCGTCAAATGATTTTGATTGTGGTTTCAGTACAGATCCCCGTCAAGTGTTTTGTATATGCTGGCAGCATAGATCCCCGTCAAGTGTTTTGCTTTCGCTGTCAGTACAGATCCAAATCAAGTGTTTTGTATTTTGCTTTATGTACGGATCCCCGTCGGGTGTTTTTTTTGTTGCTGTCAATGCAAATCTCCGTCGGGTGTTTTGTTTTTGCTGTCAGTACAGATCCCTGTCAAAAGTTTTGGTTTTGCTTTCAGTACAGATCCTCGTCATGTGTTATGTTTTTGCTTTCGATACAGATCCTGGTTCGGTGGGTATTATTGCTCTCAGTACAAATCATCATCAAGTTATTTAAATTTTGTTTCAGTACATATTCCCAAGTGTTTTGCTTTTGCTCTCAACTCAGATCCCGGTCACGTGTTTTGGTTTGCTTTCAGTACAGATCCATGTCAAGCATTTTGTGTTTGATTTCAGACAAGATCCTCGTCAAGTGTTTCTTTAAATGTCAGTACCGATCCCCGTCGGGTGTTTCGTGTTTGCTTTTAGTAAAGATCCTCGTCAAGTGTTTTGTTTTTTCTTTCGCTACAGATCCCGGTGAAGTGTTTTCAGTTTGCTTTCTGTCAGTAAAAGTCCTCGTCAAGTGTTTTGATGTTGCTTTCAATACAGATCTTCGTCAAGTGTTTTTGATATTGCTTTCAGTACAAATTTTCGTCAAGTGTTTTGATGTTGCTTTTAGTACAGATTTTCTTCAAGTGTTTTGATGTTGCTTTCAGTACAGATTTTCGTCAAGTTTTTTGATGTTGCTTTCAGTACAGATTTTCGTCAAGTGTTATGATGTTGCTTTCAGTACAGATCTTCGTCAAGTGTTTTGATGTTGCTTTTAGTACAGATTCACTGTCAGTATCGATCCCGGTCAAGTTTTTATGTTTTTGCTTGCGGTACAGAACCTTTTCTGATCCAAAGTGTGTGAATATGTAAATTATGTTTATAATGAATTGTATTGTTTATGCTAAGGATTGTTTTGTCTATGTCTGAAAATGTGTGTTAAGGATTTGGTAACCAACAAAGTAACATAGCATAGAAAGGAGTCAGTTCCATTAATTTGTGTGTCATTAAGTTATGAATCTTCTTCAACCGAGAACTGAATTAACGTATCGTTAATTCATTTGGCAGTTTAAAGTCACAGCAGAGTGCTATGTTATATTTAAAGAGGGCTGTGTATGTTATGCGCCCGGTAAGAATGTGTGTGTGCGCGAGAAAATATATAAATCAACGATCAAAATGATTGTATATCAATAATAGGTTGTTTGTGTATTTAATGCTAATGAACTTAGCTAGTTCTGTTGATTTTCGAGAGACTATCTCTGAGGCAAAAGAGTATGGGAACATTGCCTGATCCCAGAAAAAGAAACATCGGGCATGATCTTAGGTTGGGTGATATATCTTTTTTTGAGGGGGTGGGGGATAACATAATTCCACACACCTGACTGCACAGTAGGAACGAGAACTCAGTCTACAACTAAGATTTGCTGATCCGACGAGGTTGGAGAGAGAGAGAGAGAGAGAGAGAGAGAGAGAGAGAGAGAGAGAGAGAGAGAGAGAGAGAGAGAGAGAGAGAGAGAGGGAAATGAAACACGTAAACACTGACCGATCATCAACAGTGAATTGGATCGATCGAAAGTACCAGGTGATGCTGTCATGCCGGAAATCTGAGTGGTGAAATGTATTATATCAGTAACAGAACTGCTAAATGAGATTCGCATATTTGTTTGTATATATTGCTGAGATAAATCGATTTATGTCCATGTCACATGTAATTGATTAAATATTTAAATAGTATATACACAGGTTCGTGATATTGTATTCTGTGTCTTTGCTCAGTTCTCTGTTATTCCATCCCTTAAATTCATATTGTTTGTTATTACTTTCTCAATCCAGCCAATAACACCGTGTTCGATCATCTCTAAGACAACGATAACCTTAAACCTTAAGGAGTGGACAAGATCTCACACCATCAATCACACACATTAACTCAAAACACCTCACCCTTAGTGAATCTAATATGTAGAAGCCCAGAAACGTTTGTATACTTTGTGCTTGTGTCTTGTTTGGCATGGTTTGTATGTTTTCAACACGAAACATCTCTATCAATTGACTTTCATCTCTCTCTCTCTCTCTCTCTCTCTCTCTCTCTCTCTCTCTCTCTCTCTCTCTCTCTCTCTCTCTCTCTCTCTCTTTGTGTGTATATATATATATATATATATATATATATATATATATATATATATATATATATATATATATGTGTGTGTGTGTGTGTGTGCGTGCGTGTGTGTGTGTATGTGTATGTGTGTGTGTATGCTAATCTTAACACAAAATCTTCTATTTTATCAGACAGCGACAAAACAGTTTTTGACCTGTTGTTTATCTAGACAACATCACAGCAGTTCTTGACCTGTTGTTTATCTAGACAACATCACAGCAGCTTTTGACCTGTTGTTTAGCAATGAAGTCGCAGACAGTGAGCGATGTTATCCTAAGATGACATATTGGTACTTCCCATAGATTTCATAGGCAGGTACAGGGGCAAAGGATCACCTTACCTTTGTTCATTACAATAAATAACTTATCATTATAAAATCTAACTATGGTATATTGTAAAATCTATCGCACTGAATGCGGCGTGTTTTATATCTGAAGAATAAATGTAGATTTTGCATGGCTAGTTTTTAATGTGTGTCAAAGTCACGCGAATCTTTTAAAACAAACCCAGCAGAAACGTTGTGCAAGGTATAGTGTGTGGGACGTCTGCCATTGTAAGAACGTCACAGTTATTTTTGTGTTGTGGGTTTAGCGCTGTTTTTCAGCACATGATAGGCCATATATGGCGGCCGGCATTATGGTGGAGGAAGAACCTGGGAAAACCCCAAGAAAGAACAACCGACTCACGCGGGGCAACTGGCAAGCTTTCTCACATACCCACACAGGCAGTTATTTAGTACAGTTGCATATGCATATATATCAATACATGGATTTTATAGTTGGGTAGTACAGTTTTCATGTACAAACTCTACCAATCCACGGATTACCTAATTATCTGGTACAGCTTTCGTGTACAGATATGCCAGTTCTTGCATGTATAGTTATGTAGTACAGTTTTCAGGTGCAAATATACCATTCCAGATTTCATAGTTAGATAGGATAATTTTCATTGACGAATATATCAATCCAAGGATTTTATACTTGTGCAGAACAGTTCTCATTTATAAACATACTAATGCAAGAATTGTATAGTTATATAGTACAGCTTATATAGTACAGCTTTAATACACCAATATACCATTGCAAGGATTTCAAGGTAGTGTAGTGGATATTTATTACACCTATATACCATTGCAAGAATTTCATAGTTATGTATAGCAGCTTTAATACACCAATATACCAGGCATACTTGGGTATTTAGCCTGTCAGGGCTACCTAGTATTACCTGTCAGGGCTACCAATAAACTTGGACACACCTGAATAGCAAGCCAGCCATGGTTACCCAGCATTTCGAACACACTTGAACAGTAGGCCAGCCATGGTTACCCAGCATCTCCGACACATTTGAACAGTAGGCCAGCCATGGTTACCCAGCATCTCGGACACACTTGAACAGTAAGCCAGCCATATTTACCCAGCATTTCGGACACACTTAAACAGTAAGCCAGCCATGGTTACCCAGAATCTCGGACACACTTGGTTGGTCAACTAACCAGAATATCGGACACACCTGAACAGTAAGCGAGCCATGGTTACCCAGCATCTCGGACACACTTGGTTGGTCAACTAACCAGCATCTCGGACACACTTGGTTGGTCAACTAACCAGAATATCGGATACACCTGAACAGTAAGCCAGCCATGGTTACCCAGCATCTCGGACACACTTGGTTGGTCAACTAACCAGCATCTTGGACACACTTGGTTGGTAAACAGCATCTCAACCACACTTGGTTGGTCAACTAACCAGCATCGTCGACACACTCGATTAATTTGAATTACTTAGGTGTTTGCAAATATTCGATTTAGAACATCTCTTTTCGAACGTAAGCCGACCAGGGCTACCTAGCATATCGGACACACTTGATTAGTAAGTCAGGCTACCTATATAGCCATACTTGAGTATAATACAATATTCGGCATGTATCCCTTTTATAATTGGATCCAGTATAGTTGAACCATATTCTCGTTTGATCTTATTTAATTATATTGAAGAATTTTCTCTTTTCTAAAAAAACATATAATTGTAATATTTTATTTAATGATACCTAATATAATTGTAATATTTTATTTAATGATACCTAATATAATTGTAATATTTTATTTAATAATATCTAATATAATTGTAATATTTTATTTAATGATACCTAATATAATTGTAATATTTTATTTAATGATACCTAATATAATTGTAATATTTTATTTAATAATATCTAATATAATTGTAATATTTTATTTAATAATATCTAATATAATTGTAATATTTTATTTAATGATACCTAATATAATTGTAATATTTTATTTAATGATACCTAACCAAAATCTTTTTAGAAGTGATCAGTTTAATTAGTATTTCATCAAACAAAAGCGGTCACGACAAAGTCAGTACAGTATTTAAATACACGACAGATGTCATGTCAAGTATGTTCTACTTATGTATTAAGGCGCCTTTATATATATATATATATATATATATATATATATATATATATATATATATATATATATATATATATATATATATATATATATATATATATATATATTATCTTCATTTTTCCATTTACATAATACATTCCTGGTTACTCGGTTTTAGTATCCTTTTTAGTGACAGAGGCTCATATGTTAGAGGGGAGAATTTTGAACTTTTTGCAGCAAAACGTACTGCACACGCCGCACCCAACGGTTACAACGCATTCTAAAAGTAAACTGATTTTCTTTTAATGGTGTCTTTGTTTTTGGGGTAACTTACTCCTTGGCTTGTACTGTAGTACTGTGTGTATCCGCGAGAATCAGTCCAGAACACGTAGTACAACATTCATAGGTAGACGAAAAAGATACATGTATTCCTATCTAGAATTTTCTTTCATGCCATAAATAATGCACAGTGTAAATGCTACATATTCGTCGTTTATGTCATGGCCGTGTCTTCACTGAGTCATTACAAAGCATGATACAATGTGTTGGAAAATATATTATATATACATGATAGCAATATTACTTATTGTGAAATATATTATATATACATGATAGCTATATTACTTATTGTGGACTAACACTTGAATATTTTTATGAGATATACATCCTTACATTATATCTATCTAGTAATGTATATATCCACCTATATATCCCTCTATATGTCCATCCGTCAGTTTTTTCAGCCATCCGGATTTGCTTCCCATCCATCTTGTCCTTAATTTATGTATGCGTGTTTGTCCTTCAATGTTTATTTGAGTTAATTAAACCTTCAGTCTTTTGACATTCAGAATGGATTAAGACCGCTCAGGTGGCCTAGTGGTTAGAGCGCCCGGCTCGGATAAAATAGGTCACGGTTACTAATCCCTGCTGAGTCATACCAGATACATAAAATTGATACAGCTGCCTCGTTAGGCACTCCGCATTACGAAAATAGTGCAGTGGCGTAGCGACCAGGGAGGGGGGGGGGGGTTAAGAGGGGTGGGCATCTGCCCCTGGCGCCGGTGGTTAGGGGGCGCCAAATCGGCCCAAAGTATCAACATAACTGCGAAACAGGGGCAGCCGGGGCGCAAATTTAGGTGTTTTGTCCTGGGCGCCGTAAATTTGGGTGTTTTTTGCCCTGGGCGCCAAGTATCCTCGCTACGCCACTGGGATAGTGTTGTGACTGGGCGTTCTGGTGTCTGGATAATGTGACTGGGTGGGACTTCATGATACATGCCTACGGAATGATACCCAGTGCCAGTCATCTCTAAACAGCAGCATTGCAGAACTCGTAGCGATATGTCTGAATTAGTTTTTAAGGCTACATTTAAAATCACAATCAGCAGCAGGAAGGCTGAGCTTCACTTTTCGTCTCCCATTTTGCAACTTTAAGTCTCCATTCATCAATCGGCCACTTAACAAAAAATCGCTAACCTAAATTTTGGCAATCTGAGACTTAGTGATTTTAAGTCTCCATTCATCAATCTGAGACTTAACAAAAAATCGCTAACCTAAATTTTGGCAATCTGCGACTTAGTGATTTTTCCAACTACCAAATCTGCTACTTAATGATTTTTGCCTCCGACCAATTAAGAATATATTCGATCAAGTCCGATCTGAGTATATACTTAAGGTTACTCAAACATTTTCGTATTTTTTTAAAAGTATTTTATGTTTTTGTTATATAGGTATGCCAATAAAATCTACTCCATTATCCGAAAAAGACATCGAAGATATTATCGCGATGAAAGGTAAAATTCCCATATCGGAAATTAAGGCAAAATACCATATCGGGTTGCAACGAGTATACTCGATTTGGGGTGGTCCAATACATAAACCAGTAAACAATAAAATATTAAATCGTATGTTTGATATTATCGAAAACTCTCAGGTGTACACGAGAGAGCAAAAAAAAAATCCAGAGATAATTTTTCATGGAGGAGGAAATGAAAATTTACCATGTCAAAAATGTATAGATACTGAGGCAAAAGAACAATCTCATCAACAACATATAGACTCGTTAGTAAAGGAACATCAACAACATATAGACTCGTTAGTAAAGAAACATCAACAACATATAGATTTGTTAAAAAATAAAGATCACCAACAACAACAATATACAGATTCATTACTTACCCAAAATCGTAATTTATCTTCAAGTTTAGATTTAATGCAAAACAAAAATTATGATTTGTCTGAGCAGTTACAAGAACTTAAAAAATCAGGTGGTGGAGATATTATATCTGATGAGATTAATTCATTAAAATCTCAAAATCAAGAACAATCTGATGAGATTAATTCATTAAAATTGGAAATGGAAAATTCTTATGTTTCTGTTGTTGAGTTTAATAAGGTTCTCGAGTTAAATCGTGGACAGGTTAATACAATTAAAAAATTAAAATCTCAAATTCAGGAATGTGTTAATAAAATTAATTCACTAAATTCAAATACTTCCATTAACCCTAAAATTATTGAGTTAACCGATAAGATTTCAAAACTTGAGGAGGAATTAAAAGATACTAAAAGGGAGCTTATTGAGGAAGAGGATGGAAAAATTATTTATCAAAAAGAAAAAAGAGAATTAAAGAAACAAATAAAAGAACTTACTTGGAATCATTACTAATTTAATTGATAATAATAATAATAATAATAATAATAATAATAATAATAATAATAATAATAATAATAATGTCAAAAATCGGGGAAGCACAAATAACCAGATTAACTCGGGAGAGATTGGCTGCAATTAGGAAATTTCTTCCAGTAAGAGATTCTTTTAGAAATAATCTTCAAGCGAAACAACAAGCAAAAATGGGATATACCGAGGAAACAAGAGAATTATTTAAACCGGTCACAGAAGTCACAAAGGAAGTTGGTGAAAAAACTCAACAATATTTAAAAACATTGCCCGCGGATATTGCAGAAGCGCAATTTGCTAAGATTCCAGATATTCCCCCTCCTCCTCCAGTTCCAGATGTTGTTGAGGTAGTCCCTAAAGTTAGTGTAGAAATGAAAGATAAATTTGAAGATGATTTTGTAGAAGATATTATCAATGAGGATGATACAGAGGAATTAGTTCGTTTTACTGTTGATAATTTTCATAAAAGAAATACTTTTTTAAAACCAAAGCAAAAAATTAAGGTTAACAATCTTAAAGATTGGTCTAAGATTGTTTACAGAATTAAAACCGGGGCATCTCAAGCACGAGAAGATGACAATATGTATAAAGGTTTTGAAAATGCTGTAATTTTACAAGATCAATATAATAAAAAAAAACAACAAGAACAAGTAAAAATGGTGGAGAGTATAAAATCAACTTCACGAGGACGTGGACGAGGACGTGGACGAGGACGAGGACGAAGACGACTAAATCCTGTTATTGAGGATCCTGGATTTGGTATATTTGAAGAAGAAACAACCGGAGAAGGATATCGCGGCGGAAACACTAATGTAAAAAACTCTAGATTTATTCCTTGTTCAAGAACTATTGATGATGATGTATCACGACTCGAAGTTCTTATAGGAGGAAAAAGAGCTGGAAATAATTCTCCAGAAATCATCAATGAGGCCACTGAAATCTGTCAACGACTGTTCCAGGGTAAAGTAATTGGTATGGGTTTATACCGTAATTTAGTTAATGAGCTTATTGATACAGACTATTACAGTGACTGAAATTCTTTTGAGTTTTAAATCTACAATTTACAATTTAGAAAATTACAAAGTAATTTTAAATAATGTTAGTAGAACGAAGTATGAACAGACCTAGACAGGTTTTTGTAATGAACTCAAGATTACCAGTTTATAAAATTAAACACGGAAATGGAATTGGTGATGTTGTCACGAGCTTTGTTACCAGAATTGCCCCAAAATTACTTCCTATTGGTAAAGAAATTGGGTCTAAAGCAATTGGAATGTTAACTAGTAAGGCTGGTACAGAACTTGGTAATCTCGCTCTTCGTGGAATTGATTCAGCTGTAACTAAAATTGGATCTTTAGTGAGAGGAAAACCAAAATTAGAGTCTACAAATAATATGCCACCTAAAACTGGCAGTGCAATTAATAAAATCTTTCAAGCTCGTTTAAGACGTATTTCTGGTTTCGGACTAAAACGATTAATTATTTAGATTTATCAAATAAATATAATGTTTGAATATGAAACTGATGACGCCTTTGATATAGATGCTAAGGTACAAAAAAATGTTTCAGTACGTGATTATCAATATTTTTCATATGTCGCTCAACAACCTAATAACCCCGGTCGAATTGAACTTAAATTTGATGATACCTCCAAATATTTTCTTCCATCAGAAGCTTTTATTTAGGTTGAAGGTCAATTGCTAGAATTAGATAGAAATGCCCCCTACGACGATCTTGCAACAACAAATATTGGATTTGTTAATAATGGTATTATGGCGTTGTTTAAGTCGGCTGAATATCAAATAGGAACAACCAGAATTGAATCTATCGATAATGATGTGGATGTTGCAACAACAATACTGGGACTTGCAAGATACTCTGATGATTTTATCCAATCAGCCGGACATTCAATGATGTTCGCAAAAGATACAAGTAATTCTGCTGACTGTAATCCGTTTGTGATCAGACAACCGCAAAATCATGATAAAACTGCTGCTGCTGATGTTGAGGATGTCGTCATGGGTGCTAATCCTAATTACAACGCGGGATTTGCAAAACTTAAAAAGATGCTAAACGCTACTGGTCAATTTTCTTGTACAATTCTACTCTCACATATATTCGGATTTTGTAGGGGTGTTAGAAAGGTTATCTTTGGAGCAAGTCACACAGTAACATTACAAAGAAACGCTTCTAATAATTACGCATTGTGGAAAAGTCTGGGTGTTGCCGATGGTACAGTTAAATTAACAAAACTGGCGCTGTGGATGCCGGTTATGACACCATCTTTAGAAATTGAAACTAAATTGCTATCTTTTATGGATCATGGAGGTAGAAATCTATTATCTTGGCATGAGGTTACAACATCAACAACAACACATAATGTTAATGGAGTTTTTACGTGGCAACTTGCACTAACTAAAAATACATCCGCACCAAGACACGTATTTGTGGTGTTACAAAGTGTGGATAGAACCAGAGCTTTACCAATTGCTGCTGCTGATGCTGGTGTTGCAGCTGTAGTTAATGCTGCAGCTCAACAACTTCGATCTCATATGATATTTGATCAATGTGGTGTTAATGAAGTTTCTCTGCGTGTGAGTAATCAACAAGAACCTGAAGAACAACTTATTATTAATTACGCAAATAATCAAATCGGGCGAGTTTATCACCGGTTATGGTCATTTATGGGACGAGATCAAAATATTGATACAGGTCTACAAATATCTCAGTTGGACTTTCAGCAACACTACCCAATTTATTATTTCTCACTACAACATCTTGATCTATCTAAACATTCTACAGTTGACGTTAAATTTCAGGCTCGTATTGACGCAGTTCCCCCTAATGGATTTAGAGCTGTTGCTGTAATTCTTAGTGATAAATCGATGATACTTGAAGGAGGTGGTGGAAGAATGAGATTGATTGATGCACCTATAGAAACTCTGTAAAAATCTAAAGATTTTCTATTGAAAATATAAGTACATTTTACAATAAATGTCATATAACACTATCAACGTCACATTGACTCAGGGTCAAATAAAGAAATTACAGTCATCATTAGCTAAACAATGTGGAACTACAATTTCGCTGAAACACAGTCAACTAACTGGTGGACCAAATAAATTATCTCTTACAAATACTCAGATAAAGCAAGTAAATACCGCACTAAAAAATAAAAAAGGAGCTCAAATTACTCTTTCCAAGGCTGCAATCGACAATATGGTTAAAACAGGAGGATTTCTTCTTCCATTACTTGGCGCGCTAGCACCTATTCTTGGATCAGCGGCTAGTTTTCTCATTGATAAGATTAGCGGTAAAGGAATATCAGGACGAAAAAAAAAGGGAAAAGGACTCAGACTTCCAGGGAGTCGATTCACGAGATACATACCAAGTTAAATCCGAAGGATTTTATACCGATGGTTCCTATATCAAATTACGATCTTATAGCTGCGGTTGAAAAATCTAAATCCACTAAATTTCCGATAAAACATTTCAGAGGTGTATTTATGAGAGATCAATTACCAGATCGCCCACAAATTCCGGAAACAGGAATAATTAATCTTGATGATAATGCCGGACCTGGAACTCACTGGGTTTGTTACTTAATCAGTCCAAGAACCACTAGTGATTCTGGTAATATTATTTATTTTGATTCATACGGATTACCACCACCACCTGAGTTTGTTAATTATGTAAGAAAATTCAAGGGATTTCCAATTTGGTACTCAACACTTCCAACACAAACAATAACTGATCCTCCAATATGCGGACCAGAAACTATTAACGCGTTATCGGTGTTATCTAACACTAATATTCCTAATAAAGCAATTCATGAATATACCGCAATGAAAACAATCAAATCGTAGAGCAATCAAATTGCAACAATTTGAAAATGGAAAATATCTTTAGTATAAACATGTCAGATATTTTTTTAAGATCAACAACTCGACAAGAGAAATCTTTATCCACCCGACAAATAATAAATTTGATAAAAAGGTATACATCGGGGTTAAATCTCGTTGATGTAGATCCAGGAGAGTTAGTTGTTTTTGAAGATAGTAACGGCAAATTAAGAACTAGTAATCTAGCGCTTGATGATATATTAACGAAACATCCAACCGCTCCCGACGACTCTATTGTAGTGTTCCAATAAGGTAAGCTCGCAGCAGGTGAAACCATTACAACAATAACAGATAAATTTAGTGAAATAAACCAAATTAATAATCAGGTGGTATCTATCAATACCGATTTAAATAAATTCTTTGGTGTTCCACGAGACACATTAAGTGTACAAATCGCGCATGTAAAGGCCGCAATAGATAATTTAGCGCGATTACGGGGTGAATATGATGCTCACGTCACTAATTTTCTTATGTTACGAAGAAATTTTAATGCCACCGATAACTCGATTGAGAAATTCTTTGGTAAGAAAAATGTTAAACCAGATGATATTACAACAACATTTACGGATATTACAACAAAAATTCAAAAAAACATTGATGATATAACTTCTATTTACAACCAGCTAGGAGTTTGGGTTACTCCTCAAACAGTTTCTGAATCAATCGCGATCAATACAAGATCAATTGCGGATATTAAACCAATCACTGATAAAGTAAAAGTACCTAGTAACGCGAGTGATATTAAAAATCTTACTTGTGTGGTTGCTAGTGGGATAATTGATTATATTAGGGAAGATTCTAGGTTGATATTTTTTCGGGTCAGGCCGCCTGGGATTTATCGAATAACTTTATTTTCCCCCTATCAATTTAATTTTTCGGGATTCCTTCATGGAAGATTAGATGATCATGATAGGTGGGAAGATCCATATCAATCAGGTATAAATACATTATTGTTAAATCTAAATTTTTTTCATGATAATTATCGTTTAGGTATAGACGCGATTGATTCCACTGTAGTTAGAACAAAAGTACGGTGGATTGTAGAATACTTATCTGAACCATTTTAATTGTAAAAAGTAATTTTAAAATTACAAAGTAATTTTGATTTATAGAAACACCAACATTTTCAAATAAATGCCACTAAAACTCAAAGAGTTTCAATCACAGAGCGATTTTAACGTTTCACCATCACAGTATCGTTATGACACAGTGTTAAAATATCAACAACAATTACAGGATCTTATGGACACTTATACCATCAAAAAGAAAAAATATCAGCGAAGAATAACAGTATTAGATATAACTATTTATACTGTGTCAGGGGTCATTGTAGGCACTGGAATAGTATTATCTTCAGTCACTATGACAGCTCCAGTTGTAATTCCAATTATTATTTCTGCGGTAACAACTCTTACAGGTATATTTACTGGGGTTTCAAATAAAATCTCGTCGTGTTCTTCACATAAACTACGCGATTACACATTAAAACTTAATACATCAACTAGCACATATTCCGAGATAACCGCATTAATTTCTAAAGCAATAAGCGATAGTGAAATAACCGAAGAAGAATTTTCACATATTACTGATCGTTATAATTCTGCAATGAAGAAATTAAATACTGATAATATACATAATGACGTCAGTCCCAAAATATCAAATAACCAAAAGAAATAATTCAATCGTTTTTTCTTGGAAATCTCCAATCGAGTGGTATACTGTTGGAATATCGCCAGGTGAATATACAATGAAAGAACTTAATAAACAACTAAATAATAATATGTCTTTGACTATGGGAGAAAATGCAGAGGATTTTGTACCAAAGATTATAATATCTCCAGGAAACATATTTATAATAGCTCCAGAACTTGTTGTTGATATCTACCAGAGCAGTATTAGATCAGTGATTGGTTGGTTAGATTCTCCTCCGAATTTTGACGAGGACTCTGTAATATTCCTAACAGAAGGTAATTACAGTGTTACGACTTATGATGAAGATGTAAAATATGATACTGATTGAGAAATGTTTTACATTTAGAAATGTTTTACATTTCTTGAATAATGTCTCAAGAAATATTAAATCAAATTGCGAATAATACAGTCTCACTGAAAACATTACCGATAAACATTACAACAAGAAACCCGGAATTCACTTTTGGATTTAATCCTCCATTAAAAGCATCTGAAATTGCATTAACTCACCTAGGGTGTTACTACAGCTGGCCGAATGTGAGGTCAGAGCCGTATAAAGGTAAACTTCCTAATAATAGTTTTACATTTTCAGCTAATTATAAACAAAATCCAGACGGATCTATCGCTGATACAACCAAATGGCACACAGTTCATATACCTACAGGCGCGTATGATATTGAGGATATTAGTGAAATAATCATTGAAGAGATTGAACATATAACCGGAGATAATTTAATATCAGGTAAAGATACTCCTCTTACGGATGTTGACGATAAATATCCGATTGAAATTAAAGCTAAAGAATCTTCGTTGAGTTCGATCATCGAAATAAATTCACCTGATTACGCCGTAGATATTTGGAATAGTAGTATTAGGGGATTATTAGGATATCCCGAATCTTACTTAGATACAATTGATCCAAAATCAATACCACCTGAACCGACCAAGTCTGATTTTACATCTGAGAAACGTAGTGATCACGGATTATATTACAGCGATGATGATGACATTCCTAAATTTACGTATACACGGCGAGGAACTGTAATAGGTGAGGCTGATATTCCAAATATCTCTGCAAATCTTGCGTTAATAAATTCTGATTTTGATCGGTTTATAAATTTATTGACGTCCGCGATAACTGCAATTCCACCGTCAAATTCTGATGTTATCAAGTTTGTTGAAATACTTAATCAGATAATCGCAGATGCAACCGATAACAACCAACATGCAATTGATACAGTATTAGCGCTTACTCCAGAAGCTAAACAAAAATTCGCGACAACATATAATATTCGTGTTGAAGATATCCCTAATTTTAAATATCCCGGATATAATGTGCCAGCACAACAAAAAAAACTTAGTGATACTATCTCAGAATCATTTTTAGTGATTCACCGACGATGGCTTGATAATCTTCCTGTAACACATCATAGATTACCGGAGCCAGTATTATCTGATTTTATCGATAAATTGACAATATTTCCTGGCGCTGTGGCTAATCCTCGATTACATCCTGAATTTAATTATAATGATAATAGTAATGTGTACGCGTTATCAATCCCACAAATGCCAAAAAACTCTCGTATGCTAACTCCAGTAATGTCTGAGTATCCACAAGAAGGTCCGATATCATGGTGGGGTGAGCTACAATGGGCACCACCATGGGAGTTTTCAATAACTTGGAATTCACTACCTAAGATTTTTAGTGCGATGAGAGAGAGGTTTATTCAACGAATTCAACAACAACGAGAATCTTTCAAAAATATAATTAATACGGCACATGAATTTAGTGATGTAATCGTTACACGAGATACAATTGTGCGTAATAATAGAATTCTTAACCAAATAATGGCAGACATGAATTTTCTCAATCAAACATTATTAGATATATCAATTAATAATCACAAAGAAGGTTTTCTGGAGTTAACAGCGCGAACTGAAAGCACAGTACAGAGTTATAAATTTCCTGGTTGGTGTGTGCCTGAATTAATGAGTATGCAACAAAAGATTATGAATGAGTATTTTCCACAGATTCATGCGTTATGGTTTAAATTTATTCCAGTACGGGAATTACTTACGTATAATAATTCACCGAGAAAGAATCACAAACATAAATCCCCGAATAATGTTAATATATCAGCAGTAACTGCTGTTCACGTTATTTGTGATGCGATATCAGGTAGTTATACTGTTAATACTGAAAAATCTGATAATGTAACACAGGGATATATTTTATATACCTTTTCACCGAATGTTTCTCCTGGCAGCTTAATTGTGAAGAATCCATCTCCAGCAACCTATCTACAAATAACTAACCAGTATACCACAAAGATGTTTTTTAGAGTTGTTGATCAAGATTTTTCATTGTTAGATCTTCGCGGAGAAGAACTAATAATCACGTTGCATGCAATGTCATAAATGGAAAATTAAAATTCGAAGAATTTTTAAATTAAAAATTAAAATTAATTTTGTATTATATATAATGAATCAAACAATCGTCGACGAAATCGTAACGCAACTTAACCGGTTAAACGGAATCCCGGAAATCACTGCAATAGTAGCACAAAAAAAAAATACAACATTTTAACGCTGATTACCTTGTAGATGAATTCCGTAAAATTGAATCTGCACGAACCAAGGATGATCCAACGTATCGATCGGAGTATCGTGTAGTTAAAACATTAATCAGACAGCGTAATATGATAATTTATTATCTTAAAAAATTTGGTAATGATGAGGTGTTAGTTGAACTTGTTGCTCTCAGTCAACTTCTTCATCCGCTATTGAAAGCCATTGGAGAAGTATTTGAGGAAGAAAAAAATATAGCTCAGTTCGCCGAGCAATTTGATAACAGTTGTATGTAGAAATTCTTTAAAAATCTTTAAAAATCTTAAGATTTTTTATTTACGCCCAACAAAATGAGACTCTAGCATCAAATCTATCGGAATATGTTGATGAAATTACATAATCAGCTGCTTGTATTACAGATGCATTATTAATATTAAAAAACCCTGCGGCTGATTTTATTGATGGAAAATCTGTAATTTCGCTATTATAAAAGGCGGTCACCGGTCTTGAAACACGATTTTTACTTGCATTTGGATTTCTATTATAACAGTTTTGTTGTTGAGTAACCACTCGTAAATTTTCAACCTGGTTATTTAACTTGTTTCGATCGATGTGATCCACTACGTATCCTGGAGGAATTTCTCCGATAAAAGTCTCAACAATAAATCTGTGAACGTAATATTTTTTTTGTATTTGTTCGTAAGAAACATTAACACGTAAATATCCGGTATTAGTAATAACTCCAATAGGTTTTCTTAATCGCTTATTTCTAATCGTTCCATCTCGGGAAGCTTCGTATTGTACGTAAATCGGATGCGAGCGGTATTCGTTTGACATTTATTCTATATAGGAATTTATTTGTCTAAATGTTATTCATTTTGGTTTGTTTATATAATCTTCAGGAGTTTGGATAACCGGGGTTCTGTGATTTACGTGAGTGTAGACATCATAGTACCGTTTTAATTCTCTGTATTTTTTTCCGCCGTGTTCCAGACATAATTCCGTTTTACCGCGGACCCCTACACCACACACTATACAAGGTTTAGGTCCTGTACTACCACGTCTAATTAATACTTGATGCTGTCCGCAATATTCTTTTTTCGATTTTTTATTACACATATCCGTCGAACCGATTAGCAACCACTTACAATTATACATTATATAACTATGCATATTTTTAATTAAATTTTAAACAATTGTTTTAATTATTTTTTTGAATTAGATATTTGCTTTAATATAATGAGTAGAAATTATTTTTCACTCGATGCAAGATCTGGATTTTCACTAAGAGGACTTGATAGAGGTCTTAAAAAACTAAGAAAGTACGCTATAAAAGAATTTCGCCTTGACGGAGCCTTAGGTATGTTTACCAGTTACAGAATAATGGCGGAAAGACTCTACGACGGCACAATAGATGAAGTTCGTGCGATGAATATAACATCACAATTTGGTAATTACATATATTATTGTAGAATAAAATGGATAAAATATGACGATGAAACTCATCGTTGGATTATCCGAGATAACTATAACCCTGTAATGAAAGATGGTAAAAATGTAATATTTTCATCAGATATGAATCCTAGATTGTTAGTTGGAATTGATAGCCATTATTATAATAGAAGCTACCCTGTAACTGTTGTGATGTACGGGTTATATAGAATTCATACAGATATTGATCACGATAGAATGTATCCAATGAGAAAATCATCAGTGATAAATTGCGTAGCAGAGCGAGTTATGGAACATTTTAAAAATTCTTCACGAGGAAATGGATTAACTAAACAACGAGAAGAAAAGATAATGAGTTGGGGGGGGGGACGGATGATGGAAAAAGGCGGAGCTTCAATTAGTGATGTTGCTGAATTACAAAAAGCCTTAAAATATCCAATTATTATTGAGACGATAACTGGAGAGGTGTTACAAGATTGCAAATATAAAAAAAATAAATTACCTCCGATTAGAATTATTGATCATAATGGGCACGCCTGGAATTTCTGTATTACAGAGTTTCCACTATCGAAGTTTGTAAGATATATAAAAGAATTTAATGAAAATATATTTGATACAATTGCGGCAGTACATAAAGATGATCCAACTGGAGTATGGTTATTTAAGAGTGATGAAGATCCTGAAATGGAATTTGATCAATTTGTAAAAACTAATGGAGAATTATACCGAACTGAAGAATTAAATAATCGTATGAGAGATGTTACAAAGAATTTCGTAGAAAACTTTGATGAAAATATATTATGTAATTCTTTTACATCATCATCGGTGGCTGCTCACTACGCTCGTGAAAAGAATTCTTGGCGAAAAACCCCGAAAATGTTTCTTGATGATGTGAAATTAAGTTGTGTTGAATACGGACACGGCGGATTGTGGAACACTAAATACGATATTAATAATTTAATCTCTGCTGATATGAACGCTAGTTATCCTGGAGGGTTTTTAGGAATGGGAGAATGTGCTGAATACTTTAAACGTTTCGGACATCCAACACATGAAATGACACGAGTTTCGATTAATGGAAACTTACCTGATTTTGATTTACCAGGATTTGCTAAGGTTATTGCGTTTAAACTTCGCGATGGATTACATCCTTGTAGTTATTTATGGCTTGGTAAACATATGTCTGAGAAATTATGGACGCCTATTGTACTATTGCGATACATGTTAGATAGTGGTATGTTGATAGCGTTAACTGTTAGTGAAGCAATAATAAGTTATGGAAGTCAAAAAGATATTTGGTTACCAACACCGGATTTAGATAGAGAGATTGAAAAGGTAAAAAAGAATTTTCCGGAATACAGCGAAGAACAGATTATGGAAACTGCTAAACAAATGTATTGTGATAGAGAGAAATCAGCAAAGGATTTAGGACGAAAAATCATTGGAAAGTTTACTCAAGGAGGAAGATTTAATAACACTAGAACCTCTTCTAGATTAGTAATTGATCCGATTGAAGAACAAATTATTATTAAAAATCTTACTGATACTAATAGATTTGTAACGAGTAGAAAGGCGTTTTTATCAAATGGGGAGGAGTATGGAACTGTTATAACTTACATAGATGGAGAAAGCCCTCAATATGCGCATTCAAGAGCATCAATGTTAGCGTATACAAGTATTAATTTATTTTCGATGATAAATAGATTTCCAGATATCGCTGTAAGAGTTGCCACGGATTCTATGTATTTTCATAAGAAACATATTGATGCGGTTACACCGTATTTAGGGGGAAACGCTGGTGGTTGGGGAACTTGGAGAATTAAGAAAGAGCGATTACACTGCTATAATCATCACGTAGATGTTGAGATACTTAGTAGTTATCGAGGAAAAAATCCTGAAGATATTAAAACTGAATTTTCTAATGCTCCATCTGTGTTTGATCCGATAACTCGCTATAAGATAATTTATTTAAATGGTTGTGGAGGTTCTGGAAAAACTGAAAGAGTTATAAGATTGTATAAAAATTCTGATATAAAAGGATTAACACATGCTCATAAACTAAAGAAAGATATAATAAAACGTGGAATTCCTGCTAGTACTTATCACAGCTTTCTTAGGTGGAATGGTGATGCGTGGACTCCAGAAAGAATGGGGAATAAATTTATCCCATCGGTCATTCTTTGGGATGAAATATGTACAGTGCCGTTAAAAATGCTAAAACAGTTTCTAAGCTGGTTACGTACGAAAAATGTTAAAATTATAATGTGCGGAGATGACGGTCAACCACCACCGTTTTGCGGAGAATCTCCACATAAGTGGTTGAAAGAAAATGCTGATTACTATGAAGAAATGACAGATGATCATAGATCACTGGATGAAGAAATAAAAGATTTAAAACGTAGAATAAGACGACAATCTGATTACGATCAGTGTAGAATTCTCAGAGAAGTTATTGATGAAACTCCTGAAGAAGATTTTTGGGAATCTTTGAAACCTGTTGATATAGTATTTGCAAGTAGAAAAATAATCCGTGATGATATTCAGCGACGATTATTTGAGATACACAAAGAAAAATTTCCTGATATGAAAATACCGCTATGTTACAGACCATCTGACACACGACAACAAAATATTGATGTTGATATTCCCGGTGGTGGTAGAGAAAAATTAGTGGTAAACGAAATTGTACACGTAGACATTGATGTAGTTGAAGATGCGTTGCAGGCTGAAAATTCACCTTGGATATTAGGATACGCCGCAACAATACACTCATCACAAGGATTAACTATTGAGGATACAACTATCTGGATCGTAGATAATCGTATCGAGTGGTCAAATTTAGTTTATTTAGCGGTATCTAGAGCTAGACGAATAAATCAATTGAGAAGAGTTATCATCGAAGATAACGCGAACAGCTCTGATATTGATATTTACATTGTTGAGAAAAAATTATCGGGATATCGACAACAAGATAAGAAAAAAAATAGAAATTTTAATATTAACTCAAAACTAATTTTATCACTGAAAACGCAACAAGATAATCACTGCGCTACTTGCAACTGTTTAATGCGCTGGCGGTATCACCCTGGAGATAGTTATCAATTTACTGTGGATAGAATTGATAATAATCTCGGGCATATTATTGGTAATGTGAGATTAACATGTCTCGCGTGTAATATACGTCACGCTGGTGGAATTGCAAGCAATTCTCATGCTAGCATTTCTAACTAATTTTTCGTGGTGGTAATTGAGTGTCATCAGGAATAACTTGTAGTTGTTCGCGTGTAAATCCTCGCTGAGGTGCGGACGAATCTAATCTATAAATTGCTGGTCTAGAAGAAGATCGTGTAGACGATGATATTTTATGTGTAGTTATACTCCAAATAGGATCAGTGGCTCTTGCGCCACCACCTTCGAGTTCACCTGGCTCATATAAATATCTTACAGTGACGTTACTAAGAATTGGTTGGAAATTGGAAGTGTTAGTGGAAATGCTAGCATTTCTAATGCTAGGTACATACTCTTTTTTTATTGCGATGTTAGGTTTGATGCCAATCATTCTAGTTATTTCGTTATTTAACGCAGATACTACTTTTGGTAACCTTGAAACCCATTCACGAGAGCGAGTTTCTTGAGTAAATTCTTTTGCGTATTGATATCCAAATAATCGCTCAGCGAGAGTTCTATTAAATCGCTCTACAATTGCCTGATCGCGGTGTATTGCAGTATGTCCTCGTCGTATAGCTACGTTATGAGCTTTCATCGTAGATGTAACAACACCTTGAAATTCCTTACCCGGATCAACTTGTAATAGATTTGGCCATTTTAGTGGACCTTTACGATAAATCTTTTCAAATGCATCAGAGACTTCTTTTGACGACTTTGTTTTTAACGGTATTGCTTGTTTATATCTACTAGCGATATCAACTACAGTTAATGCATATTTGTAACCGTTATCACGAGGAAGAAATAATATATCGGCTTGATGAACTTCATTTGGTACAAAAACATCAAAATGAGAATAATTAATTTTTTTAGGACCCGGAAGATAAATTTGCCATAACGCCTGTTTGGATAACCAATCTTTCGCGGTTTTATATTTCACTGATGCGGCACTAGCGAGTTTTTTAATTGCTGCGTAACCTTTCCAGTAGCCAGTAGGTGAGTAATAAATAGATTCCATATTATTGTAAAATAATTTAGATTTTCAATTACCGAATAATATTTTACCCTTCATAGCGGTTTTTATCAATACTGAAGCTAACTTTTCTTTTAATTTTTTATCTGGAATTGCATCTATCGCGTGAATTAATTTTATATCTGCGAGATGACGTTGTTGAAGATCATTAATTCGATATGCAATATCATGAACACGACAAGCTTCATCGATGGCGTTGATTGGATCTTCTCCAGGATTTGGTTGATCATTTTCGTTGAGTCTGATATCTAATCGAGTTCCTGGTCCGCAATAACTATATCCTGGAATGTGTTTCTCACCTGGATACTTAGCCCAAGGAAGTCCTGGAAGATTACTTAAACGGTTGGCGATATCTCTACCTGTTTTTTTTTTATAAATCTAAATTTTTTTATGCCACAAATTTCACAGTTACCTGAAGCGGCTAATCTATTTTTTTTTGTAGTAACTGTTGTTTCGTTAATTGTTGGTGTACGTTTCTTACATTTCACACAATATAAATCCATAACTTTTATAATAAATAAACGCATATCAATAAATGGAAGTGATTGATTTTAGCGCTACAAAGAAAAAACAACCAGTTAAACATCATCCAATGCTACCAGATTCTATCAGAATGATTATTATCGGACCGTCCGGAAGTGGAAAAACCCAACTATTATTGTCGATGATAATGAAACATTTAAAATGGGATAAATTATATTTGGTTGCACCAAGTGTAGATGATCAACATTGTTATAATGTACTAAAAGAATATAATGAAACAGCATCTGAAATTGCTGGAGAAGATGTAGTTAATATAATAACTGATATTGATGAAGCTCCATCTGTAGAGGATTTAGATGGAGAAGTAAATAATCTTGTTGTGTACGATGATATTATGTTAGATAGACAAAAAAATCCAGCAAAAATATTTTCACGTGGACGTCATAAAAACTCTGATGTTATTTATGTAACTCAGCGGTATACACAAATTCCTAAAGTAATTCGCGATAATTGCAATTTGTTAAGTGTGTTTAATGGTGTGGATACACACACATTAAGAAATATCTGGCAAACATGGTGTGGAGATTTTGATTTTAATCAATTTAAAAACTTTTTCAGTAATGCTCAGCGAACCCCTCATGGATTTATCACAATAGCGATACATGATTCGCGGGCACGATATCGGATCGGACTTGATCGAATATATTCTTAATTGGTCGGAGGCAAAAATCATTAAGTAGCAGATTGCCAAAATTTAGGTTAGCGATTTTTTGTTAAGTCTCAGATTGATGAATGGAGACTTAAAATCACTAAGTCTCAGATTGCCAAAATTTAGGTTAGCGATTTTTTGTTAAGTGGCCGATTGATGAATGGAGACTTAAAGTTGCAAAATGGGAGACGAAAAGTGAAGCTCAGCCTTCCTGCTGCTCAATCACACGCACACCTATCATGGAGATGAGCAAAAGCATATAGTCAGGATTCCTATATACCAGTAGATAAATCATTATGTACCAATCAACATGTAAACGAATATTTGATTGGGAAAAGTACCGTAGTTTAATTTAATCGGCAAACACTTTTAACAAGTATGTTTTGATAGTCAATTGTGCAAATATTTCATGAGTGAGTTTTACTAGTGACCACCTCGTGTTAACAACTGAGATGTCTGGAGTACGTTGCATACAATGTCAGAACACAGTACTGAAAAACGGTAAATCGCTTTAAGAGTTCAAACTTTTTTTTTTCAAAATAGATAATGAATCGGCTGCAGCCACAATATAAAATCGCGTGGCGTGGGACGTGACGATTTATTTAATGAAGATAAGTAACGCTCAAACTTTAGTCTGATGTTTATATTATTAGAAACAGGCGCCACAACAGGCCTGATGATGTATTTTTATCTTCGATACCCACACATCACATAACGGTGAATCATATCTTCCAACGAGAGGGAGAATCATCCTGGTTAGAATGTTTGTGACATGATTTTCTTTGACTAACACTCGCATTCTGATCATGCTAATTTATCGGTAAAATAACATAAATAGACAATTAAATGAATGGCCTAATTCAATTGATTCCTTGACATTTGTTCTATTTTAAGATTAATTATAGGGATTTGTGGAATAATAAAAACAAATTTATTATTCTTTCTTTCTAATTAAAAGTTTCATAATTCATAATTCATGATAAATCTGCAAAACAGTTCCATTTAACTGCCTCAGTATTCCTCATGGGCTCCATAGAGTTTGGGAATTCGGCATGTTAGAATTTTAAGAACTCAAACTTTACCCTCCCTACCGTCAATATTACGACCGCTCCGATGGCCTAAGTAGTCGGAGCGTCCGCCTCAGATGCAGAAGGGCTTGGTCCTCGCCGATTCAAACCCCGGTCGAGTCATACCAAAGACACAAAAATGGTACTAGCAGTTATCTCGCTTGGCGCTCGGCATTAAGAGGTTAGTGTTAGGACTGGTCGGCGTGATGACAGCATATTGTGACCGGGTTGGACATAAATGTCTGCGGCATGATGCCCCAGTGCTAGACATCACTATAAACTGTCGCATTACAGACATCGTAGCGATATTACTGGATAATTGTTTAAGAAACGTTACACATCCGAATCACACAAACAGACACAACCCATCATGCTATTTTTTTTTTGTCACAAATTATAATTGGTTAGTTCAATGTAAGTGATTTTATGTAACCATTTAGGACACAAAATCTGGCTTACGTTGTGTGCAAAGTGTATACTCGTAAGGTGATCATTTGTATGAGACCTCTCCTTACCCCGTACATGGTTATCAGTAAAATCGTCGACTGGGATCTCTAGAGTTTATATGGACATACACCACAATTAATTTTACTATATGTTCGTTTCATTTTTTTCTCAGTACTGACCTTTCCACTGTGCGATAATAATACAAACCATATGTTAAATTAATACATTCTAAGATGAATTCACTGTGAAGTTCTTGTCAAAGGTTCACAGGCATTTTTTGTGTGTAGAGGCTGCACTGTAAACATAGTAGCATGTTAACAGAACACACATTTCACTTCTGGATCATTACCAAGGCCTTATTACTCAATGTGCACTGTCGCCAACACACACACACACACATACAACCACTCTCTGAGCTCAAATTCTCAAAAATGAACAATTACATTTAAATCTCTACCAAAAAGTCATTTAAAAATACCTCATCTATCACCACCAAAATGAGAGGAAAAAATGTTCCTAAAATAGACTTGAACTACTTTCGTGGGTACTGAACTGGAAATACTAATTGTAATGCGATTCCACGTGGCGCGAAATTGCATTATCAGGGTACAAAGACTAGGATGGGAGAGGTGGAGTGAAGAATACATTCATTGTAAGTTGTAATGTGTGATGCTTTACGGCTAAATAACTCAGGAATGTTATATTGTGCAGATTTCACTAGAGTAAAGTGAGATACTCAGAGACGTACCACGATAACCACCCCTGGCGAATATGTTGACAAGATTCCATTTTAATAGTAAATTATTATAGCAGCCCCGGCGAATCTGTTGACATGAGTCCATTTAAATAGTAACTAACTTCCAGACTTAAAAAAAAATGTGTCCATATTACACGAATGTCCAAGTGTATGGCAATGAAACCTTTGTTTGATATAATGTCAGAGTTCTATAATGATTCCACTCCAATCGACATAGGGGGGCCCGAGTGGTCTAGTAGTTTAAAGCGCTCTCCGTCCGTTGCGGATTATTGTCATCTTACCTCTGTCTGCGTGGGTTCGAGTCTCAGATTCCAATGTTGTTATGTGAGAAAGCTTGCCAGTAGCTTCTCATGGGTCGGTGGTTCTTTCTGGGGTTTTCCCGGGTTCTTCCTCCACCATTAATACTGGCCGCCATGTATAGCCTATCCTGTGCTGCAAAAGGCTTTAAACCCAACAACAACAAATCAACCATGGTTTTCTATTTTTCTTTTTCCCAGCTTGAGGTAGATGGGTGGTATTTAATTATTCATACGATGAGACAAGGCAAACGTTGAAGTTAATCCCACCAACGAGGTGGAACTAAAAGCCACGTTTCAAACGCAGACCGAAACAATTTATTATAGGTCAAGTTTTTCACTACTATTGTTAATTGCAAAACACAATATCACATCTGGTCCCAGCAGTATTAAAGGAGTGACATGTCTGCTTACCATTTAAACGTTTCTAGCAAGTGCTGTAATTTGCATTTATGTGGAAAATTCCAACTAAAGTTCAATGATATAACGATTATTATTATTATTATTATTATTATTATTATTATTATTATTATTATTATTATTATTATTATTATTATTATTATTATTATTGTAGTATTAAACATCATACTACAACACATTTGTGTCTTCTAGCTATTATATACACTTATTAGAAAGACAAAATACACATTGTGGTTGTTGTAAGCAAAATAAACAAAATGATATTACACAACGTGTATTTTTCAACCTTTTAAGTCGTATACACCCTAATAGTATTTTATTATGCAATGTAGATATAATAATCATAATATAAAAAAACTAAACTAGTTCTAGGCGAAGAATGGGCAATAATTTTCGCAATGTGCGCTACCCCACTATTTTGATCAGTCATGAGCCGCACATTACAGCTATATTAATGACATTCCCTCATAAGATAATGTATGAAGATCCCAGAATATTCTTTCCAAGCCAAAGTAAACACACTTAATAACAGCCCGATTTTACATATTACCGATAACAGACGACGATCCGATTATGATAATTTTTAATAATGGAATATTCTAGTACTTTCCTCAGTTACCGCAAGTCATGGTGGGGGCGAGAGAAATATTCGACATGACCGATCATGCCCGCGGGCCGTTTTTTGCCCAACATATTTAAGGAGTCCCTGAAATTTTACATTAATAATAAACAGTCTGCCTTATTGGTCATGTTGTATCGCGGACAGATCAACGAGTTTCAGCAAGTTTCGGAATGAATGTTGTCAGAAACAGGTCTTGACATTTGGCTGTGTTGCCCGGAAGTTATGACAAACGACGCGCAAGTGGTGGAAACCTGAATTTTGTAGTGAAATATGCAAACGGAAAAAAATTAAAAGCATTTATAACCGTCAGGAAACAAAAAAGCACGACCGGTGTGAATATGACAATCCGAATTGAATAGTATTTATATTTTCAAATTTTCGAAAATTAGAATACAAAATGTTAAAGAAAATGTCAGGAAGCAATCATTTGTTTCTAAAATTAAAGCCAGCCACGCAATGTTTATAAATTAATATTTTCGATCAACGCATGCTAATTCAAACATCAAATTTAATGAAAAGTAATGATTATGTTTTGTTCCTTCTGTTTCATTTATACATACATACATACATGCATACATACATACATACATACATACATACATACATACATACATACATACATACATACATACATACATACATACATACATACATACATACATACATACGTGCGATACATACATACATACATACATACATACATACATACATACATACATACATACATACATACATACATACATACATACATACATACATACATATGTAAAGGTCTCTCTCTTAGTAAGAGAGGTTGTTAATTGGATTTATCTACGTTATTTAGGGAATGACCTCCCTCGATATTATGACTCGGTGTGAGTGAAAGATGGAATATCAATAGAGTACTGGGGCAAGATTATTGGGAAGAAATAATGCAACACGAGCCCCCTATGACGCGACAAATAACAAATTTAATCATTCAAATTCATAGTGGTAATTTCAATTCAACTTAAATGATATCAACAGGATGTAATAGCAGTGTCTAATTTGGATTATTATATCATCATAACGAGTGGCGAAAATAGCACAATGTCCACGGCTGATTGCATCACCTTCTTTAACACTGTTCCTATGTTTCTTTGTTCCTCTAGTCTTCACGTTCTGAATGCCTCGTCCTTCTTGGACGTCTAGATGTTACTCTGCGCGTCACTGTCCTCTTGCGGATATCACTCGTCACTTCTAACTTATCTTCCTTTTTCTCGGACTCCGTCTTTGGACTGTCTAGTCCCCTCTCCTTCGGAAAACTATTTCCTTGATGCTGTTATCTTTAGCTCTTGTGCATCTGGCACTCATCCTTGCCTTTCTCACAACAGATACACTTGGCCCATCCCTTATTTAGCACTATTCTTTCTTAGATTAATCTTTAAGCCAGACTCTCTCTCTCTCTCTCTCTCTCTCTCTCTCTCTCTCTCTCTCTCTCTCTCTCTCTCTCTCTCTCTCTCTCAGAAACCTTGTGACTAAATAATTTCGACCAAGGTTGTCACTTTAATTGCCTATTATTTCCAAGGTGTAGGCCATACTTTCACTATGCCAATCATAAGCAATGGTTTCTAAAGAATTACAAAGACAAACATTTGTTTCATCAATCAGAATCTCTGAACTACGTTACGTAACTTTTCCCTTTGAAGAATGACTATTTGACAGGGATCGGAAGTTCAGCTGTGTGTTTCTCAAACCCGTTTTAAGATATCCCATCAATTTTATTGAATCGAAACACGGGCCCCTTTAAAGTTGTAACACTGATATGAATGAAATTAAGAATAACGGTCGAAATAACCCTTCCCAAATATGCCATTGGTCTAAATGTCATAAAATCTTTAAGCTGGGCACATTCAACTTTAAGGTTCACTGCTTATTAGAAATACGAATCTTCACAATATACCTACCTACATACATAATTTTGAGCGATATGTATGCAAATAAAAAGAGATAATAAACAAACGTAGCAACACTGGTGAATACGTTTGCAATACTGACACGTGATGCATTGTTTAATAAGCATGCATGTCCTAATTACCTACACATTACAAGATATAATTCTATGTGACCAAGTTCAAATTGGTACAGTTTAAATGTCAGCTGACGACATTTTGAATGCGTTGACTGAAGCCTTTTTATTTATATTTATAAAATGTAGCAACACTCTTCAAGTTAATTAGCTCTCTCTCTCTCTCTCTCTCTCTCTCTCTCTCTCTCTCTCTCTCTCTCTCTCTCTCTCTTAGAATGTCCTTATGAATGAAAGGGGGATCACTTCATCATCCTAGTTCTGTAATGACATTACCTGAGTGCACATACATCAATCAGTCAACGTCATTTCGTCGAAAGAGACAAATAATCATTCGACTGTGTCGATTCCGAAAAAACATAGTTTCCCTTAAACAGTCCTGAACTGTGGATTCGACATGTAAGAAAAAGTATGCTATTTAAACTTGTGAACAATCGTGTTCTCATGAACTATTATGATCTCGTGAATCCTCGTGTTCTCGGAATCCATCGTGTTCTTGCGTAACGTGCTGATATTTGTTTCAGGGATCTTTGACATATTCAAATAATTCTCAAAAAGCTTATTCCAATTAGCAATTCTATGTATTCTCAAAATACGCAAATATAAATTCGAGCACATACATCTCGGCTTATATTATATCTAGCAGTATAATAATTTGGAGGTTCTACTCCTTCCCTCACAAGTAAAAACGATTTTATTTTCATTGCACACTTTCACCCCACCCCAACTCCAAATATTTACAACACCTTTTAAGCGTGACTGTGAAGAAAGAAAGATATAATTTTACCAGAATATAAAGGAATGTTATGAACACTCGGTAGTGGCTAATACATTGCAAGATATTCTTATTTTCTAAGTGTTTTCACAATCAATTGTCTGACGTTGTAAACAAACCCTGAAGAAAATACAGGGGAATCCATCTTGTATGAAAACCTAATTAACGGAAAGCGTCATATGTATTTGCCAGATCCTTCTAGAAAAAAAACACAAAGTTGTTTATCGAATTCTTCCCCATCATTATTAACTCCATAAGTAACGAAATGTATCGACCTGATGTCTTTCGAAAAACAAACTTGCCTGTCCTTGTCATAATTTATTATATTAAGTATGCCAATGTTGCATGAATAAATCATTTAAACATGGACCTTTGCTGTAGTGTAATACCAATAAAAGAAATATTTAAAAGAATTCAACAAAACAATTATTTTTAAATATTTAAATGAAGTAACATAAAGAGAACAAAATCATGTGAGGAATTTAACTAAGAACTGTTTAAGATAGAAATGCTTTTATTTGTAAGAAGATATTGAGCTCAGAAGAGTAGTGATATCCACGAAAGAACGCGCGCGTATTTGTGTGTGTGTGTGTGTGTGTGTGTGTGTGTGTGAGAGAGAGAGAGAGAGAGAGAGAGAGAGAGAGAGAGAGAGAGAGAGAGAGAGAGAGAGAGAGAGAGAGAGAGAGAGATAGGCCGTGGAAAGGGTGGTATGACTAAAACCTCATGTATGTATGTATGTATGTATGTATGTATGTATGTATGTATGTATGTATGTATGTATGTATGTATGTATGTATGTATGTATGTATGTATGTAAGTATGTATGTATGTATGTGTGTGTGTGTGTGTGTGTGTGTGTGTGTGTGTGTGTGTGTGTGTTGATCCCTTGAGTATACTAGATCCAGTTCTTTTGTCTAGTTGTGCTGCTTTCCAATGCTAAGCGAGATCTATGTTCAATAATTGTATGTGAAAGGCACAGATAAATATCTCTGTTCTTCCGATATCTGGAATTCTGGTTTAGTAACGTATCATGTAAAGTATCGGATGTATGGAGATATATCGATTTACGTTACATGCTGCGAGTGAAGATCTTCTCTTTCATGAAGGTTAAAGCTGTGATCTGACTGGTATTTGGGGATGTCAAATGATATCATGTCCATATCTATATTATGTCATAGATGTCGATTTTAATCGGATGTATTGGTAGATATATATGACTGAAATGCCGATGTCTATTTCTATCTTTAACGGCAAATAGTCCCTTTTCTCGTAACAGCTTATAATATGCTTAACTTGTACATTTGGTGCTATTTTTGGTTACAGCTAATTAATACTGGACATAATTAAAATAACGATTCGGAACGATTCTATATATATATATATATATATAGCAAATCTATTCAACAATATATCCCTCAATTATCTTTATTGGCGAGTTTAAATAAAGTAATGCGTATGATCGTTTGTCCTTATAACAAATTCTGCATGGAGATCGAATTCAATAGCACATTGACAGATTTTCCATTCCTTAAAGAGAGTCTCATTTCCCTACCGACAGCCTCCCTGTTTTGACTTCTTCTGTCGATTCTTGCTCTCACTCTGGTTTCTATTGGAATAACCAAAGGTATAAATATGTTTAATTAATAGATAATTAGTAAATAGCATTGCATAGCTACGTGGTTGTTGTGACGGGTGACTCTCTCTCTCTCTCTCTCTCTCTCTCTCTCTCTCTCTCTCTCTCTCTCTCTCTCTCTCACACACACACACACACACACAAACACACGAGTAACAACAACAATCTTTTTTGAGTACTTCTGTTTTGATTGAAATTTATTTCTTGAGCAGATTAAGAGAGAAATACGCTAACATTGTACGTTTGTACCATGAGGTTGTCGATCAGCGAGTGTTCCGTAGAATTCGTTCAGGTACTATCCTTCAAATTTTTGACCCACGGTCACATCCGCTAATGAAAAGTGTTTAATTTATTTATTTGCAATACAAACAAGTTCTTACACTGAAAGTAATAATTATTTGTTTCACGTAAGAAAAATTACATGAAATACGGGTACTTGTCATTCAAGCTGTTTTTGAGATATTCTACTTGCCCTAAACCCGCATATTTACTGCTATGGAGGCTAGCTCTTCTTCCTAGCTGACTATTGATATTTTATTTTCAACATAATGCAGAGTAACAATGGACGGTGTACATGCCTGACACCAATTTCAAGAACAACACAAGCCCGAAACACCTAGTTCAAAAATATATTGATGTCTTTGATTAGCAAACAATAATAGCTGAAAACGTCACACAATAGCCCTAACTTAAGAAAATTGCCAGTGGCCACTTGATGAAACTTGACCCTGTCGCCTAAATCATTTTCATTGGATCGCTCGCGCTGCTCTTGTACATATATATGTAAACAGGGAGAGCTGAACAGACCGAACTCTAATTGTGGGTACATACAATCACATCTTTCTCATAGCATATCATTTGTATCATTTACATTTTTTCATAGATAGATCATAAGATTCAAGCAGGTTTTGCGAACTTTCCCACGAATGTGTTGAAACTTGGCTAAACATTAATGTTAAGATGTATATGGACACAGTTTAGAACTAGTGGTCTGAACCCTACATTGGATGTATATGCCGTATATTGGATATATATGCCGTATATTGGATACATATATGCCGTATATTGGATACATGTATGCCGTATATTGGATATATATGCCGTATATTGGATACATATATGCCGTATATTGGATATATATGCCGTATATTGGATACATATATGCCGTATATTGGATACATGTATGCCGTATATTGGATATATATGCCGTATATTGGATACATATATGCCGTATATTGGATATATATATATGCCGTATATTGGATATATATGCCGTATATTGGATACATGTATGCCGTATATTGGATATATATGCCGTATATTGGATACATATATGCCGTATATTGGATATATATATATATATGCCGTATATTAGATATATATGCCGTATATTGGACATATATGCCGTATATTGGAAATATGTCGTTTATTGGATATATATGCCGTATATTAGATATATGTACCGCGAGAAAGGTAAAAACTAAGTAACATTTAACGGCAAACATTAAGGTATGGATGGAGGGACATGATAATGAAACGTTGGAGATTTTATTTGAGGCAATTTATATTCAACTTTGTTGCCTGGTAGCATGTGTGCATCAGTTACCGTATCATTGGAAGTTAAACAATGGGCACAACACGGCAATACATATGGATATCAAAACAATGACATTGCCCGTAAGGAGGTATGATATGATTTACTGGCGGATCGGAAGCTTGACGGTTGTTGAGGCCTCGTGATAGTGATCTCGTCGACAGCCATATCTGAAAACTTTCCACTCACTTTAAATGAAAGTGTTAGTGAGCTCTACATCATTAAACACGAATACGTGAAAGATAATTGTCATCAAAATGTATTCTGATTTTGTATATGTGTTAGGCTAAAGCGTAGACACAGCCATCTCTATTCTAGTGGTATGTCTGTTGGTACAGAGACCTGGATTAGATCCTCGGCGATAGGTCCAGTACGCGCAAAGACCTGAATTAATGGCGAGAGACCAAGTAATCGCAGAAACTTGGATTATATCTTTGGTGAAAGGTCAAGTAATCGCAGACACCTGGATTAGATCACTGATGTTAGGTCAAGGAGGCAAAGAGACCCGGATTAGATCCTTGACGATAAATTAAATATATATATATATATATATATATATATATATATATATATATATATATATATATATATATATATATATAGAGAGAGAGAGAGAGAGAGAGAGAGAGAGAGAGAGAGATTAGAGTAGTTACGGCATAACTTTTAATCATCATGATAAACCGTTTACGAGTTTTTTGTACTTTGGAATGTCTTGTGTCTATTTTGTTATCGAGTATCCATATTGGTCATATTATATCTATGTTCCAATTTTATAAGTTTCTGTTAAAAGTGTGTTTGTTGACACACGCACACACACACACGCATATATAAATAAATAAATATACACACACACACAGACACACTCTCTCTCTCTCTCTCTCTCTCTCTCTCTCTGCATAAAATATGAACAAATAATACATAGAACAGGAACAATGCTATACAATCTCAGAAACAACCATATGTATTTAACTGTATCCAATACCTTACAATGTATTTAACTGTATCCAATACCTTACAATGTATTTAACTGTATCCAATACCTTACAATGTATTTAACTGTATCCAATACCTTACAATGTATTTAACTGTATCCAATACCTTACAATATTTAACTGTATCCAATACCTTACAATGTATTTAACTGTATCCAATACCTTACAATGTATTTAACTGTATCCAATACCTTACAATGTATTTAACTGTATCCAATACCTTACAATGTATTTAACTGTATCCAATACCTTACAAGGTATTTAACTGTATCCAATACCTTACAATGTATTTAACTGTATCCAATACCTTACAATGTATTTAACTGTATCCAATACCTTACAATGTATTTAACTGTATCCAATACCTTACAAACAATTTTAAAAATTTAGGATCTCAGCTGAGTTGAAAAACTATATAAGCTCATTGTTATATTGAAAGTGGAATTCCATAACGTCGTTCCATCGGAGACCTGCAAGCTGCTAAAAATTGAACCAATATATCTGTACAAACTCTTATCACGTTCCGCCAGATTCACCGACGAGTTAAGTAATCCAATATGCATATTATGATGCAGACGGAATTGATTATATTAGGCAGGGAGGGTGTACGTGATTTCTTGCCCGACCTTCATACACCTCGCGTTTTAGTCTGGTTCCCTGCTTAGTATGCTCCCATGCGTTGGACTCCGCTATACTAAGTCAGGTGAACGCCGACGCCATATTGTCACGTGATCAAAACAAATGGCCTCACCTAGAGAGATATCGGTAATCTAACCGTGGCACATTTATTGCTTTAATATTCTGTTTGTTAGTGACACAATGCGAATTTTACTAATACTTTCGATTTGAAATATAACAGGCGCTATCTTGTGTTAAAGCTTAACCAGCAAATCGGCTACGTAGGTATTTTTACAAATATTTATACAATTAGGCGACGACGAAGTATAGGGATACACAATACAATTTTTGTAAAATAGTGCACCTTTCCCACTGGATCATCTCAAAAATTATATTTCCAATCGATTCCTTGATAAATTTTACGTCGAAATTGATATGAGGTTATGTACGGCGGCTTTATTTTTTCTCAAGATTAAGACGAAAATATCTTCCCCATTTTACCAGGGGTGAGGGTAACGATTGTTTCGCAAATAATGCACATTTTACACTGCGTCATCTAAAATATTTAAGTTGCAATTCATTCCTTGACCTTATTTATATAAATATGTATATATCGCTTTCCATTACAGCCCAAATTTTGTCAAATATTATGATCAATATAACAACCCTCTTTTACGAAGGGTCGAAAGTGACATTTTGTCAAATATTGCACATTTCGACTGCATCAAGTACGACATTTCATTTGCTATCGATTACTTGATAATTATTATGTCGGACTTTGTATAAGGTAGTAGATGACATCCTTAATTTGCCATAGGTTGATATCAATTCCCTTAAATGAAGCAAAAGGGGGGGGGGGCAAATATTGCCAAAGATGGAATATTTTAGACATCATCATCTCAATGTTCCATTTTAAATCAATTGCTTGATCAATTTTACATTGACTTTAATATATTGGCATATATAACAGCACATGTTAAGCCATTTGCCAAAGATTAATCATGATTTAGCTAGGATTTCCTCAAAGAGGGTAGTAGATTTTTGCAATAAAATGATTTAATGCATCTTTATTATATTTTGGATATCACCTTTTTAGGCAATAGAGACAAAACGTCATTCATGATTTAATGTTAGATTTTAAAAACATTAAAAATAAGGAGTCAATATAAAACAACACAGTTTAAAGGAATTGTCTTGAGAGACAACGTAGAGATATTTAGAAGGGAATAGGGAGGGTTAAAGGATTCCTCTGTTCATGTGTAGCTAGCACTTATTAAAACCAAAACACTAGCCTTCACTTATGAGTGTTTGCTGGAGGCTTGGATTGAGATTGAGTATGGAATGAAAAATCTAAATTATCTCATTTTGACTGATTCAACCAAAATGTACCAAATTGGTAAAATCTTATTTACTCTGGTGTTCTGTGTTTACATGGGCTTATTTTTTTAAAAAAATCAATTATTAAATTAAACCATACATACATGCCAAAGTTTATGATGAAATCTTCATGGTATTAATTAAGTTAAATAAATATCCTTTTTTAAATGAACTTAAATTTAACATTATATGTTTAATGACTGACAATAACACAAGATATGTGAAGCATTTATCATAAAAAGATGCTTTCAAAAATATCTTTATTATATCTATATTTCGTTTACAATACAAAATTGTTACAAAATTAATACCAGTATTAATTATTGTGTCATTTAAAAATACACTGAATTTATTGTTTGATACCAAATGAGAATAAAAATTAAAAAAATATGTTTCTTGAAATGTTCTAACGTGTCATCCTAGCTTCCACACCTATTGTAAAAGACAGAGGTCATCACCAACAGGAAAGACTCCTGTGCAGATAGAGAAGCGGGGACAGTTAGAGGTATATTATAATATCTATTTACAGATAGAGAAGCGCGGACAGTTAGAGGTATATTATAATATCTATTTACAGATAGAGAAGCACGGACAGTTAGAGGTATATTATAATATCTATTTACAGATAGAGAAGCGCTTATAATATCTATTTACAGATAGAGAAGCACGGACAGTTAGAGGTATATTATAATATCTATTTACAGATAGAGAAGCACGGACAGTTAGAGGTATATTATAATATCTATTTGCAGATAGAGAAGCACGGACAGTTAGAGGTATATTATAATATCTATTTACAGATAGAGAAGCGCGGACAGTTAGAGGTATATTATAATATCTATTTACAGATAGAGAAGCACGGACAGTTAGAGGTATATTATAATATCTATTTACAGATAGAGAAGCACGGACAGTTAGAGGTATATTATAATATCTATTTACAGATAGAGAAGCACGGACAGTTAGAGGTATATTATAATATCTATTTACAGATAGAGAAGCACGGACAGTTAGAGGTATATTATAATATCTATTTACAGATAGAGAAGCGCGGACAGTTAGAGGTATATTATAATATCTATTTACAGATAGAGAAGCACGGACAGTTAGAGGTATATTATAATATCTATTTACAGATAGAGAAGCACGGACAGTTAGAGGTATATTATAGTATCTATTTACAGATAGAGAAGCGCGGACAGTTAGAGGCATATTATAATATCTATTTACAGATAGAGAAGCGCGTACAGTTAGACTTATATTATAATATCTATTTACAGATAGAGAAGCACGGACAGTTAGAGCTATATTATAATATCTATTTACATTTGCAGTTGGCAATATTATGTACTGATTAACTTTGCAAAAATTCAGAATGTCTATCCTCAAGATTTACATTCAAGACCTTGTTTAAAGAGATGCTCATTTTATGTTGATACTTTGAATCAGATATGTTACAAAAATGAAACAGATATTCTCTTAAAACTGTACATGACTTTTTTTTGTATTTAACTCATCAGTAATACAAGTAAATAAGTATTAATTAAAATCAATTGTTTATCTTTATTTATGCATTTGTAATGTACACATGGGAATATAAAAAGTATTTATAATTATAATGAGGTACTGTAATTTAAAAAAATATAATTACTGATTATATATGAATGTTTACCTTGAATGTTTACCTTGCTATTATTATAGGCATATATCAAATAGTGTAACACTTATATTTACTGTATTGCAGGACCAATGTATTGTATTTTATGACATCATGTGTATTTTTACATTGATATATGAATGACACATAAGCACACATTTTATTGGCTTTTAGCTTGTCATCCAGAATTATTTTCTTTATATACTCTAGAGTTTTGTTTCTTATAATAGTTGTTAGCAGGTAATTTTCTTACATTATTATGCAGTTAGCAGCCTTGTAACATTAAGGATTGAAAATGAAGACAATAGGTAAATATTTGCATTATAAAGTAGCCATAGTTAATTAACTAACAGTTATTTGTCTTTCCTAATTCTTGATAAAAGTATTTGTTACATAGTCTAAGATTTATATGTCAAGTACCAACTTATACTTACAGTTGATTTCCAACATTATAGCTCATAAATGTTTATTGATTCCAGTCCCCAGACCAAAATAGATCATACAAGAAATGGAGCAAAGAAGAGAAGTTAGCAATGATGGAGTTTGTGGAGGAGCATGGGATACCATCAGCAAATGTTAACAAATTCTGGGAGGTGTGTGCACATTACATTTTCCAAACTACTGGCCATGTGAAATCAGGTCACACTTAGCAACAGAATATGAATCTCTTTGAATCTTAACACTACCTACCTTTTAACTGTACCGTCACCAACTCTGAAGCAATATACTTAAATTGAATGCATTCCATTAACTAGCATGACAGGTAATTATGATACATATTGTGATTTTAAAATATGTTATTAATGGTCTTTGATTAGGAAATATTAGTTTGTATTGTCAGCTTGGTTTGATTGTATACTTCACACTTCGTCCAGGTCTTTTGTTTTAAAGGCCCATGAATTTCTAATTGCTAGAACTGGTGAATAGTCTTAGTTTAGTCTATCATAATGGGTGTGGCTTCATTTTCTGGAGTTTGTTTGACAAAAAGTATATGCTAGATCATCAAAAATCCAAAGGTTGATAGTTCAAAGAAAATGTATGTATTCAGTTATCAGAACATGACAATGACAGATGAAAAAGAGAAACTAAGAAAGTCACATGTGCATGTGTTTATTTGATACCATTCCATTTAAAATGAAGTAACTCGAGAGTTATTACTGTTCATATTTAATCATACAAGGCTCAGTGATTCCTTTAATGAACATGTCAGTGTGTTTTATTGGTTTGTATATTTAAATATAGCAACACCTTTGGTTAAATTGATAAATCAATGTTAGGACATATATTTGGATGAATGATTGTGACAGTATAAGAAATGAAAATACTGTTCAATTTCATGTCATACTTCAGTAATGATGAAAAGTACAAAATAAATATGAAACATCGGTCTCAACTTGTCTACAATGTTAGCCTTAATAATGCATCTCCATTACATTGATACTTAAAATTAAGTTTACACTAAGTTTTGGAATTTTATAAAATTATAATGAAAAGAGCATTCATAATGGAAGCAAATCAAATTAGTGATAATAAAATATTAACTTCTGTACAGTGCTTAATATTAAATGTACTAAAATCGTCTCTCAGTTATGATGATATATTGAGTGACTTTTGAAGAATCTTACCAAGCATGTAAATGAAACCTGAATTCAATTCATTGTTTATTTTAGAAACCTTGCAGCACAGTAGCACATTAAATTTGTATCATGTGGAGACAATTAATGTGCCTTGCTAATGAATACAATATATTTACAGTAATGATGTAGAAACTGTCTTGAAAGACCACCCCTTCTGCCAAACAATAATATTCTGTCAAGACAAGTGGTCTTTCATAACAGGTCATAACACGATATAATGAATAAATCTGTGCATGGTGATTGTGGTCTCTCAAGACAGGTTTTACTTTATGTGATATACAGTATCAATGTAAGTGATGTGGCAATAAATTTGGGTCATACTCTCCCAAAGATTTATTGATAGGGCACACTCCCAGTAAAGTCGTCTGATGGTATTTTAGACCCCTTCACCACCACCCCAGGTTGTAGGGGATGCTATGCCACTTTCTTTCATGAAATCAATTTGAAATGGAACTGTCGGAAATCTTGGTATTTTGGTCTTAATCTTTCACAAAATGTGGGTACTCATGTTCATCCATACATCAATGTCAATGTAAAATTGATCAAGCAATTGATTTAAAATGGAACATTGAGATGATGATGTCTAAAATGTTCCATATTGGGCAATATTTGCCCCCCCCCCCCTTCTTTTTGCTTCATTAAGGGAATTTATATCAACCTATGGCCAATTAAGGATGTCATCTACTACCTTATACAAAGTCCGACATAATAATTATCAAGTAATCGACAGCAAATGAAATGTCATACTTGATGCAGTCGAAATGTGCAATATTTGACAAAATGTCACTTTCGACCCTTCGTAGAAGAGGGTTGTTATATTGATCATAATATTTGACAAAATTTGGGCTGTCATGGAAAACGATATATACATATTTATATAAATTTGGCCAAGGAATGAATTGCAACTTAAATATTTTAGATGACGCAGTGTAAAATGTGCATTATTTGCGAAACAATCGTTACCCTCACCCCTGGTAAATTGGGGAAGATATTTTCGTCTTAATCTTGAGAAAAAATAAAGCCGCCGTACATAACCTCATATCAATTTCGACGTAAAATTTATCAAGGAATCGATTGGAAATATAATTTTTGAGATGATCCAGTGGGAAAGGTGCACTATTTTACAAAAATTGTAGTGTATATCCCTATACTTCGTCGTCGCCTAATTGTATAAATATTTGTAAAAATACCTACGTAGCCGATTTGCTGGTTAAGCTTTAACACAAGATAGCGCCTGTTATATTTCAAATCGAAAGTATTAGTAAAATTCGCATTGTGTCACTAACAAACAGAATATTAAAGCAATAAATGTGCCACGGTTAGATTACCGATATCTCTCTAGGTGAGGCCATTTGTTTTGATCACGTGACAATATGGCGTCGGCGTTCGCCTGACTTAGTATAGCGGAGTGCAACGCATGGGAGCATACTAAGCAGGGGACCAGACTACTCGCGTTTGTGCATGACGACCGCCGTTGACAATTTTGCAAATAACTTGCAAATTGAAGATTATCAGTAAACACACTCGACTCATATAATGTAAGCGTATTTCAATTTCACCAATATCCTGGTGAGAATGTTCAACATGAATATGGCAGCAAGACAGTTTATAATCTTTAGATGATCTTAATTTCTAAACCAGAACAGCTGTTTCGTTGGACCTGCATATATAGAGAACATGGAAATAAAGACTTTGAACTTCCACCAAATGCAAAATATTTCATACATCCATCACATGTCGAAACCTCCAACAAATTAGTATGTTGCAGAATACCACAGGAAATATTTTTAAAAAAAACATTTAAACTCCAAAATGAAGACGACAGAGCATATTTCATGTGATCAATAGTGAACACTGCCCAATCCAAATTGCACTCTTAATATTAATCAGTGATGTAAAAAGAAGAATCAAGAAAGAGAAAGAAAAGAAGGAGCATCATGAAAATGTGACGCATCATGTGAAGCATATTGTAAATGTGAAGCATCATGTAAAAGTGAAGCATCACGTGAATCATATATATATATATATATATATATATATATATATATATATATATATATATATATATATATATATATATATATAATGCGAAATTATGATGAAGACTAAAATGATTGTGTTTGGCATGACTAAACTTCATATTATCCTGTTTTTGTCTTTGTTAACCGAGACTGCAATATCAGCCTCTTTTGTTGAAATCTTTTTCAAATATAATCTAGGACAAATATCAGCATATCCAGCTCAAGTTATATCAATCGAAGTTCGGTCCAACTGCAGCAGCATTCTAGTGGCAATGCATTGCCTCATCATGGCCATGATACATTTTACAATCTATCATTGGCCTTAAATATAACGACATTATCAGACCGGTGATGAACACAGAAATAACGACTTCGAAATTTCATCCAATGGAAAACCCATGAGAAACAACCAGTCTTCGTAAGGAGACGAATACGAAGATGAATTCGAGGACCAAACATCTAGTATCTGATCACTAAATATTCACAATTACAATCGCATTTTATTTTACGATAGTCGTTATTTATCATAATTATACGTAAAATCAAATCTGTTGTCAACGTGTTTTGTCCGTGGGAGTTTGAATTGTATAAATAGCTTTAATGTTACATCGTTATGCAGGCAATACGTTTGATGAGTATATTCCTAATATTGTTTTGGAATTAAGATAACTATTATTACTATTATAGATTCCAAGCCTTTTGCTCCAATGACAGTCTGATACAATCAAACGACCTAAATGCGATATAAATAAATGCAATATAAATAAATGCGATAGCGTATGCGTGGCAATAACTCGCATCAGCGAGGAATCAAACGCATTTAGCTTGATGTCATGTCATTTCAACATTTAATAAAACAACTGAATTGTATAATTTCTCTTCATTTGACTATGTTCATAGAAACTCGAGATGATATTGACTAAGCAAATTTCGAAGTGCAAAAGTACAAATAGGGTAAAATTGATCTGAGCTTGAATGATAGTCTTCTTACCATTATTAAAATCAATATCAAGGTGATGTATAATGTATTTCCCGTGACGTCTTTTCTCACGCTCTGAATAGTAACTTTCCCAATGGGTGATCCTGTCAGCTTATTGTATTAGCAAACGTTGAATTTTATCTGTAGATGATTCAGAGCAATCATAAAACTTGTTAAAAGTTTGATCAAACTCTGTCTGATCGTACATCTACTTAAATAACTGCATATTTTAATTGTGATGGAGGCGAACATTATTATGTTTTTCAGGGCGGGGATACTGTGTCTATAACTAAATGTAATTAACAAGTAGGAAGCATGGAAATAATGACATTGAACGTTCGTTACATTCAAACACGTTATATGACATGTTAAAACCTCGTAACAACTAATGCATCGTTGACTAACACAGAAAGCAACAATGTCTTTCTCTTAAGTCTAAAAAAGACAAAGAAGAATTTCATGAGAAACATCTTATACGTGGTTGATAATGATTGTTACCTACTCGCAATTACAATTGTCAAGGGGTAGAATCTCTCCCTATTTCGAAAAAGGCCAATTGCATTTATGTATAGGTAAAATCGGAGATATAATACTCGCTCCCTTCCGACGTCTACTGTTCTGAATGGCAGGATATACGAAATCTGGGTGGGTGGCCCACCGATTGAACTACCTTCTGCATAAATAATAAGGTCCATCTGTGTTTGGTTCATAATGCTGATCAAATTAATGTTCTGAGAAACAAGATATGGGTAAGCATGTGTTGCATGCCCTGCATAATTATGATGACCTGTATTGCTGAGAGATCATGATATGGTACATTATAATATAACAAATGAAATAAATAAATAACGTTAAAAAATAAACATTCTGCTTAACACAAAATCCATCCCCATTCAACGTAGTACATTTCATTCTAGTAATACCTACTGATCATTCAGTTTACTAACTTACTAACTACACCCAAATTGGTCACTTAATTAATATCATACATACATACGTACATACGCACGTACACATACATACATACATACATACATACATACATACATACATACATACATACATACATACATACATACATACATACATACATACATACATACATACGTGTTTCATCCATGCATTGTTTAGTTAGATACATAGTATCAGTATTATATTCGTAATAAATATGAGACAAATTAGAGAAGACAAGTGAACGACAGAATTGACTCTGTATGAGAAATTCAAACATTTTACTTGATTGTTATAAACAGCATTCATGTCTAGAACATACAATTATAAAATCACATTCTCGATTCCTACATATATGCGGGGGCCCCGAGTGGCCATGTGGTCTAAAGCGCTGTCCGTTACAGATCACTGTCATCTCACCTCTGTTTGCATGTGTTCGAGTCCAAGATTCGGCAAATGTAGTTATGTGAGAAAGCTTGCCAGTAGCTTCTCGTGGGTCGGTGGTTATTTCCTGGGGTTTTCCGGGTTCTTCCTCCACCATTGATACTGGCCGCCATGTATTGCCTATACTGTGCTTAAAAATGGCGTTAAGCCATAAACAAACAAACAAACAAGACATACATATATGCAGATGAAAATTAGGTTCTAAGCTGGAACATTCCTTGCTGTAAATGGCCCGTAAGCGATCATGGAAATGTATACTTTCCACTAAGCTCTCATATGTATTTTCGTGTCAGTGTTTGTGTTTTGTTCAGCCGTTTCTTCAACAGCTTGTCAATATTCAAGTTTCCAACATTAACTCATTAAATTTGTCAAATTGTTTTCTTCATTACAGGTCTCTGTAACACACAAAATACAACCTTAAAATCATTTAAAACTGGACTATGCTCAACGTCTAGATACAACGGATGGAAGTAACGCGATACCTTATGTTGAATTAATATGTTCCAAAACTCGTCTTAAAATTAAAAATATAAACTGTAATAAATACTATTCCTGCTCCGATCAAAGACTACCCCGCTCCAATAACGAATCAAATCAATGCATCGAACTGTATGTCATGCCGTTTTAACATTGTTACCCGACATCTCAACCTTATTTGTAAAACTCCTTAAAGAACTCGGTATACATATTGCGATGTTATCTTAGCTAATTATGGTTAGAAAGATAGGACTACTTTCTATACGTCATAACTTTCATTTGTGTTGACCTTGACCTTGACCTTGATTAAATATAATCCTTTTTTGATGAAACCTCTTCACACAAAAAGCAAATAGATCATTAGCAGCTAGCTCTGCTTGACTTTTAACGTCTATGTTCATTCCATGTTTAACAATATCCAAATGACAACGACGGTAAGCCGCATTTAATACAAAAACTAGTTTAAAATAACCAGCCAGGAAAACGGCATCGGACACAGGTCATAGATATAAAGACTTTGAACTGTCACCATCACGAAAGACAGAAGGAACGAAATGGCTTTACTTAAGGGAATGATAGAAAAGAATAATTGTGAACAGAAAATTGCATACTTGCAATAATGATCATTTCTTATTCACAATCATTATATTTAAATGATCTTTACTACTATGCTCCTTATTAGAACCGTCGCGAAAGTAAAAGATAAAGAGGCGATGAGGCTTAAAAGGGATATGCAGCATGTGTATAAAAAGGTGCAGATGGAGGATGATACGAATTATAAGGACATGAACTAGGAGAAAGATATGAACTAGGTAGATGACATGAACTATAAGGAGATGAAACAGGGGCAGGACATGAACCATGAGGACGTAAACTATGAAAAGGGCATCAACTAGGTGTAGGACATGAATTAGAAGGAGGACATGAACAAGGAGGAGGGCATGAACTAGAAGGAGGAACTGAACTAGTAGGAGGACAAGGACTAGGAGTAGGACATGAACGTGGAGGGCATGAATTAGGAGAAGGACATGAACTAGGAGCCATATTTCAAACAGGAGGTATACCTTCTGATGTAGGTTAGAAAACTGGTTAAAGCATAACAATTTCCATTGCTGAACACACACATGCTTTTGTAGAGTATTGTTTTACTAAATCTATTTAAAGTGCTGTCAACCTGTTTCAGCATTGCATCTGTTTCTGATGTAATTGTTGCAGTTTTAACTTCATTAAAGTATGACACAAATGAGAGAAGAAATAAATGAAGGTAGGAATCTACCTGATTGATATAAGTATTTTGCACGTCCGTAACATACAATTTTCAAACAATAAAAGTAAAGAACTCGAGATTTTAACTAAGATATATATATATATATATATATATATATATATATATATATATATATATATATATATATATATATATATATATATATATATATATATAGTCAATTATAGTATAATATAATTTCTCAACCGACAACGTTAAGTAGTTCTGATGCTGATTTCTCAAATAAAGTGATTATGGAAATATATAATTGTCACGAGCTTTCGGGATGAATATGTGTGGACATGAAGATCATTCTTGTTTGTTAGTACATTTGCTTGTTTAAATGTTTCATATATATATATATATATATATATATATATATATATATATATATATATATATATATATATATATATATATATATACGTTTGTCTATGAATACGTTTTTCAAATTTGTTGCTTATTAAGATTGTCAGTGTTCGATTTCTTGACCTTTGCTCATTAAACGTTAAAGTTTGTTGTTTTTCAATCTCAGTCTTTGTAAAATATAATAATTAACTCTGAACTGTTTAAATCTTTACATTGCTCACAGATTAGACACGACGGGTTGAAGACCCATGGAGACATTGCCTTTGGTTATATATTTCTAAACTCGTCTCAAGCCAAAAATAAAATAAAGCTAATAAAACAGAGATTGCTTCTATTAAAGTTTTTACTGGTAAGAATGTCTACACCGCCCTAAAATGAAATCAATACATGTTATGACCTTCAAACAAATGTATTCAACATCTCATCTGGATTGTTAGCGACGTATAATTTGTCACGAAGTCTGTGTGTACATATTCGATATTAGACATCTAATCAACTTACGCGGAGAAAGTAAAGGTTAAATAAAGGAGAAAATAAAGATTTGTTACTTTTCTTTTGCAGGCATATTTGTTTCATGTTTAACATCAATGCCGATGTCATATGCAATGTACCTGCATGGACTTCATTTCCAATAAATTGTTTCTTACCAATCATAACATCTAATCAACTTACGCGAAGAACGTTAAAGTTAAAATACTGGTGCAAACTGAGCATGCATATTTGTTTCGCGTCTAATATCAATGTCAATGCCATAAGCAATGTACCTGCATAGACTTCATTTCCAATGAATTGCATCTTACCAATCCCAATGGATGATTGTATCAGCTCTTTGAAAAAGCTAACGTTGAAACGAGAAATATTGTGACGGCGGTATGCAATCAGCCTAAAGTACAATTGCACGTCCGTAACATACAATTTTCAAACAATAAAAGGAAAGAACTCTCGATTTTAACTAAGATATATATCGTCAATTATGGTGTAATAAAACGTCTCAACCTGCAACGTTAGGTAGTTCCGATGCTGATTTCTCAAATAAAGTGATTATCGAAATATCTAATTGTCACGTTCTTTCGGAATGTATATCTGTAGACATTAAAATCATTCTTGTTTGTTAGTACATTTGTTTCTTTATATTTTTATGTATGTACGTTTGTCTATGAATATGTTTATCAAATATGTTGATTATCAAAATTAACAGTGTTGGATTTCTGGACCTTTGCTCATTAAACTTTGAAATTCATCGTTGTTAAATCTCAGTCTTTATAAAATATAATAATTAACTCTAACCTCTGATCAAATTTGTACATTGCTCAAAGATTAGACACGGCGGGTTGAAGATACATGGAGGTATTGCCTTTGGTGATATAATTTCTAAAGCCGTTCAAGCCAAAAATAAAGCTAATAAAACAACAGTGTTTCTATTCTTGTTTTTGAACTGGAAAGAAAGTCTACACAACCCTAAAAAGAAATCGGTACATGTCATGGCCTTGAAACAATTTATTCATCATCTCAGCTGGATTAATATCGACCCATAATTTGTCACGAAGTCTGTGAGTACACGTTCGATATTAGACATCTAATCATTTTACGCGAAGAACGTTAACGTTAAAATACTGGTGTAAACTAAGCATGCATAATTGTTTCTTCTCTAATATCAATGCCAATGCCATAAGCAATGTACCTGCATGGACTTCATTTCCAACAAATTGCATCTTACCAATTCCAATGGATGATTTGATGAGCTCTTTGAAAAAGCTAACTTGGAGTAGAGAAATATTGTGACGGCGATCTGCACTCTGTCTAAATTACAATTGCTAAATATGCAACAATTCTCTTACATATCCGCCCTATTGTGTGACTACTTAATGACTATTTATACGTAATATGATTTGGGCTGAAATGACTCCGACAGGAAGGCGTAATTTCACGTGCAAAACCTTCGTACTCTATGTATGTGTATTAAAAAATAACGTGTTCCTATTCTTGTTTTTGAAGTTTAAACTGGTTAGAAAGTCTACACAACCCTAAAAAGAAATCGGTACATGTTATGGCCTTGAAACAATTTATTCATCATCTCAACTGGATTGTTATCGACCCATAATTTGTCACGAAGTCTGTAAGTACACATTCGATATTAGACATCTAATCAACTTACGCGAAGAACGTTAAAGTTAAAATACTGGTGCAAACTAAGCATGCATATCTGTTTCGCGTCTAATATCAATGTCAAAGCCATAAGCAATGTACCTGCATGGACTTCATTTCCAATAAATTGCATCTTACCAATGGATGATTGTATGAGCTCTTTGAGAAAGCTAACGTTGAGTCGAGAAATATTGTGATAGCGGTATGCAACCAGCCTAAAGTACAATTGCTAAATATGCAATAATTCTGTTACATATCCGCCCAATTGTATGTCTACTTCATGACTATTTATACGTAATATGATTTGGGCTGAAATGACTATATCTGCAAGGTGTAATTTTACGTGTAAAACCTTCGTGATCTGTGTATGTGTATATAGACCCCGACTACAATACAATTCTATTTGCAATAAACCTCTTAAGATAATATACAAATGGAACAGAATTGCAAACTCCATTTGATCTACTTCATCTAAGTTCTTTCCAAGTTTAGCATTAACCTGGTAGTAACGCTTAGACTAAACATGACAGGATGCTATTGATAATTGGTTTAATTTAGCATGGCATGGCGACTGCGGCAATTGACCGATACAGAAAAATATAAATAAAAACGATGAAAATACATCAAATGCAACTCATTATATGCATGTCACGTCCAAACGTCACTAAGTATCGTGTCCGTTTCAAAGTGTCCACTCTAAATTGTCCACTCTGGATTGTCCTGCTCCTAACTAAACCACTCACCACCACCCATGACTACGATTAAGCTAGAAGTGTTTATAAATAAACCATATACTTACAAACACACTAATATACTATTCCAGAAGACAGGATATGTTCAATAAAAGGCTGGTGTGATATTGACATTCTCGTATCTGATTCTTTCACACAAGGGCATGAAGATTTTAAAGAAACGTTTCATCGCACACACTCACAAACACGAATGAATGTGTAAGGGATTTAAAGTTTTGATGTCAACATATACATGCACAGACATAAATCTATGTTACTTCTGCAGAATCTGAATTACTTTGAAAAAAACCATTGGATTTCGTCTACTCCTTTTCTTCACCCGTGGTCGCACCTTCCAGGTCGGACACAGCAGGTTGCACATCGCCGTCTCACGAGCCTCTGATTGCTCTTATTCCTCTGTATTATTTCACATCGTCAAGGATCCAGCTTTTACGCCTCATCTTTATAAACCGTACATGTGTCTACATCCAGTTTTCATTCATCCCTCATCCAGCTTAGATCCATTGCAACCTCCTCCTCTGACCACATCATCTTGATCTTCTGCATATCTTCATTAATTGGCTCTCGTATGTTTATTGGCTCTTTTTAAAGAGGTCATCAACCTCTTGAGATGGAGCTTTTGAAAAGAGGCCCCTAACACTTCCATTCCATCCAAATCTCTCTCTCTCTCTCTCTCTCTCTCTCTCTCTCTCTCTCTCTCTCTCTCTCTCTCTCTCTCTCTCTCTCTCTCTCTTTACCGTTACTTCTCTATGTCGTTCTTCCTTCTTGCTATTTTCATGTCTTTTCATCTAATTACCCGATGAAAACAGTCGTCAATTTTTCTCTAATCAATCAATATCTCAAATACGCAACATTAAATTCACAAATGATTACACTAAGCGAAAGGTAGGACATTAAAACTGTTAGATTCAAAGTGTCCCTTTAGGGAACGAATAATGACACAAGCTATAATTATTTTCCTCTAATTATTGCGTGACCACCAATAACACTACTACACAATTACATCACGAGTTCACAATTGCCTGCTTACCTCACAAATGCGTTGTTTTTCCTTGCTACATAGTGCTGGTACTTAACTACCATAAAATACAATCACAACTCAAAACACTAAATACCGCGAACTATTTTCCTACGCTGCTATAAGTCAGTAATTTGCCTGAACGCTACACCATAGTTATCATCATAGTACGAATAAAAGGTGTCTCCAGATAACGGGACAGTCCCTTCTCGATCATTCAACTGTACGATCTACCACTATCTATCATGAATCCTGCACATGGCAACACACAATTTATTCCACACAGTTAGATTTTAATATGGACTGTTTGGCCCAGGGACAATTATGCGGCTCTGATCTGAGCTTTGGCACAGGTACACTTATGCGGCTCTGACTTGAGCTCACTACAACTAAACCATGCCTTTAATATTGAAGAGATCTTAACATGCATTGGCTTATTAATGATGGAGATTGCACTAAGTGGCACATATTTGTACACCAAAGTTAAGGATGTGTTATTTTGTGGGACATTTTAAATTCTAAACTGTAATCTTGCCGCTATTAAAATTACTTTAACTGAAGATTGGCATGCATATCTTTGATTATTTAATTTTAGCAAAAAGGACATATTCTCTCTATTTTCACACAACTCTGACAAATCAGCTTCTTTAAACCCCTGGACGTACATTTGTACTTATATATACAACAAACATTATATAAAGAGTCGACATTGTAATATGAATTTAGTTGATTTATAAGGATGGGTATTACCTGTATGGGGTGAGATTACTTCAGTATTTAGATTGAATTGATTTCTATTTAAAATCAATTACAGGCCTATTGAATTTCCCCTATTTGACTGTATAATTACTAACACTGTGTATGCATAGTAAAATATATCTTTATCGCTCATAATTTGCTAAAATAAAAATGTTCCCGTTTTGATGGTAAAATCCATGTCCCTGTTTTGTACTTTTAACAAGAATGTGTGTGTGTGTGTGTGTGTGTGTGTGTGTGTGTGTGTGTGTACATCTGTCTGTACATTCCTATTTTCATGTACTTATCTGTCTGTACATTGCTATGGGTATGTGCCTATCTCTGTACATGTATACGTTTATCAGCTTGACTCTAACTTTCTGCGTGTATATACGTCTATCTGTATATTCCCAAGTGTGTATATGCATTCTGACGTTTACTCGTCCAACAATGTTGGAGAACGAAGTATTTCTTCAGTCATATGGGAATGACACTTACCACATTATCAGTATTGACTTCCAATGTTGCATCTGATGACATGTTGTAAACATCAGATTAATGGTATGACACCGATTAAACGTGTATTTACATGACCATCCTAAGCATTTTGCCGATTGGAGTAACCTTATATGTTTCTCCCACAGTTAAGGTTCCCTAACAACTATATATAATTCAAAGTTATTACTATCATTGTTATAAACAACAATTTCATAAACAACAAAAGAAAAAAAATAGCCAATGTCTTCTTGGCTGAAAGAAAGATAGTCGGATAAACGGGTAACGTGACATTCAACACAAAGTATAAGGCTGCTTTTAACAAACATCACATGGCGATATGAAGTAGGCCAATCGATCATTCTCTTACTGAAAGTTATCTTTCTAAAATTCGTTTAATGTTTTCAATTTTTCTTGTTGGCATTGGTCATCATACATATATGATTTCTTTTGCCCTTGTAAACCTTTTTTTATGTTTTAAAAAGCCATTGATTACCTGTTGATCATGAATGGCTAATTTTTCACTGAAAGTATGGCACATAATTATTGTCATACACACATACATACATACATACACACACACACACACACATACATACATACATACATACATACATACATACATACATACATACATACATACATACATACATACATACATACATACATACATACATACATACATACATACATACATACATACATACACACATACACGCTTACAGTCACACATACATACATACATGCGTGCGTGCGTGCGTGCGTGCGTGCATACATACATACATACATACATACATACATACATACATACATACATACATACATACATACATACATACACACATACACGCTTACAGACACACATACATACATACATACATGCATGCGTGCGTGCGTGCGTGCGTGCATGCATGCATGCATACATACATACATACATACATACATACATACATACATACATACATACATACATACATACATACATACATACATACATACATACATACACACATACACGCTTACAGACACACATACATACATACATGCGTGCGTGCGTGCGTGCGTGCGTGCGTGCGTGCATGCATGCATGCATACATACATACATACATACATACATACATACATACATACATACATACATACATACATACATACATACATACATACATACATACATACAGACATACATACAGACATACATACACTACTTTTTAATCCATCTATCTTGGAACCTTATCAAAAGTATATGCAGTCTTTCGTACTGCCGAGATATTTCACATACTCGTCGTACCATCATTTTTGAAATCGATATCGTATAATAACATTGCTAAGTCCAAAGATTAAATAGACTGACAAACCAATACATTACCGGAGCACTCTTTTGCCTATATACAGATAATTCAATATAATGTGTACAACTTGTGGTGGCTTCAAGTGATATCCCACGACAGACGTAAGGTGGAAGTCGACTACAGGGGTCACGGCACTAATTCAACTCTCATAGTAAACATATGGAAACACCATCATATTCAAAATTCAATAACTTAAAATTTCTAGATGCTAATGATCAGACCTATATTTCTGCATGCAAAACTATCCTTGGTGCAAGCTTCCGTGTGGAGAACACCATATGAGCCGCTGCATTTATTGTTATCTACATGTGCATGAAACACATGTTATTGATTTTGCATCAAATGAATCAGGTGCTACTTTCATGTACGAGTACTCCTAAGTCAAGCCTGTAAAATGCTACAATTACACCAATGGAATATTGTCTATATTTGTATTAAAAGAATTAAAAATAAGATATGCTCTCAAAATATATTTTTACTAAAATTTTACTTTTCATTATTAACCAATTACGTGACCATCAAACCCGTATATACTCTATTATTTCTTCACCCATTTTTAGACTGGTTCACAATTATTCCATATCATTAGTATCGTCTGTCCTATTACATGTTTACTTTTTATAGAAAAATATGTACTTTTACTCACTGATAATATAGCTTGATTCTAAGAACGAATTAGCCATGATTGTGCAAGGATAATAGTGTGATGGCATTTTATGTGATATCACTGTATATAGCTAACCTGCATCCGCATTCCATGTGGCTGTGTTGTATTGTACTTTGTGGTGGCTTATTCTTGTTATTAAAAAAATTGTCTGCATTTATATTTTTATGCTGTCTTTCTATGGCAAACATGCTGACACTAGCAAGTATGACATCACAGGGTATTAAATTACATGCTGGCTTGTTTTTCATCTCGCACTGGCTATAATACAAGTTTTAATATTTTAAAAGCCTGCTGACAAACTGCTGCGACCCAAGCTAAGAAGTAAGCTGGAGGTGGAGAAATATGTGGAAAACTTTCGGATGCCAAGTCCATAGTTCTATGCAATATTCAGACACTGATATAACTTATCATTTCATAAGCTATTTGGTTAATTAAAGTAATATAATTGAATTGCATATTAAAGTTGTCTAATTCATAAATATATACCTACATTTACCCAACAAATCACTAAAAGTTAAGAAAAAACCTCAGAATCAATATTGTGGCTACATTCCACTACAAGCACTGCTAACTTCTTTACTTTACAATATAAAGCTGAATAACATGCATAAATTATTGAAATAAAGAGAAACATGAACAAAGCTAGCAATCCACTCAATCACAATCAAATGGGAGGTAATATACCTTGATTGGGCATACCAAGTAGCAAGCTCTAATTTACAGCTAAATGATTATATCCTATCATTTGATAATAAGTGCAAAGCAATGTTGCCTTTATAAATAGAGTTTGAGTTTGAAAAATCATTAAAAGTATGATACATGTACACCAAAATTAATAAGTAATTATCTTATACAACAGATGCAATAGTTAAGTGCTATCAAGGTGATCATAGTCTTTGCCATAAGTAGTCTCATGAGTCTATTATTTTTTCCCCAATGCCTGAGTTATCTACTGCCCCTGTCCAGTGTATACAACCCTTCCCATCTGTGTTTTGTATAGATTTTTTTCTCCACAATCACATGCAAACCATGAAAATAAAACCTCCATTATGATTTTCATATGCACAAACCACTAAATTGATACCATGAATGCACGTGGTAGCCATGGAAACAACAGGTTCCTATTATGGTATAGGTAGCATATAGAAGTCACGGTACTAATTCAACTCTCATAGTAAACATATGGAAGCACCATCATATTAAAAAATTCAATAACTTAAAATTTTCGGGTGATAATGACCTATAGTTCTCCGTACATTACTATCCTTGGTGCAAGCTTAAATGTGGAGAACACAGCCGCGGAGTTTTTTTGTATCTACATGTGCATGAAACACGTGTTATTGATTCTGCACCAAATGAGTTAGGTGCTATTTTCATTTCTGAGTACTCCTAAGTCAACCCTGTAACAATACTAAACTTGCATCAATAGAATGTTTTCTATATTTGTTTTAAATTACAGATAGGATAAGCTCTCAAAAGTTACTTGTACTAAAATTTTACGTTTCAGTATTGACCAATTATGGACTACCAAACCCGGTTATACTCTATTATTTATTCACCAATTTCTAGAATGGTGCACAGTTCTTCCATATAATTAGTACGTGTGGCCTACATAGGTTCCAATATTTAAAGACTAGTAAAGTAGTTGATGTTATGCAAAGTAAAAAGTACTTTGCATAAAATCAGAGCGAGAGACAGCGTTGCCATCGCCACCTAGAACATTATAATTCTGGCACAAACTGGAAGAATCCAAGAGTTGACACATGAGATGGAACACTACACATGGCACATTTTGGGACTCTGTGAAGTAAGATATAAAGCCCTAGGAGAACACAAAACTGAAGATGGGCGTATATTATACTATAGTGGAGAGTTGGACAAGTCCATAAATGGAGTAGGCTTCCTTGCAAACAAAGCTATCAAGGGAACTGTGCGTGAATGTCGCCCCATATCTGGCAGAAACATTTCCATTCTGAAAGCATCTCCCTTTAACATCACAAATATCCAAGTCTATGATTCAACTACGGATCATGATGATGAAGAAATTGAGGAGTTTTACAACAAACTCCAGGGTATAATAAACATGGTAAGTAAAAAAGACATCCTCATCATCCACGGAGACTGGAATGCCAAAGTTGGCAAAAATGCTCTAACAAAATGTGATAATTATTGTGAACCTTCTTGCAATGAGCTTACCAATGAAAGAGGGAGACGGCTGCTCGAGTTCGCAAGCTACAATAACTTGGAACTAGCCAATACCATGGACTAACATAAAGCTTCACGATGCTGGACATGGAACGCGCCAAATGGAACCCATCATAACCAGATCGACTACATACTAGTTCAAATTCGTTACCGATTTGGCATCAAATAGAGCAAAAACAAGGACGTTCCCATGTGCTCATGTTGCAAGTGATCACGACCTGGTCATTATGAACTTTCGAGTGAGGCTGAAGAACATGAACAAGCCAAAGAAAATCAGGCTCAAATTCAGCATTGAACAACTGAAGGACCCTAACATCTGCAAGTCATTCCAAGCCACAATTGGAGGAAAATTTGATCCACTTCTTGTGAGTGATGTATATGTTAAAGTGATGACAGAAACGTTCAACACAATCATGATAACAGCTGCCAAGGATATCATTGGCCTCCATCGCCCACAGAATAATCCCTGGGTTACAGAAGAGAATCTGAACCTGTGTGATGCCCGAAGAAACCTCAAAAACACCAGACACACAAAAGGGGCAGTGGAGTACCGAGAAATAAACAAGAATATCAGAAAAAAACTTGAAAGCAAAAGACGATTGGATTGGAAAAAAGTGCACAGAAATAGAGAACATTCTGAACAAGAATAACAACAAAAAGGCATTCCAAATTGTGAAAGACCTCACCATGCAGAAGCAGCCAAGAGTCAGTACCATTAAAGACGAAAATGGAAAGTGCCTCACAGAAGCAAGTGACATTGCTTAAAGATGGACTGAGTATTGTAAAGAACTCTACAACTATCTATCCACAGGAGACCCAGAGGTGCTTAAAGTTCCAAACTCCACAAATGATGATGATTTCTCCATTCTCAAATAAGAGGTGGAGTCAGCAATAAGAGCACCGAAGAAAGTAGACAACATCCCTGAACTTATCAAGAGTGGTGGGAATCGGTGATAGAGCAACTAACAAAAATCTGCAACAAGATCTGGCAGACAGGCAAAACGCCAGCACAGTGGACACAGTCACTGATTATAACACTCCCCAAAAGAGGCAATCTCCAGCTGTGTCAAAATTACAGAACTATAAGTTTGATCAGCCATGCTATTAACTTGATGCTGAAGATCATCTTGAACAGACTGAACCCACAAACAGAATAAATAATCGCTGAAGAACAGGCAGGGTTCCGGATTGGAAGAAGCACGACAGAACAAATATTCAATCTTAAGTTTCTGTGTGAAAAGTACTCACAACATCAACAAGACATCTAGCATGTGTTCAAGGATTTCAAAAAGGCTTTTGACAGAGTGGAGTGTGGCATGATGCAGTGTGGATCACAATGAAGAAATACAACATGGATCAAACGTTGACCAATACCATCAAACAGCTATACACCAATGCTACTAGTGTAGTAATTGCTCAATGTTATGTGGGGGACTGGTTCAAGACAACAGTTGGTGTATGGCAAGGCTGTCTGCTGTCTCCCACGCTTTTCAACATCTACTTAAAGCGCATCATGCATGAAGCCCTAGAAAACCACTGTGGGACAGTCAGCATTGGAGGGCGTAACACCAATCTACGCTTTGCAGATTCATTGTTGGGCTGGCAGGCAGTGAAAATTAGCCTGCCACCTTAGTGAAGAACCTAGATGAAACATCTGCCAGATTTGACAAGGAGACCAGCGCCGAGAAGACAAAGCTGATGACAAATAGTGGCAAACAAATCTAAACCAAGATTAAAGTCAGATAACAGGAGCTTGAGACATTGGGCCAATTCAAATATCTTGGTTCCATAATCACAGAAGAGGGATCAAGAGCTGTCTAGAGCAGCACTTACAACGGCAGCTATGTCAAAGCTAAGGCCCATCTGAAGAGACAAAAATATGTCTAAAAACTAAAATCAGACTATTGAAATCACTAGCCATCTCAGTCTTTATATATCCATGTGAGGCCTGGACCCTGACTGCAGAATTACAATGAAGAATGCAGGCACTTGAAATGAGATGCTACAGAACCATCCTTGGCATCTCCTCCGTGGACCACATCACAAATGCAGAAGTGCGTAACACCATAATACACAAAGTAGGCCATTATGAAGACTTCCCTCACCACTGTCAAAAAGAGAAAGCTGAATTGATATGGCAATGTCACTAGAGCCAACATTCCATCCACAGCAGTACTGCAGGGCAGCGTCCAAGGTGGTAGAAGGAGAAGTAGACAGAGAAAAAAGTGGAGTGACAACATCACAGAATGGACCAGGACAAGTTTTGCGGAGACACAGGCATTGGCACATGATCAAAACAAGTGGAGGGAACTGGTCGGATGTTCAGCAACACAGTGCCTCAACAACCACAAAAGGTCAAGAAACTGATGATGATGATGATGATGATGATGATGATGATGATGATGATGATGATCACACCCCTATATATTTAGTGCGCATCTGTGTATAATGAATGTAATATTCATAAAATTTAATTATAATGCATACAAAAACTAATGAATTTTTTTTCTTTAAAAAATTCTAGAGCAGTATGATTTTGATGGTAGATGAGATGAGAGTAGTTGGACCACTGTTGTTGATAAGCATATCTCAAAACAAAAAAAAAACGAAATGGCTTTCGCTAATTTTAAGTATTACAATAGCACTTTTTTTTTCTTCTTCATGTGAACATACAGATAAAAACACATCTCAATGACTTAACATAGAGAGAATTCAAGATATATAAGACTAACACAGAGTTGACACCACTCAATTACTTAACACAGAGAATTCAAATTATATAACACTGACGCAGACTTGATACATCTGAATGACATCACACAGAGAGAATTCAAGACAGACACAGATTTGACATATCACAACGACGTAGCACAGAGCGGATTTAGGGTATATAAGACGGACACAAAGTTTACATATCTCAATGACGTAAAACAGAGATAATTTAAGACAGCTGCAGTCTACCCTGTGTTATTTTTGTTTACAGCATGATCATGGCAAACTGGGCATTCTACTTTACAATTGCATCCGTGTTTAGTCCTTGACTATGCACTCTACCTTGCTTTTAAAGCTGTTCTTATTTCTCATCCAAATTAATTTTTTTAAACGAATTAGCCTAACAAATGAGTGGGAACTGATATGTTTAATCCAGACGCATGAACAGTTAATGGTATTTTAATATATCAAAATAATAAATTATATGTTTACAAAGTGCTTCAGATACAAAGTATTTGATGGGGAGATAACTACACAAGACACATGCCATTCTAAAAGTACAATTTGATATTATGTGTAAATTACGTTCTGTTATATGCGCATGCGGAGAAACAACTGCGTAACATGCATAACAAAATAAGATTGTCAGATTGCCAAATACCAATACGCCTATGCTGTATTTGTCTGGAATGTCTGGCAATAACCTAATTAGCAATACGGTATGTATCCCTCCCTTCGATAGACGCAAACTAGTAAGAAGGAAATTGCTTTAAGCTCAGTCGGGACGGAACTGAGTTTTAGCATTATGAAGGTCTAATAATGTATATAGTATTTCATTAGATTTTTTTTATTCATAAACCAGGAATATTGAATAATGCACTAGAGCAGATGCAATTTTGGTATGAGCACAAACATAAACATATTATAAATGATCTCCGACATGTGATGGGAAAATGTAAAACAAAATTATATAAATACAAACTTATCATTGAAAGGTTTAAGTTATGTCGTATCAAGTGTGTACGAGCTTGACTATTTATAACATTGTTGTACTTGGTAATGACATTATATCACTTTTTACCCAATTGAAATCAAAGTACGTATCCAATAAACGAGTTACGTCAACCATAGTTTAATAGTGTCTTACTAATTCAATCATTTAGTGTTTGTTGTATATTGTGTTACCTAGTAATTACCTTTCCCATAGTCAATACAGTAGCCAATAAGCTCATGGTAATTGTTTATACCTGACTGTTGTTTTTAGTTCAGCTCATTTTACAATTTAACATCTGAGATTCACGTTGATTACAACTGTACGTAATGTGTGTGTTACTATGTTTACTGATCGACGCACGTCCAGTTTGTCACTATCCCTCTTATTCAACGCATGTCGTGTGTGTCACTATGACAACTATTTCAAGTATGGCGTGTGTCTCTATAATTTTCATTACACAGCATTGTCATGTCAGTTCTGGCTCCCGTTTGCACAATTGAAATTTGTGACATTTTACAGAGTAAATGAAAAAATTGATTGTCTACATAATCGCTATTCTGCTTAAATTCACTTCCGGTGTTTTTTTATTCTTATTCTTTTAATGGGATCCATTTGTCTTCAGGGTATTCATTCGTGTCACCTCCTTCGACTGACAATGTCAGCTCTATAGAGAGATTTTTAAATTTGACAGAATCAAGTATATGTGTAGATGCAGATGAAATTATATAAGTGTGTGTGTGTGTGTGTGTGTGTGTGTGTGTGTATGTGTGTGTGTGTTTTAGGTTTTTTTTCCATGTAGTTCTGACTTCGACATAGGAGAGATAATGTCCAACCCTGAACTAGAACTGCGATTCATTCGGATAATTTCGCTTTGTCGTTTTCTTACGTCTTATCCTTTTTATATTGCATTTAACATTTGTATTTCCTTGTTTTGAATTTTACATCGCTACCATCATTATCTACTCCATGTACAATCAATGTATGCTACTATTGTTATTATTTAATTGTTTTCTATCGTGATAAACCGAAAACTAACTTTGTGTTATATAGCAGGGTCTAAAACTCTAACCACCATGAGGGCCAAATTGGGTCATTGCATATGGCCTAAGGGCCACACTAGCTATGTTATCTATCCTGATGACACCAATCATGTTGCTGGCCACAGGATACAGACTGGCCGCGTGCCTGAGCTCTTGTTATATATCTTTATGATTTATTTTCGTTGTTTAGCTTGCGGCATGTTTGTATTTTAAGGCTTTAAAAGAGTTGATGTTATTGGATTTAATGTCATTTTTCAACACAAAACCACTGACCCACGAGAACCTACTGGCAAGCTGTCTCACGTATCCACATTGGCCGAGCTCAGTATTCCAACCCACGTAGAGAGAGGTGAGATGTCAGTGATTTAAAACGATGAGCGCTTTAGGCCACTCGACACTCGGGGCTTCCAACTAAAAGAGTATTCTTTGTTTAGCTGTTTTAGCTTTACACAAAATGTAACTCCCAAAAACACGTGGTGCACCCGTCAGAAATAATGTACACAAAACACTGAAGCCAACAAAGATAAATGGGCCCCTAGTGGCCGAGTGGCCAAAATCGCTCTCCGTTACAGATCACTGCCATTTCACCTCTCTCTGCGTGGGCTCGAGTCTCGGATTCAACCAACGTGGATATGTGAGAAAGCTTGCCAGTAGCTCGTGGGTCGGTGGTTCTTTGCGGGTGTTTTCCCTGATTCTTCATCCACCATTAATACTGGCTGCCATGTATGGCCTATCGTGTGCTGAAAAATGGCGTTAAACCCTACAACAACAACAACAACAACCAACACAGTTAGCTGATTTAAGTTAAGCGAGAAGGTTTGATAATAAATTAAGGTACCGGCATCATAAGCCATGAATGCGCTACAATTTGTTTATATTAATAATTCAGGGGCAAATGTCCCCCTCCCTGCCCCACTCCTCATAATAAATAATGTCCCCCTCCCCTGCCCCACTCCTCAGAATAAATAATGTCCCTGGTTTAGGCATGCTTTATTCAGCATCTGCTTTCTTGCTTTTTGTCCAGCCAGATGGAACTTTACCTTGAAGTAAACAAATGTACACGACCAAGGCAGGTGCATGCCCAAAATTCTTTGGTGATGCTGAAGAAGCAGACGAAACGAACACACCTCATTTCTATGTAGACCACATGCTTGCATTTGATCATCATGATAGATGGCCATCAGATTTCGCACTAACTCAGACTGGATTGGAATTGATATCGATGCAAATGTCGATTAGCAGGTGTGATCGACAAACCGCGTCATCTGCGTATAGTGTAACAGTGAACCCATGCAAATATGCATGCAGTAGAAAATAACAATACTTGGAACCAGTATTGCATACCCAAACGAGGAATAGTATGTATAGACAAAAGAAGAGGTCAGCCGCTGTTAAATTTAAATTTGAAATTTACCTTTCCCATTTTACCTTTGAATTTTACCTTTGAAAGCAGCAGCACGCATTTTAAAATGTATTATGATAAAAACATTAAATATATTATTTACAACCCAGATCTCGATTTCTTTTGACAAAACACCTGCTCTGTTTGTTGAAACCTACAGCAGAAATATAACCTATAATTTTAACAGGCCTTACAAGGACAATTTGTGTCAGCACCCATAATTTTCAACTTTTCCTATAAATCGGGTGGGGGGTGTAAATATTTTAACTATATGATATTGCTTTTCCAATGAAAAGAACAGTAAATTAATGTTTAAAGGATCAAGTTTATATCGAGACCCGCCATTGATATAGGCATATTATGACGTCACTTGATGTTAGATTTGATATATTAGAGATTTCTCTCCTGAAACCTTTCTTTTATGTTCTGTTTCCTGAAGTAAAATAAGTACTTCGTTCTCAGACTGTCTTCATAAGGCTGACTGTAATAAGTGAATGGTGCAAACGCCATTTAAATAGAATAATGATTCCTTTGTCACATCTATTCACGAGAAAGGTTGACTATATTAAGAAAGCAGCGTACCCGATACTACGAGATACTACGAGATGACGACAACATACTACCTGACACGAATCTATTTTAGTCCACAATAGCATATGCCCTTTTCTCAGCAAGCGTAGACAAAGAGATGGGTGTTTGTCCGAATCGTGCATTCTCTGTATTTAAGAAAACAATAATATTTTGCTGCCAAAAATTCGTTTTTATTTTCTTTTTGAAGATTCTTCACAGGTCAGACACAGATTTTACTAGTGGTATCCGATGAGTTATACTGATTCAGGGTAGGCTTCACCGGAAGGAGGTAGGCTTCACCGGAAGGGGAAGGGGAAAGGAGGATTTCCACTCAAGCCCGCTTTGTGGGAATTTTAATTTTGAATGCTGTCAGCCAAAACTGGAACCTATACAATATTAAAAGAGTTTCCAAATATTTTAGTTATATTTCCCTTTCTTCAGTGATCATAATTTGTGTTAGAAATTTTTCCCCTGAAACTCAGATGTATATATAAATCTGAGTGCAAAGTATCGCGTGTGATTGAAGCTAAACTTTTCATACTCCATTAAATACTTCCCTCATTCACAGCAAGCATAGTCTAATAGTCACCGCCAAGTGTATAACCATGGAACGTGTCGCGAAGAATAATAAAAAGCTAATTGTGGTTGTAATTTTTTGTGTGTATCTTAAACGTAGGCCAGATACAAGGTTAAACTGCTTTTCCTTTTGATTCATTCTTAACGCAGGCCTTCAGATTGTTATCTCTCACAAGAAGAGGTGCATCTAAAATACGGATTTAATTCATAGATGGAAAGAACAAGTAACGACTTTATTTCATCTAGTCTCATTAGAATCCTCGCTTGCAATGTTTCTAAATTACCGATGCTATTATTGGCACATACGGGAACGTGGTAACCATGGAAACAACAGGTTTCTATTATGGTATAGGTCGCATATAAAAGTCACGGTTCTTTCTAGAAACAGAAGAATCCTTCCTTATTTAACTGTCTTTCTCAACAAGGAAGTGGCGCTTTTATAAGGTGAGTCCACTCAAAATCTGATTGGTGGACACATTGCTTAAAGTTACCAATTAACATTAGGGACGAACAAGTGAGAATTTAAATTTTAAATGTGTTTCAATTAGATTAGTCCTACAATCGTGGATAGAGTTTAAAGGTTTGGTCTGATTTCTCATGGATTAAGATATTGACATCAGTCTCGATAAGTTATTAAGTGGTGTCTTCACCATTACTAGTGAAGATGTCTTCAATACACATCGGCCTATGGTAGGACAATAGTGCCATATTATTTATGTTATCTTATTAACGTATTCATTACACTTATTATTTTGTCTTGGTTTTTTGTTTTGAGCTGATGGGAAGTGGGGGGTGGGGAGAGGAGCACGAAAATACGTGCTGTGTTTGAGATTAAGGTCAAGGTCACGTCTGTCATGAATGGTTGTCCAACAAGAACCATCTCTCCTTGGGAACCAGCTTGATAATTCTAATGTAAGCAACTTTATGGAAGACAACGACCAACCGATGGTCCGCTTCTTTTTTGATTTTATTTTACATATTTGAGAATGAAATTGCAAAGTTAATGAAATGCATTGCATTGGGAATAATCTTTCTCTAACACTTTCACGGCACAACTTGGCGAGATGTTTTCGCTCCGAAGCTTTGTGTTGTTTGTCATGTTTCTTTTTTTTAAACTGACGCAATATATCTATCTATCTATATATATATATATATATATATATATATATATATATATATATATATATATATATATAAGAGAGACACGCACGCACGCACGCACGCACGCACGCACGCACGCACACACACACACACACACACACACACACACACACACACACACACACACATACATACATACATACATACATACATACATACATACATACATACATACATACATACATACATACATACCCCTATCTTAAATATCATAAATTCTCACTAAATAAATGTCCAAATCTGTTACAGACTAAATAAAAGCACACATTTGTTGACATTTTACCTTGAATAACTGCACAATGTTTTAAACATTTCGTATAGCAGTTTAAAAAACGATGGCTATGTGTGAAACACTATTTATCGCATTCCCGATATGACCATATCAGGTCGCCATTATTATTAGCTTGAATTAACATACGCCCACATTGACGAAGGAAGCTACAACTTTGTTAAAGCAATGCTTGAACTATTATTTGCGTAGGCCGATAAATCATCCCGTCACCGGTGATGTTATTAATTATCGCGTGAGGGGCGGATATCACCAATTCATTAAACGCTGCAATTACCTGCATACAAATTTGCTTGCAGCATCGGTGTACAATTTTTGCACTTACTGGGATTTCTCATGTCTGTAAAGCTACCGTCGCCTGAGTAAATCATGTTTGGTGACTTGTACATCCACCTGGAATAGCACAACCGTCTGTCCCCCTGTGGTCATGTTGATACTCGTGCTTGATATGGCCATTAGCAATTACCAGTATGTATCTAAAGTGTAAGCGGGTTTGTTCTGGAATCATTTGCATGCATCACAATTGCACATTATAATGAACAGGTGACATCAGATCCACAACATCGTCCATCATCATCAACACAGATTTGTAGGGTTGAGTTATCGGACTAGTGTTTGCGCGCCTCTCTCTCTCTCTCTCTCTCTCTCTCTCTCTCTCTCTCTCTCTCTCTGTGTGTGTGTGTGATGCGATTTTGTCTTTTCTTTTCTTCGTGCATTTCAATTCAATGTTTGAAGATGTCACTTTAATAAAAATGAGTCTCACTGAAATACTTACTATATAAGTCTAACTTAAATACTTACTATATAAGTCTAACTTAAATACTTACTATATAAGTCTAACTTAAATACTTACTATATAAGTCTAACTTAAATACTTACTATACAAGTCCAACTTGATACGTCTGTACTGCTTTGTTGGTACTAATCTGAAGACATATTCGGATTGTCACTAACTGTAAGACGATGCAAGAGTTAAAACAAATAGATGGCATACTCATAAAGCGCGCGTCTCTTGCAAATAATTTATTTACATTTTTTACTTTTGGTGGCCTAGTGGCTAGATCGTGCACATCGCATGCCAGAGTTCAAGGGTTAGAACCCCGACCGAGTCTAAGACCGAATCTAAGACATATACAACTGGTGCTAACAGTTGCATAGCTAGGTGCTCGGCATTAATAGGTTGGTGTTAGGACTGGTCGGCCTGGTGTCAGGATAATGTGACTGGGTGGGACATAGTACTACATGTTTGCTTTTTTATGGTTTAACGCCATTTTTCAACACAATATAGGCTATTCATGGCGGCCAGTATTAATGGTATTAATGGTGGAGGAAGAACCCGCCCCCCCCCCCCCGGAAAGAACCACCAACCCACGAGAAGCTACTGGCAAGCTTTCTCACATAACTACATTAGCCGAATCTTAGACTCGAACCCACGCAGACAGAGAGAGGTGAGAAGGCAAGTGATCCGTAACGGACAGCGCTTTAGACCACTCGGCCACTCGGGGCCCCTCTGCATGTTTGCGGCGTGGTGCTATCTCTTTCTTTTTAAGTACAAGCTTTTAGGATGGCGTGGTTACATTAACAGGCTATCTCTGTATATTTAGCTACAGGCTTAGTTGTAATATTTCGTATTAAAAAGGCGTCTTTGGCAGCGTAGAAATGCTTAGGTAAACGTTCGTTTCTCTATCTCTCTCTCTCTCTCTCTCTCTCTCTCTCTCTCTCTCGTTATTTATCTATCTATCTTTCTATCCGTCCGACTGTCTGTCTGTCTGTCCGTCAGTATGTGTGTGTGTGTGTGTGTGTGTGTGTGTGTGTGTGAGAGAGAGAGAGAGAGAGAGAGAGAGAGAGAGAGAGAGAGAGAGAGAGAGAGAGAGAGAGAGAGAGACCCACACACACGCTGAGCTGGTTTGTTTATTCGTTAGTATGGAAACTAACTTGTAGCAAGAAACATAAACAACAATTTATTATACAGATCACGTCCTACGTCATGTTTCAATGTCGCTCACCTGCCCGACATAGGCCTATGTCATGTATTCAAGCAGTTTTTGTTTAGTCGCAAAAGATACCTGTTTACCGTCCTCATTAAATTGCAGCCGTTCGTTTCAAGTTCAAATTCGATACAATCTACGGAGTTTCTAAAGAACGAATGTAGATGAGCTCACTCGAGATTATAGCCTCAGGTCACTTACCATACTGACCTTGTCTGTTTGAATACGAACGATTTATTTCACTTCTAAGGCAAATTCCCCTCCCCCAAGCTTTGCAAAGAATAGATCATAAGTTAATGTCAACTCGTCGTCTATAAATAGAAGCTTTATTAACATACTGGGTTTGTATCACGCGAGCCGAAAGTGAACAAAGCAGACCCAGATCTGGTGTAAATACTACGAAGAACGTAGACTCAGATCTGCTGTCAGTACTGCAAACAACATAAACCCAGATATGTTTTCAGTGTTGCGATCATTAACGCAATAACCTGTCGTTTGTTGACCCCTCACCGTATATGTATGTATGTATGTATGTATGTATGTATGTATGTATGTATGTATGTATGTATGTATGTATGTATGTATGTATGTATGTATGTATGTATGTATGTATGTATGTATGTATGTATGTATGTATGTATGAATATATGTATGTATGTATGTATGTATGTATGTATGTATGTATGTATGTATGTATGTATGTATGTATGTATGTATGCATGCATGCATGCATGCATGCATGCATGCATGCATGCATGCATGCATGTATGTATGTATGTATGTATGTATGTATGTATGTATGTATGTATGTATGTATGTATGCATGAATATGAGTGTGTGTGTGTGTGTGTGTGTGTGTGTGTGTGTGGTAGGTAGGTAGGTAGGTAGGCAGGCTGGCAAGGCAGGTACGTAGGTAGGTTGGTATCTATGTACGTGTGTGTGTGTGTGTGTGTGGCTTTTTTAACGTAGCTTTAACAATTTTTCAGTGATATTGCTACGATATCTGCAGTGTGGCAGTTTATAGTTAAGTGTAGCATTGGTGCATCATATGCTGTAGACATGTAGAATTATGTCCCACTTATATTATCCTAATGCCAGACCGGCCAGTTCTAAGACAAACCTATAAATGCTGAACGTCTTTGGTATGACTCGGCTGAGGTTCAAACATTTGACAAACCGCAACTGAGGCGGACGCTCTAACCAGTTAGGCCACCGGAGATGTATGTATGTATGTATGTATGTATGTATGTATGTATGTATGTATGTATGTATGTATGTATGTATGTATGTATGTATGTATGTATGTATGTATGTATGTATGTCTCTCTCTCTCTCTCTCTTTCTCTCTCTCTCTATATATATATATATATATATATATATATATATATATATATATATATATTTATATTTATATATATATATATATATATATATATATATATATATATATATATATATATATATATATATATATATATATATATATATAGACAAACAAACAAAAACACAACAACAAAAAAAACACTGTACTTTAACAAGCTACCTGGCGGCATTAAGATAGCTTAAAATAAGTTTAAGATGTTTGGGTTATTTTGGAAAATATCTAATAACGATATGAGATAGATATATACTATATATTGATAGACGACATGTTACCTATCTGCTATTAAATCCGCATACACGCACGCACGCACGCACACACACACACACACACAATCACACACACACACATACATACATACATACATACATACATACATACATACATACATACATACATACATACATACATACATACATACATACATACATACATACATACATACATACATACATACATACATACATACATACATACATACATACATACATACATACATACATACATACATACATACATACATATACCTTCCTACATGAATATATGGGTTAGGGGCAATTATCGTTAAATATATATGTTTTGCGAAATAAGGCTTGTCATTTTATTGATGACACTTAAATTACGCAGTGACATTTTTCAAGATCAAAAAGAGCGTCTCAAGATGTTCCGTACATACATTTCTTTAATTTATACGACATCAAGGGGAATACCTATAATTTATTTTGTTAGGTTTGGCCAATTAGTTGAATGTTCATATTGATGCACTCGTTGGTAAACATGTTATTCAAATAAAAACAAGGTGAATTTAATTCTCGAAAATTCTCATAGTCACTATGATAGATTTTCCTGTGATGAAAGTAATAAAAAGAAAAATAATGTCATAATCGTATAGGACAAACCAGGGATTATTCTTGTCACCTCGTTTTTTCCTTCTTTATTCAAAATGTGTTTGTGTGTGTTAATAAAGTACATTTTAATAATACAGTTGCTTATGGACATCGGAATTATTAACCCCGAATACAACGTCGATGGGACAAACACGGAGATTTGCTTTTATTTGTTTAATTTTGCTTTGTTTGTTTCCCACCGCTGCTTCTTTGAGAGCGACGGGACCTTTTGAAAATTCTGACATGATTGACCCAGATTACAATGTCAAAAGAAATACAATAATAGCCAAATAAGGCAGATTATAAGGTCGAATAAAATACAATAATGGCCGAATAGGGCAGTTTACAATGTCAAAAGAAATACAATAATAGCCGAATAGGGCAGATTACAAGGTCGAAAGAAAAACAATAATAGCCGAATAGGACAGATTACAATGTCAAAAGAAATACAATAATAGCCGAATAGGGCAGATTGCAATGTCAAAACAAAATAATACAATAATAGTCGAATAGGGCAGATTACAATGTCAAAAGAAATACAATAATAGCCGAATAGGGCAGATTACAATGTCAAAAGAAATACAATAATAGCCGAATAGGGCATGTGACGAATTCACCTTGTTCCAATAACCGCTCCGGTGGCCTAGTGGTTAGAGCGTCCGCCGCGGAAGCGGTAGGTCGTGGGTTCGAACCCAGGCCGACTCATACCAAAAACTTACAAAAATGGTGCTAACAGCTGCCTCGCTTGGCGCTCAGCATTAATAGGTTAGTGTTAGGACTGCTCGGCCTGGTGTCAGGATAAAGTGACTGGGTGGGACATCATGCTACATGTCTGCGGCATGATGCCCCAGTGCTAGATATTAATATAAACTGTCTCACTGCAGACATCGTAGCGATATGACTGACAAATTGTTAAAACTACGTTAAAAATCCTAATCACACACGGACTTTGTTCCAATAAATATCAGCGAGCTCCTCTTAAAAGATAAATAACCATCCAGTTAAAACGATAAGTCTGCATTTTGAGAAGTACAGATAAGGAAAATGACAGTAACGTTAAATAATTACAATAACTAAGATATATTTTAAGCATTTACAACGTAAAAGTGTACGCTAAACTAATGTTATATTTTACAAACAATGAATTTTAAATATTTCAGTTAATTTTACTTGTGCCACTTCTTATCTAAAGCAGGTGATACTCAAATACTGTGTCTTGGCTTGGAGAGAGGCACGTAGAAGCGGTAAAGTATCTCATCTACACTGGTAATTGGACCAATCCAAAGGTCAGCTGATGTTAGTACAAAGATAACTAACCAATCAAAAATCAGTTCATGTCTGTACATTACTCTATAGTTGTAAATGTCAGCAAGGTGTACGTCATGAGGTCATTTGGAATATGCCAGGCCGACAAGAGGCAACACGTGCTGTCCACTTGGCTCGAGCTGAACAACACTTTTTAATTTTATAAAGAATTTTTTTTTAACAAGACGTAGGAGAGACCCTAGTATTTCTTACTCCAGGGCCGGTGATCGCTCTCTACGGCCCTGGAAACGTTTATTCGTTATGCATGTAATCGCAGTAATTATTTGTTAAATGAAACATTTAAGTCTACTCGTTGCATGACATTCAATTGTTGCATCGTTGAAATCTCCTTTCCGACAGAACCCTCGTATCAACCAAAGTTGTCACCGTAAGATTGGTCTGAAATGTGAATATCATGTTAATACATCATGGTGTAATCAAGGTGCACTGCTAATACAAGATGATGTAATCCAGGTGTAATGCTAGTTGATTGATTAATTGAATTTTAACGGCGCATCAGCACTTTTAGGCTATTTAGCGCCATACAATAAGTTATATGTTTAAAAATAAGAAAGGTTTAATATCGACCAGCGATATAAAAAACCATAATAGTTAAATATAAAATGGTAAGATGTTGGTAACAGGAAAATATGAAGCTTCCCATTCAACGGGAGATGTAAATGGTGTATGTTGATGATAAGATGTTGTAAATAAATGCTAATACAAGATGGTGTAATCCAGGTGTAATGTTAATACAAGATGATGTAATCCAGGTGTAATGCTAATACAAGATGGTGTAATCCAGGTGTAATGTTAATACCAGGTGATGTAATCCAGGTGTAATGCTAATACAAGATGGTGTAATCCAGGTGTAATGTTAATACAAGATGGTGTAATCCAGGTGTAATGCTAATACAAGATGATGTAATCCAGGTGTAATGTTAATACCAGGTGATGTAATCCAGGTGTAATGCTAATACAAGATGGTGTAATCCAGGTGTAATGTTAATACAAGATGGTGTAATCCAGGTGTAATGCTAATACAAGATGATGTAATCCAGGTGTAGTGTTAATACAAGATGGTGTAATCCAGGTGTAATGCTAATACAAGATGGTGTAATCCAGGTGTAATGATAATACAAGATTGTGTAAGTGCAGATTGCTTTATGAATATATTCTATAACATACTGAGCAAATAAATAAATATTTTTTCTATAACAAAGTACACGAGCATGTGAATGTTTGGCCAAGGTAATAGGTGCTTGAAATGTGGCGTTATTATTATCTATTAAACACATAACTAGTTTCCAAAAAGCTAGTTTTAGTGATATGTTGTTCCAAAATATACATGCCAGTAACTATCATTTTATCAGAAATATTGGATCTAAAGATTGATTTCACTTTAGTTACATTTCCAGATAGCTAAACATAATATTGTCGATAACATCTAATATGTGATCGGTCTAGAATACTTATTTTACATGGAAAAAAGGAACTAGCAGAGACGACCCACACTTTTGTCACCGAAAGCAGTTTTAGCGTACGTATTTCACTTAAGTGATCGAAACACGTTACTAATTCGATCGCTTTTCACGATCGAACAAAAGGAAATAGTTTGATCACGAGTGTAGGATGACATTTGCTAACAGTGACGATTTAGTGACAGGGTTGTTAACTGTGCATTAATTAATAGGCCCAATGTTTATTTGTATTCTCAGATGAATACGCCATGACAACAAACACAACAAAAGTAACATTACTACTGCTACTATTACTATTTGTACTACTAAGAACAACAACAATAACAATAAAAATAGTAAAAATAAATGTAAAAAAAATGTACTTAGGAAGATGTTAATGATATTAAAAGTATTATAGTAGGTATATTTGTAATAGTAATGGTAGATGATGTCTTTGGTCAAAGTTGGGTGAGTTTTCAACGGTACATCAACGCATGTAGGTTATTTATTACCTAAATAAATTAAGAGGAAGATGTCTGTGACGACATTTTAATGTTATTGCGTCATTGTTGTTCCTAACAATAAAGAATGGGGGGAGGGAGAACCTCGGATATACGATACAAATAGAAAAAAGATTAGTTGACAGTTTGCGTGTAGACTAATGTGTTAAATGTAGAAAAGTAGGAAAATATATGGAAATTATTATGGACTAAAAGCTAATTCGGTTTATAATTTTTATCTGGAAAATAAAACAAACATTTATATGACTTACCTTGTAATTAACATAATTGAAATCAGCTTCAATGTATATTATTTGGTTGACAACGAACCCCCCAATCCACCCTTCTCTCTCTCTCTCTCTCTCTCTCTCTCTCTCCTCTCTCTCTCTCTCTCTCTCTCTCTCTCTCTCTCTCTCCCTCTCTCTCTCTCTCTCTCTCTCTCTCTCTCTCTCTCTCTCTCTCTCTCTCTCTCTCTTTATGCAACTTTAGTGACCTATTTTCGGGGGAATGATCGTCGTACTTAATCTTGTTTTGGTTTTCTTTCTTTTTTGTTTCAATGTATGAATGAAACCAGGTGTAATCTTCGTGCTTATGAAAAAATCTCAATCCGCTACAAGCTTATAATTGTAGTAGCATTAGTATTATTAGTAGTATATCAAGGTTACCCGGATCCACTCCCCCCCTCGCCTATAAAGAAGAAAGACACACACACACACACACACACACACACACACACGCGTACGACTTGTCACTTGAAATTTGAGCACCGTTTTATTTTCGCGTACTTTATTGGGTATTACGTTCACTGAGAAAACAGACATACTTTTGTTTGGTGCCCTTTCCAGGGAAGTCAGGTTCCTTTTGAAAGTATGTCCCCCCCACTCCAACATTTGTTATAATCCGGCCACCAACCGAACGTGCTCATTAGGCCCGATTATATTCGGTTAGTCTTTGCCCTTTCAATCTTGCCGCCTTACGTAATACTGGAGGCATTCTCTTTAGCGTAACAAGCCCTACGGTGTTTGATCAATTGCCATATAACCTGAAAAAATTGTATACGCATTACCCGCAGATATCCATACCAACAAATCCCTTTTCACACCTAATATTTATTAGAACTATTGGTCTTTGTTTTAATTTTGTAGCTTAATACAGCATACTAAAAATAGTCAGCACAAATAGTTTTTTTTTGTTGTGATATGTTGCCATGAAACTTCAAAAAGCTTGTAATCCTTCCCTATAGATGGTGCTTTCAGTGTTACTGTAATAGTCGTAGTTTTTCGTATATAATGCAGTGACACAATCATATTAAATAAATATACATATTTTAGAGAGAGAGAGAGAGAGAGAATTAGTACACAGTTTACATAAAAGGATCTCGCAGCACAAACATAATCACAGCAAAATATAAAATTGTTGTGTACATTTTAAAAAAGGAGAATGCAGTTGACTATTATTAAACGATTTGTTAGCATTGAAGACTGACCATTTATTTTTTGAAGGGGAGATTTGATCCGGGATTGTTTTTCGTTTCTTTTCTTTCAAAATACTTTTTCGTTTCGAAACTAATATAATAAAGAGAACATGTATATGTTTTTTTATTTGTTATAAACCTATACAACACTATTCCCCCTCCCAAAAATAAATAAATATAGAAATCCAAAACACCACACAGAATGTTTTTGAAAAAAAATGAAATGTCCTTAAAATTTGAAATTATAATTTTCTACCATATCCCTTTATGCTACTCTGAACTTGGAATCATGAAAAACATGTTACATTGAAATATGGACGTCATTTTATTTTCCTCTAATTTAATATCACAGAGAACAAAGCTTGAATTCCTACATCGATTATGCTTCCTAATGTATGGTCCAAAACTAGTATCAATTATTACACTAATTATGCTGATACTGACATAATGTGGAATTTACAAAAAAGGCACGTGCAATTGAATAATATGTTCATGATATTGATAGAACATAATGCCTACAGACATACATACATACATACATACATACATACATACATACATACATACATACATACATACATACATACATACATACATACATACATACATACATACATACATACATACATACATACATACATATATATATATATATATATATCCCGCTTCTCTCGATCGATCGATCGATCGATCCATGTAAAATATTTATATATGTGGTTATATGTCAATATATGAGAGTTCCTTTCCCATGTATACATTACCCCATCTCATAAGCATTATAGCCAATAATTGGATAAATTCAGTGTAATGAAATAATCATCAGTTTAGTCCTTTGCCGGATGTTTGATGTGGAAGTCATCGGCAAGGTTTGTATTCAGTATCCTTTGTGATTTACCAATCCATCAGGAAAATCAATACGACCTTGGGATCTGAATGGCGTCATTTCTGTATTATATCATTTATGTTATTATTGATCAATCTGATTGATTTAGCCGATGACTCCGGGGTAATTCGAGAAGACAATGGATATTGACTGCATAATTACATCCATTACAAAAGCCAGCTTCTCTCTCTCTCTCTCTCTCTCTCTCTCTCTCTCTCTCTCTCTCTCTCTCTCTCTCTCTCTCTCTCTCTCTCTCTCTCTCTCAGTTATTGCCAGTCCTAACACAACAATGTGCAGAAACAAACAAGAAACATACATGCATATCACAAACAAAGAACTCGGACAAAGAATTTACTTTGCGTATCAATTACCAAAACGGAAAGGGATGGAAACACGCACCTGCTACAAAGAAATAGTCCATCGAGTGTGATAGTACAAGCCTAAGCTTCAAGCTAGAGGGAAACAAGAAAACCATGCCCAAGGCCAGGCAAGGCCTAGATAAGGGAATATGTTTATCCCCAAGCGTATGGGATAAAAAAACTCAACTGAATTTAATGAGCAAAACAAAGTGCAACACTGCATAATTGATACATTATGTTTATTTATTTTTTTCACATAAAATAAATAATTTATTATGGACAGGGAAACAAATGCAAGAAACACATATTTAGAAAAACAAGATGTCACTTCAAAGTCTTAACCATCATGCTACGCGAAGAGGGTGATAAGGTATGTCAACAAACGAAAATCAGTGAGAAAAAGACGAGCAAAAATATATTGTATTTTAACAGGATTACTGGCAAATAAATATATTGCACTTTAACAGGACTTCTGGCACAAAAACGGCGACATTAAAATAGTTTAAGATAAATTTTAAGCTGATTGTGTAGATTTTAAACACACACACACACACACACACACACACACACACACACACACATACATACATACATACATACATACATACATACATACATACATACATACATACATACATACATACATGCGTACATGCATGCATACATACACGAAAATTCTCTGTGAACAATATTATAGATTTTCCATTGCTCAGAATTACAACTGATATATGACATCACAGTTGATAAGAAAACCCAATGACACGTGTAGTCGTCCCTCATTTTCTTTCTTTTGCTTCGAGGTGGGTTGGGGTAATAAGGTCATTTCATAACAGTGGTCTTTATTCTGAATAGGACGTCGACGGGACATACACCGAGATATGCTTTTGTCTATTTATTTGTGCTTTGTTGTTGTTGTATTTACCCCCCACCGCTACTTCTCTGAGAACGATTAGTTCTTTTGGATAATAACAGACGTGATATGAAAAAGTCTAGCATGATTAGCCCAGATTACGGTGTCAAAAGAAGTACAACGAGTAGACGAATAGGGCAGGTTACGAGTTCATCTTGTTGCAATAAATACAATTTATCCACAAGACTATCTGAAGATATTTAAAGGTTACTTCTTGTCCGTCTCGCAACCCTTCTTGCTGTCCAGTACAACGGAAGAAAGAAAACATCACCAGCACTCTCGGTAAAGTTGTACGATCAAAACAGGCTTTCTTATTAAATTAAGTGCAGTGTAAACAATAACTCTTTAGTTTGACAACTACGGATGTGGAAACTGAGAGTCACGCTAAATGATGGAAACAAGTAAGAAACATTTGCAAGCATATACAACGCAAAACTAGTTGCTATAATTTAAAGGAAAAATAGTATTACTTTTAACAAACAATGGATGTTATCATAATTTGTTTAAAACCAAAATGTCAGATAGTTCCCGGTAATGAACTGTATGCAATCGCCACACTTTCCGTCATCGCCATTTTTTCATTATCAACGTCCTTTTCCTTGTCATCATCAGTAGAGATAGTTGTAGTGTCATTATGGCAGTTTTGTTGTCTATGATATTGGGCCAGCTCACCAGTCATAGAGCTTACAAACGTTTTGTGTTTTTTTGTCATTCTTGTGTGTGTGTGTGTGTGTGTGTGTGTGTGTGTGTGTGTGTGTGTGATTTGGATTTTTAACGTAGCTGTAAAAGTTACATCGTCTTCAACGACTGTAGCGTCACCATAAAGGAAAGGGAAAAATTCAAATCAGATCAATTAAAACCTGCATCCCCATATACATTTCCAGAAATCATATCAACAACAAATAAAATAAACAATGTTACCAACAATAACATCATTACCTATCTTAAAACAGCAGGGTTTATGACAAAATCTAACAATCTCTGGGGGCAAAGGTCTTGTAAACAATGTCACGTGATGACTATCGCCTAACTCAGGGCCCCAGCCCATTGTGGTTTGATAGCTCAGTCACTGACATCTATTAGACAAGTAACACAAACAAAAACAACATAGGCTACACCAACAAAAATTGTAGGTAAAAATAATATCCTCCAATGTTGACACCAGCGAAAATAAAGAAAAACAGTAATTACGACATTGGAAAACAAAATAAAGGCAAAGCTTTTGTAAACGATGTCACTTGCTGATTCTATCGCCTTACTCAAGGCCACAGCCCACTGACATCAAATAGTCAAGTACCACAAACCCTAACATCATAAAACCACCCCAATTAATATCCAAGGGAAAACAACATCATACAATGTTGATAACAGATAAATACAATAACGAGTATTTGCAACATGGAAAAACAAAATTAGGAACGAAATAGCAAATAATTAACATCGTGCTAACCGCTCAAATCGAACCAAATCCAGCAGAGTAGGTCATACTAACACGCTCACATCTATCTTTTCTCTTCTCTCAGAGCCTAGATGGCAGCATACCAACCAAAACAATATAAATTAGAATTAAGATCCAACAAATACAACAGAATACACAACTTGACTGAGACCTGACCGTCATACCTCATATGTCCCCAATCTAGATCAAATAAGGTAGTCTTAACCTCCCAAGACTATCAGAACCTGCAGCACAAGGCTGGAACAAATTAAACTTAAAAATCGACAAGTAACCAAAACTATCAATATATGATAGTCTCAAAGACCAATGCTTAACAGGTCCCGCAGTACAAGGCTGCACAACCAACAAGCAATTAAGAAACGGGACCTCATATTAGATTCTGTAAGGTGGTTAAAATAAAAAACCACCAGACCCAGCGGTACAATGCCGCAAGCAACATTAATAAATAGAACTATGGATACCTAAAAACTCGAGAAAATATAAGATGGTCAAAAGGTCCAAACCATCAGGGCCAGCAGCACAATGCTGCATGACTTTCGAAAAGGTTGCCAAACCCCATATTCAACATCTGCTGTCCCCTCTAGGCTGTGTACACTCAACACAACAGCACAGGGTATACTCAAAATTAATAGGGAAAAGTTTAGGCCTGATACCCTGGAGTATGGAAGCAACTTACTATCCAGAAGTATCACACAACTATCCACCTGACCTCCTTTGCCGCGACCAAACATCTCGAACCATACCTGCAGTGGCCAACGCTTAACAGCCGTATCGACTAGGTCGAAGGATGAGTGTGTTGGGTCCATTCCCACTCACCCCAAGGTCTAACATTCAGGTCGATAGTCGCTAAGTAGCGACTCCGACCTGACGACCAAATTAAACAGTACTCTATGAGTACATAACTGCCTGGGGTATGTGGCTCGCATTCCTTGCCCCAGGATTAATTAAGTATCAAGCCGTGCTGGAAATTAAACAGTGATATATGTCCCTTGTGGACGCACAGCACTTTGATTCAAATGGTCAGTTAGTGTGGTAGTTTATGGTTATGTCAAGCACTGGATTGTCATGCCGCAGACATGTAGCATGATGTCTTACCCTGTAATATTATCTTGACACCAGTCTGACCAGTCCTTAAATTAATTTCCTAATGATGAGCGACCAGGGAGGCAGCTGTTAGTGCCATTTTAAAAAGTCCTTGGTATGACCCGGATGGCGTTAGAACCTACCTCCCGCATCCCAGGAGCCTCTCTAATTTCTAGAAACCAGGAGCGGTCGTCATATTTTAATAGTAAATTGGACATCAGTAAAGAATATTCTAAATCACGGTTATTTATTTATTTATTTATTATTATTGTTATTATCATTATTATCATCATTATTATTATTATTATTATTATTATTATTATTATTGTTGTTGTTGTTATCATTATTATTATTAATATTATTATTATTGTTAGTAGTAGTAGTAGTAGTAGTAGTAGTAGTAGCAACAGCAGCAGAAGTAGTTGTAGTAGTAGTATTATCCAAAGAGTCAATAATGAATCTGCATTTAACGATAGTTGATATTTTCATATAACTCTATAAATAGTCCATTACAGCAAGGTACAAATGTGTTCTGTTCATGAATACGTTTAATTCCGGATAGTTAAGGGAAACAAACGTGTATGAAGTAAGACACACGCAAAGGCAAAAATGAAAACAAGGACAGTTTACGGAAAACATCCCTAGACAACGCAGGAAAATGTTAGACATGAAAGTATTGGTCTGTAGTAGAGTTGCCGAAGTAGTAACGGTATAACGTTTTATCTCGGTATTTGTTTCCGGTGGTAAGTTCTACGGTATTTTTCACTCTACTGGTACTTCGTTAGTTTCCGTCAGTAAGAAATTTATGGAAACTCCCGACTAAACTTGTTATGATTTTTAAATATTATTATTCAATATTTGTTACAAAATAATTGGACAAAAAATTATTTTGACAAAACGGTTGTGTCTGCTGCAAATTATTGGTCAATGAAGTATTACAAATATAATTATACTTACGATCCATTAATTGTATGTTTTACATGTGTCATGCATGCTAACGCTGCGGACAATGTAATGTTGTGAAAAATATTAGGGTGAAAAAGAGCAGAGGAGAAATAAGCACGTCATGTTTTAGAAGTCACTAGCGTATGCCAATGTTTTAATAACACGAATTCCTTCGTAAGACTGAATCATCCTACAATTTTCAGAGGCGATCTTGTTTGGTGTCTTAACTTTAAATAATTTATCGCTAAATAGTTTCTCATTTGTGTGTGTGTGTGTGTGTGTGTGTGTGTGTGTGTGTGTTTAAAGTTTACTGGTTCTCTCTGATAAATATCTTACCCGAATGTTGCCATCCCGCTTATAGTTTCCCTACCTATTATATTAATAGTTTACTTGTAAATTGTTGGCATCAGCACGTATAATCCTCTTAACAGGTACTCTAATGTTGGCAATATATATATATATATATATATATATATATATTCAACCATACCAGCTACAGCGTAAACTTAAACATCCCATTTCATTTGGTATTTTGTCACAATTTATTCAACTAACATTTACATAGGTTATTCATCTTCCAAAAGGTACCAACAAGTTAAAGGTTGGGGGGTATGTTCTTTTGAGAGGAAATATATAATTTGATTTAAATCAGGTCAATATACAATTCCAGCTAATGACAGACTGATGATAAGCATAAAGAAAAGACAGGCGCCTGCCGTAGAACATTACATTACTGGCTCCGAATATAAAAGCGGTATACGGTGGTACGTATCGCAGTGTATTCGGATATACCGTGGGAAAGATATTTATATTTATTTAGTTTGGCTTTGTTTTGGTTAACCTAGTGATAAGTCTCAAACAATTGTGTTTAGCGGTCACGAAATTCGTTTTCATTTCTGCCATTACGTCATGAGTCAGTGTAAATTTTTCCGTACAAAGAAGAATGATTCAGTGGAAGTAAAACGCTCGACCTTTTATGTAGAGATGCAATATCGTGGCTTCATTGTTTCGTCCAAATCCCATATAGTCAACTCCTACCTCTATAGAAAGACCACCGTTTGAATGACTTAGTCCTATACAACAATTAACGGATTTGACTGAATAACCAGCGCCAGCTGGGAAATAGTTACATAATCAACGGTTTAACCTGATCGATAGCATGCGTGGCAGTTGTTTAACTTTCTGGACCGTCATCAGTGAAGGCCATATTTGCCCAGATATGAATTTAGGGTACAAAGCCTCATCTACATGAATAATATCTATATATATATATATTTATATATATTTACACACGACAAGATTCCCATGGAAGAGAACTTTATATTAATATTACTGGGCGACTTCAGCGTTAGAGTGTGTGCTGACCATTACTCTTGCCCTTCCTGTCTATGCAAGTTTGGCATTGGGAAGATGGATGAGAACGGGTAGCGACTCCATGAGAGGTGCTTACACAATGACCCCAGCATCACCATTTCATTCTTTCAGACAAGGCCACAACTATTACGTACAGTTGTTCGAAAGTAGTATTGGGTCTTTTCAAAGAGTACAGTTAACCGACTCGTGTAAAAGGGATAAATCAAGAATTACATCAAATAAACATTCGTTGTCGTTCGCAGTAAATGAGAGTCAACTGAACTCCAGTATTGCGGTTGAGGATTGCGTTTAACAGTTTCGTCGCCATTTAACAGGCAGGGCTTATAGGTACCTTTAAGCGAAATTAAACTTGCCCTAAGCCCGGATGATCTGTAACAAAGATTCTGATGCAAACTTTCAAAGTAAGTCGGTCATCTAATAATCCTTCTTGTACTTCATCAAACCTATATAAAATCACTTCACCTCTGTACAACGGTCAATATGTGTGCTTCAAACAGTGACCATTGTGGAGAAGTTTTAATTAATTTATTTATTTATTAGCAGTAGTTGTTGTTGTTGCTGTTGTAGTGAAAGTATTACATTATCCAATGTTGCTGTACCGCTCCGGTCGCCTCATGGTTAAAACGTCCGCCGGGGAAGCGGGAGATTGTGGATTCTATCCCCGGCCGAGTCATACCAAACACAAATTTACAAAAATGGTACTAACAGATGCCTCGCGCTCAGCATTAAGAGGTTAGTGTTAGGACTGGTTGGTTTGGTATCAGTATAATGTAACTGGGTGGGACGTCATGCTACATGTCTGCGGCATGATGCCCTAGTGCTAGGCATCACTATAAACTACAATTTAGAGTTAAGTGATAAGGGGGTCTCAGGTCTACCTTTAGGAGGTTAGTGTTAGGACTGGTCGGCCTGGTGTCAGGATAACATGAATGGATCTGCAGCATGATGCCCCAGTGCTAGACATCACTATAAACTGCCTAACTGCATACATCGCAGCTATATAACTGAAAAAAGTGTTAAAGCTACTTTAACATTCCTAATCACACACACACACACACACACACACACACACACACACACACACACACTAATGTTGATCTTTTACTTCTGCTGAAAATAAACACCTATTGATATATTTATGTCGTCACTGTTATCACCTTTGTGGTTTATTTTTTATTGCCATCATTACTGTTGCCAAAACGAAATCTACTCAATACACAGTAATAATTAGCTGGTACTGGTGTAATTACTTACACATCTATTAATAGCACAAATCGTCGTCTCACTACTACCTTAGATAATACCTCAATGACGAATGGGTGACGTCATTCACTCGTACGTATATGTTTCCTACTTTTTGAATGGACCGTTGGAGGGCAATCATGAATGACAAGAACCGATAATTTGAAACGTCGCTCTAGAGATAAAACGATTGGTTATATATTTATAATATTATGCTAAGCCGAATAACCCAGTTGAGCGGCATTGATGATGTCAAACGTATACCAATGATACAAATATAAACGTGATGTTTTTATCACTAATGGTCAAGATACAGATTTGAAACATAAATAGATTCAAGCCAAAGTAGGCACGTGTGGAAAGGGGGATAATTAGCAAAGGTAACTTCTTCATCAAGGCATACAAAAACGACACACATTAGGATATATAAGGCCAATACACACCTGCGTAAATTCCTTTGCCTTCAAACAGGAAAAGATAAAACTTCTATACAACGGTGGAATGTTCCGGTAATTTGGTACGCACATTGAATAGGATTGGTGTATTGAATTGAGGAAAAACTGGCAGATATACAAGTTTCATAAAGGAAGGTAGCTAGAAAGAAACGAAATATGACTAATTTTTTGTTGAGAATTATGTATAAAAACATGGGGTATAACAACAACTACTTAACAAGTATGACCTCATTATTTATAAATATTAAGTTTGGCTTGGTGATTTACGAAACAGCAGTACAAGTAGGTTATTTAGTGCCGGGGCACTTGGAGTAAAGAGGCCCACCCAAAGACTCGGGGTAGCTCCCCTAGGCTGGAGTTAGGGGATGCCCCACTTGTTATGTAGTGCTTTAGTTATCGTAATTTTGGAGATGCTCGACCACGGTGTTATTGCCCGGATCAAGTAGACATTAACATAGACATATGAAATTAATGGATGGAAAAATAAAATTAAAATAGAATTATTAGACATGTAGTACAAGCCTTCGTATGAAATATATAAAATCTGTATAAACTGTGCAAACAACAGGAAATTTAAAATGACGTTTGAATGATGCACTTCCTGTTGGAAAAGTAATTAAACAATTTATACGAAGCTCTGTTAGCCGTTCTGTTATAAAACAGATTTCATCATATGATCGAGAGAATGATCGAATTTATTGCTCAGCATGCCAGGATAACCAGGATGCGTCCGGTTCTTTCGAATTCAGTGATAGTGACTGTTCAAAGTAGCCTTTTCATCTTCTCTCTCTCTCTCTCTCTCTCTCTTTCTCTCTCTCTCTCTCTCTCTCTCTCTCTCTCTCTCTCTCTCTCTCTCTCTCTCTCTCTCTCTCTCTCTCTCTCTCTCTCTCTCTCATATGAAACTATTTTTTCCTTCAAATAAATAAAGTGTAACCGGAATATTTGTCAGGTTTTTCTTTTCTAGTTTCGAACAGTATACATTCCCACTTTTGTTATGTAATTCCGTCTTATTGTAACAAATCAGACAAAGGCTAATATGACCGTTTCGCAACCTAGTATAGTCACCCCTCTGTTAGCATAAAATTAATGTCGTTTTTGTCGTATCTGCCACTCAGCATTCCTAACTGTATGATGGTATAACTAGACCTATACCATAATACCTCACACTGTGAGCTGTAAATCTCTAGCTGGACGATGTAGGTCAACATGCACAGATTTCTCTATTAAAATAATTCACATCTTAAGTGCAAAAATTAATTAATGTCTTAACTACAATACTTGTAAATTAGAAATTCATTGCTACACAGTTCCATATATAGAAAATCAGTCCTTAGCATGTATATCATTTGAAACAGAGACAATATTTCTCAGTATGAAATTCCTTATACGTATATACGTACAACTAAATTGGAACAACTTGGTCCAGGATATATTGTATGACTGAAGTATCTAATTTTGAAGCTGCGGTGAACCTTAAAGTTGAATGCACAGAGCATTAAGATTTTATCACATTTATACCTGGGGAGTATTTGGGAAGGGTCATTTCGACCTTTATTCTTAATTTGTTCCATATCAGTGTTAAAACTTCAACGGGGCTAGTGTTCCAATTCAATCAAATTGACCAGATATCTCAAAACAGGTTTGAGAAAGAGACATCTGTACTTAATATCCGTGTCAAATAGTCTTTCTTCAAAGGGAACAATTATATAAAGTAGTTCAGAGAGTCTAGCCAAACGGAACAAGTGATTGTCTAGGAAACTTTCTTTTACAGAAGTCACGGCTTATGATTGGCAGAGTAAAACTAAGGTGCACATATGGAACATAATGGGAATTTAAGCTAAAACCTGTGTCGAAATTCTTTAGTCCGACATTATCTGATAGAGTGAAGGTTGGCTCCGATGAAACCTAGCAAAGAATAGTGCATAGTGCTTTCCTCGTTAAATAATGTAGGGACCAGATGTCTGTCTTGTGCGGAAGACAAAGTATCAGATTCTCGCGGGTCACGAGCGTTATTCATATAATATTGTACAAGCCCCACTTGTCAAAGGGTGAGAGTTACTTCCCGATTTGTCATAGGGTATTGCACAACATATAATAACAACACTGAAACCCACTCCCCTCTGATACTCGTTATCTAAGAGATGACCGCCCACGGTATAATTGCCCGGTTCGAGTATAGAATGTATATGGTAACCTGAGCTGGTATATTGAACAAAACAACTACGAGCCCCCGTAAATATAAATAAACAATTTAGTCAAATACATACACAATGAAATTTCCTTAAATTAGGAATATTCGCGGTTTTAGAATTAAACTTTCACCGAATTCAAAAATAATAATAATTCTACACTGGCCCATTTGCAGAGCACCCTTTTTGAAGACTGAATTATAATTCCTCTAGTAAGATATTACATTCTAAAGGTTTCTCATGTAAACACACCCCTTATTCAACAGTCGCCAATCAGAACATATATAGTTTCTCGCGCTTTCCTTTATAAGTCGCTTACGTCAGCGTGTCAAGATGACACGCTTTGGGTTTAAGTAACAACTCTCTGTTTTCTATCAATCCTGAGATTTTTGTGATAATATGAAACTTTGACCAGTCACGTCAGTCATTACTGACTCCTGTATAAACAACAGGTTAATTAGTACTGCAGTTGGCTAACCTTTACTGGCACCCCCTCCTGCAAGATGTGTCGTAAATTTAACTAATGGCTAGTTGGTTAGAACTAATAGTTATTTAATAGATTCGACCGAAAATTTGGCACTTCATACAGAGTTTAGTGCTGGATGCACAAGTTCTAAAAGACTAAAGTTAACAGCATTAAGGTACTCAATTTTAATTTCACGAAATATTCTATTTGTTTGATTGTTTGTCGTTTACAACTAGTTTGATAGAACTAGATCCCATATTATCCATCGTTTATTCTATTTCATGGAAATGTCTTGATGCTGGAGTTAGTCCCGCAACTAAACCCTATGTTTACATCGGCCTTTTCTATATCTCTAAGAGTTATTATAGTGGTCCTAATTAAAATTCAATCATGCCCCCAAACAAGAGATGTTATCCATCTCTAGCTACCGATTAAGTTCGAACCTAGCTCATGCGTCATTCTTAAGTATCACGCGAAAAGACCATACACTTTAACTTTAAAAAATCACACTGTTAGCACAATCCCCAATAGGAAAAACTTCGTGGCTTTCTACGAAATCTCTAAGAGTTATCTATCATATTATATCAAGAGTTACCCAAATAACAACACCAAGTAAACCTTTCGCTATTAATGTTATCTCCGGAGATGTCTGAATTAGTTCACGGATCTGTTACTCAACAATATACAATTGTTTTTCAAACTAGTCCCTTTCATGTAAATAGACACTTGGTCATTTTATTATTTTTATTTAAACTAAGTCGTATGTTTTTAGGACTCAGAGGGTGTGCTTGTTGCAAAAGGAACTACATAACCATGAGGTTTGTCATGGAGATACATTCATTACATTGACAATGGGAACATACATCAAGAACACTGTTGCTTTTAAAACAGAGGAGACTTTACATGTGCTATTTTATAATGGTAAATATTAACGTTAATCATAAGTCGGTACATTTAATTGTTTTAAGCTCACATAGCAGCATCAGTCATATAATACGCTTATTACTGACCTGTCGGCAACAGACTCTTATTCCAAACAAAACCAAATTATCCAGCTAGTGTCTCATGAATGCTCCAGTACAAGCTGACGGCATATTTATCTTTACGTCTGAGATTTCATGATTTATATTTCATGAAAGATGATACAATATTATTCCAGGATAATATATATACTAGTATCAGATAGAAAAACTAGACATAGTTCCATAGATTTGAACGAAGGCTTGGTCATCGAAGGTTGTTACCATTTCCATGCTAGGTATTATGCTTGTCATTAACCTGGAAAGAATTTAAGGAACTTTGATCATTTAGCATAAATTGTGCAGATGGTATCGATTATACATAAAATAAGTTTGAACATAGCTTATGTTTTAGAGTAACATCTGTTATACATATATTTCGTAAATATATATATATATATATATATATATATATATATATATATATATATATATATATATATCGCGAATAAGAAGCAAGAAAAGACAATGAAAGCCATGTTATTCTTATCAATGAGTGTATCTGCCAGTCACAGTTCGGGTCATATTTAGACAAACTAAGAGAAAGAAGCTAAACCATCAAAATTATTTTAAACTTTGCAAATAATTATATTTATCAATGTTATAAATAAACATGTGAGAGTAACTTATAGTTTTATGAAAATAATTCAAAGTAATTGTGTTAAATGTTCTATCAAAGTCCCAGAGGCGTAGCTAGTAGGTGGTGATGGGGGGAAAGGGGGGCGCAAGACTAGTGAATGCGCAAAAATGGGCCTTGAAATAGATTGTATGTGTAATAATGGGTTTCAGAGTTGAGGTGGGGGTGGGGGCGTGAAAATGATTCATGTCCCCGGGCTCCAAACACTCTAGCTACGATCCATGGCCGTACCTGCTTAAAACAGGTCACGTGATATAATGAATTTGTAATGTATTTGCACAAGCTGTATTCCTAATTAAGAACACAACTAGACCTTTAGATATGTGGTGGAGATCTGCATCACAAATTTGTGGAACAGAGAGCAGATAGAAAGACATAACAATGTGTAAAGAGCATATAGCTCAAGGCAGAACAACCCCAACAGCTGAAGAGAACAACATATAGAGTAGGTTATCAGCAAATGCGAACCTGTTAAAATATTTCTCAGATGAGAACTACATATCACATACGAAAGAATGCCTTCCCTAAAGCATATGAAAGATTAAGGTACAATATTGTTTTTCTTCTTCTCCAAATTTGTAAACATTATACCCATATTAAATAAACCAGATGTATTTAAAGAAATGTATTATATTACAACAATTACTACGTAACACCAAAAACGGGGATGGAACTGTGTTTAAGCATTATTCAAGATAATCATTTAAAGAAAGAAGTTCCAGCATTTTATATTGTCATGAATAACATGCACATGTTAATGCAGACAAATACACACATTATTTTTTACTTATTGAAATGTGTACTCGTCTTTTCAACACAACATAAATCTTATAATATGCAGCATTAGTAATTGCTTGATATATGATTAGTTAGTTGATTATTTAGCAAACATTAAACCCCAATCTAATTTTTAAAGACAAAACCACTACTAAATTATTTAAAGCCATAGCCTAATTTATCCATACCGTGCAATAACATTTGGTTTGCATAAAATGAGCAGAATTTATATTCACAATTAGACGAGTTCAGTATTCCTAGTATACCGGTTTACAGAGGACATTAATACTAGGGTGGGAGTGTGGATCGTGTTGGTGCTTGCGATTTTACTTTGAGCTCTTTAAATTTATTTTTAATATAAGATAACTGATATAATAAATTTACTTTCCTGTAAATCAGAACAACGTATTTTGCAGTTATTGACATCGGAGATTTAAAAATTTAGCAGCAGTATATCGTGGTAAATATTGCGATAAGTTCAGAAAAATCGCAATACAACATTTATTATGGTACCCCAGTTCTAGTCACGATTGGATTTTAGATTTAGAAAAACCACGACCCAATTACATATTTCTTCCATAGCCAGACTTATTGATACCACCATTATTTAAGATATTATCAATATAATAAACCTCCCTCCACCATCGCAAGTCAGCACATTATGGGCGTAAACTTGGTAATCAGGTTCTATCCCACCTTCTGACACCAAATTAAAAAACAACTTGTATGGACTCGAAAAAGTAGTTCAAGATGCTAATGCGATCATTTATTCTCAACGCACATATAGCAAATTACAGGTCTGCGCTTTTTACCGTGAGAGGCGACCACTTCTTCTCTTCACATGGGTCTTTAAGTCTTTGAATCGGAATTGTGTTTAAATTTTCACGCTCTAATTCTTTGTTTATAAGAGGGAGATTGTATGGTTTTTGGTCACATCATTCATTTTCAGGACTGGCACAACAATGCGCACGGAACACTTACAAACACAACAAGGATACAACACACTTCATGGCTATAGGTTACACTATATACAAATATACAATAAATATATATATTTATATGCATTTTCTTTTTCACCTTCGAAAACGATTTATTTTTCTGCCATATAAAAGGTCTCCGCAACTAACACATTTCACGATTCACGACATCGATTTCTACTCATTTAATACATTTCGTAAGGATGAATTTTTTCTTCTTTTAACTTACTTTTAAAAAATGATTTTAAGTGTCCATTTTTTCCGCTTTTGAAAGGACGCTATTTATACATAGTGCATTGCAGCAATCAGCGAATGTCCAAGATGAATAGAAAACTATAGTTGCTGCAATGGAAAATGGTAAAGAACTTATGCTAGAAGAAGCTCTCTCCTGTGTAAAGTTCAAACATCATTTTCTATAATAATAAGTTTAGAATTTTCGCAATTAGAGAAACTCTAGATATGTTTGTAATTTGTATGCCCATATATATATATATATATATATATATATATATATATATATATATATATATATATATATATATATATATATATATATATATATATATATATATATATGTGTGTGTGTGTGTGTGTATGTGTGTGTGTGCATACAGACAGGCAGAGAGAGGGATGGACGGACGGACGGACAGACAGACAGACAGACAGACAGACAGACAGACAGACAGACAGACAGACAGACAGACAGATAGATAGATAGATAGATAGATAGATAGATAGATAGATAGATAGATAGATAGATAGATAGATAGATAGATAGATAGATAGATAGATAGATAGATAGTTTTTAATCCTTTTTCATTGTAAGGTATTTTAGACGCATTCCTTGTCGATTTCACGCATAATGATTATGTCTATTTTGTCGATAATATCCCTGTCTTCTCAATGAAGTCGTACTGTGAAGCATCTGATTTTGAATAAGCAGTGAAGCTTGAAGTTGAATGCACCGATTATTAAGATGTTAACACATTTAAACCAGGGGAATAGCTGGGAAGGGCCATATTGACCTTTATTGGTATTTTCTACCATATCAGTGTTAAAACTTCAAATCGACCACACTACTGATTCAATTCAACGGGTTAGAGAAAGAGACAGCTGAACTTCCAATCAGTGTCAAAAGGTCTTTCTTCAAAGGGAAAATTTATAAAACGTAGTTCAAAGAGTCTGACTTACGAAATAAATGATTGTCTTAGGGAAATGTTTTGAAAACATTGCTTGTGATTGACCCAGTAGAAATTAATCGTACACCTTAGACGAAATTGGCATTTAAAGTGACAGCCTTTGATCTAAAGTCTTTAATCTGAAAGTCTGACATTTTCTGAGAAAAATAATGTTGGCTCCGAGGAAGCCTTGAATACAAAATATTGCTTTTATCGTTAAACGAGAAAGGAACCAGATGTATGTCTTGTGAGAAATACATTGTTTAGTGCCGGATGCACAAGTTATAAGGTTAACATCATTAACGTACGCAATTTGAATTTCACATAATATTTTTTTCTTTGTTGTAAGCAGCTTGATTGATATGATAAGGTTTCATAGTACACGTCGTTTATTGATTTTGTTGGAAATGCGTTGATGCTAGAGGTGCTTTAAATTTTTCTGTCACTTGTACAGTTAATATTTAAATAGCAAGAGAACCGATTGAATGCAATATTAATGTTTATATATACAACATTTATAGGGTTATATGAACAAATATGAAATAATTTCCTTTATCTGGTAGGACGATGCTGATTATCGTGAGTTAAAAATAAATATATATTATATTTGCTTTTGTAATGTTTAAATAATATGGAAGTGAGAAAGGATCTGTGAATGTTTTGCAATAGTAATCGAACATGTACTTGCATGCGGTACGTTTTCGATTGAGAGGTCACGTGCTAATTTATGGCAAGGGACTAACGTAGATTGGCTTTACGTAGTGTCTGAATGGATATTATGTTCTTAGTAATTTTATATACATCTAGAAAGGGGTACATGTAGTGATTTAGGGATAACATTGTCCATTAAGGAAACTGCTTCCCGAGGGAGAGGACTTTCAACAGTCCGAAGACGGCATCCGAAGAAAGGACAAGTGACGAGTGAAAACCGGAAATGCAGAAGTGACGAGTGAAGTCCGAAAGGAAGAAATTACGAGTACAGAGTAAATTCTAGGAAGTCAAAGAAGGACGATGCAGTCGGAAAAGGAAGACTCGAGGAAACTCTTAAACCATGGAACAAATTCGAGATAAAGACGATGAAATCAGTCGTGGACATTGCGCTCTTTTCACCACTCATTATGATGATGAAATAAATCTAAATTAGACACTGCTAGTTAATCATGTTGATACTATTTAAGCTGAATTGAAATTACCACTCTTAAGTTAATTTGTTTGATTAAATTTGATATTTTTCTTGCCTAATCTTGCCCAGTTCTCTGTTGATATTCTATATCTCACTCACACGGGGTCATACTATCGAGGAAGGTCATTCCCAGGATAACGTAGCTAAATCCAATTAACTACCGATCTCACAAAGAAGAAGACGTTACACCTACATTTGCTATATATGTGAATCCTTGTCTTCTTTACCCGTGGCTCTGTGTTTGTGTACAGATATGTTGTTATTGTTGTTTTTCGCCTTTCCTTGTATGATTCTGTTACGGAGGAGATAGATTTCTACTTGGGTTATCTAAGAAGCGTTGGGATTGTGTGATGCAGTCCATCTGTACGCATGATTTATCACGTGTGTTTTGCCCTAATAGTCCTCTTAAACCGATATAATTAGGCACACTAGAACATATATGTAGTCACGTGACTCTAGAGTATGCCAAGATTTCCTGATTTGTATCTTATTCCCGGGAGTGGCATATGGGTGTAGGGTTGATTTTACATAAATATCAGATATGTCGTGAGTTTTGTGTGTCAGGCGTCTGTGAATTGTCATGCGCTATCATTGATATAAGTATCACCATAAATCAGACCGCGGCCTCTGTGTTAATCGCGTCAGGTCTTTTCCTATTCCAGAAGACTTAAGCTTTGTGTCTTAGCGTATGAGTTACTGCGATCCACACCATCAATATATATATATATATATATATATATATATATATATATATATATATATATATATATATATATATATATATATATATATATATATATATATATATATATATATATATATACATATATATATGTATATATATATGTATATATATATGTATGTATATATATGTATATATATATATATATATATATATATATATATATATATGTATGTATGTATGTATGTATGTATGTATGTATGTATGTATGTATGTGTGTGTGTGTGTGTGTGTGTGTGTGTGTGTGTGTTTGTGTGTGTGTGTGTGTGTGTGTGTGTGTGTGTGTGTGTAATCATTGATCTTGATCAGTCGCTACATACAGGAACTTAGAGTTTAATAGCAACTTGGAAATTATTGAAATCCTTACCCTAGTAGTTGTTTTGGTTACAGAAATGATCATTTATCCGTTGTCGGTCCAAACGTTGCACACGAGTCCCAACTTTGCACACTAGTCCAAACGTTGAAGATGATTCCAAACTCTGCACTTATTTATATCTTGCTAGTGTTATGTCCGCCTCGCTTCTCCTGAGTGGGCTGCGATATTAATACTGGATTTGTCACTTGAGGGCCTCATATGCTGTATATGCATAACTTTAAATATAATTTTTTTGGTAACGTATGCTTGTTATTATTTACATTTCTTCTTTTCCATTTTCTATTTTGTACACACACACACACACACACACACACACACACACACACACACACACACACACACACACACACACTATAGTGCGTCTAAATCTAAGCCGTTAACGCCAAACTCTAAGCATTTGAATACTACAAATTTTCTTTTAAAAAATGGCAAGAGTGAAATCTTCTTTTAAAATATTACTAACCTTTTAATCATATTACCATTTCAGTTCTATGTATGTGTTTTAACTGATAGTTAACGCCGTGAATAATATAATACACATTCAGTACATAGCAACCATACGTATTGAATATAATACAAAATCGGTACATAGCAACCATACGTATTGAATATAATACAAAATCGGTACATAGCAACCATACGTATTGAATATAATACAAAATCGGTACATAGCAACCATACGTATTGAATATAATACAAAATCGGTACATAGCAACCATACGTATTGAATATAATACAGAATCGGTACATAGCAACCATACGTATTGAATATAATACAAAATCGGTACATAGCAACCATACGTATTGAATATAATACAAAATCGGTACATAGCAACCATACGTATTGAATATAATACACATTCGGTACATAGCAGCCATACGTCATGAATATAATACAAATTCACTGCATAGCAAGCATACGTATTGAATATAATACAAATTCACTGTACATGACCAGCATAAGTCATGAATGTAATGCACATTCAGTACACAACCAACATACGTCATGAATATAAAACACATTCAATACATAACTAGGATATCTTAGGAACTGAAAACAGCGTGCGCACTGACAGCCTTAAAATGAGAGCGAAACAATCAACGTTTTTCTAAATGTGAATTAGTGCATGCAGTTGCACTATTTCACTTATGCCCTTGAAACGATTAAAAATCCTCGGGACTTCCTCTGCAGAGTTCGATTCGGGTGCTCAAAATATGTTAATATAATACCGCCTTCTCATTGGTCAATTGAAAACCATGTGCGTGTATGCATGTTGGCGTACGATTACACTGCTGAATGGGTTCATACGCAATGATGATAATGATATGGTAGATCATTAATCCACACAATTCCAAAGTATTTTATTTCTGTTTCAATATATTCGGCATTTTGTACTTATAATTATATCAATAATGACAACGTGCTTGAATGTATAAGGAAAAGGTTATTATCAAAATTAAAGATCTTTCCTTACAAACGACATCGCAACAAAAGACAATTACTTCATTTGCAGATTGCAAGATATGAAGTGTACTTAGCTGGAAAAACGGTCAAGACGAATGACAAGAGAATCAGATGTATTGACTTTTATCTACTTTAAATAGATGGGATATCGCTAGTCACACAACGGTTTAAGGCATATGACTGGGTCCAAAGATACAGATATTTGCTTGATTATTATTTGCTGTCTGTTTCCAAGGTCGTTTTGTTTTCATACTATACATATATGTATAACCTGCTCTTGCTCTTTTTACCCAAAGATAATATATATAGTAGAAGTATAATACATAAAATATGGTGGCTTGGTGGTTAGATCGTCTGCCACGATTGAGGGAGGTTGTGGATTCAATCCCTTGCTTAGTCATACCAAAGACATACAAAAATGGTACTAACAACGGCCTCGCTTAGAGCTCAACATTAAGAGCTTAGTTTTAGGACTGGTCGGCCTGGTATCAGGATAATGTGACTGGATGAGACATCATGCTACATGTCTGCGGCATGATGCCCCAGTGCTAGACATCACTATCAATGCAACATGGTTATAATTGAAAGATTGTTAAAGCTACGTTAAAAATGCTAACTTATAATTCACTTGCCTAACTTGTAACTCGTAGATCTGCTTGGCATCTGTAGTCAAACGTGTCTAAAATACATATAAAAACCTGCATGTTTTCTACATTTCTAAACAGTTTCCAATACGTCGAATAATAAATATCACACTAATGTCAAATATTTCCAGTACTGACAATAAATAAGTATCGAAAGGATTATAACATTCTTACTCGGAAAGAAATAAGTTTGCGAGCCAATATATGTTTTTCTATAGACAGAGTACTCTGAAAATACACTAACCATTGGAAACAAAAGTTGTTTGTAATACTTCAATATGCATTTCACATGAATATTGCCATTTTCAGATTAAATGATGAAGCCCTTTAAGATATACGGTGTGGTAGACGTTCATTCATACAACGTAGACAAATTCATGAAATACAAATGAGTTTGCATATGTGACCTTATTTTCTCAATGAATTGATCAGCAGCTGCTCAAAAACGTAGGTTGTAGATATAACTCAATACACAGATCTACAATATCTGAATACACAGATCTGCAATGTCTCAATACACAGATCTAATGTTGAAGTTCATTTGTGTCGTCAACTGTCTTAGCGAGGCGGTTAACGTACGATCGTTGCCAAATCATACAAGTTACGTTAAATGTGTAAATCTTGGCATACATATACAGTTTTAATGCCTAAACAGTTTATGATATGGAAATCTATAGTAATAACATCATAGATCATAAGAACCACTGACCCACGAGAAGCTACTGGCAAGCTTTCTGACATAACCACATAGGCCGATTCTGATACTCGAACCCACGCAGACAGAGGTGAGATGGCAGTAATCAGTAACGGAGAGCGCTTTAGACCACTCGGCCACTCGGGGCCCCAGATGTGGTTATATTCGTTAAGGTAGTATATACGAAAATTTGTATGCATTTCCTTTTCATATATGCATAAGTATGTAGTTATGTTCTTTACACATTAGTGAGCATTTACTTTTCAGTACATACATTTGCATTTATTGACCTTTCATCCATACAGTCGTACGTACCTACTTAATGTACGTAAGTATTCTGTAAAAGAAATGTATAACATCATATCCAGGACTGAATCAGGCCCAACATTGTTTTATTTTATTTTGTTTCCTTCTTTTTTGGGGTGGAGTTTCCAAAGTTTCAAAACAACTCTAACGTTCCTCAAAGGGGCAAAAAATCAAACGTCAACGTATATGTGTATATCTACTCTAAGCTTTCAAGATACCCTACAAGCCCTCACAACAAGAAATAACTATGATCAAGTGACTGTAAGTTAATGTCTATATTTTTTATGAATACATTATTTTTATAGTGAAATATCTATTTTAATAGTCGATACATATTGACAGATACATTAATTTAACTGTCGCATAGGCCATAAAACTGATAAAATATTTTAATTTCAGTGTTTCATACCCACATTCACGTCGATATAGATTAGTGCAGCCATGTAAATTAATAAATGTTACGTTAGTCACTTGTCTAATTCGGTTATCGTAGTTCAAAAGGATAGATCGTGTGTAGAGAGATGTTATTGATGGGAAAGATACTATAGTTATCATATGACTGCTATGTGTATCTAGCAACCCTTGGTGTTTGGGATCTGGAGGTCTACATAGAGTAGATTTTGTTTCCAACGTTAATAATATATTTCATGTGGTACCAGATATATGACCTTTTAACGAGTGGAGAAGCCTCAAGTTACAAAATATAGTGTTTGGTACCACACGATGAAATAAATCCGTTATTAACGTAGAAAATTTAACATTTGATTTTTATTATATAATAAACTTGCTCCAGAATCGAGGTTTAGAAGATTACAATTACTCTTCGGCACAAACGCTAACCCGCATTCATGTAAATGCACGTCACTTTCATAGCCTGTTCATATAAATATACGTGACTTTAGAAAGCGTTAGAAATGGGTTGACCTAAAACATCGCAGTAAACTACATTATGTCATTTTGTATACCTTTTTTAGTCTGCTTGTATGCAGTGCATGTCAGATACAGCAATGTGTCACAGTGGGTTTGCCGTTGTCAACGAAGTAACAGGAAATAACTTCAAAGATTTGCGAACGGCGTCTCGTCAAATTATTTTAACAAAGATTAGTTTATGTCAAAAGGTGATGGAAATATGTTATCTCTCCCTTCTCCTTATTGTTTTGGTCATTGTTCTTTAAGAGATGATCGACCACGGTGGTATTGCCCCGATCGAGCTACGAATAGAATATAATGTGAAATTACTGGGTGGGAAACAGAGATCTGGGCAAAGCTAAAGAATAGAATATCACGAGACCCTACATGTAACCTATATTAGTTTCATGAACGACCTGAACAATATGAAATCGAACATGACATTTGAATGATTCAATTTCTCCCATAGAGGTATAAAACTCTACTAGCCGTTCTATTATACTGATAGAACAAATTTCATCATGTGACCGAGTGACTGATCCAACCCAGATTGCGGGCATGATTGCATCACCTAGTGCTTCCGGTCCTTTCCATAGACACAAAGACACAGTGGTCCATTTTAAGAGTGCTCTTAAGACTCACCTGTTTTGACTGCAGGGACAAACTTAGCAACCTAATTATGTTTTGTATCATGTTTTCAGCATGTTTTTATGTTTTCCAATTTCATTGTTTTTGTCCTTTGTTGTTCAGTAGTGTAGTCATATGATTGTTGATGGTGAAAAAGCGCTTAGAGCTTCGAAAGATTAGGGGCTATACAAAGTCCTCATCATTATTATTATATCACGGTTGGGTGCTAGTTCAGCGTTTCCATATTTGTTTTCTTCCTTACTTCTCTGTCTGTTTCTCTCTCTCTCTCTCTCTCTCTCTCTCTCTCTCTCTCTCTCTCTCTCTCTCTCTCTCTCTCTCTCTCTCTCTTACTGTGCAATACAGGTATGGAGCTATGTTTCTTTTCCTTCAAAAACCCACAGTACCCCTGATAAATACGTCAAGGTTTTGTTTTCCTTGAGTCAACCGATATTCACACTCTTCTGCTTTAGACATCGACTATCGATATCCAGCATAACTAGCTATGGCCATTTCGCATGTAATAAATACGCACAATGTTATTAAGATGCAAAAGTATTAGTAGAGTTCATATTTGGTCATTAAGAAAGAGAATATGAAAGGAATAAGGGAGCTACGGTTAGATTAATTTCATTTCTCCATGTGAGGCCATTTGTATTGATCACGTGACAATATGGCGTTGGCGTTCCCCTGACTTAGTATAGCGAAGTGCATCGCAAATATCCAGACTAAAATTTTGACATGTGAAAATATATAGATATATTTGTGACATGTGAAAATATAAGGATATCTTTTCCACATGTGAAGACATACTGACATATTTCTCACATGTGATAAATTATAAAATTTATTTTGCCAATACGGCTCCATGTTTTACATTGAAGTATATACTAGATATGTGAGGTTTAGATTTGTGATTGGTTGCACCAAGATATCGGATTGGTTTGTCAGACATACATTTGTGATAAAGTTTCCTTGTGCAGCATGAAAACATGCCCTTCCTTGTATTGCGGACGGTTGATTGGTTTGTTTAAACGTAACTATTAGCACGTGAAGTGAAACTCTAAAGTACCTAGATAATATAACTGCCTCTTTCAAAACACACCTAGACAATCACATAGATTCGCCTAGGCAACCATCAGACTTACACTTTACGAATTGATGTAAGGTGGCGCCCCAGTGGAAGATTCCTACTTACTTGATAAGTGCTGTTTAATTGATTACAAGAATGAAACTAGCAGCAGAGGGGAAGAACCCTACAAATTTCCCAGGCGTCATTTTGGCAAAGTGAGGCTTCCTTAAAATTTCTAGGAATTTCATCATAAAAAAAAATGCGTCCACGGGGTAAAAAAAAAAAACGCCAATGCGGTTGTCGCGCCCCCTCCCCCCCCCCCTCTGCTGCTATGGGGTTAACAATTCTTGTTAGGATTTCAACCGAATATTTGATCGAGTCCGATACGATATCGCGTCCGAGGATCATGTAAATTTATCGTTACAAATCCTTGTGGGGTTGAGTGAGCGTGACTAAAGAAATTTTTAAAGAGATTATAATCCATATCACCGCCGCACCAAGTCTGATGAATATTTCGTAGCGTATGAGTATCAACGCCGTTGAATAAAGTAAGAATATTGCAGTTATCTCTGATCACTTTTGGTATTTGGGTGTACCGTTGAGTAACATATATCACATCAGTGTTTTTATGCCTGCCTCTGGAAAATACCCTAGCAGGATTCTTTTGATTGTCTAACGTGACATCATCGTATACAACTAATTGTTAATACCTCCATCAATATCATCAATACTCGGTGCTTCTTCGATATCGGTTATAAACTCGATAACATTATACCCAGCAATCTCTGAAGCGTTCTCGTTAACATCCTTTAACACTTCGTAGCATCGCTGATCGTCTACACTAGGAGCTATTAAATACAACTGATCCCATTTTATCCATCTCGTTATTAAATTAAGTAGCAGTTGTGTCTTGCCACTTCCAGAGGGTACGATTATAATTATACGAATAGAATTCGGTAGCGCTGCATGATGCTTAACTAATTATCTTGTTTTTGTATCCGAAAAATCAATTACATTCATGTTATTATAAATATATTATGGATCTATATTGTGTGAAATGTAAGGCGGGTACTGGCACAGATGACTTGACGACGATGACAACTAGCAATAACCGATCGGCACTTTCTGGTAAGAGTGTACAATGTAGTACAAAGAAATTTAGATTTATTTCTGCAAAACCTAATTTGAAAAAAAATATCGAGGTGATATTGCAACGAAGCTAGTAAAACTCCCAGGAATACCATGGGCAAAGTACCCACGAGAAAAATACCTTCCAGGGTATAGTTATTGTGGATCCGGGACAAGACTCGATATCAGACTTGATGATCAAACCCAACCTCGACGTGGTGAAGAACCAATAAACGCTATTGATAAGGCGTGTCATGCTCATGATGTTGCTTATAAAAGCAGTAATCTGCAACACAGATATCTCGCAGATATGAAATGAATTCATGCGTTGAATTCTATCACTGACAAATCCTTCAAAGAAAAATTGGCTTTATGGTTAGTAAAATCGGCTATGAAAGGTAAATTGATGCTAGGTGCGGGTAATTAATAACAACATAGAATCTATTTATTATTCTCCGAGAGGATACTGGAGAGGTAAAGCAGCAATCAGTAAATTCGCTAGCGCCGCGAAGGTGAAAAATACTACAGCGGCTAATTGGTTATCCAAACAGGCGATATGGCAGATTTATTTACCTTGGCCAAAACAAATTAACTACGCGCATTTTTATGTTTTCGTTTGTAATGAAGTTCATCAGGCTGATATATTATTTATGCCACATGATGGTGGTTACAAATACGCGTTAACCGTAGTTGATGTTGCAAGTCGATACAAACAAGCAGAGCCGTTAAAAACAAAATCATCAACTGAAGTAGCTTCTGCGTTTGAAAGGATTTATCAAAGGGAGTCTCTGCGCTGGCCAAATCTTATACAAGTTGATCCTGGCAAGGAATTTCAGGGTGCGGTTCTATCAACAATGAAGCATCATAATGTCACCATCAGACGAGGACATACTGCACTACATCGCGATCAGGCGACTGTTGAACGATTTAAGACACTTGCTGAGCGGTTATTTGGATACCAATACGCGAAGGAATTTATTCAGGATAAACGATCTCGTGAAAGGGTTAAGAGATTACCAGCAGTAATAACTGCGCTGAATAATGAGACTACTCGAACAATCAACATGAAACCTAACAACGCGATGAAGAAAAAGTTTATACCTGAAAATCCACAAAAAGATGTTTCAAAACAATCAATACTAGGTAATGTTACTGTTATATGAACCAGGAGAGCTCGAAGGTGGCAAAAAAAGAGCTACTGATTCTATTTGGATTGTCATCACGTATAAAATATCCGGCATAACACGATCTACGGGTAGACCAGCAATCTATAGACTGGATTCAACTGCTCGTCAGCGAGGATTTACTCGACAACAACTGCAAGTGATACCCGAGGATACTCAATTGCCGCCGCGTGGTCTTAACTACATGTAGCACCTCTTCGTCTGTTGCACTCACGACAAGTCAGCATCACATTATTTCTAGTATGACCAATGCTGCTATCTTTTCTCTCTACGGTGAATTGGCGAGGATCTTTATCCGACCAACACCAACTCATTATACAATTACAACTCGCGCATTGATTATTTTGTTGTTGTTTCAGTGTAATTATTAATTCGGCATCAATATCAAATTCTCTGTTTTTTATCCTGTTGTTTATAACCGGAGAGTTTTTTTTATTATGTACTTGACTCTGTAAAGGCTGACAATTTCACTTATTGGAGTGTCATTATCATCTAAAACAACTTTTCGAAGATGATTTATTCTTCGTACTCTGGATACTGCGAGATAAACTAAATTTGAAAACTCGATGTGATTATCTACAATCCAAATAACTGTATCTGATATAGTCAATCCCTGTGAAGAATGTATTGTCGCTGCATATCCTAGCGTCCACTGACAATTATTAGCGCGTAATACATCTTCGACGACGGTGATATCAACTAACACGATATTATTTAACACTAGAATATGTTTCTTACGCTGCCCAGGAATATCAATTTCGATATTTTGTCGCCGTGCATCTTTGGGTCCATAACAGAGCGGCATTGGAAGTGTTGCAAATTTTTCTTCATGTAATTCAAAAAACTTTATCTGAAGTGTGTCTCTGACTATTTTTCTACTTGCCACTATCAAATCGTTTGGTCTCCACGCTTCCCAGAAATCTTTTATTGGTGTTTCCGAAATTATTTTACGGGCTATTTCACATTTGATTCTATCCGGTTGTAATCTGATTAGCTTCTTGAACTCGCGTAATTGTTCATCAAGTGCTCTGTGGTCGGTATTAATTTCTTCGTAGTAGTCTACAAAATTCTTCAGCCAATCATGTGGGGATAAACCGACAAATGGACGTGGCTGGCCATGAACGCTGCACATTATCACTGCTGTATTCCATAGTAGCAGCCTATCAAGAAATTTTTGTAATACATCTAACGACACCGTGCATATCTCATCCCAAATAATTACTTCAGGAATAAATTTCTCGCCCATTCGATCAGGAGTCCATTTTTTACCTTTCCATCGAAAGAAACTGCGATAAGTGCTTGCTTTCATCTCTCTTGCATGTCTGTGGATCGGTGTTAGCACAATCATGTTTGATATACGAAATAATTCAATCGCACGAGTCGTCTTTATTGACCCACCACAGCCGTTCAAGTAGACTGTTTTGTATGTACGTATTGGATCAGATATCTGCGGTGCATTAGATAGTTCTGATATCTGATTATTTTTCAAGTAAATGTTTTCAATGGTAACATCTGCTTATTTGGAATAATCGCGCAGTATTTCTCGCTTAATTCTCCATGACCCCCAACTGTCGTCAGAATTATTAAATTCGGCCACCGATTCGCTGTGTTTCGCGTCTATATAAATGAATCAGTGGCTACTCTAACTGCGGTGTCAGGAAATCTATTTATCATCCAAAATAGATTAATAGAATCATAAGCCAGCATAGATGCCCTCAAATGTGTATACTGAAGACTGTATCCATCGTTGTAAGTAACAATTGTACCCAATTTGGTTCCATCGGACAAGAAGGCGTCTTTATGATTGACACATATGCCTTTAAATGTTACATCCGCGATTATAAAGTCGTATTCAAAGCTATCCATAACCAACCGTGACGAATATTTGCCACCCTGAGTGAATTTACCGATTATTCTTCTACCAAGATCATTTGCTTGTCTATTTCTAATTTCAAATAGCTGTTTGGACCATTTCAAGATATATTCTTTGTCGAGATCTTGAAATTGGTTTTTATTTTCACTGATTATACTATCTAGATTAGGTTGTGGTAACCAGACTTCAATCTGCGCTCGATATGATATAATCGCTTCACTGACAATCAGCGATATCAGCATACCAAAATCAATCATATACCGTAATAACACTATTGACATCCAATGTTTTTCAGACATGTGTCTACCAATCCAAACATAACAACACGGATGAAGTCCTGTAGCCAGTTCAAATGGTACAACACGAGCGAATCCGGTTAAATCAAAATCTTTCAATGGACTATTAATTGCAACGCGGGTCATCTCATGTGTAGGGTGTCCAAATCGTTTAAAATACTTATCACATTCTCCGTACCCGAGAAAACTCCCGGGATAACACGCAACCAAATCAACGGAAATAATATTTTCGCGGTCATATTTTGTATTCCATAATCCGCCATGATTATACTCGACACAGCTTCATTTGATGTCTGACAGAAACTCACCTCTTGTTTGTTTCCACGTGTTTTTCCTTCTCGCAAAATGAGCTGCAGCCAACGGAATTGTAAAACAATTTGTTAGTAATTGTTCGCTGTCTTCCGTTGAAAACTCACTAGCTAGTTTTTTCATCTCGTTGTGTACCGCTTCAGTGCGATATATAATTCTCCATTGGGTCTTACAAATTGATCGAATCTACCCTCGTCGTCTTCAAAACTGTGAAGTTACCACACTGATACAGGATCGTTTTTACTTAATTGATAAATAGCATCGAATAATTTCACCTCGGAGAAACACTCCCCAAGCGTTGCTTGTGGTAGATATTTTATGGTTCGTTCCCGCGAAAAAAATATTACTGCAGGTGTCCACTCGTGTTCGTTATGATCAATAATTTTGATTAGGGGACCATTTGATTTATATTTCGGTTCGTGAAATACTTCACCTGTTATCGTCGCCACTGATATTGGAAGTCTCAATGATGTTTCCAATTTGGTTATATCCTGAATTGTTGCCCCGCGCTCTTTCACCGTTAATCCCCACTCGGTAATTTTTTTGCCTCTTAGATCAGTTAATTTCTTTCCACGCAACGAATTTGTGAAGAATTTTATTACTCGTTCTGCCACACAAGTCAACGATGACAGTTTCATGGGTTTTAGTTTTTCAATGTTCGGTTTGTCTTTTAACGGATAGATTCCGTAAAAAACTGCTGTTACAGGATAAGATCTCTCGTAGTATGGTTTGTCAATTCCAGTTAGAATTCCTGGTTTGGAATCTTGACTCACAACGACGGTTCTTTTATCCTTCAAAATTGGGTATAATTTATCCCTGATAATCCAATCACTTGTTTCTGAACGGATAATGAATTTTATCTCTAAAAATACTTTTTCTTGTCAAGTCGTAAGATTATCTCGGCTGCTTCTCCGTCGGTATATTTGTATTTTTACTTGATACTCCTCAGTGAGGGTTTTGAGTTTAGTTTGAAATTCTCTGACCTGATCAGAGTAATATTGCTGCGACGACAACGATGATGAAATCATTGGTGATATTGTTGTTGATGACATCTTATTTTGAAAATACTAGTGTTTTAAATAGATTTCAATTGAAACTGTTAGTAAAAATTGAAGATTTTTACTTTAGTTATTTACTTAAATCCGCTACGAATTCCACATACCATGCTAATAAAGCCCCAATAAATTCTCTATCAGTCGTTGTTATCGTGAATCGTTCAGTTGTATCCTTGTCGATGATCGTTGATATTGTATTATTGACTCCAAATGAAATCGACGATGAAATATTATATTGAATCGGAAACTCTAGTGTTAATCGATAAATACCCTTGACGGTTGCAGTGATATTTAATATATTGTTTGTAGGTATCCACGTAAATGATCCGTGTTGGATCGCGTATACATTATTTACGATATTTTTTGTTTATGAAAGACTTTTATTTTTCAGTGGTTGCTATCATCCTCGTTGCATCATTTTTGATTGCCTCGATGAAGTTTTTCATATCTTCGATGAATTTTTTAATATCAGGGAGTTTTATGTCAATTTTATCCAGTGTGGATGCAAACAATTTATCAATGATATTTTTTACTAAATGATGTAAACTTTTCAACGTGATCTTCATATCTGGATTGAAGTGTTGCAAACTCTAACATAGAAGTTTTTATCTCTGTGAGCTTCGGTGTGGTTACAGGAGGATTACCAAAAAATTCTAATACGGATTTATCAATATTGTCATGGATAGACTTTTGTAAATCAGTAAATTTATTAAATGTATTTATTTGATCGTCATACTTATCATTGAGTGATTTCAATGAATTCGCCGAGAATATATAATTGCTATCAAGTGTTAATATTTTATCTGTGATTGTTGAAACAAGCGCGCCTGGTTTGAGTTTACCCTGATTGGAAAACAACGCGATAGTATCTTCTACTGCTTTGCGTTGTTTAACTAAAATATCATCAAGAGAAACATTACTCGTTTTCAATTTACCCTGACAATTTTGAAATACAACTATTTCATTGGGGTCAACACTTGCTAGGTTCAACATCTCAGCTATTTCATCTTCGATTATTTTTTTTACATCACCAGAAATGCTAGCATTTCCTGCAACGCCACCAGGTTCGGGTTTCATCGGCGCTGATAAAGATCTCCCCTAAATATCAGTCATGTTATTCTATATAACTTCTCTCTAAAATCTTTGATTTGAAATCTTTGATTTCCAGCGATTACTCGTTTATTCATTTACGAAAGATGAGGTGGTTTTCTAGACGTTGAAATGGCGTCAAGGACATTTAATACTACTATGCAGCATATTGGTGGGTCATTCATTTGTTGTGTTGGTAGCGTAGAATACCAAGTCTTCATTTTATGAAAGGTGTTTTATTGTTGTATATAACTCATAAATTTTTTAGGCGGCAATAATCCATATGAATCGAAATAAACGATTACACGAGGATCAATCACGTAAGAAACCCAGTGGGTTCCAGGTCTGTTATCGAGATTAATGATACCGGTTTCAACGCTGTTTGGCTGTGCCGGCAATTGATCTTTAATAAAGACACCTCTGAAGTTTCTAATAGCTAGTTTTTAGCAGCATCGAGTAAATCAAAATTTGACATGGGAACTTAGAAACTGTTCCTGGGATTCTCAGACTGCTTTCTTTGTACCACGTGTGTGGAGTTCCAGGTAGTCTTAGACCCTTTCCCTTTTTTTGTACCTAGTTTCGTGAACGGATCCCCCGGTTGCTTTCTTTAGTGCCATCCATGCCGCGGTACCAACGGCTCCTAACGCGAGCGCTTTAGCCACCGCTGGGGCTGCTGCCGCAATCAACGCTGAAATCGCGGCTAACAATGGGAATATACCATCTGATTTTATCATGTTTTTGATCGCAGCTGCAGAAAGTGTGATCTGAACACCTTTTTATCTTTGAAAGCATCATTGAAATGTTTTATTTGACGAGTTGTCAGCGACAGTTTATTCTGACTACCAGACATCTGATTGTGTTTAGCGTCATCGTGGTTCCACATTTTTTAGCTGATTCCAATTGCAATTTCTTGAATTGACCATTGGTCAGGGTAACACTAATATGACTGTATGACATTATTTAAATTACTAGTAATTTAAATAATTTAAATGGCAGATTGATCTAATTGGAAAAATCCTAAGGATTTTCAGTTACATATTTTTGAAAAAACTACATGTTTGAAAATATTACATATTTTCCACTGGCGCATTAATTACTCTCATTCGTCCACCAACACCTTCGAGAAGCATTGATTTATCACTGAGAATGACAGCAACCGCTCTATAATTGGGGATAAGGACAACACCTGCTGCATTAGTCGGACGGGTTACACGAGCTCTAAAGTGTATATCAACGACAGACTGTCTTGTTAAATCAAGATGTTGCAGAGAAAAGTATAAGATCGGATACAGACTCCTAAAATACAACTGTGATATTTGCAGGCCAGTATCAGCGTTTTGGTCGCGTCCCATATATGACAACAGACGATGATATAAACGTGCTATTTGGTTGGTATTATAATCAAGAAGTATATCCTCGGATGGTTCCTGCTGTCCGTTTATTCTCAGAGAGACTTCATTAACACCTATCTTATCAAATATCACATGGATACGTTCTTGATTGTCTAATCGCGCAGTATTCTGTAGCCCAACAAATATATGACGCGGAGCTGAAATCCCTTGTTTTGATGCCAGGTGCCATGTAAGTGTACCATCAATATTATAATCCATGGTATCTGTGGTCACTGATAACCAACTTAGCAATGATTTTCCTCCATGCTCCATAAATGATAGCATCCGCTCTTCTGTGGCGATAGATGGAGTCATTACTGGCATCCACAATGATAGTTTTGTTAAAATAACTTTACTTTCGGGAACACCAGCACCACGCCAGATTGCATTATTATCAGTACCCTTTCGCACGAGTACTACTGTATGATTCGCTCCATAGATAACTTTTCGGAAGTTTCTACAGAATCCGAAAATATGATGCAGTGGAATCGGGCATGAAAACTGTCGACGTGGTCTCTTCAATGTTGCTTCGAGTGTTGCAAATCCAAGGATGTAATTAAGATTAGTACTTTTTTTGATATCAAAGGCAGCACCTGGTCTTGCTTCATGTTCAAGATCAGCTACTGGCTGTGGATCAGATGCAGTATCCTGCGGTGTACGTAATTTAGTATACTGAATGTGTTCAGCGTTATCGGTAAAATCCTTAGAGAACATCATAGATGGGCCTGCCGATCTTGCATAATCATCATAATATCTTGCTAACCCCACTATTCCCGTGGCAATATCAACCTCACGTTCAATAGATTCAATTTATCTTCTATCAATCATATATCGTGCACTTTCAAATAGCGCCATAATACCATAATTAACAAAACCAACTCGTTCATTTGGGTCATCTGCGTATGCTGTATTGGCTGCAACATCTGTTACGAGTTCTCCTTCCACTTCGATAAATGCTTCAGCGGGTAGAAAGTATTTACTGTTATCATGAACTTGAAGTACAATTCTCGATCGAAGATCAGGTTGTACTGCATGATAAGAATAACATTGATAATCGCGTACAGAATCATCTTTACGCACTGGGGCTTCCATATCAAACGCTGTATCAAGTGTCTGTTTGAACATTTTATTATATATTCCTTGATCTAAATTGCGATTTCTGTCGTGGTTTTAAGCCACTTCCCGCTATCATATTTGCGGTAATATTATCTTGGTTGCTGGCCGGCGACGGAGTCGTTAACGACGAAGTCACCAATGATGCTAATTTTTGATCTACTGCGTTATTTATTATGTTGCTAACATTTGCAGGCATCACTGTTGTAGATGATAACGGCAGTGATGAAATCACCGGCGGTTTCTTTCTTCGTCGAACTAGCGACATTAGTTTATCCTTTGCAGCGGAAAATGCTTTCCCGGTAATATCTCCAGCGAAATCTTCGATTTTGCTAATACCCTTATCACGAATAACATCAATAGTTTTCATCGATAATTGTTTTGCGATTGATGCATTTTTTTGGAGCCATTCATGCAAGTAACCTTGCAATGGTATTGCCGAGACCATCACCATAGTACGCTTTGTAAACAGTCAATCGTGAATTTACTACATAGACGCTGGTTGGTTTATCATGGTTGTAGTGTATGATTATCTTATTGAATTACTATTTATCTAATGTTGAAATTCTTCGAATTTCCAATCCTACGGATTTTCATTGCTAGTGAAATTCAAAGAATTTCCATTTCGGTGATAAAAAAATCCAAAGGATTTTCAATCACTATGATAACCATGATTGGAAAAATCCGTAGGATGTTTTACTAACTCTTCAATGAAATATCGTTATGTTTCAATATCCATGATGCCACTTTGAAATAACCGTATACAGATATCAGCTGCTTCATTAATTATTTCAGGTGAGTTATTTCCAGTTCGTTTTCCTCCGATGAGAACTTCTAATCGTGCTATATCGCTAAGAATATTACCAGGACAACGAACAAGACCACTACTTGAAACTGAGTTTCTAACGCCACTAGAAAATCCACTAGCGAATTTTTCAGTAATACCAGTTGCACCCTGTTCATCATCGTCATTCAATTGAGGGTCTTCTTGTTTTTTTTTTTTGTCTTCGTGTTGGTGTTATTTGGAGTTTTATTTCTTCTCTTTTATAATCATCAATTTCTCCTTTGAAGGTTCTATACTCCCTCCTCCTCCTATCTAACCGCCCCCCCCCCCCCCGCATTTTTATTTTATACAACTCATCAGCCCAATCATTGAGTGATATTGGCTCGTCTTTATACTCGTCTGTTAAAAGCTCATTTCTTGAATTATAGCTTTTAATAGCAAAATTGCTTAACTCGTATTGCTTTTGTTGTTGTATTCGTGTTATAGCATCCTCGGTAAATTTACCCACTAAAGAAGTAATTGTTTTTTTTTGTTAACAAAGCTGATGTTTTTTTCAGTTTCCGTTGCTATTTTTTTAAGTACAGGGAGAAGATGCTCTTCTTTCTTTTTTTCTTCCACGGGGATATCTCCGTTTATTGCTCGCTCAGTGGCTGATATTACACCCCTAGTTGCCGTAGTTATTGGTTTAAACAATTCTTCAGTCCCTGTTATAAAATCAGTCTGAAGACTGTCTAGCTTGTAGTTTTTCTCGAGCAGAATCACGGATTGGGATAAACTTCTTAATTGCTGCTAATCTTTCACGCGCTAATCTAGTCGTTAGTGCTTCGTTGACCATTATATAGAACGACAAATTGTCTTGTTAAATGTACGATAGAACGACAGATTGTCTTGTTAAATGCATTGAAAAATGCAACAAAAATCAATGAAAAAATGCAACAAAAATGACCAAAAAAAACCAAATATCTACAAACAGCTCTATCAATAATAGAGAAACTTCCTATTTTCTTAATAAATAATAATTATTGAAGTATTGGTGTCACTGGTGACCTTGTCACTATAGTTAGAATTTACTCTGTTGAGGTAACCAAGAGGGGATTTTCAGTTTGGCGGATAATATTTCTTATTGTTTTAACCTTCAAGTTAATTGTGCGTTAGAATTCATATTGCTGCCCCAATTCTTTTCTGATTATTTCGACAACAGTGAATAACGGAGCAAACTTATTGACGTCGTTACATAATGTAAAGGAGTCGCGAATAGTATTCTGTATTCTTTTTATAAAAGCGTATCGTTTTGATGAGACGTACTTATTATTCATAGCACTGTATTCAATATCTTGAAAATCAGAATGAATCTGATCACAATTTAATTTATTTGATATTGAATTCCTTGATTTTTCAAATTTGAAATCTTATCGATATTTTCAGAATTTATTTTTATATAATAATATGTAATATTGATATATTTATCAAAAATACATAATAATATATGATGAGCGATTATCATTCACTGTGTGTTTTCGTAATGTTCACAATTCCATTCGAGTGTTATGGCAATTGAATAATAATGGACAACACAATTAATATATACAATACAACTCAATTCGAGTGTTCTGAATTATCCTGTGAGTGCTGTCCTGTGACGTAGAGCTTTTTTGGGGCGCCCATAGATGAATTTTCATCCAGGTGAATTTTCTAAGCGAAACGAAATGCTAGAATATTCTGAAGACTGTATATGTATTTTTTGTACGCCTCCCCCACCCAAGTATTAATTTCCCGGGGGTGTATAAAAATCACACCGTCACGTATTTGACTTGACGGGAGGTGTATACGAGGTACCGTTGGGCTGGCGCCCCCAATCATAAAGAAAAAACCATCCAAATCGGTACCGTCGACAATGTGTCAGTTACGGGAATCGAACGATGGGCCTCGGGACAGTACTGCAATGCGTTACGAATACGCTCAATCCGATATCTATAAGAAAATTCTTTTGAATACGATATATGTGTATCAAACTGAATACTTGGGGAAAAAAAGAATATAACTATTTGTTATACTACATATTTGATTCCCGTTTTCTTACAAATTATATCTCCATTGAGAATTATAACAGTTTGCACTGTAAAATACGGTTAAGCTGTCTTCCTTCTCTATTTAGTCTAAATGGAGAATTAAATAACGAGTCTTATTATAGTGAATAGAAAGACACTCTGACGGAAGGAGACAAAGAGACAGACAGATCGATATATATAGATATATGTTTGTTTGTTTGTTTGATTAGGATTTTTAACGCAGCCCTAACAATGTTTCAGTCATAATCCATTAACCGTGGTCATAACGTTTATATCACGGGTCAACATTATTTGGTTACAAGCAATAATTCAATAATGTTGACGAGATCTCAAAAATGACTACGATATCCAAGTTTGTTTGAGTGTGCTGTATAAGATTGCATTTATATTTATTCCCAGCCGACTAACAGACATATATTGTTAATAGCGGTGTGTGGGAGTGCAAATCGATAAAGGCATTCTGCCGTAGCTAAGGTTTTACTGGGACATCAAAAGCTTTATTGATTTTTCTTAGAACAGACGCTCAAGGCGCGGACAGTAAGACAGAGTTATTTATAGAACACGGAAATTGTTAAATCCATAGCAGCAGCAGGGGCGGTGGGGGGGGGGGAACAATTGTGGCGTCTTATTTTTTCTACCCACGAGCCTCTATAAAATACTGACGAGGCAGTCTTAGTTAACCAATTGACGCTTATTTTACGATTTTGGAGGAAGACTTGGTTTGCCATTTTGACGCCTCTAAAAAATGTCTGCTTCGCCGCTGCTGCTTCTAGTGTACTTAGCTGGAAAAACGGTCAAGACGAATGACAAGAGAGTCAGATGTATTGACGTATATCTACTTTAAATAGATGGGATATCGCTAGTCAGATAACGGTTTAAGGCATATGACTGGGTCCAACGGTATAGATATTTTCTTGATTACTATTTGCTGTCTGTTTCCAAGGTCGTTTTGTTTTCATACTATACATATATATATATATATATATATATATATATATATATATATATATATATATATATATATATATATATATATATATAACATATAAATACATAAAATATGGTTGCTTGGTGGTTAGATCGTCTGCCCCGATTGAGGGAGGTCGTGGATTCGATCCCCTGCTTAGTCATACCAAAGACTTACAAAAATGGTACTAACAACGGCCTCGCTTAGAGCTCAGCATTAAGAAGTTAGTTTTAGGACTGGTCGGTCTGGTATCAGGATAATGTGACTGGGTGACACATCATACTACATGTCTGCGGCATGATGCCCCAGTGCTAGACATCACTATCACTGCAGCATCGTTATAATTGAAAGATTGTTAAAGCTACGTTAAAAATGCTAACTTATAATTCACTTGCTTAATTTATAACTCGTTGATCTGCTTGGCATCTGTAGTCAAACATGTCTAAAATACATATTAAAACCTGCATGTTTTCTACATTTCTAAACACTTTCCAATACGTCGAATAATAAATATCACACTAATGTCAAATATTTCCAGTACTGACAATAAATAAGTATCGAAAGGATTATAACATTCTTACTCGGAAAGAAATAAGTTTGCGAGCCAATATATGTTTTTCTATAGGCAGAGTACTCTGAAAATACACTGACCATTGGAAACAAAAGTTGTTTGTAATACTTCAATATGCATTTCACATGAATATTGCCATTTTCAGATTAAATGATGAAGCCCTTTAAGATATACGGTGTGGTAGACGTTTATTCATACAACGTAGACAAATTCATGAAATACAAATGATTCAGCATATGTGACTTTATTTTCTCAATGAATTGATCAGCAGCTGCTCAAAAACGTAGGTTGTAGATATAACTCAATACACAGATCTACAATGTCTCAATACACAGTTCTACAAAATCTCAATACACAGATCTAATGTTGAAGTTCATTTGTGTCGTCTACTGTTTTAGCAAGGCGGTTAACGTAGTTACGTTGCCAGATCATACAAGTTACGTTAAATGTGTAAATCTTGGCATACATGTACAGTTTTAATACCTAAACAGTTTATGATATGGAACCACCAACATCTAATCCTGCTTTGAAGGACTCGTGGTACTAACTCATCTTATATTGTAAACTTATGCAAACACCATGATCAAAAAAAATAATCAAAAATATACAGTTCTGAATGCTAATGAATAAACATATATCTATTGTTAAAGATGCGCCCTTGAGGGCATGTTCTTGAACCATCTGCATTCGATTCTGCACCAAAGCGTCGGTTGCTAATTTCAGTAATGATTTTCCAAGCTCAAACATATAAAATGAATGACATTCCATCAATAACCCATTCTCTCATGTGTTACTTTTAGTCATAACTAAGATAATATGTAATCCAATTCAATTTTATTTCATTATCAAAAATTCCTGGTCAGTCAATCACATATCTACTCTATTTATAGACTGGTTCCCTTTCTTTGCTATTATTAGTCCTAAAGTTAGTGAGCTTCAACGTTCTACAATGATTTTTGCTTATAAGAAGAACGACACACAAAGAGACTGTTCCAAAGGATACACATTAAGTACAAAACAAGGGAGTGTCATGTTGAACATGTAATTTTGATTACACAGTATCACTTTATTTAAATCAATGTACAATAATACAATTTATTCATTAGAAGAGAAGGAATTTAGAGTCTAATAAATAGACCTTTCTGAAAAAGCATGTTATATTTATCGTAGACTTAATATTAACAATAGACATACTAAACTCAAGTTTGCAAGTATCAGTGGAAGGAACATACTCAGTGCTATCATTCGTGTTAAGCATAGAAAGAATTATTTTGTCCCAAAGATTGTTTTCTCGGTATTTTATATATATATATATATATATATATATATATATATATATATATATATATATATATATATATATATATATATATTCTCCCCTTAAATATTTTTTATTCATTTCTTTAAGCATAGAAATAATTGTTTGGTCCTGAAGATTCTTTTTAGTATTCTAATCATCTAATCAATGGCAGCCTAGTGTGTGTCTGTCTAATATTTTATTCCACATAAATGTCAACCAAGCGTGTGTCTGTCTGACATCTTTTTCCATACAACTTTCAGCCCAGCGTGTAACTGGTTGTATTTGTATTCGATCCGAATGTCAGTACAGTATGTGAAATCTATAGTAATAACATCATAGATGTTTTTTGAATGCAGTCAATTTTTTTTCATCCCACCGCTTTTAGACTGAAACATAGAGGTATATCACGTAAATAGAAATTCTTTATTACGAGGAACTTATTAAATGTGGTTATATGTTGTTGTAGTTTTTAGCGCCATTTTTCAGCACACGATAGGCTATACATGGCCACTAGTATTATTGGAGGAGGAAGAACCCGGGAAAACCACCGGAAAAACCACCGACCCACGAGAAGCTACTGGCAAGCTTTCTGACAAAACCACATAGGCCGATTCTGAGACTCGAACCCACGCAGATAGAGGTGAGATGGCAGTGATCAGTAACGGAGAGCGCTTTAGACCACTCGGCCACTCGGGGATTCAAATGTGGTTATATTCGTTAAGGTAGTATATACGAACATTTGTATGCATTTCCTTTTCATATATGCATAAGTATGTAGTTATGTTCTTTACACATTAGTGAGCATTTACTTTTCAGTACATACATTTGCATTTATTTACCTTTCATCCATACAGTCGTACGTATCTACTTAATGTACGTAAGTATTCTGTAAAAGAAATGTATAACATCATGTCCAGGACTGAATCAGGCCCAGCATTGTTTTATTTTATTTTGTTTCCTTCTTTTTTGGGGTGGAGTTTCCAAAGTTTCTAAACAACTCTAACGTTCCTCAAAGGGGCAAAAAATCAAACGTCTAAGTATATGTGCATATATACTCTACGTTTTCATGATACCCTACAAGCGCTTACAACAAAAAAAAACTATGGTCAAGTGACTGTACGTTAATGTCTATATTTTTTATGAATACATTATTTTTATAGTGAAATATCTATTTTAATAGTCGATACATATTGACAGATACATTAATTTAACTGTCGCACAGGCCATAAAACTGATAAAATATTTTAATTTCAGTGTTTCATACCCACATTCACGTCGATATAGATTAGTGCAGCCATGTAAATTAATAAATGTTACGTTAGTCACTTGTCTAAATCGGTTATCGTAGTTCAAAAGGATAGATCGTGTGTATAGAGATGTTATTGATGGGAAAGATACTAGAGTTATCATATGACTGCTATGTGTATTTAGCAACCCTTGGTGTATGGGCTCTGGAGGTCTACATAGAGTAAATTTTGTTTCCAACGTTAATAATATATTTCATGTGGTACCAGATATATGACCTTTTAAGGAGTAGAGAAGCCTCAAGTTACAAAGTATAGTGTTTGGTACCAAAAGATGAAATATATCCGTTATTAACGTAGAAAATTTAACATTTTATTTTTATTATATAATAAACTTGCTCCAGAATCGAGGTTTAGAAGATTACAATCACTCTTCGGCACAAACGCTAACCCGCATTCCCGTAAATGCACGTCACTTTCATAGCCTGCTCATATAAATATACGTGACTTTAGAAAGCGTTAGAATTGGGTTGACCTAAAACATCGCAGTAAACTACATTATGTCATTTTGTTTACCTTTTTTAGTCTGCTTGAATGCATTGCATGTCAGATACAGCAATGTGTCACAGTGGGTTTGCCGTTGTCAACGAAGTAACAGGAAATAACTTCAAAGATTTGCGAACGGCGTCTCGTCAAATTATTTTACCAAAGATTAGTTTATGTCAATAGGTGATGGAAATATGTTATCTCTCCCTTCTCCTTATTGTTTTGGTCATTGTTCTTTAAGAGATGATCGACCACGGTGGTATTGCCCCGATCGAGCTACGAGTAGAATATAATGTGAAATTACTCGGTGGGAAACAGAGATCTGGGCAAAGCTAAAGAACAGAATAACACGAGACCCTACATGTAACCTATATTAGTTTCATGAACGACCTGAACAATATGAAATCGAACATGACATTTGAATGATTCAATTTCTCCCATAGAGGTATAAAACTCTAGAAGCCGTTCTATTATACTGATAGAACAAATTTCATCATGTGACCGAGTGACTGATCCAACCCAGATTGCGGGCATGATCGCATCACCTAGTGCTTCCGGTCCTTTCCATAGACACAAAGACACAGTGGTCCCTTTTAAGAGTGCTCTTAAGACTCACCTGGTTTGACTGCAGGGACAAACTTAGCAACCTAATCATGTTTTGTATCTTATATGTTTTCAGCATGTTTTTATGTTTTCCAATTTCATTGTTTTTGTCCTTTGTTGTTCAGTAGTGTAGTCATATCATTGTTGATGGTGAAAATGCGCTTAGAGCTTCGAAAGACTAGGCGCTATACAAAGTCCTCATCATTATTATTATATCACGGTTGGGTGATAGTTCAGCGTTTTCATATGTGTTTTCTTCCTTCCTTCTCTGTCTGTTTGTCTCTCTCTCTCTTCCTCTCTCTCTCTCTCTCTCTCTCTCTCTCTCTCTCTCTCTCTCTCTCTCTCTCTCTCTCTCTCTCTCTCTGTCTTCTTACTGTGCAATACAGGTATGGAGCTATGTTTCTTTTCCTTCAAAAACCCACAGTACCCCTGATAAATAGGTCAAGGTTTTGTTTTCCTTGAGTCAACCGATATTCACACTCTTCTGCTTTAGACATCGACTATCGATATCCAGCATAACTAGCTATGGCCATTTCGCATCTAATAAATACGCACAATGTTATTAAGATGCAAAGGTATCAGTAGAGTTCATATTTGGTCATTAAGAAAAAGAATATGAAAGGAATAAAGGAGCTACGGTTAGATTAATTTCATTTCTCCATGTGAGGCCATTTGTATTGATCACGTGACAATATGGCGTCGGCGTTCCCCTGACTTAGTATAGCGAAGTGCATCGCAAGGATCCAGACTAAAATTAAGACATGTGAAAATATATAGATATATTTGTGACATGTGAAGATATAAGGATATCTTTCCACATGTGAAGACATACTGACATATTTCTCACATGTGATAAATTATAAAATTTATTTTGCCAATACGGCTCCATGTTTTACATTGAAGTATATACTAGATATGTGAGGTTTAGATTTGTGATTGGTTGCACCAAGATATCGGATTGGTTTGTCAGACATACATTTGTGATAAAGTTTCCTTGTGCAGTATGAAAACATGCCCTTCTTTGTATTGCGGACGGTTGTTTGGTTTGTCTAAACGTAAATATTAGCACGTGAAGTGAAACTCTAAAGTACCTAGATAATATAACTGCCTCTTTCAAAACACACCTAGACAATCACATAGATTCGCCTAGGCAACCATCAGACTTACACTTTACGAATTAATGTAAGGTGGCGCCCCAGTGGAAGATACCTACTTACTTGATAAGTGCTGTTTAATTGATTACAAGAATGAAACTAGCAACAGAGGGCGTGAACCCTACAAATTTCCCATGCGTCATTTTGTCCAACTGAGGCTTCCTTAAAATTTCAGGGAATTTCATCATAAAAAAGCGTTCTCGGGGTAAAAAAAAAACGCCAATGCGGTTGTCGCCCCTCCCCCCCCCCCCCTCTGCTGCTATGGGGTTAACAATTCTTGTTAGGATTTCAACCGAATATTTGATCGAGTCCGATACGATATCGCATCCGAGGATCATGTAAATTTATCGTTACAAATCCACGTGGGGTTGACTGAGCGTGACTAAAGAAATTTCTAAAGAGATTATAATCCATATCACCTCCGCACCAAGTCTGATGAATATTTCGTAGCGTATGAGTATCAAGTCCGTTGAATAAAGCAAGAATATTGCAGTTATCTCTGATCACTTTTGGTATTTGGGTGTACCGTTGAGTAACATATATCACATCAGTTTTTTTATGCCTGCCTCTGGAAAATACCCTAGCAGGATTCTTTTGATTGTCTAACGTGACATCATCGTATACAACTAAATTGTTAATACCTCCATCAATATCATCAATACTCGGTGCTTCTTCGATATCGGATATAAACTCGATAACATTATAACCAGCAATCTCTGAAGCGTTCTCGTTAAAATCCTTTAACACTTCGTAGCATCGCTGATCGTCTACACTAGAAGCTATTAAATACAACTTATCCCATTTCATCCATCTCGTTATTAAATTAAGTAGCAGTTGTGTCTTGCCACTTCCAGATGGTCCGATTATAATTATACGAATAGAATTCGGTAGCGCTGCATGATGCTTAACTGATTCTCTTGTTTTTGTATCCGAAAAATCAATTACATTCATGTTATTATAAATATATTATGGATCAATACTGTGTGAAATGTACGGCGCGTACTGGCACAGATGACTTGACGACGATGACAACTAGCAATAACCGATCGGCACTTTCTGGTATGTGTGTACAATGTAGTACAAAGAAATTTAGATTCATTTCTACAAAACCTAATTTTAAAAAAAAATACCGAGGTGATATTGCAACCAAGCTAGTAAAACTCCCAGGAATACCATGGGCAAAGTACCCACGAGAAAACACCTTCCAGGGTATAGTTATTGTGGATCCGGGACAAGACTCGATATCAGACTTGATGATCAAACCCAACCTCGACGTGGTGAAGAACCAATAAACGCTATTGATAAGGCGTGTCATGCTCATGATGTTGCTTATAAAAGCAGTAATCTGCAACACAGATATCTGGCAGATGTGAAATGAATTCATGCGTTGAATTCTATCACTGACAAATCCTTCAAAGAAAAGTTGGCTTTATGGTTAGTAAAATCGGCTATGAAAGGTAAATTGATCCTAGATGCGGGTAATTAATAACAACATGGAATCTATTTATTATTCTCCTAAAGGATACTGGAGAGGTAAAGCAGCAATCAGTAAATTCGCTAGCGCCGCGAAGGTGAAAAATACTACAGCGGCTAATTGGTTATCCAAACAGGCGATATGGCAGATTTATTTACCTTGGCCAAAACAAATTAACTACGCGCATGTTTATGTTATCGTTTATAATGAAGTTCATCAGGCTGATATTATTTCTGCCACATGATGGTGGTTACAAATATGCGTTAACCGTAGTTGATGTTGCAAGTCGATACAAACAAGCAGAGCCATTAAAAACAAAATCATCAACTGAAGTAGCTTCTGCGTTTGAAAGGATTTATCAAAGGGAGTCTCTGCGCTGGCCAAATCTTATGCAAGTTGATCCTGGCAAGGAATTTCAGGGTGCGGTTGTATCAAGAATGAAGCATCATAATGTCACCATCAGACGAGGACATACTGCACTACATCGCGATCAGGCGACTGTTGAACGATTCAAGACACTTGCTAAGCAGTTATTTGGATACCAATACGCGAAGGAATTTATTCACGATAAACGATCTCGTGAAAGGGTTAAGAGATTACCAGCTGTAATAACTGCGCTGAATAATGAGATTACTCGAACAATCAACATGAAACCTAACAACGCGATTAAGAAAATGTTTATACCTGAAAATCCACAAAAAGATGTTTCAAAACAATCAATACTCGGTAATGTTACTCTTATGTATTTATATGAACCAGGAGAGCTCGAAGGTGGCAAAAAAAGAGCTACTGATTCTATATGGAGTGTCATCACGTATAAAATATCCGGCATAACACGATCTACGGGTAGACCAGCAATCTATAGACTGGATTCAACTGCTCGTCAGCGAGGATTTACTAGACAACAACTGCAAGTGATACCCGTGGATACTCAATTACAACAGCGTGGTCTTAACTAGCACCTCTTCGTCTGTTGCACTCAAGACAAGTCAGCATCACATTATTTCTAGTATGACCAATGCTGCTATTTTTTCTGTCTACGGTGAATTGGCGAGGATATTTATCCGACCAACATCAACTCATTATACAATTACAACTCGCATAGTGATTATTCTGTTGTTGTTTCAGTGTAATTATTAATTCGGCATCAATATCAAACTCTCTGTTTTTTTTATCCTGTTGTTTATAATCGGAGAGTTTTTTATTATGTCCTTGACTCTGTAAAGGCTGACAATTTCACTTATTGGAGTGTCATTATCATCTAAAACAACTTTTCGAAGTTGATTTATTCTTCGTACTCTGGATACTGCGAGATAAACTAAATTTGAAAATTCGATGTGATTTTCTACAATCCAAATAATTGTATCTGATATAGTCAATCCCTGTGAAGAATGTATTGTCGCTGCATATTCTAGAGTCCACGGATAATTATTAGCGCGTAATACATCTTCGACGACGCTGATGTCAACTAACACGATATCATTTAACAGTAGAATATGTTTCTTACGCTGCCCAGGAATATCAATTCAATATTTTGTCGCCGTGCATCTTTGTTGGGTCCATAACAGAGCGGCATTGGAAGTGTTGCAAATTTTTCTTTATGTAATTCAAAAAACTTTATCTGAAGTGTGTCTCTGACTATTTTTCTACTTGCCACTATCAAATCGTTTGGTCTCCACGCTTCCCAGCAATCTTTTAATGGTGTTTCCGAAATTATTTTACGGGCTATTTCACATTGGATTCTATCCGGTTGTAATCTGATTAGCTTCTTGAACTCGCGTAATTGTTCATCAAGTGCTCTGTGGTCGGTATTAATTTCTTCGTAGTAGTCTACAAAATTCTTCAGCCAATCATGTGGGGATAAACCGACAAATGGACGTGGCTGGCCATGATCGCTGCACATTATCACTGCTGTATTCCATAGTAGCAGCCAATCAAGAAATTTTTGTAATACATCTAACGACACCGTGCATATCTCATCCCAAATAATGACTTCAGGAATAAATTTCTCGCCCATTCGATCAGGAGTCCATTCGTCACCTTTACATGTCTGTGGATCGGTGTTAGCACAATCATGTTTGATCTACGAAATAATTCAATCGCATGAGTCGTCTTTCCTGACCCACCACAGCATCGTATAATTTCACCTCGGAGAAACACTCCCCAAGCGTTGCTTGTGGTAGATATTTTATGGTTCGTTCCCGCGAAAAAATTATCACTGCAGGTGTCCACTCGTGTTCGTTATGATCAATAATTTTGATTAGGGGACCATTTGATTTATATTTCGATTCGTGCAATACTTCACCTGTTATCGTCGCTACTGATATTGGAAATCTGAATGATGTTTCCAATTTTGTTATATCCTGAATTGTTGGCCCGCGCTCTTTCACTGTTAGTCCCCACTCGGTAATTTTTTTGCGTCTCAGATCAGTTAATTTCTTTCCACGCAACGAATTTGTGATGTGTTTTATTATTCTTTCTGCCACACAGTTCAACGATGACAGTTTCATGGGTTTTAGTTTTTCAATGTTCGGCTTGTCATTTAACTGATAGATTCCGTAAACAACTGCTGTTACAGGATAAGATCTCTCGTAGTATGGTTTGTCAATTCCAGTTAGAATTCCTGGTTTGGAAAAAAGGAAAGAGACGCCTCTTATTGGTGAACTTGAAAAAATAGCAAGAAGATCTAAACAAACAAAAAAAATCTTTAAAACACTTCCTAGTGATATAATAACTGCTGCAAAGCGACAAGAACAACAAGAACGACAACTTCAAGAAGAAGTTGAATGATTAGCTGATATTGATATTTCCTCACCACCATCTGAACAAGAAGGACAACAAGGCGCTGTTGCAAGAGAGGACTATTCACCTGAAAACATATTTACAGCTGATACGATAAATATAATTAGAGGAATCGAAACAGACTCTGAATTAGTTAATTTTACTAAAGAAAGTTTTAAGAAAGATAAAAGAAATAAGTATTTAAAAGAAGTCAAGTCTAGAAATTTTATAAAATCCCTAGACACCTGGGTGAATAAAGTATTTTTAGCAAACCGCGGTAAAACTAAAATAACAAAAGAAATAAGTCATGATTATAATAAATTTCTAGCTATAGTAAAAGGTGTCACACAACCACCACCAGTATATACAGCAGACTCAATCCCGGATGAAATACAAATAATGGCAGAAGCTGATTCTGAAAAAGGTGCAACCGGTATCACTTAAAAAACATCCGGGAAGGGATTATCAGGTAGTGGTCTAGTTATTTGCCCTCTTAATATTCTTGGTGATATAGCACGATTAGAAGTACTCATAGGAGGGAAACGAGCTGGAAATAAATCACCGGAAATAATTAATGAAGCTGCTGATATCTGCAGGCGGTTATTTCAAAGTGGCATCATGAACATTGCAACATATCGAGATTTCACTGACGAGTTAGTGGAAAATCCTACGCATTTTTATCATGGTTACCATAGTGACTGAAAATCCTAAGGATTTTTCATCACCACATTAGATAAATAACAATTAAATAGGAATGATTATACACTACAACCACGATAAACCAACCAAAATATACGTAGTAAACTCACAATTGCCGGTTTGGCGCACGTACTAGTGTGATGGTCTCGGTGATACCATTGCAGGGTTATTTGCAAGAATGGCACCAAAAGTGGGGCCGCTAGCAAAACAACTATCAATGAAAGCCATTGATGTTATTCGTGATAAGGGTATTAGCAAAATCGGAGATTTCGCTGGTGATGTTGCCGGAAAGCATTTTTGGCCTCTCGGGATAAACTAACAGCGCTAGTTCGGCGGCGAAAGAAACCACCAGCGCCGTCAGTGACGACCACTACCGTCTACAGCGGAGATGCCTGCAAGTGTTAGTAAAATAATAAATAACGCATTAGATAAAAAAAAACTAGCGTCGTTAATGACAGTCATCAGCGACTTCGTTGACCGCAGGTGACCAGGATAATATAACCACACATATGATAGCGGGAAGTGGCTTAAAACCACAACGATGTCGACGACGATGAAAATCAAAGATTTTCTAATCATGATTTAGACCTTGATAAATCAAGGAGACTATATAATAAAATGTTCAAACGGACACCTGATACAGCATTTGATATGGACACCCCAGTGCTCAAGGATGATTCCGTACCTGATTATCAATTTTATTCTTATCAAGCAATACAACCAAATCATCGAGGAGAAATCGAACTGCAAATCCAGGATACCAGTAAATACTTTCTACCGTGTGAAGCGTTTATTGAAGTAGAAGGAGAATTCGTAACAAATGTCGATGCTAATACAGCATACGCAGCTGATCCAAATATTCGAGTTCGTTTTGTCAATAATGGTATCATGGCGCTATTTGAAAGTGCAAGATATCTCATTGATGGAAGAGAAATTGAAGCCATTGAGAATAATGTTGATGTTGCCACAACAATAATCGGGTTAGCAAGATATTCTGATGATTATACAAGATCAGCGGGTCCATCTATAATGTTCTCTAAGGATATTACGGATAATGCTGATCACAATACGTATGCTATGAAACAGTAAAATAAACATATCAATTACCGTAGTTAACCTGAATACGTATACTCTAAAACAGTAAAACAAACATATCAATTACCGTAGTTTAAACTGAATACGTATACTCTGAAACACTAAAGAAAACATATCAATTACCGTAGGTAGCTTAAAGTGAAATAGTAAAGTATAATGGGATGTTAGAATGAACACAGTTAAGATAATGTTAACGATAACCTAAACTCTTCAAAATGTAAATTATGAAGCAGGTGTATATGGAAAATAAAAGCCCGAATAATAGTTTTGTGAAATATGCCTATCCAGTTATTGTAGCGGGATTTGATTCAATTGCAAATCAAATTTTAATTATTCAGATAAAGCTACTGCATCTTTAACTGATTATGATTTTAACTAAAAAAAATTGACATAAGTACTCATGATAATCGTTTTATCTTCGATATATATTAAATTGTTCCAATTGTAGTGGAACTGCTTTGGATATATATATATATATATATATATATATATATATATATATATATATATATATATATATATATATATATATATATATATATATATATATATATGTATGTATGGGTGTGACTAGATTAACTAGCACCGCCCACTACATCCGTTGATATTGATACATCCGACAGCAAATCCAAATGGCGTACCTACGGTTATTGTTGTGTATAATATTTTAGATACTTTAGAGCAAACAATGGTCTCGCCGACCCAATGCCATCCATAGCCTAACACATGTGTTTGTATTTTATCAACATAGTGCTTCTCTTGGTGACATATTCGAGCATTTGTTGTTTAACTTCGATCATCATTTCGCACTGGTAGCATGGTATAACTGTTCACAATGTGGTAGCATGGTATAACTGATAACAATGTGGAAGCATGGTATAACTGATAACAATGTGGTCGCATGGTATAACTGATAACAATGTGGAAGCATGTTATAACTGATAACAATGTGGTAGCATGGTATAACTGATAACAATGTGGTAGCATGGTATAGCTGTTAACAATGTGGTAGCATGGTATGTCTGATAACAATGTGGTAGCATGGTATAACTGATAACAATGTGATAGCATGGTATGACTGATAACAATGTGGTAGCATGGTATAACTGATAACAATGTGGTAGCATGGTATAGCTGTTAACAATGTGGTAGCATGGTATAACTGATAACAATGTGGTAACATGGTATAACTGATAACAATGTGGTCGCATGGAATAACTGTTAACAATGTGTTAGCATGGTATAACTGTTAACAATGTGGTAGCATGGTATAACTGATAACAATGTGGTAGCATGTTATAACTAATAACAATGTGGAAGCATGGTATAACTGATAACAATGTGGAAGCATGTTATAACTGATAACAATGTGGAAGCATGGTATAACTGATAACAATGTGGTAGCATGGTATGACTGATAACAATGTGGTAGCATGGTATAACTGATAACAATGTGGTAGCATGTTATAACTAATAACAATGTGGAAGCATGGTATAACTGATAACAATGTGGAAGCATGTTATAACTGATAACAATGTGGAAGCATGGTATAACTGATAACACTGCGGTAGCATGGTATACCTGATAACAATGTGGTAGCATGGTATAACTGATAACAATGTGGTAGCATGTTATAACTGATAACAATGTGGAAGCATGTTATAACTGATAACAATGTGGAAGCATGGCATAGCTGATAACAATGTGGTCGCATGGTATAACTGATAACAATGTGGTAGCGTGGTATAACTGATAACAATGTGTTAGTATGGTATAACTGATAACAATGTGGTAGCATGGTATAACTGATAACAATGTGATAGCATGGTATGACTGATAACAATGTGATAGCATGGTATAACTGATAACAATGTGGTAGCATGGTATAACTGATAACAATGTGGAAGCATGGTATAACTGATAACAATGTGGTCGCATGGTATAACTGATAACAATGTGGTAGCATGGTATGACTGATAACAATGTGGAAGTATGGTATAACTGATAACACTGCGGTAGCATGGTATAACTGATAACAATGTGGTAGCATGGTATAACTGATAACAATGTGGCCGCATGGTATAATTGCTCGATAGACAGGCGCTGTCCAGATTCACCAGACGTATCACGTCCAAGCAAAGCACTTCTAGTCAATGAATCTTTTGTACTGCTACAACTGTCCTAAAGTTATTGAAGACATCCGATCCGATGATGTAAGTTTAAGCAATTTAGTGCTCTGGGGTCTTAACATCAGATTCATATTGAAACTAATCAATTACGCCACTTAATGGTGTTTGAAATGGCGTCCTTGGTGAATAACAATCGAGATTCTCTTTGCGTATGAGTCAATGGTTTTTTTTTTAATATCATCAACGCGGAAAGCAAACGGTAGAGTAGATAGCCATCAACAAGTGAAAATAATTTCTTATCAAATTTAGCAACATCTTTTATGTGGCCCAACATGATGTCGGTAGATTTCACATTTTCATCAACTCGGTTAGAATCCGTTACGTTTATATAATGGTAAATCTAGTCTTAAATACAACCACCAAAGACGGTTAAGCAAATTGTCGGATGATTAATGATATTGTAACACCTGTGTCTTATATATCAAAAAGATCAGAGTTCAGGAACTTGAAAAAGCTTTTTTATAAATAATATAGGTGAGATAGAACATGCTTTTCAAAATCGCATAACGACTTTACATCAATACAGTGTTTGTCACAACAATATCAGCTTCTGATAATACCTAATTATCTTGTTTGCTAAATGCCTAAAGGACAACGTTGCAAGACACTATATTTAATATTATGGTGAAATTAATAATATTATTAATTTCGTGTGTATACTAACAGCTCAATTTATTAAAGTGACTGTAACAGTCTGACATAGTCTGGTTCTCTGCTTAGTATGATCCCATGCGTCGCACTCCGCTATAATAAGACTGACATAGTTGCAAGATCTGAATTACCAAAATTGCCACCCACCCCAAGACACACCCATCACAAAAAGCCATAGCGAAATGTGATATACCCTTTATAAAAGCTCTAAGAAATTCATATCCAATGGGGAAAATAGTGCACAACCTAAGATTCCAACTAAACATAGAAAACTTCCAAGCAGAAAACAGACAGTTCTATGATGAACAACCTTGGAATAACATAAGGCCCTCAATTAACATCTCCCTTTTAAATAAATGGAAACAAAGAAAGTCAAGAAAATTATTCAGAATTACAAACAATGATAGAAATAACAACAAAATATCAAAGTCACATTAATATCTATACATATGGCTCCAAAATAACAAATCCAAGAAAAACAGCCGCAGCACTGGTCATACCAGAGCTAAATATCCGTGCTGAGTCTAGTCTTTAGTCATATATCGTAAAATAAACTGGTGCAGATATTACGTCCGGTGTCAGTGCCATAGCAGCCATCCTTAACAGTACTCTTGTATGGTTGTTTTTGTTGTCAAGGTGTTTACCGCATTTTGTAAGCACAATATAAGCCAAGGCAGAACCTGGGAAAACATAAAAGAGAACCACCTACCCAAGGGAAGATACTGGCAAGTAAATCCCAAATTGCGACACTCCAACACAGAGATTTGCAAATTGATTTAACTTACAATGTTACCTTCTGATGTCTAGTGGGTGTACCTCACAGGTGAGATTTTCACTAAACGACTTCTGATGATGTCTACTGAAAATGATGTAAAAATTGGTTTCCAATAAGCAGCGGCGTCGCTAGGGTTGGTGTCACCCAGTGCGGTAAACTCATGGTGTCACCCCTCCCACTAGACCGAGCAGTGTGTGCTCTGTAAAATTTTCAATTTTTCATTTTGGTGTCACCCGTCTAAGATGGTGTCACCCGGTGCGGTCCGCACCCCCCGCACCCCGCTAGCGACGCCACTGCCAATAAGGCCGCCGCATAAACCGTCTTAACCATCTCGCGCCTACTCCTGCGTGGATGGTGGTACCAACATGAGGTTTTCACTGCAAGACTTCGTGTGATGTCTAGTTAATCCTGAATGAAGACAGTGATAATCATAGGTCTGATATGGTTGCTACAGTGGCTGGCATGCAAATCTTTTCCTCTCTATTTATGCCGAGTTAATATTAAGATTAGTATGGAGTTATCGATAATGTTATGTTTGACAGAATCTAAATTAAATTATACTCATCTGATATCCCATATGTAGTCCTTTTTTAAAACCCTTTTGGTGATTCTCCTCTTAAATGGAAATTCATTTTGACATGGCGTTTCATGAAATGAGTTTTGATGGTGTGTAGATGATCCTAAACAAAATGAACCGCAACAACATGGTGGCTATCTTGAAAATGTTGACATATATCCTCCTCCCAAACGGATGGCTATATCAACGTAGAGGTTTCATAATTATAGTTTTTATGATATCTAGTCTGTCCTAAATGTAAATAGCGCCAGTTTTACATCCAGTACGGCTTTCTTTAATCTTTTGTTGCCATAAGTACACCTGCATGCAACGTTCCCTCTAAGCTGCGCGCGCGCGCTGCTCAGGCATCCCCGCGCAGCTGAATTGTCAATTTTTGCTCAATCCAACGTTAAATTTTGCTGTCTTCGTAATGTTTGCGCAGTGCAGCTAGCACTGTGCGCACATCTACTATTCGCTTAGAGGGAACGTTGCCTGCATGGGAGATCAATTATGATTTGGTTTTCTTTCACCAGAAGATACAATCTACTTGATACTAAATGAAAATGTCGACAATGTGACATCCATTATGTGCAAATATTGCTATAGCTGAAGCAGATCAGTGTTTCAACACTCAGCAGTTAAGGGGAACAGTTTTCTTATCTTGAAATCCTATACCTCTTGCCTCCCAGCAGATCATCCGTCCTTTCCAAGAACCCTTGTTTTATTATTAACGTCTCTTAAAATGTTTTCTAGCGTAATACTTTTTTCTTTATGTGTTGATTAGAAGGCATATAGACATATACATGCATTACTTTCAACATCGTATGCGATGATGTATCGTTTCAAGATGCACAAAGACTGCCACGTATTCGTTTCTTACAACTTTCAAAAACACAAATTGTGTTACCAGGGCCAAACGGAGTTTGACAGAAATCATAATTCATGAAAACGAAAGAAAAGGCGACCAAACACGTGTGTTCTTAACTGACAACGTTGAGAAATCGTAGTTTGGATAGTCTGGCGAGCCAGCTCAGAAACTAGTGAACAGAAACTAGTGAACATGTAACGTACAGAGCCTACGGCAGAGGCGTATCTAGAGTGTTAAGCGCCCGGGGACAATATTCATCCCCCCCCCTCAGCTCTGAAACCAATTATTTTCAACAATAAAATCACCATTACCCGTTACAACCTATTTCAAAGCCCATTTTGGCGCCCCCACTAGTATGTCGCCCGGGGACATATGTACCTCCCTGCCCCCCCCCCCCCCAGCTACGCCTCTGGCCTACGGAGATAATGCTTACCACTTTGTGATGCAACAGTGGTACCCCCTGTGTTTATTTGCCGATTCTACTGACATTTAGTTACTGATAAACCAACAGCGCAACAGAAACCATCTGAGACGCAAACGTTCCTGATCAGTAAGCTACATACGTAGCGCATTGGGAATGGTTACTTTATTTTGTGTAAGTTTGATATGACACATGCTGACACAGGATATTCGAGATGTACTATCTATCTATCTATCTATCTATCTATCGATCGATCGATCGATCGATCGATCTATCTATCTATCTATCTGTGTGTATGTGTCTGTCTGTCTGCCTATCTCTCTCTCTCTCTCTCTCTCTCTCTCTCTCTCTCTCTCTCTCTCTCTCTCTCTCTCTCTCTCTCTCTATATATATATATATATATATATATATATATATATATATATATATATATATATATATATATATATATCCTAACAGTGGCATTTTGCCGATCTGCATCAGATCCACTAATGCCAAGAGCGTGAAATTCAAAATATCAACACCTAACGTCACGTACAGCTAGAAGGTTATTGCAAGTTAGCATGTTAATTGAATGGATAAAAGCGTGTTATATAATTGCAAACGTGACAATGATGATGGATATATGTTTTGTCGAAATATAATATGTTCGACGTATCATGTAATGAACTACGCATATTCTGATAATACAGGAATAAATCAATGTAGAATAAAGGCGGGGAAAAACCTATACAAAATATTTTTTTAAAAAAACAACGAAACAATTAGAACAACCAAAATCACGGTTATACCGTAGGTTGTTTATAGCAGTTTCAATCCGCCTGATATTAGCAAAGATTACATCTGGCTTGGCGCCATAACGGATGAACATCTTATAAAATATTTTCACTGTGGAATCAAAATATGTGATACACCCTACACTCGAGTAAGAAATAGACAATACGTTTAGAAAAATAGTACAATTAATGCTGAGTTTTCTGGTGAAAAAGAGAATAAAACTAATTTTATATTTATATCCCCTACAAGATCCTCTTAGATCCAGATTAAGACACTGTATACTGTAAAAAGCATTTCTGACTCAAGGATTGCAATCAAAGTCAACACGAGAATATGGATTTGATTGGCTAACCTCATGTCACTGACCAGGCCCGCACCTGGGGGGGGGGGGGGGGGGGCAACCATGCTACTTGTCAGGGGCCCGAGCTAGATAGGCACATATACGCACATATTTGAAACACGAAAGGGGCACGAACTCTGTCAGCTGCCTGGGGCCCAGAATTTCCTAGGTGCGGGCCTGCACTGACCAATCAAATCATCAGGTTACTAACCATTGAACATCTTTTATTTGAGAGTGGGAATTATATGCGATCCCAGGTTTAATGTCATTTATCAATACATGACCACGTTACAATTAGGGGATGTATATTTTAATAACGTTATGTACAACAACAACAACAACAACAATAATAATAATAATAATAATAATAATAATGTGTCAGAAGTAATAAAAATATAATGTGTCCTTGGTTTTATCTCCCACACTCACTCCAAAAAAGAATAAATTTAAAGGATCGCAGACAAACTATAAGAGAAGCAGTCAGCTGCCAAATTGGAATTCGGTCGGTACTTATGTGAATATGTGCCACTTGCACTATACACTGTGTGTGTGTGTGATTTGTGTCAGGATGTGCTCTACCGCTAAAAGGATTGAGCGAGTGACAAAGTATTTATTATCTTATCAAGACTATATCAATAACGTAATATATTGTTTACATACTTCAAAGCCCAATTACAATAAGCCCACTAATTTTCAAATAACGTCTGCAGGATTGCCTCGTACCGCCTTTTCTTGCTTGAATCAAGGTCAATATTACAGCCCGCAACACTACAGCCCGCCAACAAGTAAATCATGTAACATATATATGTATTATGGATGGAAGTTAAAAATAAACCTCCAGTGGGATTGGTTGGTATTGTTAATGAGCTCGTATGAGAGCATTCAGGCGGCTCGACGCATTTGTGGCGGCATGCGTTTCACTACTGATCAGCTCTTATAAAGAGAGTCGGCTCACTCCACGTGTTTCAGATACTACTGGATAGACAAAAGGGTTCACTTTGAGATTAGGTGAGTGTTCATAGCTTCTTTTCTTCTTTCTCTCTATCACTCTGATGGTGTACTAACTCTTATCCTGACATTTCCAAAATGTCTTCATAATTTACCACATCATCTGTTATTGTTAATATATTTTTTAATTTTTTTAAAATAAAAATTATTTACATTTATTCTTTATTGAGAAAAATTCTATCATTCTGTTAATTATATTGGTTTATAGAAAAGAATATTTGTTTTGCTACTGAACAAACATTTAATGGCTTGGACACAGAAGGATTATACAATTCAGGTCATTGTTTTTTTCTTCCTTGTGTCGTAATATGCTACAACATCCGTATTTTTTGTTACATGTAAGGAGCCGAAAAATGCGGTAGTGATTTATATTTTATGCGGTAATTTTGTTTTAATTATTAATATTCTAGTTTTTAAAATTAACTAGAGATCATCAAAATCAGTCATTGATTATTTCACAGAAGACTATAAGACGTACTGATAAACACGTGCGTTAGTTATACCACGTCATCGCCGCCTTCGAGTGGAATATTTTGCAAATGTCCAATATCACAATCATATTAGATAGAAAATGTTTTTTTTTTAAATTTTTTTTTTTATTATTATTTTTTTTTTACATAAAAGTTATATAATAGGGAATTTGTACTAAACATAGCGGCCCGCAAAGGAAGTTAGTGAAAACGTCTTAACAGGTTCGAAAAGGCGCCAATTTCCTTAAGGATACAAAATCTGTGTCGTCTAAATATTGTTCTTAATCAAATTGTCATACGTAATAAATTGTGTCCGGTCCTTAAAGATCAATATTTAGCATTTGAAAGTACATGTACTATAGTTTTTAAACTTTTGTTACAAACTATGTCCGATAACATTTTATTCTCTCTTTCATAAGATATTTGTAAGTTTCTTCATTAAAATAACATACGCGAAAGGAAAAAGGGGGTCTTTTTAATCTTATCTGCAGAATCCTTGATTCTCAAGATGGTGTTAGACAATTAATTCGAACTCCTCACTTTTGCAACAAACATTCCTTCATGACTTCAGCATCCTTGGCGGGAATCGATCGACTTGTACTAGAAGAAAAGCTTTGGTAATGATAGCTTTGTATATATCAGTGGGTTTGTTCCTTGATGTAATCTGGTAGCATAGCAACCGCATTGCTATCTGCGTAGTTAACTGGAATTACAAGCACATACATGCTGATTCAGCCATCATTCTTTACCTATTTGAACGGAGTCATTGCATGGAGACGAAAATTGCGATCTACGTACAGATCTTAAAGAGAAGGTTCAATTTGCATACACTTCTTAACCTCGGCTTTTAATCTTTGCCGATTAATATAACTTTGGAAACAGTGTACTCCACAAAAGAAATATAGAGAACAAAGAAAGAAAACACTAAACCTGATCCCCTGCAAAACCAGGCTAGAGATCCTCTCGTAAATCTGTACAGAACAATTTATACGTTGTACAGCTCTGTTTCATGTTACCTATAATCATCATACTTTAAGTCAACACTTGCCTGTTCGAAAACACTACAATCGTCGATCATCAAGTACAACCGGTAGAAAACAGCTATTGGGTGAGCCGGTTCACGCCGGTCTAAACCGAATCAGCGCGCCCTGACTCAGGGCCAGTAACCTACGTAACAGTTGTGAATGCACGCATACACGTTTTGGCTTCTTTTGTATTACCTTGTTCGCAATGCTTGAATGATACCAAGATCAAAGTACCAATACATTACTAGGGAATTTGTGTATTACTATATGATAGGGAATCTGTGTATTACTATATGATAGGGAATCTGTGCATTACTATATGATAGGGAATCTGTGTATTACTATATGATAGGGAATCTGTGTATTATTATATGATAGGGAATCTGTGTATTACTATATGATAGGGAATCTGTGTATTACTATATGATAGGGAATCTGTGTATTACTATATGATAGGGAATCTGTGTATTACTATATGATAGGGAATTTGTGTATTACTATATGATAGGGAATCTGTGTATTACTATATGATAGGGAATCTGTGTATTACTATATGATAGGGAATCTGTGTATTACTATATGATAGGGAATCTGTGCATTACTATATGATAGGGAATTTGTGTATTACTATATGATGCGTTCATATATGCGCATGCTTTCCAATATATTATCTGACCGTCTGATTAACAATGCGACTTTTTTCCCCAACACCTGATATAGCCCAGAATTTCACCGTTCTTTCTGTGTATTTTGCTATTAGTCTCATCCACATCACAACAACGGAAAACGTGAGTCATCACAGTTGTGGTGTAATTTTGCTGGCTCTTGATTCGTACAGCAACACACTAGCATCCCTTTATAGCCACATTTCCATATTTTAAGACAAGTTGATTGTAGAAAACGGGGTTGCATGTTAAAGTGGCATTTGATCATTACTATTTTCAACATGGTTTCTTAATTATTGCTACCTATTGCAGTGTATCCCTCTAGGGGTACAAGACTGAGTCAAAATTCTCCTGGATGTCAAAACGTCAAACTGAGTAAAAAAGTAATTTTGGTATAAACACTGGGGGGTCAAATGAAATATTTGGGGATCTCAACAGCGCACATGAGGGTAAAGGGAAACACAGCTATTGGATCAATAAACGAGATTTGTTTTCTTTTATCATGGTAAATGTTGCAAGAAATATCTATATAAAACTGGATCAACTGATTTCTTAAGACGGTGAAAAAAAAAAAAAAAGGATTAGAGCACCATGTCTTTCTCATTAATCGAGGAGTCACTACCAGACTTGTCTGTGTCCGGGATCTGTATACGTAATGACGTTAACTCCTCCATCGATGGCTTGTATAAATACGTCTTTAAACATCTGTGACAACGCTACCAGCAAATGAAATAATGGATTTAACGTTGTATTGTATTGTATTGTATCGTATTGTATTGTATTGTATTGTATTGTTGATTTTTCGAGTTGGTAGCGAGACTATCTGCGGGATTAGAGAAGAGTTTATTTTCTTTTATACCGTTGGCCATCTTGGAATTTATTACCCTCTCTGTTACGGTTTTTGTTCCCAAACTTAACAAGCAGAAATTTAATTGCTTTTCTTTTTTGCCCCCAAAAAACCGTTGTAAATTTTGCAAGAAATTTCCACATAAAACTAGATCCACTGATTAATAAGGACTTTTAAAAAGGACTAGAACACCATTTTGTCTCAAGAATCATACATACATACATACATACATACATACATACATACATACATACATACATACATACATACATACATACACACATGCATGCATAAATACATACATACATACATACATACATAAAGAGAGAGAGAGAGAGAGAGAGAGAGAGAGAGAGAGAGAGAGAGAGAGAGAGATCTGTCCAAAAGGATGTCCGGGACCCATATATGTAATAGTGTTAACTACTCCTTCCATCGCTTGTATTATTAATACGTCTTAAACACTAGTGATAACGTTAGCAGCATATGAAATAATCGATTTCCTGTATTGTTGTACTGTATTATTGATTTTTCGAGTTGGTAGGTAAGACAATGTGCAGGATTATTGATTGTAGATCTAAAAACATTAACAAGATAATCAAAATCGTAACATCAGTATATGATTAACACTTTGGTATTCTAGTTATGAACTATATATTTAAACGCAGTATGTATATATATATACATATATATATATATATATATATATATATATATATATATATATATATATATATATATATACATATATATATGTCAAAGTCGTTATACAACGTGCATTGTTTATTATTCTATCGTTCAAGAGACTGTAACGTTTTCCGTGCGTTAATTTAAAAACAAAAATACTAGGTATAACCCTATCCGTTTTCTAGGTGCACGTGTTGCCCTGTTTGATCTGTTTAATTGTCACATGGGTTACATTCTATCTAATTCGTGAAAGTAATCTAAATAACAACGAATATAAAAACGAAGATTTGTCGTTCGAACATGGCTTCGGAAAACTTTATCTTTATTATAGGATCAGTTTCGAAAGGTCATTGTACTCGTAGTGATGTTATTACCAGAGTACTATCATCAATCCAGCTGTTGTAAAGCATATCTAGCTAAATCTTAAGCTACGCCCTTTTTGTGCCAGTGTTAACATTCTTGGCGCGGTACCTTACACTAACTGTTATTAAATAGCATTACTTTTAATGGAAACATCTTTCAATTTTCACCCACAAGATTGATTTTTAAATAAAAATCGACTCTATAAGACATGCAGGAGCGACTGTTTACACATACACGTATCGGTTTCAACAGCTATAGTTTTTTTCTTCTCTTTGCAGAGTGAATAGAAATCTTAACCGTGACTTCCTGACCTGACCATTTACGTCAGAATTTCAAAACTCATCAAGGATGATTATGATCCCAGAAGAATGTCTTTGGATGATCATTGTTGGCTTTATAATCGCCTTCGTCCTGGCATTTGGCATTGGCGCCAACGATGTGGCAAACTCGTTTGGTACGTCAGTGGGTTCAAAGGTCCTGACTTGGCGTCAAGCCTGCATTCTGGCGACGGTATTTGAGATATTGGGCGCTGTCCTGATTGGTAAGAAAATCTAACATTATTTATTGTTTTGTGTTCAAGTATATTGCGGTTTATTTTGCACTGTACGAATTAGATTTAATAATTGGATTAATGAATTTTTTTTCTTGTAAATATAATATCTTGCCGATTCCAAAGATCATGTCGAATCCTGGTGCTTTATTCCGCTACATTATCTTTCTTTGAACCATTTTCATTATCTTACTATTAATGTCTATATTTTAAATCAAATTATGCACTGAATTGCACACGGTTCGTAAATAGTACTTGTGCGTTACTGCAAACACAATATTCATCCATAGCTCGAACAAGGAAAAATAAACACATTTATTACGGTAATGACAATGACGTTCTCAGATGTTGCAGTTTATCTTCCTGTAAGCAAGGAGATTCAAATAAAAATGATTTGTTTACAGGTGCTCGAGTTTCAGACACAATAAGGAAAGGAATAATAACCGTGGATGCTTTTAACGACACAGAGCAAGTATTTATGGCTGGAAACGTGGCGGCTCTCTCAGGTTAGCCTACAGAGGACAAAATGGTCACTGACCCTTAATTAGTTAATTACATCTTAATTACGTACCAAAACATTGAATGCTCATAGTTATCTCATTGTTCATTGCTTCAAATGAAAATATTTGTTAACTTTTGAGTTTCTTTTAATGTCACTTATATAGCAGCTTAATAATAATAATATCTGTCTTAAATTATATCATTTTAAAGCATTATTTCTCGAGGGGCATAAATGTACATGTACATGATTCATTAATTTATATTGTATATACACCATATATATATATAGTTTATGAACAGGCAGGTGTTTCTTTTCCATTTCAGCCCAAAACTTCAAAATGTAGCAGTGTGTCACAAGACACACTCAATTTCTACAAATCTTAAGTCATATACTTAGACCCGACTCCTGTGCTTTCAGGGTCCTGTATATGGCTGCTTGTCGCAACCTTTTTCAAATTACCGGTTTCCGGAACGCACAGTATTGTGGGCGCAACAATTGGATTCTCCCTCGTTGCACATGGACTCCAGGGCGTTCAATGGCCGAAGCTCGGGATGATAGGTAAGGAAGAAAATGGATATTATGACAAGGACACCTTATTACTTACACATGTATGTATTTGATTCGAAAATATGATCCGAGACCAGTCGCATACGACAGTAGAGCGGGTCACAGGTAATCAAGAATGATTCAATGTATTCTCACGCATCAGCAAATTTCTTTTTTTTTTTTATTGCAGCAATTTCAAAGTCGAGGAAGCGACACTCATTTTTGGATAACTATTTGTATGCTTTAAGACTTAATAACCTGGACTGGAACCATCTCTTTCTGAAAATCTAATTTATATTTATTTTATTTTTTAATCCCAGTTGGATCCTGGTTTATTTCTCCAATTTCTGCTGGACTTGTCTCGGCCGGCCTGTTCCTGTTCGTTAACTACTTTGTGCTGAAGAAGGATCACCCTCTGGTGAATGGACTGAAGTTGCTGCCATTTTTCTATGCAGTGACTCTTGCTATCAACCTCTTCTCCGTCTTTTACGAAGGTTCAGAATGTAAGTATTACTACTTAAATTAAATGTCCTAACAACTGTATTCATATTAATTAATGTATTTATCCATACAAGTAAACACTGCTCTTTTTCAATTCTGACGTCTTTACTTCTAAAGTTTCACGTGCACAACATACACATGTTAAGCTCATAAAGAGATAAATTTGTTTTTCATTGTCTGAATTTAATTAATTCCATAATTAACGATTAAAGACTCTTATCAGATGTCGAGATTTGTAAAACAAATTGGAATTCTTCACTTTAATTTTCCATGCAATGCATATCGTCCATTGTTGAGTGATTAAAAGGATCCGTGTTCTATTTCCAGTGCTCTATTTTAACAAAATTCCACTCTATGGAGTTTTTATACTCACATTTGGTCCTGCTATCATTGCCGCCATCCTGGTCCGACTGATTCTTGTTCCATATCAGCGAAGAACTATCGAAGGTAAGTTTACTATAAACGAATTTTCCAAATGAAACAAAATTCGCAGCACATTATAATTTTCCTTCCACGTATCAAATCAGAGATATTTTCGTAAGATTAGGCAAATAGATAAATGTTTTAATACATTTAAGAACGGTCGCTACGATATATAGATTTCAGGATCAAAGTTTAAATTCTCATGGTTGTTCATGTATAGCGAACATAAGAAAATTAACAATTTCAGGAACAATTACAACTTTGTTGCAACAAATTTTATTATATGCTTTACTGAATTCATAGATCATTCATTTGGCGACTTTTTCAGCACAACTGTTGAAAGATAACCCAGAATGTGAAGTCCTAGCCAAGCAAACCGATGAGGAGGGCAGCGTTAATTTCACCACAGGTAATATCATTGGCTATGCTGAGAGCAATACATCCTACATCTTTTATTATGAGAGCATATTTATTGTAAATCGAGTTAAGTGTGTGTTCCTATCAAAACAGCTGTATATGTATGTATGTATGTATGTATGTATGTATGTATGTATGTATGTATGTATGTATGTATGTATGTATGTATGTATGTATGTATGTATGTATGTATGTATGTATGTAATGTATGTATGTATGTATGTATGTATGTATGTATGTATGTATGTATGTATGTATGTATGTATGTCCATCGTATAGTTTTTAGCTAATATTAACAATTCCTTATAATTTCCAACAGCTCTTCGAAGGGGCTTGAGAGCTATATCCGAATGCGAAGAGCCCAGTTCTGAATGCCCAAATCGGGAAGAGGTTGTTATGGTATTAAACAAGTGCTGCATAGAAAATGAAGAGAAGAATAATAATGGTAAGATTTATACTAATCTAGATATCCATACGACTGATATCTTTAAAAACGTAAAGCTTAGATGACATTCGTTTATATGAACCTTTTCTCAAGAAGTACACAATTGACATATGATTTGGAAAACAAACTAGACTCTGCATTGGAATGCGTCTCATCAAACTCGTCGGTCGACTTGCTTTATGACACGCAATCGAAGACAGTTATGTCCAGCCTGATTGTACACACTTGCATTTAAATTTTAGAATTTATATAAGAGAAATATATATATATATATATATATATATATATATATATATATATATATATATATATATATATATATATATATATATATATATATATATATATATATATATATATATATATATATAAACAAGGCATTTTGCAGGCATACATTCGATAACATTAAAATAGACAGTGGCGTTTTGTACTAATTCTAGTACTGAAAATGAAGACGATGGTATTTGCAAGATCGATAAGAGCGACGTAGAAGGAAAATGCATGTACATTTTTAAATTGAGGAATAAGTAATAGATTTTGAAGTTGGAACATAGCCAACGAATTTACACTAATCCCACTATCTGCTAGGTGAAATAAGTCGGCTTAGTGCTTTGACCGAAAGCTGAGATAAAAAGAAGACACTAATTATATTTATTTATATTCTTGATTAATGGGAGAACATTTAATTTTTTTCTCAATAGAAAACAAAGGAGACTCCAGGGAAACGACACCCTCTCTACATGTTAAAGAAGTTTCAAAGGTGAGGAACATTGCATCTGATATTTTGTTTTAAAATTGCTTCAAAAATTTTAAAATTTAAATTTAAATTATTAAAATTTATAAAACAAAATCTTCCACAAAGTTCCATATAATCTTTTTCCTCAAAATTATTTTTAAGAAACGTTTACAAATTTAACTTAATTTAATGTCTTATGTTGATTACGAGTGAATCCAATACACAGTATTTACATATATCAAGATGAACATTATAGCATTTCTTTTTCGATCATGTAAATTGGATACATTGCCTTACCTATTGCAGGAGCAAATTCTTCTAGGTACAAAAACACCTGGTGGTATAAGCATGGCGTCGTCGTTTGGAACAGCTAGCGTGTCTTCGTCAATGCCTTTGTTACCTATTGAAATTAAAGTTGACGGAACTCTAACTCCACTGATTACCGGAAATACAAACAATGTTACTGGTAAGTTGTTAATGATCCTGTTTAGTTATATATACTTAACATTCATTCGGGCTTTTGCGTGCTATTGCACGCCTTCCATTCTTTATCTTTCATTTTGTTTTGTTTTTTTACTTTTCCCTTGGGATGCTGTACCAATTTTGTTCTTACTCGGATTTAGTTACGTTCTGAGACTATTTAAATATTGCAGACGTGTCTGAGGGTTATATATATTTAGATATGCAAAATTTGTCGACTGTTTACACAAACGTCATCTGATATAGACCCAAATTTAATGCGCAGTTAGGAAAACGTTTTAGGAACTGAGTGTAGTTTACGTTGTCTTGAAAGCAAAGCGATACAATTAAAAGTCAGCGTTTTACGATTCAGAATGTTTTAGATCTTATATTATTTCCTAGACAGTTTGTGTAATGACATGCTACTTTCGATAAAAATACTAAATTGAGGCGTGTTCCTATCAATATTTATAGCTGGCTTTCTATATCTACTTGTACGATGATCTTTTACAGGTTCATTTGAGAGCAGCATCACTGACATTTCCGCGAACAGTCTTGAAACGGGCATTGCTGTAAGTTTTTATTTTACTTAAAAACGTCTAGAATAACCCTTAAATAGTCAAACTATTGATTCTTGATCAGTTTAAAGAATTAGTCGATCTTTCAGAAGGAAACAATGGACCAAGCCAAATTATATTAGTAATAAAAGGAAAATGCAGCAAACCGTTATAAATAAAAATCGGGATCTAGTAGCAAAGAATACATGTATATATTTGTCTAAATATTGCTTGTAATGAACACCCTGTCAAATATTCAAACTTGTTCCACAACCAAGTGTATCATACACAAAGTACAAAATTTCATTGTTTTCCAAATAACTCTGTTTTAAAAATAGATCATGTGTAGGATGCAATCGAGTCAGATGATTTTATTAGTGATATTCTTTCAAGGCATTATTATTCATAGTGTTCGTGATTTCAGTTTGAACGGTAATCTCTCGCAGGATCTGGTTAAATCCAGATTTACCTAAATAGCAAAATCAATAAGTAATACAAAGCAAACGATTATACGCTCTATCTCTCCAGGCTGAAAGAAGACATGCCAGACAGCTAGTTCATGACAAACCCGAAACTGCAAAATTGTTCTCATTTCTGCAAATCCTCACAGCAGTGTTTGGGTCATTTGCCCATGGAGGGAACGACGTCAGGTAAATGTCTATCTTTTCAGCATTCAGACCTTGGTTTTTATACATTAGAAGAATCGTACAAGTATAATTTAAGTTTCTAAACTAAAAAGTCACTGTCTCCATACTTGTTATTTAAGGCAACCACTTTTATCATTTTATTGCTTGCATTTTTGATGTACGGAAATCACTTTGTATTTAATGATTCCAAGATTTGACAAGAGAAAGATCTTTAATTTAGAAACGAATTTCCTCATTCAACTGAGTATAAAGCAGTAGATCTCATTTTGTCTTTGGATATAGTGGATGTTTTGTCATGATCGGCAATGTAGATATTTTTATTAATCTTATTGAAGGCTTAGTTTTCAAAAATGTTATATTGAAACTTGCATAACATGGAGGTTAGTGTCAGTAGCTATGCAATATGTAAATAATTGATGTAATTAGCTGAGCAGCGTGGCCAAGTGTGAACACGATAAACTTTCACCAGCAGTGCATACATCACGACGCGCTATGAAACGTGTCTGAATCAGTGAATGTGTTGAAATAATCTTATAACTAAATGCATCAATGACCCGAAACATTGTCAGTCCGCATACGTTGGTAAATGTTTATGTATATGTTTATGTATACATTGTTTTGTGCAATATCTGGATATTATAACATGAGAAGCAAATGAAATTGACAATATATCTAATTGACTATGTTTGTTGCGGTGGTATTTTTCCTGTTTAGTAGAAAATTGTTTACACTATATTTCAGCAATTGCATCGGTCCAGTTGTTGCCCTTTGGGTTACCGCAACCACCGGCAATGTCGCCCAGAAAGTTCCAGTGCCAATCTGGATCCTTGTGTACGGTGGCGTTGGGATTTCTTTGGGTCTATGGATTTGGGGTAGTAAAGTCATGAAAACAATGGGAGAGGATCTCACGAAAATCACACCGTCCAGGTGAGCAGTGATTCCTTATGCCACAGCTATATATGATCTATTGTCTATTGTTTGATCTATTTATTCTATTGTCTATTGTTTGATCTATTTATTCTATTGTCTTGTATCATGTTTGTGAACCTAGATATTTTACTTAGCAACTTTGACATTAAGTCATCACCAGTATGATGTGTAACTTCACTAATGAATCTGATCAGTGAATTAAGATCATCACATTCAATTTTATATTAAAAACCTCTATCTGTTTATAACACAGTAGACATTTGTGTGTGGATCCATAACACTGTGTAATTTAGCTCTACTGGTCAAAGGCTCGTATAGCTTGTGGGATTTCTTTCATCCGAACCTCGACCCTCGTCTCTCTATTCGTTACCAAAAGTTTTTTATCGCTACATATCCTAAATTATTTGGAGGTTTGCCAATAAAACTTGAACTCGTATTCACCCCAGAACAAATTTTGCTTTTCGGACATCAAAACATTGTTGCCACTGCGGTCATCCTGAAAATCTTATTTGATGTTGCTAATTTTCTTGGCTGAATGGTCAAATGCACATTTGGTTTTGAAAACATTTCACTAAAAGACACCTTGTGGTGTTTAGTTCTGAATAAAATAGTGCTGATATGTTGTCCAAAATGGCCGCCACGGAAGCAGTCTTATAAGTTGTGTGATCGCAATTTCTTTTGAAAGGATGGTCAAAGTTTAATCAATATGGGGTTTTCACTGAAACATTTTTTGTGATGATTAGCTGGTCCTGTATCAAAATGATGCTGATTTTACCTCGAATTTGGGCACCACACACGTCATCTTGAGAAACTTGTTATTGTTCTATTGTCTCATTCTGAAGTTTTCACTAAATGACTTCTTGTGATGTCTAGTTGGCCCTAAATGAAAATGGTAATTTGAGCTCCGACATAACCACCATATAGATCATCTTTGAGGTCTATTATGGCAGCCATATTAAAATTCGTTTTATCATTACTTCCCCTGAATGAAAGTATTATTGTAAAGGCGTTTTCACCAGACGATGTCTTATTATGGCTAGTTGGTCTCAAATGAAAATTGTGTCAATCTGATGTCTAATATGGCTGACAGCAACTTGCAACTCTTATAGTCACTACTTCTACCGAATGATATTGGTATAAAGTTTTTAAATAAAAGATGTTTTGTTGGATCCAGTATTGCAATAGAGCAGATTTGATGTCCACTTTGTGGCCATCCAGAAAAATCAATCTTAATCTTATCTTTTTCAAAAGAAATGTTATGGTCACATGTTCTTTTCATCAAAACGGTTGTTGCGGTAAATTGGTTCTTTAATGACTAATCGTCATATCCGTTATGGTAGCTGTATTGTCAGATATGCCTTCTTTGCACCAATCGACTTAAAATATATTTTCCCTAAACGATAATCATGTCACTCTTATAATCAATATGTTCGCCACAAAGGCGTTTGTTTTCTTCAAAATATTTTCTATACTCCCCTTCACAAAAATCCTTAACATGATATCTGCTTTATCCGAATTGAAAATGGGGGTACTCTGACGTCCATTATATTTACCACAGTAGCTATTTTTAAATATTTTTGTTGCCGAAAACGATTAGACTTGATTTCAACATTCGGTAGCTCGAGGAAGAAATGTTTTTGTATTGAAGTCTTGGTAATTTCTTTTGCGCGGTTACAAGTTAGCTGTCTCTTTCGAGGGAAATATGTTAAAGTAGAGCTTGCACGTGTAATATAATTTTATTATAAATATGCTCAGTTACATCGATGATTCTAAAATGCAATTTGAACATGCTTATTCAAAATAAAATATTAATTATTCTTATTGTATTTGCAGTGGATTTTGCATTGAGCTTGGATCCGCACTTACAGTTCTAGTTGCCTCCAATGTGGGGATTCCAATAAGCACTACGCATTGCAAGGTGGGCTCTGTCGTTTGCACGGGGTTTGTGCGTTCCAAACAATCTGTAGACTGGACTCTCTTCCGAAACATTATCTTGGCATGGTTTGTGACTGTTCCTGTATCAGCTGGACTCAGCGCAGCATTTATGGCAATTTTCATGAAGGTTATATGAAAGCAGTTGACTTGGACTATAGCTTGAGTTGATATGCCAAATATTCTTCCACTTGCAATGAAAGGGAGGTGTTCCACTGTCTGAGAATCGCGTTACCTGCTGTAACGAGGAAGAATCCTACGTGTAGGAAACCAAGGAATGACAATGAACAGTATTAACTAACAGTATGCAGCTACTTATGTTTGATGGACCTATTTGGTTTTGTCAAAAGGTGTACATTAGACAGAATTATAGTTTCACAGAATGGTTTTTATGAAAAAGCAAGTGCTTTGCAATCGAAATCAGGATGGATTACAAACTAAGTTACGAATATAAACGTTTCTGAATAGTTCATATGACCAGTTTTAAAATGTTCACTGATTTGCTGATAAATCGATCAAACATACTAGATGTACTGGAGCTAACTTGAGTTATCTGTTTTTATCAATATTGTTATAAAATTGATGAATGCTACTATTATGTTTTTGTAAGATCACACCACCATGATAAAACGGTGCTGATTCCATTTAAAATTTATTGTAGGCTTGATACTCAAATATTTAAACTGACAACAACACTATTATTATGTAAATCATCTTGCATTTAAGTATTTGCTTTTTCATGTATGCACCATGCAAGGGAGATAAATAATGAAATTACTTGCTTTACGTCTCAAATGGAAATCACTAATATCTAATTGTTTTCCTTGGTTTGTTTTAATTAGTTTGGACAATACACTGTATGCGTCTTTATTTCATGTTTATTATTTATAAAGTATGCCATGGATTTCATTGTGTATGGAGAACTTCTAAGACATGCCCTTTTATGGATTATGAATTATAAAGATTAAAGGTAAAATACTGAATGATGTTTTTAAATATATTATGCATTCTGTTGAAACTAAATTAAAAAGAAAAATGGGGCATTACAACCTGTTGTTTTATGATCATAATGTGTTCATTAATGTTGTTACTGCAAATGTTACATTTAGAAAAGTGTTTTTCCAAACATTTTTAATGCAACAATGACAGAATTAGTACTTTTAAATGTTATCTGTACGCACAAGAAATAAATTGTAATTTGAGGTTGTGTTTTGCATGTAAATATTTTGTGAGTACTTTTGTTTTGTGCTTTTAACGCTATAGCCATTAGCATTCCATTACATGTATATTAGTTTGTGTTGAAGTGATGCATGCCTGATATATATATGTATATATAATAGAATGATAACGAACAAATTGAATAAAAGGCAGGGTACAGTTCATATGTACGAGTCGAAAACAAACAATAATTAAATTGTAACCCGTCTATAGCAGACTGATTTTGCAATTTGATAAATTCATACTGACATTTACCGAGCCGAATATTATTAAATGGCCAATATGTCAGTCTGTATTTTATCTCGATTAGTGCTGAAGCCATCAGACAATGAGTAAATTTAACGAGCCTTGGAATTAATTAATAAAACAAGTAACTATTTCCAAATGCAGCAGGAAAGATAGCCCTGAATAATTACAAATATTGAGTGGCACTGTAAACGTCTTGAATCAATCAAATGAATTGAACTCTATATAAAATGATTATCTGAATAAAATTCGTTACCATTCCTTGAAAGAATGTATGAACGCCAGCAAAATGTAATTACTTTTGACTCGTTCTAGAGTTATTTCTAAGTAATTATCACATCTATATGTATAGCCATAGAAGAATTTCTTTAAAATAAGTCATTAGTCTACATCACGTCGATTGTTTAAATTAGTTCCGAATTCCTTACAACGTCACTGCCATGAGTCTTCTAGTATATCAATTTATCATTATGAACTGTTGGAGAAAAATACTCTGGAAATAATAGCAAGCATGAGGTGAATTTGGTAAGTTTGTCCTTTAACCATTGTTAAATCCATTCATGTAAATGTAAAAAGACATTATACATGGCAGTATGAAACAATACTGTGAGTGCCATGTACTTAGATATTATTTATTTTTATACAATTGTATTCGTTGCATTTCTTCATTATTGAAATCGGCGAGAAAATAAAAGCAATGGTTTTGCAAAAAGCCGGTTCACTAAATTTGTTCATGTTGTTTCTATATATCTCTTGAAGCAAATGTTCTGTCTAAACACAAACACACACACACACGCACGCACACATATATAATATGGTCTATTTGTAACTATATCAGACGACATGGGAGTTACGAAAGAGAAAATACCAGTACACCGACAGGGAAAGAGAACTGAGGATCTTGGATATTTTAAATGATGAAACTTCATGTCTCCCAATACATATTTTTTTGTGTGGTGATTATTGTTTTTAATGAAGAAATTGATATTTAATGGAATAACTTCACTGTGGTGTGACATGTTGTTATGTCTCTACTATAGTTTTTTGTGTTATGGTTGCGCTATGGTTCTCCTAATATTTAAAAAAAAAGTTATGATAGATAATAGAAGTCCCACCCAGCCTCGATTTTGGTTGGAAATTAAAATAGTGAAATATAAATGTAAAGCTCCAAGACCACAGAAAGCAATGCTTCAAATTTCCAATGTACTCTTCTTCCGCTCGGGCATATAATAGCATATTGCATCACTTGATTAGTAGTGTGAGATAGCTTTCCACCTGTCCTTGTATTCTATTCATCTCTGTATTCGCCTCTCCTATTTCTCCAATTACTTATCTTCTTACTCGCGACTTTCCCCAAACTCCTTCTCTTCAACGTCTCAATACTCATCCTTGGCTCGTTTTCCTCCTCATCCACTTCCCACCGAATAGACTTTGTCGGCTCCAACTACTTTGCTAAATCATAAGGACGGTACATTATTTTCCCTACCCCTCTTATCTCTCACTACGTCTAGCCTATCATCAGATAAAGGCTATTAAATTTCTTCTATCACGCATTCATTCACATCGATATACTCGTTCGTTCATGTATGGAAAACAACGTCGTAATAAAAGCACGGAATAAATTAATTCTCATACATCAATAACGTGTGGTATCAGAACATATTCCTAAACCCATTATATTAAAAAATATCACAACAATCAGACGCATTTATTTACATTACAACTCATACAAAGTACACAAATATTCAAATATCTATGCTCTGATATATGCATACATCCATAGTAAGTAATCTTACACACTTCAACCATTTTCGAAATTCGCAATTCAAGCATGTGTAAATTATAATATATCAGATGAATAAATGCACTAGTTCACTACGAAGTAACCTAATAGCGAATTACAATATTAATTCTGACCACAAGCTAAAGATCTACATAATTTTCTATATACACTAGCTCATTTCTCAAGTACACATGCAAATTAGACACTACAAAGGTAATTAATTTTATGTACGAAACGGTTATAGTAATTAAGTATAAATACTACATAATGTAAATTATCGAATTTCGAATAAGCAATGAACCTTAAAGGTGAATGCGCCTTGCTTGAATATTTTATCATATTTTGACCAGGGAGTATTTGGGACTGGTCATTGCCACATTTACTCTTAACTCCTGCCATTTCAGTGTTAAAACGTCAAAGTGTTCTCATTCAATGAAATTGACGTTATGTTCTTAAGAGGGTTGAGAAAGAGACAGCTGATATTTCGATCCGTGTCAAATAGGCATCATTCAAAGGAAAAAGTTATGTAACGTGTTTCAGACATTCTCACGGATGAAACAAATGTTTATCTTAGGAAACCTTTTGAGAAACAACTGTTGATGATTGGCTGAGTGGAATTAATGCCTACATTATGGAACAAAGTGACAACCTTAATCGAAATACTTAAGTCCGAAATTTTCGGAGAGAGAGAGAGAGAGAGAGAGAGAGAGAGAGAGAGAGAGAGAGAGAGAGAGAGAGAGAGAGAGAGAGAGAGAGAGAGAGAGGATTATTATTGTTTGGCTGCGGAGGAAACCTAAGAAGGATTAGTGCTTTCCTCGTTTCACAAGGAAGGGACCAGGTGTCTGCCTTACGAGAAAGACAAGGCTTAGTATAGTACCGGATGCACAAGTTCTCAAGTTAGCAGCATTTAGATACGAAATTTTAATTTCAGGTAATATTCTATTTTTATATTTGCTGTATGCAACTTGTTAATATGACAAGGTTCTATTTTATGTATCGTTTATTCAGTTTCATGAAAATGTGTTGATGCTAGCGTTGCTATGCAATTTATCTTTCAATTTAATAGTCGTTCATTAGCAGAATTGATTGCATGCGATCCTAATGTTCATAATTGCAAGATTTATAGAGATATATGAAATAATTTCATTTGTTAGGACGATACTGCTTATCGTAAGGTAACGATAATTACCTGTTATATTTACTCTTGTACTGTTTAAATAATCAGAAGTGAGTAAGGATCTGTGAATTTTATAGAATAATGATAGAATATGTAGTAGCAGTATAGAGGTCACGTGGTAATTTAGGGCACTGTACTACTGTATGTAGACTTTACACATTGTCTGAATGGTGTATATTCGGAGTAACATAAATGAAACGATTTTATATACATCTAGAAAGTGGTACATATAGCGGCTTATGGATAATTTTTGGCTTTTAAGAAAATAGTTTTCCGACGTGGAGAGGACAGTCTGGAGATGGAGTCTGAAAAAAGGACTCTTGGTCCTAAGTTTTAGAATAACTAAATTTTGATTATCCCTTACCGAGTTGAAATGAGGACCAGTGCAAGCTAGTAATAAAAGAAAACCAACTATTTTATGGAATTTTTCATGGTGTGACGATTCGCATTTTCACTAGGATTGATTTGTGAGTGACATGTCCATGTCCTATATAAGGAGTCACATATCTTTTATTATCAGTGTGTGCGGAAACAGCATTGTTTGCCGTCTTGAGTTAGGCCATTTCTGTTGTAGATATATAATACTAAACATGAAATATTAAGTCCGCATGGGCCTTATATACAAAAGTGGCACCTTATCCTAGGTTAGACTGGATTAGCATGTATTTATGGGGTTAATCCTATAATATATTCCCAGTCTAAATATATTGTATGTCCATATCTTGCATACTGATTGCTCTGAGACTGTCGCAGGCCTGTTCTCTTTCGCGTAGCGCCATGCGACATAGCCCTGCGGCGTCTGTGCCTCGTACTTCGCCAGTAATCAGGTTTCCTGTAACCCTGTTGGAATTTTAAAAAAAAACCGGTGGAGACAGGGAAAGAAAAATTAAAAGAAAAAAAATATGATGCAATGTAGGCTGTGCCGGTAAATTATTTGAGAAAACATTTTGTCCAATGTGTTGGTTTAATTTACTAAATTTAACGACAAATTACGTCCATGATGGTGTGACCATCAGATAAATTATATAGACTTTGTTACAAGTCTGGGAGTTTTAAAGTCTGGCAGTTTTAATGGAAATAGCATTATCATGAAATACTCCCTTCATCATTGAATTGTACGTGTTGTACTCACCAACCAATACTAATAACTTCATTTTCTTTGTGTTGTGTCAGAATTATCACATCTTGGCAGTGACATCACATCGTGGTCTCGACACTTGTTGTATCGTTTGATATGCGAATTGGATCAGTTCCAGCGTGATCGCATGTACTTCTAATATGAAACAAGACGCAATACAACAGATCATGTAACTAATGAATGTGTCGACTTATAAGCTGAAATAATTCACAAAAACCTAGAGTTTGTGAAGATTCAATTAGGTAATTGATAAATAAACGAGAGAAAATGAATTTCTGTGGGGGCCCGCTTTAAATGAAACTTGTATTTCACGAAATGTTACGGAAGCCGCACGTGACCACAAAAACCTATACGTCATCTTCGTCCAGTGGGCGGGTTATGAGTCACGTGATTCTAATTTAAATACCTATTATAAACAAAAATGGCGGACACACGAGAGAGTCGCCCGCGCTTGTCGCTTTTCGAGAAGAAACGTCAAAAAACTGTCAGAGAGACCGAACGTCAATGATTCGTCATGGGGACCAGTTTGTTCCATGATGAGCATTGATGGAAGAGTTAGGACTGGCATCAGACACTAAAATGGCGAAGTTTTTGTTGGACACAGGACAGGTAGGCCAATGTCTGTTTTTATATGTTGATACACATTAGTTTCCACAGAATCAAGTGCCTGTATGCCTGTGTATAAGTGTTCTCCATTTTTCAATATCTTGTTTCTACTGTATGTTTCAAAGCACACTGTTTTATTAATACAATGTTTGCACAAGGACTTGATTTGCTTTGTAATATTCCCAAAATAGATGTGATCAGCTGATCAATAAAAGACAATATTTCACTCCGTGACTGCATTGTGTGTATTGTATGTTGGGATAGAATATATTTTTTTATAACAGCGTGCTCATAAGGTCATTTTGTACATATGTCAGTTATCTTCGTGAGACAGGTTTTTTAAATTCGGCGAGGGAACATAGATACATTTTACAAGCGTTATCAGTATTTATATCATCTCTCTCCATCACACACACACACACACACACACACACACACACACACACACACACCTTAGGCTAATGTGACATGCACATTACTTGCATACAAGTTTAACAACCTTTTCATGTAAACATTGAACAAATAATATATGTTAAATGTTGAACTGATCCAGTAAAATGTTGATCTCATGCCTATGATAGGCTGAATGCTCAGATTTATTGTACAACTACTTACTAGTAAATTTATTTTAAAGCATTGTAATATTTGTATTGACTACAATTACAAAAGGATCTCTAGTCATGATAGAAAAGGATATTATAATGCGACCAGAATATATGGCTGGCAGCTTGTTACCGTATCAGTTATAGTTCTGAGCTGCAATCAAGTAAGTATTATTTGTGTCAATTTTTTTTAGATTTGTTATTATGTATCCTTACTAAAATTAAGTATTTCAGTTCTAAGTGTCTAACACAGATCACAAAGAAACAGAAACAGATTTCAAATATAATTATAATACAAATGAATATTTATTACATATTTTTAGTTACGAAGTTACAAAGAATGTAACAATGGATTATCCAAAGCATGCAGACTCACTGGGCAGTACATCTTCATGCTTCACATCAACAACTGGCCAAGTGCTTTTATGACATACAGAGAGAATGAAGACACCTTCAATAACTGCTATCGAGTGAGGAAGGTAAAGATAAAAAAAATTCTTGCAGAATTTTCTTTTTGGAAGGAGTGGTTGCTATAGTTGTCATGTTACTGAAAACAATAATATAACAAATACAATGCTGATAGAAGGTCATGTTTAAAGCCTTTGCAGCAGGTTGAGTCCCCACTTCATACTTTTCTTAGTTTGAGCTAGAATAAAAAAATACCATGGATTTTATTTTCTCAGAAGTGGCATAGTTTGCCTCAAGTTCAACTGCTACCTGATGCATGAAAAAAGGCTATGTTTACTGTAATTGTTTTGGTTAGGCAAAAAAGTTCCAGTATACTGTGCTCGCTAACCAAGCTGTTTTTCTTCCACTGTCCACTTCCCTCACTACAGGTAAATGAATACTTTGAGAACCAGTGATTGTATAGTTTGAAATTGTGATTACATATCACATATGCTTTCTTTATGCTGTTTCCCATTTATAGCTATGTCCCACATGCAGTTCTTGTTAACACCCTCTTCGCATCTATCCACTTTGTTCATGCCGAATGCACATATGACATTTAACTTAAAACAAAATATTGAGATAATTATAAGATGCCATATCTTAATAACTGATTTTAATTGTATGTATAAGAAATAAATTTCCTCTATGTTCAAATGAGCCACATGTATCTGGTGTACAAATGATGGGAGCTGATATCAGTAATTTTGAAGACAATGGGCAAATATAGTTAATATACGTTTTTAATAGCGTCTTAAAATTCAGTAATCAATGGCAGTGAACGTAATTAAATAACTCATTATGAATAGGTATTTATTATACCTAGAAATTATTGTATTCACCTTTTTTATACTTAGAATATGGTGTAAAGTTGTAATTTTTTTAAGGTTAATAATGAAGTCCTTAAAAAATGACATTAAATTTTATACAGCTGCAGGTTTAATACCACCCCACTCCGGGTGAGACTGTATCAGCTGCCATGGTTTCTCCTTGGAAAGAGCACTAAGCTTGGATTTCCTCAGAAGCATAGAGCCAATAAAGTGTTGAAAGTGCTATAAAAATACCAAAAGAAAACCCTTGACAAGAAACTGAAAGCAAAATAGAAAAAAAAAACAATACCTGGCCCTCAACAAATGTTAAAAAGTGAGCAAGTCATTAGCTGAATATTGCATAAGCTGGACATCACAGACAATACATTTTTATTTCAGAGGTCAATTATTTTTCCATCTAAAATTTTGGACGGAAAGTCTATCACAGTCATATTAAATAATTTGTATGGGTTTATTTGTGTGTTTGAAAGAGAAATGTAGATTCATATTTCACCAGTGAAATTTAACTTTAAATTTATTTTCCAAATCTGTTTTATCGTATATAGCAGTGGTTCAAAAAGTGGGGAGTATGAGGGGTGGGATTACTGAGGGGGTGCTAATGCTGAATAATGCTGTCACAAGTAGTAATTTGGAGATAGAACATATAGGAACAAAAACAACCCCTCCTTAGGAACTGGTTATGAGGCTCAAATATTGGGTGAAAACTCAATATAGTTTAACATATGGGAATGCTTGACACACAAGTTAAGAAAATAAAATTTTCTTTAAAACAGGTATCATCGCTGTTACAACAACAAAAAGGTGGCAGATGGTCCGTCTACCCATGCAAAGAAAAGAAAACATATCCCCACATCAGGGATCTTATTCAGAAAGCCCTCATCTGTCGACTTGAGGACACGCAGGGTATGAGGAGAAGAGAACTTAAGGAAGATGATCGCAGGTGAATTAGCAGAAATTTGGCACCTCAAGAACCACCATCATCTCAAGTTTTGGTGTAGGAGAAGATCTCTCTATTTTAGCTATGTAATATAAGAAAGGTGCTTGATATATGGATGTGTCTGCTAAGATTACAGTAATGTAAGTGTCAGTAGTTAAAAACAATGTATAATGTATCTGCAAGTGATGAACATTTTTATACTATAATATATGATCTTACCCAGAAGAGACTGGTGTTTAAAAATATCTGAATGGAAGCATTATTGTTTTATGGTATATTATGTGCAGTTACAACAAAATAAAGAATGAAGTCATATGAATATTTATTCAATTATAAATAAATTTGTGACCGTAAAAAGTGTTTTTAAAAAAAGTTCAGGCAAGCCGGGAGGGGACGAAACCAGTGTATTGTCCAAAAGCATCTGGATATTGGTCACGTATCCGCCAGACACAGCAAGAGGGAATGACACATCTCTGTCCAGACCCTAGTCTTCCATGCTACCACAGTATGAACTGCCTAGGCAACATGCCTGTTCGCGCTCATCAAGTCAACTTCATCGTCAAGTACAAGAACATCCTGTCGGTACATCCTGGCCAACGCATGTACAGCTTCATCAAGGATTAGAACTTGAAAATCCTGAAAAATTATATTTATAAAAAAACAAACCATGCACTTATTCAAAGTTTATTAATCTTTATCAGAAAATTCCAATGAAAAATAAATAGGGATAAAAAACAAAACGGCAAAGTTTTTATTCTGACATGAGTACTGAGTGTTCCATCGCATATAAGGCGGTGTAGCGTTCTGAAAAGGTTGGGGTGGGGTACTTCCAAAATATTAATTAAAATATTATGGAAGTTCCACCTGGCTCGTGAATTTAAATTTAAATTAAAGACCAAATAGGTATACGGCTCTGAGCCCCCAGTCAGCACTGCCGGTTAAAGACCAAATAGGTATACGGCTCTGAGCCCCCAGTCAGCACAGACGGTTAAATTATCATCCACTTCTCAAATAACCTTCGAACACGGTTGTGGAATTGAGAGTGGGTTTCCGTTGCCTTTTTCGTCGAGTCCCGAAAAAGTTCACGGTACGTTTCGGCGGTCAACCGATAATGGCAAAGAAGAGCCTTCTTGAGCGCCTTATAATCGTCAGCCTCGTCTGCAGCTAAGCCTTGGTAGACTTCACGAGCTGCAGCTTGCAAAAAGGCTGAAACATTAATCGCTCGTAATCATTCCTAGCGACGGCATTCAATGGCAAAGAAGAGCCTTCTTGAGCGCCTTATAATCGTCAGCCTCGTCTGCAGCTAAGCCGTGGTAGATTTCACGAGCTGCAGCTTGCAAAAAGGCTGAAACATTAATCGCTCGTAATCATTCCTAGCGACGGCATTCACCTGGGTCTGTCTCCCCTTGGGACAGTCCCTGGCTATATGCCCCGGGCGCTTGCAGTTGTAACACGTCGGCGTCCCTCGCCTATCTGCAAATCCCGCTTTCGGGGGTGAGGCCTGTCCAGGTCTATGGGTGGCATCCCTACCTGTAGACCCCACTCTGGCCCTCCCGTCGTCCTGACGGTTACGGAAAGCCGGCTCCACCTCAAGCACCCGGCGCGACTCAGTGGGTCGGGGTCGGTCCGCACTTCCGGAACTTCCACTCTTCGAGTGCACCTGTTCGGAACTTCCACTCTTCGAGTGCACCTGTTCGTATCGCTCCGCCATGCTAGCGATCTCTTCGAGCGTACGGTGCTCCCTCTCTGCTAGGAAGACTGTCAACTCGCGACGTTAAGTACTCAGGACATGTTCTTTGAGTATAACCTCGCGTAGCCCCTCGTACGAACGTTCGACTTCGGCCATCTTCATCCACTTCTCAAATAACCTTCGAACACGGTTGTGGAATTGAGAGTGGGTTTCCGTTGCCTTTTTCGTCGAGTCCCGAAAAAGTTCACGGTACGTTTCGGCGGTCAACCGATAATGGCAAAGAAGAGCCTTCTTGAGCGCCTTATAATCGTCAGCCTCGTCTGCAGCTAAGCCGTGGTAGACTTCACGAGCTGCAGCTTGCAAAAAGGCTGAAACATTAATCGCCCAATGTTGCTCAGGAACTTGATGAGCGTGAGCAAGTTTCTCAAACTGCACGAGAAAATCGTCAATAGACTCCTCCTTATCGTTGAACCGCGGCATGTTTATCTGGGCCATTCGGTGGTCGATGAAGGGTCGTCCGGTCCCTCCGGAAATCGTACTAGCGTCGTCTCTATCGCTGTCCCTAGCTGCTAGCTTTACCTTCTCCATTTCGAGAGTGTGAGCAAGTCTGTCTGTCTGTCTCTCTGTCTGTCTGTCTGTCTGTCTCTCTCTCTGTCTCTCTCTCTCTCTCTCTCTCTCTCTCTCTCTCTCTCTCTCTCTCTCTCTCTCTCTCTGCTGCTTTCTCCGCTGCTTCCTTGGCCAGCGCTTTTTCTGCCTTCCATTCCTTGATTCTTTCTTCGATAAATGCAGCCAGGCGATCTCCTTCGTATCCAAGATCTTCCGACCCCATGGCACGGTACTCTTTGATCATTTGCCTTTCTGTAGCCATGCTGATATACTAATACGAAGTGATACCTTGTCTCAACCCTGCTAACAATGGACAGATTTTACAACTTCCTAGCCAAATACTTACCTGTCGACAACTAATTCCGTTCAGGTAAGATATTTGCTCGATATTTGCTTCACAATTACTGCACGTAATTAAAGATTTACAAAGCATGCAAATATCAAATATAACAAACATAAGATGAGAAAATCATAAAAATTCAAAATACACAGGATGGAAAATAACTCACAACTGTTTCACACTGTTCATTAATACTCCTAACAAATAAACTTTAGGTCTTTAAACTAATATTTATGTCTAATTCAAATCCCGGACGAAAGCGCCCACTGTAGCGTTCTGCAAAGGTTAAAATATTATGGAAGTTCCACCTGGCTCGTGAATTTAAATTTAAATTAAAGACCAAATAGGTATACGGCTCTGAGCCCCCAGTCAGCACTGCCGACGGTTAAATTATATATATATACTAGCAAGTACCCGGCATGCGTTGCAATGCCACTGAAAGAAAGAAAGTGTTTGTGTTTTAATAGACTATTTGACTGGTTTCTGGAATGCATCTCAGATTATTTAGTGGTATTTATCGAGCCCAAAATAAGTGGTTACCTTACCGAAGGCGTTTTAGGTATCGCTAATGATTATGAATTTCATACAGCTGTTGATTTACGTCATCATAGTTTCAGCCAATCCAGACCGTGTTCGATCACGTGACGTATCTATGGCGCCTACTGTTCACACCGAACATACGCAATTTTAGGTATCGCTACCGATTATGAATTTCATACTGCTGTTGCTACTCACCAAAGTTTTATCGCAATCGGATGAACGGTATAGGAATGCATACGACACAAACGAAGAAACAAACAAACATACATTATTTTCATACTGTCAAAAAGCCTATTCTGTTTATTGAAGTGCTTTTGGATACACAATATTTTTTGTTTTTCTGTCTGGTGCGTATATGAATAAATCAGAAGGTTTTTCAACGCGTAAGCATGCCACATACAGCTGTCCATGTGAGAAGCATGGATTTTCCAAATTTAGTCCACACATTTGTAGCGATTGTCCTTTGCTTTGTTTATGGTAATTGCAAATGCGAGTCGCACCGGAAACTGCAAACGTTTGAATTCGAATGGCATATCTGTCGGAATCATAGGGATGCGTGGCAAGAGTACATCTTCTCCTTTAAATTTTTCATTAAAAATTATACCTTCGATGATATTGTTCATTAACTTTTTCACTGAAAGCCTGGTACCATTGCAAAGTCGTGGTGGATTTATGTTTCGGAGAAGAATGATAGGTACGCCAATTTTCAATGTTAAAACGTGCGGCGGCATGCCTGGCAAATCAAGTGAATTTAAGAATTCAGTTGGATAATTGACAACTTCGTCTTGATTCATTACAGTATCTATGGACTTATACGTTGTCGCTTCGCCTGGTATTTGTTTTTGAATGCTGAAGTTGATGGCATTAACATCGTTGTTTTTGGCTGCTAATATAGCACGTTCACTGAGCCACTGATGATTTTTGTAATTCTGTGCGATATTTGGGAAAACTTTGTGAATCAATTCGTCTGTGGTTCCTGTAATTTTACAGAAGCTTGTTGGCAACGTGATACATTGTGTAGATTCATCGATTTCCATTTTCCCATTCCCAATATCCAACAATTGTTTTGCGAAATGTTTAGCGGATGCATCGTATTGTAGTTCTACACGCATATTGGTCTTCAAAGTCAATTTCTGCACGTGTCGCCATAAAAATGATGATTTGAGACATGCACTCAATTCATCAGCAGCTGTTGAACGTGGTATAACTGGTAGAGTTTGTCGAAAATCACCAGACAATAAAATAAGTGCGCCACCGAAGAGCTGTTCATTTCCTCTCAAATCTTTTAGTGTACTGTGAAGCGCTTCCAAAGCCTTTTTTTGCGCCATAGTACATTCGTCCCATATAATGAGTTGACATGACTGGAGTACTTTACCCATTCAAGAATTTTTGTTGATATTGTATGTTGGTGTGTCGGTGATTTGCATATTCAACGGCAATTTCAGTGCTGAATGATCTGTTCGACCACCATCCAAAAGAGTTGCTGCAATTCCAGATGATGCGATTGCCAGTGCAATATTGTGTCGTGATCGTATAGTTGCCAAAATAAGTGAAATGAGAAACGTTTTTCCTGTGCCTCCGGGCGCATCTAGGAAATACAATCCACCGCTTTAGCTGGTAATTGCATGCATAATTCTATCATACGATATGCGTTGTTCTGGAACCAATTTCGGAAGATTTGTTTGAACAAATGTACCCAATTCGTCGACATCAAAGTGTGTTTCTCGTTGCAAATATCGATCGAAAAGGTCGTTTGAAGATCGTTTCGGAGCAACCATTCCCAATTGTACCAATGCTTTGTTAGCGATTGCCATACATATCTCCTCAATCGAAACCAATGCCTCATTATACACGTTTGGTGTGAATTGAAGGTCCGGATTTTGATTTGTTGCACGCAAACGATGTAAGATGTCTTCACTCATGTAGTCTTTGTATTTTTCCCAAAGATCTTTTTTGCAAATAACGTGCATATTTGCTGTGGTTGAGCAGTATTCGATGCATCAGCGAGTGAAATGTCCCAATGTGCATCGTTTTCCAAAAGATTTAATTCTTGGCAAGCTTCACGATAAGTGGCACATACTTGACCGTTTACTGTTCTCAGTTCTTGGAAGGATGTCGGTCCACGTACGTTAATTAACAGTAATCGCAAGTAAAAGCATTCTGCATTGTTTGAGTGAACAGAGTATAGACGGCCTAATGTGTCGGTCGAATATAAATTGGGATGTACTTCAACTGCTTGACCTTGTTTACGACGTTGAAACTTTTTCACTGATGCATTCCATGTGTAGTATGTTGGCACTTCAGAGTAAAGTAGCGTCTTTGCAAACATATCATTCCCGCACAATGAGAAAAATGCAGTTAACGTTGTTGGCGATGGTAACAATGCTCTTGCATGTGCATTTTCTGCTGTGAAGTATACGCGCTGTCCATTTTCAAGGTGCACTGCCAAATGAACAACTGTTGGATGTCGTTCATGAATTGGAAATGAGAAAATGCGCCATACTGCTTCATTGCTACTAATGTAGCGTCCCATTTGATATTGGTAGATTTCATTGATGGATGCATTTGCATTTCCCACTCCAAAAACTGCCATATCGCTTCCTTTGTTAACATATTTGCAAATGTACTTGATAGATTTCACCGAATGGCAATACTCGACATTGATGTGTGCTTTGTACGTTTTTGAAAGTAACGGTGAATACGGCACAACCCAACGATTATCGACTTCAACATCATTGTTTCGTATTTTTAAAGTTATGGATTTGCCACCGTCTTCAGTTGATCGCCGACGATAGAGTGGATATCTGTCATTACCAGTGATAGTCTCGGCAGGTAAGTGTCTTGGGTATCGTTTCGTGCATTTCCCATCAGACATGCATGGTGAATTGTTGTTGAGTATGCCACATGGACCATGAATCATGTTTTTGGTGACGACTTCAAATAAGTCTTTATCAATACCGACATCTGGTATTTCTGCTGAGATGATCAATTTGATCTGGTGTGACTTTTTGGATGAACCATATCAAAATGTGTGCATGTGGCAAACCTCTTTTTTGCCATTCAATGGAATACATCCAACAGCGTGTCTGTCCAAAAACATGATGCTTGACAATGAAATCTATTAAAGATTTCAATTTTTGTTTGAACACACGCGCGGAAATATCATGACGATCCGATGATGATTGTCCAGGTAACAAAAGTTCATGTATTTCATCCCACGTCGGATTGCATGTGAAGGTAATAACAAATCTGGACGGCCATATGCGCGAACATATGTCATTGCATCTTGTGCGTATTCATGCATGTGCCGTGGACTCCCTGTAAATGTGCCCGGTAGTATGACCATTTTTCCGAATTCATTGAGATTCACATTGCCATCATTAACAACTGCATCACGTAAATGAATGTACTCGTCGGAACGCAACATGGTTTGATTTAATCGAATGTAGAGGAGTCGTTCGGTTTCGATTTTTGCATACATATCGACAATGTATTGATGGAACAATTGTCGACATTTCAAGATATGATTTTCAGCATTTTCACGAATCATCAATTGATATGAATAGTATTTCATGGCACTGACTTTCTTATTCGTTTCCTCATTTGTTTGTGGATTTCTCATTAACATGTTGAAATGATATCCATCTTCTCCTTGCCAAAATAAAATCGGATATTGCAATCCGTCGTATGAGCGATGAGTTTCTGAGACTCGCTGAACATCACCATTTGTGCGATGATGAATTATATCACGCGAGTTAAATTCTTCGCCAACTATAACGATCGCCACTTCATCAATTGTTGGTGCATTGTACTGTCTTTCGTGTTGGCCGACAGGTGTTTTGTCTGCTCTAACTACGACTTTGTAGTCATCAGTTGGCATTTGTTCAAGGGCAGTTCTGAACAATCGAATTAATTCGTTGTGTTGATCGAATAAAGTTTGTAATGCAGCGACTATTTCTCGTTTAGTGCCAGTATTGAATTGACAACGTTGATCGATTTGTTCATGAGTGTTTCCCATGAAATAAATTTGAAGAAATTTGTGATCTGCGTTCGGTAGTGGTAGTAGTGATTCTGCACGATGGTAAATTTGCCCTTGCACTTTAAATGTTGGCATGTGATTCTCGCGCACGATATTTGTTGCACCGAACGATGTCATTTGGAAACATGAATTGTACTTCCGTATCTTTGCCAAGAAATGTTTCGACTGGCTTGTGTCACCTGATACCAACGTTGATAATGGTTCGGGTGGTTAATGTAATTCTGGCAATTTCACTTTTCCACCCGCGCAGCACATTCCTGGTGTTTCATTCTTAAATTTGAGGGCATTGCAATACACGCATGATTTATCCATTTTTTCAATAAGCACACTTGGATGAAGACTGTAATCATAATTTGTATTATAATGGAATGCACTAAGATTTAAATCAGCGTGCATTGTTCGTCTGGATTGAGCAGTGCGAACTCGAACGGTTTCTAATCTTGCTTTCCGTTGCTCGTCTGTTTCAGATGATCGGGCTTGAGCAGTGCAAACTCGAACGGTTTCCAATCTTGCTCCGGTGGCCTAGTGGTTAGAGCGTCCGCCCCGGAAGCGGTAGGTCGTTGGTTCGATCCCCGGCCGAGTCATACCAAAGACTTACAAAAATGGTACTAACAGCTGCATCGTTTGACGCTCAGCATAAAGAGGCTAGTGTTAGGACTGGTCGGCCTGGTGTCAGGATAATGTGACTGGGTGAGACATCATGCTACATGTCTGCGGCATGATGTCTCAGTGCTAGACATCACTATAAACTACCTCACTGCAGACATCGTAGCGATATAACTGAAAAATTGTTAAAGCTACGTTAAAAAAAAATCCTAATCCTAATCCAATCTTGCTTTCCGTTGCTCGTCTGTTTCTGAAGCTCGTGATGCCTTTATCTTTCGTGCTTGAGGTGTAGATCGACCAATAGCTTTTCGTTTAGGTGGCATAATTGATTAGAGAGCGAAAGTAATGCTTTGTAACGACTATTACAAATTCACACCGCAATTGTTTGACGTAACCAAGGCGCGTAACTAAGTAAACATGACGTACACCGATTATGAATTTCATACAGCTGTTGATTTACGTCATCATAGTTTCAGCCAATCCAGACCGTGTTCGATCACGTGACGTATTTAAGGCGCCTACTGTTCGATCACGTGACGTACAAAATCACACCACGATTGTTTGACGTAACCAAGGCGCGAACCAAACGTAACTAAGTAAACATGACGTATCTAAGGCGCCTACAGTTCAAACCTAAGACACGCAAAATTAGGTATCACTACAGACCGTGTTCGATCACGTGACGTATCTAAGGCGCCTACTGTTCGATCACGTGACGTATCTAAAGGCGCCTACTGTTGCATCACGTGACGTATCTAAAGGCGCCTACAGTTCACAGCGAACACACGGTAAATGTCGCAAAAACACATTTGTTAATTGTTACAATTTTAATGGTTGTACTAATTCAGAAACCTTCGCGGGCGTGCGCAGAACAACTCACCAAAGTTTAATTGCAATCGGATGAACGGTATAGGAACGCATATGACACAAACAAACAAATATTCATTTATATATATATATATATATATATATATATATATATATATATATATATATATATATATATATATATATATATATATATATATATATATATATAACACGAAGATGAAATTCAAACAATAAAAATTTAATGAAGCCTATAAATTTAAATGTCACACAATCACTCGTCCTCTAAGTGATAGCCTATTTCATCTCATGATTTCAGTGTGAGGTCTATTTTCCACCTGGCCTTTGGTTGTACTCATCTATTTATCCTATCCTCCACTCATCTATTTATTCTGTCCTCCCACTCCTCCTGGATTTCACCTCTCCCGACTTCTCTCCTTCCTTCTCTTTCCTCCGCTCTTTATCACGACTATTGGGACCACTTTCACTGGTCTGTCCCCTGAAGCTTCCTCTCCAGATTTCCCTCTTTCCTTCTCTTCCTTTCCTTCTCTTTCCTTCTCTTCCTTCTGTCTCTAACGGAGATACTGGGACCACTCACTAGTCTGTCCCTCGAAGCTTCCTTTTTAGAAGCTACACTTAGATTTCTGTTCTAAGGGTTTTCCCGCCATTTAACGTATGGCCGCACGAGTTCCAATTCACGTGTAACGACTATGGCAACTTACGTAAGGGATGGTGTTAGCCTGCAGTCATGTGTAACAATAAACAGTGGCTGGTCCGACTTACTTGATAACACATGGTTCTAATTTAATTTTGGGTCGGGCAACGCCACAGGCGGCCTCTGTATTGTCAATGTATCTGTGCATGGTTTTCCGTATCAAATGATATTGGGGTGGGGTGGTAAGTAGCAACAAAACGTAAAACAGTTTAAACATACATTGTTTGGTAAAATAAACCTTCAGTAGAAGTATTATTTTCTAAGTTATGCAAAACACTTCTTACTTGTATACATTAGAGTCTTTGTTAAGTTTTAAACATTTTTCAGTGTGGATCAATACTTGTTGTGCAAGGTATAAATAAACAATTACCCTCATTCTTGTCTGTCTTGTCTGAACTATGTGTAGAGCTTGGTCAGCTATGTTTTCAGGCTGCACTGTATGTCTTCTTCCTCTTCCCCCTCTTGTTCTTGCTCCATGCCTCATCCTTCCTCTCCTTCTTAAAGGTAGCTCCGGACTTGAACTTAAAAGTGAGGTGATTTCAGTCTAGGTAATAACAAAATTTCTACATTTGAGTTTATCATTTGGTGAGTATCTTCTGTATTACATATTATAATTACTACCTTAGTGCAGTTGTCTCTAATGAATTTTGATATGTAAAATTATTTCATAATTATACAAGTAATATATTCATACTTATCAAAATTATAGGAATCTAGTGCTATTTGAGAATCAGAAATTAATACATGAGGGTTTGTGATTTGATGGATGTTTCTTGTGCTGAATCAAGTCATGTGTTTTCTTTCTTCTTTTCTTCCAAAAGTCCTAGATGGGCACCAAACCTAAATCCCTTTGTATATTTACTCAGGGTGCATACTACCCTATAAACATGTGCAAGGATAAAACCAGTCTATCCCCTAGGGGTACAAGTCTTAAATTCAAAAATCTCCTTGGTGTCCAAACTGGGTTATAAAAAAGAACTTAGGTATCAAAACAGGGGATCACATTAAAAAGTTAAGGGTCTCGGGAGTGCTAATGAAGGAAACACTGAAAAAGGTGGTCAAACTGTAAGTGACAATGTGACTGTAAGTTTGTGCGTGTGCATTTTTTATGATCTGTCCCGGATTCCATACTCCAGTTGTAAATTTTAATAAAACTTATTTATGTAAGGTATAACTATTAACTTGGAGAAGCATACCACGAATTCGTTTCCGCTTTTGCAATACTGTACAAAGCACGTCGATTTAAATCATTCCCGTACCACAAAAAACTAATTAAATATAACCATAAGAGTAGTTCTAAATAAATTTCAACGTTTCCTCTTAAAACTAAAACTAGAAATAAAATTATAAGGAGAAAAGAACGAGATCTAAAGAAGATCGGTAATCACTGTTGTTGACATTTTGCTGTTCTGGTAGCGTGGTTGTGTTTTACGTCATCAACATCAGTGTACAGAATTTTGCATATAATTATGCAAATTTCGGTCAGCGGAATGATGTGTGTTATTGGTTCGGGACCTGCCGATCACTGCCGAGCGTGATTTCAATATGGAGATGATAGATTCGTAACGCTTCGTACGAAGATTTCAGAGAGCTCGTATTTCCTAAACAGAACCTCTACGTACTTGATATTACCCTAGAATTGCCTTTTAAATAGTATTTAATCTGTTGATATACATAAATGTCCAAACATTTTTGTAAGCAAATTCACCCTCAGCCGCACTATTGTGCCTTTAATATCAATTATATAGTTTCTATAAATAATATCAATTATACAATTTTTATATGTCACATCAATGATACAATTTCTATACATCACATCAATGATACAATTTCTATATATTACATAAATTATACATTTTATTAATATCAATTATACAGTTTCTTTAAATAATATCAATTATACAATTTTTATATATCACATCAATGATACAATTTCTATACATCACATCAATGATACAATTTCTATATATTACATAAATTATACAATTTATATACATCACATAAATTATTTTCAATCCATTGAAATCTAAAATGTCTTAAACAATTGCGTTTCCTTAAATATAGTTATGAACTGTTAATATTTTTCCTGTGTGCGCGGAAGTTTGAAACTGCTGCGCGGCATTGGCATTTTCTATGAGAATCTCGGCCGCGCAGCGGCGCACCTTAAAGGGAACAATGAAATACTACCATCGAGCTAGTACTTGTAATGAATGTTTGAAGTATATAATTTGTTTCTTTCTGAGACTCAGCTTGTTATTCTAAAGTTTACAGAGTTAGCTGACTTATTTGTGTAACAACAGTCCAACGTGTTTCGGATTTGTTACGTGTATTTGATTTGGGTCATTTAATTTTTATTTTAATTGTTTGTTTGTCAGATTCAAATTTGACATTTTAAGTTTAAGATTCATTCATTAGGAGATAATTTTTTTTAAAAGTGGGATGATCTTTAATTTACAAATAAACACCTGATGTTGGCCTCATTTCTGACCTGGCTTCAGAGTTGTAAACAAGCTTTTAAAATGATTGGTTGATTCCAAGGACATTATGGAGCTTTGTTATCTTTCTATTTTTAGTTGGGTCATACGGTGTGTACGAGATGTTTTGAACGTAAAAGATTCTAGAAGATCATGTGACGCCTTCCTTGTTTACGTAAAAACAGGCATATCAATTATGTTTTGGAGCGAACTATTTAGTAGAACTTCGGCTGTTAGAATAATAAGTTGTGTCGTTTTGAGTTATTTTAAATTACCTTGTACTGGAAATTATTTTAATTCATTTGGATCAAGAGGATTTATTTTGTTATTTATCTGGAAAATAATTGTGCTCATTGAATTTCATTAGGCCAGAACTGACTTCATTACGTGACATCGTCTTCCATCTTGGATGCTTCACTAAGATTCGAACTGGGAATTATTTGAACATTTTATTACCAGGACTTTTGCAATTTCTCTAGTGGATAATATTTTGAATTATTTTTGGATTAATTTTGGAATTGAATCATAAAACCGTAAGTTTATTTTTCTTTTCTGGAAAATATTTGTGCTCAATAAATTGTTTATTAAGTTTTTACAAGCTTGTTATTTTCACTCTTTCTATGTTACTGTTTATTTGAGCTTAAACACAAAACAGATTACAAACTACAGGGCAACAAGTAATGCAACCTTTGTCCACAATATATCACGTGAATTGAATGGAAGCATATCACAGGGATAGGCTCTCTGAGCAAATCCGAGCAAAACCCTTGTAGGTACTTTGTAAAACCCTTGTAGGTACTGTGTAAAACAGGAAAAAGAGTCGAGAATATGCGATATGATTCCATGTACATCAATCTCGATTAGCCAATCTTGACCACCATGAATGAAGAAATGAGTATTTATTTCAACCATGTAAGATAGTTCTATTTACAAACATTCGATAGTATGAGTTAAATATCATTGTACTGTCGGTAGCAGGCCTCGCTGATCGAGTTGTAATGAGACACGCAATGAATCAGTGCACTAATGCGTAGTAACCAGAACGAGCGAGTGAAAAAAACAAACTATTTTCCACATTAATTTTAGAATACTTATCAAACCAGTTCCACTTAGGGCAGAACAAATGTAATTAATTAATGTTTAAATTGTCAATACATAAACTGTTCATAAGGCATTATTTTGGCTGCATTAACATATCTGACATAACAATCAACGCTTTGAGATACCATAATTCACGATGTTTGCAAGTTATATAACTTCTGAACGACATCAATAAATTAAAATCATCAGAAATGATTCTGATAGAATAAAGTCAAATCAAGCATTTCATTAGAACAAATAATAAACATTTTTTGTATAAACCTGCGTCTAATATTTGAATTAATTTCTTAAATTGTAAGTTTCCCCAAAACTCTTAATGTATGTTTAAATAAAACAATTTTAATTTAAATCAAAGATATAAACATAAGCACACCTTTATACATTTTCGCATTCCTACTTTCCTATCCAACAGGACATACATACATACATACATGCATACATACATGCATGCATGCATGCATGCATGCATGCATGCATGCATGCATACATACATACATACATACATACATACATACATACATACATACATACATACATACATACATACATACATACATACATACATACATACATACATACATACATACATACATACATACATACATATTTATTAAAAGTTTTCTTTATAGGTAGCAAACGTTTTAAAATTCTTGAAAACAATGCAATAGTTAGGATATTGATTTACAGAAAAAAATATAAATGGGACAACAAAATAAATTTAAATGCAAGCAATTTTCACGACAACCAATAATAGAGTTCACAAAAAAATGAAAGAAATTTTAGAATTTTGTCTATCCAATTGCATGATGTATCTAAAGATTTGAGTACAGAAAGTGAATCCCATTGTAGCCTGTTCCCGGATTAAATATAGTGACGAAAGTTGTACCTTGTACAAAATTCGCATGCACTATTTTTATTTTCGTCTTATTCTAACATTACAATTTTCACAACATAAGAGGTGAAAGTACTTCGACATTTTGTCAGTTAGACGGTTATATAATTTGCTATCTCATACTTAGTACACTTTAAATTGTGTTCTAGGTTTAATACTTGTGATCGATCAGTATGTGTAGATATTAGTTTCTGTTAATTATTTTGTCATTATTCGATCAGTATGTGTAGATATTAGTTTCTGTTAATTATTTTGTCATTATTCGATCAGTATGTGTAGATATTAGTTTCTGTTAATTATTTTGTCATTATTCGATCAGTATGTGTAGATATTAGTTTCTGTTAATTATTTTGTCATTATTCGATCAGTATGTGTAGATATTAGTTTCTGTTAATTATTTTGTCATTATTCGATCAGTATGTGTAGATATTAGTTTCTGTTAATTATTTTGTCATTATTCGATCAGTATGTGTAGATATTAGTTTCTGTTAATTATTTTGTCATTATTCGCTCAAGAAACTCTTTGGCAGTGTCCTTATTACTAATTGGCTGTGGCTGTAGAAATGTTTCTTGCCCTGACGTCTCTGACATTTGTGTTGTTACAATTACTGTCAACAATATGGTGGGTGCCTTTCCAGTCGCCTTTCTAATCGGTAGCCCACTTGACGTTAGCCAAAATAGGAAAGTACTGGTTCCTTATGTTGGAATATGGTCAATTTACCTTAAAAATATTCTAGTGGCAAATGCAAACCAGAACATAACGATATTGCTGCTATCACGTGGTTTTGGATCTTGCACTCTGTCCCTGCGGTGCATCATGGGAAATAGGTATGGAGATTATTTAATGTCATTAAGATGGCGCGTGATAGTTTATTTGGGGTCGCAAATTGTTGATTATGTTCCTGAAAACACAGACGTCTACAGTAACGCTTTATAACACATATTCATGAACAACGCCTCATCCAAGCTTTGTCAATAATTAAAAAGAACATTGTAAACATTACGTCAAAGGATGTATACATGAATAAGTGTAATATTCAGATTAAGACATATGTTATTGGCTTTGCTATATTGAAAAAAAAAACCATTTTTTTATCACGTGACAAAATAAAACTATACATTTGTTCTCCTTGCAAATGACATTTATGAAACTTCGTGTAGAATTTTCATCTTCTTTCAAAAGATGAAAATTATTTAACTCGCACCAAACAAATCATTATCCCACTCATATCTTTCTAATAATTTTTCAGCTCATATCATACTTATAATTACTCAACTCGTATCAAAATATCATAATTAAACTCGTTTCATACACGTTAATATTCGACTCGTTCATACATATCATTACTCAACTCGTATCAAAATATCATAATTAAACTCGTTTTATGCATGTCAATATTCAACTCATATCACAATATCAGTATTCAACTCGTTTCATACATGTTAATATTCGACTCGTTCATACATATCATTACTCAACTCGTATCACAATATCATTATTATTCAACTCGTTTCATACATGTCAATATTCGACTCGTTCATACATAGCATTAATCAACTCGTATCACAATATCATTATTATTCAACTCGTTTCATAATTATCTGTCGCTAATATGCCGCATCTACTGCTGATTTGAAAATGAAGTGAAACTAAACTATTTTCAGAGATCCGCGAGTCTATGAAAAAAAAAATATGCCATCTTCACTTTCGAGCTAACGTGTGTGTGTGTGTGTGTGTGTGTGTGTGTGTGTGTGTGTGTGTGTGTGTCCTGCCATTGTCAAATTAAATGTCATTCGTTAGGTTAAATAGCAAACTTTAAATAACTTATCAATCATGATACACGTACTTCATCATCGAGTTTAATATCCTTATTTATTTTGAATGAGACAAACACAAATAACATATTTATAGAAGATAGGACTGAATGAAATGCATCCGATTTACCAGTAGTGCAATCACGTGACCACTTAGATCACTACTGTAGGTGAACTAGGACTCACTTGCTAGCCAAAGAGCGATAACATATTTGAACACGGATGTTTATGTAAATACATGCTCTAACCGAAAAATAAAGTATACTAAGAATATACGTTAATTTACTCTCGTTATGTCTTGCTATATATCGGTTGAAAAGCGATCCTTGATCCATAGTGAGCCACACCGGTTTAGTTATGTACATTAAGACTCCAATCGGATAGTGTGTGTGTGTGTCTGTGTGTCTGTGTGATCTGGATTATTTTACGTACCTTTAAGAACTTTTCAGTCATATCGCTACAATGTATGCAGTGTAGCAGGTTATAGTGATGCCTAGCATTGCTGTATCATGTCGCAGATATTTATCATGATGTCCCATCCAGTCACATTATCCAGACACCCGGCCGGCCAGTCCTAACACTAACCTCTTAATGCTGAGCGCCACGAGAGGCAGCTATTAGTACCATCTTTGGTACGACTCGGCCGGGAACAGAAGACACGACCTCCCGCTTTTGAGGCGGACGCTCTAACCAATCGGATATAAACTTCCTATAATATAAAATTAGGTAGGTTTCATTCTCGGGCTATTGAATGTCACTAAACGATTCGTGTGTTTACTTTGAATTATAAAGAGAGATATGCATTTCCCGACGTACAGGCCATTGACACTTAATTCATTTTCCATAGATTTCAGCAACATACGGGTCGCATACCACTTTTTCTTTTTCATAGATTTCCCTGCATACAGGGCTTACATTACTAATTCATTTTCGATTGACCCAACTCTTAACGTTGATAAATTAATCTATAATGTGTACTAGATAGCTCATTATGCAGAACTTTCTATGACATTAAAGCAACCTTCATCATCAGCAGCAGCAGCAGCAGCGGCAGCAGCAGCAGCAGTCATCTCTTCACCTAGTGTGGTCGTCGAGGTACTGTGCTGCTGAATATCTGACCAGTTTCCTTCACTTGTCTCGATCATGTACCAATACCTTTGTCTCATTAAAGCTGTTCATGGTCCATTATGTGATGTTGTCAGTCCACTTTTTCTCTGTCTACCTCTCCTTCTGGCACACTGGACGCTGCCTTGCATTACTGTTGTGGATAGACTGATGGTTCTAGTGACATGGCCACACCTTTTCAGCTTTCTTTTTTTGACGGTGGTGAGGAGGTCTTCATATTGACCTATCTGCGCCTGATGGTGCTACGTCTTCTTTATTTGTGATGTGGTCCATGTAAGAGATGCTAAGGATGATTATATAGCATTCAATTTTAAGTGCGTTAATTCTCTGTTGAAATTCTGTTGTCAGGGTCGCCATAATCTTTGCTGAGATTTATTTTCCACTATTTGTCATCAGCTTGCCTTCTCAGTGAGTATCTCCATGTCGAATGTGGAAGATGCGTCATCCAGGTTTTTCATTAAGGTTACAAGCTCGTCTTGACTGCCTGACAGCACTTCAATGTCGTCCGCAAGAGGAGGTTGGTGATTTTACGCATTCAATGCTGACTGTCCCACAGTGCTTGAAAAGTGTGGGTGACAGGAGATATCTTTGGCGTACTCCGACTGTTGGCTGGAACCAATCCCACCAAAATCTTGGGCATTTTCTGCACTGGTAGCGTTGGCGCAAAGATGCCTGATGGTATTGGTCATCTGTTGGCCCATGCTCTACTTCCTCATTGTGACCCACAATGCCCCATGCCACACTCTGTAGAAAGCCTTTTGAAAATCTATGAACACAAGATAGATGTCTTGTTAATGCTGCGAGTAATCTTCACACAGAATCCTGAGATTGATCATTTGTTACGTTGTGCTTTTTCCACTCCCAAACCCTGCCTGTTCTTCAGCAATAATTTATTCTGCTTGTGGTTTCGGTATGTTCAAGATGATCTTCATCACCTTACTATCACAACTGGAGATTGCCCTTTTGGGGAGTGTTATAATCAGTGACTGGGTCCACTGTATTGGTCATTCACTTGTCTGCCAGATGTCGTTGCAGATTATTGTTACTAGCTCTATCACGGATTCGCCCCTCCCTATTCGTAATAGGTTCGCATGGGATGTTGTCTACTCAAGTTGCCTTCCCATTCTTAAGTGCCCATTTTGCTGATTCACATCTTTGAAAATGTGGAAATCATCATCATTTGCAGAGTTTGGTACATCAAACACTTCTAAGTCTCATGTGGACTAATGATTGTAGAGTTCTTTGCAATACTCAATCCATATCTTACTGAAATGTCACTCGCTTATCTGAGGGATTTCCCATTTTCGTCTTGAATGGTACTGACTCTTGGTTGCTCCTGTCTGTTGAGGTTTTTCACAATTTGGAATGCCTTTTAGCTGTTATTCTTTATCAGACTGCTCTCTATTTCTTTGCACTCTTGTCCAATCCAGCTTTCTTTTGCTTTCTTCAATTTTGTTTCTAGTATGCGTGTTTATTTCTCGGTACTCCATTCCTCCTGTTGTGTTTGGTGTTTTTCTTTTTTAGGTCTCTTCGGACATTACACAATTCAGAGACTCTTCCGTAACCCAGGGATTTTCTTTGAGCGATGGAGGACAAAGTTGTCCTTGGCAGCTGTTGTCATGACTGTGTTGAAAGTGTCTGTCATCACTTTAACATCGATCCTTCTGTTGTTCAAGGTTGAATTTGAGCCTGATGTTCTTTGGCTTGTCAATTTTGTTCAGCTTCACTCGGAAGTTTATAATCACGAGGTCGTGATCTCTCCCAACATCAGCACCAAGAGACGTCCTTGTTTTTGCTCTATTCTTGCTAGATCGGTAACGGTTTTGAACCAGTATGTCGATCTGGTTATGATGGGTTCCATTTGGCGCGTGCTATATCCAGCATCGTGAAGCCTTATTTTGGCCCAGGGTGTTGGGTAGTACCAATTTGTAGTAGCTTGCGAACTCGAACAGCCCGCTCCCTCTTTCATTAGAAAGCTGATTGCAAGAAGGTCAACAATGATCATCACTGTCTTTTAGAGCATATTTGCAAACTGTTGCATTCCAGTCTCCTTGGATGATGTGGATGTCTTTTTCACTATGTTTAGAATACCCTGGAGTTTGTTGTAAAACTCCTCTATATCTTCATCATCATGACCTGTATTTGGATTATAGACCTGGATAATTGTGATTTTAAAGGGATATCTATTCAGCCGAATGGAGATGATTCTGCTAGATATTGGGCGACATTCAAGCAAAGATCATTTTATGGCTTTGTTTACAAGGAAGCTCGCTCCATTTATGCTTTTGTCCAACTCACCACTATAGTATACTATACGCCAATCTTCAGTTTGGTGTTCTCCTAGTGCTTTCCATCTTGCTTCACAGAATCCCAGAATGTACCGTGCGTACTGTTCCATCTCATGTGTCAATTCTTGGAGTCTTGCAATTTGCTCCAGAGTTCTAATGTTACAGGTGGCAATGGCGAGGATGTCTATCGCTCTGATTTTATGTAAAGTACCAGTAGCACACTTGTCACCTCCGACCGTTACTGAGCAAAATATCGGTTAATTTGATGTACATATAATGCAGATTGCCTAATAATTTGATTCATAATTCTTTTCCTCAAACATTTGTTTGTTAAAGACTGCTTTTGACATTCTAACTTCTGATATGTATGAAACATCATCATCATCACCATCATCATCATCGACATCATCATCGTCGACATCATCATCATCGTCGTCGTCGTCTTCATCATCGACGACATCGTCAACATCAATATCATCATCATCATCATCATCATGAAAGTGTTATGCTGGCTTGAACGAATCTTTCTAAGTTTAGGTCTCAAGGGGAACAAGCCAAGTGCATAAGGTTTGTTCTTGTAGTGGAGTTATCATTATATCATTTTTTCGTGATCCATTGAGGTGCATGGGTGATAGTAACATGTGCGCTAGGGGAAATATTTGTGACTTTTGAATAAATATTTGAATAACAACCATAAATGTTTACTTCATACAGAAGCTTGCTGTCACCAGACATAAATGTATCTAAAGTAAAATTACCAGAAGGAGTAACACAATTCAGTGCGCTGTTTTCAAGCTCAACATAATATGTGGTATTTCTACAGATCAACATCAGCAAAGTGCCGATGCGATGATATTCTTTGCAAATAAATATTCCTAAATTAACCTCAATTTGATCCATGTAGAGTATGAAGAATTTGAAAATTCCTTCTACAACCCAATGACTGTACGGGAACGCAACTTTCGTGACTATGGAATGTACTTTCAAAGTTGTTTACCACTATGAGACATATATAATGTCATTCGTCTCCGCTGTTCGATGTGCGATAACATTTTAACAAAGGCTGTATTTGCATATAGGTTTTAATTGTAAATAACTTAATTCTAAAGTACAGATTAAAAATTACTATCATGTACTCAAGCTATCAGTCTGTATTCGTTATTCAAAAAGTGAATACTCATCAATAAATAGTTAGTTTCGCCGAGAGTTAGCTAGCGTACTGTAAAACTACAGCCACAATGAAACACAATTTTTTGTATAAAAGTAAACTGTTTCATTCTCGAGTCAATTAAGGTCACTAACCAATTTAGATACATGTCAAGCCCAGAATATATTATCCCTGAACACAGGACCGAAACCGTTGATTCGTTGTCTTTTGCATCACTCTTAACGTTGATATAATAAAACTATGATATACATAAGATAGTACAACTAATATTCATAATGTATTATTCAAAATCACTGCAACGATAACAAAAGCTTGACATGAATGAGTTCTAGTCTACTTTGTACTTGTACATACTCTCTTCCAAGCTTCGGTGCACAGACTCGGATAATTGTGATGTTGAAGGGATATGCTTTCAGCCGAATGGAGATGATTCTGCTAGATATGGGGCGGCATTCAAGCACAGATCACCACGTTTCGCTCAAATATATTCATGTAGAGAAAATAATCAGCTTTCAATGTTACAATTGAATTTTTGTACATTTTCTTTGCTGTATAAACATCTGGTCCAAACGTTGCACCTAGATAAACACCACCACTGTAATGTTTGTCATACTCATAGTTTCCAAAATATAATTCGATTTGATGAGTGAAATTAAATACATGTGAGATGCAAATGTATGCGTTTTCTCAAATTTGTCTCAGAAAGATGGATTGATAGGACTCGGACCACAGTTAGCGTCCTTCAAGGTTGAACAAATGAAGTAGATATATTATGAAGTGTTTGAACATTGTGTTTCCCAGATGACCTGTTTTCAGATGTTACACCCTATGCTGATACTAAAGAGAAGGAGGAAATTTTAAAGTTTGCTAACTCTGTGCATTGTTAAAAGTGCCTCATCTTCAATAAAATGCGACACCTAATTGTATTTCAATAGGGCTAATTTGGTTTACGTACCCTGAGCCAATCTGTTTACCACCGCTCCGGTGGCCTAGTTGTTAGAGCGTCCACCGCGGGAGCGGGAGGTCGTGGGTTCGATCCCAGGACGAGTCGTACCAAAGCTTATAAAAATGGTGCTAACATCTGCCTCGCATGGAGCTCAGCATTTTGAGGTTAGTATTAGGACTGGTCGGTCTGGTGTCAGGATAATGTAACTGGGTAGGACAGCATGCTACATGTCTGCGGAATGATACCCCGGTGCTAGACATCACTACAAACTGCCTCACTGCAGACATCTTAGCAATTTGACTGAAAAATTGTTAAAGCTATGTTAAAAATCCGAACCAAACAAACAAACAGACCAATCTGTTTACTGTATTAATACAAAATACAGTAGTCCATTGAAATATAACTGTGTATAATGGTTGCAGTGTGCAAAATTAGGTAATAGGGATATTTAACTATTTGGAGTATCATGTGTAAGGATATATCAGCGCATGGATATGTGGATATCTGTGTACACTTTGCAGACGTGTAATGTACAGGAATGCGCCTGATCATGTGATATTGTTCTGTATAATACGATTGAGAATCTATGTATACCTATATAATGAAATTGATTAATATATGCATGATAAACAGTTGAAACCGTGTACACCATATTAGAAAGTATGGGTCTTTTGATGTGCACGAATGCGTGACCAAAGAAGATAATGGCTTATCTGATGATAGATTGTTGATTAGTGTGAGTCTAGATAGCAAGAGTAATATGCTGTCATTGTGTATTCATACAGGAAGCTTTTAGGGACCAGAGGAGCTGTAGGAGAAATAGGAAAATACCCTAGTACAGTTGATCACGAGTCCCTGGGAGACAAGAAAAGGAAAGAACGGAAGCAGAAGTTAAACGGATAGGAGGGGAACTGGAGTACCAGCCAGAGAATGCCTAATACAGATCAGTAGGAACACGGAATAGGAGGAAAATTTATCACACTATGTTAGATGATGCAATAGGCCATCACTTGGACGAGTAAAAGACGAATGATAGGGTTATAAATATTACATTTCGTTTGAGAAATGACTATCTGTTTTTGAATGATATTAAATTGTTGCTTATTTGAATTTTACCTTTTGTGTATTCATTAATTTAACTGTCGGCATCGCTGACTGCGGACACGCAGCTTTACATCTCTCGATCACTACTTCAATTTCTAACAACGAGCCAGGATGGGTCTTCTGTAATAATTAAATATCATTATGTGATCACCCCACCCCAACCTAGTTAACGGGAACCTTTACACTTGGTATAAGATTTTCAAAATATCCAACACAAATGGCTTTGCACTATACATTATCATAGGAAGCACTTCATAGTACAAGTGACCTTTTCTGGTAATGGGCCTAACAAGTTTTTGGTTTGGGACCCAGAGTTGCCGAGTGGTCTAAAGCTCTCTCCGTTACGGATCATTGCCATCTCAGATCTGTCTTTGTGGTTCGAGTCTCAGATTCGGTCAATGTGGGTATGTGAGAAAGCTTGCCACTAGCGTCTCGTGGGTCGGTGGTTCTTTCCGGGTTTTTTTCTGGGTTCTTTCTCCACCATTAATACTGGCTGCCATGAATAGCATATCGTGTGCTGAAAGATGGCGTTAAAACCCTACAACAACAAAAACAACTTATTGACTGAGGCTGTGTCTGTTAAATACAGTAACATTCCTCACAGAAATACATTTTACTGATTTTGTTATGTACGGAACTAGGCTGAAACAATAACTAATTAGTTCAGTCGGTGTTTGACAACTAGCTTACGATACAGGCGTATATATATAGACACTAATGTAAGCTACGTATGCAACTCTTTTTTATGGCTGAATTTGTCCGATCATATGGCACTGGAATGGAATATTTGCCAAAATCATACCCCGATTTTCAATATTTTACACCGTTCATTCTCAACGAGCATATGATACAATTTCTTTGACGATACAATATTCTTTCTAGTTACTAGAAACCTAACGACATGGCCAATGACCGCTCCGGTGGCCTAGTGGTTAGAGCGTTCGCCGCGGAAGCGGGAGGTCGTAGGTTCGATCCCCGGCCGAGTCATACCAAAGACTTACAAAAATGGTACTAACAGCTGCCTCGCTTGACGCTCAGCATTAAGAGGTTAGTATTAGGACTGGTCGGTCTGGTGTCAGGATAATGTGACTGGGTGGGACATTATGCTACATGTCTGCAGCATGATGCCTCAGTGCTAGACATCACTATAAACTGCCTCGCAGCAGACATCGTAGTGATATGACTGAAAAATTGTTAAAGCTACGTTAAAAATCCTAATCAAACAAACAAACATGGCCAATGTATTTATGCTGGAAGAAGAGTTAACAGGACAGTTTCAAATGATTAATAATGAGATCAAAATTTAATACTAGAGGTCTGGATAAGTTGTCCCTTACTATCAATCACTTTATCCATATCCAGCGTTATGAATCAGATGATGCCGGAGAGAAGCCTTGTGGGATAGCAGTTGTGTGCATACAAACTTTGTGCCAGTTGAATATATAATCAAGTTTTGACTGTCACAGTTGTTCTGGTGATTCTGTAGCAAGACTAACTCAGCATGAGCACCTGTTTAGTTATTTTCAAATTAACTTTGTTTGCAGAAAGGTCTTTTAATTGTCCACTCTGATATAAATCGTTTTTGTTCTTTTTCTGTTAGTTTTATTTTTATCGTCGGACAAAGGTCGCTTGATTAACTGCTACTTCTGTATGATTTCGTTTGAGATTGATTTGTAGCGGAATTAAACACGCATCCTAGTCCTGACTGTCACTTACTACTGGCTGGTCGATAACAAAATATGTGCGAACTAACTGCTGGAAATGTTTGTATTTTACATCGTTTGTCAGTCTTTCAGTTCTGACACGCGCATAACAATATATACATGTAACTGACTGCATTATAATGCATCACAGAGGATGAACTTTCATCTGACGTGATGCACGCGGTCCATGGACCTTGCCCTATCCTATTTAGTGCGTAACAAATACGTCAGAGGGGGCGGTGGTAGGCAATAACCTTAAGTGTATTGTGCCTGTCTGAAAATGTGTGCGTATCTGCATGAGATAATGAAGTGTTCTCTTTATTAGATGTATATGCTTTGTAATGGAGATGGAAATACTGAGTATCCCTTACTGTTGGAGGGTGGGTGGGTGTGAAAATAAATGGGAAAAAAAATAATAATAATATAATATAATATATAATAATAAAAAATAAAAAAAATAATCGCAGGAAATATTTGATTCGTATTGTTTACTTTTATTGTTTACATTTCGTCTTCATACGAGCATAACATGTCTATATGATAATTGTATTCTGATGTATTGCATTGAATAGATTTTCATCATAACAAACTCGACCCATAGAATTTGACTGACTGTTTTAGTGCTACTACTAGCATATAAACAATGCAGTTTTCACAAATGTATGGTCGACGAGGTATTGTTTTGGAATCAGAGTTTAAAACTGGTGAAACTTTAAAAAAAACAGTGACTGCGAGGCGCTATTGCTTTTGCACAGAGTTTGCAGATGAAATATTTTTAAATCCCTGTTTCTTGTAACCTGTTATTTTTGGTATAGAATAACGGTACAGTAATAATTTGCTGAATAATGTTCCGTTCTCGAAGTGGCAGTGGCATAGGGGTCTTGTAATATCGAGATTGGATCATTTGCTTGTAAACGAATTGTTAAATGTTTCTTTTTAATTTTCTGAGACTTTTACATGTGGTTTCAACTTCTACGTATATTCATTCAGTACATTCACTGTATTTTTCACAAACACACACACACACACACACACACACACACACACACACATCCATATGTCAAACGCACCTTATTTTTATCTGAAGTGATAATTATGATTACGGTAACGTTTACCAATACCTCACTATAGGGAAATTTATCTATAAAAATGCATCTAAAACGCTATTATTTATATACTAATCTGCGTTAACTCGAACGTTTTATGACGCACTCTTTTGTGCATTATCATAGTTTTATTTCGACAACGTTAAGAATGACTTACTTACATCGATAATGAATTTGTGGTCTGGATTCTGTGTTCAGCGGAAATGTATTTACATTTATTAGCTCGAGAATGAACATATTTTACTTTCACACAAATTATTTGGGGCCCCGAGTGGCCGAGTGGTCTAACCTCTGTCTGCGTGTGTTCGAGTCTAAGATTCGGCTAATCTAGTTCTGAGAGAAAGCTTGCCAGTAGCTTCGCGTGGGTCGGTGGTTCTTTCCGGGGGGTTTCCCAGGTTCTTCCTCCACCAATAATACTGGCCGCCATGTATAGCCTATCGTGTGCTGAAAAATGGCGTTAACTCTACAACAACAACACACAACATATTGTGTTTCTATCCGGTGGTAGTGTTCAAGTAATCTAGCTAAATCTCTCTCTAACTATTGATACATATACGCTTTATGAGCAATGAATACAGACTGATAACATGAGTATCTGACTGTAATGTTTTAATACGTACTTTAGAACCAGATTGTTTTCAGGCTGAAACATTCACCTGAAACATAGCATGTTCAAATGTTATCGCCCATCTAACAATACAGAAGTGGGTCATAATTCACCTCGTGTAATAAACAACTTTCAAAGTGCATTAGATCCTCGTGCCAGTTACTTAAACGTACATGTTTTGGGTTGTAGAAGGAAATTTCAAATTCTTCATACCCTAACAAATTGCGGTTAATTTAATTTATTTGCAAAGAATATCATCGGATCGCCATTCTGTTAATGTTGATCTGTAGAAAGAACATAATACTACATCTTATGTTGAATTTGAAAACAACGCACCGAATATTTTCACTCCTTCTAATAATTATATGTTAGATACATTCTTGTCTGGTGACAGAATGCTTCTCTAATATCTAAAACCTTTTTAATTTTGATGCCGTTCAAATATTTATTGAAGTGTGAAAGATCTATTTAAGCGGACATCACTTTTACGCATGCATATCCAGGGTTTATGAACAACTGTTTACATAATTTTCTCCAATTTTTCAAAATGAGTCGCTATCGTATCGGCTCCAGAAGGAAGTATTGTTCAACTTTAAACTTGTTTTTCTTCTACTTTAACCAATTGGTTTAGTGTTTGCCCCTCTAGTTTCTTTAATGTGTATTTCATAAACTTTCCCTACAATGTTTGACACTTTTAAGGACAATGATGTTACCTCCATTCTTTCATTATCCTCGTCTTTCACCTACCACTCGATATATATATATATATATATATATATATATATATATATATATATATATATATATATATATATATATATATATATATATATATATATATATATATATATATAGTGGTATTTTAACGAGATTTTAACGAGTAGTATTTTATTAATACAGCGTAAATATGCATGTTATTTATATCACATATAATACACACATAGTTGCCTTCGAATGGAGTTAAGATTGACTACTAACGACTTTGTATTGACCGAGTCAATGGATTTCTCACATGCTTGAAGAGTTATGTGCCTTTTGTGGCTATTTACATTTCTCACTGTTGATTGGTTTCTCTACTGAGCTTCTATTTGTATTCACATTGATTAAATCAATGTAAGACCTTCTTATGATTTAAACATGAAAGATGACTTTAATGAAGAAATTAAAGCAAAAAACATAACTTCTTAAACACCGAAAGATCTGCCATTCACATACCGGAGATTAGTATGAAATAAAGCATAAGCGACATGATGAAACACCACACCAAGACGTCATTATAAGGTCATAATTCAGCTGTAATTAACATGAACATACAATTCTCTCTCTCTCTCTCTCTCTCTCTCTCTCTCTCTCTCTCTCTCTCTCTCAATCTTAAGGAAAGTGGACACATACCATTACGACGAACCATATTTGTCTAGCTTATATGGAGAAAGTCCAGTGTTAAGATTTTCACCCAGCTCAAAATTATTGTTCTCTCTCACTCCAGATTTCTGCGTATTTTGTACCTTATGCATGAAAGGGGAGGGGTTGAACGGAAAACAGAAAGGATTGAGATGAAATCGTGTACCATGTTATATTCGTTTAGAAAACGGGGATTATAAGTACTTTGTATCGTTATTTGCATACGTAATTAATACATAATGAAAAGGAAATCATCCTTGATATGTAAGCCTAGGATTTACAGCACACAGTTGCAAGAATGCTTGCATATGGAATCACATCACAATTATTATTTCCAGTTCAGTACCCAATGCAGTTCTAGTCTATTTTTAGAAAAAATTTTCCTCTCTCATTTTGGTGGTGATAGAAGAGTTTTATTGATGCATTTTTGGTAGGGATTTAAAGATAATTGTTTATTCTTGAGAATATGAGCTGAGAGAGTGGTTGTCAGTGTGTAATTTGGCGACAGTGCACATGGAGTAATAAGGCCTTGGTGATGATTCGGAAGTGAAATCTGTGTTCTGTTTACATGCTGTTCTGTTTACAGTGCAGCCGCTCAAAAAAATGCCGGTGAACCCCTGACAAGAACTTCACCGTGAAGTGATCTTTGGAGATATTTTAGATTAATATATGATTTATATTGATTGTCACACAGTTGAAAGGTCAGTACTGAGAAATATATGTAGAGAACATATAGTAAAATTAATTGTGGTGTACGTCCATATGCGTATTATTGTGCCATGGGCTGATCATCATGTTTCACCCAGACACATTATCCTGCCACCAGGTAAACCTATACTAATACTAACCTCATAATATTGAGTCCCAAGCTAGTACCATTTCTATTAGTGTTTGATATGACGCGGACGAGGTTCGAACCCGCGACCTCCTTTGTTTGAGATGGAGGCTCTAATCTCTTAGGTAATATAAAACATAAAGGTAGGTTAGCCTATTGGCCGATAAAAAAAAACGCGCGATTCGGCCTATTACAGAAGGTCATCTAAATGAGTCTTTAGAGTACAACTCTACATATGCTTGCTTTTTTATATGCTATTCCAAGTTAGGGCTTACATAACCACGACAGTTTGGCGCACATGAGCTTATAAATAGTGCACTGGATTTACATAAATAAGACTGTATGTAACGTCTCTCTCATAGCAAGAGGGGTTGTACATTGTATTTAGCTCCGTTATCTAGAGAATAACCTCACCCGATAGCGTGACTCGGTGTGAATGAAATATAGAATATCAACAGAGAACAAGGCAAGATTATCAGGAAGAAATAATACAATACAAGCCTTATTAGATAAAAAAAAAAAATTAAAAAAAAAATATTAATATCAACATGATTTAATAGCAGTGTCTAATATGGATCTATTTCATCATCATAAATAGTTTCGAGAAAAATACCGCTATGTCCACCTTTCTCTTGATCGTGTTCTAACGTTTCCTATTTCCTCGCGTCTTCCTTTCCGACAGCTTCGTTCTTCTTTGGAATTCCTAGATTTTACTCTGTACTCGTCACTTTCGTCTTTCGGACTCTACACGTCACTTCCCCCTTTCCGGACTTCACTCGTCACTTCTCTTTATGTTCTGACTCCGACTTCGGACTGTCGAGTCCCCTCTCTCTCGGAAAACTATTTCCTTAATGGTGTTAACGTTAGAACTTGTGCATCCAGCACTAAACCCAGTCTTTCTATAAAAAAAATATGTTCTCTAATCTTGATTAACGAGGAAAGCACTTTTCTGTTAGGCTTCCCAGTAGCCAAATTTTTCTCTCTCAGGACATTTCGGAGAAAAGAATATAGTCCATGATTGTCACATTAAATGCCCCTTTTAGTTCCAAGGTGTACGCCTTAATTTCACACTAGGGCAATCATAAACAGTGGTTTCTATAATCGTTTCCTAAGACAATCATTTGCTTCGTCAGTCAGAATCTCTGAAATACGTTATATAACTTTTCCCTTTGAAGAAGGACCATTTGACACTGATGGGAAGTTCAGCTGTCTCTTTCTCAAACCCTGTTTAAGATATACGGTCAATTTCATTGAATTACAATACTGGCCCCTTTGAAGTTTTAACGCAATTAAGAATAACAGTCTAAATGACCATTCCAAAATAATCCCCTGTTCTAAATGTGATAAAATCTTTATGCTCTTTGCTTTCAACTTAAAGGTTCAATGCTTATTCAAAATTCTATACTCACAAAGACAGTTTGGTGCACTGAGTTTACATAAAACATACAGTTTGGTGCATCTAAACCTATATTCAATTCACTGGATTTAACCTAGAGAATGAAACGAAGGGAATTTAAAACTAGTTTCTTAATTCGTAATCAGACCATGTTTAAGTTTCATCTGTGTTATGCATTACCATATATTATTAATATTCATTTATTAAAACAGATATAATTCTCTACACACATAGACTTGGCATAGTGTTAATGGATTAATTTCTGAACGTCTCATTAATGTTTGACAGACTGGGTGTTCTTTCGTAATAAGGTAAATAGAATCTCTCAGAGGATCTAATCCAAAATTAGCTTGAATGAAAAATTACAATTAGGTTGCACATATTATATCATTGTGTTTTAGACCAGTCAACTTCAACAAGGCATTCATTTAGTAATATATTTCGTCTAATCTTTTTGCTTGTAGCATTTAAAAATATGGCATTTGTGTTACATACTATTTAAACAATATTCTATTTCATGGCATTTTAAATAAAAGCTCCAATGTTCAAGAAATTACATTTGAAATACATACATGAAATTTTAAGAAAAAAGTTAACAAATGTGTATTATAGATATGAAAGTAAATCGATGATTTTTATCAGAGACACGTGGTGGCACTGGCTTTAACAGATAGCAGTATATAGTACACAGGTAGTGATTTATGATAGCTTGAAATGGTTTTTGAGGCTAAGTGCAAGAGACCTTTAAAGATTTGTGTTGGTGTACACAATAATGACCGTGCTCCGGTGTACACAATAATGACCGTGCTCCTGATGTTAAAGTACAAGGTACTCAGCATGTGAAACATATCAGAACACCCTCAAATCGCACAACAGCATGTGATCTGAAACTCGTGTTTAAATATCAATGACCATAAAAGTTGGCCACGTGTTTCAGTGAGGCTTTCGAGCTTGGACTGTGATTTGAAATCTGTGATAAAGACCAAATAATTGTTTTTGTAATACTATTTACTATTTGGTGGTATGAATTAATCTTACTGAGTGCTGCCGGTCCTGATAGAGTCATATTATCAAAACTTGAATGGCATGGACCCTGTAAACTAATCCCACATTTCCATCTTGGTTCAATCCCAGGCCATAATAGGGCACTTAGATTATAGATGGGGTAACCATGTAGAAAACCAAATGTCAATACTTCCTTTCTTTTATGTTTTTTTCTTTGTTTCATTCTTTTTTCTCTTCTTTTGAATTGATCGCTCTGTCTACCAAATGACGACATTTTAACCTCCGACAAACATGCAGTGTTTGGCAAATACATATGTTTGAGTTTAAGTGAGATGTTCATTAAAAGTGATAAGCATTATTCTTAAAAATGTGAAATTAAAATGTTGCATAAATTAGAGTAGACCATGATTATGTTTTGTGATTTAAGTTTATGTAGTAATTACTTGTGTTTTGTTTCAATAAATAATATAAATTTAAATTATGCAGACCTTTCAGTGACATTAAAGAAACCGTCATCATCATCATCATCATCATCATCATCATCATCATCAATTTAAAAGCTGTTTGAGAACTTATTCATGTAAAAGGAAATTCGCTCCAAACAGCTGCTAATGTATTAACTATACAATCATCCTTAGTAACATTATTTGGCTACCTTAGATGTAAACGAGTTAAAAAAATAAAAATAAAATCGTAAATACTGTTTAAAGGTGAAATTTTGGACAAAATAATTTTAAAGTAATACAATGTTCGTCAGATAGAATTTGGTGAATGATGTTATGTTGATGTAAACATGTAAATGCATGCCTAATTTATTGAAGATTTTCATCGATAACCATTGCTTTTGTATGTCTTTATTATGTGACAAAAGCGTAACTTCATTCTTCATTCAGCCCAATGAGAATGTGAAGAGTCACTCAGGCTTCTGAAAAATCGAGTATATTAATCATTATTTGTGAGGCAAGCCGACACTAAAATGTACTTTTTCAAACTTTTAAAAGATGCAGTTTGGGATTCAGTAACATACATAATAACCTTTAAAATTAAATTTAGTTTTATTTTCCACCACACATTAAAAACGTTTATTTGTACATATAATTTCATATTTGTTCTTCAAGCTATCGACATAATATACTTTACTATATACTTTTATACCAAAAAAAAACAATGTTGTAATAGCCATTAATTGTGCCAATATTCGTATGTGTTTTGGGAAAAGGAATACATCTCATTTCTATATTTAGACAATCATGATATCGACTGTCAGAATTAGCAGGCTCATATTGACTCCTTTGTTTTTCTTTATTGTTCGAGAAATTAAGAAAGCACTGCAAAGTTTGTAAGAACGTATTATAACCAATTTTTCATTATTGCCACACGCATCTTGTCGGGGGGAAAATAGCGGAAGTAGGCAACGCCTGCAGGTTGTCTAATTTATGCTCCCTGATTGGTTAATTGATCAGCGTGATTGACATTGGCGATTAGTCAATTTCTTTTTTGGCATGGGTTTCGCCAACTCCGTTTGTTCTGCTTATCTTGCCTTCTTGAATTTCTTTATTGGGATGAGTTCCTCCTCTGTTTCTACAGCAAAAGTCTCCCTACTAATTATCTTGCTTCCTTAGCGCACTCTGAAGAACAATGTCATGTTTCTTGTTTCCTTACGTTGACAAAGTGGACCTCCTGCAGGCAACGGTAATTTTCCTGATAGCCTTTGTATCTTGAGTTGCCAGACGTCTTGTTGGAAGAAAACGTTCGAATGACTTTCTATAAATCGATGACGATACCTGCGATCTGTTGTAACTCTTCTTACTTCACAGACTGAACCTTACGGTTATGTGGCCTCATTCCGTATAGGAAGAGAGTATGTACACTTTTCAAATCACATTTTGAATTAGGATGAAAAGATTAAACCTTGCCAAGGAGAAACCGGAAGGCTGTAAGAGACGATGGCGACTCATACGCTAACGTATCCGCGCATGGTCATGCTAGCGCTTTTGATGATGATATAAGTGAGCATGAATCAATACTTTCTACCTCTACGTCTTCAGCAAGATCACTTGAGTGTTGATCCGTCGTGAAATATAGTTGTTTGGTAACTCTTGAAAATTATGTTTACATTCGACCTATCCCCAAATAGCTTCCAACACGTTTCGAACGCGGTGTTACACATACATGGTGAAGTTTAAAGTTACACTGGGTTAAACAAGTCAATTTGATTAATTATTAGAAATTACACAACTATAAACGGCGATCGTTTGGGACCAGACCTTACTCAAGACATTTTGAAATATCATGAGAGGATCCAGTAGAGCATTCCCGCATAATTAATTTCTTCTACAACTATTAGCAAAATCCAGCACGTCCATCATTCAACGTCGCACCTAACATTACGTATGTAAAAACCACTCCTCACATGGCCCACATTTCACTTCAAAGGGATACTGGAAGACACAAACTTTAAAAAGATGTTTTCTCTTAGTAGAACCAACATTAAGTATCATTCCGATTGATAAACATCATGATCAATTGTATTTAGGCAAGGTGTACGAAAGAAATGTCCCAGAAGAATGGAATAAACTATGGGGGAACACAAGACAATAGGACAGAAACAGAAACAAACAAAGAAAAGAAACAGAGTTTGTCTCGCAACATGCAGTTATTTACAAAGAAACCGTGTGTGGAGTTCCTCAAATGCAAAACTGTCAAGACCTGTTGACATATTGTTAAAAGTTGCAAATGTACCATCAAGTCGTTCGCAGACTGTTATTGCATCAGATGTGACCAATGATTTCACAATATGGAATAACGTATACATTATGGAGAGATGTATCATGGCTGTTCAGTTGCAGGAATAAAAATATAAAACGTCACACCTTTTGTCCGGTAAAGAGAAAATGCAATTTTGTAACCATGATATCGATGTTACCTTCGGAGATCTGACATTGAAATCAAGGAAGAATTAAATCCCAATGGACACAAGAAAAATGACAAGAAACTTGTGAATGTTATTTTTCTTTTCCATTTAATATTCACAAGAAACTGTTCAAATCATTAATTATTGTTTGTTTGTTTGTTTTTTATGGTTTAACGCCATTTTTCAGCACAATATAGGCTATACATGGCGGCCAGTATTAATGGTGGAGGAAGAAACCGGACAACCCCCGGAAAGAACCACCGACCCACGAGAAGCTACTGACAAGCTTTCTCACATAACTACATTTGCCGAATCTTAGACTCGAACACACGCAGACAGAGGTGAGATGGCAGTGGTCCGTAACGGACAGCGCTTTAGACCACTCGGCCACTCGGGGCCTCCCCCATTAATTATTGTATAACCCATCATGATTGTGATAATGCATTAGCATTATTGTTCTACTGTCTAAACTGAAGCCTGATCTGATCTTCACATTGGTGATCCTTTGGTTGAATGGATTTTAGATTCCATCAATGATACATGGAGTGAAGAGGAAATAAAGTATAACAGAAACTGTAATCGAAACGATACAATCGTAACTCACAATCTCCATTGATACGACATATACTTTCCTTCGAAGTATAATTTAGAACAAGGTACCAAATTTACAACAGTGACCACGAACGGGGATTAAAATCATTTAAAATTTAAAATCTTAAAGTTTTCAGAAGAGATGTGTGGCAGTGCACTTGAGTAGAATGAATACAATGGGCAGAGGTCGTATTCTTCACTTTTCCTCACAACTAATCAACGCGTTAAGGTCCTGTCTTTTCCATGAAGTTCTCTACTACGATCACCGCATGAACAAAGAACAACGAGTTGTATTATCCTACTGGACAAACCCCACCATGTGGGCTATTTTGATGAAATTGCCAGTCTGATAAACATCTCTCTGTTAGTCATCGATACTCCGCCATAGCTTTCGCACTTGTGTGAAATTAAAGGCAAGTGGATTCAACGTACTAGAAACGGTTGAGAAATGATGACTGAGAACTAGAAAACAGCAAATTTATCTATGAATTTCAGGCATATTTATTTTATGGATGCCTTCCTTTCAACGAGAGCTGAACATTCAACAATTAAAGAGCCATATATGTTCAAACATACCAACGACGCCAGAGTTTCAAAACCCAGGAATACCAAGTGATACAAGCATACGTTGTATTGGACATCAAACTGTTAGATCCATGCAATAACGTATGCGTGTTTCTTTTATCCTTTTTTGCAAATATGCTCCAATCCTCACTGATCACCCCATACACATGTTGGACATCTGATTGGCACTATGCTCTTTTGAAATCAGCAAGACTTCATAAAAGTATTTTACTTAATACTCTTTGTTGATATGGCCATTCATTCGGGTGAGGTAGCAATAACATGAGTATCAAACTGGTTCTTAATTCTTATATTTGATATAAACACGGCATTATTCTCTTATCTAGCCAATCAGGCTCCAACGATATCTTCTGTTATCTTCCATTTATTGTGAAATAGTGATGATTGTCCGTATTTTTGCTTACACTTTGTAACGGCTTCGACCTACACTATTGCAATGATACGCAGAATTCGATGAAATGAAGTTTAGGTAACGTTTAGAGACTTATATAAATACAAAACAAAAAGGCACAAAACCAAATTGAAAGATATGTTGTTTCAAGACGAAAATACTTCTAGAAGTGTGATATGTGGTGCGATAATGACTGAATATATTCGACATGTCTTACCAGGAGATTCCACGTAGCAGGCGTGTAATATGTTAACAAAATAGACATTCCTGTAAATACATAGGTAAGAATAGAACATAGAGAAACTAATAATGGACTTGCGTGAGCGCATTTACAGAGATGTTGTCTACAGTCAAGAAAAAAGCAAAGAACCGTTGAATCCGAAATGGACTACATGTTTTAATCACTGCTCGCTGAATGTTATAAGAAGATTGGCTTTTTTGAAAATGTTCGAAGTATCATGTATTGATCCGTTACAAGAACACTAGAAGTCCTTCCATCAATAACTTTGTGTCAGCAGTGGAACACCAAAACAAGTGGAAGGAAGTCAGTGACAACCACTAACGACTTAGTGGATTGATTCCACAAGACGAAGGCTGCATCCAGGAATAAATCAAGAAGGGAAAGCAGATTTAGCTGATATTTAGTGTGGCGTTTCACAATTAAGGTTACATTATTTTTTTGTGTAATTTAAGTGTTTTCGGTAATTACTATAGTGTAGCTTCTAAAACATGTTCACAGTGCAATCTTCAAAACTGGTCTTAAAATTACGTGAATTATTATAATTATTAATTGAATTATATCCTTTGCGATGGCAAATGGATAAAGGAACTTGTCTTGAAAATAGAAATATTAATTTCTCTACCACTGTAAATCTGGCAATAAACTTTGTTGTCGTAGAAAGTTGTCAAAGAACTTTAAAATAACGTTTGCATACATATAATACACATCAGCATTTTCTCAAATATTTTGACTTGCAACCTTGTCAAATCAGAGTTTATAATCAATGATATCAACGTAGCATCGGATCGGATCTCTAAGAAAAAATCCATTAAATCATAATGATGGTGTTTGAAGGCATGTTTCGAACCTCCAAAAGCATGATTTCTACCACAAAATCTATGTTCTCAAAAAAAGACTAGAATACTACAGAGGAAGGACCAAACGTGGTTCATTTCAAATATTTCATGCATTCGTTATTTGGTGTGGAACAAACTAGTCTGCGGCGGGCATGTACATTGTCTTTGACGTACGGCAAATAATACAAGAACAACATCTGGATCCTTCCATGGCATAAAAATCTGACACTTTTGACAAGTTAAGCTACAGAGCTTGAACTGGAGATGGAGTTCTTCACAGAATTGGATTTAAAGACCGCCCGGAGAAAATCAGTCAAGGGCTTACATTATAATTATTTGGAAATTTTACGAATTGATTAAATAGAGTGGATAAACCTTTGAGCCGAATTTGAAGTAGTATCGTGTTTAATGTGATACTTAATTTTATCGAGTATATCAAATCAACAAAATACCAAGACTTCACGCGAGACATGTTGAAGTCTTATCTAAAGTCTGAAAGACATCAGTCGAACACTGAGCAGAACGAGCTAAGTACCCCTTCTTTCGAGTGGAAGATTAAAACCTTTACCGTTACTTCTGGACTCCGATTCAAGATGGAAGATAATGTTTTCCACAAGCAGCTATCGCAACATATACATATACTAATTGGAGTCGTCAGCAACGATGTACTCCATCTTAATCCTTTCAAATTCCAACACTTCAACGTGTTCAACATGAAAATCGCTAGAGATGGCCAATAGTTGTGTACCGTACTTTTCTAACCTAGCTTTGGCCAGAAAAATACCTAATATCTTGATTTAAACTATATGAAGTCACTTAAAATTAGATAGCATTACCAGCCATGGCATTTAGGACAACAGTTATAGAAAATGATATGCCTTGTGGGCATTGATTTAATTCCTAACCAAGACGATGGATGTCCACCCTTTAAAATCGGACGAACTTCTTCTGGAACGTCAAATGTCAGATACACTGGTGAATACAGCAAAACGTCGTCGTATATGTAGACTCTGACAATACTGTAGAAATTAACAATTTAAAATACTATTAGAACCAAATAACGCAACACGTGGAGAGATGCATGGACTCTCATTTCAGAAGAGATTATAGTTTTTCATAGGTGCTTTAAAGCTTGTGTGACTATTTCGCTGTTTCTTGAGACTCATGAAAATTCTTGTATTCGACTTGCGTCACAAATATTGCAAAGAAAAATGTCAAGTATGTATTGATTATATCATTGCTGTCTGGCTCATAATCCGTACAGTTTATTTTATAATCCGTACAGTTTATTTTAACCTGGAGTTGTGTGTGCTAATGATGAACATCCTCATCAAAACCACAAAGACGTCCAAGTTTACATGATTGACAAAGATGACAGTCATCGGTAAGGAACCCACTGGGTAGCCGTCTAATTTACTTTTCCACAGTGCAGAATAATTTGATCCGTATGGATTACCTCCTCTGGCGTGCGATATCATTATCTTTATGAAATGAAATACTGTATCGAGTCAGTTTAATAATTTGACATTACAATGGTCAATTTACATCATGTCTGGAATATCGTTTGCAGTTTCATCATTTAAACAGTCTAGGATTTCCCAGATATTACTTATTGACTAATTTTGACCTTGAGTACTCTACAGACATAAATGTAGGCTTGTACAAAATAGGCTATCTAGTCTCGCTCTAGATTTTGTCAGCTCAGAAACGTACACTGCATCAATGGCAACACTACTATTTTAGATCATTGTAAGTCTAGTACGATTCCACAACATTGTCATCCTTTTTAAATACGCAAATATTTAATGTTTTGTTTTTCTTTCTAAACGAATCGAAATGGACCAGCCATAATCATGCCGTTGCAAGCCCTTCAACCAATCGGTGACCAGAAAACGTAGGAAAAAATCCATACGTTAACGTTGGTACACATGACCATAGTGCGGCTCTCATAGGAAAAGGGAGAAGAAAACCACCAGTTTCCTCCTAATAGAAGAAGACGTTGTTTCACAAGTCGTAAGTGATGATACAAGAGCAATTCAAATGAGAAAAGAAGCGGTAGCTACAAAAATAAGATTTTGATGTATGGATGATGCAGATAGATGAAGTCACTGTTTCCTATAGAAGAAGAATACGCTGTGGTATAGTCTAACCCATGGTAAGACCCATCCATCGCTATCGTTAACGTATCAATGGTCCAGGTCAACATACATATCTTTGAAACGAAATACTGTTCAATCGTGCGAATTCGCATTTGTTTGTTGTACATATGTTGGCAATCCACTATACAAAAACATACATAAACCACTTCTATCCCAGTGTTATAGTGTGTGTGTGTGTGTGTGTGTGTGTGTGTGTGTGTGTGTGTGTGTGAAAAATACAGTGAATGTACTGAATGAATATATGTAGAAGTTGAAAGCACATGTAAAAGTCTCTGAAAATTAAAAAGAAACATTTAACGATTCGTTTATGTGTGTGTGTGTGTGCTGTGTGTGTGTGTGTGTGTGTGTGTGTGTGTGCTGTGTGTGTGAATAGTGTGTACAAACTGTTTTTAGTCCTTGTTGAATGTTAAACCTACTCAAAAAAGGAGGCGAATGGCTTTTTAAGGTCTAAGTAATTGCTCTTGACATGCATTGTTTTCTACACCTGGTGATGTTTTCCTCCATGTCCATGTACATGATGGTAGAAATGTTTACCTTCACTGGCAGCGCATGAAACATGTATCCAGTCTTGGTATCCCTTGACCATCCTTACTTACTCCCTTGTAACTGCCGGATATGCAATTGAGTAGTATGCTTGGGTTGATGGTCGCTGACAAATTAGGCACGTGAAATTAAGTAGTACGCAGTGCGTGCAATAAACAATAGCACATGGCTGAATAGCTGAATGCGATATTAAGCCAAGACAGACAATTTTGACATTCATCATTGATCGTGGACAGGCATAAAACGAAAACAACTCAGCATTGCAGAAAGGTAAAACAGATTTGAGACCATCAATTTAATGGTTAGGATGAAAAACCTTTTTGGCCTAAGTCCTACCCAAACAATGGGCCATGAAAAGAAGGAGACGATCTCTTGAAGATAATAAAGAAGTTTGTCAGAGAAGTAACGAAAGAAGAAGTGAAGAATATAACGACCGCATGGGCTGTGCAGAAAGTGACAAGGGAGCGATTGAGGAGAGAAAAGGAGTTTTCGCGTCAACTAAAATTCGTGAGGACACAATCAAAACTAAAGCAGACGTGAGAATAATATGTACCCCTGAATAGGAGGAGAAAGAGGAATTGAATTAAGAAGCCAATGAACCTCCTTTTACGCTCCGTTTCTTTGTTGCACGAACAAACAAGGAAATGCTTAGATCAGACTCGACTTTGTTGTTTAGCCCAACCTGGAAGGTGTAGTTATCCTTGATATCAATATATATTCCATGTCAAGAAGCTAAACCATTTTCATCTGGGCTGCCTAAGAAAACTTACAAGTATAATGGTGTCATTCACAGAGGTTCTCCAACGGGCTGGCATTTCAAGCACCTCAACACAACTTGTAAAATTACAGAAGACATGTGCAGGTCACATGACTAGGATGTCACAAAAGCTACTTCCTATGGAGATATCTAAGGTAAGCTGAAGGAGGAAGAGCGGTCAGTGTGGTCAGCAGAAGCGCTTCAGACTCCGTTACATCATCCTTACAATACTTTAACATTGATACCCATGTTTTGGAATCCCTCGCATAGAATTGCTTCACATTGCACGGTCTCGTCAATACTGTGCTATACTCTTTTTAACTGAGGGGGATTGCAGAGCCAGCGCAAACAGCGTAAATCTCGGAACTATAGCATATCCATTGATCAAGTAGTCACGAGCGGCATTTCCTGTCTTTTTATGTATCAGAAAGTTCACAGCAGAAATTGGTCTGATCGGCCACTCTCTTAGCTCGCACAATAAAATCAATGAATGATGTCATGGTTATTTGGACCTGGCAAACAAATCTGACTCCACCATCACAGCTAAAATGTTACTTTCCGTAACTATAGTGCATATAATTATATATTAATTGATATCTGTTCACACCTGAACGGTTTGAAACAGTATAAACCGACAGATATATATAGATGTCTCGGCCACAGCACGGTCCTACCGATACAGACAAAGCTACAAATTTCACTTTGTAGATTTCATTAAAACAAATCGATCAGGTAAGGATGGTGCCATATGCTTGCAATCATCATAGTTGACGAATAATTTTCCGACACAAGTTTCTAACTTCTTTAAGCTATTTCATTTGAAAATACTTTATAAAACAACGGAACGATTATTATCGCCATCGTATGTGCATGCTAACCACAAAACGTCAGTACAATGGTGTAGAAACGTCATATTATCCAAGTACAACGACACTTTTTGTTGTGCTGTTAGAGTATCCGCGGTGGATGCGGGAGGTCCCATTTCAAACCACGATCTAGCCTTAACAAAGACTTACAAAACCGATTTTTAGCAGCGGTCTTGTTTGTCTCTCAGCTTTAAAAGGTTACTGTTAGGACTGGTGGGCCCGATGTCAGGATAATGTGACAAAAGGAGAAGACATAATGCTACATGTCTGCTGCATGATGTCCCAGTGCTAGACATTACTATAAACTACCTCACTGCAGAGATCGTGGTGATATGACTCAAATTGTTAAAGCAACTTAAACAATCAAAACACACACACACACACACACACACACACACACACACACACACACACACACACACACACTATGATGCAAGCTATTATGCTCAATGTATATATGAAATAATTGTAAATTCGATGTACTTACTAACTTTGAGTTTATTGGAAATTTTCATGTAAAAACGGAACCAAATCAGTCTTAAAATTATATGATAAAAGCGATAGAGACCGATCATGCAATGAAAGTATTTTGTTCTTGATGCTGATGTGGGCGTTTCTGTTTGTTTGTTTTAATCTTGATTTAATTATTGGAAAAACACCACACCGTACAAATTATGAAATATCCATTACAATATATGGTGTTACATGATACACGATGTAATCAATGACAGTTCTTTCTGTTCTGTCAATATTATGCTTTTATCCCCACTTTCAATATACTTCAACTTTCAATATACAACTTCCTTCAAAATGATATAAATACAGTGTACCATACCCACATCCTTGAGTATATGCGATCTTGTTTCCAACTGCACGGCAACACTGGTAACTTGTGCATGTTTGTTTTGATTTGAAAAATACTATTTTACTAATCTTGGTATCATAACGCAGATGATATGCAACTGAACAGTAGTCTCATGTGTCAAATAGTCAATGATACCAGAAACTAGCTATGATATGTTAGTCACCTGCCATCTCGATGACACTGTTATTATTACTGATAACAGCCCAAATACTGAAGGTACTGACGCTATCTTTACAATTAGCCCATCCTCTACCACTATCTTTACAATTAGCCCAACCTCTACCACTATCTTTACAATTAGCCCAACCTCTACCGCTATCGTTATAATTAGCCCAACCTCTACCACTATCTTTACAATTAGCCCAACCTCTACCACTATCTTTACAATTAGCCCAACCTCTACCACTATCTTTACAATTAGCCCAACCTCTACCGCTATCTTTACAATTAGCCCAACCTCTACCGCTATCGTTACAATTATCCCAACCTCTACCGCTATCATGACAATTAGCCCAATCTCTACCGCTATCTTTACAATTAGCCCAACCTCTACCGCTATCGTTACAATTAGCCCAACATCTACCACTATCTTTACAATTAGCCCAACCTCTACCGCTATCTTTACAATTAGCCCAACCTCTACCGCTATCTTTACAATAAGTACTACTTCTAATACTGTTAAAATAACAACTACTAGAATAACTACTGCTGCCGCTGTCATCACCACTACAATCAAAACTAAGAAACAAAAAAACAACTGCACTACTATAATTAGGGTGCACCTTCGATATGAACTTAGCTTCCATTAAATGAACACAATCGCTGTAAAGTGTATGTGACTGATATTTTCATTACCTTTGTCCAACAGAATGATTAGCAATTTCGTAAATTATACAATATCATCAATTGTTAGTGTTTAATTCAATTCTCAGCGGCATCAATCAGAATAATAAACTGATCACTGTTTAATAAAGCCCTTATATGTTTCCGCTCTCAGATTACATTTAAATTTTCATCAAATGCTTCGGTCAGTTAATTGCAGTACGGTTGGCGAATGTTAAACGTGTTTTAATTCTGTATAAGCATTTAGCATTAGGGTTTATTTACTGATCAAAGGGTTATTGTTTCAATAGCATTCCAAAGTCAAGTACTTTTAATCAAAAATATTTTTCCAGATAGATCATTCTAGGAAGAAAACAAATCGCGATTTTCGAAAATTATTGATTTCACTAACAGTGAATAATGCAAAATAATAATAAAGACTGAACAAAATGCACAATTATTGACAAGAATTGTTTTTAAGTCATCTCTTTTTCGCCAAAATTTTAGCGGCTTCCGCGCGTTGTTATGTTTCCTAACTTGCTTTTGCTTTCATATTAATCCTTTTATCATCGTATCATATCAACATTACTTGTTCAACAACTCCGTATCACGTTACTTGTGATAAATTGTTAAACAACACTCACGGCTAACTGATGCACGTAGAGAATAAAACTATTAACACAAGGGAAGCCTTCGCGTCATTTAGTCCAAAAGTCCTTCGAAAACCCCTTAGGAAAACCCGTCTTGATGACGAGTCCGCAAAAGGATATAAACAAGAACACGGAACAAAACTGACATCAGAAAATTGGTGCAAGATATCTGAACAGCTCTCCCGGTTTATTGGCAATTTGCTAAAGTTAATTAATGCGACAACTGTGAATGAAAAGAAGATGGGAGATAATGGTGCAGGTAATTTATTTTAGTTTTGTTCACTTTAAAAATACCATCTGAGAAAATTGTAATGGATTTAGCTTGCCCGAAATCTCTACAGGAACAAAGCACAAGTTCAGCATATATATATATATATATATATATATATATATATATATATATATATATATATATATATATATATATATATATATATATATATATATATATATATATATATCTATATATATATATATATTTGGTACATAGTAGATATATAATACCTGATAAATAGGTATATATATATATATATATATATATATATATATATATATATATATATATATATATATATATATATATATATATATATTCGGTACATAGTAAATAAATATATAATACCTGATAAATAGGTTTGAGTTCGGTATATAGCACATTTATCGATCAGTTTGTTTTCAAATCAATCCACTTGATCATACAAAGTTAAAAACAGTCATCATGTTCCACAAAGAGGGCCCAATACATAGATAAGTAATAAACATAGTGCGTTTGTCCAGTTTTCCATAGACATCCGTTAGGCATCATTGTAAATACCCACAAAAGGATATAAACAAAAACATGGAACAAAACTAACATCAGAAAATTGGTGCAAGAGATCTAAAACAGTTCTCCCGGTTGATTAGTAATTTGCTATAGTTAATTAATGCGACAACTGTGAAGGAAATGAAGGTGGGAGATACTGGAAAACGTAGTAATGGATTAAGCTTGCCTGAAATCATTACAGGAAGAGGGGTCAAAAGTAAAAATTTTGTCACGAGCAGCATAAACAACGGCAGCTATGTCAAAGTTAAGACACATCTTGAGAGACAAGAATATCTGTCTGAAAACTAAAATCAGAGTATTGGGAGCACTACGTCCATTGTTTCAGCCTACACGCCTAGAACAGTTGACATTGTTAAGGCATTCAGCCCTCAACAACATATACTTTCGTACGAAATCTCAAAGACTGATATTTGATTCCTTTTATCATGTTTATGTTTGCTCCTTATTCTCAAAGCTAGTACTCTTCTAATGCATTTTTGTGGTATCCTCTAAACTGACAATTATCTTTCCAAGCTGGAAAATATTAAATCTTAACATAAATCTGAACATTTTCAACTGTTTATAAGGTAAAAAATTGTTAGAAAAAAAATTGTTCTCTAATATGCAAATCTTATTAATCATTTTCTTCTATTCAAACATTAATTTCCAGTAATTCCTGATTTCCAAGTATAAGTGTAACGTCTCTCTCTTAGTAAGAGAGTAGTTAATTGGATTTAGCTACGTTATCCATGGAATGACTTTCCTCGATGTTATGACCCGGTGTGAGCAAAAGATAGAATATTAACAGAGAACTGAGCAAGATTACTGTGAACAAATACTGCAATACGAGCCCCATTAAACAAGAAAGATAACACATTTAATCAACGAAACTAATAGTAATAATTTCAATTCAACCTAACTAATATCAACAGGATTTAATAATAGTGTCTAATTGGATTTATTTCATTATCATAACGAGTGGGGAAGAGAGGGCAATGTCCACGACTGATTGCATCCTCCTCCCGACCGTGCTCCAATGTTTCCTATTTCATAGAGTCTTTCTATTCCGACTGCCTCATTCTTCTTGGACTTTCTAGTCCTATACCATGAATACGTCACTTCCCCGTTTTCGGACTTAACTTGTTTCGTCTCTTTTTCCGGACTTCCTTCTTAGCACTGTCGAGTCTCACTCTCTCTGGGAACGCTGTTTCCATAATGTTGTTAACTTTAAACCGTGACCTTCTTTTAAGACAGATTAACTGGTCCCTTTCTTGTTTAACGAGGAAAACACTATTCGTTTTATTATGCTTCTCTCTCTCTCTCTCTCTCTCTCTCTCTCTCTCTCTCTCTCTCTCTCTCTCTCTCTCTCTTAGAAATTTCGGACTAAAGAATTTCTATCCAGATTGTCACATTAAATTCACATTACTTCCAATGTGTATGCCATAATTTCACTCCCGTTATACAAAGCGGAAGTTTTTAAAACAATTTCCTAAGACAATCATTTTTTTTTTCGTCGGTCAGAATCTCTGAATTACGTTATATAACTCTTCCCTTTGATGAATGAGTATTTGACACGGATCGGACATTCAGCTGTCTCTTTCTCAAAACCGTGCTACGATATCAGTTCAATTTCACTGGGTCGGAACACTTAAAAGGTACCGTTTGCATGTCCCGAAGTGATCCTTTTCACCTCAGAATCAATTAGTCGACTAAGACAATCTGCCCCTACATTGGCGCTTCCCTTATTGTAACGCATTTGAACTTGACATTACTGAAGAATAGGCATCTCATTAAACGACAAATTGTCATTTTAGCTTGGGCAAAATAAGCAAGTAGCTGGTGGGCAGTTTCCAGATTAAGAATACACTGATACAGATAGCGCTGAAATATAGAGATTCCAAAGATAATCGCTGGGTATTCTCTTTCGGTAACCGAATAATTACGCTCAGCTGGCAACAACTTCTTGCTGCCGTAAACAACCGGTAACATGTTGCCATCATGCTCCTGCCGTAAAACTGCACCATGACCCATGTCATAAGCGTAAGTACTTTAGACAAAGTTCTTTGTCACGTCCGTTAGTCTCACTATGGCGTCTGACGTCATCCTATCCTTCTACGTCTCGAAAGCGTCTGTCCAAACAACCTTTGTGGAGCCTTCTCCTTTGTCAAGCCAGTCAACGGACTAAATAGATCTGAAGTTTGCAACATACGAGAATAAGCTGCAAGTCCTAAAAAAAGATCTCACTTCTGCCTTCGAAGCTGGCCGACTTAAGCACTGTCTGGCAATACTATATCTTCACTGAGTGTGTGTCCTCGATAACCCAGTCTCCGAAATCCTATGTGACGTTTTGATGACTGGGCTTTGAGCCCTGTCTGTCAAAGTCGTTCCAGAACTTCTCAGTAAAATCGCATGTTTTTCCAAATTAAGTGTCGCCATTAACAAAACGTCTAAGACATTTGAAACCCCGGTCCATTGTAAAGGTTCTTGCAGTTTCCTTATCATTTGGTTAAAAATACTGGGTTCATTCTGGACCCGAATGGCATGACTACCAATTGGTATGGCCCATCTGGTGACGCAAAGGCCAATTCTGGACGGTCTTCCTTACCCACTGTAATTTGAAAATATCCCTTGAACAAGTCTATATTAGAAAACATATTTGACTTTTGTTTTTACGGTAAATATGGAAATTCGGTTTAATTTCAGATAGTCTACACAAAAGCGAAGATCGCCATCCTCCTTCTGGACCAAAATAACCGGTGAACTATAGTGGTTCAATGATCCATAAATCAAGCGTTGTTCTAATTTCGTCCTGTACAGTTTCTAACTTCCCACAAGTTAAGGTAGTAGATAGGGTTTCAGTTTCAAATGCGTTTCAACCAGCAACTTCAAAATTAACTCCTCCAAGCCCGCCATGCCTGGACATTCTGTCAGGACACTTGAGTAGCCGTGGAGTATCTCCTCCATCTGTTCACGTTGTACTGTTACGTTAAGGACAAAGTAGACGTAGGTCTTGTCCCTCCCCAGAGAGCAACTAGAATGTAATTCCGCCACTCATCCGTTGTCGTCGGGTTCTTCAGTCACCACTGTAGCAACCACGAACCTAGTATAACGTAGTACAACTTCTTATTATATCCTACTTGGATACAGCAGTTCTGTTCTTGCTTCTTTTCAGTTACAACAATCGGCAACCTCCATGATAACTGGAGATTTTTGTGCTGCAACGGTAATATCAATATTACCTTATCACCCGAGTCAAACTTCCGTTCATTCGCCCTCATGTCGTCCTAACTTGGCTTGACGTCATCGTGCGGCATATAGACTCTTCTGGGCCACGTTTCAAACTTCCTCCAGTTCGCTGCGAAGATAAACAACACAATGATACGTTGTTCGTACGTCCTCAGATGGTGTTCATCCGTCCATACCTGTTTCAATACAGCCATTGGTCCCCTCACCGTCCTCCCATAAACCATGTCGAAAGAAAAATCCGAGACTAGCTTGGGGTCATCGCGGTATGCGAAGAGTGTCGAGGAAAGGTATCGATACCAGTCTTTGGGTTGACCTTTGCACAGCTTCTTCAGAGCTTGTTCCAATGTCCCATTGAAACGCTTTACTAGAACATTGCACTGCGGATGATACGTGGTAATAGTCCGGTGCCTAATAGAAAGTAACCAGTTCACTTCTTCCATCACCTGGCTAACAAAATGCGTCCGTTGGTCAGTTAGTACCTCTTCAGGAACACCAACTCTGGACCAAGCTCCAAACAAAGCCTCAGCCACAAAACCTCATCGTCTAGCAAGTCCCGCACGGATTTCTTCCTTGCATTTCCGCGTATCTTGTTAACAGATATAATGATCGTTTGAAGTCACCTTAATTCTCCAGGTAGCAAATTATACATAGGAGACGTCGAGGGTTTAGCGGTTTCGACCCTGACCTTCGCTTCTTAAACCGCGTCTCTATGGACCCCAAGTGCACACAGTGTACACGTCAAAGAATTAGGATTTAGCGACACATACATACCTCCTAACACTACATCGTGCGACAATCCTGACAAGGAGGCAGCTTGAATTCGTCCTTTCATATAAGGCGAATCAAGTTCGATGTAGACAACCGGAAAAGAATCTTCAGGCCTATTTGCAAATTGTATTTCAACTGTCTCACCTGTATAATTGGCAGATTGTACAAATTTGCTATTCATTACGGCCGGGTAACAACATTCAGTGTCATAAAGCACTATAGCCTTATCACCATGTATCATAACAGTTGCTGTATTCGATCATTGTTCTGGTTTACATCTTCTACCAGTGCCTGATGTCACTGTATTTATCGTAGGACGATGTTTCCTGCAGTCTTTGAGAATATGGCCAGGGGTTTTAAACCATATACTAGAACTTCAGATTTCCTATCATGGGTAACTTTATGTACCCATTGGGCCACGGAACCGATCACGGCTGTGCTTTGTAGCCCATATATTCTCACCGTTTTGACCATTCCAGAAATAAGGTGCCAACCAGTTAGCCTTCCTAAAATCAGTGTCGTTGGGTCGATCCCTGCCACCTCAGGGGGTTAGAGCAGAATGTGCACTCTAATATTGCTCAGCCATCATAGTGAAACGTCCAAGGTTGTGAAATCACGCTCTGCTGAAAATACGATCAGCTCTTTCCGATAGGTTCTGAGGACATGTTCATTCAAGATTTCCGCTGTATACCTCCGTAAGTGAACGCTGTTCCATAAACGTTTAAGCCACTTATCAAAAAGCCTTTTCACACGAGTTTGACATTGTGCATGTGTCTCCGTTATTCGTTTAGATGACTCTCTGAAAAGTTTGCGAAAACGTTCAGCCGACAGTTCGTACTTAGTGCTTTCTTGAGAGCGTGCCTAATCGTCTACTTCAGTCGGTGCCATATTATGATAGACATCCTTGGCAGCCCATTGCAAAAAAATCCTTACGAGTCCTGAATGCTCATTCTGTTTTCGATACTTCTAGATTTCCATTCGGTCCCGAATCTCTCCACGGCTAATGTATGTTCTTTCTCCCTGGCTCTTTTTATCGGCATGCTATCAGGCTCACTCGATTTCTCTTTTTCTTCTTTTCCCCAGTTTCTCTAATTCTTTCTTTCTCCTCGAATTTTCTAATTATCTCTGTTTCCTCGTCTTGTCCAGTGTTTTCTTTCTTGCTGGCTTGTCTAATTCTCTAATTCTACCGCCATTTGTTCTCTGTATTCCTTGAGACACCGCTCTAAATATTTCGCTAATTAGGTCATTTATAACCTAATTAGTCTTTGCCAATAGACTTAAACCCTCTGCATATCAGTTGCTATTCCAGTCTACTCAACTGTATCACTAATCAATTTACTTAAGTATTTACTAACTCTTGCTGCCTTACAGGAAACAGCTTCCTTAAGAATACGTACTCGTATTCTATTTCAACAAAGTCTTAGCCTACGGACTAAATCAACTCAACAGTATTTGGCAGTACTAAATTCGACATTTCTCTCCGAATTCAGCTTCCTCGCACCAACAATGTGCAATTACTCCCTATCTAATTCTTTAGGTATCTCTTCTGAAAGAGTAATTTGAGGCAAATGTATCACTGTTATATTTTTATCAATGTCTTACATAGGCTCTGTCACTCACACAGATCAAGGTAATCCCGATACGATCTACCACTTGTAACGTCTTTCTCTCACGAAAGAGGGTAGGTAATTGGATTTAGCCGACTTCCCTTGATAGTATGACCGGTGTGAGCGGAAGATAGAATACCAACAGAGAACTCGGCAAGACTTTTGAGAAGAAATAAGGCAAAATGTGCATCCTTAGATATAAATTAATAACGGTAACTTCAAGTCAACTTAAATTATATCAATTTAATTGAATAGCATTATCTAATTTGGATTAATTCCATCATTATAACGAATGGTGAAAAGACGGCAATGTCCACGATTGACTTCATCACCTTCCTCACTGCAGTTATCCAACGCTTCTTTTTTCTGCGAGTCTTTCTTTTCCAACTGCCTCGTCCTTCTTGGGCATCCTAGATTTTACTCGGTGCTCATCACTTCCCCCTTTTGAACTTCTCTCGTCACTTCTCCAGTTTTGGATTTATTCGTCACTTCTATATTTTCGGACGTCGTCTTCGGACTGTCGAGTCCCATCTCCCTAGGAAAACTGTTTCCTTCAAGGACACAATTATCCCTAAATCACTATATGTCACACTTTATACATGTATATAAACTTCCTTCAGTTACCTTGCTGGGTAAAGCCTACCAACCGCAGTTGTTGGCATCCGTTAGTCTCGAGAGACGATTAAAGTGCGCTAATGAGAGATGTCCCGGTTGCTGCTTGTCCAGCTATTTACCCCAAAACGAGAATAGTAGTTCTTACTGCACTTGCTGCACTGGAAAGGTGTGTGTTGGAGCTGTTTCTTCCTCTGAGATCATGTTTGTTTGACTAGCAAGCGTAGCTAGTCCTCTGTCATCAAGCGTCTGAAGTCTGTTCAGGATGGCGCATGTGAAAACTTGACCCACGATGCTTGGAAAGGATATGCCCTTGTAGGTGATGCATTCACTGTTGTCGCTCTTGTTCTTGTAAAGGGTTACGATTTTGGCGTCTACTTGGACTTGAGATACTGAACCCATACTTCACCACTGGCAGTGGAGATCGTGCAGGTGTGTAAGCAGCATGCTAAAGCCGCTTTTAATGACGTCTGCTGAGATGTAATCCTTCCCTAGGTCATTAATTAGGACAGTTTCTCTAAGGCCTTCTTTAGTTCTGCCACGATAGTTTTCTCGTCCAGTTCGGCTATGAGTGAGAGGTTTTTAATGGAGTTGGTCACATGGTTCTCTCTGAAGTACAGCTCAGAGACGTACTCCACCCAACGCTCCATCTGCTTGCCTTTGTCATAAATGGTATCACTTGAGGAAGAATTCAGCGGTAATGGAACCTTCTGCGTGCTACCCATTGCGTTCGTTTTGCCATCGTCCATGCTATTGTTTCCGATTTTGGATGCTGACTGGATGCTCTAACAAAGCCCAAGCTAGTATTCATTGGCGCAATGCCGTGCTAACTTATGCACTATGCTTCTGGTAGACGTATATGCCTGCATATTCCTATGGCAGGGGGGGGGGGTCATTTATATTTCATCTGAGCACTGCGACGCTCTTCTATGACTGGAGAGAGTGTGGCGGAGTTAGTCTGAGACCTGTCCTTGTTATATAACTGCTTCTCACCAAAGATCCTTGTGGCTGTGCTGTACACAGTCTTTCGGATGTATTCACATCTCTCTTTGGCACTGCCGGTAGGGAGGTTCTGAATCAAACGTCTTGGATAAGGCATAAGTTAATTTCTCAGCCTTGTCTGGATATGAGGTCTTACGTCATTGCGTGGTTTACCGTCTTGCCTAGAGTTATTTATCTTCTTTGGCAGAATTTTCATTTCGCAACACAATAGCGAGGAGCCAGTGTCTCAGTCAGCGCTCTGAAAGGTACGGGTAAGATGCACACCTTTCGTGGCAGACCGTCTCGTAAAGATCAAGTCCAGTTGGTAAAAGTGTTTTGACCGGGGATGCCTCAAAGACAATTTATGCTGTGGCTTTGTCTGAAATAATGCATTGGTGATGTTGAGGTCGTGGTACGAGCATTTCTCTAGGAGTCCTTGTCCGGTCTCATTCATCTTCCAAATGCCAAACGTGCCAAGACAGAAAGTCAAAGATTCATAGGCAGCACCAATCTTGGCGTTGATGTCGCCCAGTAATATAAAATTCTCTCCCTTGTGAATTTTGTCAATGAGCGAGTTTAGTTCATCGTAGTACTGATCCTAGGTATCTGCGGAGGTGTTTAGTGTGGATTAGTAAAAGCTGATCTTGTTGACAGGTCCGGTTGTGGTGCAGGAGCAGCGAGATAACAGTCTTTCGTTTTGATTCTGTCATCCTCAGCAGAGCGTTCCTGATGGCGAAATCAACACCGATATCTCTGACGTAATCAACACCCTTTCCTTGCGAGAAGAAGCTTTAATTATCTTCTCTGTGGGACCCTGAATCTGGTAGCCGTAGTCTCCTGAAGAGTGGAGATGCTGTCCAGAAGTCTTGCAATTTCGTCATTAATGACTGTCTGCTTCACGGCCATGATTTCGATGTGTTAACCCGTCTACACGGTGGCGGATCGGTCCGATATTTCTGGTCTGTGAATGTTGTTCACTGCAGAGATAAGCCACTTCAAAAAACTAAAAACATATTATAGACCCGCCAAATTGTAGATAGGGTGAACATATCTCAACCTTGGCCAGCGATGATGAGTGATCTAAAGCGCTCGATTGTATCGATCACTGTCGTTTTATTTCTGTGCGCGGGGGTTCGAGTCTTGGGGCTGAGCCAATGTGCTATGTGAGAAAGTTAGCCAGTAGCTCCCCGTGGATCGGTGATTTTTACCTGTTTTTCTCATGATATTTTTCTGCCAGTTATACTCCATGCCATGTATAACCTATATTTCGCTTTAAAAAATGGTATTTCGAACAAAACAGTAACAATTTTCAACTATCTACAAAACCAAAACTTTCAGCTATCAACAAAGTACTCCGAACAGGCAATGAATAACAAAATCAAAACATTGAATTTTGACTGAGATCGATTTGCTTATGTTTGGACTGATATAACCCGATCAAACAATAACAAAGCAGATACATGGTCTTTTAAAAGACTACCGTTAATTTCTGTTTTTAATTTCGAAGTATAAACTTGTAAAAGACAAAGTTTGATTTATATCTTATTAAAAATCTCCACGAAGACAGATTAAGGGAGCTACATACGGGTACTTTGACATAAAAAGCAAAGTGTTTTTTAACCACAGAGGCGAATAAAGGGATCTATTCTACCGGGGCCAGTCAATGGAGCCGGTATTGAGATGCCCGATGCAGTATTCTTTAATAGCACCCCAACCTTGGCACAGAGAACTGCTTTTATCAGTTACTAACCTCTCTCCTCCACCTCATAAATGCAAGCGCCCGCGAAACACTTGCACCCCCACCCACAGAACCCCACCATTGTTTATACATTTGTAGATGCGTGCCAGTCCTGTAATATTATGACTGGGTCAGATGTATAGTGTACGTTTCGAGTAAATAAATAGCTGCTTATTCTACATCACATGTATGTAGACGGAAGCAAATGGATCATGTATGTTAGGTAAGTATTCTCGTAGGTAAGAACACTACTTATTCATTACTCAGCTTGTATGAGAATTATTTGTGTTGAATAGCGCTGTACAAAAACACCGTCAAACTTTACAAAATCATTTTAGTCCGTATCGCTTTGTTAATGATGATTCAGTTATATGAGGAAATGACGGGCGGTATCAGTCAATGTATATGTGATTTGACACATTTACAACATTGACTGGAAACTATTTTCCATGATGAGGTCAGTCTGACCACCAATCAAGGGGGGGGGGGGTGTTGGTTCTCGGTACTCTCTCCAGCACAAAGCTGGTTTGAATTGATTGAGGAACACCGTCGGTTAGCCAAAGTATGTAAAAAAAAAAAATATGGTGTATTGTTATCCCTGTCCACCAATGAGTGTAAGGGATAGTGTATGTTTCTGTGTTTTTTATATTAAATTATTTCACATAATAAATTTTGATGACGGTTAATCTTTGCTTTGTTTATCAAATATATCAAAGTTTTATTTACCCACTAAGGAATTCAGACTGATATTACTCTCCATCGCAAGTAAGAGCTATCTTGTGATATATAATCTCCACTAGAGCTGAAGAGAATACTGATTTCTTTACAATCTGATTCCTAAACTTGGGATCGTACTCTTTTCCCATAGAACTATTAAGTTCCAGGGCCAATTTCCTCTCCTCAAACCGAAATGGTCCATTTACCCGCCTTTAATACCGAATACTGCAACACTATATTGATGTTTGGCCTGACGTCATGTACTGTCTTCGATTCAGCTGTTACAACTGAGCAATGTACCTCGCTAGAACCAAACGATTCAAATATTTTGACCATGTATCTCGCTAGAACCAAACGATTCAAATATTTTGACCAATGTACCTCGCTAGAACCAAACGATTACAAAATTTTGACCAATGTACCTCGCTAGAACCAAACGGTTCAAATATTTTGACCAAAACTGTCCGTTGTAACAAATGTTTAGTTTAATAAAAGTTACTGATTTTTTTCTTCTTGTGCAAGTAATTCCATTTAAGGTGTGATTGTATCTGCTTGAAATGAATACAACTAAGACAGCAAGACTACATACAGCACCAGCACATGTACCTATATTGCGTGTGTGTGTGTGTGTGCGTGTGTGGAGAGAGAGAGAGAGAGAGAGAGAGAGAGAGAGAGAGAGAGAGAGAGAGAGAGAGAGAGAGAGAGAGAGAGAGAGAGAGAGACTGGGGTGCGATGATTATTGTTATTGTTATTGGGGGTGGGGTGAGGATGGGGTACCTCATCTTTTCAGACATGGTCGATTATGCATTGATGTCAGAATCTTTGGTGCTGAGTCTGCTGAGCCCTGAGAAAAACACCGACAATAGGAAACAACTGGCGAGTTTTCCTACATACTCAAGTTGGTCGAGCTGAGACTCGAACTTACGCAGATAGAGGCGAGATGTGTGATCGATATGTAATGGAGAGCGTCTTATACCACTGCATCACCCAGGGGCTCTGACAGATGAAGTAATATTAAATCAGACATATAGGTAAACACACACGCATGTTTTAAGAGTGGATATATTTATCTTTTATTTATATAAACATTCTAACATCTTTATCTCATGTTTGAATCTCGTGTTTTATCATGTTTACATTTGTTTCGAAGAGTTTATCTTCCTTGTTTCTTGTTCATTTTTTTACATTTATGAACTGTACTTTTAGTTAGCACCATATAGGTCCTTCTGTTCAGTGGTTTCGTAAAACATGCACACACACAGAGACAGACAGACAGACAGACACACACACATTTATACATGCATACACACACACTAAATGCATACACATACATACATACATACATACATACATACATACATACATACATACATACATACATACATACATACATACATACATCCTAAAATCACCCATTATTATCTTGTGAAGTACGATGCTAACTTAATGCAAAATTACGTCAAAATATGTTAGTTTTAAAAAAATATTGGACTAAGTTGTCTGAGCTGGAAGCCAGCAGCTAAAGAGAAGGCTAATAAATAGAGACATAGAAACGCCCTTTCTCTAATTTACACTCTCAGGGCCGTAGGAGCTATTACAGGCCACGGGATAAGAAACAACCGAGCTTCTCCGATTTGTCGTTCAAACAAAACAATTTGTATAAAATTAAAATGTATTTTTCGGCCCGGGCCCTGTGACATATCTCCGGTTGCCTATTCCCTCACCCCCTGCCAATCGGCCCTGTCCACCCTAGTAACTACATGTGTGGGTTGGTGTAATAAGAATTACTTGACTAACTTAAAATGTATTTTCCTTACTGAATACAAAACATACATAAACTTGAAGTGTTGCTGAATGTGCTAGAATCTTAATACGAATGCATACTCCTCGAACGTCCGCTATGATTGAGGGAAAAGTGAAACGTATTTAAATAAAAAATAACCGTATGCATATATCGTTCATATGTTGAATACATGCCTGTTCTCAGGACAAATATGTTCATTTGATTAAATCTTTAAAAACGCTTTAAACAGACAATGTAATGAAAAGAAATTACATCTTATTTATAAACACCCACAAATATATACATGACTCTGCTGCTTAACAAAAGGCCGTGAGTTCGAAACCTGGCGGCAACATCCCCATTTTTAAATACTTTTTAATTTTTTTTTATCTTTAACATTTCTTTAATAGTCGCTCATTGCAACTGTTTTTTTTTTAAATTTAAATGCATGCTTTAAAAAAAATCCCGTTCGTCATAGGACAGGCAATTAACTAAGTTAAAAATAGAGAAGGCAGAATTCATTGTAAAATCCCTCAATATGCTTTTAAAGTAAGTTGACATACTACGAAAGGAAGACGTTATTCTGTTTCATTCATTGTATAAAACTCCCCAAGGCATACACCATACTAAGAACGCTATTACACGCTTGCACAATATATTAAACTGAGACCACTGTATTGTATGTAATACCCCAATTGCTCGAACTTTTCAAGATGACCACACCACTGACCACGACCGTTCATTCACACCGTCGCTAACTCATTCGCCAGACACGATTAACTTTTAGGCAGATTTGTTTGGCGGGCAGAATAGTAATTTCGGATATTTAGGCTTTTATGCAAGGTAGGCAGAAATTATAATTGATTTTCTTGTATTAACAGGCTTTACTGACATATTCAGACATATTTCAATGGAAATGTATATATTACATATATGCCACTGAATTACTGAATGTACTTATACCATAATCATTGCTTTACGTGGCAAGGTCGTGTGGGTAAATTTCATTTTTTTACACTATCCTAAACTGTATACCTTAATTTTTTTTCATTTGCAGGGTACACTAATACAAATTTTATTTTAGAATCTGTATGGCTTTTATCTTTTCATTTTAAGGAAAATTCTATTTTTATGTAATAACAAAAAACTGTTTGTGCCTTTGGTTATATTGGTACACAGGGCGTTCTGTTACGGATCACTACCATCTCACCTCTGTCTGCGTGGGTTCGAGTCTCAGATTCCGCCAATGTGGGTATGTGAGTATTCTTGCCAGTAGCTTCTCGTGGGTTGGTGGTTTTTTCCAGGAGTTGTCCCAGTGTTTTTCCTCCACCATTATATAGCATATCGTGTGGTGAAAACGTTAAACCCTACAACAACAACAACAACAACAACAAGTACAAAACAAGTACACGGCACTTTCTTTTCACCTACAATGTACAAACGCGTATGTTGATGGAATTGTAAATGTTTTGAAACAATAAAGAGAACTGGTGGTTTCCCAAAATACCTAGGACTCATAGTAAAATATTTCAATGAAGTAATTTCTGTAGTGATCTGTCGGAGCGCATCTATTCTTGATGAAAGACGCGCGCGCGTGTGTAATTTGGATATGTATAGTATCTTGTAACAATTTTTTTTCATGTCGCAAGTTTCGCAGTGGGAGAGTTTATAGCGATATTCATGCACTGGGACATCATGTCGCAGACAAGTAGCATCATGTGCCACCAATTCACACTACCCAGACACCCGGTGGACCAGTCGTAACACTAACTTATTAATGCTGTGCGCCAAGCGAGGCAGCTATTAGAGACATTTTTGTAAGTCTTAAATATGACATGGCTGGGGTTCAAACCCCGTGGTAAAAAAAAAATATAAAAATAAAAAAAAAATATAAAACAAAAATGGAAATTTCGATAAACTTTACATCGTTTGTAGTTATATGAAAAAACATGAAATAATATGGGAAACATGTACTGGTCACTCATGTAGGCCAAACGTTTGGATGCGGAAGGGGGGGGGGGGGCAGGTGCTATTCCCTTTCTCCTATGTGTCGGCACCCATGCGTTCTAGTGCAATGTTAGTATCTGCATCCAAGTAAAAGCTATAATTTATTCCTGTTTAGAAAGTATTTTGCTGAGGTTGACTGCGAAAATACCCTGGCCCCAACTCCACCCCCGCCAAATCTACTCCAAACCGGAGCGCGTAACAATTTTAACGTTGCCATCAGTACATGGTCATCTCTGTTTGATTGTTAAAACTATGCCCTGGAAATTTATTTAAAACAATGCATGGGATTCGTGTGGCATGGCCGAATGGATCCATTCCACGTACGCATCACCTGCTTATTTACGACACTTTCCCAAATTATATTTCTGGATCCGAGACTATTCTGCGAATAGTTTGCGCATGTTACAAATGTGGCTATTATATTCTTAATTCTATATAATCACTTTAGTTATCTCCCCTGTTATATTTTAGGAGGGAACGTGCATGAGCCGATCATGAGTGTAGAATTTGTTTCACTGTTTTGCCCATACCTTGAGTTCCGAGATATCCGAACGCGTTGTGTATTAGTTGGTCATTAGTATCGTCACGTGATTAATGGCAACTATCATATATACACGTGAGTGTATGAAAGATGGAAGGTTATGATGGTGGAATATAGACAGATAATTTTGAACTCGTTTAATAAGAAAACCGGAAAAATTATTAAAATGAACAGGAAATTTAGATAGTGCAGGTCGGAGATGACGTCTCAGGTAAATTGTCCCTATTCACTTTTAGAAGCATAAAGTGTTTCAGAAAATTTTCGCAAATATTTTGTGGATTCTGTTACTTGGCGCGCAACCAGCTTTGATGCAATGTTAGCACGAGTGACATTAATACAAAGCGGGATTGTTGTAAAAATTTTGTAATATTTTTTTCTTTCTTTTTCTTCGCATTGAAATCGATTAATCAGTGACATTTTATTACGGTATCACCGTCAAGCAAGTAACCTGTCTGGAATACGGGAGGGTTGGGGTTAACAAACAAAGGACATAAACAGTAATATTTTTTGAGTAATGCTTAGCAGGTTAAATTGCATAATAATTCATGTCGAATTACGCATTGTGAAGTTTTGAAAAGGAAATTAAAGAGTGTGCTGCTGTTTTTAATTTGTAATATTTTACGAATTTCCTTTGAGTATATATATATATATAACTTATAGTTTGCAGAAACATGCTTTATTTTTTCGTGATATCCTCTTTTAGATATAGGACATGAAAATTGAAATACCAGTTTTTGCAAGTAAATCAAGCTTTTTTTCAATGGAGACGCATCCAATAATGATTAAAATTAAGTTTAAACTGTCTCTGATACATATTGCCATTATTGGTGTGACGTCATTGTCAGGCAATTCTCAAAATGCATTTTTGTCAATTTTCAGAAAACTTGGTCCCACTTAATTTCTTAATTTCATGAAAATTAACAAAGTCTACAACTCTTGATAGTGCATGAAAACATATTTATAGCTTTAGTTTTAATTAGGACAAACAATGAAAGCTATACCAAGTAACATGTATTGTCAGCCTGCTGAGAATTATGTGTTCCCTTTTCCCTACCCCATATTTATTTAATAAAATCTAATCTAACACAACCGTTGGACCTTCATTACAACTGTTTCATGTTTGTATAAATTATTTCAACAGAATATAGCCATGATTAATAAATACTAAACTTCAGAAATGAAAAATATCAGTAAAGGGGCCATAATGAAGGGGAGATAATTCACTGGGGCTTTTCCTATGACCAACATTTGGACTCTCATCACAGTTAGTATTTCCAGCTCAGAGTCCATTTTAGAACATTTTTCCTCTCATTTTGGTGGTGATAGAAGATTTTTATTTATGCATTTTTGGTAGGGATTTAAAGATAATTGTTTATTCTCTAGAACATTAGCTCAGAGAGTGGCTGTCTGAGTGTATTTCGGCGGCAGTGCACATTGAGTAATAAGGCCTTGGTGATGATCTGGAAGTGAAATCTGTGTTCTGTTTACATGCTGCTCTGTTTCTATTGATACAGTGGATTAATTGAAATAAGTCGAAGAGGCTTGAGCCTAGCCTTCAGCTTTTGGGCAGTTTAGGCACAGCTGACCAGAATGTAAAATGGGGACACTTATAAGGAGAAACGGCATGTCATTTGAGAATTTCACTTGTATTGGACCTGAAAAAAATCAGTGAATATTTATTGAAAATGATGCTTAAATATGCCACAAAATAATTTCCGAAAGTAGGTCCCAATCTGTGCGTTTTTTAGATTTGATCTCCCATCTTGGTTTTTAAAAGAATGTATTTTTTGCATGACACTCTAGAATAACTCTTAGGGATAAACTAAATATATTCAACATCTATTTGAATTCTTTGGAAATCTTTCTGTACATTTGAAATTTCAACACAGAAGGGTCATTTTTTGTTAGAATGTATTCAGATTTCTTGGAAATATTGAAATTGAATTCATTCACCATACTGTAAGTTCATTTAATTCTTTCCCTCCTGTATTTTGAGAAATAAATTATTTTCAATTATGCAAAATTTGTTTATTTTGCTGTCTATTGCTATTTATCTATTTTTGCATAGTAAAAGTCTATGGATTCCTAACATGGGATTGATGGCAAAAATAAAAGATTACCTTGATTCATGTTTGGTGACACTTCTTCGACATAACACAACCAGTTGTAAATGAATTGATGAATTGTGTACTTGATACATATATGACAGAACATCTGCTTTAACTTTGCATCATACCTCAGCCATGGAGTCCCAAAATGCTTCCAGCTGTCAAGACATTTTCGGGAATTTTTTAGCGGTTCATCATGATCTGATGTTGCACTTGAATCATTACTCGCATCACTAGATGATGTTGGACTGTCAGGTATAACATCAGGTTTAGAGACTGATGTCTGACGAATTGCAAAATTACTAAATGCAAGTTCTGTTAATTTTGCTAACTTTTAGGATGAGGATATCTCTAGCTTGGTTTACCTATGATTATATTTCACTGTGGACAGTATATAATTCTGATTCGAGACTTTTTGATTTGTATTTATTCACAGCAATTGGTACATCAAAGGTAATCAATTTTCTCTGAAGGTTCTCTAAAACTATTTTATTGGTTTATTAAAAAATAACATAAGGATTAGACATCGATCTTTAAATTGTAGCTGTTTATCTTTGGTTCTTCAGAGGTCAGTCGGTTGCATGTATAGTCTGGAAGCGTGACTGGGTATATCACAGCATGCAATACTCAGGCCAGATGTCAACATAAGTGAATTATGATTGAACAATGCACTGTAAAGATGGGTTTTTCACTAGGAACAAAAGATTTTTTTTATGTAATAGATTCCAATGTAATATGTATCTAAGTTTACGACTTCCTTTTGTGGTCCCTTTGAATTTCTCCACTCCGAATCCATGATTGTTTGTACAAATTACAAATTCAAAATGACTGTATTCCAAAAAATAGACAGATGGTATATTTTGTCACAAATAAGGAAAGAAAAGTCGCAATTTGTGACATTGGCAAAGACCAGGATGATCCCTCCATTGTATTCATATCTGCAGTCTGTTTCAGTTACCTTCATTTATTATATAAACCATGAGAAGGTGAATATGCACTTAACAGCATTTGCATTCCATCTCGGTTGGTTTGTCTATTTGGTAAACTTAATGTGGATGACATTGTTATTAAGCTAAAACAAAATTTAAAGTTTCTGGTTCAAAAAGAAAATCTTTAAAAGTTTTGCGGGTTTAAAACAAGAGGCAAAAAAAAAGGTTTTGTCATAATGTGGTCAATCTGTTTCCCATACATCTTGCATGTTAAAACACATGAAACAGGTATGCTTATTGTCTGCACACAAATTCAGTACTTTACATCTGATGTCAAATTTGTTGAGTTTTTATTGATACAATGCTTCTAATTATTTTCCCATGAAGCATTTTTGATTATTTGTGCTTTGTATAAGCTTGCACGTCATGTGGGATAATTAGCATTACATGAATACAAAATGTCATTGATGACCATGTGTGAGTTCAGTTTAGAAAGTTCATCTGTTATGCAAAGTTGGCTTGTCAGCAATGGAAAGTGGCAGACATCAGACAAGAATACAAATGATCAAATTAAAGCTATAAGTCCAAAGTTAAAACTTACCAGTAAAGATGGTTAAAAGAGTCCAGTTGGAGAGGAAGCGTATATGGACAACACTCAACCCAAAGTAAAATGTCACCTTCTGAGTCGGCTTTTATTTGAGATATTACTAGTTACCAAAGCTTATATCTAAGATTTTTTTTTAATACCAATTAGCTTTTTTTTGGAATATTTCTAATCATCAGTCAGCTTTTATTTGGGATATTACAAATTACAGATTGTGGATACTAATTGCCAATGGTCCGTCCTGCTTAGATGCTTAAATTTATGTACATTATTGTCACACAAGATAAGTCGCATAAGTTACATTTGGACACTGCCAAGTCATGATTATCGGAGAAAATTACCCATCCACAAGAATATTTTAAAATGGATGTCAGAGACAATTTAGTTGATGGGAAGTTTTTAAAACTCTTACATAATCTAGATTGACAGAGTTTATCTCCTTTGCTAATGTGTCACACTTGCCATTTTTTGGGAATGAAGCAGTCTTGCATTACTTGAATCATATTTCACCAACAGATTTAATGCAGAGATGAAAATGTAGCCAATCTGTTATCCAGTATGACCCCACTGTAGTCAGCTTGAAAATCTTGTAACTATTTCTCCTGAATATAAGTCATATATATGATCAGTTTTTTCACTAGAAGTTTTGCGATCTCAAATATGGCTGCCACAGAGGCCATCTTAAAATTCTTATTATTGCAACTTGCTTTGGGTTTCTTACCAGAAAACTTAAAATGTCCAAATGGTAGTGCCAATTTGTGTTGAATAGCTTGTTATTGCTGATTGTCCTGTTTGAAGGTAATATTGCTGTTTTTCCACGGAAATTTCTTGTGATGCTGGGTAGGTCCAAAATTAAAAAGGAATCTGTCCTCAAGGGTCGAAAATGAAAATTGTTGGTGTCTGTCCTCAAGGTTGCAGTGTATATCCATCTTACTAAGAATTTACCGTCATATTAACACTTTTTCAAATTGAATTTGGTGCAAATTTTTGGAGTTGAAAGAGGCATCACAAGTGGACAAAAAGTTACCTCATGTGATATACATGTTGTGAATACGCTTCTTCCCTTGTGATCAACGGCTTTAATTAATATATGCTAATTAAAACACTCATTGTGTTAGCAAGGGTCACACACTATTGTCTGAAATCTAGAAATTGCTTTTGAGACATGGCCCTTGGCTGATGTTGAATACAACAGAGTCATTATTTACTATTTCATTATCAGAATCAAGGTATGCTTGTTTTTTGATTGATTAAAATGACAGCGGTGCTAGTCTTCATGATGACATTACAATGTCCGTGCATGACACTTATCAAATTTTTTTCCACCATTTCAATACTGTAAGTTTGTTTGTAATTTGACACTGAAAATAGTGCTTTTGTACTAGTAACAAACATCACGTTGGGTTTTAAATTACCAAGTTTTAAAGAAGTGTCAGATCTTTTTTATGACACTGATACGGGCATGTATTTTTCGTGTTGCCTATGTCTAGACTGTGCTGAAATTATTATAGTTACAGTAAAACCTGTTTTGAAAGACTTCTATTATGAAACCACCTTTCTTGAGAGACCACACTTTTTTGGCCAAAGAGCTTTTCTTTCAAGGCAGGTTCTAACGTACTGGTAGTTAGAGTTTACAGATTTGTTTTTGAGATTGGTTTTGATTTGTGCAAAGTATCCAGTTTTTGTGAGTAAGGAATATTTGATTGCTACTCAACTTGGGTAACCGCTCCAGTGGTTTAGTTGTTAGAGCATCTGCCGTGGAAGCGGGAAGTTGTGGGTTCGATCCCTGGCCGAGTCATACCAAAGACTTAAAAAATGGTACTAACCGCTGCCTCGCTTGACGGTCAGCAAGAGGTTAGTGTTAGGACTGGAAGGCCTGGTGTCAGGAAAATGTGACTGGGTGGGACATCATGCTACATGTCTGCAGCATGATGCCCCAGTGCTAGACATTACTATAAATTGCCTCACTGCAGACATCGTAACGATATGACTGAAAAATTGCTAAGGCTACGTTAAAAATCCTAATTAAAAAAATCAACTTGGGTGTGTGTGTGTGCTGAAAACCAATTACCATTGCAAGATAACCAATTCCCATTTTTACATGTAAAAAATATCCTTGAAAGTATGCTGTCTAAATGATATATGTTTACATTATATAAAAAACAATTACAAATCATGATACATTGTTCATACAGTGAAACCTGTCTTGAGAGACCACCTGTCTTGAGGGACCAGGTTCTCCATGTACAGATTTATTTATAATATAGTGTTTTGACCTGTTACGAGAGACCACCTGTAATGAGAGACCATTATGTTTTGGCAGAAGGGGTGGTCTTTCAAGACAGGTTCCACTGTGTTGAAAAAAAGGCATCAAATTTGAGGGTCTGTAGGCATATCAACAATGCTGACTGTTTAATATATAGTGATAAACTCCATTGTTGCTTAAGCTCACAAGCTTTGGTGAAAATGATGTTAGCAACACTTCCAATGGAAAATATTTTCAACAATATTTCAGAAACTTTCCTACCTGATTGCTTGATTCTTTCAGATCGTGCATTAAAGAAAGACTTTACTTGAGAAAATTGTAATGATATTGGGATTTTAAATATGCAGCATGTAGCTGGTGAACTGTGAGGAAAAGCAAACATCCTGTTAAATATTTAGAAGACATTTTGTCAGAAGAGATTAAATAACAAAATCTTGCCATTCCTGCAAAGTTGGGGATACTTATTAATTATCAAAATGTCAAATACAGTTTCAGTATTTAAAAAAAAGAAATTAATATAAAGTTTTCATTTGTATTTTCACCTGTCAAGTTTATATTATGTATTATTATGATTTGGGAATACAACTTTTCATACACTGGTACTTAGGTACACAATTGCAATGCGTAAATTCTGGGTCCAGTGGGGATTTAAGAGATCATGAATGAATGTGTTTGGAATTAATTTTTGTTGTTGTCACAGCTGCATAAATATGGTGGAATGTAGTTGATATTTTCCTTACAGTTATGTTGACATCAGCATGGTTGACACTGTTAAAATTGTTTACAGATAAATGGAGGATGACTGAACAAATGGCTGCAAGTGAGACACTGGGGCCATGTGAATCATTTGTGTAATAAAACTTAGATTCCAATTTGTCTATCATCCATGTACAAATAAAGCAAAAAAACATGTTGAAGTATTTGTCTTTGATTTATTAGTAAATACCCTAGATTTTGACATTGTGGATACATGCTAGATTTTGACATTGTGGATACATGCTAGATTTTGACATTGTGGATACATGATAGATTTTGACATTGTGGATACATGATAATACCATAGTAACAATATTACAATTAAATTTTTAAACAATTTGTCAAATCTAATTTTGCAGTCTCATATATGACATTGGATTAGGGTCAATCCAGAATTTAATTTACAGAGAGTGCTTTGTCAACTTGATACAAGTTAAAAGTAAATGTTCGGTTTTGAAAAGGTGAACAAAATTCAGCACTAATGAAGCCTGATAGATACAGGATTTCAATCTTCCAAGTTTAAATTAAAAGAAACCCCAGGGTAATAAAAAAAAACTGAAAGAGCAAGACTGATATTTTCGTTATTGTATGTAACAATTGCGACTCAAATATGATAGTTTGAATATAAGCATACAGTTAGTACTTACTTTATATTCAGTGTTTTTACAAATAAAAGAAATACTATCATGATTGAACAAATGGATGCAAGTGAGACTGGGGCCATGGGAATCATTCGTGTAATAAAACTTAGATTCCGATTTGTATATCATCCATGTACAAATAAAGCAAAATACATGTTGAAGTATTTGTCTTTGATTTATTAGTAAATACCCTAGATTTTGACATTGTGGATACATGCTAGATTTTGTCTATTTTAGGTGCTGTGTATTGTAAATATGCCAAAAAAAGATTTAGATGTCAGCAGTATTGTAAATGTATTACCGTTTGTCTGACTTCTCATTAGCAAGGCTGTTTTTATTTGTTACATATCTTGAACCAGATATTGTTCTTGCGCATAATCATCAAATGTTGAAGAATTCACCAATCACAGAATGAAGGGGTAGTTGGCATTGTGGGTATATATAATAGGCAAAAGGTTTGTCCATGTTTTAAGGGAGTGAAAGCAACAGGTACTTGTCACATTTTTTAGCCAATTAGATTCTAGGTCATTGCAGTTTTATCGGGTTTAATTGTTGCAAGTCGAGCAGTCTTGCAACTTGTTGGAGAAATACACAGTTGTACGTTTCCTATTAGGTAAGACAGAATCTTTACCAGTTTTGTGAAAACTGCATCTGACTTCAGGTAAATAGGACAGTTCCTTCTTGCATCATGATAGTCTGGTAAAAGTTTCTTTTTAAATTTACAAGTTTGTTTTCAAAATCGATGCCTTATATTTTAATATTAGTATATTTTGGAGATTTAGAGAAAGTGGAAATGATGTACAGTCACATTTTAGTGGTAGAATTTAAGAAACAGAAATCTCTCAATCTTCCGATAAATAAGGCAAGATTTATGGGAAAGTCAGTGTTTTCGGATTTAAACTTATTCAGTTAGTAAAACACAAATCATCAGTAAATATGAGGTGTTATTTTAGTAACACTTTAAGTCTTCATTTTAGTAATTAAAAAGTCCGGTCCAAAGGCCTCAACAAGGTCAAAAAAATCTTTATATAATTAATAAAAAAAGGAAAAAGAAAGTTGTTTAAATTGCAACGTTGTAGTGTTTTAATTTTACAAGTAGGTAGCAGTTTTGTTGCAATGATTCAGTCTTGAAAGAGATGGCATTAAAAAGTTGGCTTTTATTGTCACCAACAGTAATCGTTGTTAAAGAATTTGTCTGAAATATGTTTTATTTTTATGAGAAGTCGTAAATGGTATCAATTCATCTATTTTAATAAGGTTAATCAATTACATATGCACCGATAAATTACAAACAGTTATTGCTAATTAATATAAAAGACTTGTACAGTATCAAATGTTATCCACAATTTTAGTAAGAATAACGCAAACATCTGTCTTCAAGAAACCTGACTCTGTGTCTGAATTGGTATCAACGGTTTATTATGTAACTTTGAATATATTACACTAGCAGAAATGTTTGGTAATAAGTTTTGATGTTTGGTTTTATTGTGTTTTAAATTTAAACATGCTTAATACAGAAAACAGCTTTATTCTAAATATCTGATCATGTATTCTTGAGATAAAGTTTCAGCTGTATAGTTTGTGCACCAATCAAAAATATACTAGTATGGGTTAGATGAGAAAGAAATCGTTGGTACTGTGTATTCTGTTTTATGCTCTAGAGATTTTATTTAGCTGTCGGTTTTTAATAAGGTATATTGATATATTCTCACCTTGCTGTTCCCAATTCAAGTACATGTATACATTTTTCAAGCATGCCTAATTTATACAGACAAATTCAAGATTAACTCTAGCTGTAATGCAATGTTCTGCATTGCAATTGTCAGCAATCTCTAGCTCTAAAAAAATGATACTTATATGGCTGGCAATAGCTTTTTCAAGACTACAGTTCTACTGTTGTTATGCCTTCAGAATTCACTAACCACTAGTGGAATTCATGCTTTCATTTGTTTTCAAGTGTATTGATTTTTATATCATTCCACAATGGGAATTGGCATTCGAGTTACAAATTTTGAAATGATGTGGAAATTGCATATAAAATTGGTGCACTTATTAAACTTGCATGTATAGTTATGATTTAAAAAAAAATGTTGAAGTATAATTGAATGAAAGAGAACCTCTTAGAACATAGAATCACACTGGGACCTATCATCAAATTTATTATTTACTATTATTTATCTGTTGCATGTAATGCAAATTATAAATTTTTCATCCAATTGTTCAAAATTAATAAGTTGACAAAGAAGAAGAATGTTTAATCTTATTTTTTCTTGATGCCATATTTCTTGATATTTCTTGATGCCATGTTTCTTGATATTTCTTGATGCCATATTTCTTGATATTTCTTGATGCCATATTTCTTGATGCTGTATGCTATACAAAAAGGTTTACAACTCCTGGAGTATCACAAATTGGAGACTTCCATTGGGTGTAATTAAAATTTTGCAGGTCAGATGTGTTGACCTGAAGCTAACCCTATGTGTCTGGTAATGACCATGAGTTAATTTGCATATGTCTGTAGTGGGAATAATTGATTTATAACAAGGTCAGTGTCATTTATGTTACACACATTTTTCACTCATGATGCTACACTTTATTTTAATTCCTATGCAAGGATGGTGTCTGCGGAAGATATATAAGGTCAGGAGGTCTTAAGTATGTTTTATAGGACTTCATTCTTTCTGGCATTAATGGTTTTATCAGGTACAGATGTTACGTATGGGATTTAGAAATTCATTGACTGTTTTGTGAGAAAGGTACGTGTGGCTTGCTGGAATTTGTATGGTCTTTTATTATTTTTTGTTGAATAATTAATATAGCTTAGACAAGAAATAAATTAACATAATTATTAATGAAAATGGGTGCGGTTATTGAATTTTTGAATATGCATGATTATAGATTTTGTAATACATGTACCTTGAAACTTTTTCCATTCAATAATCCTTCTGAAGGTGTGTCCATATGTAAGAAGTCAGGTTATTCACACAGTGGAATATTTTTTAAAGATATAATTTGTACATTCTTTAAGCATCGGTTGTTTAAACAAAACATTTACCTTGATGTTTTTAAATTTGAGCTTGTGAAGTTAATTTAAGGCATTTAATTTTGATTTTATTTTATGCGTAAATGCAATGAAGAATTTATGCTTGATTGAAATGAAGGACCCTTTTTCTGTAAGGATAAATAATAACAGATCCTGTCATTACTACTACAGTGGAAATTTTTGTTTTGAGGTTGTGTAATTAAGTAATTAGCAATTACATTTTTGGAAATTCTGGGACTGCAGATGTCTTTTCAAGACTGGTAGACCTTGCTCTATGTACTTACTTGTTTGACCATTATTTATGTAGTGTTTTAGACATTGGTCGGAATAGTGTTAGCTTAGGATAAATCAATAAAGGTTAATATCTAGTGAAATATATCAGGTTTTGAAAACATAGCTCAAGTCAAAGCCTCTGTTTGGAAAAATAGTTCAATGTCACAGTGTAAAGGCAATTTTCAGGTTTGTTTATGGACTGTCAAATAATCACACCACATATTCTGTTCCATTGCAGAATTGACACCTTTCTACACGCTAGGAAAGCTAAAGGTGATGAGGTAGTCTGGTAGCCTGATATCTCAGCTGAAACATTAGTTTGGTTAACGCAAGGAGTAATTTGTGTGAACGTGGGAAAAACTCTGTGAGGAATACGGAAAGAAGTCAGGCAAGTACATGTTCATGATTAATTTAATAAAGTTTACAGTATCAAGCGTTTTGGAAGATTAAATGCTTTATGGTTACATTACATGTTTATTAGATGCAGGAATATTTTTGAAGCATTTTAAAATGGGAGCCATGAAGCATTATTCAGGGTGTAGGTGGGAAAGTAAATCTTGCCAACAAAATTTTAAGAGTATATTTTTATTATGGAGTGATTCTGTGATATCAGATCTTATGAATTTTCAAGTTTTTTGTTTCCCCCACCCTTTTTACATATTATTACTTGTAATCCATTCTTTTCATATTTTCTTATTTTTTTTTATGGTGATCAGGTGATTGTTAACCTTGTCATAATTTGTATTCCGATTCTTGCATGCATTAAGAGCATTTTGCATACATTAAGAGCATTTTGCATACATTTAGAGCATTTTGCATACATTAAGAGCATTTTGCATACATTAAGAGCACTTTGCATACATTAAGAGCGTTTTGCATACATTAAGAGCGTTTTGCATTTGCATGCATTAAGAGCATTTTGCATACATTAAGAGCATTTTGCATACATTAAGAGCATTTTGCATACATTAAGAGCATTTTGCATACATTAAGAGCAGTTGCATACATTAAGAGCATTTTGCATACATTAAGAGCATTTTGTTTTGTTAGATTCATTTGGGGGATAGTACTTATGATATGTGCTTGATATGCAATTAATTAAACAAAACATATATGTTGCATTGTTTACATGGTTTGCCAAGTCAGCAGTTTTATTGGCCGATTTCTATTTTTATATATGGAACAGGTGCCGTAAAGGTAAATTTGTCCAGGTACTGGAATTGTTTGCATTATAAACTTTCTGCTTGAAATGGTTTACAATACTGTGAGAAAGGAAGAGGAGACCTAGTAACACAGTGAACTTGATCTCTCCAGTCTTCATTTTTACCTGTGTATGTTCTGTACTAGTAGTCCCCTTTGCCTGCCACATATCTAAGCATATATTGTACCTTGGTATGGTGTAGGCTGAGGTTTTTGCCAAGTGTGATTTTGAATGGGTATTGGGTTTGTTATGAGGGCAAAAAGAAAAAGAAGAAAGAGCAGAAAAAATACTTCATAAAATTAGAATTACAATTTCAGAAGTTGCTTCAGAATTTTAAATGTTTCATGTTTTTCTCTCCTGTGCATGATTTTTGTGATTTGGTTACCTATCTAGTTATACTTAGACTATTATTATTTTTTTTTTAACTTTGTTCTGGTGTTAGATTGGCTTTAGGCATTCTGCATGGATGTCTCCACATGTTTCCTATGATTTGCTTATTCTTGTAATGGAAAAAATAAGAAGTAAAATTTGTTTCATTGTAGAAAAAATAATCAGTCACATGGAAATGATGTGTCAGTCAACAGATTGTAACATAGATCTAATTCATCGAATTATTTCGGAGATGTTAAAATATGCAGTTTCCTGTTTGTGACTGCATGAGCTTGTGAAAGAAAAATGCAAAACTTGTTTCTTTGGTATTTTATGTGTCCATGTATTATGAAACTTTTGTAGCTAGTTCCTCTGGCAGAATGGATGAAGTCTGCACACACACACACACACACACACTTGACTTTGGAACATTACATTGTATGTTTGCACCCACTGGCAGGAATATTAATTTTTTTCCCTCCATGACGTTGAAATGTCTGGCATGGTATGAACATTCTCGCCAACTTCTGAACGTTTCCATTTTACACTTTTTTGTACATGTAGATTTTTTATTAGTAAAATTGTTAATATCTATATTTTGGAAGATTGTTTAATAATCTGTGTCATTTATCAAGAAATTAAAATTTTCTTCGCATTAGTAATCGTTGTAGCATTATTTCTGAAAACAAAATTGGTGCAAAAATTCGTGATAAGATATTCAGACTCTTCCAAATGTTCATGGCAGAAATGTCTTTTTGGCTTGATGTGAAGGACAGAATAATTCTTAGGTTTAAGGAATAAGGTATGGTGTCTTCAGATAGTAATCTTTCCATCACAGTGTAAAGCAACACTAATTTGTACAGAAAAATGAACGTTGAACTAGTTCTTACACGTGTGACTGAGACCCTTGGTGGTCAGCATTAAGAGGTTAGTGTTAGGACTGGTCGTCCTGGTGTCAGGATAATGTGACTGGTAAAGACATGATGCTATATGTCTGAAGCATGATTCCCCTGTGCTAGACATACATCAGTATAAACTGTCATACTGCAGACATTGCAGCGATATGAAAAAAATTGATAAGCTGCATTAAAAATTGAAATCACATAATGCACAAACACACACACACATGCGCGTGCGCACACACACACACATGCACAGAGTCTGTTGATTCTGTGATATTATTATGGTTGATGTACAATAGAAGTTTCATTATGAAACTGTTAACAACTTTTGAGGAGTACAAAAATTCCAATCTCGTTGCAAAATAGTTTTATGTTTCAGAGATCCCCACAAGCAAATTCCTGAGCTTGGATTTCCTTGTTTGGAATGTTGATTCTAATAGTCTGTACTAAGCATTCTATTTTCAGTAAAGGTTCATATTCTGGCTGGAGATGATCCAAGCTGTGAAATCAATAAAACAATTGTGTACCACCTATCCATTTTGCAATCAAGGAAATGAAATGATGCTGGCATGCCAGATGTAGATTATATATGCTTTATTTAATCAACTAGTGAACTAATTAAGTGTCCCAGACTCACAAAATGATTGAGGTAAGACTAATAAATTATCCTAACCAGTTTTAATTGGTCATAGATCATATGGATGGACCATTTTCCTCCAACAGTTTTCCTCAAAGTTTGATATCACTTTGTTATCTGATCTGCATGGAGGGTTGCTATTGAATCTTGTGCTTGATTTCCCTAGTTGACCCTAAGGGCATCCAAAGTGATACTGATAATGCAGTTGTACATCCCATGGTCTAGTTGACCCAGAGTGATATTGTTGCATTTAGACATCCAGTTGTCTAGTTGACCCTGAGTGATAATGGTGCATTTGGACATCCCATGGTCTAGTTGACCTTGAGTGATATTGGTGCATTTGGACATCCATTTGTCTAGTTGACCTTGAGTGATATTGGTGCATTTGGACATCCCATGGTCTAGTTGACCCTGAGCAATATTGGTGCATTTGGACATCCCATGGTCTAGTTGACCCAGAGTGATATTGGTGCATTTGGACATCCATTTGTCTAGTTGACCTTGAGTGATATTGGTGCATTTGGACATCCCATGGTCTAGTTGACCCTGAGCAATATTGGTGCATTTGGACATCCCATGGTCTAGTTGACCCAGAGTGATATTGGTGCATTTGGACATCCAGTTGTCTAGTTGACCTTGAGTGATATTGGTGCATTTGGACATCCAGTTGTCTAGTTGACCCAGAGTGATATTGGTGCATTTGGACATCCAGTTGTCTAGTTGACCTTGAGTGATATTGGTGCATTTGGACATCCAGTTGTCTAGTTGACCCAGAGTGATATTGGTGCATTTGGACATCCCATGGTCTAGTTGACCCTGAGCGATATTGGTGCATTTGGACATCCCATGGTCTAGTTGACCCAGAGTGATATTGGTGCATTTGGACATCCAGTTGTCTAGTTGACCCAGAGGGATATTGGTGCATTTGGACATCCAGTTGTCTAGTTGACTTGAGTGATAATGGTGCATTTGGACATCCCATGGTCTAGTTGACCCTGAGTGATATTGGTGCATTTGGACATCCAGTTGTCTAGTTGACCCAGAGTGATATTGGTGCATTTGGACATCCAGCATAGCTATCACAGTTGTCAGTTTGAAAGCCAGAGATGTTTAGAGCAATATGGGGTTTCATTTAAATACTTATGATGTCTAGTTGGTGATACATGACTATTGTGCCTAACTAATGTCCAGTATTGACACTGACTGTACCCAGGTTGTTGCTGCTAGTCCGGAATGAAAAGCCATGTGGGCATGATGTTTTCACTGGCCATTTTGTGATGTCTAGTTTGGTTTATTTTTGTGTGTGTGTGTGTGTGTGTGATTTTGATTTTAACATTGCTTCAACAATTGTTCAGTCATATTGAAAAATTGTTAAAGCTAGATCAAAACCTCCAATTCATAGACAAGCAAGCAGCTGTAGTTGAATTTTTGAATGTCCATTATCACCCACGGCATCAGACTTGTTGTAATCTAACATAACCAAGGCATCAGACTTGTTGTAATCTCACATACCCACGGCATCAGACTTGTAACCTAATTGTTGATGATTATAACCAGATCAGATAAGTCCTGGTCCACTGCCATCTGGTGACATTGGGAAAGACTTTTGAACTTGTTTTCATCCTAATATAGACAATGTATTGAAAGCTGTTGAAAACTAATATAACAAACTGGATCAGATTTTATGGATGAAATGCATTTATGGTGATTAAGAAATATATCATGTTACTGGTTTTTCAAGGTCACTGTACAGAGGTGTGGGTTTAGGAGTATATCAAGTTATTGGTTTTTCAAGGTCACTGTACAGAGGTGTGGGTTTAGGGGTCCTCAGACTGAAAATTGGCCCTTATCTCTTAACTTATTCAGCCCCAACACGCATATCAGTAACACTGCTACTGTACCCTAGCCACACTAAGCTGTTTCTAGCTGCTTGTGTCCCAGAGTGTTTTACATGTCTGGAAAATTTTGTAAAAATCATGCACATGTCTTCACACTTTAATTTCTCTTCTTGTATCCAATATTAATCCATGAAATTTTCACCAATTAATCCAAATTAATTTGTCTACACAGTGATGTATTTTTTTCTTCTATTTGTCCAAGTCTTTCACAATTTATTTATTTATACACTTTTTACAAAATTATGTGCAACATTGTTAGGAATATCACATCATCAGCACTTAATTCCATTAAAATCAACTAGGAAAATTTAATATGTGATATGGTTTGAAACAATTTGTACATACATTTACTTGGCAGTGTTCACATCCAGTGTTTGGTTCAGATAGAACTTTGTTAAATAAACACATTTTGCAGGTTGGATACCACATTTTGTTCGGTGATGCCAGTAATATACAATATGCATTTTTGGGCATATGTATTGGTTTCATTTGCGATGTCCATGTACAGTTTCTCCGGAAATAATAATAAGTGAAAAAACTAGATTTCTCTTTTTTCCTTGTCAATGTTTGTTGTGCGTCCAGGATTCGGTCCACTAAAATCATTGATTTGGACAGGCAGAAGACGATCACTCCAATCTGCTAGATCGGCAGAACCTCTTTCATTTTCGCTATCAGCATCCTCTTCTTCTGACAATTCAATCTCAAGAATCTTCAATGTCCCATTCGAAATCTTGCAAATTTTCCAACTGTCGAACATATCTTTACTCTACTTACTCAGTATTTTCGAGATCAAACCCGAGAAACTCCTCATTTTTGCCCTCACCGCCATCAAAAATCACTCGTGCTTCCGACATCATTTTACGATTTTTCAAGAACAGAACACATGCATTGAAACTGCTCAAGCAGTAATCCTTAGTTTCTGAACATTTAAAATTTGCCCAAACGAAAGTAAATTCATTTCTGATTGGTTACAAGTGGGTCTGATTCTTGGAAAAGTCACATTTGTAACCAGAGACTTTCTCTCGACCACACATTCGGACTGTGGATCAGTGGGACCAGCCATTGAATGCAGTCGAGAAACTTCACGAATCGTGGTATCGACCATTGAATGCAGAATATTGATTATGTGCAATGGCGGTATCGGGGCCAAATGAGTTAACAAAATATTTAATATTTATATTAATGCAGAATTTTAAACATTTTACTTGACCAGCCTTGGTAAGACTTTGTAGATGAATGCTTGGGGTAAGGAGGAAGCCTTTGTTTTGTATTTGAAAGGTTAAAGGTCAAGGTTATGACTGAAATTTTAAAGTAAAAAGCTTGTGCACAAGCACTATTACCTCACAAATCTTGATTAGACGTTATGGATAGCTTGCATATGAAGAATGGAAGAAACCTATTGCTGTTATGTTTGGATTTCAGTTTACAATGTAAAAGGTCATGGTCACTTGCTTATAAAATGAAAAAAAAAAATTCTGCACAAACAAAAAATTCAATTCCAGACCATGTATCTTCACTATAGTTTGTGGATGACTTGTCCATTGGGTGAGGAAAAACCCTTTTGACTTCGAGTTGAAAAGTTCAAAGGTTGCATTCACCGACTGAAACAAGAACAATGTTTTTGCATAATAATTTTAATTCGAGACCATATACTTGTAAGTAAAGTTTCTGGAAGAAAATATACAAGAGGTCTATTTGGCAATGTTAAGTTTAATACAAGTTTTTTCATAGATTATGGATTTTGAACAGAATCTTTGGTTCTTTAATAGTTTGGCCAGACAGTATATACCAGTAGACTATGAGATCAATAGGTCAGAGGTCACAATCCAGTAAGTTCGACATGAAGCTATGGTTTCATCACATTTAGGTCAGAAGTCAATACTTAGCCAAAAGTTTAAGTCACTGATACCTATTGGTCAGAAATCTCCAGGGTTAAAGGGGGCATTTTAGGGGTCAAACACTGAATGATTGTTCAGCTTCTATCATAGAAGAGCATATGTAGTTTTTGGATAAAAACGCTAAGGTCACCATTTTTGAACTGCTTTAGTCTTGCAGCAAGATTTATATGTAGATTTTATGAAAATAACTCTTGAAATATAGCCTTGGCCTTTGGTCTTATGAAATAACCCTTCAAATATGGACTTGGCCTTTAGTCTTATGAAATAACCCTTCAAATATGGACTTGGCCTTTAGTCTTATGAAATAACCCTTAAAATATGGACATGTCCTTTAGTCTTATGAAAATAACCCTTGAAACATGGACATGGCCTTTAGTCTCATAAAATAACCTTTACAATATGAACATGGCCTTGAGTCTTGTGAAAATAACCCTTGAAATATGGACATGGCATTTAGGCTTTAGTCTTATGAAATAACCCTTAAAATATGGACATAGCCTTTAGTCTTATGAAATAACCCTTACAATATGGACATAGTCTTTAGTCTTATAAAATAACTCTTGAAATATGGACATGGCCTTTAGTCTTATGAAATAACCCTTAAAATATGGACATGGCCTGGTCTTTAGCCTTATGAAATAACCCTTGAAATATGAACATATCCTTTAGTCTTATAAAATTAACCCTTACAATATGAACATGTCCTTTAGTCTTATGAAATTAACCCTTAAAATATGAACATGGCCTTTAGTTTTATGAAAATAACCCTTGAAATATGAACATATCCTTTAGTCTTATGAAATTAACCCTTGCAATATGAACATGTCCTTTAGTCTTATGAAATTAACCCTTAAAATATGAACATGGCCTTTAGTTTTATGAAAATAACCCTTGAAATATGAACATGGCCTTTAGTCTTATGAAAACTACCCTTGAAATATGGACATAGCCTTTAGTCTTTTGAAAATAACCCTTGAAATATGGACATGGCCTTTAGTCTAATGAAATAACCCTTAAAATATGGACATGGCCTGGTCTTAGTCTTATGAATTAACCCTTGAAATATGAACATGTCCTTTAGTCTTATGAAATTAACCCTTAAAATATGAACATGGCCTTTAGTTTTATGAAAATAACCCTTGAAATATGAACATGGCCTTTAATCTTTTGAATATAACCCTTGAAATATGGACATGACCTTTAATCTTATGAAATAATTCCTAAAATGTGAACATGGCCTTTAGTCTTATGAAATAACTCTTACAATATGGACATGGCCTTTAATCTTATAAAAAACCCTTAAAATATGGACTTGGCCTTTAGACTGATGAAATAAGCCTTAAAATATAGACTTGGCCTTTAGTCTTATGCAGATAACCCTTGAAATATGGACATGTCCTTTAGTCTTATGAAATAACCTTTACAATATAAACATGGCCTTGAGTCTTTTGAAAATAACCCTTGAAATATGGACATGGCATTTAGGCTTTAGTCTTATGAAATAACCCTTAAAATATGGACTTGGCCTTTAGTCTTATGAAATAACCTGTAAAATATAGCCTTGGCCTGTAGTCTTATGAAAATAACCTGTAAAATATAGCCTTGGCCTTTAGTCTTATGAAATAACCCATAAAATATAGACTTGGCCTTTAGTCTTATGAAATAACCCTTAAAATATGGACATGGCCTTTATTCTTATGAAAATAACCCTTAAAATATGGACATGTCTTTTAGTCTTATGAAATAACCCTTAAAATATAGACTTGGCCTTTAGTCTTATGAAATAACCTGTAAAATATAGCCTTGGCCTTTAGTCTTATGAAATAACCCTTAAAATATAGACTTGGCCTGTAGTCTTATGAAAATAACCTGTAAAATATAGCCTTTGCCTTTAGTCTTATGAAATAACCCTTAAAATATAGACTTGGCCTGTAGTCTTATGAAATAACCCTTAAAATATAGACTTGGCCTGTAGTCTTATGAAATAACCTGTAAAATATAGCCTTGGCCTTTAGTCTTATGAAATAACCCTTAAAATATAGACTTGGCCTGTAGTCTTATGAAAATAACCTGTAAAATATAGCCTTTGCCTTTAGTCTTATGAAAATAACCTGTAAAATATAGCCTTGGCCTTTAGTCTTATGAAAATAACCTGTAAATTATAGCTTTGGCCTTTAGTCTTATGAAATAACCCTTAAAATATAGACATGGCCTTTAGTCTTATGAAAATAACCTGTAAAATATAGCCTTGGCCTTTAGTCTTATGAAATAACCCGTAAAATATAGACTTGGCCTTGAGTCCTATGAAATAACCCTTAAAATATAGACATGGCCTTTAGTCTTATGAAATAACCCTTAAATTATGGACATGTCCTTTAGTCTTATGAAATAACCCTTAAAATATGGACATGGCCTGTAGTCTTATGAAAATAACCTATAAAATATAGCCTTGGCTTTTAGTCTTATGAAATAACCCATAAAATATAGCCTTGGCCTTTAGTCTTATGAAATAACCCTTAAAATATGGACATGGCATGTAGTCTTATGAAAATAACCTATAAAATATAGCCTTGGCTTTTAGTCTTATGAAATAACCCATAAAATATAGCCTTGGCCTGTAGTCTTATGAAAATAACCCTTGAAATATGGACATGGTTTTTAGTCTTATGAAAATAACCCTTGAAATATCGACATGGCTTTTAGTCTTATGAAGATAACCCTTGAAATAATGGATTTGTCCTTTAGTCTTGTGAAATAACCCTTACAATATGAACATGGCCTTTAGTCTTATGAAATAACCCTTAAATTATGGACATGTCCTTTAGTCTTATGAAATAACCCTTAAAATATGGACATGGCCTGTAGTCTTATGAAAATAACCTATAAAATATAGCCTTGGCTTTTAGTCTTATGAAATAACCCATAAAATATAGCCTTGGCCTTTAGTCTTATGAAATAACCCTTAAAATATGGACATGGCATGTAGTCTTATGAAAATAACCTATAAAATATAGCCTTGGCTTTTAGTCTTATGAAAATAACCCTTGAAATATGGACATGGTTTTTAGTCTTATGAAAATAACCCTTGAAATATCGACATGGCTTTTAGTCTTATGAAGATAACTCTTGAAATAATGGATTTGTCCTTTAGTCTTGTGAAATAACCCTTACAATATGAACATGGCCTTTAGTCTTATGAAAATAACCATTGAAATATGGACATGGCCTTTAGGCTTTCATCTGATGAAATAACCCTTAAAATATGGACATGGCCTTTAGTCTTATGAAATAACTCTTAAAGTATGGACTTGTGGAAGAAAAGCATAAGCTAGGGAAATATGATTGTTGCAGTAAAGTTGGCTCATTAATATTTGAATTGGATATTAGATTTAGTGGAGTTAAGGAGAACTTACTTTACAGTTGCATGTCAATGAAAATTGGTCAAACTGAAAGATATGGATCCAATGCTTTACTGAGAGTACTGTTAGGGTTGGCAGGTCTGTTTTTCATTTTAAAGGTGTTCCTATCATCAAATACACATGGTATTTGAGTGCAGCCAGGACATTGAACTGTTTAATTTTGTCTCTCAGATCACAGACAGTTTTACAAGAACTCAGCTTATTTACCTGTCAGTCAGGTGCTAACAGCCTTTGATCTTACCTGGAAATAATTTCCATGGGTCCTTTGTCAGGGTAAGGAAACTGTCTGGCAGTGTTTACCTGCCCCACTTTGTAGACCTGTGCAGTCCTGGTCTGATGCCTGCCAATTTGATGTGGGGTTTTGTTACCATTTAAAAATACAAAATGAACACATCTGTATGAAAATTGTTAGAGGGTTAATGTTAATGCCCAGTTATTATCTAGAAGAGATGTTGTATTTGTTGCTGTTGTTGTCATTATCGTATGCATTATTTTAATTTTTTTAAATTTATTTAGCATGTCTATCCAATAAGTTCATTGTAATTGCTTTAAATGCCCTCAGCCCAAAAAATGGGCACCTGTCACAATGAAAAGAATTTCATCATCTTGGAGAACTAAAATTTTGAAAACTTTTAGAGAGCTTTTAAAAACAGCATTAACTTTAAGCTATACAGTATTTTACATAAAGTAATTAACTTTAAGCTATACAGTATTTTACATACAGTAATTTGGTATTAACTTTAAGCTATACAGTATTTTACATAAAGTAATTAACTTTAAGCTATACAGTATTTTACATAAAGTAATTAACTTTAAGCTATACAGTATTTTACATAAAGTAATTAACTTTAAGCTATACAGTATTTTACAAACAGTAATTAACTTTAAGCTATACAGTATTTTACATACAGTAATTAACTTTAAGCTATACAGTATTTTACATAAAGTAATTAACTTTAAGCTATACAGTATTTTACATAAAGTAATTAACTTTAAGCTATACAGTATTTTACATAAAGTAATTAACTTTAAGCTATACAGTATTTTACATACAGTAATTTGGTATTAACTTTAAGCTATACAGTATTTTACATAAAGTAATTTGGTATGAAACCCATTTCAGTTAGTACATAAAAAAAGGTGTTCCACCATTAAATATGGTTGGAATTAATACAAAGATAAAAACCTTTCAGATAATTATTTTTGAAGGTCAGATACTAGAAAGAATTGGACCAGTGTTGATAGATTCCAAACACAAAGGCTGTCCTTTATACAAATGAAGACTATCCCCAATCAAAGATATCATTGCTGATAACATTAAACTAATTCTTTTCAAACACTTTTGAATGATTTTTGTTATGCTATTTCTGAATTGACTGTTGTAGTTTGTTTTTTGCCTCAACACTATAACTGTATTAACAGAAACAAATGGAGCTGGCCTGGTCTCGCAGCACGGTTGCCATCTTAGAAATTTCATTATCACCACCCCACTCTAAAAGGTGGTGGTACTCGCATGGAATTTTTACTGAAGCACCTCTTGTATTATTGGTCCTGATTGAAAATGGTTCAGTTATGATGACCATATTTACTAGACCCTGGAGGAAGGTCAAAGGTCACATGCTTTTATGTATTTTGTTTTGCTGAACTTTGTGATTATAATGACATGCGAGTTTAGATTAGAAGCTTATTTCATAGTTTTGCAGTGATCAACTTGATAGTCAAAACTCTAACATTGATTTCATGGTCAATGTCAAGTTGATAGTTGGCATTCTAACATTGATTTCAAGGTCAATGTCAGGTTGACAGCATTCTAACATTGATTTTAAGATGAATATCAAACTTATTTGCATTCTGACATTGAGTTCAAGGTCAGTATCAAACTGATAGCATTCCAACATTGAGTTCTTGGTCAATACCAAATTGATAGCATTCTAACATTTGAGTTTAAGGTCAATACCAAATTGATTGCTTTCTAACATTGAGTTCAAGGTCTTAATCCACTTGATATTAAAAATGGGTAGCGTAATTGATGTAGATTAATGATAATGGGGTACCAGCAATACGGTAACTAGTATTAGTAGCCAAAGCCAATATCAGGGTTTAAACAGTTGCTGCAACCAATGACAAATTTATCAACTACCGGTAAAATCAAAGTGAGACATCAAAACGACAGCTGGTTAAGAATGAATATAGGTGATGTGTTGACATTACAGTTTGCTTTAAACTGAAATGCGAAACTAAAAATGGATCACTGATGATCTCTGAGTACTAATTTTTATTATTTAATTTTGCTCTAGTTTAAACCATATTTATTTGAGAAACTTATGAAATAAAATTATAAATATATGAATTGTGGTATTCAGTTGAAAGCATAATCTACGGCATTTTATAAATAATCATAGAATGCTTGAGTTAATATGTATTACATCCCTTTGTAGGATCAATTAGATCAATGAAAAAGCTATGCTGGTAATCACTCTCGTGTGTCCAACAGTATACTGGATAATCAATTATCAATGAACCACTTGCTAAAATGTGACCAGGAAGAATGAGGGTAGGTTAAAAAGGAAGAATAAAACAAAATTATTTGAAATTTTTTTTTGGAAACAAACTAGTACCATACAATACAGAGTATAGACCGTAAGTGTGCTATGTGGCTCGGTGAATTTCTTACCGGTAATTGTTTTCTTGTATTTCATTTTTGAGAAATAAGAAAATTTATGCAGAATGCAAATTAAATAATGACAAAACAAATATAAATGCCGTCATATTTGTTTACAACAATTTATTGATATAGTAATTTAGCAAGAATTTGTATTTATATCTGACCTGTTTTTGAGTATGACGATTATATCACAGTTTTATTAGTATACCGGGAAATGTACTCCATATACAAGTTGATTCAATTTCAGTGACAATCCATATGCATGTCGATTTGGAGTATAAGATGAAGACCTGACTTTCAAGTAAAATATATCGACTTGTAGGCCGGAAAATACGGTACTGGGGCACAAGAGCCCATACCAAGAGGGAAAGGGGCAGAAGAGACTATATAAGAGACAACAAAGTTTAATTCATTTTGAAATTTTTTTTATCTGTTATGTGTTGAAGGTCAAATAAATATCATTTTCAGCTTTGCTTAGACTAACCTATCAAGTATCATCCTTAGTTTTGAATTTAGTAGCAATTACTCTAATAATTAATTAAATTATTAATTAGTAGCAATTACTCTAATAATTAATTGTTTGGAGATTTTGCCAGCTCTGTTAATCCAGTACAAAACTTTTGGAATAATGCAGCCATCTTTTTACAGATTTCATCTTCTTTTTACATTTTCTATCGATGATCATTCACCTTGTGTTATTGATTGTTGCCAAGGCTAATCAATAAATCATTAAGACATTTGATTGAAATTGATTTTCATTGTGCTTCTTTGGCAATGAATGTACACTGTCTAGTGAGCCAGCCTGAGATGAACTAGATTCAGTTGGTCTAATATCAGATAAAATTATCATTTATCTTTATTGTAGAGGTCTTTTATGTGCACCCCAATGGTGCCAAAGAGACAACACTCTTGTGCCAAAGAGACAACACTCTTGTGCCATAGAGACAACACTCTTGTGCCATAGAGACAACACTCTTGTGCCAAAGAGACAACACTCTTGTGCCATAGAGACAACACTTGTGCCAAAGAGACAACACTCTTGTGCCATAGAGACAACACTCTTGTGCCAAAGAGGAAAACTAGGGGTCAGTGTCACAGTGGTGCAGTGTACACTTAAACTCAGCCTGACAGTTTAGCAGAAACGATTTGGAAAGAGATGGGTTTTTCATGAATTTTTACAAATTTCTTTCCTTTACTTGAGCATCATTTATTTAAAATGGACTATCTTCTCTATAGTTCAGTTTCTTATACCGTATATGCTCATTCTTATACCATATATACTCATTCTTATACCGTATATACTCATTCTTATACCATATATGCTCATTCTTATACCGTATATACTCATTCTTATACCGTAAATACTCATTCTTATACCGTATATACTCATTCTTATACTGTATATGCTCATTCTTATACAGTATATACTCATTCTTATACCGTATATACTCATTCTTATACCTTTTATACTCATTCTTATACAGTATATACTCATTCTTATACTGTATATGCTCATTCTTATACCGTATATACTCATTCTTGTACCGTATATACTCATTTTTATACCGTATATACTCATTTATAAGGTAAGGCTTTCTGAAAAGAGCAATGGTCCTGAAATTGCATAGCATAATGCACCTGCAGGTCACAGTCTTTTATTTGTTTATTGAGTACTCCTAACAAACTACACAGACCTAGATCTGCTGGTGCATGATGGGAAGGAAGATCTGGATTTGTGCATTATGCAGTTGGACTTGGCTTATAACCAAGTATGACAGTATTGGATTGTGTACTATTAAAAGATGCTTATTGGGGAAATGGCTGAATGAAAGAAATTACCAGATCAGAGGTCATTGTGACCTACATCAGCCATAAATCATGTCCTCATAAGTCAGCATTGATCATAGACAAGTTTGATGTAGACTCATTATAAATCATGTCTTCATTATAAGTCAGTATTGATCATATTAGACTGTCTAATACAAGTATAATGTAGACTTACACGAGAACATAGGCAAAGTTTATTCATTAAAGCTACATTCATTGATTGTTTGTTTGTTTATTATACATCCATTGCAATAGAGGTTGATGGTTATTGATTTAGTGCTGTCCATCTTTATGTCTGCACATTTCCTAAGTCCATGTTAACATATTTGCACAAAAAACTTAAACTTTGATTTGGGCAGTTTTATGCATTTAGTTATGGAAATAGAAGATCTTTTAGAGATTTTATGGCTATTCAGACATTTTTTCACAATGTTTCTTGCGTTTAATTTCTGGGCCCTATGTGACATTGATCTAAAAGTGCTTACTTTTACCAATCAAGTCATCTCATCTCTGTCCACGTTGGCTCGAGTCTTGAGCTTGGGCATTGTGAATATTTGAGAAAGCTTATCAGTAGCTTCCCATGGGATGGTGGTAGACCTGCCAACTATTATGATTTTGCCATAAGTCTTACGATAATTACTCTTCAAATACAGACTTGCAGCATCAGAGAAAAAAACTACAGACAAAATGACCTTTGCCGAAAAATTCGGAAAATTTGTTCATCTGTGTTTGATTTGGATCTGGGTTTCATGTTTAAAGTAGAAAAGTAGTGAAATTGTTTAGGGAACAAGACTAACTTACAGCAGTACATCAGATGCTTTAAACTGTATTTGTTTATGCAAAGCATCTGCATGATCAAACTGTTGATCATAGACTTTTTTTAAAAATGGCATCCACCAAGAGACAGAAGAGAAAATAATCAGCACAGGTAGCTAGAAGTCTTACAGTTAGGTTTGTTGGAATCGTGTGCCAATTTGAGTTGGACTCGAGTTGGGAGATATGATTGCTGTCATCATGTGAAATAGAAATTAAATTTCCAAGCATCACGTCAAGTTGACAGACAACAGTAAGCCAACAAGATGCTTAGGGTTTGGAACTAAAATATAAAATTTGTGCAACTGTACTTGTGGTTATTGAAGTCTACATATACTTTACAAACATTTCAGTTGAACATAATGTTTATTGTCGCTGCACATTCCGAATTCTGAACTTTTAATTACATTTTTCAGTGTTACAGTAGCAGTTTATGATATTTTATTACACCTTACTGAAAAATGCTCAAATTTATGGACTCAAATCAACAGCCATATTGAATTGGATTCATCAGGGATGTCTGGTTTGTGGTTTTTGTATGCTTTTCCGTAGTTCTTCCTCTCCCAGTTATACTGGCATCCATATATAGCACATTATACCTGATAAAATAACTTGAAACTCAAAACCCCATTTAGTCTTGTTCAATTGATTAAATAAAGGCCTCTTGAGACAGACATAATTAAGTAGACTTGCTTATTCGTTTACACGAGTACAAGTAGAAAACCGGATTTTATTTGGATGGAATTAACACTGAGAAAGCTTGCTTTGATTCATGTACATTGCAGATTGTTAGAGCAGTTATTGCAATCTTGTAAATTTTAGATTTTTATTTACCTTGGTATTTAGAGTGACCTCCCTTTCAAAAAGTTTTTATAGCATGAATCCTGCTTTAAGTTATGGTCATGAATCCCATTTCATGAAGTGTTGGTAAAATTGTATAACATGGTTCCAGATATAAAATAGTCATGAATCCCATTTCATGAAGTGTTGGTAAAATTGTATAACATGGTTCCAGATATAAAATAGTCATGAATCCCAATCCATTTATAAGGTGGTAATATTTGATGTACTTCATTGTACTATGGTTCCTGGTATGAGATATGTTCATTGATCCAGTTTCATCTGATGGTATTAAAATAGATGTGTGCCTTATTTCACATATGGATCATGTATTTCGTTATAACATAGTTCCTGGTACAGGATCTGGTAATATAGTTCCTAGTGTAAGATCTGGTCATATTGGTTTAAAAATTATATGGATCGTGTGTTTCATTATACGTCAGCCTCACTGCAATTCAGTGTATGTTCATGAACATATTTATAATAAGGGAATACTATAAGGCTGTATATTTTGTGTATCACTAAATAGTGTTATAATTATGGAGTCCTATTAGGTAGTATATTATATGGCACCCATTGAATGTTATAACTAGGGAGTCCTATTAGGTAGTATATTTATATGGCACCCATTGAATGTTATAATTATGGAGTCCTATCAGGTAGTATATTATATGGCACCTGACCCATTGAATGTTATAACTAGGGAGTCCTGTTAGGTATTATATTATATGGCACCCATTAAATGTTATAACTAAGGAGACCTATTAGGTAGTATATTATATGGCATCCATTGACCTATAATTAGGGAGTCCTATTAGGTAGTATATTATATGGTACCCATTGAATGTTATAATTTTGGAGTCCTATCAGGTAGTATATTATATGGCACCTGACCCATTGAATGTTATAATTATGGAGTACTATGGGGTAGTATATTATATGGCACCCATTGAATGTTATAATTATGGAGTCCTATGGGGTAGTATATTATATGGCACCCATTGAATGTTATAATTAGGGAGCCTTATTAGGTTGTACATTATATGGTACCCATGGAATGCTATAAAAAGTCATTGCTATATGCTAGTATACTCTTTCCACCCATTGAATTTTATATTGAGGGAGTCCTATTAGGTTGTACATTATATGGCACCCATTGAATGTTATATTGAGGGAGTTCTATTATGTTGTACATTATATGGCACCCATTGAATGTTATATTGAGGGAGTCCTATTAGGTTGTACATTATATAGCACCCATTGAATGTTATATTGAGGGAGTTCTATTATGTTGTACATTATATGGCACCCATTGAATGTTATATTGAGGGAGTCCTATTAGGTTGTACATTATATGGCACCCATTGAATGTTATATTGAGGGAGTTCTATTATGTTGTACATTATATGGCACCCATTGAATGTTATATTGAGGGAGTCCTATTAGGTTGTACATTATATGGCACTGTAAATATCAGCACAGCTAAAATGATAAAGTAATCAACACTAACTTTGTCTCCCAGCTATTTGCATTCATACGGAGGACTCCTGCATGGAGTGATTTATGTGTCGCAGATCAAATATTTGCATTCAAATACGCGTAATTAAGCGTTTCCGAGACCTCTGTGTCATATACATTTTATACCATTACATTTCTCATCTGTCAATAGTTGTTATTTTTTGAAAAACCCTTTTTAGCTGCTTTCTGCTAATGTCACGTTTGCTCTTGGCAAAGTCAATTATAGTTCTCAGTTGCAGAATTCGAATTTGCTAGTCAACAGAATGCATAAAACAACACCGCCAAGCCACGCACACATGTTGGCGGCTTTTATTTCTTTGATTCTGTATAAATCGTTTCCCCCTGATTTGAACAAGTTTAGCTCAGCAGTTCACTTTGATGATAAACAATGTACTTAAATTAATTGATTTATACATTCTGGTGACAATCTTTTATCAACCCCCGCATTGGCTATTGTTTTAGTTGTGTATGAAATTAAGAGAACATATATCGGAGATTATTAGAGCACCGATTGTATTCGGAATGCATTCAAGACAAACACAAAGGAGACACGATGGCTTCATTGCTCAGGGATCAGTAATAATAATATTGACACTTATGAGCTGTCATTTTTCAACAATAAACAAAGATCAAAGTTCTCAGTAGGTCCAGCAATTGGTTGGTATTAACGATGTTTATTCTGGCACAAAACTAGAAGACATAATTTTTTAAATTTTAGGAGCCATACAATGATTATTTTATATTCGATTTTGTTTGTGATTTCCTCTCCAAAATGATAATACATTTTCTACACGTTTTTTTTCGCACTTTTTAGACGAGTATGAGAATGATAATTTTAAACTCCTGACGTATTTTATTTTTCATACTTAAAAGATTTTTTTTTTGGTCTTTGAGAAAAATACCTGTAATAAATTACCTGAAATTTCGGGAGCCATGATACGACCGTGTTATATCTGAATTCGTGTTATAACGAGGCGTGTTATAGCGGGGTCCCACCGTACTACATGGCAGTATTTGCTAGCACCCATTAAATGTTTTTAATGATAGAGTATTGTATCTAAGTATACTCTATTGCACCCTTAGACTGATAGAATGAAGGGGTACTACAAGGCAGTATTTGCTAGCACCCGTTAAATGTTTTTAATTGTAGAGTACTGTATCTTAGTATACTTTATTGCACTCTTAGACTGATAAAATGAAAGAGTACTACAAGGCGGTATACTCACCTCTTGACTTATAAAGAGGGAGTGCTTTAACCCTTAGCTACCACATCTGTTGTGCAGTTTCATTACTACTTAATGCTATCATATCAGTTACTGAGACTAATGAAGCTGATTGCTTGGCTGAATTCTAGTATTCATCAAGGCTGACTATAGAAACTGACAATAAAAAGTATGGTTACATTTATATTCATTATTTCTGGATTTCAGTGAAATATAAACAGCTTACTTTGTATAGTGTCTGTTTTCCACTCTATATACTTCTACATTCTATCATAAGGGGCCTCAAGTGGATTAAAGTCCTCTCCTTACGGATCACTGCCGTCTCACCTCTGTCTGCGTGGGTTCAAGTCTCAGATTTGGCCAATGTGGGTATGTGAGAAAGCTTGCCAATCGCTTTTCGTGGGTTGGTGGTTCTTTCCGGGGGTTTTCCCGGGTTCTTCTTCCACCATTAATACTGGGCACAATCTATAGCATATTGTGTTCTGAAATTGGCATTAAACCCCACAACAACAACCACCAATTTAAAAAAAATTGAATTATTCTTTAGTTGAATCTGGTGTGTTCGTTTGCTGCATCAGTCTTCAGGGCTTTGAAACTCGTCCAGCTTGACCTGATAATTTGTGTCATATGACAGAAAACTGGTCAAGTTTAACAAAACAAAATTGACCGACCTCATAGTTACTGAGATGGTCATGTAAGGATTTGCATGTCTGAAACTGAAGCATTATTTGATTACAGCCTTGCAACAAATTTTATCGTACAAAAGAAATATCATAGGGACAACATGGTCAAATTGTGGGATATCTTTAAGAATATCACGAAAGCTTGTTCCCTAATTTGTTTATATTGTCCAAAATTGCAGTGGTTCTCCCATTTACAAGCAAGAAATTATGATAGGAGATTTACCGGTTATTAAATAGAATTGACGTTTCTGTTAACACCTGAGCAGTAAATAAACTGAAGATTCCTGGAAAAAGACCATTTCCCATTTACACAGGCTTTAAAAAAGCAGTGATAAACACTATTAAGCTGAGAAAACTTAATTGGCATTTAGATGCATTATATAATTGATGTCAAAGAATTAATATAACGTCATTAAATTCTCATCTTTAATTAGGTATGCATTTACGTTAATGTAATGTTACTCATCGCCTCCCATGTACCTAAATGTAATGTTGTCACTCATTGGCTCCCATGTACCTTAATGTAATGTTGTCACTTATCGGTTCCCATGTACCTTAATGTAATGTTCTCACTCATTGGCTCCCATGTACCTTAATGTAATGTTGTCACTCATCGGCTCCCATATACCTTAATGTAATGTTGTCACTCATTGGCTCCCATGTACCTTAATGTAATGTCACTTATCGGTTCCCATGTACCTTAATGTAATGTTATCACTCATTGGCTCCCATGTACCTTAATGTAATGTTGTCACTCATTGGCTCCCATGTACCTTAATGTAATGTTGTCACTCATCGGCTCCCATGTACCTTAATGTAATGTTGTCACTCATCGGCTCCCATGTACCTTAATGTAATGTTGTCACTCATTGGCTCCCATGTACCTTAATGTAATGTTGTCACTCATTGGCTCCCATGTACCTTAATGTAATGTTGTCACTCATCGGATCCCATTTACCTTAATGTAATGTTGTCACACTGGCTCCCATTCGGCATTGTCCCCTCTGATTCTACATCTTTAAAAAATAATTACCTGCGACAGCCATGATCATGACAAGCGGTTGGTTTTCTAAGCCAGATTAAGGCGGTATAATTCCATCAGTGTCTGAATGCTCTTTTTATTTTGCGTTTTTTGTTATTTTCAGGTGTCAGCGTTGTCTTAGATCGCTCAGCAAAATGCTAGTCCCGGATGAGTATCTATGGATGGTCATAGTTGGGTTTATCATCGCCTTCGTCCTGGCATTTGGCATTGGCGCCAACGATGTGGCAAACTCCTTTGGAACTTCAGTTGGAGCGAAAGTTCTTACACTTCGACAGGCGTGCATTCTAGGGACAATATTTGAAATTCTTGGTGCTGTTTTGATAGGTACGGCTGTCTTGGTTACCTCATTTTTAAATAATCAGTTCATCAAAATGCATTCACAAACTGTATGAATGTTGCCTGGCTTGTATGGGCTCCTTCCTGCAGTATACAGTGCTAATGTGTCTATATTTTTAAAAACAAATTTTACGGAAATAATAGACACTGCAGCTCCCCTTGAATCCTCCATGATTCCTATGAAATCATTAAATCAGTTTTAAAACTTTTCCATCATAATTTGTTGCAAACTCCAGTGATGTCCCTATAATTTTACGATTTAAATATGTGAGTGTTTGTTAAAGATCTTTTTATTTTCTCCAGAAGTTAAAATAAAGGGCATAAAGTAATTCCTCCTGACTGGATTGAATGTACTGGCAACTCGTAAAGAGTGTTTTGATTGGTCAAAAGTTTAAGTTCATCCAATTAATCTTCGTGTAAAGGAAACTGATGGCATTGGAAAGAAGAAGCGTGTTGTAGTTGTTGAGAGAGACAATGACATAAAAAGTTTAGATAAAGGTTTTTTAAAAAACGGAAGGGAATGGCTGGAACGAATTGTTGACGGAAATTGATTTGGTCAATTTATAAGAAAACTGAACACTCGAGGACTGGCATTTTGTGCCCTCTGCAATATATACATTACAAAAGTCATGGTTGAAAGAGTCTGGAACTGCACCTACAAATTAAGCTGTATACGGAATAAAAATGAAGCCCACTGTCAGAATATGTGCACTGCATGTGGCCAATACATGCTGGAGCTTGAAAGGAAAAACGTTTTAGTAGAGAATGAAAAGAAACTATTGCACATTTGAGCCAGCAAAATCATTGATGACAAAATGGAAGACTAAAGAAATCTTTCTTAAAGCCGCAAAAAGAGCTCAACGGGCATATCAACAGGTTGTGTTAAGTGGACAAAAAGACAAGTGAATATATGGGATTATTTGTATATAGATGATGTATTTGGGTGTTTATTTTACATATTTATTATGAAAAGATAGAAGTGTAATCTATTGGCAACAAAATATGCCTAATTATTGACTTAATTACGATGTGAACACAGACATGCACATGAAATAACCTAACCCTTAAAGTGCTTGTCGCGACTATAGTCGCGCTGTTGTTTTTGGGCCCGTAGTGCGTGTCGCGACTATAGTCACGCTCGAGGTGAGCAACACTGATCGCATTCTATAACTTCATCTTGCCATAAATGCCTGTAAAACTATATTTGATTGGTTTAAAAAGGCCCGGAACGAGCATTCTGCAGTACTTTACTATATTATTAACGATGTAATTTTACAAATGCTCGCTTCTAAACACATGGTACTTGTGCAAAGCTAACATGGCCGATGCTGAATACGCCGGTGATTTCTTGCAACAAATATTCGCTTCTGATAGTGATGCTAACAGTGATTTTGAATAATTTGAGAAAAATGACATTATTGGAGCAAGCGAGGTATTGATGGAAATACACATGAATGATTTTGAGCCAGTAATTTACGTGGAACTGGAGTCGGATGTACATGTTCTCTTGACGTGAAAAGATGGCGTGCCTGTCAATCCCCATTCACTGGTAATTCAAAATTAAATGACGAGATGGTGAAAAATGAACCTACGGACTATTGAAGACTTTTTCTTAGATGACGAGCTATTGCATCGGATAGTAGATCAAATAAATCGTAATGCAGATCAGAGAGTTCATGGGGCAGACTTGAACGAAAAAAGTCGCATGAAGAAATGGTTTTCGCATCGATTAAAACAATGGGTTTGGTACATATGTCTGTTCTCGATTCCTAATGGGCTATTGATGATGTGATATCAACCGCATACTTCAGCAAAAAAAAATAAGTATGGGATAGATTTCAAGCTATTCCAAGCAATTTACACCTGTCAGACAATGAGAACAATTACCGGGTAAGGTGACTCTTCACACAAAATCAGCCCAATGATTGAACAAAAATAAAGCCGTTGTTGAGGTTTAATCACCAGATATGGACCTCGGTTTGATGATATTATAATAAAGAACAGGTGATAGTTTTTCATGAACATTAATTGCTGACTGGAGGGTTTAAACATACCTCTGACATTCATGGAGTGAGTTTTTGCAAAACTGTCACCCTTCCTTTACCTGTGATTTTCACAATTTATATATAACATTGTGACAGACATAACATGTGCATGGTTAGACTACTAAAGAATATAACATTTCGTAGATATATTTGAACTTTTCCATCAAAAACAAACAAAAATACTGATGAAATACAATTGTAACTTGTCATTTTACCTGTATTTACACCTGTACCTAAAAATATGTTAAACCTACACATGTGTCTTGAGGCTAATCTTAAAGTATAGACACATTCCATCATTTTTTTATATAGGGTTTGTCTATCAATAGTGTATATTTAATGAAATACATGCAATTTAAAAACTGTGAAGTTTTCTTCTTTTCTCCCCTGAAACAATTCAGCACTGAGGGACCTTTTACTGCAAAACAATGCAGCACTTTAAGGGTTAAGTAACAATAGTATTGGAGAACAAATTCAAGTGACAATAAATATTGTAAAATTATTCAAATTTTTGGTAAGTTTATTTTTCAAATGATTATTTTGTTACATATTATGGTCACAAGTTGCACCAGGAGCAGATTTTCATGCGTGTAAAATGATCATGGGCATTGCCCCTCGAGACACCATTGGGGGAGTACACCCAAACCCCCCTTTCACATTTTCAGTTTTTTTTTTAAGGTCAAAATCATGTCTGTTATTATTATTATTATTATTACTATTATTGTTATAACAATTATTATTATTATTATTATTATTGTTATAAGAATTATTATTATTATTATTATTATTATTATTATTATTATTATTATTATTATTATAACAATTATTATTATTATTATTATTATTATTGTTATAACAATTATTATTATTATTATTATTATTATTATTATTATTATTATTATTATTGTTGTTGTTATAACAATTATTATTATTATTATTGTTATTATTATTATTGTTATAACAATCATTATTATTATTATTGTTATAACAATTATTATTATTATTATTATTATTATTATTATAACAATTATTATTATTATTGTTATTATTATTATTATTATTATTATTATTATTATTATTATTATTATTATTATTATTAATATCATGGTGGCTGTAGGTTTGGCACTAGTGATTTCTATTTGTTAAATTTCCAGTAGATTACTGTTCATTTTTTAATCTGTCACACATTCCATTCGCATTGTTCTAAATGTTGTCAAATTTTTTGTTGTAGTGATACATTACTTCTGCTGTAGATACAGTGGAAGGTTAGACCCATGGTAACATTTCAGACATCACACTTTTAACATGCTGTAATTTTTATTGATCCTTTTTTATTAGACATAGAAAAGTAAAAACTAACTGCAGACAAAAACATGAATATTTGACTGTAAGGGACACACACACACGCACACACACACACACACACACACACACACACACACACACACACACACAGGTCTTTGTGCCTGTAGATTTGAGTACAATTTACACCAGTGAGCATAGTATATTTCGTGCCAGTATTTACGACCAGCACATGTTTGTCATTGACAAGTGATTATAGAATTTCTTCATAGGGTGAAATCAGTTCTGGCATTTTTCATAAGGGAGTTTTCAATTTATTTTGAGGGGAGCTATTAATGTATGAGCACAGTATCTTTGAATAGGCCCCCTTGTACTGTGTGTTAGTGAATGAGTGTGGCATCGTTTTATGCATTAGAATGGTACTATGTCATTTGCATTAAAATGGTACTATGTCATATGCATTAGAATGGTATTATGTCGTATGTATTAGAATAATACTGTGTCATATGCATTAGAATGGTACTGTGTCATATGCATTAGAAGGGTACTGTGTCATATGCATTAAAATGGTACTGTGTCATATGCATTAGAATGGTACTATGTCATTTGCATTAGAATGGTACTCTGTCATATGCATTAGAAGGGTACTATGTCATTAGCATTAGAATGGTACAATGTTATGCATTAAAATGGTACTGTCATATGCATTAGAAGGGTACTGTGTCATATGCATTAAAATGGTACTGTGTCATATGCATTAGAATGGTACTATGTCATATGCATTAGAATGGTACTATGTCATTTGCATTAGAATGGTACTATGTCATATGCATTAGAAGGGTACTGTGTCATATGCATTAGAAGTGTACTATGTCATATGCATTAGGATGGTACTCTGTCATATGCATTAGAAGGGTACTATGTCATATGCATTAGAATGGTACTATGTCATATGCATTAAAATGGTACTATATCATTTGCATTAGAAGGGTACTATATCATTTGCATTAGAATGGTACTCTGTCATATGCATTAGAATGGTACTATATCATTTGCATTAGAATGGTACTATGTCATATGCATTAGAATGGTACCATATCATTTGCATTAGAATGGTACTCTGTCATATGCATTCGAATGGTACTATATCATTTGCATTAGAATGGTACTATGTCATTTGCATTAGAATGGTACTCTTGTCATATGCATTAGAATGGTACTATGTCATATGCATTAGAATGGTACTATATCATTTGCATTAGAATGGTACTATGTCATATGCATTAGAATGGTACTATATCATTTGCATTAGAATGGTACTATATCATTTGCATTAGAATGGTACCCTGTCATATGCAATAGAATGGTACTATATCATTTGCAATAGAATGGTACTATATCATTTGCATTAGAATGGTACTATATCATAAGCATTAGAATGGTACTATGTCTTATGCATTAGAATGGTACTATGTCATATGCATTAGAATGATACTATATCATTTGCATTAGAATGGTACTATTTCATTTGCATAAGAATGGTACTATGTCATATGCATTAGAATGTTACTATATCATTTGCATTAGAATGGTACTATGTCATATGCAATAGAATGGTACTATGTTATGCATTAGAATGGTACTATGTTATGCATTAGAATGGTACTATGTCATATGCATTAGAATGGTACTATATCATTTGCATTTTAATGGTACTATGTCATATGCATTAGAATGGTACTATGTTATGCATTAGAATGGTATTATGTTATGCATTAGAATGGTACTATGTTATGCATTAGAATGGTACTCTTGTCATATGCAATAGAATGGTACTATATCATTTGCATTAGAATGGTACTGTCATATGCATTAGAATGGTACTATGTCATATGCATTAGAATGGTATTATGTTATGCATTAGAATGGTACTATGTTATGCATTAGAATGGTACTCTTGTCATATGCAATAGAATGGTACTATATCATTTGCGTTAGAATGGTACTCTGTCATATGCATAAGAATGGTACTCTGTCATATGCATTAGAATGGTACTTTGTCATATGCATAAGAATGGTACTCTGTCATATGCATTAGAATGGTACTCTGTCATATGCATAAGAATGGTACTCTGTCATATGCATTAGATTGGTACTCTGTCATATGCATAAGAAGTACTCTGTCATTTGCATTAGAATGGTACTCTGTCATATGCATTAGAATGGTACTATATCATTTGCATTAGAATGGTACTATGTTATGCATTAGAATGGTACTATGTCATATGCATTAGAATGGCACTATGTTATGCATTAGAATGGTACTATGTTATGCATTAGAATGGTACTATGTTATGCATTAGAATGGTTCTCTTGTCATATGCAATAGAATGGTACTATATCATTTGCATTAGAATTGTACTCTGTCATATGCATAAAAATGGTACTCTTTCATATGCATAAGAATGGTACTCTGTAATATGCATTAGAATGGTACTCTGTCATATGCATAAGAATGGTACTCTGTCATTTGCATTAGAATGGTACTCTGTCATATGCATTAGAATGGTACTCTGTCATATGCATTAGAATGGTACTCTGTCATATGCAATAGCAGATCTGTTTTGGCTTGCATTATATGCCAATGGTTGATATAGAACAAAGCACATCGATGATCATTGGCTAGATGTGCAAAAATAAGAGTAGTGAAAACTTTTCTCAGTGTATTATATAAAATGAATGTTATTGCTGAGCTAGTTTTTAAATAGTTGGTACACTAGAAGCCAGATTCATTCATTTTACTAGTAGTTTGAGAGCCAAGTTACCATAGTTTGTTTTAAGGATGCTTGTAATGAGTTGCATGGTTTTAGCATTTTAATTACTTACAGGGGCAAGAGTATCCAACACAATTCGCAAAGGAATAATTTCTACAGATGCCTTCAATGGAACAGAAAGTGTATTCATGGTGGGGAATGTAGCTGCTTTATCAGGTAAGTTGTACGGAAACAAAAAATTTAGCAATGCAGCTGTATTCCTCGTCACCCCATCTGATCCCACCACATCCAACTGTTAGGGCTGGATAAATTTGACTTGATGTGTTTATAGATGGGATATCTTATGAACTTTAAAACTAAACAAGACTGAATTGAATGTCCAAGTATCTTGTCAGGTTACCAAGCCCAGATTAGGGTATGCTGTGGACAAGATTTTTCAAATAATGTCTCTCCAGTTTGATAAACGTGATATGTAGAGTAGTGATCTATACTTTAATTTGTTTAGGTGTCCAGGTTAAAAATTTAATCCCTAGGAGATTAGTAAATGGTAAATCGGATCTGAAATTTGTAAATATTAAATTTTCCAATAATTTAATTGTATTTTTAGTTGATCTCCTTTTTGTGCATATTTCAGCATAAACACTTTACTTTGCCGTAGGTTAGTCATTGCAAGAATTCAAATTGGTCAGGTTATACTTATATAACCTACTATGTGAAGGCCCACCAGAGTGTTTCTTGCAATGAACCGATCACTTTAAAGCACTTTATGATACAGTGTTTTGACCTCCAACTTATGGGCAATCTGTACTACAACGACCACAACATGAAGCAGCTTTCGGACACAATGTCTCTTGATTATACAATTCCTGAAAGAAGTAAACATTTATTGTAAATGACATTTTTTATGCTATCACCTTGTGCATTTTTTAGTAATGTATGTAGCATCTTCTATATTCAATACTTTTATCTGAATCTTAATATACACGATTTACCATCTCCATTGATTGGGAAGTAATATATATATATATATATATATATATATATATATATATATATATATATATATATATATATATATATTAGGGCATAACCGACTTTTGATCCGGAAATCGGATTCCACCGGATAGTATGAACTTCCGATTAATCGGAGTCGGACAAGGCAGGAACGACCGATTTGGATAATAAAAATAATAAAGTTGAATTTCTATAGCACCGTGTCTAACACTGCGTGTCATTCGATAGTGCGTTAATAAAGTTAAATAAGAGGTCAGAAAAGTCCAATATGGTCAACACAACCACGCTGTGAGACAATCTAGTTGAACTGGCAGGTGAAAACCGGAAATGAAGCCGGATATGGTAAAGTACTAAGTAACATGCTAGACAGGGCAAAACCAAATACCAGAAACCTGGAAACGGAAGATGAAATTTTTTTAGAAAAAATACGGATTTAGCATTTCCGATTAATTGAATCGTATCCGGAATCGGAAAAATTTCATGCCCAAAATCCGGAATCGGAAATCAGTAGAAAAATGCTAATTGGTTATGCCCTAATATATATATTACCTTTACCATCTTTTTGTTTTACTTTTCACTGCTTTTTTTAATTGCTAGTCAAAAGGAAACCTTTTTATCACTTTTCATTAATCATACATATAACCTTTTGTATGGTGCTAAATAGCCAAACAATGCTGTTGTGCCATAAAAAATACAATCAATCAATCAACTTTACTTTGAAGAACTGTAGAAATTTTCTGTTTTGCTCACATGCATTGTTACTACTGTAGACCACCTTTACATAAAATTCTTAATGAAATTAAATCATTTTAGGTTGAATGTGATTAGATGTATTAGTTTTGTCAAAGAAATCACACCCATACTGAAACAAGATTAGGCAGTCCTCGGGTAGAATCACTGTTTGAATAAATGAAAAGGTGTTCAACACAGTTTGAAAAATTCAACAATTAGATTGTGCTTAGATTTACACAAGTAAAATGGTTGCAAAAGCATATTTGGTATAAATAAAGCAGTATTATGTGCGAATGAGATAAAGAAAAGACTTGAATTTGAGCTTAAGCAAAAGAAGTCTGATCTTTTTTATATTTTAATACAAGTTAATACGTGATGACATCCCTCTTCTTGTTTCATTTTTAATTTTTTTGCCATGTTGAGAGGCATCTACAAGACCTGATTGCCCTCATTTTACTATTTGCATCTGGTATTCTATGTTTGCATATGTCATGGTGAAAGGATATGGGGGAGGTGGGTGGCATTTAACTTTTTTTTGCAAAAATAAATGACCGTTTTTACTTGAATGTCTTCAAGGTTAAAGGTTTTTTTAAAAAAAAACAACACAACAAACTTGTATAGGAAAAAATTAAATCTATTGCAACTAATGTATAGTCCAAGATGATTTGGTTAGCATTTCATTGTTCAAGGGAAATAACTCTACAAACAGGGTTACAACTAATTCTTTAACTTGGTGTTACAATAATGCTTCGTATCAGTATTGTATTATTCCTCACATATTGCACACAACAGTGATGAGAACCTGGAATGTGTGAGTGGTCATCTGAATGGCCAGTGTTGGAGCCAGTAATGGCTGAACCCACCAGTACTGTCAGATGACCAGGATCAAAACTTGCTGATCTCAGCAGTCTGAGTTGTGAATTTTTCATAAACCAGTCTAGTGTTAGTCCTAATGCCAGAAGCTTGACATGAATTTGAGGGATGTTGTGAACATCCTGTGCTCTAGTTGGGTGAAAAAATTCATTGATATATCAATGCATCGATATGTTTTCTGTAATGATATATATATATCGATACAAGCAATGGAAAATTGGTGCAAAATGATACCATATGTAAGGTTTTTTTATTCTTCTGCAGTCATGAATAATTGTTATTAGTTTGCCTTGTTATTTTTTAAATACAGAATTCGTCTGAAACGGCATAGTACTCGTTTTTATTAGTAAATAAAAATTTACAAAATAATTGAGAGTTCTTGATCGCTGTTTGCAAAGTGACACAAAGAGACGTGGATCATAATTTATCGGATACATGTTTCAATTAAGTAGTCTACTCATCATTTAATAACCGCTTTAATGCGAAGTTTTCTATGTTTTTATTTTATATTTTACTGGATGGTGATAATGATGATGACCACAGTTTTTAAGGTTTTGAAGTAAATCAGATAATTGGAGCTAAAATATTGTTAATGGTGATATCAGTGAGTGATTTTGAGCTTGACAATAGTGTTAAATACTGGTCAGTGTACGTGATGGGTGGATAAAAATAGATGGCATACTAGTCATTCTCCCTTTCAGTGTTAGTTCCAAATTAAATGTAGAAAGAGCGAGTCTAATTAGTGAGTCTAATTAAAATACAGATAGTTTATAAGTATAATGCAATTTTCTTTTTTTTTTTTAATTAATCTATTTAGCCTTGTGGATCAGTTGCTACAAAACTATATACCCATGGCAGGGTTAAGATAAACTAAATAAATTAGGATGAAAAAATGAAATTCTGAAGTAGAGATATTTATTTGAATATCTCCATCTGTACAAGCGGACTATGGCATTGATGGACTATATACCCTAATACAGCATTATGGAACAGACTATGGCATATTAGGAATAATTACTTTTGTATATTAGGGTGGGTGGGTGGTTTTGGTATGTATTGGGGGGGAGTAGTTTTTGTAATTTCTACTACATTTTGATTTCTCCAAATATCCAATTTTTTAATGCTGATATAAATTAGTGAATATAACTTTTCCTGCAGGATCCTGTATATGGATGTTGGTAGCCACATTTTTCAAGTTGCCAGTTTCTGGAACACACAGTATTGTAGGTGCCACACTTGGATTTTCTCTGGTTGTTCACGGGCTCAAGGGCATCAGCTGGGCAACGCTTGGCTTGATTGGTAAGTTTTCGGTGGTGAGGAAAGAAACAATTGTTATTACTATTACTTACGATTTTTAATGAGTTGTTTGAAACCGTTTATGGTCATAAAGAAAATTGGGGTCACAAAGTATGAGTGAATAATTACTTTTTTTGAGAGCAATTTAATTCATTTTGGAATTGGTCACACTGGAGCATCATTTTAAAAAAAAGTTTTTAATTTGTATGGAAATTGACACCAGCCTGTCACGTATTTATCTCCTGTTTGGATATTTGTGTGAAGAACAGTTCCAGCCTATTTTATTTACTAGATTTCCTGTGTATGGTAGCATCAAAAATGCTTTCATGACAAAATTTCATATCTAAATTACAATAGCACAAAATGGAACAAATAGTTAAAATTTTTTTTTATTCTTATATATATATTTTCTCCAACAAAATTTAGTATTTATATTTAAACTGGTGAAACACATTATCTGGAAATATGTCCGCTTTAATGGCCCAGCAGTTAGAGTTTTTGCCTATGACAGAGGCCATGCCCCGGCCAAGTCATACCAAAGACTTATAAAATAGTACTGACAGCTGCCTTGTTTGGCGCTTGGCATTAAGAGGTTAGTGTTAGGACTGGTCGACCAGGTGTCAGGATAATGTGATTGGGTGTGACATCATGCTACGTATCTGCGGCATGATGCCCCAGTGTTAGACATGATTATAAACTGTCACACTGCAGACATCATAACACACACATATATCTGGAATAATATGTAGAATATTCAATACAACCGAGGTGTGATAAATCACATTGAAAAGAGAACAATGAGATGAACTTTGTTACATAGCAGCATAAATGTCAATTTTTCATAATTCTTATAATCTCTAATTCAAATAATTACAATTCTCAAACTAATCTTTCACAGAAAAGAGTTAATAGTTTGCAAATTTTGTATAATATAGTGAAGTGTTAGTGGTTTTGGAAATCAGATCGAGGTTTGGTACCAGACCAGGATTTTTTTGTTTGTTTGTTTGTTTTAGGGTTTAACGCCATTTGTCAGCACACAATAGGCTATACATGGCGGCCAGTATTTTTGGTGGAGGAAGAACCCGGTAAAACCCCCGGAAAGAACCACCGACCCACTAGAAACTACTGGCAAGCTTTCTCACATAACTACATTAGCCGAATCTTAGACTTGAACCCATGCAGATAGAGGTGAGACGGCAGTGATCCATAACGGAAAGCGCTTTAGAACACTCTGTCACTCGGGTCCCCCACCAGGATTTGTGTTTTGTGGTAAATCTGATAGTGTCACAGTCTGAAACTCGATGTGCAAAATATGCGCAGGTATTAAAAGATTTTATTTCTTTTAATGGAGCCATTTGGCTGACTTTTTAAACTTGCAGAAGCATGTGGTAATAACTTGGTTGTTAATAAGGAAGGTTGTGTTTGGTTTTTACTTACATAGTAGGGTATCAGCATTTGCAACAAGACACATTAAACTGAAAGATTTCATCATGCAGAGCTATGTTAGAATGCCTTAAGAATAGAATTCAGTATTTATATTTAATAATTAAAGAACATTTAAAATTCAGGGATTAGCTATTAATTGCAAAATCTATGAATACTCTAATCTTTGCAAAAGTCTATGTGTAAGGTATTCATGGCAAAGTCTGAATACACTTTTAATTGCAAAGTCTCTATATGCTAATAATTGCAAAGTCTATGAATATGATATTCATCTTAAAGTCTATATATAAGCTATTTATTGCAAAGTCTATACATAAACTTTTAATTACTATGTCTATGAATACTCTATTCATTGCAAAAGTCTATGTGTAAGGTATTCATCGTAAAGTGTGAATACACTTTTAATTGCAAAGTCTCGGTATATGCTAATAATTGCAAAGTCTTTGAATATGCTATTCATCTTAAAGTCTATGTATAAGCTATTCATTGCAGAGTCTATCAATAAACATTTCATTGCAAAGTCTTTAATGCAGAAGTAGACTAGGAGCAGAGTAGTACCTTATGAGGGATACTTCCAATTTATTTTGATGTTTAAAGGAAACTTGTATTTGTTTTAAGATTCTGTTGACTGTCATCATGGCAGAAATATTAAATAATCATTAACCATTATTAGAGTAGATAAAAAATGAATAATTTATAATTAGGCTGGCATTATACTCATGACCATTGTGACTAGACCACATGTGAGATTTGCATTGTGAGATAATCTTACCCTTGTTATCCAATTGTCCAGTTACATTGAAAACAGCCCTGACCTTTACTACTGGAAAATAAGCAGTTTAACAAAGTGAGATTTGCAGTGGGAGATAATCTTATCCTTTTTAACAGTTGTCCAGTTACATTGAAAACAGTCCTGACCTACACTACTGGAAAATATGCATTTAACAATGTGAGACTTGCAATGGGAGATAATCTTACCTTTTTTAACCAATTATCTAGTTAAATTGAAAACAGCCCTGACTTGCACTACTGGAAAATTTGCAATTTAACAATGTGAATTCTTGTGTCTGCTGATGATAGAAACAGTGTTCATGGAAAGATTGCGCTGATAGTAAAGGTTCTGCCTTTAATAATAATAATAAACATAATGTGAATCCCAATGTGTTATCTTATTTGCAGGTAAATGCATATGATTTATATCTCAAAAAAGGTTCTAGATTGGGCACTCTGTTTCCTCTCATTGTTAAATGATATTTTATTTCATTTCAGTTGCCTCTTGGTTTATTTCTCCACTGTTGTCAGGGTTGGCATCAGCTGGATTGTTTCTGCTTGTGCACCATCTTGTGTTGAAAAAGAGCGAACCTATGGAATATGGGCTTCGATTATTGCCGTTTTTCTATTCTGTTACGCTAGCCATCAACCTGTTCTCCATCTTCTACGAAGGATCTGAATGTAAGTCGTACTGTCAATATGTCTTTGATATCTGTAAGTTTTACCGTCAAGATGTCGGTGATATCTGTAAGTTCTACCGTCAAGATTTTGGTGATATCTGTAAGTTCTACCGTCAATATGTCGGTTATGTCTGGTACATTCAGAGGGAACAAAGCAAATTTTAATCGAGATATTTTTTTGGCAAGAGCAGATGGTGGATGTCCATAGTGGACAACCGGACATGTTTAATCTCTTGTCAGTGACCACAATCACAGTACTGACTGGATAATCAAAAAACAACAATGTTTGTCTGGCTTTGGATGGCCTGACAAACTTTCATTCAAAACTTGCCAAATGCTGTATTTCTCTAAATGTCTGACACATGTGGGCTTTTCAATTTGTATGCATGTTTTGCAAAAACAAATCTTGTTTTCTTTCAGTGCTTCACTTTAACAAAATTCCTCTCTATGGAACTTTCATTTTGACATTTGGTCCAGCCATAATAGCAGCTTTCATCGTGCGGATATTCATAGTACCGTATCAGAGAAGACAGATTGTAGGTAAGCTTAATATTTTTTATTTCATTAGATTTGGAGTAAATGCACAATTTTAGCTTTTTTCCAGCATTTCAGATTTTTATTTACTGGGTCTTAGGGATGTTCAGGCAAATTAGTTACAACTTACCGGATTCCTGCATGGGTCTTGAATTCTGGATAAGGTTTCAGATGCGAAAATTGATATTCCAAGTATAGAAAATATCTGGAAAAATTGAAAAATAACTAAAAGGTCTTGAAAAAGTCTTAAACGTTTGTTATTTCAACCTTTAGCGTTAAACAATAGTAATATGACAGACCTTCTCTGGACATTTTTATCTTTTTGGTCTGGAAAAGGTCTGGAATCTTTTTTTTATATTTGTGGCAGGAACCCTGTTGTTGCCTCATTGTCTTCCCTTTCAACCAAATGACAGAGAAACTGATGTTGACTTCATGTTATTTTTCGTTGATGCCATGACCTCACCTTTCAAGTCACTTACTGTTTCCATATTTTGTTGTTGTAGGGTTTAACGCCATTTTTCAGGACACGATAGGCTATACATGGCAGCCAGTATTATTGGTGGTGGAAGGACTTGGGAGAAAGCCCCAAAAGAACCACCAACCGACGAGAAGCTATTGGCAAGCTTTCTCACATACCCACATTGGCTGAATCTGAGACTCAAACCCACTCAGACAAGGGTGAGCGTTCAGAATTGCAACCGAGTGGATTTTTGATTAAATGAATAACTCAAACACAATGTGTGAAAGATGAAAGTTTATGAACTTAAAGAAAAATAAATGATGTATAAATACAAATATTTTCACACGCTCTCGACATACAATTGATCCAATCACTCTATACAAAACATTCACACATTGAAAATAAACCAATAATATTATATCTATCTGATATATAGATTCAAGAAACCTCAGTTTCAAATAATAGTATACACTAAGATATTCACAATTTCACGTATAGACTAGGATTGAGATTGAAACAATCTCTAGTTTTCAAATACAGTAACGGAGAGTGCTTTAGACCACTTGACCACTCAGGGCTCCTCCATATTTTCAGGACATGGAAAATCTTTTTGATTATCATTGTGTAAATTCAATGATTTTATATGCTACAGTAGAACCTGTCTGGAAAGACCACCCTTTCTTCCAAAAACATATAGTCTCTCAAGGGAAGTGGTCTCTCATAACAGGTTACAATGCTATATAATCATTCAATTTGTGCATTGAAAATGTGGTCTCATATAGCAGAGGTCTTTCAAGATAGGTTTCACTGTACTATGATGTGCAGGATGCTATGTTGTTTTTTTGTCCATCCATACATTTATTATGTTGCCAGTTTTGTTTCTCATTAACATCAGCATCAAGAGTTATCCAACTTTGGGTTATGGGAGAACTCTATTTAGTTTGATATCAAAAAGCTTGGTTATTGGGTTATGGGAGAACTCAATTTAGTTTGATATCAAAAAGCTTGGTCAGTATCTGAAAGAAGACAAAAATTGTTGGTGTCTACAGTTGTAACACACTTTGGATGACTTACATTTGGTGTAAGGAAGAAACCTATGGAATATGGGCTCAGGAGGTCAAAGGTCAAAGGCTTCTGTGAAGGAATTGCTCGTGTATGCCTGTTTGAACAATATTGTTTACAAAACTTGCCTTCTGTTTAAATGATAGAAAAATGATCATGACATCAAATTAGGCAAGCATTACAAAATTATCTCCCTTTGGGAAGTATTTCACAATTGTTAATGCCTGTTGCTAAATGCTGTCTATGCTGTACATAGATATTCAACAAAGTTAGTAGGACATACGTGATGAACAACCATGTGAAATGTGTACACAATCAATACCTGCCATCCCTTGGGGCCCCGAGTGGTTTAAAGTGCTCTGCATTATGGATCACTGCCATATCACCTGTTGGCATGGGTTCGAGTCTCTGATTCGGCCAATGTGGGTACGCGAGAGAGCATGCCAATAGTTTCTTGTGGGTCTAAAAGTATTTGAACTCGCACATGACCCACACTGCAGCTCCTCAGGAAAATACTTATTTCCAGAATAGATTAAGAAGGGTTTACTTTTCCTATCAATATTCTTAATGAACACGACTAACATTTGGTATAGATTGCCATTTCTGGTATGCAGGTGGAGTAATCTGGTTTAAGTAATTATTTTGTTTCCAATGGTTGTGTAAACATTTGATCTTTTTAAAACATGACAGCCTTGTTAGTGAAATCCCAGGTCAATATGATTTTCCATGTAAGACAAGAAGCAATATAAGGATTTTCAGGATGTTTGTCATGATTTTTTAAAAACACAACAGCCTTAGATAAAGGCATGTCTCCCCTATGCTTTGTGAATGGCGTTTACTTTGGCAGGAAATTTTTTGTTTATTTTGGAATCATAAGGGTTCAAGGCCACTGATTTATAGATGAAAAGTTATTTCTGCCCAATAACATTAGGTTATATCATAGACTTTGACCGGTCATTGTAGTTAGAGCTGCAAAGAAGCCTAGTCATTTTGGGATCAAAAGGTCAGGGGTCAAGGTTGCTGTGATTGAAAGAAGAAAATAAAATATATATTCTGTTTTCCACGTAGAGAACTAGTTGACATTAAGTAGACACACTGTTCAAGGCGGTCATGTTTACATTAAGCAAATGTGTGACACGCTGTTCAATGCTTGTGTCATTGTGAATTTCAGAGCAGCTTAGCAAATTTGCATGGTTTCATCTAAGACGCACGATTTGCAAATCCCCTCCCCCATTCAAGATTTCTCACATTTTCTAAAATTCTATGCAGGCAAAATCGAGCCCCCCCCCCAAAAAAAAAGAATAGTGCGCATTTTTTGTGTGAAGAATGCATTATTTCATTATTTATATGCTGTAAAATTCCCGGTTGTCATTTGCGGTGGATATGTCGTACTTGTATAATTGTAAATATGTCACATATTTCTGTGTCATGTGCTCAGTTTTTGTCAATAAGTACAATGACAGTGGACAAACACTTAGTTTCATCCCATATCTGATGATGCTAGTAATGTGCTTAAAGATGGTGACAGTGAAACTATGGGTCCATCTAACGCCCCCCCAAAAAAGAAAGTACTCTTGCAATTCAGACTGGAAACAAAATCAACCATGGCTGGAAATGAATAAAAACAAATGAGATGCTTTGCAGATGGTGTGCAAAAACTGGCAAAACAAATTTGTTCACACTTGTCTACAATATATTTTACACTTTTTATTTCCTGTTGAATCATGCCGATTGTAATTGTATCCTGAACACTTCATTTAAATGTGATGCAATACTTGTTGTTCCTATCAGACTTTGATTTCATGTCTAAATTTTTCTTAGATGCAATGAGAGATGCAAAGGAAACGGAGGCCTTAAAGAAACAGGAGGAGGAGTTCAATCTTGGTAAGTTTTGTGATCCTACTACTATATCACCTAATACAGGTTTTTGCCCCGTTTTAAGTCATCCAAGTGATTAACATTAAATCCAATCAAAATCCCAATTACTGATTTACATTTGTCTGAGACTGAATGTTTTGTGCCCTAACTTCCCGTGCTACATTTTCTTTGCCTAGAATGTTGTCTATTTCTGTAATTGATGACATTAAAGAAGCCACATGAAAAAGTAATTGTTGTTGTAATGGCTAAACATCAGCAAAGAAATCTGGTCTCTCGTAGAAACTTGGAACATTCCTTGGGTATATTAACAGGGTAGTATCTAAAATAAACAATGCAGAAAAATATTGTATTGCTGAGAGGTACTTTATGATATAAATGTATCGTTCCTTTATTCTTAAACTTCACATTTATCCTTCCTTTACTCTTAAACTTTGCATTTATCCTTCCTTTACTCTTAAACTTAGCATTTATCCTTTCTTTACTCTTAAACTCTGCATTTATCCTTCCTTTACTCTTAAACTTCACATTTATCCTTCCTTTACTCTTAAACTTTGCATTTATCCTTCCTTTACTCTTAAACTTCGCATTTATCCTTCCTTTACTCTTAAACTTCGCATTTATCCTTCCTTTACTCTTAACCCTTAAAGTGCTGCATTGTTTTGCAGTAAAAGGTCCCTCAGTGCTGAATTGTTTCAGGGGAGAAAATAAGAAAACTGCAGTCTTTTTTAAATTGCATGTATTTCATTAAATATACACTATTGATAGACAAACCCTATATAAAAAATGATGGTGCGTGTCTATACTTTAAGATTAGCATCAAGACACGTGTAGGTTTAACATATTTGCAGGTACAGGTGTAAATACAGGAAAAATGACAAGTTACAATTCTATTTCATCAGTATTTTTGTTTGTTTTTGATGGAAAAGTTCAAATATATCTACGAAATGTTATATTCTTTAGTAGTCCAACCATGCACATGTTATGTCTGTCACAATGTTATATATAAATTGTTAAAATCACAGGTAAAGGCAGGGTGACAGTTTTGCAAAAATCCACTCCATGAATGTCAGAGGTATTTTTAAACCCTCCAGTCAGCAATTAATGTTCATGAAAAACTATCACCTGTTATTTATTATAATATCATCAAACCGAGGTCCATATCTGGTGATTAAACCTCAGCAATGGCTTTATTTTTGTTCAATCATTGGGCTGATTTTGTGTGAAGAGTTACCTTAATTGTTCTCCTTGTCTGACAGGTGTAAATTGCTTGGAATAGCTTGAAATCTATCCCATACTTATTTTTTTCCTGAAGTATGTGGTTGATATCACATCATCAATAGCCCATTAAGAATCGAGAACAGACATATGTACCAAACCCATTGTTTTAATCGATGTAAAAACGTTTTAGATGTTCAGATAAGACAGGCCGCCATTTCTTCATGCGACTTTTTTCGTTCAAGTCTGCCCCATGAACTCTCTGATCTGCATTACGATTTGTTTGATCTATCAGATGTAATAGCTCGTCATCTGAGAAAAAGTCTTCAATAGCCCGTAGGTTCATTATTCACCATCTCAACATTTAATTTTAAATTACCAGTGAATGGGGGTTGACAGGCGCGCCATCTTTTCACGTCAAGCAAGCATGTACATCTGACTCCAGTTCCACGTAAATTACTGGCTCAAAATCATTCATGTGTATTTCCATCAATACCTCGCTTGCTCCAATAATGTAATTTTTCTCAAATTATTCAAAATCACTATTAGCATCACTATCAGAAGCGAATATTTGTTGCAAGAAATCATCTTCGTATTCAGCATCGGCCATTTTAGCTTTGCAAAAGTACCATGTGTTTAGAAGTGAGCATTTGTAAAATTACATTGCTAATAATATAGTAAAGTACTGCAGAATGCTTGTTCCGGACCTTTTTAAACCAATCAAATATAGTTTAACAGGCATTTATGGCAAGATGGAGTTATAGAATGCGATCAGTGTTGCTTACCTCGAGCGCGACTATAGTCGCGACACACACTACAGAACCAAAAACAACAGCGCGACTATAGTCGCGACACGCACTTTAAGGGTTAATTAGAGCATACTATTGCATGTATATTCATCGGCCAAATTAACTAATTGGTAAACAGACTAAATACCATACAAACTTGTGTATAAGCCTCTTCGCATATAAGCCTCCCCAACACTCAATAGGTATAAACACTAAAAAGTACATGACCCATGTATAACCTGTCCCACAACTTTGTGACATCATATGATGCATGCGGTAAGTTATAAATGCACTTATTTAGGAAAACTTATAGAGTGGGACCCCGCTATAATGCGCTCCGATATAACGCGTTTGTGGCGTGGCTCCCGAAATTTCGTATATCATTCGCACATCAAAAAATATTTTTGGGTTCAAAGTTTATTATCATTATGGGGAGAGATCACGTATGAATTCTAATTTAATACGACTGTGGTGTTTTCCCTGCAATTTTGATTACATGTATGTGTATTTTTTTCTTTTTTAAGTATGAGAAATAGTGTGTAAAACATTTATTATCATTCTGGGGAAGAGTTCTAGTATGAATTCAAATATAATATGATCATGGCGTAGCTTCTGAAATTTAACAATTTCACCAGGTTCGTGAAGTGTTATGCCAAAATTAACATTATCAGAAATGTTACTTGTTACTGATCCACGAGTAAAGCCAGTAAGTCGTCTTTTTGATTGTCTTAAATTAATACTGTATACAATCATTGCACAAACAATAACCGACATGTGTTTTAGTTTTCACTGCATACATATACGCAATCAAGCAGGAAGAGTGAAAAATAAAGTGCAAAACGTTTATTCTAGGATCACGTAGGGCTTCGGCAATGATGCAACCTGCGATTTTATTTTTCTCATTGGCGGCAAAATATACCATCAGGCAACTTTTTTATTGGCGACATTATTGGCTGTTTAAACTTGTATATACAACCATTGGTTTGAAGTGGAGAAATTCAGAGGCCCAATAAAAGGTAACCGCAAACTTTATATAAAATGCACTGAAGTTTATATATTGTTACATAAATAATTTCTTTGTCTATACTGAAAAATCATCTTACCAGTGTATTGTTACATCATAATCCGCTTATGCTGACATCGAGCATGGGTACTGTATGTTTTGGGATATCTGCTTTTTTTGTTGTTGACATTTCTGGTAGTGGAGATCAACCGGACGAAGCATTGTCTCGTAATCTTTCTTTGTTGGATTTTCGGCCGCTCACAAGTAATTAATATATTTACTTAGACTGATATTTGTATGTAGATGGTAGGTAAAATTCCTCTTCTTTCCATTTAGAACTAAATCCTTCAGAACACCCACATTTTTTTATAATAATCCTTGTCATCGGACCAGAGCACACGCGTCTCTATCATACGTTGACCCTTTCTTAAATTTCTGATGCACGAGTGCAAGGCAGCATCACTCCGCTACCACAAATGTAAAAAAATAAAAAAGATTAAAAAAAAACGTCTTGTAGTCTATTCAGTAGGCAGGAGGAACTGTAACTACAATTGACCAAATGACGGCCAGATAAAATAGTTTGCTGAAATTTCTAAAGAAACAGATTACCTTAGAAGCACCGAATGTTATGAAAACGTACTCAGCAAATGGAGAGAAAAAAATTGTCTCAATCATGCAATACAATTATTTGATTTTGCCGCCACAATAAGAAATGGGCATTTGTTTGATTTTCAAAAGCTATCCTTTAGCGGTGACTTCAATAACGCATGCAACCATCATCAAAGAAAGCCAACTACAATCTTTCAATAAAAACAAAGAGCTTTTTGTTCAAAGAAATTCAGTACCAAACTTAAATAAAAGTGATGGAATCTGATGGATTTTTGTATTTTCCAACGTGACTGGAACACGTTAATGGCGCCGTGAAAGTTTCCTTTTTGTTGGGATAAGGTTTATGCTTACGAACGCTACCAATGGCGGCTTAAAATGCAAACTAACTTTTACCGACTTGGGACGTACTGAAAAGTAAATGTGCTTCGTCATTTGTTACGTAAGTGCGCTATTTTTTTCTAGTGAATTCAGACCAATATGACCTGTGACAAAATTATTGAATATTTCAAAACTGTGTGTGTGCATATTTTCGATGGAATCACTTCTATTGTGGATTCAATATATATGATGAGGTTTGTAGGTGGGTACACGGTGTTGATACTCTATTCGTGCTATACATTAGACATGTATATATAAACAGTATTCACGTATATGTACCAATTTGTGGTTCTCTAAATAAAGTAAACTATTATATGTCTTCATTAAAGGTGTATTTCTCAATTAATGTGCATCAATTTAAGATGGTAACTGCCGATGAAGCACGTATTTTACCGCCCGCATTTATTGCGCAATTTTTTGGGGGTACATGCATCATTTTCTTTAGCTAACTGATCTGGTTGCTTATAACATGGTTAGGTCTATAACACGGGTTCTTTGGCGCCCAACTACCGCGTTATAGTGGGGTCGCATTGTACTTGTCTTGGGTTGGCAACTATGGTTATTTATAAAAAGTGGTATAAACCTGTTTGAAAAGTAATTTTATATAAATTTCAATTTGCCTATTGTTTATCTAATTTAGACACTGTTCCAATGGTCTAGTGGTTAGAGCATCTGCTTCAGATGCGGTAGGTTGTTGGTTTGACACCCGGCCAAGTTACACCAAAGATGTACAAAATTGGTACTAACAGCTACTTCGTTTGGCGCTCAGCATTAAGTGGTTAGTGTTAGGACCGGTCGGCCTGATGTAAGGATAATGTCACTGGGAGGGACATCATGCTACATGTATGCTACATCATTCTACATGTATGTGGCATGATGCCCCAGTGCTAGACATTCTACATGTCTGTGGCATGATGCCCCAGTGCTAGACATCATTATAAACTGCCACACTGCATAGTTGTGATATGACTGAACAATTGTTACAGCTACGTTAAAATTCCAAATCACACACACATACACTAATTTAGATTTGTGTACAACTATGACAAGAATTGAGCATTCACGAGTTGCTAAAGCATTACTTCTCCCACTGTACTCAAATATTGATTTTTATGCATTATTGCATCGGACATTTTATATCAGTGCACTGGTGATTACAATTTTATTTTGCCGTGAAATTGTGAATTGCTAACTCGTTATAATTCAATCAAAGTATGACAACACAATAATAACAAAACTGTTTGGTTCAGCTCTCAATTAGGCTACTGAATGTATTTATGTAATGGCACCACCACATGTACATTGTAGGTTTAAACATGCGCTGAATGAAGTACATCACTGGCTTTCTTGCTAGTTTATTTAAGACAAACCTTTAGCTATTGTGCAGTTTGGTCACACCTGACCAGAATATGAAAATTGGGCATGTCCTGGGGAGAAAATTGGGGCAACACAGGAAATCACAGTGTGTTCTTTGTGAATTTCACTAGGGCCTAATACTGACGAATAGTACCAAAAAACCTGATATACGGCCGAAGCGAATGCCCAAGGCGATTTCTGGTTAGGTCCTAAATTTCACGCATATTGAACCTTGGAAAATCAGTTAATATTTAGTGAAATCAGGGCTTTAAAAATGTCATGCAGACTTCCCTATTTTAGTTCCTTATCGCCATATTTGTATCAGTTACGCTGCTTGGATTTGAAAAGTTTACAAGTCTTGTCTTACATCCAGTTTTATATAACTACAATAATCATGCCCAAATTATGGTATGAAAGGCAATTACACATCAGTGTACTGTTATATTTTTTGGTCAAAATTCCCTCTTAACGCAATCCAGTTTCAGGGTTTTAATGATTAACTGGCCTGTAATGCTGTCAGAAAATAAAAGAAAAGTCAGGCCAACTATCAACAAAGGAGACTCCGAAACATCAAGCTTTCCATTGTGTGAAAGTTAAGTTGTTTAGCTAAAAACACAAAACTAAACTAAAATAGATCGATGATTGTCTTAGTTGATTATAACGAGATTTTTAGCCTCTGTTGTTACCAAACTTCATGTTATTTGTCTTGTACAATTAATTGTGTATGCCTTTTCGTAAATATTACATCAATTTGTAGGAATGCTTGTATCATTGAAAATTAGTAACATGTGAGCACGTGAATCAACAGATTTCAAAAGGCAGTTAAGGACTAGCTAAAATGTTATCTGGAAGAATGCATTTTGGTCGAAACAATGAATGCAATCTGCATCTAATATGTTTGAGATTTAAAAAACAAGAAAAGATTTTCTCCAAAAGTACAACAAATGTGTAAAAATAATTATTAATTTGGGAAAGAGCTCATATAAAAGATATATAGAACCCACCATTGAGAAGGTTTTTAAAACATTTACATCATTTTCCTTATGTAATTTAGATGTAATTATATATATGGTGACCATTACATATTTGGTGTAACCATCAATATTTTATAACTTAATTATGCTCTATGCTTGGCTATATGAATTACACGTTTTGGTTCATTAAAAAAAGTTTACAAAATGAAGTTTTAAAGCTTTTGTTATTTTTTTTATCTCTTTTCAAACGACTCATAAATTTGAGAATATTTTTTAAAAAAGATTAACGTTATGTAGGTATATTGTAAGAATACTTTTAAAAAAGATTAACGCTATGTAGGTATATTGTAAGAATACTTTTGAAAAGATTAACATTATGTAGGTATATTGTAAGAATACTTTTATAAAGATTAACGCTATATAGGTATATTGTAAGAATACTTTTATAAAGATTAACGCTATATAGGTATATTGTAAGAATACTTTTAAAAAGATTAACACTATGTAGGTATATTGTAAGAATACTTTAAAAAGATTAATGTTATGTAGGTATATTGTAAGAATACTTTTAAAAAAAGATTAATGTTATGTAGGTATATTGTAAGAATACTTTTAAAAGATTAACGCTATATAGGTATATTGTAAGAATACTTTTAAAAGATTAATGCTATGTAGGTATATTGTAAGAATACTTTTAAAAATGATTAACGCTATGTAGGTATATTGTAAGAATACTTTTAAAAGTTTAATGCTATGTAGGTATATTGTAAGAATACTTTAAAAAGATTAATGTTATGTAGCTATATTGTAAGAATACTTTTAAAAAAGATTAATGTTATGTAGCTATATTGTAAGAATACTTTTAAAAGATTAACGCTATATAGGTATATTGCAAGAATACTTTTTAAAAAGATTAACGCTGTGTAAGTATATTGTAAGAATACTTTTATAAAAATTAATGCTATGTAGGTATATTGTAAGAATACTTTTAAAAAGATTAATGCTATGTAGGTATATTGTAAGAATACTTTTATAAACATTAACGCTATGTAGGTATATTGTAAGAATACTTTTAAAAAGAATAACGCTATTTAGGTATATTGTAAGAATACTTTTGAAAAGATTAATGCTATGTAGGTATATTGTAAGAATACTTTTGAAAAGATTAATGCTATGTAGGTATATTGTAAGAATACTTTTAAAAATAATAACGCTATTTAGGTATATTGTAAGAATACTTTTAAAAAGAATAACGCTATTTAGGTATATTGTAAGAATACTTTCCTTTTTTTTATTACTATTTATAGCAACTGTATATGACCCATTTCCAAGAAAAGACTAGAACTTCAAAATATTAGATTCAGGTTTGTTTATCAGGAAACCAGACTATCTTTACAGGAATGCCTCCAATGCTTTAAATCTGTATGTAGTTTTTCATGAAACACAACTGCACGATTAATCTGTTGCTGTTTGAATTTTCTAAAAATGTTGACCATCAAAGGGTACATGGGTAAGATGATGACTGTTGCCATGTGAAATTTAAAAAATAAAAATAAAAAACCAATGATTACATACAATTGAGAAAGAGGAAGCAGCCATGAAGCTCCATCGTTTTTTAGCCATTGAAACTGTATTAGGTAATTAAAGTCTATACATGCTTCATCAACTCCTTGAAGATGGTGTTACCATCGCTACACGAGTCTCCAGTCACACTCCAGAACTATTTAAATTCACGTTTTCCAACTTGTCCATAGCAGTATCTTGCTACAAAAGTCTCCAATCACACTCCAGAACTATTTAAATTCATGTTTTCCAACTTGTCCATAGCAGTATCTTGCTACACGAGTCTCCAGTCACACTCCAGAACTATTTAATTTCATGTTTTCCAACTTGTCCATTGCAGTATCTTGCTACACGAGTTTCCAGTCACACTCCAGAACTATTTAAATTCATGTTTTCCAACTTGTCCATAGCAGTATCTTGCTACATGAGTCTCCAGTCACACTCTATAACTACTTAAATTCATGTTTTCCAACTTGTCCATAACAGTATCTTGCTACACAAGTCTCCAGTCACACTCCAGAACTTTTTAAATGCATGTTTTCCAACTTGTCCATAGCAGTATGTAATATTTTGTTACACCGTACTGCAAATTGGTCTGACATGATGGGCAAATATCAACTATTATACTGATAAGGCCAATTGGATTGACAGGTCTGTGGATTGACAGGTCTGCTAAATTGATATAATGGGTCTGCAGATCTGGATACAAATCATTTTCTTCTATTGCTGAATATGAGTGATGATTGAACACCATCAGGCACAAAGTAGGCTATTATGAAGACCACCTCACCATTGTCAAAAAGAGAAAGCTGAAATGGTATGGCCATGTCACTAGAGCCAACAGTCTATCCACAACAGTACTGCAGGGTAGTGTCCAAGGTGGTAGAAGGAGAGGTAGACAGAGAAAAAGTGGAGTGACAACATCACAGAATGGACCAGGAAAAGTTTTGCAGAGACACAGGCATTGGCACATGATCGAGTCAAGTGGAGGGAACTGGTCAGATGTTCAGCAGCACAGTGCCTCAACGACCACACTAGGTCAAGAGACTGATGATGATGATGATGTAGACTGATGATAGTAGTGTTACTGTATTCCACTTGATGTTCTACAGTGTGCTGGCTGTACAGTTTGTTCTTATATTTTCAAAGAAAAATTGTGTATTAGATGTACAATGGACCCCGCTATAACACGCCTCGTTATAACACAAATTCGGATGTAACACGGTCGTGGCATGGCTCCCGAAATTTTAGGTAATTTATTACAGGTATTTTTCTCAAAGACCCCCAAACAAAATCTTTTAAGTATGAAAAATAAAATACGTCAAGAGTTTAATTGTCATTCTCATACTCGTCTAAAAAGTGCGAAAAAAACGTGTAGAAAATGTATTATCATTTTGGAGAGGAAATCACACACAAAATCGAATATAAAATAATCGTTGTATGGCTCCTAAAATTTCAAAAATTAACAAATTTCTTCTAGTTTTGTTCCAGAATAAACATCGGAAATACGAACCAATTGCTGGGCCTACTGAGAACTTTGATCTTTGTTTATTGTTGAAAAATGACAGCTCATAAGTGTCAATATTATTATTACTGATCCCTGAGCAATGAAGCCATCGTGTCTACTTTGTGTTTGTCTTGAATGCATTCTGAATACAATAGTTGCTCTAATAATCTCCGATATATGTTCTCTTAATTTCATACACAACTAAGCAACAGCCTATGCGGGGGTTGATAAAAGATTGTCACCAGAATGTATAAATCAATTAATTTAAGTACATTGTTTATCATCAAAGTGAACTGCCGAGCTAAACTTGTTCAAATCAAGGGGAAATAATTTATACAGCATCAAAGAAACAAAAGCCGCCAACATGTTTGAGTGGCTTGGCGGTGTTGTTTTATGCAATCTGTTGACTAGTAAATTTGAATTCTGCAACTGAGAACTATAATTGACTTTGCCAAGAGCAAACGTGACATTAGCAGAAAGCAGCTAAAGATCAGAGTTTTTCAAAAAATAATAACTATTGACAGATGAGAAATGTAATGGTATAAAATGTATACGACACAGAGGTCTCGGAAACGCTTAATTATGCGTATTTGAATGCAAATATTTGATCTGGGACACATAAATCACTCCATGAAGGAGTCCTCCGTATGCATGCAAACAGCTGGGAGACAAAGTTAGTGTTGATTACTTTATCATTTTAGCTGTGCTGATATTTACAGTGGCATAATTCAGTGGTTAAAATACAGCCAGTTCTGCCTGCTGTATTTATTAGAATACATCAAAAGAACATGACGCAATAGCTGGGCGGCAAGTCCAAAGGACTTTGACGAGCAGCTTGGGTGGGAAAATGTGCTGAAATTTACAATGACTGAATTCAGAGACAGAAAGATCCTGAGATGTACATGTAGTTATTATAAGAATACACTTTAGCTTCCATTATTTAATCTACGGACATGTACTATTTCATCATTCATTACGTACACCCGTTACGTAATTTTTGTTATTTTCTTTTCATTGAATTCAGTCACATAATGATCTGTGACAAAATTATTGAATATTTTACATCCGTGTGTGGATATTTTTGATGGAAATATTTGTATTATGGATTCAATGTATGTTACAAGATTCGCTGGTGAGTACACTGTGTTGATACTCTTTTCATGCAATAAAATATACATGTATATATAAATTAGACACGTGTATGTATCAGTGCATAGTTCTCTGAATAAAGTAATATATTATATCTGCAATTTCTGTTACCACAGCAAATGTTTTTCTCATTTAATATATATTGATCAAAAATGGTAATTGTGCCATGCATTTTCGCACCCGTCTTTATGTACCCCCCCCCCATTTATTCCAAAAATGTGTTGGTATTGTACATGGCTGCTTATAACATGGTCGGTTCATAATACAGTCGGATTCTATGGCTCCCAACTACCGTGTTATAGCGGGGTCCCACTGTATTTCGGAGAGTCTTTGATTGTAAGTTTCATGTGGCAGTAATATTAGTGCAGTCAGATTTGAATCGAAACTTAGATGGACATATGAATGCTTAACAGTATTTTGGATTGCAGTGTGGTTACATTTCTTTAATGCAAATGCCAAAAAGAAATGAAACTATAAAACTTGAACTAAAGAAATAGAATATGAATTTTCATATTCATATTTTAACACTAGAGAAGCAATGGAGTACTATTGTTATGTTTGCATTTTAGTTACTTTTTTATGCTCTATTTATAAGCCCCATCTGTGATCAGATCCCCCCCCCCCCCAATCCTACATTTTTTGTGGGCTAGAAGGGATGCAACCCTGGTATATAATAAACATTGCCACTTTACAAAATATTAAGACTGCTTTCAACTGAACATTGTTAATATTTTATTTTGTAGCTTTAGAAAAGGAGCTCAATGAAGCAACAAACAGAGCGGTGTGCACCTACAAATATAAAGATAATGATGTGGACAGTACAGACAGGAATGGAAGGCAGGAAACTAAATTCATCACAGAGGACAAGGATAATTTTCAACCAAGTGAGTTTTTCCTTTGCAGTGTTCTTCAGTGCAGATGGTGATGAAAAAAGACCTTTTCATGGAGATGGAAACCGTTATATTTCAAACCATTGTCACATTTGTCAACATGGTATTTATGTGCTATAGTGACATCTGGTGGCCAGTTGGCAAGCCTAACAGTATTCATAAAGAAATAGGGCTTTGCTGAAGAGAATGTTAAAATGAACGTAGCATAGGGATTTTGCCAAATTTAACCTAAATATGTTTTTCATTTTGGGGTTTCAAAAACCATGGAACACTGCAGTAGAATGCATTTGCTACTGATCATGCTTCTTTTGCCTACAAGGGAAAGAAATTGTGAAAGGGCAAGACAGGTACAAAAGTTTGAATATCGGCATTTACAAGGATTATCCAGATGGCTTTACCGTAACAGATAAGTTGGTACGTGCACAAAGGTTGCATAGAGGATACGCATGTTTACAGTTGCCAATAGCTTCTCATAGGTTGGTTGTCCTTTCCAGAGTTTTCACGGGTTCTTCATCCACCATTTATACTGGCTGCAATGTATAGCATATGCTGTGCTGAGACATGCCGTTAAACCCTATAACAACAACAGCAGTTAACACTCTGAGACCATATTTCTAATCAGGCTTTGGTCAAACTTAGAATGTGGTTCTTATATTGCCTTCATCTCTAACAGGATTTATAATAAGTGAGATGCATGCATAATAATCATTTGATCTTTCATCTGATTCATGGTGTTTGCTACCACAATAGGAACCATATTTCTTGTCTGATCAAACTTGGAATGTGGGCTCATGAAGATCTCAGATGAGTTAGATAATATTATAGTGTTTTGTCCAAGTGGCTGAGATTGTTGCCACTCTGGAGACTGAGATTAAATTGGATCTTGTTTAAAGGTTTTAAATAAACTTCCATCAACATGGTATGTAACAAGTGAGATTTGTCTAGGCTAATGTAGTGATCTTGCATCAACTTGTTGCTTCTCTAGAAACTATATTTCTCAAGCAGTTTCGATAAAATTGGGTAAATATGTTACAGACCCATACATGTTAATTGATTTTATCGTTCAAAGAAGAAAAATAGTTAAAGTTTACATGATCGAGAGGTTTGGACTTGGTTTTTTTTTTCTAGCATTACTACAACTTGTCTTTATACAGTGCTATGAGAGCTTGCTTTTTTAAATGCTCAACTATTAAGTTACATGAGACTCTGTAAGTATTTTGAACACATTGAGCCTGAAGTTTTTAATTTCCTGCAGTATCAGATCTGCACTGATTTAGAAAGTTTTGAAAACTGGCTAACCTTGTGAGAGACTTTATTATACCACATTATTAAGGTATTCATTTAAAGATGTGATTCAATGATAAATTTTCAGATTATTATATTTTCCTCTTTAATGATTATATTTTAGATCTATGACTGGTTGTACATTAAGATAACAATCTTTTCAGTTGACTTGATGAGCAAGGGGGCCACAAGCACACCCATGAGTAAGAATGGCATAGTGCCAAAGGTAAGTTTGCAGTTTGCACTTCTTTATCAGTTCTGTTTATATTTACCTGTAGTTTGTCAAGGAAAAGACAGGGAAGAATTACCGTAAAATTTAATTAGCACAGTTGCATCTTGATTACATATTTCCTCTAGCTCTGAGACTTTTATGAAATTTTGCAATTAAAAGAAATAGATTGGGAATGCACATGTGACTGTAATGAGTTGTGAGAGAAAATTACTTTGAAGACTGCCAATTTCTGCTCTTGGGATCTCACTTTTCAAAATTGACAATGTTCTGCATTTTGTACTCAGGGTTTTGAAGAAGCATGGCAATAAACTTACATTTTCAAAATCCTTTAAAGAATTATGTAATGATCATGGTTAGAACTTTTTCATGCTTATGTGAAACTGAGGCTGTAAATATACATGCCACTAATTGATTTTGTTGGATTTTATGGTTGCTGCAAATATAAATTTTAAAAGCTTATGAAAATTGTTAGCAGGTAATCAGTGTACAATGTGTATAATTTTTATGAATATTAATATTAAAGTAACTAGAACTTATTTGCATATTTATTTTCCATTTTTATTTGTTGCAAGAGTTATAGAAGGGTACAAAAATTTCCTTGCCTTATTCATCCTTTATTGTCCAGGTGTATCAGTGTTCTCTAAACATATTTGGAGGTTGTAGTGAGATAATTGAATGGATACTGTGTACATGATTGTTTCCTTTCATTGTAATAAAAAAAAAAAATAATAATAATAATGAGGACTTTGTATAGGTGCCTAATCTTCAGAAGCACTAAGCACTATAAATTTTTACTATCTCTAAGCACTTTACAACAATAGACAACACATAAAACATATATAATAAAAACATCACACCTGCCAACTCTTATGATTTTGCCTTAGGTCTTAAGAAAATTACCCTTAAAATGTAGACTTGTGGCATGCTAGCATAAACTACAGAAAAATGATCGTTGCCGAAAAGTCTAGATAATTGGTTCATCCATGTTTTATTTGGATATGGATATCATCTTAGAATTAATAAAATTAGTTAGGGAACCAGACTAACTTTACAGCAGCACCCCAGATGCTTTAAACTGCACCATTTTTGTTCATGCGAAGCGTCTGCATGATGAAACTTATGATCATAGTTTTCTTTTAAAAATGGCATCAAGCAAGCAATGTTTAAGACAAAAGGTAAGATAAGCATAAGCACTTGAAGAGTGTTAAATGTGTTAATAACCAAAACTTGAAGAAGAAAAAAGGAATATTCAGATTCTTGTGAATAAAAAAAGGTGGAAGTCACACAGTTTTGTTTATTAGACATGTGTCAGTTTATGACTTGTGGCAGGATATATGATTGCTATCATCATGTGAAATGGAAAAAGAATTTCCCCAAGAATTATGTGAAGTTGAGAGAGCATCAAACCATTGAGCTGTATATGATTTGGAACAAAAATGTTTGCAAGTGCACAAGTGGTAAATTAAGTCTTTGTGTACTTTACAAACTTTTCAGTTGAACACAATGCTTATCGTTGCTGCACTTTCCGAATATGAAACTTATAATTATCGTACATTTTCCAGCTTTACAAGAGCAGTTTATGATATTTTGTTACTCCTTCGTGTAAACTGGTTAAACGTATGGAAAAAATCAACTGCCTTACTGAGACAGACTCGTTATGATTGGCAGGTCTGAAGATATGCATTATTTCATATTTTAATAACATGTTTGTGCAGATCGAGAGTATTGTCAAGAGTAACACCTAAATTTCATACTGATTGTTTGAATTTAGGTACTCAGTAATGGGTATCCATTGAACAGAACACTGCTATAGAAATATCAGGTACTCTGTATTGAATATCCATAGAACAGAACACTTTGCTATGGAAATAGCAGGTACTCTGTATTGAATATCCATAGAACATAACACTTTGCTATGGAAATAGCAGGTACTCTGTATTGAATATCCATAGAACATAACACTTTGCTATGGAAATAGCAGGTACTCTGTATTGAATATCCATAGAACATAACACTTTGCTATGGAAATAGCAGGTACTCTGTATTGAATATCCATAGAACAGAACACTGTTATGGAAATAGCAGGTACTCTGTATTGAATATCCATAGAACTGAACACTGATATCTCATACTCTATGCAGAGTATTCAGACAATAGAACACATTGATATTAATGGCCCGCATTTATTTAAATAAATTCATACTATTGTCTAATCTCCAGAATATGTTGATCGTTGAAGGAAAGACTTTAATTTGTCCTAAATTTGCCGTTGCTACTCTTTCAAAACTACTGGGAGGAAAGTGATGCAGTGTGACAGTTTCATACTTACCGTATCTACCGTATTTGTTGGGACACCATACATTAATTTTAAAAGTATGTTCTGGATCATCAATGTTCACACATGAAGCACTATATTGTGTCACTTTAAAAACTATTCCATTGTTTCATATATTTTTTTTGTCCAAATTCTCGTGAATATCAGTGAGAAGGAAGCAAAGTTTGCTTTGATATCTTGGCAGTCTTTCTATATTAGAGTAAATAGAATCGACTCACTCAAAGAGTCTAGGATTCGGTCAATGTGGGTATGTGAGAAGAATCTTGCCAGGAGCTTTTCATGGGTCGGTGGTTCTTTCGGGGGGGGGGGGGGGTTGTTTCCCGGATTCTTCCTCCACCATTAATACTGGCCCCCATGTGTTACATGTCTTGTGCTGAAAAATGACATTAAACTCTACAGCAACAATAACAGTATAATTGCTCTTGTATGTTGTTTTTTTTTTTTGTTTTATATTTTTGTTGGAGATATCTTTTTTAATATTTTTTTTGTCTGAGGTATTGAGTTAAAAGAAACCATAATGCAATATTAAAAGACCAATGTATTGAATTTGAAGGTACCGTAAAGCAATATTGGCAGTCCAGTGTATTTAATTAGTAGGAAGGATATAGCAGCATTTTATTTCCGATTGGAAGAGATGAATAATTGAATTTACATATATTTTTTTGTTTGAGTACGATATGCATAAATTTCAAGCAAGTGCAAGTAATGTAGAAACCAGGAAAGACTTGATAATTATTTGATCATGCATTAATATATAGACTAGTACCAATTTTACTCTTACTCAAGTCACCTTTTTCCACTTGCAGGAGAAGGAATTGAACATAGAATCTGAATTCCAAGACTCTAAGATCACAAGTACTGCCAGTGTAGCGTCTTCAATGCCACTCCTTGCGAATTCCACTACTCAGCTGATTACTTCCCAAGGCTACGTTAATTCATCTTGTGAGTATGCCAACATCGGTATATTTGAATTTCCTTATGCACTAGAACCTGTCTTAAAAGATCACCCCTTCTGCCAATAATAATGGTCTCTAAAGAAAGGTGGTCTCTTGTAACAGGTCATAACGCTATATAATGAATAAATCTGCATGGAGATTCTGATCTCTCAAAACAGGTGGTCTCACAGAGCAGTGGTCTCTCAAAACAGGTTTTATTGTATATTTAAAGAAAAGAAGATTTATAAATGCATTGGTATTATGCTAAAGTTGTAGAGATGTGCGATGTGGATGTGATAGTGCACAAGATACTTGATTATGAATTTGAAAATGAATGCTTATTTAGAATTTTTCAGTAAGTTTTGCCTAAAGAGAAGAACTAATAATTTAAGCACTGCTGTGGTGAAGTGTCAGAAAGTTGTTGTACTCCTTGATTCTTTCCCCATGTACATATTTCAAAAGATGATAAGAAAATTAAAAAGGTTGGTGTACTCCTTGATTCTTTCCCCATGTCCATATTTCAAAAGATAATAGAAAAATAAAAAGAGTTTAGTGTACTCTTGATTCTTTCCCCATGTACATATTTCAAAAGATAAGAAGAAAATAAAAAAAGTTTAGTGTACACCTTGATTTCTTTCCCCATGTACAGATTTCAAAAGATAAGAAGAAAATAAAAAAAGTTTAGTGTACACCTTGATTCTTTCCCCATGTACAGATTTCAAAAGATAAGAAGAAAATAAAAAAGTTTAGTGTACACCTTGATTCTTTCCCCATGTACAGATTTCAAAAGATAAGAAGAAAATAAAAAAAGTTTAGTTGATTAAATTACATACAACAAGAGTAGTTACTAGATGGAGTAGCATTTCTCTCATGATGCACTAATTAATCATTTTTTTCTTTATACCTGTTTTTGCGGTGATAAATTCTCTTGAGATTTGAACAATTCTTGATAAATTTATTAAAGAAAGAAAGGGAGATAAATCTTAGCCTGTACTTTCTTTAAATGATCAAAGTAATGTATTACAAACATGGACTCTCTTGTATATTTTACAGTTCATTACATATCATTCATAATTGGCATGTAAAATAAACTTTTCTTTTCCAGCCAAAAAATCAAAATTCAAGAAATATGGTAGTAGTACATTTATTACTCACCATCCATTTTACCTTGTCACACCTGTTCAGTCCAGTATATTTTTGTTGCACATCCTTTTTGAACTTTATTTCTATTTTACATTTTTGCTATAGAGACGTGTTTAGCTTGTCGTAGTGTCTCAATTAAATCAGTTTTGATCTTGTTGCTAGATTTGGATGTCAGTTGTTGTTAGTAACTAGAGCTTATCAGCATTTTTTAAAACAAATGCAGATACAAAGTTGAGTGAACACAAAATTCCATCACGGCATGTGAGCTTATTAAAATGGCATGTTTAGGTACACTGCTTAATCATTTTAGTATGACCAGATAGAATTTAGGTGTGTTTGTGGATCCATATTTTTGTTTAGACTATGTATAAACAGATTCAGCCCAATGTGTTTAGAGTCTCTGTAAATTCAGGTAAAGAAAACCTTTTATATATTATCTATATTTGCTTATAAGTATGTTGACCTCCCCATTTTAGGACTGTCAAACTCCCCATTTTAGGGCTGTTGACGTCTCCATTTTATGGCTGTCAACCTCCCCATTTTAAGGCTGTTGACCTCCCATTTTAAGGTTTTTGACCTCCCCCATTTTAGTGCTGCAAAAAGCGAATTTCTTTTTGACGCTTCTATAAGTAGAGGAGTTTTTTTGGAAGTCACATCCATGTATAATGGTGTCATGTAGCTGTTGAATGAGAGTTGCAGGTGGCGAAAATAAATAAGTCAAACTGGATAGATGGATAGATATAACGATAAAGACAAAACCAATGTAGGATAATCATATTTATATTATTGAGTTGCATTTGTACAAATTGATACTTATATTATCTTCTATGCATTTCATTCTGAACTACTAAATAAATCCATGGACACTTCACATTTTCTGCCTTTGTAAATTGTTTCATCCCATCTACAATCTACATTTGCCACATTTTATGTTTTTTTTTGCCTTGAATGGCATGTAAGCATCCAATGGTTGCAGTACCAACTTGCAGCTGCCATTGATCAAAGTTTGACATGTTTGATGTCTCCATTTGTTTCACAGACTGGATCAAAATATGCCTGGATGACACTGCCCTAGAACCCGCTCATTCATACCTGTTTGGATAAGTGCTTAAATTATTTAGATTTTTCGTCATGTCGTCACTGTTAAATAGAACTGTTATGCACTTATTTCTCTGATATGGCAAATTCATGGTCTGCAGTTCTGTTGTTGCATTATCTTCAAAGTCTTTAACCTATTAACTTGAAGACTCCATCATATGCATTGTTTTCTTTTCCCAATATTGGTGAAAGTATGTTAAATGTGGTATTGCATGATATCTAAGTGAGAAGGTACACTGTTATTCTCAGAAGACATGACTACAGTTAATTGCAGTTTACCATTATTGATGGTGAGGTTGAGTTTGAAGTCTGTAAGAGACACTTTCATGTATAGTCTTTGAAATATCATCAAAAGATTGCCGCAACTGAACAGGTATCAGTTATGTGGTATGGTCAAATAGACTTGTCATGGCATTGAACAAATATCAAATTCATGACACACTCAAAGGATTGTCCACAGAAAAAAGAAAACAGTCCTGCTTTTACATGCTAAAGGATTAAAATTTATCTAATTAGTTCCTCTATCAACACATTGTGAATTGAACAAACAATGCAGGTTTGCGTTTACAAGTAAAGGAGGGGAGGGTCGCGAGTGGTCTAAAGTGCTTTCCGTTATGGATCACTGTTATCTCACCTCAGTCTGCATGGGTTCGAGTCTCGGATTCGGCCAATGTGGATATGTGAGAAAGTTTGCCAGTAGCTTCTCGGTGGTCAGTGGTTCTTTCCGGGCTTTTCGCAGGTTCTTCCTCCACCATTAATACTGGCCGCCATGTATAGCCTATCTTACGCTGAAAAATGGCGTTAAACCCTAATACAACATAAACATAGCAAGCTAAGGGAGTCAAGTCAGATTTTAATTTTTTCTATCTCGCGTATAAGACAAACCCTACTTTTCATAACTAATTTTCTTAATTAAGAAAAGTTCAACTTATAAGCGAGTATGTATGGTAACACATGCTTTGTGTTTGAAAACAGAAGTTAATGCCCAGAAAATTGGAAAACTTGTATGATATTATGGTATTTTGTGTTCATGTACATCTGGTCACAATGGTTTATTTTCATTTATTTCAGCTTGATTTAAACGTCATCACAATTGGCCATTATAATTTTTCTAACAATAATTACTGTTGAATAAATAAATTCTGTTTGAATTCCAAATTTTTACGAAGGGACTGCATTATCTAGCAGATGTTTGATCATGATGATCACATAAAATAGCTTTGGAATTCTTTATACATTGGTAAATTCTAGGGACTAATTTTGGTTCCCAATCTGGTGTCTGATATACTTTCCAGTCAAGTTTTGTATAAACCCCTTACACAAACACCCATGTGACTCAAAATGTGTAATACCTGATAAAGTTTCCACTAGAAAGCTTAAGCAGTGTAATAGCACATTTCCTTCTGCACTTAAACCATACCTCTGCAGCCAAATGAATTGCGTGTCAGGTTTTGGAAGTCTAACAAAGTCAAGTTTGCACCCCTTTAAGATTGAAATGGTTTCAAAGAAAAACAAAAACTTGTACGGTCAATAACATGAAATGTACTAAGTATATTCATCTATTCTCTGATTCGCACACCAGTGACAATGAGTAATAGTGAAATAGCAGTAATTAGTACTACAATGACTAACTTTAGTAATCATGTCTTTGTCACATTTTAAAGTAGTCAAGTACTACCATGGTTTTTAGTAGCCAAATACTACTTTTGTACACATTTTAAAGTAGTCAATTACTACCATGGTTTTTAGTAGCCAAATACTACTTTTGTACACATTTTAAAGTAGTCAATTACTATCATGGTTTTTAGTAGCCAAATACTACTTTTGTACACATTTTAAAGTAGTCAAGTACTACCATGGATTTTAGTAGCCAAATACTACTTTTGTACACATTTTAAAGTAGTCAAGTACTACCATGGTTTTTAGTAGCCAAATACTACTTTTGTACACATTTTAAAGTAGTCAAGTACTACCATGGTTTTTAGTATCCAAATACTACTTTTGTACACATTTTAAAGTAGTCAAATACTACCATGGTTTTTCGTAGCCAAATACTACTTTTGTACACATTTTAAAGTAGTCAAGTACTACCATGGTTTTTAGTAGCCAAATACTACTTTTGTACACATTTTAAAGTAGTCAAGTACTACCATGGATTTTAGTAGCCAAATACTACTTTTGTACACATTTTAAAGTGGTCAAGTACTACCATGGTTTTTAGTATCCAAATACTACTTTTGTACACATTTTAAAGTCGCCAAGTACTACCATGGTTTTTAGTAGCCAAATACTACTTTTGTACACATTTTAAAGTCGCCAAGTACTACCATGGATTTTTGTAGCCAAATACTACTTTTGTACACATTTTAAAGTAGTCAAGTACTACCGTGGTTTTTAGTTGCCAAATAATACTTTTGTACACATTTTAAAGAAGTCAAGTACTACCATGGATTTTAGTAGCCAAATACTACTTTTGTACACATTTTAAAGTAGTCAAGTACTACCATGGATTTTAGTAGCCAAATACTACTTTTGTACACATTTTAAAGTAGTCAAGTACTACCATGGTTTTTAGTATCCAAATACTACTTTTGTACACATTTTAAAGTAGTCAAGTACTACCATGGTTTTTAGTAGCCAAATACTACTTTTGTACACATTTTAAAGTCAAGTACTACCATGGTTTTTAGTAGCCAAATACTACTTTTGTACACATTTTAAAGTCGTCAAGTACTACCATGGTTTTTAGTAGCCAAATACTACTTTTGTACACATTTTAAAGTAGTCAATTACTACCATGGTTTTTAGTAGCCAAATACTACTTTTGTACACATTTTAAAGTAGTCAATTACTATCATGGTTTTTAGTAGCCAAATACTACTTTTGTACACATTTTAAAGTAGTCAAGTACTACCATGGTTTTTAGTAGCCAAATACTACTTTTGTACACATTTTAAAGTAGTCAAGTACTACCATGGTTTTTAGTATCCAAATACTACTTTTGTACACATTTTAAAGTAGTCAAATACTACCATGGTTTTTCGTAGCCAAATACTACTTTTGTACACATTTTAAAGTAGTCAAGTACTACCATGGTTTTTAGTAGCCAAATACTACTTTTGTACACATTTTAAAGTAGTCAAGTACTACCATGGATTTTAGTAGCCAAATACTACTTTTGTACACATTTTAAAGTCGCCAAGTACTACCATGGATTTTAGTAGCCAAATACTACTTTTGTACACATTTTAAAGTAGTCAAGTACTACCGTGGTTTTTAGTTGCCAAATACTACTTTTGTACACATTTTAAAGAAGTCAAGTACTACCATGGATTTTAGTAGCCAAATACTACTTTTGTACACATTTTAAAGTAGTCAAGTACTACCATGGATTTTAGTAGCCAAATACTACTTTTGTACACATTTTAAAGTAGTCAAGTACTACCATGGTTTTTAGTATCCAAATACTACTTTTGTACACATTTTAAAGTAGTCAAGTACTACCATGGTTTTTAGTAGCCAAATACTACTTTTGTACACATTTTAAAGTCAAGTACTACCATGGTTTTTAGTAGCCAAATACTACTTTTGTACACATTTTAAAGTCGTCAAGTACTACCATGGTTTTTAGTAGCCAAATACTACTTTTGTACACATTTTAAAGTCGTCAAGTACTACCATGGTTTTTAGTAGCCAAATACTACTTTTGTAGACATTTTAAAGTTGTCAGACACTACATTGCTGAAAATGCCGACTAAAAATCACAAAGTCGGTATTATTATTATTATGTTACCGACAACATAATAGTCTCTTGCCTGGGTCCAGCTGGTGACTCAGACACCTTTTACAACAGTATGGCTGCCAAACAGCTGGATAGGTAAAACCGGTTGCCATTCACCTGTCTTGCCTCAGTTCCAACGCCACATAACCACGATGTCAAGTTTACTGTAAAATCACTGCACTTCAGGGCACTTGTAAGTGTTCACTCTCCGCTTCGATAGATACTCCAGGTCTAGCGAGTTAAACATAAGAATACTTTATAAATGATCTCTTTTTTATAAGTTCCTTGCTAAGTTTGTGCAGTTCAGATAGAAATCCTAAATATATAAACACAAAGATAATGGTGGGACAAGGTTGTATGGAACACACCTGCTTATTTGTATGTACATGAATTCATGAAAGAAAATGTTCTTGTGCAGCGTCATTATAGTCGTCAATATTTGTGTAGGCTTTAATATTGAGATAGACTTCTATATTTTTGGTCCAGTTCTTGCACTTTCTTGCTGTTGTCTTGATGAGATTTGATATGTTGTAACATGCATGCCGTCCTAGATTACTTTGCTTCTATTATAAAACAAGTCTTTATAACTGAAAGCAGATTTAGAGGGTGTTTCGGAGGCTTCAGTTGAAAATTCTTTTCCTTCGGGTAAAGTGGTACACTTTTCATTGTTAAACCATAAATGATGACAGACCAGCCTTTCTAAACCGTAACCCGTTTGAAGAAAGCCTATCTGTATGTATTTATAAATGCTGTACTCCAGTTTAGATTTTGCATTGATATTCAACACCTTGTCTTGTGCTTTTGTGCCAGAGTATTTTATTACTGAATGGTGATGTTCCTTTCTATTTATATTTCACATTGTTAAGTGACTTGGTGAATGTCACTATAGTTTTGACTTAATTGACAACATTAATGAATTATTAGGTTAAGCATTACTGTCTTTGATTGCTTAATTACTTATTTTCTTGTCCTTATGGTAAGTTCTGAAATTATGATCGCTTGTTTTCCCCTTCATTTTTCTATATAGTTTTGAATGCAAAGTGTTATGGTCAGTATAGTTGGCACTCTAATAATTTTTTCTGAGTATATTAATGAAATTCAATGCTGCAAGTATGTATTAAAGCTGTCATGTCTTTTGATTACTTATTTTCTTGTTTTTATGTTTAGCTAAGTTCTGAATTTATCCTTGAACGATTATTTATCCTTGTTTATACAAACTAAAATATCTATCTCTCTCTTTCCTCTCTTAAGGTTCATCTGGGGATAGCAGTCGAGTAACCATTTCCACAGACAGTTCTCAGTCTGATATCTCTGTAAGTCCACTATGTTTTTACTTATTTGCCATATTTAAAGAGGTGAAATGTCGGTGTTTTGTAGAGGTGAATGTCATCAACCACTTGGCCACCTTAGTTGACTGAGTAAGAAAATGACATAGAAATAGCGAACATTACATGGTCAGCAGTCCTTGGCCACCTGAGTTGACTAAGGAAATGACATACAAATAGCGAGCATTACATGGTCAGTAGTCCTTGGACACCTGAGTGGACTGAGTAAGATTATGAAATAGAAATAGCGAACATTACATGGTCAGTAGTCCTTGGACATCTGAGTGGACTGAGTAAGAAAATGACATACAAATAGCGAACATTTCATGGTCAGTAGTCCTTGGCCACCTGAGTGGACTGAGTAAGGTTATGAAATAGAAATAGTGAACATTACATGGTCAGTAGTCCTTGGCCACCTGAGTTGACTAAGGAAATGACATACAAATAGCGAGCATTACATGCTCAGTAGTCCTTGGCCACCTGAGTGGACTGAGGAAATGACATACATTACATGGTCTACTATGTCGACAAAAAAGCAAAGTCCCTTGCTCTACTATTACTATCAAATTGTCATGCTTATGATGACGTCAAGATAAAAGATCAACGTACATGTCAACAGAAGCCCTTGGTCTCAGCTTTAACAAATCCTTTGTTTTCTAATCATTTATGTCGACAAGCTGCCAGTTCCGACCCATACTTTGTTCAACAATTAGTTGCTCTTACCGCCAGGCTTTAATGTCGCGGTCGGATATAAAAAACAAAAACATAGCAGCACATTTTCTCACCACTCTGCAGCTAGTTAGGTCTTTGATCTTGCCGCCTACTATTACAATGACAACATTTTTTTGTTTTTTTGTTTTTAAAAATAATTTATTATCCCCGTAATAGGTTGACCACTGGGTCGGGGAGCCATCCCAGGGTCACCTTACAATCCAACATTTCTGATAAGCTAGGGATAATAAATATTATCTACAGAAAAGGAAAACACTCTCACGCACGCATACACACATGCATATGGCACACAATCAATGACAACATTTACATCTGGGGGTCTTTCAGTCACTGAATTTTCTGATTGTAAATATCAGCACAGCTAATTGATAAGCACAATTTCCCAATCAACAAGTGTTCGAAGCAGGATTAGAAAGCGCTTAAATTTGACATCAAGGAAATTGATGCATACAGAGGACTCCTGTATACGTGAATTTCTGAATCCTAGATATAAAAATTTCGTGAAAATACGGATTACGCATTTCTGAGACCTTTGAAAGTGATTGGTGATTAAAACAAGTCTTTTTTTGCTGTGAAAGTTTCATTTTTAACTTTATTTACATTTACGCTGGCTACCAACAGCAGTGTAAAACGCAAATTAAATTTACAGTCTCTGGAAACTAAATATCTGGCTGTTAAGGAAGTTAAGGGATGAACATCACGCAAAGAGGTCTGTGAAATTTTTTCACTTAAAAATAACACACGTCCAGGAAGGATGAAAGCTGCTGAGTCTATAAAGAAAGACTAAGTTGAAGGTAACCATGCTTCCCAAAGGAAGAAGCAAAAGACTGCTACATTTGAAGACATGGAGGAAGCCACAAAATGGTTCAATGAAGCATTTGCGAAAAATCTTAGTGTGGAGACCTTCGCTGCAACAAGTGGTTGGTTCAGTCGCTTTAATGTTCGTCTTAACATTGGGTACAAAATTATTTGTGGAGAATACATGTACTGTTGACAGTTATTCACTTCTCTATGAATATAGGGAATATAGCCCATCCCCTTGGTAGCCTCAATAAGATGGGAACATGTAAATAACAACTATCCAACTATGTGCTAATGCCGACCACAGGTGCACAACGCAAGCTTGATGCGAAGAAAATAATAATCTAAAGAAAAAGTTCATACAGTGAGAGATAAATACCTTAGATTACCCCAATGACTCATTCAGACATAGGACCCTCTCTATCATTCAACATGATAGAGAGGGTCCTATTTATGAATGGGTCATGGGGATAAGTAATCTACTCTGTATGATTTTTTTTCCTTTAGAATTTCTTTTCTTCACATCAAGGTCGCGTTGAGCACCTGTGATGCCGGCGTTGAATATCGTAATGTTTTTCATATCAGGATGTGATCGATGCAATATTTTAATTTGGATTTTACTTCACACAGGTAACCAAAATGTAATTTGTCAATAAACAAGTGTATTTCACACTGATTCTTTCTTCATGTACTCAAAATTTCCATTGTTTTCTCAAAGTGTAAATGCTACTCACTGATAACGGGTCACCCTTTGCTGACGAATTTTAACTTTTATCTTTTTTCAGCCCCCCACCCCACCCCAAACACTTATCTTGACATCCGCCTATGTTGACAATATTTCCTCGGGCCCGAGGATGTCAAGATAAACGGGTAGGACTGTATTTACTAATTGTTATAACATATCTTTTAAAAAAAATATAATTTCTTAGTACATGATATATACTAATTGTTATAACATATGTTTAAAAAAAAATAGAATGTCTTCATGACGTAATTTAGTTTAAGTACAGTAATAAACATTTTGTGTGTACCTTATACTGAAGTCCATCAAATACAATGATAGTATATTTATGGGAGTAAAATTTCACAATATTTAGTTCTCATTAGCCAACAATTAAATCAAAACAGATTAAGCATAATAGTAAAAGAATTTTATGTGGTCCTTGATCATGCTCAGTGGTATATGAAGCTCCTTAGTCAGTAACCACTGTAATTACATAACTAATGGAGTTGTTTGGTTTAATGATAATACAATTTTCATGATAGGGTATACATGATACCAGTATATCTGGTCTAAGAATTTCCCATGGGTTCTATGCAGAAATACCGTTCCATGTTGACCTTTCTCACAAACCTGTACTGGCCGAGCTGAGACTCAAACCAAGTTAAGATGCTAGGGATCTTTCAAGCCAACTGGTCCACCTATATCTTCCACATATGGGTCTGCGCAAAGTTCTTTTAGCTGACCAGTGACCAGTGCAGGTGATATTCAAAATAGAGGTATAATTCAAATGAAATGTAGCATGTCTGACCTTTTTACACAGGTGACAGCTATACAGGGGTGACTGTTACAGGTTTCTTTGCATGAAATAATTTAAATTTTTCAGGCCCAGAGACAGGAAGCTAGACGGAAAGTTGAAGACAAGCCAGAGACAGCCACTCTGTTTTCGTTCTTACAGATCCTGACTGCAGTATTTGGATCCTTTGCGCATGGAGGAAATGATGTCAGGTAGTTCTTATGTAGAAATAATAGAATATTGTTCTGCAAAAATTTCTGGATTTTGCTGAAGTGTTATTATTTAGATCTATTGCTTATGGAATGGTATGTTAATTGTCATCCCTCATTCCATTCACACAAGGTTGTTAGCGCTACTTCTCCTAAACTAAGGACTGATACGAAACTTGACACATACATTCACCCCATGGTCTAGTTGGTCCTTTGTTGAAATTGTGTTGCTATCAAATCCAGTATGGCTGCCACAGTGGTCATCTTAAAAATTTTATCGCTATTCTTCCTGAATGAATAGTCATATCAATGCAGACTTTTCCTTAGAAGACTTCCAAATTAAATTAGTGTCTATATGACATCCAGTGTGGCAGCCAACTTGAAACTTTTGTATCAAAATGTTGTTTGCACTGAACTACAGGAGAAATAATTGTTGTTGCCACATAAAACCAAAAGATTATGACAAAGAGATCAGGCAAGAAGCCATGGTCCTCAGTGAGGTTTGGAACTGCAGTTTTTGAAACTTTCTGAAGTCATTAAGGTTTGGGTGTATTTGACAAACCTCTTTCCTTTGCTGCATAATTCTTGTATCACAGTTTTGAATGCACGACCCTCCTATGTTTCCAAGTCGACAGTGACCTGTATCAATAAACCTAATTGAAAATTGGTCTGCCCTTTTGAAAAATTGTCATGGCCTTACTGTCAAGTCTCATTATGGTTAGCAGGTCTGTCATGGCAAATGTGATAGTCAAGTGTCAGATCTTTTTTTGTGGGTTTTCAATTTTTAAAAAAATTGTTTTTGCTTGCTAGAAACCACAAATTCAAATACTGAACAAATAGCAGAAGAGAACCCCTTCTCCAGTCAAAGAATTCATCTACACCCAATACTATTTTGTAGTGGAAAAAGAACCCCAGACCTGCCAACCCTTATGATTTTATTGTTAGTCTTATTGAACTTCTCCTTAAAAGGCTTGCAAAATTAAAGCACAAAATATGGAAATGTGATTGATTGCAGTAAAATCAGATTCTTGATTTTCTATGTTTGATTAAAAGACAGGTTTCATATTAGATTCAGTGGGGATTGTCAGGGAACTAGACCAACTAGACAAGAGTACCTCAGGTGCTTTAAACTGCACATTCTTTTGTGATGCAAACATCGGTATACTGAAGTTATTCGAGAACTTTTCAAAAACGGCATCCACAAATAATGCATTTTGAAGATTAGAGGGACAATAAACTGCTTAAAACGTTTTAATAGTCAATGCAGAAGAATAAAATGGAATGTTCTGATTCTTTGGAGAAAAAGGTTGGATTGGTAGAAATTACATTTAGTGGACTTGTATTGATTAGAGTTTGTCAGACTTGTATTGAGTATTTCAGACTTGTATTTATTTGAGTATGTCAGGTTTGTATTTATTTTGATTATGTCAGACTTGTATTGATTTGAGTATGACAGCCATTCATGAATTTGTGTATGTCAGACTTGTATTGATTTGAGTATGTCAGACTTGTATTGATTTGAGTATGACAGATTTGTATTGATTTGAGTATGTCAGACTTGTATTGATTTGAGTATGACACATTCATGAATTTGAGTATGTCAGACTTGTATTGATTTGAGTATGACAGACTTGTATTGATTTGAGTATGTCCGACTTATATTGATTTGAGTATGACGCATTCATGAATTTGAGTATGTCAGACCTATATTGATTTGAGTATGTCAGACTTATATTGAATCGAGTATGACAGACTTGTATTGATTTGAGTATGTCAGACTTGTATTGATTTGATTATGACAGGCATTCATGAATTTGAGTATGTCAGACTTGTATTGATTTGAGTATATCAGACTTATACTGATTTGAGTATGTCACTTATTGGTTTGAGTATGTCGGACTTGTATTGATTTGAGTATGACAGGCATTCATGAATTTGAGTATGTCAGACCTATATTGATTTGAGTATCTCAGACTTATATTGATTTGAGTATGACAGACTTGTGTTGATTTGATTATGACAGGCATTCATGAATTTGAGTATGTCAGACATATTGATTTGAGTATATCAGATTTATACTGATTTGAGTATGTTATACTTGTATTGATTTGGGAATGTCAGACTTGTACTGATTTGAGTATGACAGGCATTCATGAATTTGAGTATGTCAGACTTATTGATTTGAGTATGTCAGACTTATATTGATTTTAGTATATCAGACTTATACTGATTTGAGTATGTTATACTTGTATTGATTTGAACACGTCAGACTTATATTGATTTGAGTATGACAGGCATTCATGAATTTGAGTATGTCAGACTTATATTGATTTGAGTATGACAGGCATTCATGAATTTGAGTATGTCAGACTTATATTGATTTGAGTATGTCATACTTGTATTGATTTGAGTATGTCACTTATTGATTTGAGTATGTCTGACTTATATTGATTTGAGTATGACAGGCATTCATGAATTTGAGTATGTCAGACCTATATTGATTTGAGTATGTCAGACTTATATTGATTTGAGTATGTTAGACTTATATTGATTTGAGTATGATAGCCATTCGTGAATTTGAGTATGTCAGACATATTGATTTGAGTATATCAGATTTATACTGATTTGAGTATGTTATTCAGACTTGTACTGATTTGAGTATGACAGGCATTCATGAATTTGAGTATGTCAGACCTATATTGATTTGAGTATGTCAGACTTGTTTTGATTTGAGTATGTCAGACTTGTATTGATTTGATTATGACAGGCATTCATGAATTTGAGTATGTCAGACATTTTGATTTGAGTATATCAGATTTGTACTGATTTGAGTATGTTATTCAGACTTGTACTGATTTGAGTATGACAGGCATTCATGAATTTGAGTATGTCAGACTTATTGATTTGAGTATGTCAGACTTATATTGATTTGAGTATATCAGACTTGTACTGATTTGAGTATGTTATACTTGTATTGATTTGGAAATGTCATACTTTTATTGAATTGAGTATGACAGGCATTCATGAATTTGAGTATGTCAGACTTATATTGATTTGAGTATGTCATATGGCATGAAAGATCATTGTTGTCACAATAACCAATGTCGAATTTAAATTTCGTTTTTAAGGATTACATCTGGTGTCAGGATAATGTGACTGGGTGGGACCTTATGCTATATGTCTGCAGCATGATACCCTGTGTTAGTCATCACTATAAATGTCCACACTGCAGACATCATAGCGATATGATTAAAAAATTGTTAAAGCTACATTAAAAGCTTGAATCACACAGGAACTGATACAACAAAAATGTATTCGCTGTGTTTACTATTTTCTGAAACTGGCTGAAATCGTACAATTTAGATTTTAAGGATGTAGAATGGGGTCGTACCAAAGTTTGTCCTTGTGATTCAAATTAAAGAAGCTTCAAAAACTTGGGGATGGACTTAAAATATTGAAATGTATTACAATTATGTTGCAAATTAAAATGCAGGAGAATGATTACAACAGATCGTGAACATTAAATCTACTGTTATCAACATATGTCATTCTTCTCATTTGGTTAACATCAATGTGATAGACAATATTGTGAAAATTCGTCCGTATTTAAAATTTGCTCCATGGTCATTGCTAGCAGTGTTTATGAAAAGAAGAAAATAGATGTGAAATTTCTGTTAAAATAATTTAAGTTGAACTGATATAAGTATGTTCATATATTCCAGCAATTGTATTGGCCCAGTGGTTGCCCTTTGGGTGACAGCTACAACAGGAAGTGCTGCCCAAGAAGCCCCAGTACCCATCTGGATTCTTGTGTACGGTGGTTTGGGAATATCTGTGGGTCTTTGGGTCTGGGGCAGGAGAGTCATACAGACCATGGGAGAGGACCTAACAAAGATCACACCATCCAGGTATTATATAGATTGTTCTGTTACATTATCTGTGCTTGCACTCACCAAATTTGTATGCCTTTCTGTTTTAATGAGTTGGGTATTTAGAATTTTAAGGCAAAATAAAAAAGTAATTACTGGTGCATTGATTAAAAAAAAGACTGGAGCCCCAATTGGTCTAAAATGCTATCCATTACGGATCATTGCCATCACACCTCTGTCTTTGTGGTTTCGATTCTCCGATTCAGCCACTATGAGTATGGGAGAAAGCTTGCCAGTAGCTTCTCGTGGGTCAGTGGTTTTCCCGGGTTCTTCCACCACCATTAATACTGGCCGCCATGTATGGCATATCATGTGCTGAACATTGGTGTTAAACACAACAACAACAACAACAACAACATAAAGACTAATGCAATACAATCCTACCTGTTTATGTCGAAATCTTCGGGCCCAAGAAAATATTGTCGACATAGGTGGTCTTGAGATAAATGTTGGGGGTGGGTGTCTGAGAAAAGATAAAAGTTGAATTCATCAACAAAGTGTGATATGTCGTCAGTGACTAGCATTTACACTTTGAGAAAACAATGGAAATTTTGAGTACATAAAGACAAAACCAGTGTGACAAATTACATTTTGGTTACCTTTGTGTAATAAAGTCCACAATAAAATATTGCATCTGTCACATCCTGATACAAAAAACATTATGATATTCAATGTCTGCATTAGCACATTTTTATTTACAAGCTTCAAGTACATGTACTTAAATTGGCCTAGATTTTGGTCAGTCTGTTCCCATCTTATAGAGGCTACCAAGGGGGTAGGGCTATTCACACAGAAATGGAAACCTGTCAACAAGCTGCTTGAAACAGTACATGTATTCTCTGCAGATACTTTTTTATCCAATGTTATGAAGAACTTTAAAGCAACTGAACCAATCACTTTCAAAGGGCATGGAAACGCGTATTTGGATGCAATTTTTTTTTATCTGGGACGCAGAAATTTCCTGGACGGCAAATTTAAGGGCTTGCTAGTTATGCTTCGACCACCTGTTGTGTGGAAAAATGTGTTGAAATGTCAGAATCTTCTTCACAAAATAACCAAAGATGTATTGCTCTGACAAGAAAGGAAATTTGTACAACTCATTGAAAATGTATGACTGACATTTATTAATATCTTGTTAAATTTAGTCTTTTCCTAATGAAAATATTAAATATTTTCTAGACGAAATGTTGTGTATTTTTATAACATCATAAGCAGTAAATACTTCATTTACAGTTCCTGTTACAAGCGTTTAGAGGGGCACTAATATTAACATAAGTATTTACATTCTTTACATTCTGTTTAATTACAAGTGTTTAGAGGGGTATTAATATTAACATAAATATTTACATTCTTTAGATCCTGTTTAATTACAAGTGTTGAGGGGGATGTTAATATTAACATTGAGTATTTACATTCTTTTGATCCTTTTTAATTACAAGTGTTGAGGGGGATATTAATATTAGCATTGAGTATTTACATTCTTTAGATCCTGTTTAATTACAAGTGTTGAGGGGGATGTTAATATTAACATTGAGTATTTACATTCTTTTGATCCTGTTTAATTACATGTGTTGAGGGGGATATTAATATTAGCATTGAGTATTTACATTCTTTAGATCCTGTTTAATTACAAGTGTAGAGGGGGATATTAATATTAACATTGAGTATTTACATTCTTTAGATCCTGTTTAGTTACAAGTGTTGACGGTAGTGATGGGAATCGGTCAGAAATTCATAATCGATAATCGGTTCCCCTTAACCAACTGATCATCGATTATGATCGGTTACTAAGAGCAGATTTTAACTTTTGTTAGAGTTATATCTTGATCAAGAGTTCAATATGTTTATAAATGTTCAGGAGTAATCTCTTTTAATGACATATATACTTGAACTTGACAATAATACTACATTGTGTGTTATTTTTGTTCAACAACTTTGTTAAATGAACGCAACTTTCTTTGACTGATCAGTGATATGTAACTGCTACAATCCCCCGAAATTCTTTTTCTCATATGTGTCTATCATTTAAAGTACAGAAGGACATGATTTTCTTATTTGTCATTGTTATAATTACTACAAAAGATCTTGCAATTTAACTGAAACAAATCAACTAAATGTGTTTAAAATTGTTAACTGAACAATTTAACAACTTGACCATGTAATAATGACTATATGTTCCTAATTATGAATCGTAAGGTTTTTTATAGTTGTAGTTATGAAGGGATTATTAAATTTTAGGTCAACTTTAGTGGCTTGGAGTTTTACTAATGTTTGTGCTTTGCATACACCTAACAAGTAATCTAACTTTACACACAATCGATTATGGAGTTCACAATCGATTATATTATTGGTTTGCTCAACTAACTGATGATCGATTATAATCGATAGTTGGAACATCACTAGTTAAGAGGGACATTTAAATTAGTGTTTACATTCTTTTGACCCTGTTTAATGTAGCATATTGACCTTGTGTCCAAGCTGTCAGTATAAAATGGCAATGCTGTGGGATCTGGCAATGACAAAGTTCCATATTTTATTATACTTATTGCCTTTCCACTATTGCCATGCACTTACACGCATGATTTAAGTGACGAATACCAGTCACGCTGTAACCAGTTCTGTAGAAGGCACATAAATTGTTAACATCATTTAGATTATTTCCTTCTTGAGAAAGAGAAGTTTAAAATGTTATTTTTGTTTTTCATCCACAGTGGGTTCTGCATTGAAATAGGATCAGCACTTACAGTCCTAATTGCCTCCAATATTGGTATCCCGATCAGCACAACACATTGCAAGGTGGGCTCGGTTGTCATTACAGGTCGAGTAAGGTCCAAGGACACTGTAGATTGGAAACTCTTCCGAAACATAATCCTAGCATGGTTCGTTACAGTTCCCGTGTCAGGTGGATTGAGTGCAGCTTTCATGGCTGGCTTGATGCAAGCTGTATGATGGCTAGAAAAGCAAGAGAGCAATCTCTCAGGGATGTGCCAAGTTTTCGAAGAAATATGTCTGAAATGGAATATAGAATAGTCGGAACTGTATATCGAGGTGCAGTTGACATTGGTATTTCTTTGTAAAATTGAGTAAACTGTTTTGGAAATTTAGAAAGTTCATTTTGAAGGAAGCTTTCACTCAAGGCGTCATTACTTGTGAAGTGTGAGATAGAGATAAATTAAAGCTTGTGAATGTTGCATATGTTTAATCTTTAATCATTGCAAGCTGTATTCAGCTGAAGCCAAAGCTGTGTATAAATGAAATAATAAACTGTCATAAGGCAATTCATCGGCGAGACACAACATTCCATGGAGCAAGATGTAACCACTTTGGCTGAAGTTTTACATCACCTAGGATTCTTTCTTTGTTTATGTCTAACAACACATTAGATTAGCCTCGTTGTTGAAGTTTGTTTACTTTTACTTTTTTTTGGTCCTACCCTTTTTAGATAGTGTGGACAATAGTTTGCGAACCAACTAACCACTCAGACCATGGTCAGCTTCTTGATTAATAGCTTTTCACCAGTTCCATCCTACATGTATCATTTCATTTTCAAACTATTTGATATTTTTTATTCATATGTATAATCATTGACATTACATCGTTTACAAGAAATGGTGTCATCTTGTAAATTTCTGACGCTTTACGATGATATGCAATTGATTATTATATCAAAGCATATCATTAATTACTTTTAATATTTGTGTCTGTTTTGTTTATTTTTAACTTGCATCTTTATATTTGATAAATTCTGTGGTCTAAAAAAATTGTAGCTAGGATGTTCTAACGATCTGAAAAGCAAAGTAGGTAACTCTAATATTTGTTCACCAGTAAATGTGTTTTCTTTAATTGTTCATTATCAGCGCTTTCAACACATTAACTACACAGAACACAAATAGGCAACTAACCTATTCTTGTCAGCACAGGTGTTGAATGCATGACCTGAAGTCCTGTAGTCCAAAAGTTAAGCTATCACTACTCCCAAATAGGTGGAGTATCTGACTTGAATGTTTAAAAATTCAAGCCCATAAATGACCAGCCAGATGCCTCATCCTAAATCTTTAGAGAAAATAAAAAAATATTGTTAATCCAATTCATTCATGAAGATAGAAAACTTTTGCTGATGTTGATTATTCCAGAGTGCTGTCTAAGGATAGAAATGATCTTGAGTTTTTTTTTACCACCCAGTATTTTAAGAAATACAGATATGATAATACAGTATTACATTATGCTCTGATTAAAGTAATTACAAAACAGCAAATGTACATACTAATAATACAAAACTCTAAAATTGTAAATAAAACCATGTTCATGTTTAAAATAAAGGTAGCAAACTTAATATGCTAAAATGCAAGGTAAGAGACTCAGATCAAAAACACTTGAAATAATAAAGATATTTTTTTTCTCCAGAAAATATTGTAAAATTTGAAGCTGCTTATTGTTCACAAGGCCTTTAAAGGCCTTTGAAAGTTTGGGGTAAATGGGGCAGCCTTTTCGCAGAGCTTAAAAATCTGGCAAAATTAAGTAGATTACTCAGAGGTCTATGTAAGTCTTTAAAAACTGAAATAAGCCTGAGCATTTTAATTAACCCTGGGCAAAAAAAAGGTATAAACATGTCTTCACTGTAATATGATTTACTTACAACATAAAATCTTCAAGATGTCATATAATCAGAACACCATGCATGTGTGCAATTTGAGAAATGTTAATCTCGTTTTCCAAACTGACTCGTAATAAAATATTTGGTTTCCCTAAATCTAAACTGAATAGATTTTAGGAATAAAATTAAAACATTACAGTTATGTCTTATAAACAACACACTTGTAATTTTAGTTACAAATTGATTTTGGGAAAAATGCATCATTAAAGCTTTACAAACAAATATTTACCATGTTATAATCTTTAGATTATAAAATCATTATACATGTTTCTTATAGCTACTTAGCACAAATTTTAATCTGCTTGCAATCTGTTACTGTAAATCGGAAAAATATGAAATGTTTAAGATTTACTGGTATACTTAGATATCTATTCCCAGGATTGATATTTTTGTTATGTGCTTAGAACACATTATTATCACAATAGGTGGAACTAGTCTGAGGCTTCACTTGAAAATCATGCCAGTAGCACATTGATGGCAAGATTATCCTTCTTGGTACTCTTGAGGTCATCATTAGACAGTTTCAATAACACATGCACTCTTCATCAAAGCAAGACTGCTACACACTTTATCAAAGGAAGTCACAAATAAAATTTCCTAAGGTCGTTAGCTTCAGATGTAGCTGGTTTTCCTGGCATCTTTCTTTTGACGAATCGTTCTATTTGATTGGACGAGTCCATCTTTGGCCAATCAAAATATTCTTTACACTAATTCACTCTACGTAGAAAGTGCACGAAAGTAACATGCTCGAGGATTCAAAATTTGTTCAGTCAATTTACATCTTCAGTGTTTAAATATGCCAGGTCTTTGCTATTTCAACGATATCTGGCTTGAACAAGAAAATTATAAGGAATGGCTGCAAAAGGAAAAATTATGTAAACGAAAGACGTTTTGTACATTGTGTAAAAAGACAAGCAACTTGGCTTCAATGGGAGAAGGAGCCCTTGCAAATTAGTAACTACATACTGTTCATTTAGAGGAACAAAGATGCAGAAGTATAAGCTATTGGTAATTTTGGGCAAGATAATGTTAACTTATTACTCTTTGGGTATAAAATAAGATTGTTTAGTTTGATGACTTGGGAGATATGGCAAAAGAAGGCCCATTTAAATTTACTTATACTGTCAGTTTATTTAACACATTTAAGGGACAAAAATCATTTTCGAAAATTTTATTCTACATAATAATGTTCCTTGGTTTTATCTTAAAAACATTCATTGTAATAAATTCAATTCACATATAAACAGTTTCAAAGTGCGCATGCGTACACTATAGTAGAGTTAAGCAAGAGTTGTTATTCTTGAATTGTGAGTGTATACATAAAAAACAATGTGCTGTAAAGCTTTAACTGTAAAAAGTCAAGTCATTTGATTAGGCAAATAAAAAAAAAGAATTCAAAAAACATATTTCCAGTTGACGGAATGTCCCCGTTTCTCATTGCCAACCCTCTTTTTCCCAAATGGTATTTAAAAAAAAATATTTAAAATCACATTGCCGAAATTGATTTCTGTATCTATAGTCTGACTATACATCCCCGTTTGTTTGCACCCCTATCGATTTCAATAACGAAAATAATTAAATGATAAAAAGTGCACAGAACTAAGTCAACTGAATCATTGATTTATAATTTCTAACCTGAATGTGACCAGAATGGCACTAATTCTGCACATTTCATGATTAAAGGACTTTACAAAGAAACAATCGGGTTGGTATAGTCAGACTATAATTTAGGCCGTTTTGCCCAGTACATTGAAGTGCTTAAAATATTACTAGATTTATAGATAATGTTTATTTAAAAAATGGAGAAAAAAAAACGCCTAACTGTGATGAAGTTTTTTATTCTGTCCTTTCCAAAAGAAAGGAATATGTTGAACTTTGGAATGTTCTCCAGAAAATGTTTTTGTTGTCACACGGGCAGGCAACAATGGAGAGAGGATTTTCTGTCAACAAACAGGTATCTATTGAGAACTTCAGCAGAGAAAGCCTCAGAGCTCAAAGGTTAATCATTGACACAATGAGAAAAGCAGGTGGACCTTTGGAAATCATCATTAGCAATGAAATGATGACACATGGCTCCTCTGCAAGACATAAGTACCATGCCTATCTGGATAAGAAGAAAGCAGAGAAGGATGAGAGAAAAACCAAAAAGGAAAGAAACAGGAGTTAGCCTTGGATGAAGTGGAAGAACTTAAAGCCAAAAAGCTGTCTCTTGAAGCTAATATTGCCAGCCTACATGCTTCCTCTGTAGAGAAAGCATAAGAAGCAGAGTTAAAAGGACTCACTGTGCTTGTCACAGAGTCAAATGCTCTTAGGAGAAAAGCAGAGGAAAAGATGACAGTGGTGGCGTCTCTTTCCAAAATGATTGAAGAGAAAAGAAAGCAAATATTAAATAATGCATTTAAAGCAATGCCGATGTCTCTTAAGAGAACAATTTTTTTAGTATTAAATCTGACACGTATGTTACATATTTCTGAAAGAACAACGAATGTTAACCTATCTTCCAGATAATTATCATACATTTAATAAATTAATTATAGTTTGACTTTAATCAGTAATCAGTATTGTAGTATTTGGCATTCACTGTTTTCTCATATAACCTGTATACACAGTATTTGCAATAATGAGTCTTGGAAATCTCTGATTGTGGTCTTTGAAAGTTTGGGAAAAGTCTTTGAATTTATCATTCATATGAAGACTATGCAATGGCAGTGAAATATACTATAATGATGCCATTTGCTTGTGAACATATCAAATATGTAAGTTGTTGGCTTGTATGTGATTTATTCTTTTTAACATTGATTTCTTATCCCCAGATATTAACATTTAGATCAGGTGTCTCAAAACACCCTGAGCGTTGTTTGAGGGCATTTCTGATGCCCAAGGGCAGCCCCAACTTGATTACCTCTCATGACACCTTGTAATGCCAATCATTTTGTAGGCCACAGTATACAGCTTGGCGGGCCGTATGTTTTGAGACTACTGGTTTAGATGGATAATCAATTTTTGCATTACCAGCAATAAAAATAGTTGTATGATCTGAACTAGTTTGAAAGCCTTTAGTTCAAATGTGTGAATGGTGTAATGGTGTTTATATCCTAAGAGAGAATAAAAAAATCACCGGAATCACATATTTTGAAACCTGACCTTTTATTTTCCATTAAACCCCTTCTGTATTGACAAGAAAAATCAGTTCTGGAATAAATACTGTTATTGGAATTGAAAAGTCCCAAGATGAGTACAGCAAATTTATTTGAGATATTTCTTCTGATCTGACCACAAACATGTAACTAATCAAACAATATCAAATGTGTGTGAATGGCAATACAGTAGAAGACATGCCTGTCTATGTTTGTTTCTTGTTGCTCTCAATTGAAATTTAAAATCAATTAAAAATTTAGAAACTCGTTTTCCTCAATGTTGTTGTCTGCCACAAGATTTTTTAAATTGTTTGGTCTAACCTAGTATCTTTCTTCATTTAAATATAAGTATATATCAACTTCAGAGACATTAGCAAGAAAAAGTAGGAAAATCAAAGGAACATGCAGTATTTCAAGTGAGGGCATCTGTTATTCAACAGTTGAAAACAGTCTTCAGACAAGACTGTTTCTATCAGTTTCATTTCCACAAATTACATCCCTAGTTATTTGTATTTTTTTTATTAAACATTTGAATGTTTTTAAATTTTTATAGCCTAAATATTGAATCCTAATGTTATGTTACCTCTGCATTATGTTAAATGTTGTGTCCAGATATTGTGGTTTCTATTTTTGTGTTTTATTGTTCAGCAACGCATTAAAGTTATTGAATTTCACGGCAGTTAGAATATATTCCCTTGTTCAGGGACACTTTGATTGCAACCTGGTTGATTCAGTGACAGGATTTGAAATCTGAACTCATTCCATTGAGTCAAGTGATGTATATCTTGGCTAACCTAGACTGATTCGGTGACAGAATTTGAATCTGAACTCGTTCCATTGAGTTATGCAATTTTAACCTGCACTTGTGCAGTCGAGTCAAGGGACTTGCTATGTTAACTGTTTTAACCTGCACTCTTGTAGTCGAGTCAACGGACTAACTATAATACCTAAGTGTTTTAAGTTGCACTCTTGTAGTTGGGTCAAGGGACATACTATGATAACTAAGGGTTTTAACCTGCAGTCTTGTAGCTGGGTCAAGGGACTTACCATAATAACTGTTTTAACCTGCACTCTTGTAGTTTGGTCAAGCGACTTGCTATGATAACTAAGGATTTTAACCTGCACTCTTGTAGTTTGGTCAGTGGACTTACTATGATAACTAAGGGTGTTAACCTGCAGTTATGTCAAGGGACTTGCTATAATAACTAAAGGTTTTAACCTGCACTCTTGTAGTCGAGTCAACGGACTAACTATAATACCTAAGTGTTTTAACCTGCACTCTTGTAGTTTGGTCAAGGGACTTACTATATAATAATAGCTGTCCTGGGTGATTTTAACCTGTACTCGTTCAGTTTGATTCAGCCCAGTTACCTTTGAAACACCATGGTTAATGTGTCAAAAAAGTATTTTCTTTAATATAGTTTTTTGTTCATGATCTTACAGTTTCTTAATTAAAATTCCATAAATATTTGTTCAAATAGGCAGTTTTACACCAGGTCTTATATGTATTATACACCTTTGGATGTTTGAGTCTAAAAATTATCCAGATATTTATAAGTCCATTGCAATTACTGCCTGAATAAAATATAACACTGGGGTCAAAAACACATCAGGGAATTCACTCAGCATCAGTCGTAAGGTGCATTAATTGATTATTTTAACTGCCAATATGTCTTATCCATAATGATCAGGCTCGTGTTATAGCTTTTATGTAGAAATGTTATCCAACAAAGATACTTTGAAAGTTTTGAATAATCTCCAAAGAAGTATCAAAAGGAATATTAACATTCTTTAGAGAAAACAGAAGCAAAGACAACGGTTTGCGTTTATTGGACATCATGTTGTGCATATAAAAATATATCTCATGAAGGGTGAAATGATTCTTTTTGCACATCAAAACAAAACAAACTCAAAGATTGCTTGAAGCTGAGAGATTTAGCAATAAGCCATTGAGTTCAATGAGATTTAGACACTATGTTGAAGGTAATTAAAGTTTAAATTTACATTACAAATCTTAACCTTTGCTGCAGTAGTCTCTATCACAGATCTGAACTTTTTAAATGCATGTTTCTGTGTTGACAATAGCCGTACATATTTCATTACACATCACTAAAAGAGGCCTATTTTGATTGCCTTACTGAGAAGGTCTTGCTACAGTTGGCAAGCCAGGATTTTGTTTTGATCCCCACTAGGACTGACAGTTATTGTTGTTTGGTTTTAACAGTCGGTAATTATGAAAGGGATGATTGAGTTCTACTTTGAAGTCCATATGTTCTAATAAATAGTTGTTGGTGTATGGTTTTAACCGTTTATAAATAGGAAAAGGTGAATCCGTAATACTTTTTTGATATTCACGTGGACTAACAACTGTTGGTGAATCATTTGAACTGTTGATAGGTCAGGAGACATTCAGTACTACTTTGATGTCCACATGTTGTATTAAGGTTTAACGCCATTTTTCAGCACATGATAGGCTATACATGGCAGCCAGTATTACTGGTGGAGGAAGAACCCAGGAAAATCCCCGGAAAGAACCACCGACCCATGAGAAGCTACTGGCAAGCTTTCACAAATATCCATATTGGCTGAATTTGAGATTTGAACCAACACAGACAGAGGTGAGATGGCAGTGATCCGTAATGGAGAAGACTTTAGACTACTTGGCCACTCGGGGCCCCAATGTCCACATGTATTAATAACTGTTGGTTTATGGTTTTGAATCATTTATTGTTAGGAATATGATTGATTACTGCCTATAATATGTCCCATCATATATTAATGTGTTTAAAATTTAGGTTTTGTTGTAGAATGTTGATTTTATTTAGTTTGTAAAGTTTTTGTTTCATACCAGATGTATTTGTATCTATGCTCTTAGTAACTTGTGCAAGAAAATTCTTTGAGTGCTTTTGTATACATTAGATCAGTGGTTCCCAAAGTGGGCTGTACTGTTCCCATTGGGGGGTGGTAGGATTACCTAGGTGTAGTTGATGGTGAATTGTGTTTGCTACATGGCAAGGTGGGGTGTGTGTTGAGGATAACCATGGGGTGGTGGCCCGAAAAAGTTTGGGAACCACTGCATTAGATTGATATCTATTTATATTTGATAGACACAAGTAAATGTAATCTCTTTATTATTATAGTGAAGATCACATTCAATTATGTATTCAATTTAAAAACAAAATATGAGCTGGTATGTTCAAATTTCTGAGAATGTGAAAACGTTTCAAGATAAAATTGTAATATAATAGATATCTCTGCAGTATTTGACAGTATATGACTTGAATACATGCATGGTAAATTTCACATCAATTCTCATGACAAAATATGTTTTATCAGTAAAAATAATTAATGTTTAATATAATGCCGAATGTGCAATTGCAATATTTCATTTTGTTATAGATATATAAATGAATTTGATGGATAATCTTAAACTGCAAATCTAACAATCTAAAATGTGTTTCATAGATTTTTGTTGAATAATTTAATTAACATCTGTTTTTGGAAAAGTGAAAGTAAAAGTACACTAAATTATATCAGTTGAAAACAAATTACATTAGTTACTTTAACATAAGTTTGGAAAGATAGTAAGACAGTTAATTTTTCATGAGACTGAACGTAAAGAACATATTTGAATGGAATGTACACATGAAATGTTAAATAGTTTAATGTTACTGTGTTTTCAGTTGTAATACACAATTCATTGTCTATGAAATCAATGTTTTGTTTATACGGAATTCTTGTGTACATAAATAATAAAGTCGATTTTCATAGCGCTTTATTATGTTAAAATTTAAGTCTTTCATTTGTTGAAACTGGGCTTTGATGGGATTTCGAATTTATTGTTCATATAGAAATCTATTAGTGATATGCCATCATACTAACATATAAAATTCAGAACAATCGAAATGCTGAAGAAAAGAAAGAGTGTTTTTTTTATTTTTATTTTGTTAATTAGAAATCTAAAATTTATGAGAAATCAAGTTCAACAAAATTGCATAACTGTGAAAACTGTTTGAAATATGACCAATAATTGGGGAGGGGAAACAAGAACAAATATTTTCAAATTTCTTAATTTAGCTGCAGATTCAAGTACATAAATATCACTTGACAAGTCAAATGTGATGAAATAAAAGGCATAGCAAATTTAAGTGTTTTGTCTTTATTTTATGTTCATAAAATCAATGGATTTTTTTGTGCCTCGTAACCAAAGATGCGGGGCCTGCAATTTCAGTTCTGACTCACTGGACTAGGATCAGTGGAACACGACACTACCTACATTTACCTAATCCAGTCATTGATCCAATGGTGAAATCTGATATCTGAAATTTGGATTGTCAGCATAATAGGTGTTTGTTTTTAACTGATGCTGTTAGAGAAAAACGAAACAAATGAAGATTTGTATTGATGCTTTGTGTCTTACATACTAAATATTCCATTTTCTTTAATGTGCTGCAAGTCTCTTGCTATACAGTAATCAACCCTTGTGGAAATTTTTAATTCTCTTTATTAGTGGAAATTATTTTTAGTTGTTTTAAACTTGATGTGTAACTTTATTAGTACAGAAGTAATTGATTTTTAAAGACCCAAACGGGCTACTGTTGGTAGTGTATGAAAGTGGTTGCAGTCAGTAAGATTGGTCCTGCACTTTTGTCTATCCAAATTTCAGTCTGTGTTATGGTGGTTTTGTTAAAACGGGCATAAAATTTAAAGTTGTTAAGCCATATATTCATCTTTAGTTACATTTACGAGACTTTGTGGAGGTCTTGCACGTAGTGTTAGAAAGATTTTTATCCACTGTAGTCTCGAGAGCTGAATGGTCAAGCTGAATGGTGAAGGACACATTCGTGAATGGTTAAGGTCACTTGAAGGAAGGAAGAGACAGATTCTGGACATCATCTGGTTATTTTACTATCTAATTAACATGCGTATTGGATTGCTTGTACTTTGGACTAGAAGAGATGCTCCCTAGCCGTTTGAATCACTGAAAATATGTACATATTTAATCACCTGGAGAGCAGTGATGCATGAGAACTCCGCAAAGTAATGTAAAGTCGCACATATAGTACTCGGTGTAGCATGAAATTTTTATTGAACTTTAAAGGGCATGATGCAACACAAGTCACGCAAACATTAGGTTATTAGAGCTGGAAAAGTGTTAATGAAGACAACATTGAGTAATTTTGAATCTAAAAATGATGTGGAATACAAATACAATGCAGATGCTGGATGGACGAAACACAGACGCAGACCTGCCAACCCTTAAGATTTTGTTTTATGTCTTAGGAAAATTAAACCTAAAATACGAATTTATAATCAAAAAAAGCAAAAACTGCGGAAAATGATCGTTGAGGAAAAGTCAGGATAATTGGTTTATCTGTATTTGATTTGTGTCCGGTTTTGATATTAGAATTAGTAAACGTAGGGTAAAAGACTAATTTTACAGCAGCACCTCAGATGCTTTAAGTATGATTAAATGGGGGTGGTGGTGGTGGTGCAGATATGATTGCCTTGGTCATGTGAAATGGAAAAAGAAATCCCAAGAATTACGTCAAGTTGAGAGGTAGAGGAACATGCCATTGAGCTACATAGGGTTTGTAACTGTGCAACATATTGTGCAACTGTACTAGTGGTAAATAAATTCTGCACGTACTTGACAAACCTTTCAGTTGAACATAATGTATATCTGTGCTGCATGTTTCAAATACCGAATTTCTTACTTTCGCCAGCCTTACAATGGCCGATTATGATATTTGTTCACACCTTAATGAAAATTGATCAAAATTAGACAAAATCAACTGCCTTTCTGTGACAGACTTGTCATGGTTTGGCAGGTCTGCAGACGGCATGCCCAATTTTAGTACTATTTAAATGTGGAAAGGACAACATAACAAGCCAAATTAAATTGCTATACAAATGAGAGTGCACTTTTGATTTTTATCAAATGGTTTGGCTCTGCATTATGTGGTTTTACAGAAGTAGATATCGAAAAGTTTACGATAAATTGAATAAATTGTATTTTGAAAGTATTGAAAACAATTTTATATTTTATCTCTCAAAACAGGTGGTCTCTTCTAACAGGACCCAATGCTATGTAATCAATACATTTGTACACTGAGAATGTGGTCTCTCACGACAGGTGGTCGCACATAGTAGTGTTCTTTCAAGACAAGTATTACTATATATTATTTGATTTATATTATTATTTCTACCGCAACATGGATACTATTTCAAAATATTGACTAAAAGCCGTAATATATGGAGAAGATATGAAATCTGGTAATTGTAGGCACTACTTTCCATTCGATAATAGACATGAGCGGTAATAATTATATATATATATATATATATATATATATATATATATATATATATATATATATATATATATTGTAATAAATTTGGAGTTGCTAGCCCGAAATAGTTAGGAGAAAACATCACAGAGAGGAGTGTTAGTGAATTTGAACCATGCTGGGTTCGTTAGTAGTGATTTTAGGCACAAGCCGAATGACTGTCCCTTTCAGTAACATAGTCCATATTAAAATTCACCGGTGTATACAAGTATTGTGATTGAAAAGGCAGCATTTATGGTTGGAAATCAGTAAATTATAGAATGGAATCAACAAGTTGGAACTTGGTAGGTACCGTTTATGTGGCCATAGTGGAAAATGGGCGTATGTATATGAGCGTGATACGCCGGAATTTCTGTGGATTGACTGGCCTAGGGTCGCGCAGTTAAATATTCCCCATTTAGTAAGGGAATACTAGTGGAATTTCTATGGCATGACGGGCTTGCGGTACGGAATTCGGATGATAATGAATAAAAACCATGCAAAGGTGCAGTTAATGGACGTTTGGGCAAGTTGTCTCCTCTGGGTCGCCAATTGATTAGAGCAAAGATTATTAGTTATAGCAGACACGTCTCTCTTTCCATTTTACAACTCGACTTGTATGGAAGTCTTTGGAAATTTGGGGAAAACTTATGACTTCCAGCGAGACTCGCGCCAGGGTTTTGACACCGCTCGGTCAAGTGAATACCCCCGTGCTTGTAACAATATATATATATATATATATATATATATATATATATATATATATATATATATATATATATATATATATATATATATATATATATATATATTATTTAAAAGACAATGAATATGAGCTGGGGAAAATTGCATATAAATTAACCATAATGAACAGTTTCCCAGCTCGCTCAAGCTTGCTAAATTAACTACGTATGTGCCCCTTAATGCAGAATACTGTGACGTTGCGGGCGATTGGGAGGGGATTGAGCTAAATACATGTATATACAGACAAGGCACATTAAAGGCTAAGAAACAATGAAGAGATAAAGACTTGTACAAATGTTGGCGACATCTTTAAAAAGTTTTGGTTTGAATTAAGCTCTGGGATAGTAGAGTAGTAAGAGATATTGATGTATCCTTATTTCTTTAAGCATGCCTGTTTCCTCCTGTCATAAACTTTTTGTATTTTTTTTTCTGTGAGAAGGGGAGGGGGGTAATCCAAGCACTTTCTCCTGATTATGGATTTAGGTGGTCAAATTGTCGGTGTCACGTAGAATGAAATAAGAAGTATGTTTTCAGGGATTAAATGGAGTTTTCCCTTGTCTTGGTTACCAAACATATGACTTGTATTTAGTGTCAGGAAGAATCAGATTGATTTTGGACTCGAAAGGTGAAAATCACTAAGATACATAAAAAGCACAGATTGCTGCACAATACCAAATTAGTTTTAAACGACATATCTCAGCCAAACAATTTAAAACATGGAATCCGCTTGTGATACATGACACAGCTGTTGATTTAGCTGTCCACAAATCTCAGTCACATTCTGAATGCAGAAATTATTTCCACATGGCCCAATATATTGTCAAGATTTCGCATTTAAGTTAATGAAATAGCGTTTTATTTTCAATGCCAGCGCAACTTTTGATTGAAAGGCGAACAATGGTTTCTATATAGAATTATTAGCTAGCCTTTCAAATTTGCAGAAATGAAGTGGATCTGGTAATATTATGGTCATTTTATGCTATAATAAGTTATGACTGTAGCATTCTTTCCGATATTAAGCTGAATGTAGAACGCAAATGCAATGGAATAGTCATAACAGGCGCGTACATAGCATAATAGTACTTGACAATGGGCGGCACCAGGTCCTGTTACCCATGGAGCAGCGAAGTGATCGTGCAGCTCTTGCATCAGCTCGATTGCCTTCTGGCGACGCATGCAGAGCTTACAAGATTACGGCAGACAATGGTCAGAATATTGCGTAACTTAAGGTCAGAACGTCTCATCTTCATATATAGACCGTGATGCCCTGAAAAGTGCCTTGGGTTTATTTTTGTTCTTCTAATTTCTGTCCTCTCTTTTTCTCCACCAACACATTATCTTCTCCATTACATTATTCTTAATATTCTTCTTCTTGTTAGTTTTATTCTCCTCATCCCCTTCCTCCTTCGCCTTTTTTCACTTCTCATTTTATTATTTCATTACGTTCTGGTTCTATATTATTTTCTGGTTGTTTTCCACCTCTTTCTTCCTTTGTTTCTTTGCCCTCCTGTATCATTTATCTCAATCTTTCCTTAGCATTCCTTTAATTGTTATTCTCTATCTTTACACGATGGGGGCTATAACACCCATCATCCAATCTGACCAGCATCTGTTCCACCATTCCAATATCATAAGCATGTTGTATATATGGTCTGTCACTTTAGTTAAATTATTCAATCTTGAATGTAACGATTGATGAATGCTACTCTTTATATACCTCAAACACGGGCGTGAAGAAAAACATCCTCTCTGATACCCGTATTACCTACCCAACATTATCATACTGATGAGAGTGCTAATTAAAACTACTTTGTTTTTGTCAAGCTAAGGCACTAATACCATCAAAATCCACTGGATGTTCTACCAATACATAATGCGAAGGAAAATTGTACAGGGACAATGTATTTTGTTAAGATAAAAATAAAAACACAGATGTACGCGGGAACGCAAACACACACACACACACACACACACACACACACACACAAACGAATTTCTGTGCAGGGATAAACATTTTCGTTAAGATAAAAACAAACCTAAGCATACACGTACAGAAACGGACGCGCATCTTTTACTCCAGTTTTGCTACCGATTCAATGTTGTTCTTTGGAGTGCAGAAAGGGCTTGAGCTGCTTCACTGTCTCTTTTCTCAATTTGACTTGTTCCCTCTGTCTTCTACGCCAGACCTGTGGTTGTCGTGGTTGCTCTCGCCGCGGCGCCCACTCTTGCCGCTGTCTTTAAAACTGATCCATGTTTTCCTTCTTTCGGACAGCGGCTCATGGTAGTAGTTGTTGTTGTGGCTGTGGCTGAAGTAGTCGTGGTGGTAGTGGCAATGTCCTCACCGCATGTGTGACCTCGCGGAACTATCTCTTGATAAGGTAAGGCAAAATTGTTCTTCTTTGTTCCTCTTGTTCATCCTTTTTTCCTTTTCCTCCGCTTCAATTCTAGCTTATATTCAAAAGCAAAGTTTATAGTTCAGTTTTAAAGTGGAATTGGTATTTTAAACTTTGAAAACCCGCATTTTAAGGGACATCAGAAAAAGTCAACGTAATGGAAGTACTGCCATTGAGATAATTATATGTGACTGTTAGTAAATATATATTTCTAAAAAGATGAATGTAAAAGTTGTTTCTTTTTTAGTCGGTTGCTGGGAAATACAGAGTAATTAAAAGCAGTAACATGAGATAAACAGAAAAGTATTTGATGTGTTGGCGTCAATTATGAATCACTATAGTGATACAAAATGCACCATTTCTGAAACATTTTATTCAGATGATATTTAAACGTCAAATAGTACTGCTTGGTACACGTTACTGATTGGAGACTAGGAACAAATATAGATAAAACATTAATGTATTGGCATCCATTTCTGACAATGTCTGCATGTTTTCCATGATCATTTTAGTTTCACTTTGACTTAGAGAGCAAAGGTAGAGCCTGTCATTCTCAAAATCTTTCAAATGGGATTGGTGATGTATATTTACATTCACCTTGACTAGACCATGATTGCCATAGGTAATTCAAGATTGATGTGAATGTACCTTGTCGGAAAGCTTACATGCATTTTCAGTACTGTCCTATATTCAATCATTGCTTTGTTTAAAACATCACGATATTCAGTTATATAACAAACATATATGAGAAAATAAATTCAAACATAAAGATATTTCAACACACAATCACGCTCCTCCATGATAATTGTTTAAAATGTTTTTAGGCAATCAAAGGGAGCATAGAAACGATACGTGTGTATGTTTACAAACTCATGTCTAGTTAATATTTCATTAAGGAATACAATTGCAAACCGTGCCATAGTCAACGTAACATGTCATTTACTCGACCATATATTTTAAATCTTCTATTGAATCCAAACTATTGTCATTTGAAAGGTAACACTATTTATTGGATTAAAGTGTACAATAAAAACTACATTAGTCATGCAGCCATGATGTGTTTTTTAGAACATTTCTGTTTGTCATCGTTACTAACTTCAAATGCAGACTGACACGAACTAATACTCATTAAAAAGCATAGGACAATGCACGGTATTGTTTTTAACGAACATTTTTAGCTTATATTCTACAAGAACTTCCTTAAAGCTCTAGTCGTTCCCTACGTACAAGAATTTGATCCGATTTTATAGGACCTCGGGTGTATTGCATTGTTTGGAAGTTCTCACTAAATCCACACACACACACACACACACACACACACACACACACACACACACACATATATATATATATATATATATATATATATATATATATATATATATATATATATATATATATATATATATATATGAATGCTTGCTGGACAATAGATAATGTTACCTTTTCAGGTCTTCGAGAAATAAATTAAAAAAATTGATATGTCCTCGACAATTCACCTGTGCCTGTGGATATTATTAATATTTTATTTTTTATTTGTTGTTCAGTCTTTTCTTTAGATGTACACGTCATTGCAGTCCTTAGTTACGATTTGCGTTGAAGTTAGTTTCTTTATTATTGTTAGTGTCTTTCAGAGGTTTATTGCAGAGGTGTCTAAGTATGTAAAACGTCAAATAAACGGAAGTGGGCACATACATATAAATTTAACGGAACAGTAAAGTGCAAAGTCTATTTACAGGTAATTTTCTGGAAAATGGTTGGCCGCATATATAGAAGTCTCTTTCTATTAGCACAATTATTGCTTTAACATTAGTGTTTCTATTTTGAGAAATGTCCATCGGATTGACATCTGATTTAAAGTACGTGGAATTTTAAATTCTGGAATTTACAAATACCAAGTTATAAGAGCTTAAGTTTATGTGTTTTACAGAAATAATTTCACATGATTATGTACTGAGTTGTGTAAACACTTCTCCATTTTACCGGTTACGTAGGGGTTTAAACGTAGCAAACAAAACTTTTATTTTTCTATGTCTGAAAGACAGATGTTATCTGGGTCTGAGGTTTATTCTAAGATCACCCTAAAGGATTATAATTGCAATAGTTTAATGATGGACAAGCATGTCTAACATTGTTTTCTACTCATTACAAGACAATACTTATTACAATCTGGTTTTAAAGGTTACAACATATGAGGTCTATCAACAGGAACACGAATAAACCATGTGATGTTCTTACATAATGCATTACAAGGATTACAGTGCTCGGCAAACACAACACGAAATTACGCAAATATTTTTAAAGAATTTTACATTACCAGTATTCTTTAATTGACTATATTTATCAAGGTTAGTCCTGGAAGTGGAAATATAGATAGTGAGACTCATCTTCCATATTTTGAGACTGATATATCTTTTTTGTCACAGAATTAGGCGAAAATTAAATTTATTTTCTTCTTGATTTACAAACTAATCTCACCATTTTCTTTGTTTCGTCGTACATGCATTACCTGGGGTGAATAAGTGGTTTTCTCCAAGGTAAGCGGCGTGTAACGATTTGCATGTGCCTGATTTTGAATTACATGAAATCCGGAACATTAGTTTCACGTAGTGCACGGTAATCTTGCCGTGATTTCTGCTCACCTATTTGAGAGTATATAAGGCAGAATATTTCTCATAATAATTACGGGCCCAAAAGTATCTAATCACAGGATAGATAGCTCGTCTTTCAATCTCCAGCTAAAGGGGTGAGTGTTAACTTTATATTTCGTTTTATTGTGAATTTTATTCAGTTTATCATTTCATATAATGATGCCTTTATTGCAATGCAGATTTTAAACGTGGAATATTTGGAATTACTAGTCACCATTAGACTTTAAATGCAATAGTGTGATCTAAGGTTTAGATTATTTTTTGAGACAACTGTTATTAGTCTGGTTTCTTTATTGTAGCTGATAACATCTGATAACATCACTGAGAACATCTCTGAATTATAGCTGATTTATTGCGGAACATCTCTGATAACATCTGTTATCGTAGCTGAAATTGTTGCTGATTTATTGTGCAATCGAATTGAATTATCTAACTGTCTGTCTGTCGAACTGTCTGTTCGTCTACATCTGTCGTGACGTGTAAATATCCGGAAAGCTGGAAGTCCGAGTGTCGGAGCTGTCTAGAGTTATAAACATCCGGGGCGACATCTAGGGTATTGAGGAACGTTGGTTCTAGTAGATGTTGTATGCTGTCTGTACGTATAACTGTGGTGGATCCGTGAAGGGCAATCGGCCGATAAAAGTATTGGTCAACCCTAGGTCTTCGGGGAAACTGGGCGGCGATTCAACTGTGTGTGAATCGTACGGTTATACAGGGTCGAGACACATGTGTGTGTTGCAATTGTAGTACAATTGAATACATTGTTGTATTTACATGGTTATTTCAGAACACAATAGTATTTCAAGGCATTGCATGATTCTCAATAAAAGCTAGCAACTTGATTGAATACCTGTATATGTTCGTGCTAGTTGTCGCAATCCATACGTGCGATAGTATAGTTTGATGTTTGTGTTTATTATCGTGATTTATACTTGCGTTAATATAACTTTTGTAAAGGTTCTTTGGATCTGTGTATAGTCCAAGAGATTCCTTTGTATCTGTGTTTTATTTTGTATTAATATTTCATTTATTCATGTATTGTGAATGGTTGTGAGTGTAATTGTGGGTTGAACGCATGAGTTATTGTGTTGATACATCATTATTTTTTTCATTAATAATTTATTTCATAAATTTACATGAAGTTTGAATAAAGGTTTTACGAATGCAGTTTAAAGAACATAATATAATCCAATCTGAAGGAAGTATATTTCACGCGTCAGTGACTAGAGTGTTTCGTAAGACTAATGCAAGTTTATCAGATGGAAGCAACAGAAATGATCGGATTGCATGTGTGTTTTATGAGCATCCTCATGTTAAATCCTACCTATCAACAGCAAGGGTGTTTGACGTAATCGAGATTCCAGCTAGTATACATTCCTTTAGATGCAAATGAGGTTAAGTGGCTGGCTATGACAATACAATTTATATCCAGTGACCTTATTCTGGTTACAATGCGTTTCTGTTTGTTTATAATTTAATTGTCGTGAAGGCATGATTGTAGACATTACCAGCTTGAAACTATATATTGGGAGAAAACGATACAAATAAGTAAACATTGTGAATATATTTTATTATTATTTCATTTAAAATGCTACATATTCCCGAGAAGATCAAAACATTCAGTATTATGTTCTTTTCATCAGTATATTTATATATGTATATATATATATATATATATATATATATATATATATATATATATATATATATATATATATATATATATATATATATATATATATATATATATGTATGTATGTATATATATATATATATATATATATATATATATATATATATATGTATGTATATATATATATACTTAGAATATTTGCTGTATTCAAATAAATAACAGCTGGGTGATATCAATTATTTGAATTTACTGTACTTTTATTTTGTTTTGATTTGTGGATTTCAGAAAATGGTAGATGATGCTCATATGTTAAACAACACAGACAAACGAATATTTGTAAGAAACGAACCATACTCGTAAATTCGTATAGAATGGATTTCAGATGTTCTAGGAAAGTTCATAAGCTTACTCATAGCTGCTTCAGTTATAACCGATTTAATTTTCAGATCGACAAATAATGAACTCTTCCATAGTTCGTGCTTTTAATATAATATATCATTGAATATTTGAGACAATATACTACATGATAAAGTGATGCTTTGATTCGATTTACAATAGCCATTTAAAATATATAATTATAAATATATAAGCTTAGAATTCCAATTTAGTTTCTTTCAAGATACGTGTTTTTTAGTTTCTAAATATTTTTTCTTCTATATTATCATCTGTAAATGTAAAGATTATTAAAATAATCAACTTATGGATAAATCAAGCAATTGCATGACTAATTATTCTCTTTTAATATTTATCCATCTGAATTATCCCAAAATTATTCCTCAGAAAACATCGCAATGTAATTTCTCTTTTCGTTCAAAATCAGGTCACTTTGATCACTGGCAAAAATGTATCTGTAGGAATATCGTAGATTCGAATTCATCACATTCTATCCAGTGAAACACATTGTATATTATATAAACGATAATTAAATGTTCTTCTGACAGATAAAGAAATTACGCCAAAAGCAATCAACGCATAGGTGTAAAAGCACTATCAGTCAAATAAAATATATACAATACGAAAAGATTCACAATGATATATATATATATATATATATATATATATATATATATATATATATATATATATATATATATATATATATATATATATATATATATATTTATATATATATATATATATACATATGTGTGTGTGTGTGTGTGTGAATGTATTTTCCCGTTAAATGTATTTACCAGTTATCTATATATGAATTTTCACATTTAAAAATTATTTATGACGGTTGTGTTATTCATTGCTGATATTTACTTGAATATTTTCATTTAGTAGTCGATGAAGACATTTATTGTTAATAACAACAAATACAAATTAAATTCGTATATAATGCATTTCAGATGTTCCGGGAAAATGCCACTTTATATTCCTCTTTACTGTCATTTATAAATTAAACAATATTAAAATAATAAACTTATGGATAAATCAAACAACTCCATGACTAATTATTCTCTTTAAATACTTATACATGGACATTATTCCAAATCATTCCTCAAAAATCAATCAAAGGTAATTCCTCATCTCGTTCAAAATCAGTTCACTTTTTTCATTGGCAAACATGTGTATGTATGAAGATCTTAGATTCGAATACATCACATTTTATCCAGGATTAAATGTTCTTCTGACAAATAAAGGAACAAGGATAATAGCAATCGACGTCATCAAATTGATACGGAGATCCAAAGTATGTCAAGAAGTTACCGCAATTCTCATCTCCACCATAATTATTTGGTTCTCCAGGTGCCCAGTCTATATGAGAAGGAATTTGGCCATTCCACCATTTCCACGTTGCGATCCCATTGGAAAAAGTTTTACGAAGTCCATTCAATGGATATGTTAGTGAGCCGGCAGCTGTAATTAGAGTAACGATAATTGGGAATAATTATTATGTTACCATTGTATTCACCAATCCATCATGAGGACCTAAGAAAAGGAAAACGAGTCTATATATTGAGCGTTTAATAGGACGTGATCATTTACATAAAAGAAACGAAAATTAAATAATCACATTTTAGAAATTACTAAAAAATGTTTCATTTTTTTGTATTTATGAAGCTTTAATCAATGTCACTAAAACATACCGGGATTATCCGTCTCCCGATCTACATATCGTGTATTGCAATTTCCATTTTTGTTGTTGCTTCAATTGCTCAAATGTATTTTCAAAACTTTGTTGCAAATAACCGTGCAGACAGTTTTAGGTGGATTTAAGAATTTATTACATGAGTCTGTGTTTATCATCTGTGTTTGAGTATAGGTAGCATGTATAATATAAAGGGGTTTGGTGTTGTTTATTTTATTATCTCCCGTTAACCATGTATGCATTAGTTTTGCAAATATGATTAGATTACACATACACACGTTATGAGTGATATATTTAAAATAAACTAATTAAACATAATTAAGTTAGAAAGTGTACCAGTCGATTTCCTTAAACACACTGAAAATACTTCGTGTTTTTACAATGTGTTACAGCCAATACAAATACACAGTGTATGTAATATTTATCAAGACAGTGTTTAAATTTGTTCTAAAACATTGACATAAGGAAATGAAGACCACTTCAGGTGGTCATGCAATTCTCTTATGTGCAACATTAACAAAACAAACCAGAGCTATCAGAAACAGCTTTACAAGATACCTTTGAGAGCATTTTGAACTTGTACATATTCCATCTCATTCCTGATAATGATCAGCTTTTGCTTCCTCTGCTTCACAGGCATCCATTGCTTCGAAATAAGTTTTTGTTTCTGGGTGAATTTTAAAGCAGAGTCCCAGTGTCTTGTTGAATATATAGCTTCCGTCGCATTGCTGAGATTCTGTAATAGGTAACATAATACAATTGAATCGATGTGATAAGGAACATATAATCTAATATGCAGAGAGATTACAGTCTTCCACTCGTTTTAAAAACATCCGTGGCAGTATATGGTTGTGTTACACAGTGTCATCCTCTTGAAATGGACATTACTCGACGTATTGTCTGATGATTTTATCCAATCAAACGGTTACGTTCTGCTTCTTGAAGATTCTCAATTTGTTAAATATTACCCATTCCCGAAATGACAATGAATACAAAATAACTACGGTATATATGCTGTGAATAATTTGTAGACTATACAATATAGTACTAGGTAGGTAAGACACAATCGTCACTTTTGTTGGATATTAGATTTTCAATAGACATATGTCACGAGGCTCATGATGTATATATATATGTATAATTTAAGCTTTGCATTCTTTTCATAACTACTTAATGATATTATTTGTTCAAATGTTGATGAGGGATGAAATGTAGATGACGTTTGCTTATGGAATATAGGTAATGAATGCAATGAACCTGTTGGTTTGCTTCATGGCAGATAGAGAATAGATTCATTTAATATGTTGTCTTGCTTATGAAATATAGACAATGGATGCAGTTAATATGTTGTTTTGCTTATGGAATATAGAGGATGCATACAATTCATCTGTTCGTTTGCTGATGGAAAATAGAAAATGAAATATAGGCAATGAATGCAGTTAATATGTTGTTTTGCTTATGGAATATAGAGGATGCATACAATTCATCTGTTCGTTTGCTGATGGAAAATAGAATATGAAATATAGACAATCGATGCAATTAATCTTTTGTTTTGCTTATGGAATATAGAGGATCCATACAATTCATCTGTTGGTTTGCTGATGGAAAATAGAAAATGGATGCACTTAACCTGTTGTTTTGCGAATGGAAATACTGGAAAATTGATTAAATTTGTCTTGTGTGTTCTAATGGAAATATTTAGAAAGGATGAAATTTAAGTTATGTATTTTATGTAAATAGTGATAAATTATGATATTTACTTGATGTGTGTTTATGGAAATAGTGAGAAAGGATGAGATTTACTTTATGTGTGTTATGGAAATAGTGAGAAAGAATGAGATTTACTTGATATGTGTTTATGGAAATAGTGAGAAATAATGAGATTTACTTGATGTGTGTATGGAAGTAATGAGAAAGGATGAGATTTAGATGATGTGTGTTTATGGAAATAGTGAGAAAGGATGAGATTTACTTGATGTGTGTTTATGGAAATAGTGAGAAAGGATGAGATTTACTTGATGTGTGGTTATGGAAATAGTGAGAAAGGATGAGATTTACTTTATGTGTGTTTATGGAAATAGTGAGAAAGGATGAGATTTACTTGATGTGTGTTTATAGAAATAGTGAGAAAGGATGAGATTTACTTGATGTGTGTTTATGGAAATAGTGAGAAAGGATGAGATTTACTTTATGTGTGTTTATGGAAATTGTGAGAAAGGATGGAAAGTATATGGTGTGTGTTTATTGAAATATTGAGAAATGATGTAATTTGATGCATGTGAATTTATGGAAATATTGAGTCAGGATTAAATTTAATTGATATAAGATTGATGAAATTGTGAGAAAGATTGAATGTTTAATGTTGTATACTAATGAAGAAAATTAGCAAGGATAGAATTTATTTGATGCGTGCTTTTAGTAATTTGAAAGAAGGATGAAATTGACCTTCTTTCCTTATCAAATGTTTATTCATGACATACTAAAAAACGTTTTGTATATTTCTGTCTTATTCGCAGTGATAAAATTTAAGGAAAAATAATGGAATAGTACAGATATGATGCAACGTTGACAGAAATGACAACAAAGCAGCTATTTAATTACTTCTACTATAACTACTACTACCACTACTACTACCACTACTACTACTACTACTACTACTACTGCTACTGCTACTATACAAATGCAACTAATAATAATAAGATAGGAAAATTGCAAAGTGGGCATGCGCTCGTGTAGAAACTATTCAGTCTGTGGATAGAGTCTCCCATGACAAGTTGGGAAAAGAAAACCTTTGCACATGTAGAGACAATAATTTCAGGATTTGTTTCATCTTCATTGATAAAGTTACTCATTATCATCATCCACATCATCATCATCGTCGTCGTCGTCACCGTCGTCATCAATAACTGATATGAATATCTTTTAAAATCAAAGACGCTAAAGATGTATTCCATCATACGGAATATTATTTTAAAAATAGAATAATGTTAGATGTTTACAAAACAACAACAACTATCCTGTTTGTCTTGTATCAAATACACGACATGTATGTAATGTAAGTTGATGCCATTATGTTCGCTGCAAATGTTGATGGGAGATGAAAGGAATAGTATCATTATGTATTAAATGAAATTTTGCAACTTGAAAGTTGACAATAAGTAACATACTTTCCTATTCATTTTCATTGCACCTACTTGTGTAATATTTCCATCCTAACTGCATTGATTGGCCAGAAGGGAGACCACGCTTGTATGACTTGGATCCCATACATTTCTTCAGTGAAGGATGATAGAAGAACAATCTACACGATGTATTCGAATTACATAAACTGCCGCAGGTTAACAGGGAGGAGATGCCTTCCTTGTCCCACAACAACTGAGATGTGTCTAGGTTATTCTCAAAGTCATGGTCCAGCATCCATTTATTGTTGAAATCACCTTGCGATAGAAAATGTCTTCTTACATGAGGCAATATATATATTTTATATGTATTTTATATCTATTTTAATGTAAGGAACAAACAAATAAATCAAACAAAAAGGAGGGAAAGAAAGAAAATAACAGGGAAAATAAATAAAAGCAATAGGAAAACCACAATCATCAATCTAACTGCATGAACGTAAAAAAAACAAACCTACCGACATATATATGTGTGCATGTATGTATGTATGTATGTATGTATGTATGTATGTATGTATGTATGTATGTATGTATGTATGTATGTATGTATGTATGAATGTATGTATGTATGTATGTATGAATGTGTGTGTGTGCGTGCGTGCGTGCGTGCGTGAGTGCGTGCGTGCGTGCGTGCGTGCGTTAATACAAATATGTCATTTCAAGCATCTGCTGCCATTTGTTCAGTATCCATATATCATACATGTATCATTCTCAGGATGTATGGATGTCCATTAATTTATTCAGGGTAGAGATCATAATTCCTCCTGAAAAATTAACGAGGGGAAGGGTAAAATTACCTTTTTGGAAAGTGTTGAAAATTTTAAATTAATACATTTTGAGAATAATAGTTAGCATATATAAATGTTCAGCATTTGTATTTTCGCATTAGAAATTTATAAAGTTATCCAGCAACGTTTCGTATCTATTTAATTTTGAATCAGTACTTTACAGATACTGTACGGACTTTATTCCGTGATGAAATTGAGAGAAATACCATAGTAAATAAATGAATACACGGTATAACTTGAACATGTTTGAACATGCTTTGAACATCTTATTTTATATGTAATGCCTTATGAGATGATGATGCTTGCATTGTGAATATTTGTTGTACAAAAGCTACATATATCTTCCAAAATATCGTTATTTTATGAAATGAGTCTTTCTGCCGTATGTTTGGAATGAGTATTCCATATTTCATAATCTAGTAGCAATGGTTTGTTCTATGATTATAGGGAAGTATACGGAAAGAGAGAAGAAGAGCTTAGGCTCTCTCAAAAAGAAGGGTCGTCTCTCATGGCGGTGTAGATTCGGCTACATCTTGGGGAATTTGGCAATGAGAGAGGTCCAGGAATGCTTTAATGATACCAGTCTCCTGTGAGTTTCGACGAAACGGCTCTTTATTGAAATACTCAATGTATAACACTACATTCAAACATCAATCTACATAAATGTAAATTACATACATAAGAGATACATATAAAACAACGATATTCCATCACTTACCATCATCATATATTTGTAAGATTTCTGTCTTAATGAATATAATACAGACAATTATTTGTGGAATAAATTCATGATAACTAATGAATCTAAAATCATAATTTAGACTAATTTTGCAATCATTTAGTATAAATATATGTTACTAAATTTGATATAAAATGTGAACATATTAAACTCTATCATTTACAGCATATTTCGTTTCTAAATTAACTATTACTGAGCTTGAAGTTGGTAGCAAATGTCGTATTGCAATATAATCAATAATATACGTACAATTAAACAGAAGTTCTACAAGAATTAAACTTTCTAATACATTTTTTTAAAGTATAGTAAAGAAATATTAAAATAATCCAGTGTAGGATTAACATCTTAGCACTACAGTACATTTGCACGTTGACAGTATCTTACCTATAATGATACAAGTCTCCATTGAGTTCCGACGAAACGGCTGGTTTGTTCGAATATGACAGCTTGTTATAGGTCCTATTATTTTGTTTCGCCGGAATCTCAAAGTGAGCTTTCATTGTATCCCACATCCTAGAGATGGTAACTAAGTACTTATTAGTCAATCAATTAGCTACATCATCCTTCTTAATTATTTCGTTCTGCAATTACAGCATTGTACTTAATTTCTACTTAGTGTTTAATTTATACTGCTTGTATGAACTAATTGAAATGGACAATCAGTTTATGTGCTTCATTTATTTGTCCATTACCTTTGATGCACTTTTACTGAACCAAAGATCAAAGATAGTTAGTTCTACGACTACGCTGTGGTGTATAATATCTACTTAGTGCTTAATTTGTACTGCGAGTATCTACTATTTGAAAAGGATAATCAGTATATGTACTTCTAACTCTCTTTCTATATCTCATACGAGTATACAGATAGCCAACACATAAAGTTAAAACATGTCTAGTAGGCATATCAATTTATTTTGTTTTAGAGTCACAATCCTGTTCTTTTAAGACAAATTTGTTACACAACTTGATACATCGCTCCGGTGCATGAAAGTTTTGTCTTAGCTCATGAGGGCCTATTGGTTATTTAATAGTATTGTATAATAATATATATAATCAAATGAAATAAATCCCAATAAAGTTTAGTAGAAAATGAAAAATTAATTTAATAACATTTAGAGAAAATTTCAATCTTGTTACTCTTACAAAGAATTTTCTGCTAATAGTTACAACACTCACGTTGAAAATAAAACAAGTTAATAATGAGGAAAATAATTTTGATACGGCTACTTGTAAAAGTCTAATTAGTCTTATTATGATTAGCTTTTCCTATATTTAAAACGTCCGAGAACCGCTCTGGTCACCTAAGGGTTAGAAGAGGGGTGTTCAAACTACGGCCCGCTAAGGTCTTTCAAGCGGCCCGCCAAGGGCTTCTATTAGGCCCTCCAAGTATTTTCATGCGGCCTAGGTACATTTCCTATGTTCATGCTATTTAATTTTTTTCAAGGGTAAAATTTATCTTTTTAATTTTGAGCGAAATCTGACCACGCGATGTCAAATACCCACCAACCGGGAAAAGCCATATAAAATTCAGAACTTTGTTTGCTTTGTTTTGCATTCGATCATTAAGCTCAGATTTTTTCCCACCGGAAAAGCCATGCAAATTTCAAAAGAAAACGTTTGGATTGTTTTACAATCTACTCATTTATATATGCCTTTTTAAATTTTCAAATATTAAAAACATATTAACAACTGAAAATAAATTATGATGTTATTTAGAAAAGCCTTATGATTTTGCTATTTCAAATATTAATTATTTTACTTAAAGTTAAAAATTTGTGTATGTGGTCCTTGCACTGGAATGTTTGCCCACCTCAGGGTTAGTGCGTCTGTTTCGGATGCTGGAGGTCGCGGAATAGAACCACAACCGAGTCATACCGAAGGTGTATAAAAATGGCACTTATATCTGTCTTGATATGAGCTTATCATTACGCGTTAGTATTTGGACTGGTCGGCACGGTGACAGGATCGGGTGACTGGGTGATGATATCATGCTATATGTCTGTGGCATGATGCCCCAGTGTTACACATCACCATAATGTGCCACACGACATATATCGCAGAGAAATGAATTAGAAATTTTCAAACTATGTTAACAATGCAACAAAAACAACAACAACACACACACAGATGAACATGAGACAAAATGAATTGAAGTTTCTGAACTGTTGTTACATGAACAAGATAATTATCGTCTCGAGTAAGCTTCACGGGTTTGATTAGGGTTAAAATAAAGTATGGGACACTTCTATAGACTGACATAACCTGTGCCAAACTTTGCAATGTTAGCATAAAAACAAACGTAAAAGTAAATTGGAAGTATATTAATAGTACAACTGATTTAGAGTGATCGGATACGTATTAGTTCATGTCTCTAAATATATATCGAAATCCACAATTAAATCTTGATCTACCTGAGAGAGAGAGAGAGAGAGAGAGAGAGAGAGAGAGAGAGAGAGAGAGAGAGAGAGAGAGAGAGAATACATACTGGCCGAAATGCAACTAACAATCATGACCAAATTATAGATACGTTTGATTAGGCCCATTCCCATTAGTAGTCCTTTGAATAAAGACGTCAGACTTTCTTTCTGTGATAACAGCTGTAGGCAAGGACGATTTATATATATGTGATGATAATTGGACATGCGCAATATGAGATCTAAGTTTCAACATATGTGGATAAATTATTAAAGCTTTTTAAAGCTATGTACCAGGTACATAGAGCAAATCAATTCACATTATTTATGCAAATATATGAAATACAACGTGACATGTGAGTTTTAAATATAACAGGGTGAAATATTTATTAAATTCCCGTGCAATCATACAACTTACATTCAAATGATATGGTCTGCGACTCGCATTGTATATATATATATATATATAAATATATATATATATATATATATATATATATATATATATATATATATATATATATATATATATATATATATATTATATATATATTGAGAAAGTATATGAGGAAAGTGAGGGAGGAATTGGATCGTCCTATTTAGATGGATGGATGGATGGATATATGGGGACATGTAGCATTGATTGATATGTGATCACATCTGGACAAATATTAAGCGCGATTGTGCACTTGTAAAATAGGATTCGCTTCGAAACACGTGACGTTTCTAAAACATTGTCTATGCTTGAACGGCTCTTTGTACAGCCAAAGACCACACAAAAGACGCAAGTGTCGAGCTTCTTATATTGGGATCAGTAACTTATTCGTTGCATAGTACACTCTCTTGGAAGTAATATTTAATTTATAAATAAAGAAAAGGAAACTTGAGGTGAAAGTATAATGCATCCAGAAAGGGGAAAAAAACGCTTGAAAGAATATAAACCCAATTTTGTTATTGGATTGCAACTTTAAAATATTTTGATTATAAAAAGAATTAAGCAATTGTCTTTAAAACTTTTTCCATTCCCAGAGTTCATATATTCACAGTCAATAAAAACAAGAACAACAGTCCGTGCAATATTTTATCTATTTGTATCCGATGTATGCGATTAATTTATTGCGTGGCATTGTGTAGTGTGACAGTTTATTGAACATTTGAGCTTAAAAATAGAAAATAGATAACCCTATACTACTTTATTCATTTGTTGTATTATCCACTGTATTTCCAATGAGATTAGAAATGTGTGCTCTATTTCTTGTATTTGTGGACATTGCAATAAACGGATAAAATGAAGAAAATACTTTCTTTGCATATATATAATTAACAACCGCGAGAAGAAAATCAAACAGGTAAAGAACTGATGAATCGTTTGCACTCTGACATTGATATCAAGACAAACATCTGTTGGAGAGAAGAATATCTCTTAGTCATCCCTGTCACATTGCTGACTATCACGTTCCTGACCAAATAACACCATTATAAATATCTGGAGGATCACCCTCATGACATGCAAAATGAGTTATAATTCATGATAAGTCAACGATATATGTGGAACAGGTATTTGGAAGAATCATGTATAGTTTTATGCCAGAAGATATCTTTAAAAAGAGCGGTACAAAGATTCCGTAACAATTACTTACCTCCAGTTAGAACCACATACGCAAAATTATGTTAATAAATCTTATAATAAACAATAACGACATCCCGTTCTTCTTCTTAATTGACCAAGCTCTTAAAAAAAACGTCTGGTGTAAAAGTATTTCGTATCCTCATCTGTGATAAAGAAGATCCATAGATCAGGACTTCATTATCTTCTACCCAAAACTTATACACATCGTCTAGGTACTTTGTATCTAGTTGTGTTTGGTAAAGATGAATGTCGTCATCATAAATCTACGTAAATGATTAAACCTGTCTAATCAGTAATGAAAATTGGGGTTACAAGGAGAGGATTTGATCGGGGTGGAAAATAGTCTACGTTACCGAGTTGTGTAGTTCCATCATAATATCTACAGGCTGGTTTTGGAAGTAATATTTTGGTCATTTGCTGTATATGTTTCTATAGTGGGTCAGGAAATTGCCTTCATTGGCTATTAAGAGTTTATTCTTATTTCTCAACGTTAACATGTTATAAATACGTTGATATTTAAAATTGTTCTTGATATCTGTTAATTTTTAATTGTCTGTGAACGGGAAGGGATGCATCATAATTCTAACTCTTTATTATTTGTTTGAATTGACATACCTGGACGGATTAGACAATTTAGATTTTGGAAAATATTTTTAAAAATATTCTCCTTTCTTCCGTTACTTTTTAATATTTCTAAGAGGACATGTTCCTAATGTACGTGTTTCCACTATGAGGGAAGTGTCACTCCATATGAAAGAGGTGCGTCCACCAGTCATGCAACGTTCCGTCGTCAACGAGCAGAGAGATGAGACACGTTTACAAATTACACTGATATACAACGAATATGCTTCCGAAATAAATATTGTGCTTGAGAGTGGCGGAAGATAAGTGCGTTATATCTGACGGTAGGAATCTTAATGTAAGCCATACATGACTAAAATACAACTTTAAATATATGACTAAATCTATTGTTGGGGTTAAACAGTACTTGCTAGGCCAAACAAGGATCGCTGGAATCAGAAACTGGTCTTGAATCATCACGCTATTCCTACAATTCATGGGTGATGCAGTCATATAGAAAGTGACATCACTGTGCTCAGCAAAGTGCCCTATATCAACTCTAGAATCATACAGTCAGGCACTCTTATTTGTCAGTGTTTGATTTTGCAAATGGACACATTTTTGTTTTGGACTAAATGAATAACTCAAACGCTAAATGTGTGAAAGATGGATATTTATGAACTTAATTAGTAAAGATAAATACATGATTAATAAATATTATGATTCTCACACGCTCTCAAAATACGATTGATCCAGTCACTCAATACAAACTCAGCTCACACTCCATATGTACATACATATCTACAGCTCTAGATAGTTCTAGCCAACTCACGTCAACTTTACTGTCAGCTACAATAAAACCAAACTTTTAATAATAATGAGTTCTGAATAATCTCTAGATAAATTCAAATACATTAATCTCTGATATCAATTTGCAATTCAACGTTCACAACGTTTCAAATCTGCGTTGTAGAAAATGAATTATTACACGCTATGACATTATAAACTCAATTAACTTTGCATATCAAATGAAATATAAATGTAACACTCACCCATTTGGCCGAAGAACACAATGGAGATAGTACACTTTTTGACTGGATAAAAATTACCAGTGTGTCAGTTACAAAATGATATTCCTTAAATCCATATAAGTCAATAATTTTGAGGTTAAAATACCTTTGCTTATCATCTTTAGAATGTCTCCCGTGTCAAGTAATTTCCGGCAAAATACATGTTAGTTCCGTCGCTTACCTCGAAAAATAGTTTTTCACCCTAGACAACGTTGTACGCATGTATAATGAAAAATAGTCAAATATTTAAAAGGTATAACCAATTTATTTTGTGCCTAATTATGTGACACTGAACAATGCCGATAACTTCCGCAATGTGTGTGGAGAAGTGACCACTATGGTTAAGGACGCATATCACCATTGTTCTGGCTGACAAATGGAGATCATGACAAGAGGTGGTACATACGCATATGTTTCAATACATGCTAAACAAACCGTTGCCAGTAGGTGAACAAGAAAAAGACGTCTATATTTATAAAAGTGACAAAGATTTGGATAGAGCCAACATTTCAAAACAGCAATAGCTGCTTCTTTATATTGCCTTTAGTTGGCGAAGGCGTGTCAAAGAAGCAAAAGTGGACCGTGCATTATCCAAACATTCAATCAGCTATACCATCAGCACCCCTTGCAGACGGAAGTCCGTACTTGAATCAACATGACCATTCTTACTTGATACGTACGTGCAGGAGGGAAGGATGGAACTTCTAGTCCTGAACAATCAACGAAACACGAACCATATTTATTCCCATTAACCATCTATGAACCTTCCATTGTATCACAAGGTGAACTGAATGGCATTGCCAGGGATTTATAATTATCCAAGGGCATGCAGAACTCTTGGGTTAAAGACTTCAGCAGTGTAATCATTGAGCAGCTGATGTTAGTGTTTCCATGTTCCGTGACCTTCAAATGATCTTGTATGCATCAATTGTGTGATGGCAGCCGTCAACATCAATCATGATACAGATGCGTGGAGACTGTTCATTGATTCCCCGAAGAAAAAACTTAAATAAGATTTTGAGCATTATGAAAATATTGTGCCATCAATTTCATTGGGTCATGCAGTCGATATGAAAGAAACCTATAAGACATGAAATAACATTAGAGGTGCGTAAGCTATGACGAACATCAGGACAGGCTGTGTGGCGATTTGGTGGTTCTTGCTCTAATGCTTGATTGCAGACCTTACACACTTAAAGTACTGATTTGATTTTCTCTGCAAATGGGATAGTTTTGGGAGTGAATTCCACTACATCAGGTTAGATTGGTCACTTTCACAGTCATTCAAGCCTGGTAGGTAAATCAATCACTATCCATCATTTGTTGAATCAAGGAATATTTTGTTACCACCTTTACACAATGCTACTCAAAGCATAGGACAGTCTTTAGTGCAACATGTCACTAAAGATAAATTTGCTTGTCTCTAGCCCAAATTATATTCCCCCGAACTGCAAGCGATTTAAGCAAGACATTGAAACAAAAGTGAAATGCTATCAAGTCCAGATAAACCATCCAAACTTGAAGACTACTGATGGACAGTGACAACAGAGATGCTCTTTTTAATTCATTCAGGATACAGCAAAGATGTGGCTCGTAGTTACTTGATAATGACTAAATTAATTATATATATACACATTTTAATGTTGTGCCTATTGTTTACCACATGTGTTATTTATATTCCCGTTTGCTGTTTGTCTCAAGTGTACTATACACAGGGTAGGTGAGGAACTATCATAATGAGCAAACCGAAGCACAGGAAAAGCCCTAAGATTACAATATATTATAAAACTCTTAATTTGCAATATGCATAGAAGTACCATCTGAAAACATAAATATTTTTAAAACACTAGCCAATCATTTGGTTTTAGTTGTGAAATCTGAATTCAGCACATCACAATCCCTTATAAATAGTACATTTTATCTCTGATGCAGGCGACGCATACAAATTATATACGAGTGTCATATAGTCAGACATGGAAATGACGACTCCCACTTAGGTACAGAATGCAGTGAAATAATTCGGCCCTTCCAATACATCAGGATTGACTCCCGGAGGTGGTTTTTTCAACTATTGCCTTGCATATGCATAATGATTGAGGTCATACAAAGATAATTCCTTCGGAGGTTTCTTGTCGTTATCGATGCACATCAGCTGTGACAAGTAGAACAATAGAAGTTAAAGACCAATGATTGCACGCTGGATTGGTTTCTAGTCAATTGCCTGGTTATTTTTCTCTATAGTAAACTAACTATAAAGCGTTTGTTGTATGCATACAGGCCCACGGTATCATGTCATGCTTCCATTTGAACGTCATTAATACATTTGTTGTTTAAGCTAGAACTCTAACACTGAGTCATATTTCCGAAAACGTATGATCAGTCAGTCGGTCATAACATTCTTCGTTGACCCTGTGCAGAACAAAATATCCAGATGTACAATAGCAAATAGTATAATTGATTCAGGCGTGTTGTATTGTTTCGAAATATTGTAGCATCTTAAAAGGTTTCACCCCCACGCAATGAATATTCAGACGATTCTTATTGTCAGGATTTGTAAAACAATTATGAGAGATGTAAAGACATAAAATCATACGAGATAATAAATACTTGATTTGAGAAAAAGAGAATATTTTAGCAAGGGGGGACAAAGAGGGAAGTACATTGTCTCAACTATAAATTCAAAGCGTTCAACATATGCTGCAATATGAGAGGATGAAGCAAGGCAGGCGATAAAGCTACCTCTGAATGCTATGTTCGATATCTGAGACTTGGAGCCAGGTGTATTTAATGCTATCGTCACTGTTTTCGCCAGAGTATAGACGATGTTATGTGCTCTTGATAATTACACTCAAATACATGTTATGATGCATTTAATGATGCATTGTATTGATTTGAGTATGTCAGACTTGTATTGATTTGAGTATGACGCATTCATGAATTTGAGTATGTCAGACTTGTATTGATTTGAGTATGACAGACTTGTATTGATTTGAGTATGTCCGACTTATATTGATTTGAGTATGACGCATTCATGAATTTGAGTATGTCAGACCTATATTGATTTGAGTATGTCAGACTTATATTGAATCGAGTATGACAGACTTGTATTGATTTGAGTATGTCAGACTTGTATTGATTTGATTATGACAGGCATTCATGAATTTGAGTATGTCAGACTTGTATTGATTTGAGTATATCAGACTTATACTGATTTGAGTATGTCACTTATTGGTTTGAGTATGTCGGACTTGTATTGATTTGAGTATGACAGGCATTCATGAATTTGAGTATGTCAGACCTATATTGATTTGAGTATCTCAGACTTATATTGATTTGAGTATGACAGACTTGTGTTGATTTGATTATGACAGGCATTCATGAATTTGAGTATGTCAGACATATTGATTTGAGTATATCAGATTTATACTGATTTGAGTATGTTATACTTGTATTGATTTGGGAATGTCAGACTTGTACTGATTTGAGTATGACAGGCATTCATGAATTTGAGTATGTCAGACTTATTGATTTGAGTATGTCAGACTTATATTGATTTTAGTATATCAGACTTATACTGATTTGAGTATGTTATACTTGTATTGATTTGAACACGTCAGACTTATATTGATTTGAGTATGACAGGCATTCATGAATTTGAGTATGTCAGACTTATATTGATTTGAGTATGACAGGCATTCATGAATTTGAGTATGTCAGACTTATATTGATTTGAGTATGTCATACTTGTATTGATTTGAGTATGTCACTTATTGATTTGAGTATGTCTGACTTATATTGATTTGAGTATGACAGGCATTCATGAATTTGAGTATGTCAGACCTATATTGATTTGAGTATGTCAGACTTATATTGATTTGAGTATGTTAGACTTATATTGATTTGAGTATGATAGCCATTCGTGAATTTGAGTATGTCAGACATATTGATTTGAGTATATCAGATTTATACTGATTTGAGTATGTTATTCAGACTTGTACTGATTTGAGTATGACAGGCATTCATGAATTTGAGTATGTCAGACCTATATTGATTTGAGTATGTCAGACTTGTTTTGATTTGAGTATGTCAGACTTGTATTGATTTGATTATGACAGGCATTCATGAATTTGAGTATGTCAGACATTTTGATTTGAGTATATCAGATTTGTACTGATTTGAGTATGTTATTCAGACTTGTACTGATTTGAGTATGACAGACATTCATGAATTTGAGTATGTCAGACTTATTGAATTGAGTATGTCAGACTTATATTGATTTGAGTATATCAGACTTGTACTGATTTGAGTATGTTATACTTGTATTGATTTGGAAATGTCATACTTTTATTGAATTGAGTATGACAGGCATTCATGAATTTGAGTATGTCAGACTTATATTGATTTGAGTATGTCATATGGCATGAAAGATCATTGTTGTCACAATAACCAATGTCGAATTTAAATTTCGTTTTTAAGGATTACATCTGGTGTCAGGATAATGTGACTGGGTGGGACCTTATGCTATATGTCTGCAGCATGATACCCTGTGTTAGTCATCACTATAAATGTCCACACTGCAGACATCATAGCGATATGATTAAAAAATTGTTAAAGCTACATTAAAAGCTTGAATCACACAGGAACTGATACAACAAAAATGTATTCGCTGTGTTTACTATTTTCTGAAACTGGCTGAAATCGTACAATTTAGATTTTAAGGATGTAGAATGGGGTCGTACCAAAGTTTGTCCTTGTGATTCAAATTAAAGAAGCTTCAAAAACTTGGGGATGGACTTAAAATATTGAAATGTATTACAATTATGTTGCAAATTAAAATGCAGGAGAATGATTACAACAGATCGTGAACATTAAATCTACTGTTATCAACATATGTCATTCTTCTCATTTGGTTAACATCAATGTGATAGACAATATTGTGAAAATTCGTCCGTATTTAAAATTTGCTCCATGGTCATTGCTAGCAGTGTTTATGAAAAGAAGAAAATAGATGTGAAATTTCTGTTAAAATAATTTAAGTTGAACTGATATAAGTATGTTCATATATTCCAGCAATTGTATTGGCCCAGTGGTTGCCCTTTGGGTGACAGCTACAACAGGAAGTGCTGCCCAAGAAGCCCCAGTACCCATCTGGATTCTTGTGTACGGTGGTTTGGGAATATCTGTGGGTCTTTGGGTCTGGGGCAGGAGAGTCATACAGACCATGGGAGAGGACCTAACAAAGATCACACCATCCAGGTATTATATAGATTGTTCTGTTACATTATCTGTGCTTGCACTCACCAAATTTGTATGCCTTTCTGTTTTAATGAGTTGGGTATTTAGAATTTTAAGGCAAAATAAAAAAGTAATTACTGGTGCATTGATTAAAAAAAAGACTGGAGCCCCAATTGGTCTAAAATGCTATCCATTACGGATCATTGCCATCACACCTCTGTCTTTGTGGTTTCGATTCTCCGATTCAGCCACTATGAGTATGGGAGAAAGCTTGCCAGTAGCTTCTCGTGGGTCAGTGGTTTTCCCGGGTTCTTCCACCACCATTAATACTGGCCGCCATGTATGGCATATCATGTGCTGAACATTGGTGTTAAACACAACAACAACAACAACAACAACATAAAGACTAATGCAATACAATCCTACCTGTTTATGTCGAAATCTTCGGGCCCAAGAAAATATTGTCGACATAGGTGGTCTTGAGATAAATGTTGGGGGTGGGTGTCTGAGAAAAGATAAAAGTTGAATTCATCAACAAAGTGTGATATGTCGTCAGTGACTAGCATTTAAACTTTGAGAAAACAATGGAAATTTTGAGTACATAAAGACAAAACCAGTGTGACAAATTACATTTTGGTTACCTTTGTGTAATAAAGTCCACAATAAAATATTGCATCTGTCACATCCTGATACAAAAAACATTATGATATTCAATGTCTGCATTAGCACATTTTTATTTACAAGCTTCAAGTACATGTACTTAAATTGGCCTAGATTTTGGTCAGTCTGTTCCCATCTTATAGAGGCTACCAAGGGGGTAGGGCTATTCACACAGAAATGGAAATCTGTCAACAAGCTGCTTGAAACAGTACATGTATTCTCTGCAGATACTTTTTTATCCAATGTTATGAAGAACTTTAAAGCAACTGAACCAATCACTTTCAAAGGGCATGGAAACGCGTATTTGGATGCAATTTTTTTTTATCTGGGACGCAGAAATTTCCTGGACGGCAAATTTAAGGGCTTGCTAGTTATGCTTCGACCACCTGTTGTGTGGAAAAATGTGTTGAAATGTCAGAATCTTCTTCACAAAATAACCAAAGATGTATTGCTCTGACAAGAAAGGAAATTTGTACAACTCATTGAAAATGTATGACTGACATTTATTAATATCTTGTTAAATTTAGTCTTTTCCTAACGAAAATATTAAATATTTTCTAGACGAAATGTTGTGTATTTTTATAACATCATAAGCAGTAAATACTTCATTTACAGTTCCTGTTACAAGCGTTTAGAGGGGCACTAATATTAACATAAGTATTTACATTCTTTACATTCTGTTTAATTACAAGTGTTTAGAGGGGTATTAATATTAACATAAATATTTACATTCTTTAGATCCTGTTTAATTACAAGTGTTGAGGGGGATGTTAATATTAACATTGAGTATTTACATTCTTTTGATCCTGTTTAATTACAAGTGTTGAGGGGGATATTAATATTAGCATTGAGTATTTACATTCTTTAGATCCTGTTTAATTACAAGTGTTGAGGGGGATGTTAATATTAACATTGAGTATTTACATTCTTTTGATCCTGTTTAATTACAAGTGTTGAGGGGGATATTAATATTAGCATTGAGTATTTACATTCTTTAGATCCTGTTTAATTACAAGTGTTGAGGGGGATATTAATATTAACATTGAGTATTTACATTCTTTAGATCCTGTTTAGTTACAAGTGTTGACGGTAGTGATGGGAATCGGTCAGAAATTCATAATCGATAATCGGTTCCCCTTAACCAACTGATCATCGATTATGATCGGTTACTAAGAGCAGATTTTAACTTTTGTTAGAGTTATATCTTGATCAAGAGTTCAATATGTTTATAAATGTTCAGGAGTAATCTCTTTTAATGACATATATACTTGAACTTGACAATAATACTACATTGTGTGTTATTTTTGTTCAACAACTTTGTTAAATGAACGCAACATTCTTTGACTGATCAGTGATATGTAACTGCTACAATCCCCCGAAATTCTTTTTTTCATATGTGTCTATCATTTAAAGTACAGAAGGACATGATTTTCTTATTTGTCATTGTTATAATTACTACAAAAGATGTTGCAATTTAACTGAAACAAATCAACTAAATGTGTTTAAAATTGTTAACTGAACAATTTAACAACTTGACCATGTAATAATGACTATATGTTCCTAATTATGAATCGTAAGGTTTTTTATAGTTGTAGTTATGAAGGGATTATTAAATTTTAGGTCAACTTTAGTGGCTTGGAGTTTTACTAATGTTTGTGCTTTGCATACACCTAACAAGTAATCTAACTTTACACACAATCGATTATGGAGTTCACAATCGATTATATTATTGGTTTGCTCAACTAACTGATGATCGATTATAATCGATAGTTGGAACATCACTAGTTAAGAGGGACATTTAAATTAGTGTTTACATTCTTTTGACCTTATTTAATATAGCATATTGACCTTGTGTCCAAGCTGTCAGTATAAAATGGCAATGCTGTGGGATCTGGCAATGACAAAGTTCCATATTTTATTATACTTATTGCCTTTCCACTATTGCCATGCACTTACACGCATGATTTAAGTGACGAATACCAGTCACGCTGTAACCAGTTCTGTAGAAGGCACATAAATTGTTAACATCATTTAGATTATTTCCTTCTTGAGAAAGATAAGTTTAAAATGTTATTTTTGTTTTTCATCCACAGTGGGTTTATTTAAAAAATGGAGAAAAAAAAACGCCTAACTGTGATGAAGTTTTTTATTCTGTCCTTTCCAAAAGAAAGGAATATGTTGAACTTTGGAATGTTCTCCAGAAAATGTTTTTGTTGTCACACGGGCAGGCAACAATGGAGAGAGGATTTTCTGTCAACAAACAGGTATCTGTTGAGAACCTCAGCAGAGAAAGCCTCAGAGCTCAAAGGTTAATCATTGACACAATGAGAAAAGCAGGTGGACCTTTGGAAATCATCATTAGCAATGAAATGATGACACATGGCTCCTCTGCAAGACATAAGTACCATGCCTATCTGGATAAGAAGAAAGCAGAGAAGGATGAGAGAAAAACCAAAAAGGAAAGAAACAGGAGTTAGCCTTGGATGAAGTGGAAGAACTTAAAGCCAAAAAGCTGTCTCTTGAAGCTAATATTGCCAGCCTACATGCTTCCTCTGTAGAGAAAGCATAAGAAGCAGAGTTAAAAGGACTCACTGTGCTTGTCACAGAGTCAAATGCTCTTAGGAGAAAAGCAGAGGAAAAGATGACAGTGGTGGCGTCTCTTTCCAAAATGATTGAAGAGAAAAGAAAGCAAATATTAAATAATGCATTTAAAGCAATGCCGATGTCTCTTAAGAGAACAATTTTTTTAGTATTAAATCTGACACGTATGTTACATATTTCTGAAAGAACAACGAATGTTAACCTATCTTCCAGATAATTATCATACATTTAATAAATTAATTATAGTTTGACTTTAATCAGTAATCAGTATTGTAGTATTTGGCATTCACTGTTTTCTCATATAACCTGTATACACAGTATTTGCAATAATGAGTCTTGGAAATCTCTGATTGTGGTCTTTGAAAGTTTGGGAAAAGTCTTTGAATTTATCATTCATATGAAGACTATGCAATGGCAGTGAAATATACTATAATGATGCCATTTGCTTGTGAACATATCAAATATGTAAATTGTTGGCTTGTATGTGATTTATTCTTTTTAACATTGATTTCTTATCCCCAGATATTAACATTTAGATCAGGTGTCTCAAAACTCAAAACACCCTGAGCGTTGTTTGAGGGCATTTCTGATGCCCAAGGGCAGCCCCAACTTGATTACCTCTCATGACACCTTGTAATGCCAATCATTTTGTAGGCCACAGTATACAGCTTGGCGGGCCGTATGTTTTGAGACTACTGGTTTAGATGGATAATCAATTTTTGCATTACCAGCAATAAAAATAGTTGTATGATCTGAACTAGTTTGAAAGCCTTTAGTTCAAATGTGTGAATGGTGTAATGGTGTTTATATCCTAAGAGAGAATAAAAAAATCACCGGAATCACATATTTTGAAACCTGACCTTTTATTTTCCATTAAACCCCTTCTGTATTGACAAGAAAAATCAGTTCTGGAATAAATACTGTTATTGGAATTGAAAAGTCCCAAGATGAGTACAGCAAATTTATTTGAGATATTTCTTCTGATCTGACCACAAACATGTAACTAATCAAACAATATCAAATGTGTGTGAATGGCAATACAGTAGAAGACATGCCTGTCTATGTTTGTTTCTTGTTGCTCTCAATTGAAATTTAAAATCAATTAAAAATTTAGAAACTCGTTTTCCTCAATGTTGTTGTCTGCCACAAGATTTTTTAAATTGTTTAGTCTAACCTAGTATCTTTCTTCATTTAAATATAAGTATATATCAACTTCAGAGACATTAGCAAGAAAAAGTAGGAAAATCAAAGGAACATGCAGTATTTCAAGTGAGGGCATCTGTTATTCAACAGTTGAAAACAGTCTTCAGACAAGACTGTTTCTATCAGTTTCATTTCCACAAATTACATCCCTAGTTATTTGTATTTTTTTTTATTAAACGTTTGAATGTTTTTAAATTTTTATAGCCTAAATATTGAATCCTAATGTTATGTTACCTCTGCATTATCTTAAATGTTGTGTCCAGATATTGTGGTTTCTATTTTTGTGTTTTATTGTTCAGCAACGCATTAAAGTTATTGAATTTCATGGCAGTTAGAATATATTCCCTTGTTCAGGGACACTTTGATTGCAACCTGGTTGATTCAGTGACAGGATTTGAAATCTGAACTCATTCCATTGAGTCAAGTGATGTATATCTTGGCTAACCTAGACTGATTCGGTGACAGAATTTGAATCTGAACTCGTTCCATTGAGTTATGCAATTTTAACCTGCACTTGTGCAGTCGAGTCAAGGGACTTGCTATGTTAACTGTTTTAACCTGCACTCTTGTAGTCGAGTCAACGGACTAACTATAATACCTAAGTGTTTTAAGTTGCACTCTTGTAGTTGGGTCAAGGGACATACTATGATAACTAAGGGTTTTAACCTGCAGTCTTGTAGCTGGGTCAAGGGACTTACCATAATAACTGTTTTAACCTGCACTCTTGTAGTTTGGTCAAGCGACTTGCTATGATAACTAAGGATTTTAACCTGCACTCTTGTAGTTTGGTCAGTGGACTTACTATGATAACTAAGGGTGTTAACCTGCAGTTATGTCAAGGGACTTGCTATAATAACTAAAGGTTTTAACCTGCACTCTTGTAGTCGAGTCAACGGACTAACTATAATACCTAAGTGTTTTAACCTGCACTCTTGTAGTTTGGTCAAGGGACTTACTATATAATAATAGCTGTCCTGGGTGATTTTAACCTGTACTCGTTCAGTTTGATTCAGCCCAGTTACCTTTGAAACACCATGGTTAATGTGTCAAAAAAGTATTTTCTTTAATATAATTTTTTGTTCATGATCTTACAGTTTCTTAATTAAAATTCCATAAATATTTGTTCAAATAGGCAGTTTTACACCAGGTCTTGTATGTATTATACACCTTTGGATGTTTGAGTCTAAAAATTATCCAGATATTTCTAAGTCCATTGCAATTACTGCCTGAATAAAATATAACACTGGGGTCAAAAACACATCAGGGAATTCACTCAGCATCAGTCGTAAGGTGCATTAATTGATTATTTAAACTGCCAATATGTCTTATCCATAATGCCTGTATGATCAGGCTCGTGTTATAGCTTTTATGTAGAAATGTTATCCAACAAAGATACTTTGAAAGTTTTGAATAGTCTCCAAAGAAGTATCAAAAGGAATATTAACATTCTTTAGAGAAAACAGAAGCAAAGACAACGGTTTGCGTTTATTGGACATCATGTTGTGCATATAAAAATATATCTCATGAAGGGTGAAGTGATTCTTTTTGCACATCAAAACAAAACAAACTCAAAGATTGCTTGAAGCTGAGAGATTTAGCAATAAGCCATTGAGTTCAATGAGATTTAGACACTATGTTGAAGGTAATTAAAGTTTAAATTTACATTACAAATCTTAACCTTTGCTGCAGTAGTCTCTATCACAGATCTGAACTTTTTAAATGCATGTTTCTGTGTTGACAATAGCCGTACATATTTCATTACACATCACTAAAAGAGGCCTATTTTGATTGCCTTACTGAGAAGGTCTTGCTACAGTTGGCAAGCCAGGATTTTGTTTTGATCCCCACTAGGACTGACAGTTATTGTTGTTTGGTTTTAACAGTCGGTAATTATGAAAGGGATGATTGAGTTCTACTTTGAAGTCCATATGTTCTAATAAATAGTTGTTGGTGTATGGTTTTAACCGTTTATAAATAGGAAAAGGTGAATCCGTAATACTTTTTTGATATTCACGTGGACTAACAACTGTTGGTGAATCATTTGAACTGTTGATAGGTCAGGAGACATTCAGTACTGCTTTGATGTCCACATGTTGTATTAAGGTTTAACACCATTTTTCAGCACAAGATAGGCTATACATGGCAGCCAGTAATAATGGTGGCAGAAGAACCTGGGAAAACTCCAGAGAGAACCACCAACCCATGAGAAGCTACTGGCAAGCTTTCACAAATATCCATATTGGCTGAATTTGAGATTTGAACCAACACAGACAGAGGTGAGATGGCAGTGATCCGTAATGGAGAACACTTTAGACTACTTGGCCACTCGGGGCCCCAATGTCCACATGTATTAATAACTGTTGGTTTATGGTTTTGAATCATTTATTGTTAGGAATATGATTGATTACTGCCTATAATATGTCCCATCATATATTAATGTGTTTAAAATTTAGGTTTTGTTGTAGAATGTTGATTTTATTTAGTTTGTAAAGTTTTTGTTTCATACCAGATGTATTTGTATCTATGCTCTTAGTAACTTGTGCAAGAAAATTCTTTGAGTGCTTTTGTATACATTAGATCAGTGGTTCCCAAAGTGGGCAGTACTGTTCCCATTGGGGGGTGGTAGGATTACCTAGGTGTAGTTGATGGTGAATTGTGTTTGCTACATGGCAAGGTGGGGTGTGTGTTGAGGATAACCATGGGGTGGTGGCTCGAAAAAGTTTGGGAACCACTGCATTAGATTGATATCTATTTATATTTGATAGACACAAGTAAATGTAATCTCTTTATTATTATAGTGAAGATCACATTCAATTATGTATTCAATTTAAAAGCAAAATATGAGCTGGTATGTTCAAATTTCTGAGAATGTGAAAACGTTTCAAGATAAAATTGTAATATAATAGATATCTCTGCAGTATTTGACAGTATATGACTTGAATACATGCATGGTAAATTTCACATCAATTCTCATGACAAAATATGTTTTATCAGTAAAAATAATTAATGTTTAATATAATGCCGAATGTGCAATTGCAATATTTCATTTTGTTATAGATATATAAATGAATTTGATGGATAATCTTAAACTGCAAATCTAACAATCTAAAATGTGTTCCATAGATTTTTGTTGAATAATTTAATTAACATCTGTTTTTGGAAAAGTGAAAGTAAAAGTACACTAAATTATATCAGTTGAAAACAAATTACATTAGTTACTTTAACATAAGTTTGGAAAGATAGTAAGACAGTTAATTTTTCATGAGACTGAACGTAAAGAACATATTTGAATGGAATGTACACATGAAATGTTAAATAGTTTAATGTTACTGTGTTTTCAGTTGTAATACACAATTCATTGTCTATGAAATCAATGTTTTGTTTATACGGAATTCTTGTGTACATAAATAATAAAGTCGATTTTCATAGCGCTTTATTATGTTAAAATTTAAGTCTTTCATTTGTTGAAACTGGGCTTTGATGGGATTTCGAATTTGTAGTTCATATAGAAATCTATTAGTGATATGCCATCATACTAACATATAAAATTCAGAACAATCGAAATGCTGAAGAAAAGAAAGAGTGGTTTTTTTATTTTTATTTTGTTATTTAGAAATCTAAAATTTATGAGAAATCAAGTTCAACAAAATTGCATAACTGTGAAAACTGTTTGAAATATGACCAATAATTGGGGAGGGGAAACAAGAACAAATATTTTCAAATTTCTTAATTTAGCTGCAGATTCAAGTACATAAATATCACTTGACAAGTCAAATGTGATGAAATAAAAGGCATAGCAAATTTAAGTGTTTTGTCTTTATTTTATGTTCATAAAATCAATGGATTTTTTTGTGCCTCGTAACCAAAGATGCGGGGCCTGCAATTTCAGTTCTGACTCACTGGACTAGGATCAGTGGAACACGACACTACCTACATTTACCTAAGCCAGTCATTGATCCAATGGTGAAATCTGATATCTGAAATTTGGATTGTCAGCATAATAGGTGTTTGTTTTTAACTGATGCTGTTAGAGAAAAACGAAACAAATGAAGATTTGTATTGATGCTTTGTGTCTTACATACTAAATATTCCATTTTCTTTAATGTGCTGCAAGTCTCTTGCTATACAGTAATCAACCCTTGTGGAAATTTTTAATTCTCTTTATTAGTGGAAATTATTTTTAGTTGTTTTAAACTTGATGTGTAACTTTATTAGTACAGAAGTAATTGATTTTTAAAGACCCAAACGGGCTACTGTTGGTAGTGTATGAAAGTGGTTGCAGTCAGTAAGATTGGTCCTGCACTTTTGTCTATCCAAATTTCAGTCTGTGTTATGGTGGTTTTGTTAAAACGGGCATAAAATTTAAAGTTGTTAAGCCATATATTCATCTTTAGTTACATTTACGAGACTTTGTGGAGGTCTTGCACGTAGTGTTAGAAAGATTTTTATCCACTGTAGTCTCGAGAGCTGAATGGTCAAGCTGAATGGTGAAGGACACATTCGTGAATGGTTAAGGTCACTTGAAGGAAGGAAGAGACAGATTCTGGACATCATCTGGTTATTTTACTATCTAATTAACATGCGTATTGGATTGCTTGTACTTTGGACTAGAAGAGATGCTCCCTAGCCGTTTGAATCACTGAAAATATGTACATATTTAATCACCTGGAGAGCAGTGATGCATGAGAACTCCGCAAAGTAATGTAAAGTCGCACATATAGTACTCGGTGTAGCATGAAATTTTTATTGAATTTTAAAGGGCATGATGCAACACAAGTCACGCAAACATTAGGTTATTAGAGCTGGAAAAGTGTTAATGAAGACAACATTGAGTAATTTTGAATCTAAAAATGATGTGGAATACAAATACAATGCAGATGCTGGATGGACGAAACACAGACGCAGACCTGCCAACCCTTAAGATTTTGTTTTATGTCTTAGGAAAATTAAACCTAAAATACGAATTTATAATCAAAAAAAGCAAAAACTGCGGAAAATGATCGTTGAGGAAAAGTCAGGATAATTGGTTTATCTGTATTTGATTTGTGTCCGGTTTTGATATTAGAATTAGTAAACGTAGGGTAAAAGACTAATTTTACAGCAGCACCTCAGATGCTTTAAGTATGATTAAATGGGGGGGGGGTGGGGGGTGGGGTGGGGGGGGTGCAGATATGATTGCCTTGGTCATGTGAAATGGAAAAAGAAATCCCAAGAATTACGTCAAGTTGAGAGGTAGAGCAACATGCCATTGAGCTACATAGGGTTTGGAACTGTGCAACATATTGTGCAACTGTACTAGTGGTAAATAAATTCTGCACGTACTTGACAAACCTTTCAGTTGAACATAATGTATATCTGTGCTGCATGTTTCAAATACCGAATTTCTTACTTTCGCCAGCCTTACAATGGCCGATTATGATATTTGTTCACACCTTAATGAAAATTGATCAAAATTAGACAAAATCAACTGCCTTTCTGTGACAGACTTGTCATGGTTTGGCAGGTCTGCAGACGGCATGCCCAATTTTAGTACTATTTAAATGTGGAAAGGACAACATAACAAGCCAAATTAAATTGCTATACAAATGAGAGTGCACTTTTGATTTTTATCAAATGGTTTGGCTCTGCATTATGTGGTTTTACAGAAGTAGATATCGAAAAGTTTACGATAAATTGAATAAATTGTATTTTGAAAGTATTGAAAACAATTTTATATTTTATCTCTCAAAACAGGTGGTCTCTTCTAACAGGACCCAATGCTATGTAATCAATACATTTGTACACTGAGAATGTGGTCTCTCACGACAGGTGGTCGCACATAGTAGTGTTCTTTCAAGACAAGTATTACTATATATTATTTGATTTATATTATTATTTCTACCGCAACATGGATACTATTTCAAAATATTGACTAAAAGCCGTAATATATGGAGAAGATATGAAATCTGGTAATTGTAGGCACTACTTTCCATTCGATAATAGACATGAGCGGTAATAATTATATATATATATATATATATATATATATATATATATATATATATATATATATATATATATATATATATATTATTTAAAAGACAATGAATATGAGCTGGGGAAAATTGCATATAAATTAACCATAATGAACAGTTTCCCAGCTCGCTCAAGCTTGCTAAATTAACTACGTATGTGCCCCTTAATGCAGAATACTGTGACGTTGCGGGCGATTGGGAGGGGATTGAGCTCAATACATGTATATACAGACAAGGCACATTAAAGGCTAAGAAACAATGAAGAGATAAAGACTTGTACAAATGTTGGCGACATCTTTATAAAGTTTTGGTTTGAATTAAGCTCTGGGATAGTAGAGTAGTAAGAGATATTGATGTATCCTTATTTCTTTAAGCATGCCTGTTTCCTCCTGTCATAAACTTTTTGTATTTTTTTTTCTGTGAGAAGGGGAGGGGGGTAATCCAAGCACTTTCTCCTGATTATGGATTTAGGTGGTCAAATTATCGGTGTCACGTAGAATGAAATAAGAAGTATGTTTTCAGGGATTAAATGGAGTTTTCCCTTGTCTTGGTTACCAAACATATGACTTGTATTTAGTGTCAGGAAGAATCAGATTGATTTTGGACTCGAAAGGTGAAAATCACTAAGATACATAAAAAGCACAGATTGCTGCACAATACCAAATTAGTTTTAAACGACATATCTCAGCCAAACAATTTAAAACATGGAATCCGCTTGTGATACATGACACAGCTGTTGATTTTGTTGTCCACAAATCTCAGTCACATTCTGCATGCAGAAATTATTTCCACATGGCCCAATATATTGTCAAGATTTCGCATTTAAGTTAATGAAATAGCGTTTTATTTTCAAAGCCAGCGCAACTTTTGATTGAAAGGCGAACAATGGTTTCTATATAGAATTATTAGCTAGCCTTTCAAATTTGCAGAAATGAAGTGGATCTGGTAATATTATGGTCATTTTATGCTATAATAAGTTATGACTGTAGCATTCTTTCCGATATTAAGCTGAATGTAGAACGCAAATGCAATGGAATAGTCATAACAGGCGCGTACATAGCATAATAGTACTTGACAATGGGCGGCACCAGGTCCTGTTACCCATGGAGCAGCGAAGTGATCGTGCAGCTCTTGCATCAGCTCGATTGCCTTCTGGCGACCCTTGCAGAGCTTGCAAGATTTACGGCAGTCATTGGTCAGAATATTGCGTAATTTACGGTCAAAACGTCTCATCTTCATATATAGACCGTGATGCCCTGAAAAGTGCCTTGGGTTTATTTTTGTTCTTCTAATTTCTGTCCTCTCTTTTTGTCCACCAACACATTATCTTCTCCATTACATTATTCTTAATATTCTTCTTCTTGTTAGTTTTATTCTCCTCATCCCCTTCCTCCTTCGCCTTTTTTCACTTCTCATTTTATTATTTCATTACGTTCTGGTTCTATATTATTTTCTGGTTGTTTTCCACCTCTTTCTTCCTTTGTTTCTTTGCCCTCCTGTATCATTTATCTCAATCTTTCCTTAGCATTCCTTTAATTGTTATTCTCTATCTTTACACGATGGGGGCTATAACACCCATCATCCAATCTGACCATCATCTCTTCCACCATTCCAATATAATCTACCACTTCCGAAGTTTAAGCATGTTTGTATATATGGTTTGTCACCTTAGTTAAATTATTCAATCTTGAATGTAACGATTGATGAATGCTACTCATTATATACCTCAAACACGGGCGTTATGAAAAACACCCCCTCTGAATACATACCCATATCAACTACCCAACATTCCCATACTGATGAGAGTGCTAATTAAAACTACTTTGTTTTTGTCAAGCTAAGGCACTAATACCATCAAAATCCACTGGATGTTCTATCAATACATAATGCGAAGGAAAATTGTACAGGGACAATGTATTTTGTTAAGATAAAAATAAAAACACAGATGTACGCGCGCACGCAAACACACACACACAAACGAATTTCTGTGCAGGGATAAACATTTTCGTTAAGATAAAAACAAACCTAAGCATACACGTACAGAAACGGACGCGCATCTTTTACTCCAGTTTTGCTACCGATTCAATGTTGTTCTTTGGAGTGCAGAAAGGGCTTGAGCTGCTTCACTGTCTCTTTTCTCAATTTGACTTGTTCCCTCTGTCTTCTACGCCAGACCTGTGGTTGTCGTGGTTGCTCTCGCCGCGGCTCCCACTCTTGCCGCTGTCTTTAAAACTGATCCATGTTTTCCTTCTTTCGGACAGCGGCTCATGGTAGTAGTTGTTGTTGTGGCTGTGGCTGAAGTAGTCGTGGTGGTAGTGGCAATGTCCTCACCGCATGTGTGACCTCGCGGAACTATCTCTTGATAAGGTAAGGCAAAATTGTTCTTCTTTGTTCCTCTTGTTCATTCTTTTTTCCTTTTCCTCCGCTTCAATTCTAGCTTATATTCAAAAGCAAAGTTTATAGTTCAGTTTTAAAGTGGAATTGGTATTTTAAACTTTGAAAACCCGCGTTTTAAGGGACATCAGAAAAAGTCAACGTAATGGAAGTACTGCCATTGAGATAATTATATGTGACTGTTAGTAAATATATATTTCTAAAAAGATGAATGTAAAAGTTGTTTCTTTTTTAGTCGGTTGCTGGGAAATACAGAGTAATTAAAAGCAGTAACATGAGATAAACAGAAAAGTATTTGATGTGTTGGCGTCAATTATGAATCACTATAGTGATACAAAATGCACCATTTCTGAAACATTTTATTCAGATAATATTTAAACGTCAAATAGTACTGCTTGGTACACGTTACTGATTGGAGACTAGGAACAAATATAGATAAAACATTAATGTATTGGCATCCATTTCTGACAATGTCTGCATGTTTTCCATGATCATTTTAGTTTCACTTTGAGTTAGAGAGCAAAGGTAGAGCCTGTCATTCTCAAAACCTTTCAAATGGGATTGGTGATGTATATTTACATTCACCTTGACTAGACCATGATTGCCATAGGTAATTCAAGATTGATGTGAATGTACCTTGTCGGAAAGCTTACATGCATTTTCAGTACTGTCCTATATTCAATCATTGCTTTGTTTAAAACATCACGATATTCAGTTATATAACAAACATATATGAGAAAATAAATTCAAACATAAAGATATTTCAACACACAATCACGCTCCTCCATGATAATTGTTTAAAATGTTTTTAGGCAATCAAAGGGAGCATAGAAACGATACGTGTGTATGTTTACAAACTCATGTCTAGTTAATATTTCATTAAGGAATACAATTGCAAACCGTGCCATAGTCAACGTAACATGTCATTTACTCGACCATATATTTTAAATCTTCTATTGAATCCAAACTATTGTCATTTGAAAGGTAACACTATTTATTGGACTAAAGTGTACAATAAAAACTACATTAGTCATGCAGCCATGATGTGTCTTTTAGAACATTTCTGTTTGTCATCGTTACTAACTTCAAATGCAGACTGACACGAACTAATACTCATTAAAAAGCATAGGACAATGCACGGTATCGTTTTTAACGAACATTTTCAGCTTATATTCTACAAGAACTTCCTTAAAGCTCTAGTCGTTCCTTACGTACAAGAATTTGATCCGATTTTATAGGACCTCGGGTGTATTGCATTGTTTGGAAGTTCTCACTAAATCCACACACACACACACACACACACACACACACACACACACACACACACACACACATATATATATATATATATATATATATATATATATATATATATATATATATATATATATATATATATATATATATATGAATGCTTGCTGGACAATAGATAATGTTACCTTTTCAGGTCTTCGAGAAATAAATTAAAAAAATTGATATGTCCTCGACAATTCACCTGTGCCTGTGGATATTATGAATATTTTATTTTTTATTTGTTGTTCAGTCTTTTCTTCAGATGTACACGTCATTGCAGTCCTTAGTTACGATTTGCGTTGAAGTTAGTTTCTTTATTATTGTTAGTGTCTTTCAGAGGTTTATTGCAGAGGTGTCTAAGTATGTAAAACGTCAAATAAACGGAAGTGGGCACATACATATAAATTTAACGGAACAGTAAAGTGCAAAGTCTATTTACAGGTAATTTTCTGGAAAATGGTTGGCCGCATATATAGAAGTCTCTTTCTATTAGCACAATTATTGCTTTAACATTAGTGTTTCTATTTTGAGAAATGTCCATCGGATTGACATCTGATTTAAAGTACGTGGAATTTTAAATTCTGGAATTTACAAATACCAAGTTATAAGAGCTTAAGTTTATGTGTTTTACAGAAATAATTTCACATGATTATGTACTGAGTTGTGTAAACACTTCTCCATTTTACCGGTTACGTAGGGGTTTAAACGTAGCAAACAAAACTTTTATTTTTCTATGTTTGAAAGACAGATGTTATCTGGGTCTGAGGTTTATTCTAAGATCACCCTAAAGGATTATAATTGCAATAGTTTAATGATGGACAAGCATGTCTAACATTGTTTTCTACTCATTACAAGACAATACTTATTACAATCTGGTTTTAAAGGTTACAACATATGAGGTCTATCAACAGGAACACGAATAAACCATGTGATGTTCTTACATAATGCATTACAAGGATTACAGTGCTCGGCAAACACAACACGAAATTACAAATATTTTTAAAGAATTTTACATTACCAGTATTCTTTAATTGACTATATTTATCAAGGTTAGTCCTGGAAGTGGAAATATAGATAGTGAGACTCATCTTCCATATTTTGAGATTGATATATCTTTTTGTCACAGAATTAGGCGAAAATTAAATTTATTTTCTTCTTGATTTACAAACTAATCTTACCATTTTCTTTGTTTCGTCGTACATGCATTACCTGGGGTGAATAAGTGGTTTTCTCCAAGGTAAGCGGCGTGTAACGATTTGCATGTGCCTGATTTTGAATTACATGAAATCCGGAACATTAGTTTCACGTAGTGCACGGTAATCTTGCCGTGATTTCTGCTCACCTATTTGAGAGTATATAAGGCAGAATATTTCTCATAATAATTACGGGCCCAAAAGTATCTAATCACAGGATAGATAGCTCGTCTTTCAATCTCCAGCTAAAGGGGTGAGTGTTAACTTTATATTTCGTTTTATTGTGAATTTTATTCAGTTTATCATTTCATATAACGATGCTTTTATTGCAATGCAGATTTTAAACGTGGAATATTTGGAATTACTAGTCACCATTAGACTTTAAATGCAATAGCGTGATCTAAGGTTTAGATTATTTTTTGAGACAACTGTTATTAGTCTGGTTTCTTTATTGTAGCTGATAACATCTGATAACATCACTGAGAACATCTCTGAATTATAGCTGATTTATTGCGGAACATCTCTGATAACATCTGTTATCGTAGCTGAAATTGTTGCTGATTTATTGTGCAATCGAATTGAAGTATCTGACTGTCTGTCTGTCGAACTGTCTGTTCGTCTACATCTGTCGTGACGTGTAAATATCCGGAAAGCTAGAAGTCCGAGTGTCGGAGCTGTCTAGAGTTATAAACATCCGGGGCGACATCTAGGGTATTGAGGAACGTTGGTTCTAGTAGATGTTGTATGCTGTCTGTACGTATAACTGTGGTGGATCCGTGAAGGGCAATCGGCCGATAAAAGTATTGGTCAACCCTAGGTCTTCGGGGAAACTGGGCGGCGATTCAACTGTGTGTGAATCGTACGGTTATACAGGGTCGAGACACATGTGTGTGTTGCAATTGTAGTACAATTGAATACATTGTTGTATTTACATGGTTATTTCAGAACACAATAGTATTTCAAGGCATTGCATGATTCTCAATAAAAGCTAGCAACTTGATTGAATACCTATATATGTTCGTGCTAGTTGTCGCAATCCATACGTGCGATAGTATAGTTTGATGTTTGTGTTTATTATCGTGATTTATACTTGCGTTAATATTACTTTTGTAAAGGTTCTTTGGATCTGTGTATAGTCCAAGAGATTCCTTTGTATCTGTGTTTTATTTTGTATTAATATTTCATTTATTCATGTATTGTGAATGGTTGTGAGTGTAATTGTGGGTTGAACGCATGAGTTATTGTGTTGATACATCATTATTTTTTTCATTAATAATTTAGTTCATAAATTTACATTATCTTTCACACTTGTGTTTGTGTTGCTCATTTAATCCACCATCCACTCGGTAACAATTCTGTTACACTTTTGTCTGTGGCAATCGATCCCATCTAAAATAATATGATTTTTGCAGGTGCTAACCGGACGTGTGGTCGCGATGGAATGACCCTCAGTATTGCTAAATTCCTCGAACACAGTTAAGTTCGATATGACTCAGAGTTATGTTTTCACAATCAATTATAGGCTGATTGTTAGCAATAAGAATTAGAGGACTGGTAACGGATGTTTTGTTTCTTAGATAGTACAACATGAGTTTTTAATTTTCTAAGTTATGTCTGTTAGTCTCTTTTAGTAAGCAGTTAGACTGAACAATCAACAATAACGGACATGTATGTTTTCTGTAGAAGGATGGTTGTAGAGTTCTTTACAATACTCCAAAGGAAGTATATATTACGCGTCAGTGACTTCGGGATTGGTGAGACTAACGCATGTTTATCATCTGAATCTTGTAAAAAGTAATCGGATTGCTTATGTGTTTTATGAGCATTCTCTTGTTAAATCCTACCAGGGATATTCATTACCTAGGGTACAGGACGTCATTGAGCTTCCAGCTAGTATACGTTCCCTATTGAGATGCAAATGAGGTTAAGTGGCTGGCTATGACAATACAATTCATATCCAGTGACCTTACTTAGATCAAAATCCATTTGTGTGTGTTTATCTTTTAAGAATCGTGAACGCATTATTGTAGACATTACCAGCTTACAACCATACATGGGGAGAAAATGATACAAGCAAGTAAAGATGGTGAATATATTTTATTCAAGTTATTTCATAAACACTTATTATTCGTATCTTCGATAAGATCAAAGCATTGCTTTTATGTCCTTTTCATCAGGGTTATATATATATATATATATATATATATATATATATATATATATATATATATATATATATATATATATATATATATATAGATAGATAGATAGATAGATAGATAGATAGATAGATAGATAGATAGATAGATAGATATATCAGGAATTTGCTGTAGTCAAATAAATAACAGCTGCGTGATATCAATTAATAGCATGTACTGTACTTACATTTTGTTTTGATTTGTGACTTTCGAAGAATGGTAGATTATGATCATATGTTAAACAACACCGACAAGATAAGAACCATCCTCGCAAATTCGTATATAATGGATTTCAGATGTTCTAGGAAGGTTCATGAGCTTATTCATATTGGCTGCTTCAATTATAACCGATTTATCCAATAGACTAATAATGAACTATTCCATCAGTCGTCCTTTTAATACAAGCCATCATTTAATATTTAAGAGAAGATAATAAATGATTAAGTTATGCTTTGAGTTGATTTACAATAGCCATATCAATATATAAATTATAAATTATATAAATTTAGAATGCCACTTTAGTTTCTTTAAAGAAACGTGATTGTTTTTCAAAATATTTTTTCTTCTTTATTGTCATCTGTAAATGAAAAAAAATATTAAAATAATAAATTTTTTGATAAATCAAACAACTGCATGACTAATTATACTCTTTTAATACTTATACATCTACATTATTCCAAAATCATTCCTCAGAAATCAACGCAATGTATTTCCTCTTTTCGTTCAAAATCAGGTCACTTTGTTCATTGGCAAAAATGTGCATGGTGGAATATCTTAGATTGGAATACATCACATTCTATCCAGTCTTAAACATCATGTATTATCATTACATATAAACGATAATTAAATGTTCTTCTGACAGATAAAAGAATTATGCCTAAAGCAATCAACGTCATCAAATTTATATTGATAGCCTGCGACTGTGAAGAAGTTTCCGCAATCTTCATCTCCACCATAGTTGTCTGGTTGTCCAGGCTCCCAGTCCATATAAGAAGGAATCTGGCCATTCCACCATTTCCACGTTATTATCCCATTGGACAGAGTTTTTCTCATTCCATTCAATGCATATGTTAGAGGGCCGGCAGCTGTAATTAGAGTAACTATAGTAATCATTATGTTACTGTTGTATTCACCAATCGATCATTAGGACCTAAGATAAGGAAAACGATTCCAAAAGTTTGAGAATTTAATTGGACTTAAACCGTTAAATAGAAGAAACAAAACTTTAATAATCATATTTTAGCAATTATTAAGTTATTAATTATTAAGTCAGTTTTATATATTGTATTTATCAAGCTGTTAGCAATGCTACTAAAATACAGCGAGAGTATCCGTCTCTAGATCTATATGATGTTCATTGCATTTTTCTTTTTATGTTGTTTCCATTGCTCAAATGTCTGTTTAAAACTTAATAGAAAATAATAGTGCTAACTATTGTATGTGGACTTGAGAATTTCTTACATGTGCCTGTGTGTATCCGGTGTATCTGAGTATAAATAGCATGCATAATATAAAGGGGTTTGGTGTTGTTTGTCTTATTATCTCCTGTTAACCCTTTTCCATTTTTTTTAGAAATATAAGAAGAATACACGTACACACGTTATGAGTTATATATTTGAAATAAACTAATTAAACATAATTAAGTTAGAACGTGTACCATTCGATTTTCTTGAACACACTGAAACAACCTCTTGGTTTTGCAATTTGTTACAGCCAATACAAATGCACAGTGTATGTAATATTTATCAAGACAGTGTTTAATTTTCATCTGAATTGAACAGAAGGAACCGAAGACCACAACAGGTGTGCAACAATAACAAAACAAAACAGAGCCATAAGAAACAGCTTTACAAGATACCTTTGAGAGCATTACGAACATGTACAAATTCCATCTCATTCCTGATAATGATCAGCTTCGCTCCCTCTGCTTCACAGGTATCCATTGCTTCGAGATAAGTTTTAGTTTCTGGATGAATTTTAAAGCAGAGTCCAAGTGTCTTGTTCAATGTATAGTCTCCATCGCATTCTTGTGATTCTAGAAGAGGTAAAGGAATAAAACGAAAAATGTTATACATCTTACATAATATAAAGAAACGGAATTAAACAAGTGGAGAGACTGAAGTCCTCTACTCGCTTTAAAAACATCCGTGGCAGTATATGGTTGTATTATACAATGTCATTCCCTTGAAATATAAAAATTTCGACTTGAAGATAATCAATTTGTTTAATATCACCCATTCAGATTATGACAATGAAAAAGAAAATAACTAGGGAATATACTCTGTGAATAGTTTTGAGACTATCCAATATAGTACTAAGTAAGCAAAACACAAGCATCACTTTTGTTGGATATTAGATGTCAAATAGACACATGTCACTATGCATATGATATATATATATATATATATATATATATATATATATATATATATATATATATATATATATATATATATATATATTATCATATCATATACGTGGAGGGAGGAGATGCCTTCCTTGTCCCACAACAACTGAGATGTCTAGGTTATTGTCTATATATATATATATATATATATATATATATATATATATATATATATATATATATATATATATATATATAAAATTTACACGTTGTATTCTGTTCATAACTACTTAATGAGATCAGGATGCAATGTAGTTGACGTGTGCTAATGGAATATAGAAAATGGATGCAATTAACCTGTTGCTTTGCTTATGGAATATAGAGAATGGATGCAGTTATCCTGATGGTTTACGTATGGAAGATAGAATGGATGCAATTAACATGTTGGTTTGCTTATGGAAATACTAAAAAAAGGGATTACATTTGCTTTGTGTGTGCTAATGAAAATACTGAGAAAGGATGACATTTACTTTATGTGAGTTTATGGAAATATTTATAAAGGATGGAATTTATATGGTGTGTGTTTATTGAAATATTGAGAAATGATGTAATTTGATGTATGTGAGTTTATGGAAATATTGAGGCAGGATGAAATTTAATTGACATTTGGCTGATGGAAATATTGACAAAGGACGAAATGTTTATGTTGTATTCTTATGATAAAAATGAGTAAGGATAGAATTTACTTGATGTGTGCATTTAATAACTTTTAAGAAGGATGAAATTTACCTTCTTTCCCTATGAAAGTATTATTCATGACATATTCAAAAACGTTTTGTATATTATGTATTTTTCGCAGTGATTGAAACTAATGAAACATAATGGAATAATAAACATATGATTCAATATCATGCAAAGTTAACAGAAATGACAACACATCAGCTATTTAATTACTACTACTACTACTAATAATAAGAATAATAAGATGGCAAAAGAGCAAAATGGTAATGAGCTCGTGTAGAAACTATATAGTCTGTGGATAGCGTCTCCCGTGTAAAGTTGGGAAAAGAACATATTTGCACATGTAAAGACAATAATTTCGAGATTTGTTTTATTTTCAAAGATAAAATCACTCATTATTATCACTATCATCATCCACATCATCATCATCATCATCATCCACATCATCCACATCATCATCATCATCATTAAATGAAATCAGTATGATTTAAAATCAGACAAAGACGCTAAACATGTATTGCAACAGATGACATTTTATATCTATTAGTTTGATCATATGGAATCGTATTTCAAAAATGGGATAATTTTATATGTTTACAAAACAATAACAATTACCTGGATGATGTGTCTTGTCTGTCTTGTGTCAAATACATGACATGTCTATAATGTACAAAAATCATGTTTTCTATATAATGAATAAAATACAGTGAAATGTGTAAACTTTTTGCATCAGTAAGGCTTTATGCGCTTCTCTAAAAATCACGTATTTTACAAGTTGTTGCCATCATGTTCACTGCAAATGGTAATGGGAGATACAGGGCATGTCATCATTATTTATTAAAATAAATTTCGCAACTTGACATTTGACAATAAGTAAAATATTTCCCCAGTCAATTGTTTTAATTGTACTTACTTGTGTAATATTTCCATCCTAATTGCATTGATTGGCTAGAAGGGAGACCACGCTTGTATGACTGGGACCCCATACATTTCTTCAGTGAAGGATGATAGAAGAACGATCTACACGACGGATTCGAATTACATAAACTGCCGCAGGTTAACAGGGAGGAGATGCCTTCCTTGTCCCACAACAACTGAGATGTGTCTAGGTTATTCTCAAAATCATGGTCCAGCATCCTTTTATTGCTGAAATCACCTTGCGATAGAAAATGTATACTTGAATGAGGCAATACATATTATTTATGTATTTTAATGTAAGGAACAAACTAATAAATCAAACAAAACGGAGTGAGGGAAAATAAATAAGCAATAGGAAAGAACACAATCGATGATTCAATCAATATTGATATCAATCTGACTGCATGGACGTCAACAATACGTACCGATATGTATGTATGTATGTATGTATGTATGTATGTATGTATGTATGTATGTATGTATGTATGTATGTATGTATGTATGTATGTATGTATGTATGTATGTATGTATGTATGCATGCATGTATTTATGTCTGTCTGTGTGTGTGTGTACATTAATAAATATAATTCCATCTCAAGCATCAATTGTCCTTTGTTTTATATCTATACATCATACGGTAGGGATCCTAATTCCTCCTAAAAATAAATAACGAGGGGGAGGGCAAAAGTACCTTTTTCGAAAGTGCTGAAACTTTTAAATGAATAAAGTTTAACAATAATATTTAGCACGTATAGATGTTTAGAATTCGTGTTTTCGCATTCGATATTTATAAAGTTATTCAGCAACTTTTCATATCCATTTCATTTGAATCAGTACTTTACATACATTGTATGGAATTTACTGCGTGAGGAATGTAGAGAAATTCCTTGCTTTATAAATGCATACACGATATAACTTGAATATGCTTATTTTAATAGTATTGTATAATATAGAATTAAATGAAATCAATCTCAAAAACGTTTAGTAGAAAATCAAGAAAAAAATACTTTAAATAACATTTAAAGAAAATTTCAATCTTGTTACTTTTACTAAAAAAATTGTGATAATAGTTACAACACTCGTTGAAAATAAAAGAAGTTAATAGTGAAGAAAACAATTATGATACAGCTATTGGCAAAAGTTGAATTGGTGTTATATGATTAGCTGTTGCTCTATTATGGACATCAGAGACAACTCCGATCGCATAGGGGTTAGAGCGTCCTCCTTGGATGCTGGAGGTCGCGTAATCGAAACCCAGCCGAGTAATACCAAAACCGTATTAAAATGGCACTAACAGCTGTCTTGCTATGCGCTTATCATCACGAGTTAGTGTTACGACTAGTCGGCATGGTGACACGATCCAGTGACTGGGTGGGATATCATGCTATATGTCTTTGACATGATGCCCCAGTGTTAGACATCACAATAATGTGTCACACGACATATATCGTAGCGAAATGATTTAGAAATTGTTCAAACTATGTTAAAAATGCAACAGCAACAACACACGCACACAGATGAACATGAGACAAAATGAATTAAAACGTATGAACTGCTGTTATATGAACAAGATAAATATCGTCCCGAATTAGCTTCACCGGATTGATTAAGGATACAATACAGTATGGGACACTTCTGTAGATTGGCATAAACTTTGGGCCAAATTTGCAACCTTAGCATAAAAACAAAACTAAAAGTATGTTGGAAGTATATTAATAACACAACTGATTTAGTGTGATCGGATAAGTATAATTTCATGTCTCTAAATATATATCGATATCCAAAATTAAAATCTTGATCTACCTGAGAGAGAGAGAGAGAGAGAGAGAGAGAGAGAGAGAGAGAGAGAGAGAGAGAGAGAATACATACTGGCCGAAATGCAACCAACAATCATTGCCAAATAACAGATACGTTTGATTAGAACCTTTTCCATTAGGAATCCTGGAATGAAGATTTTGGAGAAAAGGGACGTCAGTCTTTCGTTCTGTGATAGGAGCTCCAGGTAAAGACGATTTAAGCGTTTCATAGGTACCTAGGTACAGCGATCACATAAATTAACATCATCTATGAAAATGTATGAAATACAACGTGCCATGCGAGTTTTAAAGATCACATGGTGAAATATTAATTATATTCCCCTAAGAACATACAATTTACATTGAAAGTGTATTTTATTGTCTTCGTGGCGCTTTGTAAACGGTGCATAACTTAGTAATAAAGGTCCAGACAGTGCAAGAAGAGAATTCTTTTTAATTTGCAGGTATTGATCCTCAGTTTCAATTAACGTAATAGGCAAGGAGTACATTATCCATCAAGTAATTTTGTTTCTCGCCTCTCTAATTTGCACCATGTAAATATCGTGCCAGTGATCAGTGTCTATTCAAGATGATTAAATTGTTGATATTTAAACAGACAACAACTCTGAATCTGCAAATACCATTTAGATGCTAACTACGAATATATATATATATATATAAACACACACACACACACACACACACACACACACACACACACACACACACACACACACACAGCCTTTCCACAGAATCATTATATTCGTGTATTGTATGTATTGATATATTTGATTAATGGGTCCTAAAATGTATTTACTATATCTCAACAGTAATTGTCTCAAATACTCAGTTCTAAACATAAAATGAATGAATAAGGGAAAATGTGAGTGAAATTGGATCGTCCTATTTAGATGAATGGATGGATGGATGGATTGAGGAGACATGAACAAAAGAATATGAAGTAAACGCCAGTTGATGTTAAACAAGCTACTAAAATTTAGAAAAGTACGATATATGTTTAAGGTAACCGTTTTCGCACACATTTACACCTATCCGCACCATACCTCACCGTATTATGAACATAGAGTTTGTATAGTTTGTTTGTTTCTTCGTCTGATAAGGATTGTTAACGTAGCTGTAACAATTTTCCAGCCATATTGCTACAATGTCTGCAGTGGGGCAGTTTATAATGATGTCTAGCACTGGGGAATCATGCCAAAGACAAGTAGCAAGTTATACAAAAACAAGAATTAGATCCGAAACTATTGACAAATGTAAATGATAGGAGAATTAATTTAAAGAATTAGAGTAAAGGAATATCACTTAAAATATCAAATCTCATACAACTTATACACAATATAAAATAAGATGGATTTTATTTATCATGAAACTCAGAAAGAAATATGAACATAACTTCAGATTAAACGGTATCAGAGTTTGCAGTCTTGCGAGTTTCAGAAATTTATGAAGGAATTATGTGTGTCACGTGTGAGCGTAATTCTGTTTCAATCCTTCTCCTAGGGTACATAATCTATGTCATTCTTCAATTGGAATGATTTGCGAAAAGTTTTTGTCTTTACAGACTAGATTAGAATTTAGAATTTGTTCGATTTTATATTAAACTTTTTTTTAATAAGCCTCTTACACATTTTTAGGTTAATAGCAGAGATTAAAAAGGTCGTTGAATAAACTGATGATATCGTAATCTTATAACATATTTACATGCATGTGAAGAGAATAGTCTATTAGGTAGATAAACATTGCTTAATAATATATAAAAATCAATCGAGTGAATCAAAATATTCAGTGATTGGTTTTTTGCCAAACATGACTAATTTGAGAAAGCAATCCTTGTTCAAACGTCTCTTGACTGTGCAACAATCGGCTTTTAGTATCGAATAAAGTCAGAATGTAGCAAAATAGAGAACGCTTTAATCTATAAAAATAAATCTCAGGCCACAAACAAGTGACATGAAAGAATGCCACATGTAATACATTCTAATAATCCTTAAACAAAGCTGTCAGCAAACTTTGCAATTGAAAAATAGACGACGTTAGATAAGATAAGTAACATTGCTTGACATGTGATCACATCTGGACAAATATTTAACCCAATCGTGCACTTGTAACATTAGATTCGCTTCAAAACAAGTGATGTTTCTAAAACATTGTCTATGCTTGAAAGGCTATTTGTACAGCCAAGGACCACACAAAGGACGGAAGTGTCGAGCTCCTTATATTGGGATCAGTAACTTATTCGTTTCATAGTACACTCTCTGGAAGTAATATTTAATTAATAAATAAATAAAAGAATTGACTAATCGTTTGCACTCGGACATTGATGTCAAGACAAATATGAAAAGAAGAATATCGCTTTGTCAAGCCTGCCACATAGCTGACATTATCACATTCCTGACCAAATAACACTATTATAAATATATGAAGGATCAGTCTCATGAAATGAAAAACCAGTTATATTTGATGATAAGTCGAAAAGAAAGGTTGAATAGGTATATGGAAGAATCATGTATATTCTTATGCCAGAAGATATATTGAAAGAGCGGTACAAAGATTCCGAAACACTTGCTTACCTCAAGTTATAACCACATACGCAAAATTATGATAAGAAATCTTATAATAAACGATTATGACATCCCTTTCTTCTTCTTAATTAACCGAGCTCTTAAAAAAAAAAAAACGTCTGGTGTAAAAGTATTACGTATCCTCATCTGTTATGAAGAAGATCCATAGATCGGGACTTCATTATCTTCTACCCACAACGTATACACATCGTCTAGGTACATTGTATCTAGTGGAGCATGGTAAAGATGAACGTCGTCATCACCAATCTACATGGATGATTACACCTGTCTAATCAGAAAAGAAAACCGAGATGCCAAGGAGAGCATTTGATCGGTGTGGAAAATATTCTTCGTCGCCAGAGTCGTGGATTTCCATCAGAACATCCACAGGCTTTTTTGGAGGTTATTTATTGGTCATTAGCATTATATATTTCGTTTATGGGTCACAAAACATCTTTCCATTGACCTTTAATAGTTTAGTCATATTTCTCAACATCGACAGGTTATAAATACGTTGATAGTTCACATTTGTTTTGATCTTTGTTAATTGTCAATTATCTGTACACTTTAAGGGATGCACCATAATTATAACTCTTTATTGTTGTATGAATTGACATACCTGGACGGATTAGACAATTTAGATTTTGGAAAATATCTTTTTAAAATATTCTCCTTCCTTCGTTACATTTTAATATTTCCAAGAGGACATGTTCCTAATGTCCGTGTTTCAACTATGAGGAATGATTTCCTCCATTTCCAAGTGGCGTGTCCACTAGTCTTGCAACATTCCTTCGTCAACAAGCAGAGAAAAGGGACACGAAAACAAATTAGACTGGTCTGCAGCCAACATACTTCCGAAATAATATAGTCAGACTTTACTAAATTAAGGTAACTGAGAACGAAAATGATTCTAAAAATGAAACCTATAAACCATGAAACAACATTTGAGGTGGTGGTCTGCAGACTGGACACAAAGCAAGTAGTCTAACCGGATGCAAGCTTGTAGTTTTTTTCGAAATAGTGAAGCCTCCTAAAAGGGTGTTACCCCTACGCAATGAACATCCAGAAGATCATTATCTTCATGATTTGTAAAGAAATTATTAGAGATGTAAAGACATGAAAGCATACAAGATAATGAGGTCCTGACTTGAGAAATAGAGAACATTTGAGCAGGAAGAGAGCGATAGGTAAGTCAAGTGTCTCAACTAGACGTTCAAAGTGTGCAACATGTGCTACACATATAGGGGATGAAGCAAGAGAGGCCTAATGTCTGAGACTTATGATCAGGTGTATTTAACGTTAAAGTCACTGTTTTCGCCAGAGCATAGACGAAAATATATGCCCTTGGTTTCGAGGCAGGTCTTGGAGGAACAATTTCGATAGCATCGAAAATGTTATTGAAAGCGATAACATCATCGATGCAGTACAACAACCATCTGATGATTTTGGACAAAATACAATTTAGAAAGTAGCAATCGGTTGTCACCGTTTTACAATCTCATACAAGATACAAGTTATTCCCATTATTTCGTAATATTTCAAGCAAAACGAATGATCTTACCTATTGCTTTATCTCCAAAAGTAACTAGAACAGCTGACATAAACGAATATCTAGCCTTTGTTCATTAAATCATGTACAAATTCTATTCTAGCCAATGTATATGTCAAGAACTATTTTTAGCTTTAGATAATATGTTTGGCATCCCAGTGCTTAAAATAAAAATAAAATATATTGTGATTAGATGGATCCCAGTTATGTATTTTCTATAAACATTTAATCAAAAAAGACAGGTGTGATGACTCAAGCCTAACATCCACAACCTACAGTAATTATTTATTTCATTGATAGTGACTTTTAATACAATAATATAACGTCTTTTCCTACATTTGTGACATTCCACTTGGCATTTATAATAATAAACAAACATCAACATATTAATACTTGTATAACTAGTACTATTATAAACTCTAAGAGTATAAAAACTGGATTTTCAATGGCTTGATACAACATTTCGAGTTGAATATTTTTGGAGGATAAACTGCATTTAATTAACATTTTCGAACTTTCGTCATCTTTTCAAGAATGCATTGTGCTATCCAATGTCAAATTAAAAACAACGAGCAGTAAATTTTACTGGAAATGATAAAGAGAAACGAGTATTACAATAACAAACATTAATAATGCATCACTCTTTGTATCGATAGATGACACTCATTTACATGAATTGAAGTATAATGCCATTCTGATGTGCAAACAGTACGACAATAAATGTATACCAAAATATCTACTTCAGGGTTGTACAGGAAAATATAGGAACAAAATCGCTGATAAAAAGAGTCATATTTAGTGCGAATAAGACATCGTTTAAATAAGCAGATAATTACACTCACACACTTTTAATGATGCATTTAAAATTTCATTTCGTTAATTTCGTTTCCATTTGTCGCTCAGTTTTACCTTTTTGTTTTTTAATTATTATTATTATTATTATTATTATTATTATTATTATTATTATAAAGACAGACGATAACACTCAGACACTTTTCATGATGCATTTAATATTTCATTACATAGATTTCATTTACATTTGTAGCTCAATTTAATCTTTCGTTTATTTAATTAGTATTATTTTTATTAGTATTACAATTATTGTTGTTAATAATATAGTTATTGGTAATTATTAATATAATTTATTATTACTATTTTTATTATTAGTTTGAAGTAATGCCTTATTTAATTGATTATGGTCTTAGGTAGTTGTGACCCAATGTCCTCTATAAACAGCGCTTTTCTATTCATCACTTTGTGAATTGCAATAGTTAGACCTTTTTTAAGCAAGCAATCGATCCCCATCCTGGACATTTTATGTTAAAAGTATGCAACTACAGCCTTAACTAAACTGTGAAGTAGTTTTAAGGAAAACTTCCAATCACCATAAAACGCAAATTTTCGAATATAAAGAAATTAAATTTGATAATATTTTGATGTTTTAACTGCCATGGTAATGGAGATTAGAGAATCAATAGATACATTATCTATCATGAAGACACATGCAAGCGTTTTTCCTCAAGAAATGTACACGCATATCCAAGTCTAAGGTATTAGCGAACTTGAGAGGACGAACATCAGATGAACAATTTTGTTCATGTTCATAATTCATGAGGTGGATGATAAACAATTGATTATAGGCGTCATAACGATGAAAGATCAGTTTTATTTGATTACCTTTGATTGTCATACCAACCTGCCATTTGAATTAAAAGCCATTACTGAACTACGATCTCAAGCACGAAGGCATACATTATTACGGAGGTTCATGTTTCATTTTACCCTTTTCATCAATACTCATTACATATAGAAAGAAACAATAACTCAACGAAGCTTTAACAAATTTTTGACAGCAGATCCTGTGAGTAAAATAACCTGATCGTTTTAGACATTAACTTTCTAAATTATTTGTGTCACATTTATCAAAATAGGACAGTTGGCTTGATGCATGATGAAATCTTCAGGGGTACAAATAATAACACGATCCGACACCACTGTCAATATTTCAAAATGTAACGTTTGGACGAAGATTATTACCGGAGTACAAATAGTTTGTCTTTCAATATTTTTTTACATTCTTGAATATCTTATCTTGGTTAGTTAAATCATTAAGTCAAAGAAATGAGCTAAATATACACTTAAGTACTTCATACTATGCAGAGATTATTATATCTAACATATTTATAGCAATGTCCAGCATAATGCTCAATTTACCTCCAATCAAAACAATGGACAATGATCAGTTAGATTATTTCTTAATCTTGCTGTATATGCAGATCATCAAACGCTATTATTGTTGTTGTTGTTGTTAATAGTGTAATTATTGTAATTATTATTATTATTATTATTATTATTATTATTATTATTACTATGTATAGTATTAGCATTAAGTAATGGCTTATTTAATTGTTTATGTTTTTAGTTTTGAAGGTAGTTGTGTCCCGATCCCCTCTATAAACACCATTTATCACTTGGTGAATTGCATTAGTTTGACATCTTTCAAGGAAGCAATCGATCCACATCTGGACATTTATGTTTAAAGTATGCAACTGACTGCTTTATCTAAACTCTAAAGTAGTTTTATGGAAAAAACTGCCATAAAATGTACGTTTTTGAATAGAAAGAAATTCTATTTGTTTATATTGTGTGGTTTCGTCTACCATGGGGATGGAGATCAAAGAATCGATAGATACATTATCTACCATGAATACACATTGAAGCGTTTTACCTTGACAAATGTACACGCATATCCCAGTCTAAGCAATTAGCTAACTTGCGAGGGCGAACAAATTTGTGCATGCTCATAATTCGTGAGGGGGATGATACAAAAATTTATTATATGTATCATAACGATGAAGGGTCAATTTTGATTTCATTAGTTGTTATTGTTATCCCAACCGGCCATAGGAATTTGAAAGCCAGTTACGGAACTATGATCTCACGCAAGAAGGCATACATTATTAAGGATGTTCTTGTTTCATTTTACCCTTTTTAACAATATGCATTTCATTTAGAAAGAAAACTCAACGATGCTTAAACAAATTTGTGACAGCAGATCTTTTGAGAAAAATAACCTGCGCGTTTCAGTCATTAACTTGCTAACTTATTAGTATCACATGTTTCAAAATATATGCTGGGCTTGTTGCATGATGAATTCCTCAGGGGTATAAATAAGGATAATTAGATCATTAAGTCAAAGAAATGAGCTAACTATACAAATAAGTACTTTATACTATGCAGAGGTTATTATGTCGATCATATTTAGGGATCCGTTGGGTTAATTCCTAATTTTGCTGTATATGGATACTATCAAAACGTACTTTTTTCACTTGCAGAGTAGAAATGCATGATTTGTCATTTTAAACTGAATGTTATATAGAAAAAGGTATTAAAAGAAGAAACGAAATTGCAGAAATCTGCGTTATATATTTTGAACTTTTTTGGTGAAGTTAATTTGCATGTGTTTTGCTGATATATTTAATTTTTGTGTTTTGCTGATACATTTAATGTTTAGGAGGCATATACTGAATTAAATAAATGACAAAATTGACAAAATCAAGTTATCAAAATACATCGACGGATGTTCCTAACTTACCCTGTAGTAAACAATAGCTATGACGTACAAAATAATTACTTCATGTTTCGTCATTGACAGAAACTAAAACAGAAACACCAACAGGGAAGTATTTGAGGAGTTAGAATTACGTTGAGTTTATGGTATTATACAAGGCTAATCTGCCTGAGAAAATAACAGCTTTAATTTACTTTTGTTAACGTATGTAAAGAATAATTTGTAACTTTTATGAGATTTAGCCAAGGGGTATAAATGTTTCGTTAGTGTGATCAATATCATAAAGTTATATACCTTTAAAGGTATGCTATACGCCTATGACTTGATATACAGAATGAAAGCTGGACCTATAATACGTTTTGCCGTTTACATCTGTACAACTAGGAGTAGAAAACAAATACACTTGTATTGAATAAACTAAGTATTCACTGAATACATGGAATATTAAATAAACTAATATAAACTTTATTACGTGTTTGAATGTTATGAAAGATAAATAATTGTAATTGATACGTCAGATTTGATAGATTACGGATCAGAGTATTAAATATATCCTAAACATGTCAACTGAACTCATCGTAACTGCTAATTAATGTAAGAATATATATATATATATATATATATATATATATATATATATATATATATATATATATATATATATATATATATATATATATATATATATACGCAATACACAAGTAATATCTTGTTGAATTCAGCAGTGCACAAACGAAACCTTTGGTCTTGATAATCTTCTTAGTCTTGGTGTTTAGAGAAACCAGTTATGTTTTCAATGGTTGAATAGTAGGAGGAATATTGAGGACATGTTAGAAGTTAAAAAGCTTGGAACAGTTTTCAAAAACATCACAAGTGTCGAACCTAGAAATCCATACAAATAGTAAGATGAGTTGCAAATGAATCGGTAGATTTGGTAATATTGGGTTAAGAGGATACGACTGTTGGTTAGTCTGCGCTGTTCATGGATGCACTAGACTTATATTTTTTCCTACCACATCCAGAGCGTTGTAACTAAGTGCTAAAACAATTCCCCTGCATACAAATTGTAGTGATAAGAACAACCAAAAAAGCAGAGCATGCAGTCATGAAATTAAAAGTAAAACAAAGAGCATGCCATTTAATACTATATAAACAAGATTTCCGTCCGTTTTCAGTCTGGACTATGAATATAACAGAGGGACATCATTTTAAAGTGGACGAGCCCATGATATATGCAATGTTATCTGTCCTAACAACAGTTATCATAATGTCGTTATGAGTCTTTACTACAGTTATCATGAACGCGTATATAAATCCTCAACACATTTATAACGAATGCCTTTATAAAAGACTCAACACAGTTATCATGAATGCGTTATAAGTCCTTACAACATTAACCATATTGTCTTTATAAGTCCTTACAACAGTTTTCATAAATGCCTTTATAAGTCCTTACAACAGTTTTCATAAATGCCTTTATAAGTCCTTACAACAGTTTTCATAAATGCCTTTATAAGTCCTTACAACAGTTTTCATAAATGCCTTTATAAGTCCTTACAACAGTAACCATGTCTTTATAAGTCTTTATAACAGTTAATATAAATGCCTTTATAAGTCCTTACAACAGTTATCGTAATGTCTGTATAAGTCCTATCGCGATTCCACAAATATCTGTAAAAGGCATTGAATTAGATGCCAAATATATATATATTAGCCTTATCGTATCTACCCTTAAGTCGTTTTACCCCTTTTATAACTAAAATTATGCACTTTGTGATCTTCACCACACCTGATATAATGCGATCACATATCATAGATGCATACGCAATGCCGTTCAACTCTTTCAAAACCATGTTAAGCAGGATCGTAATATCTTTAAAGAGTTGAAACTTTTGTAGTTGATCAGTCAGAGGGATTTATTTTGGTTCCTGAAATCATATTATGTAATGTTATTGATGCCACCACAAGTACTGACTGGGATAACATGTAATTCGTTCATTAGGTACAAGTAACGCACTTTAAATGTAAGTAAATATCTATGTCAATTAGATGCCATTATCATGTGAGAAGTGTATTACCATTACATCTCCATGAATACATTATTTCTTCATATGTCGCTTTTCCTGGCTACATATTGTATAAGTTAATTATTATTAACAATTCTTTTACAACTAGTAATATTATATGGACTGTAATACGTATATACACGCAAAGGTGTGTTTTGCATATCAGATTTGTGTGTATATGGTCTGTAAGGCTTGGTTTATTGCTTCATTATAAAAAGTAAGGTTGGATGACATTGGCTATCAGACAAACGTGCCATTTAAATATTTTCTTGTTACGTTTATTAAGCTACGTGTATATCAAAATAGATATATGTTAGATTTGGGCATAACGTAATCGGTAACGCGTCTTAGTATCGTACCAGGGCCCAGCGTTCGAATCATTTAGCAGGCATAATTATCGACAGTATCGTTTGTATGTTTTTTTTTATATAGCTCAAAAGCTCAACAGAAAAAAAAAATAAACACTCTCCCTCATACTGTCATTGGTATGAGGTATCGTTTTGTACTCCATTAATTTCCTGGGGGAGGGTGTGCAAAAAATTATTTTGAATTGAGAGAATAGCCTCCGTGATGCCATGAAATGTCCCTGTTACATAAAATTGAATTACCATACTCTGATACTTAGAGGAAATCATTAGACCTATAACCTTTACCTCCCTTGATTCAATTGTGATTGTGTGCAGTAACAACTATGACATTATACTAATGAGAAATGTAAAAATGTAACTTTCTTTTGTTGAATCGTTCCTGTTTAAAATGACATTGAACCCGATAGAATAAATATTTCAAGAAAACATACAATCATTGTTGCAGGAGTAAGATGAAAAGCTAAACTAATTATCATTTTAAAAAATTTCGTCCAAGAATGGCAAATGAATTATACGGGATACCACACTGTGACCGTATTCCCCATTAGCGTAAGTGCATTACTTTGGAAGTGACATTGCCATTGCCATTACGCTACTATCATACATATGCAGACTAAAGTGGAGCTGTAAAAACAAGAGTTTAAAAACTGGATTTTCAATGACTTGATACAACATTTCGAGTTGAATGTTGTTTGAGGATAAACTGCATTTAATTAACATTTTCGAACTTTCGTCATCTTTTCAAGATTGCATTGTGCTATCCAATGTCAAATTAAAAACAATGAGCAGTAAATTTTACTGGAAATGATAAAGAGAAACGAGTATTACAATAACAAACATTAATAATTCATCACTCTTTGTATCGATATATGACACTCATTTACATGAATTGAAGTACCAATGAAAATGCCATTCTATTGTGCAAACAGTGCGACAATAAATGAATACCAAAATATGTACTTCAGGGTTGGTCGTTTGTACAGCAAAATATAGGAATAAAATCGTTGATAAAAGGAAAGTCATATGTAGTGCGAATAAGACATAATTTAAATGAACAGATAATTACACTGACACACTTTTAATGATGCATTTAAAATTTCATTTCGTTAATTTCGTTTCCATTTGTCGCTCAGTTTCATCTTTTTGTTTTTTAATTATTTATTATTATTATTATTATTATTATTATTATTATTATTATTATTATTATTATTATTATAAAGACAGACGATAACACTCAGACACTTTTCATGATGCATTTAATATTTCATTACATTGATTTCATTTAAGTTTGTAGCTCAGTGTAATCTTTCGTTTTTTTAATTAGTATTATTTTTTATTAGTAGTACAACTATTTTTGTTAATAGTATAGTTATTGGTAATTATTAATATAATTTGTTATTAATATTTTCATTATTAGTTTTAAGTAATGCCTTATTAATTGAGTATGGTCTTAGGTAGTTGTGACCCAATGTCCCCTATAAACACCGCTTTTATATTCATCACTTTGTGAATTGGAATATTTAGACATTTTTTAAGCAAGCAGTCGATCCCCATCCTGGACATTTTATGTTAAAAGTATGCAACTGACAGCCTTATGTAAACGGTAAAGTGGTTTTGAGGAAAACTTCCAATCGCCATAAAAGGCAAATTTTCGAATATAAAGAAATTAAATTTGTTAATATTTTGTGGTTTTAACTGCCATGGTAATGGAGATTAGAGAATCAATAGATACATTATCTATCATGAAGACACATTCAAGCGTTTTACTTTGACAGATGTACACGCATATTCCAGTCTAAGTTATTAGAGAACTTCAGATGACGAACATCAGATGAACAATTTTGTTCATGTTCATAATTCAAAAGGTGGATGATAAAACTATTGATTATAGGTGTCATAACGATGATCAGTTTCATTTCATTACCTTTCATTGTCATCCCATCCAGCCATTTGAATTGAAAGCCACTTACGGAACTATGATCTTATGTACGAAGGCATACATTATTACGGAGTTTCATGGTTCATTTGACCCTTTTTAACAATGCGCATTTTATATAGACAGAAACAAATTTGTGATAGCAGATTCAGTGAGTAAAATCACCTGCGCGTTTCAGTCATTAACATGATAAATTATTAGTGTCACATTTATCAAAATAGACGCCTAGTTTGTTGCATGATAAATTCCTCAAGGGTACAAGTAATAACACAATCCGACACCACTGTCAATATTTCAAACTGTAACGTTATGGAAGAAGATTATTACCGAAGTACAAATAGCATTTATTTGAATGTTTCTTACATACTTGAATGTTCTTACCTTGGCTAATTAGATCATTAAGTCAAATAAATGAGATAAATATACACATAAGTACTTTATACGGCACCTGGTCGTTACGTACCCAAGTAATGTTGTACCCAGTGGAAATTGGTCGTTTCGTACCCATGGAGCTGGTCGTTTCGTACCCAAGGTGCTGGTCGTTTCATACCCAGGCTGCAGGTCGTTTTGTACCCAAGAGAGAGAGAGAGAGAGAGAGAGAGAGAGAGAGAGAGAGAGAGAGAGAGAGAGAGAGAGAGAGAGAGAATTAATTTGGCACTGCATATTACATATTTACATATATTTACTTTGTTGTTTTAAAACAGATGTAATTATTTAAATAATCAAAGATATGTATGCATGATTTGTTTGAGCCAGTATTGAAACGTATTGAAACGTATTCAATACAGCATCCTATGTAATACGGCATATATTTTTCCCAGATTAGAATAGTAAAAATTACCATCCAAAGAATTACTGAAGGATATGCCACAGTAAGACTAACGAATTGCTTGAAAAGGTTTCTTGAAGAAAAAGACTAATAACATTATTCCGAAATGTACATTCTAGAGTTTATTACATGCACACATGAAGAAAATACAATTACAAATTGCCTTGTCACTCAGTTGTCGGGCCCTATATTCTGCTGCAATGTTTCAGTAATTTTGAGGAGGATATGAAGCCGTTCTGATACTCTTCCCACACGGAAAATATTCTCGCCTGCATTTGTTAATTTTTGTATTGTATCTTTGAAGCTTTTTTAGACACCAGTTGAATCTGTTTTACAACTGAAGTGGCTTCATCATATAAATAACTAACTAGCATATATAATGGAAGATTGGCTTTGTCGGATTTCGCATTAATCGTATGATACCAACTATCTACATCGTTTTTGCTTCGTACAGATTTTCGGAACACAGACCATGAGTTGACCGGGAATGTGATGTTCGCAATCCAGATGTCCAAATCACACACACACACACACACACACACACACACACACACACACACACACTTAATAATAATAATAATAATAATAATAATAATAATAATAATAATAATAATATTCATACCAGCTTCACATGTTCAATGCAGCCACTTGTGGCAGAGGCATTACATTGTAAAGCATGTTGTCGTGCACTTACTCTTTGGAAACAAACTACACAGTTGTCCATTTCTTGCAGGTATTTTCTGTGTGTGTTTATGTAAGTTTCTTATAATACATTTTATAGACCGTCTCAATTATTCATATATGTACCAGATGTTGTTAGCACAGAAGCATTTTAAAAGCTGGCTTCAATTCTTATATGAAAAGATAGAAAAACATTAAAACAAACTGAGATAGAAATCAAACGTACATTGTACAATACCTGACTAAAAACAATTAAGAGTGGAACATATGTCAATTGTAATGTAACCGACAAAAGAGAGAGAGGAAGAGCAGGGACAATTAGTAACAACGTATGCGTCCATGACAACAATGGAATGAATTTGCTAATTGATTCTTTTTGGCTTAATGATAAATTGAATCCATTGTATAAAACTCCATGTTTGCCATATGCTTTTTATTCTAAAGTATATGTGCCTGAGTAAACAAATTTTTAACTCCGAAGATGAACTTAAATTATCTAAAAATAAATAAACAACAAAACAAGTAATTCAACAGGTGTGAAACTGAATTAAGTTTGAAAGCTTAAATTTATTAGATGTCAGTGGATTTTAGCATTTGATAACATTTCAATTACGATTCCCGTTAAAGTATAGAAAGTCATATTATTATAATTATTACTATTATTATTATTATTATTATTATTATTATTACTAGTAGTAGTAGTAGCAGTAGTAGCAATAGTAGTAGTAGTAGCATGTGTAGTATTATAAGTATTATCTATCACAAAGGGGAAAGAGCAACAAAGAAAATACGTATGAAATATCTTTTTATAATATTTGTAGTTACAATTGAAACGACTATATCACTGGGTACGAAATGACTAGCACCTTGAGTACGAAACGACTCATTTGAGTACGAAACGACGAGCACCATGGGTACGACAGAACCATTGTTTTGGGTACGTAAGTCATTTAAAAAGTGACAATAGTAATAATAGTTAGTCAGGTTATCAGTTTTGTGACAGAAGTATCTAAAATAATGCATTTAATAATATCCTGAATGATACAAAAATTCTGAAATTCAAAACATATCTAAGTTTTATTCACAATTTTACAGACAGCGATGTAGAACATGTTATCTGCTTAAAAGGGTATTAATCCCAAGGTGACCAAGAAAAATACATGTTAACGGTATTATATTTATTGACAGGTTTAAAGAAATAAAGGTCATATCAAAATATCCAGGCCTGTACATCATTCATTTTACCAGCAGGATCAATATATATATATATATATATATATATATATATATATATATATATATATATATATATATATATATATATATATATATATATATATATATATATATATATATATATATATATATGTATGTATATATATGTATATATATATACATACATATATATATATATATATATATATATATATATATATATATATATATATATATATATATATATATATATATATATATATATATATATATATATATAGGTTAAGTTCTTTGTTAAGTTTGTGCAGATCCTAAGATCCTAAAAAGATAAGTACACAAGGTTGTATGGACAAAACACTTGCTTATTTGTATTTAACATCTGCATGTACATGTATTCATGAAAAATAATGTTTTTGTGCAGCGTCATTACAGTCATCAATATTTTTGTAGTCGTTAATCTTTAGACAGCCTTCTACATTTTTGGTTCAGTTTTCGCACTTTCTTATTGTTGTCTTGATGAAATTTTATATGTTGTAACATGCATGCCACCCTAGAAAACTTTGCTTCTATTATAAAACGAGTCTTTGTAACTAAAAGCAGATTTAGAGTGTGTTTGGGAGGGTTCAGTTGAAAATTTGTTTATTTTCAGATAAAATGGTACGCTTTTCTTTGTAAAACGTTCAATGATGACACACCAGCCGTTTTAAATTGTAACCCATTTGAGGAAAGCCTATCTGTATGTATTTATAAATGCTGTACTTCAGTTAAGATTTCGCATTGATATTCAGCACCTTGTCTTGTGCCTTTGTGCCAGAGTGTTCTAATATTGAATGGTGATGTACCTTTCTATTTTTTCTCGCATTCTCTTGTTTTTATATTTTGCTAAGTTCTGAATTTATCCTTGAACTATTATTTATCCTTGTGTACACTCAGCCGCTCTCAAGTGTCATAGATCATCACCCAGTGTCGCACCAACTGTACGCTGATGACACCCAACTATACAAGTCTAGCCACCCAACGGAAGTTGATGCTACCATCCATAGAGTAGAGAAGTGCATTTCGGATGTGAAATCATGGATGACATGTAACAAGCTGCAGATGAATGATGATAAAACTGAGGCTATTCTGATCACAACACAAAGACTTTCTCATCCACATCCTTTACCTCAGACAATAAATATCAGCAACACCAAGATTCAATTCTCACAGTCAGTACGGAATCTAGGGGTTACTCTAGACAGTACTCTCACATTGCACTAATATGTCATGAACATCTGCAGGGCTGCATATCTTGAATTGAGACGCATCAGTTCCATTCGTAAATATCTTTCTGTTGATGCCACTAAAACAATTGTGTGTTCATTAGTACTTTCAAGACTGGACTATTGTAACTCAATTCTGTCTGGTTCGTCACAATATTTACTCCAGAAAATTCAAAAAGTTCAAAACACAGCTGCACGGATCATCTTTAGAGTACCTCGATCAGAGCACACATCACCACTGCTCTATACCCTACATTGGCTATCAATTCGATACAGAATCAAACACAAAATGTGTTCTCTGTGCTATATTTCAATGACAGACTCCAGTCCAACATACCTATCCAGCCTCACCAATGTGTATACACCAGCTAGATCCTTACGCTCTTCTTCTGATAATCGTATACTCATTGTTCCCAAGGTGAAAACAAAGTCATATGGACAATGTTCGTTTGCATACCAGGGCCCAGCGACGTGGAACGAATTGCCCATTGAAATTAGACACAAAGACACAGTGGTCCCTTTTAAGAGTGCTCTCAAGACTCATCTGTTTCGACTTCAGGGACAAACTTAACGACCTTATCATGATTTGTATCTTATATATTTTCAGCATGTTTTTATGTTTTCCAATTTCATTGTTTTGTCATTTGTTGTTCTGTAGTGTAGTCATATCACTATTGATGGTATAAAGCGCTTAGAGCTTTTAAAGATTAGGCGTTATACAAAGTCCTCATTATTATTATTGCATGCCAACTAAAACATCTATCTATCTCTTTCCACTCTTAAGGTTCGTCTGGGGATAGCAATCGAGTAACCATTTCCAGAGACAGTTCTCAGTCTGATATTTCTGTAAGTCTCCTACGTTTTATCTTATTTGCCATATTTAATGAGGTGGAATATCGGTGTTCTATAGAGGTGAATGCCATCGACCACTTAGAGCGAACATTACATGGTCAGTAGTCCTTGGTCACCTGTGTTTGCTGAGTAAGAAAATGACACACAAATAGCCAACATTACATGGTCAGTAGTCTATGACCACCTGAGTCAGAGTGGACTGAGTAAGACAATGACTCACAAATAGCGATCATTACAAGGTCAGTACTCCTTGGCCACCTGAGTGAACTGAGTAAACAAATCAAATACAAATAGCCATCATTACATGGTCAGTAGTCCTTGGCCAAATGAGTGGACTGAGTAAGAAAATGACACTTATATAGCCAATTTGTGTCCGGATTTCATATTGAAATTAGTAAAATTAGTCAGGGTACCAGACTAATTTTACAGCCGCACCGCAGACGCTTTAAGTATGATTCAATCGGGGTGCGGGGTGAGGGACGTTGACGGGGGATATATTATTGCCGTGGTCATGTAAAATGGAGAACGAATTCCAAAGGATGACGTTAGGTTGAGAGAGAGGAACATGCCATTGAGCTACATAGGGTTTGGAACTGTGCAACAATTTGTGTAACGGTTCTAGTGGTAAATAAAGTCTGAACTTACTTTACAAACCTTTCAGTTGAGCATAATGTTTATCTCTGCTGCATTTTTCGAAAACCGAACTTTTTACTTTTTCCAGTCTTACAATGGCCGATAATGTTATATGTTCACACCTTACTGAAATTCCTTCAAACTTAGACAAATATCACTGCCTTTCTGAGACGGACTTGTTTGGTTCGGCAGGTCTGGAGACGGTATGTCCTAGTTTAGTACTATAATAATAATATATAAACTTTTATTTAATAGACAATATATATGTCTTGGGAAAGATTGCAAATAAGTTAACCATACTTAACAGCTTCCCACCTTGTTGAAGCTTGTGAAATTAACTACGTATATGCCTATAATGCAGCATACTGTGACGTTGGGGGTGGGTGGGGGAATTTAGCACAATACAACGTATTTACACACAAAGTACATTAAAGGCTAAGAAACAATGAAGAAATAAAGACTTATACAAATCTTTGCGTCTTCTTTAAACAGTTTTGATTAGAGTAGTAAGAGATATTGATGTATCCGTACTTTTATAAGTATGGCTGGTTCGTACTGTCATACACTTTTTGTACTCCTTATTTTCTTTGAGGGGGGAGCAATCCTTGCAGTTTCTACTGGTAGGAAAAAACGAATGGTTATGGATTCAAATGGTCAAATGGTTGGTGTCACGTAGACTGAAATAAGAATTAAATTTTCCACACATTAAATCGAGTTTTCCATTGTCTTGGTTATCAAACATATGACCTGTATTTAGTGTCAACAAGAACCCTATTGATTTTTTACTCGAAAGGTGAAGATAACTAAGATACGTAAAAAGTACAGATTGCTGTACAAATACTACTCTAGTTTTGCACGACATATCTCAACCAAACAATTTTAAAAATGGCATGCACTGGGATATGATGCATCTGTTGATTTTGTTGTCCATAAACCTAAGTCACATTCAGAATGCAGAAAATCATTTCCACATGGCCCAAACTTTTGTCAATATTTTGCATTGAAGTTAATGAAATAGCGTTATATTTTTAAAGCCAGAGCAACGTTTGATCGAAAGAAGAAAAATGGTTTCTATATAGATGTATTTGCTAGCCTTTCAAATTTGCTTAAATGAAGTTGATCTTGTAATATTATTTTCATTTTGTCATACAAAACGTTATGAATGTAGCATACTTTCTTATATAAAGATGATTGTAGAACGCAAATGCAATGGAATAGTCACAACTGTCGCGTACATGACGTAATCGTACTTGGCAATGAGCAGAGTCAGATCCTGTTACCCATGAAGCATCGAAGTGATGTACAAGATCTGGCATCATCTTGACGTCCTTCGGGTGACCCTTACAGAGCTTGCAAGATTTACGGCAGTCTATGGTCAGAATATTGCGTAACTTACGGTCAAAACTTTCTATCTTCATATATATATATATATATATATATATATATATATATATATATATATATATATATATATATATATATATATATATATATATATATATATATATAGACCGTGCTGCCGTGAAGAGAGCCTTGGGTTTATTTTTGTTCTTCTAATTTCTGTCCTCTCTTCTTCTCCACTATCACATTATCATCTCCATTACGTTCTTCTTAATCTTCTTCTTTATATTCCTCATCCTCCTTCTATTTTTCCACTTCTCGTTTTATTCTTTCATTTTTTTTCTGATTCTATATTTTTATCTGGTTGTTTTCCACTTCGTTCCTCCTTTGTTTCTTTACCCTCCTGTATCATTTATCTCAATCTTTCCTTAGCGTTCCTTAAATTGTTATTCTCCATCTTTACACGGTGGAGGCTATAATACCCATCCTCCAATCTGACCAGCATCTCTTCCACAATTACAATATCATCTACCACTTCCAAAGTTCAAGCAAGTTGTATATATGGTTTGTCACCTTGGTTAAATTATTCAATATTGAATGGAACGATAGATGAATGCTGCTCTTTATATATTTCCAACACGGGCGTGCAGAAAAACATCCGCTTTCAATAATACCTTCCGAACATTCCTATATTGATGAGAATGCTAAACTAACCTACTTTTTTGTCAAGCTAAAGCACTAATACCATCACAGCCCACTGGATGTTCTACCAATAAATAGTGCGAAGGAAAAGTGTGCAGTGACAATGATTGGTGTTAAGATAAAAATAAAAACACAAAAGTACCTGGTCACACGTAGACACACATTCAAAAATGTACGCGCGCACACAAATGCACATATCTTACTCCAATTTTGCTGCAGATTCAGTGTTGTTCCCTGGAGTGCAGAAAGGGCTTGAACTGAATCACTTTCTCTTTCAACACTTTGACTTGTTCCCTCTGTCTTCTACGCCAGACTCGTGATTGTCGTGGTTGCTCTCAACGTTCTCCTACTCTTATCGCTAACTTTAAAATTGATCCATGTTTTCCGTCTGTCTTACAGCGGCTCGTGGTAGTAGTTGTTATTGTTGTGGCTGTGGCTGAAGTGGTCATGGTGGTAGTGGCAATGTCCTCACCGTTGGATTGACCTCACGGAACTATTTCATGATAAAGTGAGGCAAAATTGTTCTTCTTTGTTCATCTTCTTCTTCTTCTTTTCCTTTTCCACCGCTTCAATTCTAGCTTCGTCCTTTTTCTGCTCTTCAATGTTAGCTTCCTCCAGGATTGCCTCCGTGACTAGTTCGTCCAGAAGTAGCCTAGCGTATTCCAGATGCATATATAACTCCAACCATTTTGAGATTCTGACCATCTTCTTTAAAATTAATGATTGTACGCTGGGGTAGCTAGACTGATGAAATCTACACTTTTAGGGCTGAATTGTTTGGAGTTGTGACAATGTCTGATCGTTTAAAATGTGTCCCCGTCAGACTGTTGGCTTGACATAATAAGGTCTTCTTCTGCGCAAGGAGAAGGTGAGCTCGTTTCCGTCCACTCGACAGTCCAGAAAGCCTCTGACTGGCTCCGGCTGTTCTTGATGCGATTGCTCTCTCTGTTTCTAAAGTCAATACTTCTCGGTTCTTGTTTTTTCTCGATTTCATCTTTGAAGACTTCTTGTATCAGGTCTTGGGCTATTTTTAACATCCTGACATTTTCTATTTTTTTAGGTTTGGGTATCAGGTTTTGGTTAACACGATCAAAATAACGTGGACTTAATTCAATTTGGATAAATTAGATATCATCTACATAGGTTGATGAGTCAACAACGTATGGTCAGACTGTTACGCTACGTTAGTGTGATTATGATCACATTCGCCCATGATGGCAAATGCTACCGGTTAATGCCCTCACTGGGGCTGTGGGCTGAATGATTGTTTTCGATAGGAACGAAATATTGCCACATCCCACAACACTTTTAGGCATACGTAGCGTGCTAATAAATTTCCTCAAAATGGGTGTTTAGGGGCGTACACACAATCGATATGGTTTGTTTGACGTTAGGGAGTTAGAGGTGCAAGGTGTCGATTATGTCAGTTAAAACGAGTTTGGGTAATGTAACAAATACGTATAGACCAGCTTTAGTAGATTAACCCTGCAACTTGTCCGTCTGGCCGATTTATTAGAAAAATTAGCTCTAACGGGCTGTAATTAATTAATGCAGAGGTTTATTTTATGGAAACTTGGAAAATCTTATTGCCGGTAACAACTAGTGTTGGTGGGGGCTGTTTAATGCATTTGATCAAACGTGTTTGTTTTGGTGTCTACCAGTTTGCGTGAGGAGACAGAATGTTTCGTCACTTTCCATGCGCAGATTTAACGTAGAGAATTTGTAAGGCGTGTCCTCGTGTAACAGAATTGTTACCGAGAGGAGGGTGGACTAAATGAACAATACAAACACAATTTGTGAAAGAAAATATAAATTTATGTAATAAATTATAAATGAAAAAAAAATACAGATGTAACAACACAATAACTCATGCACTCAACCCACAATTACACTCACAATCATTCACAATACATGAACAAATTAAATAACAATACAAAAGGAATCTCAGATGTAAAGGGATCTCTTGGATTATACACAGATCCAAGAATCCTTTACGAAAGTTAAATAAATGCAAGAATGATTTACGAAAAAAAATAAACACAAACGACAAACTATCTATCGCACGATGGATTGCGATAACTAGCACGATCATATACTTGTATTGAATCAAGTTGCTAGCTTTTATTGATATCTATGTGATCACTTGAAATATTATTGCGATCTGACATAAGCATGCAAATACAACAATGTATTAAATTATATTACAATTTCAATACACCTATGTGTCTCCCCTGTATAACCGCACGATTCAGCAACAGTTGAATCGTCTCCCAGTTTCCCCGAGAACCGAGGGTTGACCAATACTATTATCGGACGTTTCCCTACACGGATCCACCACAGTTATACGTTCAGACAGCATACAACATCTACCCGAACCAACGGTTCCTCACTCCCCTAGATGTCAACCCGGACGTTTTACAACTCAAAGACAGCTCCGACACTCGGACTTCTAGCTTTCCGGATATTTACACGTTACACAGATTTTGACAAACAGACAGTTCGACACACAGACAGATACTTCAATTCCGTTTGCACAAATTAACGGCACAAGCACATTCAGATATTTATACAGAGATGTTCCAGAACAAACAATAGATGTCCCACAACAAATCAAACGATATCAAAGACGTTTATCAAAAGATGGTATCAGATGTGTTAACAGCTACGGTATCAACGATGTTATTAGCAGCTACGGTATCAACGATGTTATTAGCAGCTACGGTATCAACGATGTTATTAGCAGCTACGGTACCAGAAACAATGTAACAACTATGTTAGCAGCTACGGTATCAGAGACGGTATCAACGATGTTATTAGATGCGCTATCAGTGATGTACTTCTACGGTATCAACGACGGAATCAGCTGGAATCAGACTGAATCAGCTATAATAAACAAAACCAGACTAATAATAGTTGTCTCAAAAATAATCTAAGCCGTAGATTACGATATTGTATTTAAAGTCTAAAAGTGACTAGTAATTCCAAATATTCCACGTTCATTGCAATAAAGGCATCATTATACGAAATGATAATCTGAATAAAATTCACAATAAAACGAAATGTAATTTTAACACTCACCCCTTTGGCTGGAGATTTGCAAGACGAGGTTATCTATCCTTCGATTAGATATTTGGGTTCCCGTAAATAATAATGAGAAATCCTTAGCCTTATATACTCTCAATAGTTGAACATAAATCACATCGAGCTTGACGTGCACCACGTACAACGAGTATTTCGGATTTCATGTAAATTACAAATTGGCACATGCAAATCGTTACACGCCACTTAATCACCCCAGGTAATGCGTGTACGACGAAATCAAGAAAATGGTGAGTTTCGTTTGCAATTCAAGAACAACAAAAATCAGTTCAATTTTCGCCTAATTCTGTGACAATACCTCCCCCCTAAGAATAAAAATGTACACATTTTTAAAACTAACACAGAATAGAAGAAAAATAACTACTGATGATATCTTACAACATTTACACTGGTTATACTACAAACTGGATTTTATTACTGGGCAAATTCATACAAATTTCCCATCATGCCCTACTCAAGTACTCTGCGCCTATATTTTCAACTCCCCTTATTGAAATTGTCGCTCTGTCTATTGATGTACAACTTGAGCATGTTTGCATGGAATGTCTTTACATTACCGTCCATGTCAATTTTATAGTCCATGTCACCTTTTACTTCTTTAACTTCATATGGACCTTTCCACTGGACTAATAACTTATTCGAACTCGTTGGAAGAAGCAATAGCACCTGATCTCCAACAAGAAATTTCCTATTACGCGCTCTGCGGTTGTAATACTTGGCATATCTGCGCCCGGATTTAATCAATTCGTCACGTGCCATCTGGCATGTACTCTCAAGTTTATTTCTTAGATCTAACACGTACTGGTAAGTCGTTTTTATTTCCTCGTTCGCGACATCACCAGTCCATAGTTCGCGTAGTATCCGCATCGGGCCTCGAACTGTCCTACCGTACAACAGTTCGAAGGGTGAAAACCCTAAACTTTCCTGCGGTACTTCACGGTACGCGAACAGAACAGCGTTTAAATAACGGTCCCAGTCTTGCGGACGTTCCGCGCACATCTTTCGTAGCATGCTTTTGAGGGTACCATTAAACTTCTCTACCAGTCCATTGCACATCGGATGGTATGGGGTAGTGTTTAGCTGTTTGATGGATAACAGCCTACTTATTTCACCCATGAGGTCAGAGGTGAATTGGGCACCACAATCAGTGAGGATTTCCTCTGGCACCCCTACCCTACTGAAGATATCAACTAATGCTTCAGCTACCCTTTCCGTTTCAATAGTTGGTAACGCTACGGCTTCAGGGTATCTGGTTGCGTAGTCAACCAGAGTAAGTATGTACCGATTCTTTCTTTCGGTAACCGGGTGTATTGGTCCTACAATATCTACTGCCACTCTTTTAAACGGTGTATCTATTAATGGCATCTGTCCCAAGGGCACCCTTGTGACCCTTCCCTTACAGACGGTTTTCTGACATACGTCGCACGACCTACAGAACCGTGTGACATCGCCATTAACACCTGGCCAGTAGAATTCAGCGACTACCCTGCTAGTGGTCTTAGCCTTACCTAGGTGTCCTGCCATGCTTGACTCATGCGCCACCCTAAGTACTTGAGATCTATATCTCTGGGGTACGACCACTTGCCAATACTTCTTACCCTCCCGAGCGCTAAACTCCCTATGAATTAATCCGTTCTTGCGTACGAATCTAGAGCTACCCCCACGCTTGCAATGTTTAATCGCGCCGGACGTGATTTTCTCAACAATTGTTCTGATGGATTCATCACGTTCTTGCTCTTGTTTGAAATCATCGCGGGAAATTCCTGAGATCGATTCAGGGACTATTAATTTATGAAACGCGGTTTTCTCTCGCCGTGTTTGCGCTCGCGTTTCGACTGCCTGAGCCAAAGGTATTTTAAAATCGGCCATGGTTGGAAGACGGGAACCTTCAACATTACCGATCGTCAGATCGTAAATAGGATTGTCCATACAAAGGGCATCAACAGTTCCCGTTAAGAAAGGTGTTTTTACTGTGATCCTTGCTACGGGAATGCGACCCATCGTCTGATCAAGTAACATACATGGGGATTCCCACCCGAGCATTTGGTTATCCTGCACAAGACTACGTTTGATCACTACGCCCGTACAACCAGTGTCACGCAATACCACGACTTCTCGACCGTTGACAAACCCTCTCGCGGTTGGTACACGCGCTTCAGGAAATAAACACGTGCCAAGCGAATGAATACAAGGTTCTACCTGTACGATGTTATCAGTTATACCTTTACTTTGTATAGCCACTGCTACCTTATGTATAAGTGCCTTTCTTTTAGGACAGTCTTTTTGAACATGACCCAATGCATTACACAAGAAACACCGCACACGCTGAAAAACTGGATTCCCAACTGACCTTTTTACCTCAGCTGATTTTACAGGCTCCCTAGGCATAGGTCTTACAGACTGGTTTCCAGACTTAAAATCTTTCAAAACCACGTTCTGGGTTCCCCCATGAGCTTCGGCAAATAAATCGGCTTGCTTAGCCATATCTTTTACGTTCGTGAAGACTTTCTCCTTCAGAAATTGATCTAATTCTCGCCCAACTGTATTAAATAATTGATCTCTGAGCAAGAAATCAGTCAACCCTTCAAACGTTTTCACCGCTTTGCCGCATTCAATCCACCGCTCAAAATAGTTCGCAATTCTGACGGTGAACTGACCAAAGGTTTCTCCCTTATCGGGCTTGCTATACCTGAACTTTTTTCGAAAACCTTGTTCAGTGAGCTCGTACCTTTTGAGAAGTGCTTCCTTTAGGACGTCGTACTTAAACACATCGTCCCTAGGAAGTCGCGAGTATACATCCAGTGCTTTACCTTTTAATAAAGCACTCAGATGCAGCGCCCAGTCATTTTGACTCCACTTCTGGTTTTCGGCATACCGCTCAAACCGATGAAGATAACTATCTATGTTATCTTTTTCATCGTCAAAGGGAGGTAATTTGGGGCCCCTTAATTTGTTAGTGGCAGAATCGTGTTCTCTTCCAGATGTCGCTAATTCTACCTTACGCTCATGATCCCGTTGCTTTGCTCTTTCTTCTAACTCTAACATTTCTACTTTTGCTAGTTTATCTAACTCTAATCGCCTTCCCTCCGCTTCCATTTCCCATCCTATCCTGTCCTTTTCGGCCTGCTTCTCTAATTCTATCTTTTCCTTCTCTAATTCTATCTTTTCCCTTTGGGCCTGCTTCTCTAATTCTATCTTATCCTTCTCAAATTCTATCTTTTCCCTCTCAAAGGCCCATTTCCTTTCATCAGATTCCCTTTCTAATTCCCTTGCTCTTACCCTTTCGTCCCTTTCCCGGGCTTGTTCTTCTTGAATAAATTTCCTTAAGCTTTCACCTTCATATCCAAATTCTTTGCCTAAGGCAACCAAGTCCTTAAGGGATGACATGACAATTGTAATATGAATATAGATAGGTAACCAAACCAATGTTTTAAACACGTTTATACTGGACACACGGACCTAGGTAAACTAAACAAAAATAAACTCCAACTAGAGTATTATCTTAACAGAAGGTCACGCTCGAATATAAACATTCAATGTTTACCTTCACAAAAAATGATTGACAGTTCACTTAATCCAACGATCCCACTTCTGACACCATTGTAACAGAATTGTTACCGAGAGGAGGGTGGACTAAATGAACAATACAAACACAATTTGTGAAAGAAAATATAAATTTATGTAATAAATTATAAATGAAAAAAAAATACAGATGTAACAACACAATAACTCATGCACTCAACCCACAATTACACTCACAATCATTCACAATACATGAACAAATTAAATAACAATACAAAAGGAATCTCAGATGTAAAGGGATCTCTTGGATTATACACAGATCCAAGAATCCTTTACGAAAGTTAAATAAATGCAAGAATGATTTACGAAAAAAAATAAACACAAACGACAAACTATCTATCGCACGATGGATTGCGATAACTAGCACGATCATATACTTGTATTGAATCAAGTTGCTAGCTTTTATTGATATCTATGTGATCACTTGAAATATTATTGCGATCTGACATAAGCATGCAAATACAACAATGTATTAAATTATATTACAATTTCAATACACCTATGTGTCTCCCCTGTATAACCGCACGATTCAGCAACAGTTGAATCGTCTCCCAGTTTCCCCGAGAACCGAGGGTTGACCAATACTATTATCGGACGTTTCCCTACACGGATCCACCACAGTTATACGTTCAGACAGCATACAACATCTACCCGAACCAACGGTTCCTCACTCCCCTAGATGTCAACCCGGACGTTTTACAACTCAAAGACAGCTCCGACACTCGGACTTCTAGCTTTCCGGATATTTACACGTTACACAGATTTTGACAAACAGACAGTTCGACACACAGACAGATACTTCAATTCCGTTTGCACAAATTAACGGCACAAGCACATTCAGATATTTATACAGAGATGTTCCAGAACAAACAATAGATGTCCCACAACAAATCAAACGATATCAAAGACGTTTATCAAAAGATGGTATCAGATGTGTTAACAGCTACGGTATCAACGATGTTATTAGCAGCTACGGTATCAACGATGTTATTAGCAGCTACGGTATCAACGATGTTATTAGCAGCTACGGTACCAGAAACAATGTAACAACTATGTTAGCAGCTACGGTATCAGAGACGGTATCAACGATGTTATTAGATGCGCTATCAGTGATGTACTTCTACGGTATCAACGACGGAATCAGCTGGAATCAGACTGAATCAGCTATAATAAACAAAACCAGACTAATAATAGTTGTCTCAAAAATAATCTAAGCCGTAGATTACGATATTGTATTTAAAGTCTAAAAGTGACTAGTAATTCCAAATATTCCACGTTCATTGCAATAAAGGCATCATTATACGAAATGATAATCTGAATAAAATTCACAATAAAACGAAATGTAATTTTAACACTCACCCCTTTGGCTGGAGATTTGCAAGACGAGGTTATCTATCCTTCGATTAGATATTTGGGTTCCCGTAAATAATAATGAGAAATCCTTAGCCTTATATACTCTCAATAGTTGAACATAAATCACATCGAGCTTGACGTGCACCACGTACAACGAGTATTTCGGATTTCATGTAAATTACAAATTGGCACATGCAAATCGTTACACGCCACTTAATCACCCCAGGTAATGCGTGTACGACGAAATCAAGAAAATGGTGAGTTTCGTTTGCAATTCAAGAACAACAAAAATCAGTTCAATTTTCGCCTAATTCTGTGACACCTCGTTTCAGAATTTGTCTGCCGAAATATCTTTATACCTTGATAATTGCACTCTTGACTGTCGACTTATTGTTGGCAACGTTGCTAGTCCAGATGATAGAAAATGACGAATTATTGGAAGATTCGTAGCTATTATTTACCGATTTTATATTCCAAAGCAAAGTTTATAGTTCAGTTTTCAAGTGGAATTGGTATTTTAAACTTTTAAAACCCGCGTTTTAAGGGACATCAGAAAAAAAATCAACGTAATGGAAGTACTGCCATTGAGATAATTATATGTGACTGTTAGTAAATATATATTTCTAAAAAGATGATGTAAAAGTTGTTTCTTTCTTAGTCGTTTGCTGGGAAATACAGAGTAATTAAAAGCAGTAACATGAGATAAACAGAAAATTATTTGATATGTTGGCTTCAATTATGAATCGCTATAGTGATACAAAATGCACCATTTCTGAAACATTTTATTCAGATGACATTTAAACGTCAAATAGTACTGCTTGGTACACGTTTCTGATTGGAAACTAGGAAAAAAATATAGATAAAACATTAATGTATTGTATCCATTTCTGACAATGTCTGCATGCTTTCCATGATCATGTTAGTTTCACTTTGACTTAGAGAGCAAAGGTAGAGTTTGTCAGTCTCTAAATCTTTCAAATGGGATTGGTGATGTATGTTTGCATTCCTCTTGACTAGATCATGATCGTCATGGATAATTCAAGATTGACGTGAATGTACCTTGTTGGAAAGCTTTCATGCGTTTTCAGTACTGTCATATTATTAATCTTTGCTTTGTTTAAAACATCACGATTATCAGTTTTTTAACAAACATATATGAGGAAATAACTTATACACATAAATTCAAACATAAAGATATATCTACCCACAACCACGCTCCTCCATGATAATTGTTTAAAATGTTCTTAGGCAATCAAGGGGAGCATAGAAACAATATGTGTGCATGTTTACAAACTCATGTCTAGTTAATATGTCATTAAGGTATACAATTGCAAAACGTGCTATAGCCAACGTAACATGTAATTTACTCGACCATATATTTTAAATCTTCTACTGAAACCAAACTATTGTCATTTGAAAGGTAGCATTATTTAAAGTGTACAATTAAAACTACATTAGTCATGCAGCCATAATGTGTTTTTTAGAACATTTCTGTTTGTCATCGTTACTAACTTCAAATGCAGACTGACACGAATTAATACTCATTAAAAAGCATAGGACAATGAACGCTAGTCGTTCTCTACGTACAAGAATTTAATAGGGTTTCATTGGACCTCGAGTATATTGCATTGTTTGGAAGTTCTCACTAAATACACACACACACACATATGTATATATATATATATATATATATATATATATATATATATATATATATATATATATATATATATATATATATATATATATATATATATATATATATATATATATATATATATATATATATATATATATGCTTGCTGGACAATAGATAATGTTAACTTTTCAGGTCTTCGAGAAATAAATAAAAAAACTGATATGTCCTCGACAATTCACTTGTGCCTGTGGACATTATGAATATTTTATTTTTTATTTGTTTTTCTGTATTTTCTTCAGATGCACACGTCATTGCAGTCCTTGGTTACGATTTGCGTTCAAGTTGATTTCTTTATTATTGTTAGTGTCTTTCAGATGTTTTATGCAGACGTGTCTAAGTATGTGAAACGTCATATAAACGGAAGTGGGCACATACATTTAAATTTAACGGAACAGTAAAGTGCAAAGTCTATTTACAGGTAATTTTCTGGAAAATGGTTGGCCGCATATATAGAAGTCTCTTTCTATTAGCACAATTATTGCTTTAAAATTAGTGTTTCTATTTTGAGAAATGTCCATCTGATTGACATCTGATTTAAAGTACGTGGAATTTTAAAATCTGGAATTAACAAATACCAAGTTATAAGAGCTTAAGTTTATGTATTTTACAGAAATAATTTCTCACGATTATGTACTGAGTTGTGTAAACACTTCTCCATTTTACCGGTTACGTAGGGGTTCAAACGTAGCAAACAAAACTTTTAATTTTTGATGTTTGAAAGACAGATGTTATCTGGGCCTGAGGTTTATTCTAAGATCACCCTGAAGGATTATAATTGCAATGGTTTAATGCTGGACAAGCATGTCAAACTTTGTTGTCTACTCATTACAAGACAATACTTATTACAATCTGGTTTTAAAGGTTACAGCATATGAGGTCTATCAACAGGAACACGAATAAACCATGTGATGTTTTTACATAATGCATTACAAGGATTCCAGTGCTCGGAAAACACAACTGGAAATTACGAAAATATTTTTAAAGAATTTTACATTACCAGTATTCTTTATTTGATTATATTTATCAAAGTTAGTCCTGGAAGTGGAAATATAGATAGTGAGATTCATCTTCCATATTTTGAGACTGATAGCCGATCCCATCTAAAATAATATGATTTTTGCAGGTGCTAACCGTGTGATCGCGATGGGATGACCCTCAGTATTGCTAAATTCCTCGACCACAGTTAAGTTCGATGTGACTCATAGTTATGTTTTCACAATCAATTATAGGCAGATAGTTAGCAATAAGAATTAGAGGACGGGTAACGGATGTTTTGTTTCTTAGATAGTACAACATGAGTTTTTAATTTTCTAAGTTATGTCTGTTGATCTCTTTTAGTAAGCAGTTAGATTGAACAATCAACAATAACGGACATCTATGTTGCCTGTAGACGGATGGTTCTAGAGTTCTTTACAATACTCGAAAGGAAGTATATATTACGCGTCAGTGACTTCGGGTTTGGTGAGACTAACGTATATTTGTAAGATAAGAACCATCCTGGTAAATTCGTATATAATGGATTTCAGATGTTCTAGGAAAGTTCATGAGCTTATTCATATTGGCTGCTTCAATTATAACTGCTTTATCCAATAGATTAATAATGAACTATTGCATCAGTCGTCCTTTTAATACAAGCCATCATTGAATATTTAAGAGAAGATAATACATATTTAAGTTATGCTTTGAGTTGATTTTCTATAGTCATATCAATATATAAATTATACATTATATAAATTTAGAATGCCACTTTAGTTTCTTTCAAGAAACATAATTATTTTTCAAAATATTTTTCTTCTTTGTTGTCATCTATAATTGAAAAAAATATTAAAATAATAAACGTTTCGATAAATCAAACAACTGCATGACTAATTATACTCTTTTAATACTTATACATGTACATGTTTCCAAAATCATTCCTCAGAAATCAACGCAATGTAATTCCTCTTTTCGTTCAAAATCAGGTCACTTTGTTCATTGGCAAAAATGTGCATGGTGGAATATCTTAGATTGGAATACATCACATTCTATCCAGTCTTAAACATCATATATTATCATTACATATAAACGATAATTAAATTTGCTTCTGACAGACAAAAGAATTATGCCAAAAGCAATCAACGTCATCAAATTTATATTGATAGCCTGCGACTGTGAAGAAGTTCCCGCAATCTTCATCTCCACCATAGTCGTCTGGTTGTCCAGGTTCCCAGTCCATATAAGAAGGAATCTGGCCATTCCACCATTTCCACGTTTCTATCCCATTGGACAGGGTTTTCCTCATTCCATTCAATGCATATGTTAGAGGACCGGCAGCTGTAATTAGAGTAACAATAGTTGGGAATAATCATTATGTTGTTATTGTATTCACCAATCGATCATTAGACCTAAGATAAGATAAACGATTCAAAAAGTTTGAGAATTTAATTGGACTAAAACCGTTAAATAGAAGAAACAAAACTTTAATAATCATATTTTAGCAATTACTAAGTCAGTTTTATATATTGTATTTATCAAGCTTTTAGCAATGCCACTAAAACATAGCGAGATTATCCGTCTCTAGATCTATGTATTGTTTATTGTATTTATCAAGATTTTAGCAATGCCACTAAAATACAGCGAGATTATAAGTCAGTTTTATATATTGTATTTATCAAGCTGTTAGCAATGCTACTAAAATACAGCGAGAGTATCCGTCTCTAGATCTATTTGATGTTTATTGCATTTTTCTTTTTATGTTGTTTCCATTGCTAAAATGTCTGTTTAAAACTTAATAGAAAATAATCATGCAAACTATTGTATGTGGACTTTCTTACATGTGTCTGTTGGTATCCGGTGTATCTGAGTATAAGTAGCCTGTATAATATTAAGGGTTTGGTGTTGTTTGTCTTATTATCTCCTGTTAACCCTTTTCCATTATTTTTGGAAATATAACTAGAACACACGCACACACTTTATGAGTTATATATTTGAAATAAACTAATTAAACATAATTAAGTTAGAACGTGTACCATTCGATTTTCTTGAACACACTGAAACAACCTCTTGGTGTTACAGCCAATACAAATGCACAGTGTATGTAATATTTATCAAGACAGTGTTTAATTTTCATCTGAATTTAACAGAAGGAACCGAAGACCACAACAGGTGTGTAACAATAACAAAACAAAACAGAGCTATAAGAAACAGCTTTACAAGATACCTTTGAGAGCATTACGAACTTGTACAAATTCCATCTCATTCCTGATAATGATCAACTTTGCTCCCTCTGCTTCACAGGCATCCATTGCTGCGAGATAAGTTTTAGTTTCTGGATGAATTTTAAAGCAGAGTCCAAGTGTCTTGTTGAATGTATAGTCTCCATCGCATTCTTGTGATTCTAGAATAGGCAAAAGAATAAAACGCAACATGTTTTACATCTTACATAATATAAAGAAACGGAATTAAACAAGTGGAGAGAAGAAAGTCCTCTACACGCTTTAAAACATCCGTGGCAGTATATGGTTGTATTATACAATGCCATTCCCTTGAAATATAAAAAAATCGACTTGAAGATCATCAATTTGTTTAATATCACCCATTCAGATTATGACAATGAATAAGAAAATAACTAAGGAATATACTATGTGAATAGTTTTGAGATTATCAAATATAGTACTAGGTAAGCAAAACACAATCATCACTTTTGTTGGATATTAGATTGCAAATAGACACATGTCACTATGCTTATGATATATATATATATATATATATATATATATATATATATATAATATCATATACGTGGAGGGAAGAGATGCCTTCTTTGTCCCACAACAATTGAGATGTGTCGAGGTTATTCTCAAAGTCATGGTCCAGCATCCATTTATTGCTGAAATCACCTGCCGTTAGAAAATGTTTACTTGAATGAGGCAATATATATATATATACATATATATATATATATATATATATATATATATATATATATATATATATATATATATGTGTGTGTGTGTGTGTATACATACATATATATATATATAATTTACACGTTGTATTCTGTTCATAAATACTTACTGAGAACAGTATGTAGATGACGTGTGCTTATGGAATATAGAAAATGGATGCAATTAACATGTTGGTTTGCTTATGGAATATAGAGAATGGATATAATTTTCCTGTTGGTTTGCTTATGGAATATAGAAAATGGATGCAAATAACCTGTTGTTTTGCTTATGGAATATAGAGAATGGATGCAGTTAACCTGATGGTTTACTTATGGAATATGTAGAATGGATGCAATTAACATGTTGGTTTGCTTATGGAAATACTAAAAAAAGGGATTACATTTGCTTTGAGTGTGCTAATGAAAATACTGAGAAAGGATGAAATTTACTTTATGTGTGTTTATGGAAATATTAATAAAGGATAGAATTTATATGGTGTGTGTTTATTGAAATATTGAGAAAGGATGAAATGTACCATATGTGAGCTCATGGAAATATTGAGTCGGGATGATTTTTAATTGACATTTGGCTGATGGAAATATTGACAAAGGACGAAATTTTTACGTTGGATTCTGATGAAACAAATGAGTAAGGATAGAATTTACTTGATGTGTGCACATAGTAACTTTTAATGATGAAATTTACCTTCTTTCCTTATCAAAGTATTATTCATGACATATTCAAAAACGTTTTGTATATGTATATGTCTTTTACGCAGTGATGGAAACTAATGAAACATAATGGAATAATAAACATATGATGCAAAATCATGCAATGTTGACAGAAATGACAAAAGTTATTTAATTACTACTACTTCTAATAATAATAAGAATAATAAGATGTAAAAAGAGCAAAATGTTAAGGAGCTCGTGTAGAAACTATTTAGTCTGTGGATAGAGTCTCCAGTGTAAAGTTGGGAAAAGAACATAGTTGCACATGTAAAGACAATACTTTCGGGATTTGTTTCATCTTCAAAGATAAAGTTACTCATTATTATCATTATCATCATCCACATCATCATCCACATCATCCACATCCACATCATCATCATCATCATCATCATCATCATCATCATCATCATTAAATGAAATCAGAATGATTTAAAATCAGAGAAAGACGCTAAACATGTATTGCAAGAGATGCCATTTTATATCTATTAGTTTGATCATATGGAATAGTATTTTAGAAATGGGATAATATTAGATGTTTACAAAACAACAACAATTACCTGGATGATGTTCGGAACATGTGTCCTGTCTGTCTTGTGTGAAATACATGACATGTCTATAATGTACAAAAATCATGTCTTCTATATAATGTATAAAATACAGTGAAATGTGAAAACTTGTTTGCATCATTAAGGCTTATGAGCTTCTTAAAAAAATCACGTATTGTATAGTTAACAATTTGTTGCCATCATGTTCGCTGCAAATGGTGATGGGAGATAAAGGGATGGCATCATGATTTATTAAAGAAATTTTGAAACTTGACGGTCGACAATAAGTAACATATTTCCCCAATTTCTTATGTTTTCATTGCACCTACTTGTGTAATATTTCCATCCTAATTGCACTGATTGGCCAGAAGGGAGACCACGCTTGTATGACTGGGACCCCATACATTTCTTCAGTGAAGGATGATAGAAGAACGATCTACACGACGGATTCGAATTACATAAACTGCCGCAGGTTAATAGGGAGGGGATGCCTTCATTGTTCCACAACAACTGAGATGTGTCTAGGTTATTTTCAAAGTCATGGTCCAGCATCCATTTATTGCTGATTTCACCTTCCGATAGAAAATGTATACTTGAATGAGGCAATATATATTATATATGTATTTTAATGTAAGGAACAAACTAATAAATCAAACAAAACGGAGTGAAAGAAAAAATAATAACAGGGAAAATAAATAAGCAATAGGAAAGAACACAATCGATAATTCAATCAATATTGATATCAATCTGACTGCATGGATGTCAACAATAAGCATACGTACCTATGTATGTATGTATGTATGTATGTATGTATGTATGTATGTATGTATGTATGTATGTATGTATGTATGTATGTATGTATGTATGTATGCATACATGCATGCATGCATACATGTATGTCCGTCGGTCTGTCTGTCTATGTGTGTGTATACATTAATAAAAATAATTCCATTTCAAGTATCAGCTGCCCTTTGTTTTATATCTATACATCATACATGTGTCAGTTACAGGAAATATGAATGTCCATTGATATCTTCACGGCAGGGATCCTAATTCCTACTAAAAAAATAACGAGGGAGAGGGCAAAAGTACCTTTTTCGAAAGTGCTGAAACTTTTAAATGAATAAAGTTTGACAATAATATTTAGCATGTATAAATGTTTAGAATTCGTGTTTTCGCATTCGATATTTATAAAGTTATCTAGCAACGTTTCATATAAATTTCATTAGAATCAGTACTTTACATACATTATATGGAATTTATTGCGTGAGGAATTAAGAGAAATTCCATGCTTTATAAATGTATACACGATATAACTTGAATATACTTATTATAATAATATTGTATAATATAGAATTAAATGAAATCAATCTCAATAACGTTTAGTAGAAAATGAAGAAAAAAATAGTTTTAATAACAGATAAAGAAAATTTCCATCTTGCTACTTTTACTAAAACAATTGTGCTAATAGTTACAACACTCTCGTTGAAAATAAAAGAAGTTAATAGTGAAGAAAACAATTATGATACAGCTATTGGCAAAAGTTGAATTGGTGTTATATGATTAGCTGTTGCTCTATTATGAACATCGGAGACAACTCCGATCGCATAGGGGTTAGAGCGTCCGCCATGGATGCTGGAGGTCGCTGAATCGAATCCCAGCCGAGTAATATCAAAACCGTATAAAAATGGCACTAACAGCTGTCTTGCTATGCGCTTATCATCACGAGTTAGTGTTACGACTAGTCGGCATGGTGACACGATCGAGTGACTAGGTGGGATATCATGCTATATGTCTGTGACATGATGCCCAAGTGGTGGATATCACCATAATGTGTCACACGACATGTATCGTAGCGAAATGATTTATGAATTGTTCAAACCATGTCCAAAATGCAACAGAAACAACACACACAGATGAACATGGGACAAAATGAATTAAAATGTATGAACTGCTGTTATATGAACAAGATAAATATCGTCCCGAATTAGCTTCACCGGATTGATTAAGGATACAATACAGTATGGGACACTTCAATAGACTGGAGTAAACTGTGGGCCAAATTTGCAACCTTAGCATGAAATCAAAACTAAAATTACATCAACAGCATATTAATAATACAATTGATTTAGAGTGATCGGATAAGTATTAGTTCATGTCTCTAAATATATATCGATAACCAGAATTAAATTTTGATCTACCTGAGAGAGAGAGAGAGAGAGAGAGAGAGAGCGAGAGAGAGAGAGAGAGAGAGAGAGAGAGAGAGAGAGAGAGAGATACATACTGGCCGAAATGCAACCAACAATCATTGCAAAATAATAGATACGTTTGATTAGAACCATTTCCATTAGGAATCCTGGAATGAAGGTTTTGGAGAAATGGGACGTCAGTCTTTCGTTCTGTGATAGGAGCTGCAGGTAAAGACGATTTATATCTTGCTGTGATGATGATGGGGCATGCGCATTATGAGATCTACGTTTCAACGAATTCGGATGAGTTATTAAAGCGTTTCATAGGTACCTAGGTACAGCGAGCACATAAATTAACATTATCTATGAAAATGTATGAAATACAACGTGCCATGTCAGTTTCAAAGATAACATAGTGAAATATTAATTAAATTCCCCCAAGAACATACAATTTACATTGAAAGTGTATATTATTGTCTTCGTGGCGCTTTGTAAACGGTGCATAACTTAGTAATAAAGGTCCAGACAGTGCAAGAAGAGAATTCATTTTCATTTGCAGGTATTGATCCTCAGTTTCAATAAACGTAATAGGCAAGGAGTACATTATCCATCAAGTAATGTTATTTTTCGCCTCTCTAATTTGCACCATGTAAATATCGTGCCAGTTATCAGTGTCTATTCAAGATGTTTAAATTGTTGATATTTAAACAGACAAAAACTCTTAATTTGCAAATACCATTTAGATGCTAATTAAGAATATATATATATATATATATATATATATATATATATATATATATATATATATATAAATACACACACACACACACACACACACACACACACACAGCCTTTCCACAGAATCATGATATTCGTGTATTGTATGTATTGATATATTTGATTCATGGGTCCTAAAATGTATAAACTATATCTCAACAGTAAATGTCTCAAATACTCAGTTGTAAAAATAAAATGAATGAATAAGGGAAAATGTGGGAGAAATTGGATCGTCCTATTTAGATGAATGGATGGATGGATGGATTGAGGAGACATGAACAAAATAATATGAAGTAAACGGCAGTTGATGTTAAAGAAGCTACTAAAACTTAGAAAAGTACGATATATGTTTAAGGTAACCGTCTTCGCACATATTTACACCTAACCGCATCATATCTGACCGTATTATGAACAAAGAGTTTGTATAGTTTGTTTGATTCTTTGTTTGATCAGGACTGTTAACGTAGCTGTAACAATTTTCCAGTCATATTGCTACAATGTCTGCAGTGGGTCAGTTTATAGTTATGTCTAGCACTGGGGCATCATGCCACAGACAAGTAGCATGTTATACAAAAGCTGAATTATTGACAAATGTAATTGATAGGAGAATGAATTTAAAGAATTAAAGTAAAGGAATAAAATTTCAAATCTCATACAATATATACAAAATATAAAACAAGAAGAATTTTATTTAACTCAGAAATCAGAAAGAAATATGAACATAACTTCAGATTAAAAGGTATCAGAGTTTGCAGTCGTGCGAGTTGCAGAAATTTATGAAGGAATTATATGTGTCGCGTGTGAGCGTAATTATGTTTCAATCCTTCTCCTAGGGTACATAATATATATCATTCTTCAACAGGAATGATTGCGAAAAGTTTTCGTCTTTACAGACTAGATTAGAATTTAGAATTTGTTCGATTTTGCATTAAAATGTTTTTTTTTTATAAGCCTCTTACACATTTTTAAGTTTAATAGCAGAGATTAAAAAGGTCGTTAAATAAACTGATGATATCGTAATCTTATAACATATTTACATGCATGCGAAGAGAATATTCTATTAGGTAGATAAACATTGCTTAATAATATATAAAAATAAACCGAGTGAATCAAAATATTCAGTGGTTGGTCTTTGTCAAACATGACTAATTTGAGAAAGCAATCCTTGTTCAAACGTCTCTTAACTGTGCAACAATGGGCTTTTAATATCGAATAAAGTCAGAATGTAGCAAAATAGAGAACGCTTTAATCTATAAAAAATATATCTCAGGCCACAAACAAGTGAGATGAAAGAATGCCACATGTAATACATTCCAATACTCTTTAAACAAAGCTGTCAGCAAACTTTGCAATTGAAAAATAGACGAAGGTAGATAAGATAAGTAACATTGCTTAACATGTAATCACATCTGGACAAATATTTAACCCAATCGTGACTTTGTAACATTGGATTCGCTTCAAAACAAGTGACGTTTCTTAAACATTATCTATGCTTGAACGGCTCTTTGTATAGCCAAGGACCACACAAATGACGGAAGTGTCGAGCTCCTTATATTGGGATCAGTAACTTATTCGTTGCATAGTACACTCTCTTGGAAGTAATATTTGATTTATAAATAAATAAAAGGAAACGTAAGGTGAAAGTATAATGCATCCAGAGAGGAAAAATAAACGCTTGAAAGAATTTAAACCCAATTTTGTTATTGGTTTGCAGCTTTAAAATAGTTTGATTATAAAAAAGAATTAAACATTTGTCTTTATAACTTTTTCCATTCACAAAGTTCATCTCTTTACAATCTATGAAAATAAGAACGACAGTGGATGCAATGTTTTATCTATGTCTATCCGAGATATGCGATGTATTGCGTGGCATTGTGTAATTGGAACATTTATTGAAAATTTGAGTTTAAAACAAGGAGATAGATAACCGTGGTATTATTTACTCAGTTATTGTATTAGCCATCTTAATTCCAATCAATTTAGAATTGTGTGCCGTAATTCTTTTATTTGTCGAGTTTGCAAATAAACGGATAAAATGAAGAAAATACTTCCTCTGCATATATATTTAAAAACCGCGAAATAACATCAAACACGGAAAAACTGTCGAATCGTTTGCACTCGGTCATTGATGTCAAGACAAATATGAGCAGAAGAATATCGCTTTGTGTATGCCTGCCACATAACTGACAGTATCACTTTCCTGACCAAATAACACTATTATAAATATCTGAAGGAGCAGACTCATAAATGAAAAACCATTTATATTTGATGATAAGTCGAAAAGAAAGGTTGAATAGGTATATGGAAGAATCATGTATATTCTTATGCCAGAAGATATATTGAAATAGCGGTACAAAGATTCCGAAACAATTGCTTACCTGAAGTTATAACCACATACGCAAGATTCTGATAAGAAATCTTAAAATAAACAATAAAGACATCCCGTTCCTCTTCTTAATTGACCGCGCTCTTAAAACAAAACGTCAGGTGTAAAAGTATTACGTTTCCTCATCTGTGATAAAGAAGATCCATAGATCGGGACTTCATTATCTTCTACCCACTACTAATACACATCGTCAAGGTGTGTGTATATATATATATATATATATATATATATATATATATATATATATATATATATATATATATATAAATTTAGAACGCCACCTTAGTTTCTTGAAGATACGTGATTTTTATTTTCGAAATATATTTTCGTCTTTATTGTTATCTGTAAATGGAAAAATATTTCAATCATACCTTATGGATAAATAAAACAACTGCATGACTAATTAAACTATTTTAATACTTATACATCTACATTATTCCAAAATGATTTCTAAAGAATCAACGCAAATGTAATTCCTCTTTTCGTTCCAAATCAGATCACTTTGCTCATTGGAAAAAATGTGTACGTAGGAATATATTCGAATACATCACATTCGATCCAGTCATAAACATTATATATTATCATTACATATAAACGATAATTAAATGTTCTTCTGACAGATAAAGGAATTACACCAAAAGCAATCGATGTCATCAAATTTATATTGAGCTATCCTGGGTAGATGTTCCCGCAATTCTCATCCCCACCAAAGTTATTTGGTTCTCCAGGTTCCCAGTCCAAATAAGAAGGAATTTGGCCATTCCACCATTTCCACGTTGCGATCCCATTGGAAAAGGTTTTCCGGAGTCCATTCAACGGATATGATAATTGGCCGGCAGCTGTAATTAGAGTAAGGATAGTTGGGAATAATCATTATGTTACTTTCGTATTCACCAATCAATCATTAGGACATAATATAAGGAAACCGATTCTAAAAGTTTGAGAATTTAATAGGACTTAAACCGTTACATAGAAGAAACAAAAATGTAATAATCATATTTTAACAATTACTAAGTGTTGTTTATATATTGTATTTATCAAGCTTTTAGCAATGCCACTAAAACATAGCGAGATTATCCGTCTCTAGATCTATATATTGTTTATTGCATTTTTATTTTTATGCTGCTTTCATCGCTGAAATGTGTGTTTAAAACTTTATAGCAAATAATCGTGCAAACTGTTTTATGCGGATTTGAGAATTCCTTACATGTGTCTGTGTGTTTCATGTGTGTTTGAGTATAAGTAGCATGTATACGATAATGGGGTTTGGTGCTGTTTGTTTTATTATCTCCTTTTAAGCCTTTTTACATTATGTTTGCAAATATAAGTAGAATACACGTACACACGTTATGAGTGATATATTTGAAATAAAATAATTAGACATATTTAAGTTAGAAAGTGTTTCTTAAACACACTGAAACTACCTCTTGTTTTTACAATTTGTTACAGGAAATAAAAATGTACAGTTTATGTAATATTTCTCAAGACAGTGTTTAAAGTTCATCTGAAAATTTAACAGAAGGAACCGAAGGCCACTACAGATGTGCAACAATATAAGAAACAGCTTTACAAGATACCTTTGAGTGCATTACGAACTTGTACAAATTCCATCTCATTGTTGATAATGATCAGCTTTGCTCCCTCTGCTTCACAGGCATCCATTGCTTCGAGATAAGTTTTAGTTTCTGGATGAATTTTAAAGCAGAATCCAAGTGTCTTGTTGAATGTGTAGTCTCCATCGCATTGTTGTGATTCTAGAATAAGTTAAAGAATAAAACGTAAAATGTTTTACTGCTTAAATACTATAAGGAACAGATTTTAACAAGTGGAGAGATTAACGTCATCTACTTGCTCTAAAAACATCCGTGGCAGTATATGGTTGTATTGCACATATTCCCTTGACATAGAAAATATTCGATTTAGATCCCGATGACTTGATCCAATCAAACGGTTCCGTTCTGCTTCTTGAAGATGCTCAATTTATTTAATATCGCCCATTCAGATTATGACAATGAATACAAAACTAGCTAGGGAATGTAAGCTGTGAATAGTTTTGAGATTATCCAATATAGTACTAGCTAAGTAAAACACAATCATTATTTTTATTGGATATTAGATTTCAGACACATGTCACGATGCGTATGATGTGTGCATATATATATATATATATATATATATATATATATATATATATATATATATATATATATATATAATTTAAGCGTTGAATTCTGTTCAAAACTATATATTGCTTATATTGCTATCAGTTGTTAAAGGATGAAGGATGAAATGTTGATGACGTTTGCTTATGGAATATAAAGAATGGATGCAATTTACCTGTTGGTTTGCTTATGGAATATAGAAAAAAGGATGCAATTAACATGTTGTTTTGCTTACGGAATATAGAGAAAGGATGCAATTTACCTGATGGTTTCCGTACGGAATATAGAAAATGGATGCAATTTAACTGTTGGTTTGCTTATGGAATATAGAAAAAAGGATGCAATTAACATGTTGTTTTGCTTATGGAATATAGAAAATGGATGCAATTAACCTGTTGTTTTGTTTATGGAATATAGATAATGGATGAAGTTAACCTGCTGGTTTGAGTATGGAATACAGAGAATAGTTGCAATTAACCTGTTGGTTTGCTTATGGAAATACTGGAAAAGGGATAAAATTTGCCTTGTGTGTGCTAATGGAAATAATGAGAAAGGATGAGATTTACTTGGGTGTGTTTATGAAAAGAGTGAGAAATGATGAACTTTACTTTATGTGTGTTTATGGAAATATTCATAAAGGACGGAATTTATATGGTGGGTGTTTATTGAAATATTGAGAAATGTTGAAATTTTGAAATGTTGAAATGTTGAAATTTACCGTATGTGACCTTATGGAAATATTGAGGCAAGATGAAATTTAATTGACATATGGCTGATGGAAGTATTGACAAAGGACGAAGTTTTTATGTTGTATGGTTCTGAAGAAAATGAGCAAGGATAGAATTTACTTAATGTGTGCTTTTAGTAATTTTTAAGTAGAATCAAATTGACCTTGAAATGATTATTCATGACATTTCCAGAAACGTTTTGTTTATTTATGTCTTTTTCGCAGTGACGGATACTAATGAAAATTAATGGAATAATAAAGATATGATGCAAAGTGGACAGAAATGACATCACAACAGCTATTTAATTACTACTACTACTATTACTACTACTACTACTACTACTAAGATGGCAAAACGGCAAAGAGGTAATGCGCTCGTGTGGAAACCATGTAGTCTGTGGATAGAGTATCCCGAGTTAGGTTGGGAAAAGAACATCTTTGCACATGTAAAAACAATACTTTCGGGATTTGTTTCATCTTCAAATATAAGTTTACTTACTATCATCATTAGAACAATCCACATCATCATAATCATCCACATCATCATCATCTTTGAATGAAATCAGTATGATTTAAAATAAGACAAAGAAGCTAAAGATGTATAAAATACAGTGGAATGTGTGATGGGAGATAAAGGGCATGGCATCATTATTTCGTAAAGGAATTTTGCAACATGAGAGTCGACAATAAGTAACATATTTTCCCCGTCATTTCCTTATATTTTCATTGTACCTACTTGTGTAATATTTCCATCCTAATTGCACTGATTGGCCAGAAGGGAGACCACGCTTGTATAACTGGGACCCCAAACATTTCTTCAGTGAAGGATGATGGAAGAACGATCTACACGACGGATTCGAATTACATAAACTGCCGTAGGTTAACAGGGAGGAGATACTGTCCTTGTCCCACAACGACTGAGATGTGTCTAGGTTATTCTCAAAGTCATGGTCCAGCATCCATTTATTGCTGAAATCACCTTCCGATAGAAAATGTTTACTTACATGAGGCAATATATATTTTATATGTATTTTAATGTAAGGAACAAACTAATAAATCAAGCAAAACTGAGTAAGAGAAAAGAATAACAGGGAAAAAGGCAATAGGAAAGAGCACAATCGATAATTCAATCAATATTGATATTAATATAACTGCAGGGACGTCAACAATAAACATACGTACCGACATACATGTATGTATGTATGTATGTATGTATGTATGTATGTATGTATGTATGTATGTATGTATGTATGTATGTATGTATGTATGTATGTATGTATGTATGTATGTATGTACGCATGGATGCATGTATGCATGCATGCATGTATGTCTGTCTGTGTGTGTGTGTACATTAATAAAAATAATTCCATTTCAAGCATCAATTGACCTTTGTTTTATATCTATACATCATACATGTATCAGTTACAGGAAATATGAATGTCCATTGATGTCTTCACGGTAGGGATCCTAAATAATCCTAAAACAATTAACGAGGGGGTGGGGAGAAAAAGTACCTTTTACGAAAGAACTGAAACTTTAAATGAATAGAGTTTAACAATAGTATTTAGCATATATAAATGTTTAGCATTCGTGTTTTCGCATTCGAAATTTCTAACGTTATCCAGCAACTATTAAAATCCATTTAATTTGAATTAGAGAAATGCATTGCTTTATAAATTAATACAAGTTATACCTTAAACATGCTTATTATAATAGTATTTTACGTTCTTAGGGAAAGTTAATAAATATTTCACCATGTCACCTTTACAATTCGCATGTCACGTTGTATTTCATACATTTTCATAGCTAATCGGAATCGATTATAACATATATATATATATATATATATATATATATATATATATATATATATAATTAAATTAAATAAATAAATAGAGAAAATTTCAATCTTGTTACTTTTACTAAACAAATTGTGCTAATAGTTACAACACTCTCGTTGAAAATAAAGCAAGTTAATAGTGAAGAAAGCAATTATGATACGGCTATTTGTAAGATTCGAATTGGACTTAAGTGATCAGCTTTGGTATATTATGAGCATCGGAGACCGCTCCGATCGCCCAGGGGTTAGAGCGCCCGTCCTGGATGCTGGAGGTCGCGGAATGGAACCCCAGCCGAGTAATTCCAAAACCATATACAAATAGCACTATCAGCTGTCTTGCTATGCGCCTATCTTCACGAGTTAGTGTTAGGACAAGTCGGCATGGTGACACGATCGAGTGACTAGGTGGGATATCATGCTATATGTCTGTGACATGATGCCCAAGTGGTGGATATCACCATAATGTGTCACACGACATGTATCGTAGCGAAATGATTTATGAATTGTTCAAACCATGTCCAAAATGCAGCAGAAACAACACACACAGATGAACATGGGACAGAATGAATTAAAACGTATGAACTGCTGTAATATGAACAAGATAAATATCGTCTCGAATAAGCTTCACCGGTTTGATTAAGGATACAAAAAAGTAATGGACACTTCTATAAACTGACGTAAACTGTGCCCACATTTGCAAATTTAGCAGAACAAAAATAAAAGTACATGGAAGTATATCACAACTGATATAGAGTGATTTGATACGTATCAGTTTATGTCTCTAACTATATATCGATATCCAAAATTAAATCTTGATCTTGCTGAGAGAGAGAGAGAGAGAGAGAGAGAGAGAGAGAGAGAGAGAGAGAGAGAGAGAGAGAGAGAGAGAGAGAGAGAATACATACTGGCCGAAATGTAACTGACAATCATGACCAAATCATAGATACGTTTGATTAGGACCTTTTCAATTGGCAATCCTGGAATTAAGGCTTTGGAGAAATGGTACGTCAGCCTTTTTTTCTGTTATATGAGCTGCAGGTAAAAACGATTTATATGTTGATGTGATGAAGATGGGACATGCGAAATATGAAATCTACGTTTCAACGAATTCGGATGAGTTATTAAAGCGATTCATAGGTACCTAGGTACAGCGAGCACATCGATTCCAATTAGCTATGAAAATGTATGAAATACAACGTGACATGCGAATTGTAAGGGTGACATGGTGAAATATTTATTAACTTTCCCTAAGAACATACAATGTACATTGCAAGTGTATGTTATTGTTCTTCGTGGCGCTTTGTAATCGGAATTGCAAAGCGACCACTAAACTTTTGTTTGTATGCAGTCTATATACCGCAACTCAACTTCAAAGTGAGCAAACTTTGCATAACGTAGTAATAAATGTCCAGACAGTGCAAGAAGAGAAATCTTTTGTTTTTGTAGGTATTGATCCTCAGTTTCAATAAACGTAATTGGCAAGTGGTAGATTATCCATCAAGCAAGTTTCTTGTTGGCTTCTTTAATTTACATCATGTAAATATTGTGCCAGTGATTAGTGTCTATTCTAGACGATTAAATTGTTGATATTTAACAGACAAAAACTCTGAATCAGCAAATACCAGTATGTACAATTTAAATGCTAATTAAGAATATAAATACACACACACACATACATACACACACAGAGGCCTTCCACAGAATCATGATATTCTTATATTTATATATTTGATTAAAGGGTACTAAAATGTATAAACTATATCTCAACCGTAAATGTCTTAATTACTCAGTTCTACAAACAAAATGAACAAATAAGGGAAAATGTGGGATACATTGGATCATCAAATTTAGATGGATGGATTGATGGATGGATGGATGGATGGATGGATGGATAGAGGAGACATGAACAAAAGAATCTGAAGAAAACGCCAGTTGGTGTTAAGCAAGCTACTAAAATTTAGAAAAGTGCGATATATGTTTAAGGTAACCGTCTTCTGAGATATTTACACCTATCCGCATCATCGCCGTATTATGAACATAGAATTTGTATAGTTTGTCTGTTTGATCAGGATTTTTAACGTAGCTGTAACAATTTTCCAGTCATATCGTGTCTGCAATGGGGCAGTTATAGTGATGTCTAGCACTGGGGGCATCATGCCGCAGACAAGTAGCACGATGTTCCAACCAGTCACATTATCCTGACACCAGGACGACCAGTCCTAACACTAATCTTTTAATGCTGAGAACCAAGCGAGGCAGCTATTAGTAACGTTTGTGTAAGTCTTTGGTATAACTCGGCCGGGGATCGAACCCACGACCATCGTACTTTCCTGGCAGACGTTTAAGCCTCATGGTCGCTATAGCGGTCAGTTGATATAATAAATACAGTGAAAGTTACACAGGAAAACGCGAGCAATGTTATACAAAAACAAGAAGTAGATCTGAACTATTGACAAATAAAAATGATACAAGAATTAATTTAAAGAATTAGAGTGAAAGAATATCACTTAAAAATATAAAATCTCATACAATATATACAAAATATAAAATAAGGAGAATTTTATTTATCATAAAACTCAGAAGGAAATATGAACATAACTTCATATTAAACGGTATCAGAGTTTGCAGAGGTGCGAGTTTCATAAATTAATGAATGAATTATAAGTGTCGCGTTTGAGCGTAATTCTGTTTCAATCCTTTTCCTAGGGTATAATCTATATCATTCTTCAATTGCAATGAATGCTAACAGTTTTCGTCTTAACAGACTAGATTAGAATTTATAATTTGTTCGATTTTGCATTAAATTATTTTTTATAAGCATCTTACACATTTTGAGGTTAATAGCAGAGATTAAAAAGGTCGTTGAATAAACTGATGATATCGTAATCTTATAACATATTTACATGCATGTGAAGAGAATAGTCTATTATGTAGATAAACATTGCTTAATAATATATAAATATATACCGAGTGAATCAAAATATTCAGCGGTTGGTCTTTGCCAAACATGACTAATTTGAGAAAGCAATCCTTGTTCAAACGTCTCTTGACTGTGCAACAATAGGCTTTTAGTATCGAATAAAGTCAGATCATTGCCAATAAAATCTAATCTTGTGTCATGTGCACAACCGGAATGTAGCAAAACAGAGAAAGCTTTTATCTATACAAATATATCACAGAAAACAAACAAGTGACATGAAAGAATGCCACATATAATACATTCCAATAATATTGAAACAAAGATGGTATCTAGTGGTGTTTGGTAAAGATGAACGTCGTCATCACCAGTCTACATGGATGATTAAACCTGTCTAATCAGTAAAGAAAATTGAGATGACAAGGAGAGGATTTGATCGGTGTGGAAAATATTCTTCGTCGCCAGAGTCGTTGATTTCCGTCAGAACATCCACAGGCTTGTTTTGGAGGTTATTAATTGGTCATTAGTATTATATATTTTGTTTATGGGTCACAAACATCTTTCCACTGACTATTAAAAGTTTAGTCTTATTCCTCTACGTCGACAGATTATAAATACGTTGATATTTAACATTTGTTTTGATATTTGTTAATTGTTAATTATATCTCAACGGGAAGGGATGCACCATAATTATAACTCTTTATTGTTCTTATGAATTGACATACCTGGACGTATTAGACAATTTTGATCTTGGAAAATATCTTTTTAAAATATTCTCCTCCCTTTGTTACTTTTTAATATTTCCAAGAGTACATGTTCCTAATGTCCATGTTTTCACTATGAGGGATGATTTCCTCCATTTCCAAGCGGTGCGTCCACCAGTCTAGCAACATTCCTTCGTCAACAAGCAGATAAAAGAGACACGATAACAAATTAGATTAGTCTACAGCCAACATACTTCCGAAATAAATATAGTCAGACTTTACTAAATTAAGGTAACTGATAACGAAAATAATTCTAAAAATTGTTGATTAGCTCTAATTTGAAAGATATAACTGAAGGAAGGAATCACAATGTAAGCCATAAATGACTACAATAAATCTTTGAATATATGACTAAATCTATGGTTGGGGTTGAACAGTACTTGTTAGGCAAAACCATGAATGCAGAATCTGAAACTGCTCTTGAATCATCACGTTATTCATACAATTAATCTAACATCACTGTGCCGAACAAAGTGCCTATATCAGCTCTATAAATCATACAGTCAAGCACTCTTATTTGTCAGTGTTTAAGTTTGCAAAGGGACACATTTCTGTTTAGACGGAGTGAGACTAGATGATACGTACTTGTGTGAATGTTGAAGAATAGAAACCGAGTGGGATTTTGACTAAATTAATAATTAAACCACTTAATGTGTGAAAGAAGGATAATTATGAACTTAATTAGTAACGAAAAATGTATGATTTATAAATATAATGATTCTCACACGCACTCAACATACAATTGATCCAATCACGCAATACAACCACAAACACATTGAAAAGTTATACTTATACGCACGTACAGACAGCGTACAGCACCCTTGAATTAGCTACGTCTGCATCCATGGCTCCACCACATGTACATATGCAAATACATATGTACAGCTCTAGATAGCTCTAGTGAACTCTTGTTAAGTTCACTGTCAGCTACAATTAAACGAAAGTGGTAATAATGATGAGTTCTGCACAATCTGTAGATATATGCTACTACATTAAACTCTAAGATCAATTTGTAATTCAAAGTTCACAATGTTTCAAATCTGAGTTGTAATAGACGAATCATTACACAATATCACATTACTACCTCGATAAACTTCGCATATCAAATGAAATGTAAATGTAACACTCACCCAAATGACTGAAGAACGCAATGGAGAACGTGCGCTCCTTGACTAGATCCAAAACGACCAGTGTGTTAGTTAATAATTGATCTTCCTTAAATGCTTATTAGAGTTATTAACATTCAGGGTAAGCAACCCGAACATTTTATGATTATGATGTCCCTCGTCGGAAATAATTTCCGGCGATATACATGTTATTTTCCATCGCTTATCTAAAAAAAACCACTTATTCACCCTAGAAAACGTTGTACGCATGTACAAAGACAAATAGTCAAATATATCAAACGCATAACCAAGTTATTTTTTGCGGAATTCTGTGACTGTAAACAATGCGGACAACTTCTTGTTTGCGGTGAAGTGACCGTTGCATCACAAAAGCTCAGTACAACCACTATAGTTAAGAAATAATATCACCCTTGTTCTGGCTGACAATTGGAGATCAGGACAATACATGCGCAACAAGCCGTTGCCAGTGGTTGAACAGGAAAAGGACGTGTATGATTTTAACACTGCCAATACGTTGGAGAGAGCCAACATATATCAGCAATTGTTGCTTCTTCGTGCTGCCCGTGGTTGGGAAAGACGTGTCAAAGAAGCAAAAGTGGACTGTACATTATCCAAATATTCAATCAGCTATACCTCACCACGATACAGAGACGGACTTTCGCTTCCTGATGCACCCTAACCATTATCACTTGATTTGTACGTGCAGAAAGTGATAGGAAGTAACTTCTAGTCGTGAAACATCAATATCATATGAACCATATTTAGTCCTATTTTCCATCTCTGATCCACACATCATAGCACAAGGTTAACAGAATGGCTTTGTCAGGGATTTAGAATGGTCCAAGCGCATGGCAGAGATGTTGGGTGCTAGACTACAGCAGTGGAATCTTTGAGCAGGTGATGTTAGTGTTTCCATATTCCGTGACCTTCCAATAATCTTGTAAACATCAATGGTCTGTTGGCAGCCGTCAACATCGATCATGATCCAGATGTGTGCAGACTGTTCATTGATTCACCGAAGACGAGTCTTAAATAAGATTTACAGCATTATGACAATATTTTGCCATCAGTTCCAGTTGGTCATACAGTCCGTATGGAGGAAACCAATAAAACATGAAACAACATTTGAGGTGCGTAAGCCATGACGTACATAAGGGCAGGCTTGTGGCGATTTGAAGGTTCTTGCTCTACTGCAAGGTCTGCAGACTGGACACACTTGAAGTACTGTTTTGATTTTTTGTGCGAACGGTATAGTCGTGAAAATGATTTCCACTACATTAGGATAGATTGGTCATTCTCACAGTTATTGGTTATTGGAGCCTGGGAGGTAAATTAATCAGCATACACCACTTTTTGCACTATTGCATACAAGGCTACTCAAGGCATACGGCAGTCTTTAATGCAACATGTCACTAAAGATACATTTGTTGCCTTTTCGCCAAAATTCTATCCCCCCGAATTGCTGAGCAGTGAACGATTAGCAGAGTGAGCGATTTAAGCAAGACATTGAAACTACTGAGAAATGCTATCAGGTGAAGTGAAACCATCAATACATGAGATATTGCTGAACATTAACAAGAGATGCTCTTTTTAATTAACACAGGAGACGAGCTACGAAGTGCCTGGTAGACACTGAATGAGGACGAAACTATATACTTGTGTATAAATATTAATGTTGTACCTGTTGTTCATAACATATGCTATTTATATTCCTTTTTGAAGTTTGTTTCAAGTGTTAAATACACAGGGAAGGTGAAGAACAGGAAAAACCCTCAGTTTTCAATTTATGATACAACTCTTTATACAAAATATACATAGACTTGCCATCTGAAAACATACATATCTTGGAAACAGTAGCTAATCATTTGCTTTTAATTGTCAAATCTGAATGCAGCACATCGATATCCCTGATAAATAGTACATTTTATCTCTGATGCAGACGACGCCTACAAATCATATACTAATGTTATATAGTCAGACATGTGAAGGATGATTCCCACTTACGTCTAGAATGCAATCAAAGAATTAGGCCTTTGCGAATTGACATCAAGATTGAGTCCCCGGAGTCCAATAGGATTTTTCTACCTTTGCCCCGCACAGGTATGGTGATCGAGGTCATGCGAAGATAATTTCTTCACAGGTTCTTGTCGCTATCGGTGCACATCAGCTGTAATAAGTAGGAAAATGAAAGCTAAAGACCCGTTCTTGCACGCTAGATTGGTTTCTAGCCAGTTGCTTGGCTTTTTCTCTCCATAGTATTCTAACTATAAAGCATTCTGTGTATGCATACAGGCCCATTGTCATTTTCCCATTCCATAAGGTCATTAAGAAATTGTTTGATTACGCTAGAATTCCTAGCCCGAAAGCCGTATTGCCGCACATGTATGATCAGTCAGTTGCTCATGACATTCTTCGTCGCTCCTGTGCAGAACAAAGGATCTAGGTGTGCAGTAGCAAATATTGTACCTGATGCAAACTTAAAGTATTGTTTCGAAATAGTGAAGCATCTTAAAGGGTGGTAGCCACACTCAATGGATATCCAGAAGATCATTATCTTCATGACTTGTAAAGAAATTGTTAGAGATGTAAAGACATAAAAGCATAAAAGATAATGAAGACCTGACTTGCGAAAAAGAGAATATGTGAGCAAGAGGGGACCGAGAAGTTAGTCCAGTTTCTCAACACATGCTACAAAAAAAGAGGATGAAGCAATGAAGGCAAAGCAAAATAGTTACATCTGGTGCTCTGTGCGATATCTGAGACTTGGGATCAGGTGTATTTAATGGTATTGTCACTGTTTTCGCCAGAGTAAAGACGATGATACGTGCCCTTGTTTTCGAGTGTGGCCTTGGATGAACAGTTTCGATAGCATCGATAATGTTATTTAAAGCTATAAAATCATCGATGCAGTCCAACAACCTTCTGGTCATTTTGGACAAATACAATTTATTAAGTAGCAATCTGTTGGAACCTTTCTACAAGCTCATACTAGGTACAAGATTTTCCCCTTATTTCGTAATATGTCAAGCAAAAAGAATGTTCTAATTTATAGCTTTATCTCCAAAAGTAACTAGAACAGCTGACATAAACGAACATCTAGCCTTTGTTCATTAAATCATGTACAAATTCAATTCTTGCCAATGTAGATGTCACGACCTATTTTTAGCTTTAGCTAATATGTTTGGGATCCCAGTGCGTAAAATAAGAATAAATGATAATGTGATTTGAACGATCTCAGCTATGTGTTCTCTATAAATATTTAATAAAAGATAGGTGTGATGTCTCGAGCCTAACATCTACATTCTACAGTAATTATTTATTTCATTCTCATTGTGACTTATAATACAATAATATAACATCTTCTATGTTTGTGACCTTCCATTTTGTATTTATAAAAATAAACAAACATCAGCATATTGCATACTTGTATTACTGGTACTATTATAAACTCTAAGATCATAAAAACAGAATTTTCAATAATTTGATTAAGCATTTCGAGTTGTATTGTTTTTAGGATGAACTGCATTTAATTAACATTTGCAAACGGTCGTCATTTTTTCAAGATTGCATTATTGCTATCCGTTGTCAAATAAAAAACAACGAGCAATAACTTTTTGTTGCTGGAAATGATAAACAGAAACGAGTATTAAAATTACAAACACCCATAATGCATTACTATTTGTGAAAATATATGAGAAACCTTTACTTGAATTGAAGTATCAATGAAAATGCCATTCTATTATGTAAACAGAACGACAATAAATGTATCCAAAATTATGTATTTCAGGAATGGTCGTTTGGATAGCAACATAGAGAAATAAAAGCATTGATAAAAGGAGTGTCATATGTAGTGCGAATGATAATACATCACTTTTCATGAGGCATTTAATATTTCATTACGTTCATTTCATTTATGGTTTTAGTTTTGAAGGTAGTTGTGACCCAGTCTCCTCTATAAACACCGTTTTTCCATTTATCACTTCGCGAATTGCAATAGTTTGACATTTTTCAAACAAGCAGTCGATCCCCATCCTGGACATTTTATGTTAAAAGTGTGCAACTGACAGCCTTATCTAAACGGTAAAGGAGTTTTAATGAAAGATTGCCAATTTCAATCAAATGTAAGTTTTCGAGTTTTTAACTGCCATGGGGATGGAGATTAGAGAATCAATAGATACATTATCTACCATGAAAACACATTCAAGCGTTTTACCTTGACAGATGTACTGCATAGCCCAATTGAAGTTATTAGCGAACTTGAGAGGACAAACTTAACTATTTTGTTCATGTTCATAATTCATGTATTTGATGATTAAAAAAATTGATTATAGGTGTCATAACGCTGAAATATCAGTTTCGCTTGTTTACCTATTATTGCCATCCTAACCAGACATTTGAATTAAAAGCCAGTTACAGAATTATGATCTCAGGTACGAAGGCATACATTATTACGGAGTTTCATGGTTCATGTCACCCTTTTTATCAATATTCATTAAATATAGAAGAAAAAACCCATAAACTGATCGATGCTTAACGAAATTTGTGACAGCAGATCCTTTGAGTAAAATCACCTGCGCGTTTTAGACATTAACTTGCTAAATTATTTGTGTCACATTTATCATAGGACACTTGGCTTGATGCATGATGAAATCCTCAGGGGTACAAACAATAACACGATCCGATCTGACACCACTGTCACATTTCCCAAGTTATTATTGTATGTTGAATTTCTCAGGGGTACAAATAATAACACGATCTGACACCACTTTCAATATTTGGACGGCTATTATTACCGTAATAGAAATAGTTTTTATTTCAATGTTTATAACATTCTTTTATGTCTTATTTTGTTTAATTAGATCATTAAGTCAAATAAATGAGCTAAATATACACATAAGTACTTCATACGGCACCTGGTCGTTACGTACCCAATCCGTGTCGCACCCAGTGGAAACTGATCGTTTCGTACTCAATGTGCTGGTCATTTCATACCCTGGCTACTGGTTGTTTAGTACCCAAGATGCTTGTCGTTTCGCACCAATTCATTTTAAAAAAATTGTGTTTAATTTACATTTTAAAAATTATTCATATTACCAGTAAGAAAACAAACGTTGACTAGGTTTAAATAACTGAATAAGTCCATTATTTTTGTACAGCTCCAATTAATAATTACTTGTCATATTTCTTGTTATTATTTTGTAATAACTAATGTGTCCGATAATTTAAAAATAGTTATCTTCTCCAACAAACTATACATTTTTTGCAATTTTTTCATAATGGGGCTGAATGCAGATAGTTGTTTTTGTACGTTTCTCTTCTCCAAGACCTAATATTCAGTTAATTTCAATTTTTTCGCATGCTTTTAATAACGTTGAACGTGGTATGTTATACGTGAAAAAAACAAGAGAGAGAGAGAGAGAGAGAGAGAGAGAGAGAGAGAGAGAGAGAGAGAGAGAGAGAGAGGGGGGTGGGTGGGGGTGAGAGAGAGATTTAATTTGGCACTGCATTTTGCATTTATTTTGTTGTTTTAAAACATATTTAATTATTTAAATAACAGAATCTATGTATGCATACTGTGTTTGAGCCAGTATTGAAACGTATTCAGTACAGCACCCTATGTAATACGGCATATATTTTTCCAGATTAGAACAGTAAAAATTACCATCCAAAGAATGACTGAAAGATAGGTATCAGTAAGACGAAATAATAGCTTTGAAAAGATTTTCTTGAGGAACAAAAAAGAGACTAAGAACATTATTCCGAAATGTATAATTCTAGAGTTTTATTACATGCACACATGAAGAATATGCAATTTCAAATTGATTTGTCATTCAGTTGTCGGGCCGTGTATACTGCTGCAATGTTTCTGTAATTTTGAGGAGGATATGACGCCATTCTGATACTTTTCCCACACGGAAAATATTCTCGCCTGCAGTTGTTTATTTTTGTTTTGGGTATCTCTTTAGGTTTTTTCAGATACCAGTTTAATCTGTGTTACAACTGAAGTGGCTTCGTCATACAAAAGACTAACTAGCACATAATGGAAGTATAGCTCTGCCGGATTTCGCATTGATCCTACGATGCCAACCCTCTATATCGTTGTTCGCTTCGTAAAGATCTTTGGAACACAGACCATGAGTTGACCGAGAATGTGATGTTCGCAATCCAGGTGTTCAAATCACACACACACACACACACACACACACTCTTATTCATAAAAATAATATACATACCTGCCTCACATTTTCAATGCTGCCACTTTTGGCAAGCGTTACATTGTAAAGCATGTTGTTGTGGTCTTACTCTTTGGAAAAAAACTACACAGTTGTCCATTTCTTGCATGTATTTGCCTGTGTGTGTAGATGTCTGTTTCTCATAATACTTTCTTATAGACCATCTCAAATATTTATATATGTTCCAGATGTTGTTTGCACAGAGGAATTATAAAAGCTCACTTCATTTACTTATATGAATAGACAGAAAAACATTAAAATGAACTGAGATAGAAATCAAACGTGCATTGTACAATACCTGATGACAATATAATTAGAAGTAGAACATATGTAAATTGTAATGTAACCGATAAAGGAGAGTAAAAGCAAGGGCAATTAGTAACAACGTATGCGTCCATGAGAACAAGGAATTGAATTTGCTAATTAATTCTTTTTGGCTTAATGATAAATTGAATATATTGTATAAAACTCTAAGTTTGCCAAATGCTTTTTATACTAAAGTATATGTGCCTGAGAAATAAATTTGAAATTCCGAAGAAAAAGTTAAATTATTTCAAAATAAATCAAAAACACAAAAAGTAATCAAAAAGGTGCGAAATTGAATTAAGCTTGAAAGCTTAAACTTACTAGATGTCCGTGGATTTTAGCATTTGATAACATTTAATTTACGACTCCCGTTAAAGTATAGAAAGTTATATTATTATTATTATTATTATTATTATTATTATTATTAATTATTATTATTAGTATTAGTATTATTAGTATTATTATATGTATATCTGTCACAAAGGGGAAAGAGCAGCATAGAAAATACGTATGAAAGATCTTTTTATAAATATTTGAAGTTACAATTGAAACGACAATATCATTGGGTACAAAACGACCATTACCTGGGGTACAAAACTACTCATTTGAGTATGAGCACCATGGGTACGAAAAGACCATTGTTTTGGGTAAGAAACGACTCATTTGGGTACGAATCGACTTGGGTACGAAACGATTTGGGTACGGAACAACCATGAGCCCTTCATAATATTCGTAGGTTATTATATCGAACATATGTAGAGCAATATCCAACATAATGTTGAATTTACCGCTTATCAAAACATTGCAAAATGATCAGTTAGATTTTTTAATCTTGCTGTATATGCAGATCATCAACACATTCTTATTATACTTGCGGAGTAGATACATAATTTGTCATTTTACACTGAAATTTCAATAGAAAAATATATTAAAAATGAAAACAAAACGAAATTGCAGATATCTGCGTTCTATATTTTGAAAGTTTTTGGTGAAGTTAATTTGCATGTGTTAATATGCGTAAATAAATAAAAGGCAAAATAAGCAAAATCAATTGATTAAAATACATCGGTGGATGTTTCTAATGTGCCCTGTAGCAAACATTATCCATTATGTAAAAAATTATATCATGTTTCGTCATTGACAGAAACTAAACCAGAAACACCAACAGTACTTGGACAGGAAAGTATTTGTGCAGTTAGAATTACGTTGACTCTATCGAATTATACAAGGATACATTGCCTAAAAAAATAAATGTTTTTTATTTTTGTTAACGTATTATATGTAATTTTGATGAGATTTAACCAAGGGGATACAACTTTGGTTATATTGCGTTCAATATCAAAGAGTTATAAACTTTGAAAGGTATGCAATACGACTATGACTTTATATACAGGATGAAATCTTTACCTATAATACATACTGCCATTTACATATGTACAAGTAGGAGTTATATTGAATGAACTAAGTATTGACTGAATATATGCAATATAAATTAAACTAATATAAACGTTAATACGTGTTTGAATGTTATGAAATATAAATATTTATTTAAATTGATACGTCAGATTTCAACGATTAGAAAGCAGAGTATTAAGTATATCATAAACATGTCAACTGAATTCATTGTAACTTCTAAAGAATATAACAATAAATATATGCAATACAGAAGTAACTGAGATTTGAATCCAAGTTACCAGCCATTGCTCTGCTATTTAGACGATAAAAATATCTTGTTTAATTCAGCGGTGCACAAACAAAAACTTTGGTCTTGAGAATCATCTGAGTCTGGTGTTTAGAGAAATTAGTTATGGTTGCAATATTTGAATAAGGGGACATGTTAGAAGTTAAAAAGCTTGGAACAGTTTTTAAAAATTTCCAAGTGTGTCGTAGCTAGAAATCCATACAAACAGAAAGATGATTTGCAACTGTATCGGTATATCTGGTTAAGAGGATACGTTAAGAGGATACGACTTCGTTAAATATTTATTCAAAAATTGTTGCTACACAGCTGTTGGTTAGTCTGCGCTTCGCATGTACGCAGTAGACCTATACCTTGTACTACCACATCCAGAGATTTGTAACTAAGCGCTATGTATGTATGTATGTATGTATGTATGTATGTATGTATGTATGTATGTATGTATGTATGTATGTATGTATGTATGTATGTATGTATGTATGTATGTATGTATGTATGTATGTATGTATGTATGCATGCATGCATGCATGCATGCATGCATGCATGCATGTATGTATGTATGCATGCTATATTGTATGAAGTGCATATCAGGTTTTGGAAGTGCAACAAAGTCAAGTTTTAAACCCTTTGAGACTCAAATGGTTTTAAAGAAAAAGAAAACCTTGTATGTTCAATGACACCAAATGTATTAAAGTCTATTCTTCTGTTCTCTCACCCTCACACCAGTGACAATGAAAAATAGGGTATAGCAATGCAATGACATGAAATGTATTAAAGTATATTTATCTATTCTCTCACTCGCACACCAGTGACAATGAAAAATATAGTATAGAAATGACATGAAATGTATTAAAGTATATTTATTTATTCTCTCACTCGCACACCAGTGACAATGAATAATAGGGTATAGCAGTGTGATATTCATTCGGATGCATAGCAGTCATTAGTGCTACCATGACCTACTTTAGTAATCATATATCTCTGTCAGATTTTAGTAGTCAAGTAGTACCAATGTTTTTAGTAGCCAAATGCTACTTTTGTACACTTTTTAAAGTAATCTCACACGGTTTTGCAAAAGTACCACACGACTAAAATGATCATGGTGGGATATGTTTTGCCGTGTACATTTTACCTGTTAGTATGATAAGTTCTTAGGCAAAATCTTGACTTTAATAAAAACCCGGCCATGATCGTCTAATTATACAAGTATCATACACATTCTATAAAATTCAAACTATTTTTTAAAGATAGGAGCTGTCTATTTTAATATGAAATTGTTTTTTTTTTGTTATGATAAGAAACCTGAAAAGTTTGATGATACTATTATTTGACTTTATCTTGTAGTCAAATACTGACACTTAGTGTTACTTCGCCATTAAAATTGTTGCCTGTGATGATTACTACGGCATTAGTGGAATGCCATATACACTCATATCTATTCCATTGAAATGTGCAATCCCGTCTAGTATGCCGCTGTTTTAATTTTGAATACCATCAAAAGAGACAAAAATATTCAAGATTTTGAAAGATGTATTAAACATCGCTTGCTGTATTAAGCTGAAGTCACAGTTGTATTTAATTGGAATAATGAGCTGTCATAAGGCATTTCATCGGCGAGACACCACATTCCACAGAACACTTCTTTTGATGATGCGCAAGATATGACCACTTTAACTGAAGTTTGACATCACCTCAGATTCGTTCTGTATGTCTAACAACACTTTAGATTAGCCGGTGCCATTGGTTTGGTCCTACCCTCGTTAAATTGTGTGGACAATAGTTTGGGAACGAACTAACTACTCAGGCCATGGTCAGCTTCTTGATTAATAGTTTTTCACCAGTTCCATCCTACATGTATCATTTCATTATTAAAACATTTGCTATATGTATAATCATTTACATTACATCGATTACGGGAAATGGTGTCATCTTGTAAATTTCCGACGCTTTACAATGATATGCAATTGATTATTATATCAAAGCATATCATTAATAACTTTTAATATTTGTGTCTGTTTTCTTTATTTTCAACTTGCAACTTTCTTTATTTCCGATAAATTCTGTGGTCGAATAGTATTGTAGCTAGGATGTTATAACTATCTGAAAAGCAATGCAAGTATCTCTAATATTTCTTTACCAGCAAAGGTGTGTTCATTAATTGGTCATTATCAGCGTTTTCAACACGTTAACTACACAAGTTACAAATAGGCAACTAATCTACTCTTGTCAAGACATGTTTTCAATCGATGACCTTTGAATTGAAGTATGTAGTCCAACAGACTCCCAAATAGGTGGAACATCTGACTTGAATGTTTTAAAATATCAAGCACATACATGACAAGCCAGATGCTTCTTCCTATATCTTTAGAGAAAATAACAAAATATTGTTAATCCGATTCATTCATGTAGAGAGAAAACGTTTTGCGATGTTGATTATTCCAAAGTGCTGTCTTACCATGGATATAAACCATCTTTAAGTGTATTTTACCACCCAGCAGTTTATGAAGTACAGATATGATAATACACTATAACTTTATGCTATAATTAAAGTAATTACTAAACAGCTAATATACATACTAATAATAAAAAACTCCGTAAATGAAACAATGTTCATGTTGAAAATAGAGATAGAAAACTTAATATGCTAAGATGCATTGTAAGAGAATCAAATCAATAACACTTGAATAATAACGATATTTGTTTTCTCCTTCACAATCTCCTGATAATATTGTAAAATTTGAAGCTACTTAATGTTTATAAGGTCTTTTGAGGCCTTTGAAAGTTTTGGTGTAAATCCGCTTTTAAAAAGATCTTGAAAATCTGGCAAAATCAAGTAGATTACTTTAAGATCTATGTAAGTCTTTGAAAACTGAAATAAGCCTGAGCATTTTAATTATCCCTGCCCTCACTGTAATATGATTTATGTACAACATAAAATCTTCAAGATGTTATATAATTAGAACACCATGCATGTGCTCCATTTGAGAAATATTAATCTTGTTTTCCAAACTGTCTCGTAATAAAATATTTGGTTTACCTTAACACTAAACCGAAATTGAACAAACTGAAGAGATTTTAGGAGTATAATTAAAACATTACATTTATGTCTTATAAAAAAAAACAACTGGAATTTTAGTTACAAATTGATTTTGAGAAAAATACATCACTAAATATTTACAAATAAATATTTACCATGCTACAATCCTAGGATTAAAAAATCATTATGCAAGTTTGTTATAGCTACTTAGCAGAAATTTTAAACAATGATATGGTTAAGATTTACTGGTATACTTTAATATTTCCATTCCCAGAATAAATATTTTTGTTATGTGCTAGGAACAAGTTATTTACCATTATCGGTGGGTCTGGTCTGAGGCTTCACTTGAAAATCTTGCCATTAGCACAGTGATGGCAAGATTATATTTCGTGGCACTCTTAAGATCATAATTAGACTGTTAAAAGATCTTGTCTATGCAATGGCAGTGCAATATAATATGCCGATGCCATTTTCTTGTGAACATATCAAAGATGTTAGTTGTTGGCTTGTATGTGCTTTATTCTTTTTTAAATTGATTTCTTTACAACAGATATTAACGTTTAGATCAGGCGTCTCAAACACACTGAGGGTTATCTTCAGGACAGTTTCAATGGCCCAAGGGATGCCTCAACTTTGTTACTTCTCATGACACCTTGTGATGTCAATCATTTTGTAGGCCACAGTAAACAGCATGGCGCGCTGCATTTTTTGGGACTACTGGTTTAGATGGATTAATGTATCATGTATAATCAATTAACATTCTTTTTCGAATTACCAACAAAAGAACAGTTGTATGATCTGAACTAGTTTGTAAGCCATTTATTCAAATGTGTGAATGGTGTAATGGTGTTTATATCCAAAGAGAGAATAAAAACATTCTGCATCACATATTTGTAAACTTTCCACAACAAATATCAGTTATAGAATAAATGCTGTTATTGGAATTAAAATTCACAAGATGAGTTATTATTTGAAATCGTGCATACAGCAAATTTATTTGAGATATTTCTACAGATCGAACTACAAACATGTAACTAATCAAGCAATATCAAATGTGTGTGAATGGCAATGTAGTAGAAGACATGCCTGTCTATTTTTTTTTCTTGTTGCTCTCAATTGAAATTTAAAATCAATTAAAAATTGAGAAACTCTTTTCCCTCAATGTTGTTATCTGCCACAAGATTTTTTTAATTGTTTGATCTAACCTAGTATCTCTCTTCATTTAAATATAAGTATTAGTTATCACGTTAAAATCCTTAGTTATCATAGTAAGTCCCTTGACTAAACTACAAGAGTACAGGTACTCTTGTTGTTGAGTCAAGGGATTTACTATAATAACTAATGGTTTTAACCTGCACTCTTTTAGTTCAGTCAAGGGACTTACTATGATAACTAAGGGTTTCAACCAGCACTCTTGTAGTTGAGTCAAGGGACTTACTATGATAACTAAGGGTTTTAACTTGCACTCTTGTAGTTGAGTCAAGGAACTTACTATGATAACTAAGGATTTTAACCTGCACTCTTGTAGTTTAGTCAAGGGACGTACTATGATAGCTAAGGATTTTAACCTGCACTCTTGTAGTTTGCTCAAGGGACTTACTATGATAACTAAGGTTTTTTACCAGCACTCTTGTAGTTGAGTCAAGGGACTTACTATGATAACTAAGGATTTTAACCTGCACTCTTGTAGCTGAGTCAAGGGACTTACTTTGATAACTAAGAGTTTTAACCTGCACTCTTGTAGTTGAGTCAAGGGACTTACTATAATAACTAATTGTTTAAACCTGCACTCTTGTAGTTGAGTCAAGGGACTTACTATGATAACTAAGGGTTTTAACCTGCACTCTTTTAGTTGCGTCAAGGGACTTACTATGATAACTAAGGATTTTAACCTGCACTCTTGTAGTTGAGTCAAGGGACATACCATGGTACTAAGGGTTTTAACCTGCACTCTTGTAGTTTGCTCAAGGGACCTACTATGATAACTAAGGATTTTAACTTGCACTCTTGTGGTTGAGTCAAGGGACTAACTATTATAACTAAGGGTTTTAACCTGCACTCATGTAGTTGAGTCAAGGGACTTACTATAATAACTAATTGTTTTAACCTGCACTATTGTAGTTGAGTCAAGGGACTTGCTATGATAACTAAGGGTTTTAATCTGCACTCTTGTAGTTGAGTCAAGGGACTTACTATGATAACTAAGGGTTTTAACCTACACTCTTGTAGTTGAGTCAAGGAACTTACTATGATAACTAAGGATTTTAACATGCACTCATGTAGTTTGCTCAATAGACTTACTATGATAACTAAGGGTTTTAACCTGCACTCTTGTAGTTGAGTCAAGGGACTTTCTATGATAACTAAGGATTTTAACCTGCACTCTTGTAGTTTGCTCAATTGACTTACTATGATAACTAAGGATTTTAACCTGCACTCTTGTAGTTGAGTCAAGGGACTTACTATGATAACTAAGGGTTTTAACCTGCACTCTTGTAGTTGAGTCAAGGGACTTACTATGATTACTAAGGGTTTTAACCAGCACTCTTGTAGTTGAGTCAAGGGACTTACTATAATAACTAATGGTTTTAACCTGCACTCTGTTAGTTGAGTCAAGGGACTTACTATGATAACTAAGGGTTTCAACCTGCACTATTGTAGTTGAATCAAGGGACTTACTATGATAACTAAGGGTTTTAACTTGCACTCTTGTAGTTGAGTCAAGGAAGTTACTATGATAACTAAGGATTTAACCTGCACTCTTGTAGTTTGCTCAAGGGGCTTACTATGATAACTAAGGATTTTAACCTGCACTCTTGTAGGTGAGTCAAAGGACTTACTATAATAACTAAGGATTTTAACCTGCACTCTTGTAGTTGCGTCAAGGGACTTACTATGATAACTAAGGATTTTAACCTGCACTCTTGTAGTTGAGTCAAGGGACTTACTATGATACTAAGGGTTTTAACCTGCACTCTTGTAGTTTGCTCATGGGACTTACTATGATAACTAAGGATTTTAACCTGCACTCTTGTAGTTGAGTCAAGGGACTAACTATTATAACTAAGGGTTTTAACCTGCACTCTTGCAGTTGAGTCAAGGGACTTACTATAATAACTAAATGGTTTTAACCTGCACTCTTGTAGTTGAGTCAAGGAACTTACTATGATAACTAAGGATTTTAACATGCACTCATGTAGTTTGCTCAAGGGACTTACTATGATAACTAAGGATTTTAACCTGCACTCTTGTAGTTTGCTCGAGGGACTTACTATGATAACTAAGGATTTTAACCTGCACTCTTGTAGTTTAGTCAAGAGACTTACTATGATGACTAAGGATTTTAACCTGCACTCTTGTAGTTGAGTCAAGGGACTTACTATGATAACTAAGGGTTTTAACCTGCACTCTTGTATTTGAGTCAAGGGACTTACTATGATAACTAAGGGTTTTAACCTGCACTTTTGTAGTTTGGTCAAGGGAATTACTATGATAACTAAGGTTTGTAACCTGCACTCTTGTACTTGAGTCAAGGGACACACTATATAATTATCGTTGTCCGTGTCGATTTTAACCTGTAATTAATCAGTTTGATTCAGCCCAGTTACCTTTGAAGCAGCATGGTTTATGTGTCCAAAAAAGGATTTTCTTTTAACAGAATTATTTGTTCACGATCTCACATTTTGCATTTTGTTAATCAAAATACCATACCTATTTGTTCAAATAGGCAGTCTTGTATGTATTATATACCTCTTGATGTTTGAGTCTAAGAATTATGCAGATATTTCCAAGTCCACTGCAATCACTGCCTGAATGTTTAACAATGGGGACAAAAACACATCAGGGAATTCTCTCAGCATCAGTTATAAGGTGCATTACTTGATTCTTTAAATTGCCAATATGTCTTATCCATAATGCCTGTATGATCAGGCTCGTGTTATCGCTTTTATGTAGAAATTTTATCCAACAAAGATACTTTGAAAGTTGTGAATAGTCCCAAAAGAAGTATAAAAAGGAATATTAACATTCTTGAAATAAAAGAGAAACAAAAGCAACAGTTACGTTTATTGGACATCTCATTGTGCATATAAGAATATAACTCATGAAGGGTGAGGTAATTCTTTTTGCACATCAAAACAAAACAAAAACTTAAAGATTGCTTGAAGCGGAAAGATTTTGCAATAAGCCTTTGAGTTCGATGAGATTTAGACACTATACTGTAGGTAATTAATGTTAAAATTTACTTTACATATGTTAACCTTCGCTGCAGTAGTCTTTTATCACAGATCTGAACTTTTTAAATGCATGTATTATGTCGACAATAGCTGTACATATTTCGTTACACTTCACTAAAAGTGGTCTATTTACATTGCCTTACTGAGAAGGTTTTTGCTACAGTTGGCAGGTTAGGATTTTGTTTAGATCACCATTAGGACTGACAATTATTGTTGTTTGGTTTAACAGTCGGTAATTATGAAAGGGAAGAATGCATTCTACTTTGAGGTCCATATAGTCTAATAGTTGTTGGTGTATGGTTTTAACGATTTATAAATAGGAAAAGGTGAATCAGTAATAGTTTTTGATATTCATGTGGACTTACAACTGTTGGTGAGTCATTTTAACTGTTGATAGGTCAGGAGCCATTCAGTCCTACTTTGATGTCCACATGTTGTATTAGGGTTTAACACCATTTTCCGCCGAAGATAGGTTATACATGGCAGCCTGTACTAATGGTGGAAGAACCTGGGAAAACCCCTGAATGAACCACCAACCCATGATAAGCTACTAACAAGCTTTCTCACATATCCACATTGGCCGAATTTGAGATTCAAACAAACACAGACAGAGGTGAGATGGCAGTGATCCTTAATGAAAAACACTTTAGACTACTTTTCCACTCGGAGCCCCGATGTCTGCATGTTCTAGCTGTTGGTGTATGGTTTTGAATCATTTATTGTTAGGAATAATACTGAGCAATTCTACTGCCTATAATATGTCTCTTTATACCTTGTTATGCTTAAAATTTAGGTTTTATTGTAGAATGTTGATTTTAGTTAGTTTATGAAGGTTTTGTTCCACACCAGATGTATCTGTACCTATGCCTTAGTAACTCGATCAAGAAAATTCTTGTAGTGCTTTTGTATGCATTAGATCAGTGGTTCCCAAAGTAGCCAGTACTGTACCAATTGGGGTGGTGGCATTATCATGGGGGAGTTGATGCTGAATTGTACTTGCTACATGGTAAGGTGGGGTGCGTGTGCTGGGGATAAAAATGGGGTGGTGGCCTAAGAAAGTTTCAGAACCACTGCATTAGATTGACATCTATTTAGATTAGATAGACACAAGTAAATGTAATCTCTTTATTATTATAGTTGAGATAATTAATTCAATTATTTATTCAATTTAAAAACAAAATATGAGCTGGTATGTTCAAGGTTCTGAGAATGTAAAAACGTTTCAAGATAAAATTGTAATATAATCGATATCTCTGCAGTATTTCACAGTATATGAATTGAATACATGCATGGTATGCATAAATTGCACACAATATTCATGACCAGATATATTCTTTATCAGTGAAAATATATAATTTTCAATATAATGCCAAATGTGCAATTACAATATTTCATTTCGTTACAGATATAAAAATGAATTTAATGGATAATATTAAACTGCAAATCTAACAATAATAAATGTTTTTCATAGATTTTTGTTTAATAAGTTAATTAACATCTGTGTTTGGAAAAGTGAAAATAAACGTAGACGAAAATGTATCAGTTGAAAACAAATTAAATTAATTACTTTGGAGAGATAGTAAGACAGTTCATTTTTCATGAGACTGAATGTAAAGAACATGTTTGAATGTAATGTACACATGAAATATTAAATAGTTTTGTGCTACTGTGTTTTGAGTTGTAATAATACCCAGTGCATTGTCTATTAAATCAATGCCTTGTTCATACGGAATAATGAAGTCAATTTTCATAGTACTTTATTATGTTAAAATTTAAGTCTTTCATTACTAGAAACCGGGTTTTGATGGGATTTTGAATTTCTAGTTCACATAGAAATCTATCATTGATATTCCATCATAGTTACAGACAAAATTAGGAACAATGGAAATGCTGAATAAAAGGAAGAGTAGTTTTTTTTGTATTTTGGTATTTAGAAATCTAAACTTTATGAGAAATCAAGTGCAACAAAATTTCATAACTGTGAAAACTGTTTGAAATATGACCAATAATTGAGGAGGGAAAACAAGAACACATACTTTCAAATTTCTTAATTTCGCTGCAGATTTAAGTACCGAAATGTCACTGGACATCTTAGATATGATGAAATAAAAAGCATAGCAAATTTAAGTGTTTTGTCTTATTTTATTATCATGAAATCAATGGACCTTTTGGTTTGGTCTCGTAACCAAAGAGGTCCTGCGCCTGCAATTTCAGTTCTTACTCACTGGAATAGGATCAGTAGAATACAACACTACCTAGATTTGCCTAAGCCAGTCATTGATATTTGAAATTTGGATTATCAGCAATGTAGATGTTTTGTTTTAACTGATGCTGTTAGAAAAAACTGAAATAAAGGAATTTTTTTATTGATGCTTTGTGTGTTACATACTAAATATTCCATTTTTTTTAATGTGCTGTAAGTCTCTTGCTGTACAGTAATCAACCCTAGTGGAAATTAGTTTTAGGTGTTTTAAACTTGATGTGTAATTTTATTAGTACAGAAGTAGTTGATTTTTAAAGGTCCGATGGGCTGCTGTCGGTAGTTTATGAAAGTGTTAGCAGTCAGTAAGATTGGTCCTGCACTGTAGTCTAACAAAATTTCAGTCTGTGTTATGGTGGTTTTGTTAAAACGGGCATCTAATTTAAAGATATACAGTCATTTATCCATCTTTCGTTACAATGTACATTTACGAGACTTTGTGGAGGACTTGTGTGTTTTAGTGTTAGACAGATCTTTATCAACTGTAGTCTCAATTGTAATCTACCAAAAGTTCAGTCTGTGTTATGGTGGTTTTGTTAAAACGGGCAAACTTTTTTAAGATGTACAGCTATTTATTCATCTTTAGTTACATTTACGAGACTTTGTGGAGGTCTTACACGTAGTGTTAGAAAGATCTTTGTCAATTGTTGTCTCTAGAGATATGGTCAAGGTCACATTGGTGAATGGTCAAGGTCACTTGAAAGAAGGAAGAGACAGTGTATGGACATGATCAGAAGCTTTTTTTAAACTATCTAGATAACATACGTATTGGATAGCTTGTGCTTTGGACAAGAAGAAATGCTTCCAAGCCGTTTGAATCACTAAAAATCTGTACATGTTTAATCACTTGGAGAGCAGCGATGCATGAGAACTCCGCCAAGTAATGTAAAGTTGCATATATAGTTCTCGATGTAGTATGAAATTTTTATTGAACATTTAAAGGGCATGATGTAACACAAGTCATGCAAGCAATAGGTTTTTGTTCCTGGAGAAGTGTTAATGAAGACACCATTGAGTAATTTTGAGTCTGAAAATGATGTTGAATACAAATACAATGCAGATGCTGGATGGACAAAACACAGACTCAGACCTGAAAACCATTAAGATTTTGCCTTAAGTCTCACGAAAATTAACATTAAAATATGAACTTACATCATAAAAGCAAAACCAGAGAAAAAATGATTGATGAAAAGTCCGGAAAATTTTGTTTATCTGTGTTTGATTTGTGTCCTGGTTTCACATTGGAATTAGTAAAATTAGTCAGGGTACCAAACTAATTTTACAGCAGCACCTCAGACGCTTTAAGTATGATTCAATCGGGGTGCGGGGTGGGGGACGTTGACGGGGGATATATGATTGCCGTGGTCATGTCAAATGGAAAACGAATTCCAAAGGATGACGTTAGGTTGAGAGAGAGGAACATGCCATTGAGCTACATAGGGTTTGGAACTGTGCAACAATTTGTGTAACGGTTCTAGTGGTAAATAAAGTCTGCACTTACCTTAAAAACCTTTCAGTTGACCATAATGTATATCTCTGCTGCATTTTTCGAATACCGAACTTTTCTCTTTCTCCAACCTTACAATAGCCGATTATGATATTTGTTCACACCTTACTGAAAATTGGTCAAACTTAGACAAAAATCAACAAACTTTCTGTGACGTACTTGACAGGTTTGTCAGGTCTGAGGACGACATGCCCTACTTTAGTACTATTTAAATGTAGAAAGGGCAAAATTACAAGCTAAGTTAAAATGCAACAAAAAGTATGGTGTACTTTTGATTTTTATGAATTATTTGGCTTTGCATGATTTTGTTTTACAGAAGTAGATAGCAGAAAGTTTTAGACAAATTGAATAAATTATATTTTGACACTATTGTGAATATTTTTATATTTAATCTCTCACGACAGGTTGTCTCTCCTAACAAGTCATAATGCTATATAATCAATACATTTGTTCACTGAGAATGTGTTCTCTCACGACAGGTGGTCTCATTTAGTAGTGGTCTTTCAAGACAGGTATATATATATACTATATATTATTTGATTTATTTTATTATTTCTGCTGTAACAAGGAGACTATTTCACAATATGGAATAAAACCTGTAATATATGCATATTATAAGAAATCTGGTATTAAACTTTCGAAATAACAATTTATCAAGTTTGTATATATATATATATATATATATATATATATATATATATATATATATATATATATATATATATATATATATATATATATATATACTATTATTTAAAAGACAATAAATATGAGCTGGGGAAAATTGCATATAAATTATTAATAATGAACAGTTTCCCAGCTTGTTCAAGCTTGCTTAATTAACTACGTGTATGCCTCTTAGTGCAGTCTACGGTGACGTTGGGAGTGTTTGGGGCAATTCAGCACAATAAAACATGTACATACAGACAAGGCACAGTAAACGCTAAGAAACAATGAAGAAATAAAGACTTACATAATTCTTGACATTTCTAAACAGTTTCGGTTTTAAAGAAGCTTTAGAATATTAGAGTAGTAGGAGATATTGATTTATCCGTACTTTTAAATATGGATGTTTCCTACTGTCATACACGTTTTGTACTCCTTATGTTCTGTGAGGGGGAAGGGGGAGCAATCCATGCACTTTCTCCTATTAAGTAAAAAACTATTGATTATGGATTCAGATGGTCAAGTGGTCGGTGTCACGTAGAATTATGTTTTTCAGGCATTAGATGGTCGTTGTTCGTTGTCTTGGTTACCAAACGTATGACTTGTATTTAGTGTCAGAAAGAGTCCTATTGATTTTGTACTCGAAAGATGAGGATCACTAGGATATATAAAAAGCACAGATTGCTGCACAATACTACACTAGTTTTAAACGACATATCTCAGCCAAGCAATTTTAAAATTAAGGAAATAACGTTTTATTTTCAAAGCCAGCGCAACTTTCAATTGAAAGAAGAAAAATGGTTTCTATATAGAAATATTAGCTAGCCTTTCAAATTTGCATACCTATAGTGGATCCGGTAATATTGTGGTCATTTTGTTCTAAAATAAGTTGTGAATGCAGCATATGTTCCTATAAAAAGATGAATGTTGAAGGCAAATGCAATGGAATAGTTACAACAGGTCTGAACATGGCGTAATAGTTCTTGACAATGGACGGAGTCAGATCCTGTTACTCATGGAGCAGAGATGTGATGCGGAAGATCTTGCATCAGCTCGATTGCCTTCGGGCGTACCTTGCAGAGATTCGAAGATTTACGGCAGTCAATGGTCAGAATATTGCGTAACTTAAGGTCAGAACTTCCCATCTTCATAGATAGACCTGCTGCCCTGAAAAGTGCCTTGGGTTTATTTTTGTTCTTCTAATTTCTGTCCTCTCTACTTCGCCACCAATACCGTATCCATTACATTAGTTTTAATCTTCTTCTTCTTGTCTGCTTCATACTCCTCATCCTCTTCCTTCTTCGCCTTTTTCCACTTCTAGTTTTATTCTTTCATTATTTTCTGATTCTATATTTTATCTGTTTGTTTTCCACTTTTTTCCTCCTTTGTTTTTTTGCCCTCTTGTATCATTTATCTCAATCTTTCCTTAGCGTTCCTTAAATTGTTATTCTCCATGTTTTACACGGTGCGGTGGAGGCTATAACACCCATCCTACAATCTGACCAGCATCTCTTCCACCATTCCAATGTCATCTACCACTTCCGAAGTTTACGCATGTTGTATAGATGGGGTTTTTTAACCTTAGTTAAATTATTATATCTTGAATGGAACGATTGATGAATGCTACTCTTTACATACGTCAAACACGGGCGTGAAGGAAAACATCCCTTCACAATACATACCCGTATCACCAACCAAACATTCCCATACTGATGAGAGTGCTAACTAAACTATTTTTGTTTGTTAAGCTAAGGCAATAATACCATCAACACCCACTGGATGTTCATCCAATACAAAGTGCGAAGGAAAATTGTGCAGGGTTAATGTATTTGTTAAGATAAAACAAAAACACAGAAGTACTTGCGAACACGTACACACACTAACGTTCGATTGTGCAGAGAAAAGTTATTTTGTAAAGATAAAAGCAAACCTAAGCATACATATACAGAAACAGACGCGCATGTCTTACTCCAATTTTTTGCTGTTGATTCAGTGTTGTTCTTTTTAGTGCAGAAGGGACTTGAGTTGCTTCATGTCTTATTACTCACTTTGACTTGTTCCCTCTGTCTTCTACGCCGGACCCGTGGTTGTCGTGGCTGCACTCGCCGTGGCTCCCACTCTTGCCGCTTTAAAACTGATCCATGTTTTCCGTCTGTCGGACAGCGGATCTTGGTAGTGGTTGTTGTGGCTGTGGTTGAAGTGGTCGTGGTGGTAATGACAATGTCCTCACCGTAGGTTTAACCTCACGGAACTATGTCATGATAAGGTTAGACAAAAGTGATTTTCGTTGTTCCTCTTGTTGTTCTTCTTTTCCTTTACCTCCTCTTCATTTCTAGCTTCGTCCTGCAGTTCCTCCATGTCTAGTGTGTCCACGAGTCGCCTAGCATATTTCAGATGCATCTGGAACTCCATCCAATTTTAGATTCTGGTCATCTTTTTCAAAATTATTGAGTGAACGCTGGGGTAGTTAGGCTGATGAAATCTACACTTTTAGGGCTGTTTTATTTAGAGTTCTGAGAATGTCTTATCGTCTAAGATATTTCCCCGTTAGGCTGTCGGCTTTCTGACATGATACGGTCTGCTTCAGCGCAAGGAGAAGGTGAAATCTTTCGTGTCCACTCGACAGTCCACTAAGCCTCTGACTGGCTCCTGCTTTCTCGTTGCAACTGACCTCTTTGCTGCTAAAGTCTATACTTCACGGTCCACTATCGCTTCTTGTTTTTTCTTGATTGCATATTTGAAGACCTCTTTTATGAGATTTTGGGCTATTTTAAACATCCTGACATTGTTTATCTCTTCAGGTTTGGGTATCAGGTTTCGGTTACTACGATCTAAATTAACGTGGACATATGATGTGGGGAAAATTGAATATTCAAAGAAGAAAAATGGTTTCTATAAAGAAGTATTAGCTAGCCTTTAAGATGTGCAGAAATGAAGTGGATCTGGTAATATTATGGTCATTTTGTGCTCAAATAAGTTATGAATGTAGCATAATTTCCTTTATAAAGATGATTGAAGAACGCAAATACAATTGAATAGTCACAATATGCGCATAAATGGCATAATATTACTTGACAGGGGTGGAGTCAGGTCCTGATACCCACGGAGCAGCGATGTTATCGTGCAGCTCTTGGATCAGCTGGAATGCCTTCGTGCGACCCTTGCAGAGCTTGTTAGATTTACTGCAGTCTATTACGATTATTTCAAGGTGATATCGTTATTATCGGTATATATCACGAATTTATCGATGACTGAGTTGATGATTATCATAGTGACTAATTGTTGCACCCGATTAGATAAATATCATTTATATAAAATGATTATACATCGTAATCACGACAAACATATCACTGTAATACATAGAACATTCACGGTTGCCAGTTTATAAAGCATGCTACGGAGATATACTCGCACCTATTGCCAAAGAACTATCAATGAAATCAATCGGTGTCATTCGCGAGAAAGGTATAAGTACTATTAGTGATCTTGCTAGTAGTGTGTTTAATACAGCTAAGGAAAAACTCATATCGCTGATTAGAAGACAAAACAAATCACCGCCTGTGCCACCAAGTGTAAGCAAAGTAGTAAATAACATAGGAAATCAAAAATTAGTATAGCTGGTAAATCAAGAAGGTGAATGTTGTTGCGATTTTAATCGCTGGTAGCGGCCTGATAAGATCAGAGCGATCATGAGTTAGATCAATAATTATATAATAACATGTTCAAACCAGTTCCAACCGAAGCTTTTGTTATGGACGCGCCGGTACTCGAAACGATTCAGTGCGCGATTATCAAGTTTACTCATATAATGCAATACAACTTAATTTACGATCACGAATTGAATTTCATGGTTCAGGATACAAGCAAATATTTATTACTACAATAGTTGTACTAGCTAGATATTCTGACGATTATATACGATCTGCTGGTCAATCAATGATATTCGCAAAGGATATAACTGATTTCGCTGATAACAATCCGTTTTTTACAAGACGACCATAACACATACTGCAGCTAAAGATGACGCTGAAACGGACGATGTTGCTGTGGATAATAATCGTTATTTCAATCTAGGATTTGCAACTTGTAAAACAATGTTAGATACCCTAGAAAGATTTTCATGTGCGATTGCCCTAGCTCATATATTTGGTTTCTGTAGAAATGTTAGAAAAGTTACATTTGGAGCTAAGCATACTGTAGTTCTTATGAGGAAATCACATGACAATGATGGTGCGGAGCTGGTATTAATGATAGTAGAGTAGAAGTATCGAAGCTTTCATTGCGGATGCCAGAAATGACTCCATCGCTTACCACAGAACAACGACTGTTATCAAAGTGGTAACTCATTGACGTCATGGTTGGATATTACAACAGCTACAATGACACGTTCTGTTAATGGTGTATTTACATGGCATATATCATCAACCTAGACATATTTTCATTGCGCTGCAAGATAAAAGACGAGTAGAGGGGGCTGATAAACAACAATGTTGTCATATGATATTTGATCAACTAGGAGTCAACGATGTATCATTGCGAATAAACGGCCGGCAGGAACATTACGAAGATATTTTGCTTGATTATTCCAATAACCAAATAGCCCGTGCGTATCATTGTTTATGATTTTTGATGGGACGTGATAAAAATGTTGATACTGGTCTACAAATATCACAATTATATTTCAAAGAATGTATCCTATATATTACTATTCATTGCAACATCTTGATCCATCGAGGCAATCCGTCGTTGATATAAATTTCCGAGCTCGCGTTCTTCTTCCCGCTGGTCTTGATTTCTATAGAGCAATCGCTGTTATTCTTAGTGACAAAGCAATGCTACTTAAAGATGGCGGTGGACGAATGAGAGTCGTTGACGCTCCAGTACAAAACATGAAAAACATATAGACAATTAGATCAATCTATTATTTAAATAATAAATGTCGTAAAATCACGTCAATGTCACATTGACTTCCAGGTAAAGCAATGAATTACAGTCAAAAAAATGCATCCACATGTGGTGCAAAAATAACATTAAAGCGACAACAGTGTGCTAATGGCGGACCCAAAAAATATCAATGACGAAAACTCAATTTAACCACTTCAATAAGGCACTAAAGGAAAACACTGGTGTTCAATTTGAATTTGCTCCCTTCGCGGTCAAAACTATGATAAAATCAGAAGATATATCTCCGTTCCTTACCGCGATCTCCGCGTTGATTGCAACCGAGGCCCCTGTTGATGCTAAATCGGTGACGCTATGTGCTGTTGAAGGTATTGAAGAAAGCTACCGGACACGCATATAAAAAAATGGATGAGGCCTGAGACTATCAGGAAGTCGATTCACCCTTTACGGAACGGGGATGAGACTCCCATGGAAGCATTTGTTCATAACTGTAATGTCAAATTAAGATTTAATTGCCGCGGTAAAGTAATCCCAGATAAAGAATTACAGAGGTGTTTTTATAAACGTTAAATCACTAAATCATCCATCAAATCCAGAAACAGGTATAATTAATCTCGATGATTAACACCGGACCTGGAATTTAAATGGTCACGTATACAATACACCCCTCAATCAATTTTTTATTATGACTCTTATGAATTAGCACTGCCTAGGAAGTTTCTGAAATATGTCCACGAGTTAAAGATCCCTGTTTGGTATTCAACGTTGCTCACACATACAATAACCGATATTCCGATATGTGGTTAAGAAGTTAAAAATGAATTCACCGCGATTTATTCATCTACTAAACCACCTCATAAAACTGTACATGAATATACCAGCGATAACTTTGTAAAGAGATATTATACATATAATGGTAGATATTTGGGAAAAATCTCTCTCACGTGAAAATAGAACCAAAGGTGTTTCACTCGATGTCGTAAAAAATCTTATCAATGATGCGTTTTCTGATATATTACATCTCGTAGATGTATCAAAGATGAAATCGTTATATTCCATGACCGGCAGGGTAAATTAAAAAACGAGTAATATTTCCATCAAGAATATTTTAATTAATCTCGACAGCGCAGTTGAAAATTCTATCGCGGTGTTTGATTCAACAGGTAAAACTTAAGCAGGTGTTCTTTATTCAGCCATCGATAACAGACTAACAACGCTGAACAACGATTATGTTTATTTGAGGAATACACTAAGAACACTACGATCTGATTATGACACCCACATAAATCAATTTACTGGGCTACAAAAATGTATTGAAAGTGTTCAAACTCGTGTTTATAATTTCATTGGAATTCCGCTGGCGATTCCATTGAAACTCGCTGTTGTAAAAACGGCAGTGGATGAATTAACAGCGTTGCAATCTGATTATGATGAACATGTTAAAACATTTGGAAGTGTTCTTAGAAATATTATTAATAAATTTTTTGGTAAACCACCGATAACGATTTCTATTAAACTATCTGATATTAAAAAAATCCATCGATGAAATTAAACAAACACATGAAGTTATGAAGGATGATTTTCCTCGGATGAATAACAAGCTTGGTAAAGTTAAGATATATCATGGGACAATATAAATAACGTGTATTTGACACAACAAGGATATTTCGCTTGGACTCCACAAACTAACATTCTTGATATCACCGCTGAAATTAAGGGCATAGACAATATTATCAGCGCAGTAAGAGACAAGAGATCAACTGAATGATTTACGATAAAATCCACCGATAAGGATTTAGCTTGATCATCGATCACATGGTAGGTAGAATTTGTAGTTGATTTAAGTAAACAACTTAATTAAAATAATGACCACCCAGCAATATCGATATAATCAGGTCCGCGAATTCCAGACTAAACTGAAATCGTTCACAGATGAGTATCAAAGAAAACTTTAACAAAAATATCGACAACGGATTGCTTACATCGATAAAATCGTGTATTCGGTTTCAGGTCTAATCGCTGGAACCAGTGTGATATCATCTTCATTGACAATGATCACACCCGTGGTTTGTTCCAATTTGTATATCCGCAGCGATGACGATCACAGGAGTGCTAGGAATTATTACAAAAATATATCATCGTGTAGTCAGCGTAAACTACATGATTACACTGTCAAATTTCCTACTGTGTCAACCGCGTACTTGCAAATATCCGCGATGATTTCGTAGTCTCTCGATGACACTATAATATCCGATGAAGAGTTCTCCGCGATGGTTGACATTTACGACTCCACGATGTCAAAATTAGAAAAAACATCCAGAAGATAATAGCGACATCGCAAGAATTACTTCAACGAATAGTATAGAACACCACTCCGGTGAAAACAACATTGATATTGTACACAACAAAAAATCCCGAATTCAGTATTGAATTTCCAACTCCGATTCCTGTAAAGGAGATCGCTCTAACTCAATTAGTAGTATTTTACAGTTGGCATAATATCAGATCAGAATCATTCGCTGGTAAACCACCAAATAACACATTTGTGTTCGCGAACAAAGATAAACCGGACGGAACCCCATATTGGCAAACAATATATCTCCCTAAGGGAGCTTATGACATCGAAGATATCATCGAAGAAATTCAACGCAGTATAAAATGAATCACCGGGGTAGAATCTAAGATCGAGATAACTTCATGAACCATCGTTGTCAACCGCCATCGAGTTAAACTCTTCCGGATACGCCGTAGATATATAAAACTCGTCGATCAGAACAATATTAGGATGGTCCAAAATCTCACCATACGGAGAAATGCCACCGGTGGAAAAAATACATAAACCTAAACGAGAAAACCACCAGTGGAGAAACCACAAGTCCCTAGAGAAAGAGTCGTATCATGAAAAAAAAACCGTCCTAAAGAAATATAATTTGAGGTAAAAAATTCAAAATTTAATGCGTATTTTGTTTTTGATACAAAAATAGCATGATTTGGCATTTTGAACATGAAAACCTACAGAAGGTATTAATGTACATATTGATGGTTTGTTTAATTTAGATAGAATCTTTTAATATTTTAAAATCATTAATCAATTACATCAAACACAACTGAAGATACTACGAAAACTCTTTCAAGAATATCTTTTTCATATAACTAGTTCACGTAATAAAATTATTAAACACGTTGAGATATTAAATCCGCTGTCAAAACAATGATTGAAAGAATAGTTAATGACATAAATGGAGATAAACAAAAATTTGTAACCGCGTATTCATTAACACAGACTGAATTACAGTATTTTAAATTCCCCGGATATAATATACCTGAGTTTTAAAAAAATAACTCAATGATCTAATCGATGAATATTTTCCTAAAATCATTGCCGCGTGGAGAAATCTATCACCAGTGGAAAAAACACTCGAACCTAAATTATCTGATTATACCACAGATAAACAATCGTATCATGATGCAACGAAAGAAATGTTCGTGTCTTGGATTTTTTTACTGGAACAGTATAACTAGATGGTTTGTGGCATCAACCAAGTTACGATACAATCACTAAACATTCCGTAAAAATAGGTAGGGATTTTCAAAATTATAAATACATACTAAGACAATTTTGTTTCCTAGATATCCACCAAGATGAAATTATCAAACACATAGAAATATGTAATCAAATTATCGCCGACATGGAATTATTTAATTTACGGGTTATTCAAGCAATATTAAATGATGTAAATCCTAAATCGAGAGCAGAATTTGCAAGGGCAAATCATGTACGCGTAGAAGATATTCCCACGCTTAACATTTTCGGAACTCTTATATCTAAACAAAAGAAAGACCTTAATGATCTCATCAATGAAGGATTTTCTAAGATACTCGCCGCGTGGAAGAAAGAATATCATCTGGGGAATATTCTCAATGATGCACCTGTCCATCATATACATCTCATACAACAACGCTCCAGATGGAACCCGTAGACATGTCTCCCCGGGAAACGTTGATCTATCATCGGTGATCGCGGTAAATCTTGTAATATCGTCGATGCAAGCTACCACGCGAATACAGAACTATCAAATCAAGCCGCTCAAGGATATATCCTATATACTTTTTCCCCTATGGTATCCCCGTGAAGTTAGTTTGATCATTCAAACACCGATTGATTCAGTATATTTAGAATCCAAAAATAACTAAATAACAAAATAAATAATAAATTTTAAACTCGTCGATCAAAATTTTAATTTGATTGATCTATCAAACAAATAACTACAAATTACCCTTAATGTGAAATCGTAAAGATTTCAATCGTAAATATTTCGCAATAAATTAAATAATAACAATGATAACAATAACAATACTGTTTCAGCAAGCACGAGTATACATCCATGACAAAGAACAGCTCAAACACGTAATCAGAAAGTCATTCGCGAATACTATTACAGGAGGATTTGATAGAGTCATCGATTAATTCGGCAACGAAGTGTTTCTGTTGACGGAGTACCAGCTAAGTCAACTTCAACGTGATCATGTTACGGTAATTTCATGTAACCGCGATCAGATATGGAATTATGCACTCTCGTGTATAACTCTGGAAACCCTCAAGGAAATTTTACCGACGAAATATTCTGACAATAAGAATAAAAATAACAAGAACGAAAAATAATAATGTTATTATTTTTTTGAATTTTTTTTTCAATTGTAACAAAAATAACAACAATATCGATGAAAGTATTATTGTCCAACGATAACATCGAAACAATAATTCAACTGAAACAAAAAAAAAACCCGCTTCGATGTTTTATATTGGTTATAATCCTCAATGTGTTACAAAGTCAGAAAACATTATACAAGTCCATCAACCATACATCATTAAACAAAACTCAGCGGTGAATTGTATGCAACCTGATCCTGGACTTAACAATAAACTACAATCAAAACTTAATTTTTTAATCATCGAAAAATCCGATCTGAAAAAAACTAATTCGGAACTTCGAAATAATATTTTGATTCAACAACACGCAATTGAAATATATAAACATTTAACTAATAAAAGTAATCTAGTGTGTACGTATAAGTTCTTGTATCTTTAGATCGAAATATCGATTTTCATATAACAGAGAGAGAGAGAGAGAGAGAGAGAGAGAGAGAGAGAGAGAGAGAGAGAGAGAGAGAGAGAGAGAGAGAGAGAGAGAGAGAGAGAGGATACATAATGGCCAAAATGTAACTGACAATCACGACCAGATTATAGATACATTTGATTAGGACCTTTCCCATTAGCAATCCTGGAATCAAGGCTTTGGAGAAACTGTACGTCAGCCTTTCTTTCTGTGATAATAGCTGCAGGTAAAGACGACTTAAATGTTGATGTAATGATGCGCATCTCAAGTGCTTAATATAAGATCTATATAAGTTATTAAAGCGTTTTATAGGTAGCTAAGTGCAGCGAACAAATAAATTTGGCCAATGAAATTCAATATGACATGCACGTTAAAAGATAACATGGTGAAATATTAATTTTCCGATGAACATTTTTTATATTGAAATTGTCTGATATTGTCTGCGTGGTGCTTTGTATTAGAAATTCTAAAGCGAACACTAACAAGTTGTTGTATGCAGTCTATATACCTCAACTCAATCAACCGCATAACGTATTAATCAAGGTCGAGACTCTGCAATACGAGAAATATTTTGTATTTGCAGGTATTGATCCTCAGTTTCAATAAACGTAATAGACAAGTGGTACACTATCCATCGTGTAAGTTTGTTTTTGGCTTCTCTAATTTACACCATATAAAATACCACTCTCAGTCTCTCTACTCAACGATAGTGACCGTGATCAGTGTCTATTCCTCGTGTTCATATTGTTGATATTTAAACAGCCAAATCTCTGAATATGCCAATAGCACTGTGTACAATTTAGGCTACATATATATATACTAATATATATATATATATATATATATATATATATATATATATATATATATATATATATATATATATATATATATATATATATATATATATATATATATATATATATATATGTATATATATATAAAACTAAACATTTTCGCATAATCATGATGTACTGATATTTTATTTGATCGGTACTAAATTTTATAAACTCTATTAGATCAACCATAAATTTTGGAAATACTCAGTTCAACCAAGAACAATACAAACATGAGAAAGAGAGCAGATGTAAATTTTCTCTAATGTACATGTCAGAAATACTCAGTCATGTCAAACAAAACGAATGGAAAAGAGAAAATTAGGGTTACGTTGAGCTTCCTATTTAGATGGAATAATGGATGTATTGATGGAAACATGAAACATAGAATATAATGAAAAAGCAAGTTCATGTTAAAAAAGCTACCAAAATTAAGAAACGTTGGATATATAACCGTCTTCACACACATTCAGCATCATATCTCACATTATTATTGACATAGAGTTTGTATAGTAATTGCAGTGAAAGTTACACAAGAAAACACAAGCATGTTATACAAACACCGGAATTGGATCTGAGCTATTGACAAGTGTACATGATAGTAAAATGTAAAGGTAAATAGTGAAAGAATATTAATTAAAAAAATGAAATTATTTAAAGCGTATAAAAAATATAAAACAGGATGAAAATAAATAAATACAAATCTCGGAATGAAATATGAAGATAATGTTAATTATACGGTAATCTCTATCATTCTTCAAATTTAATGATTGCTATATGTTTTTCGTCCTTACAGATTAGATTAGAATTCAGAATTTATTTGATTTGTAATACATTTTTATAAGTATCTTGCGCATTTTTAGGTGAATGGCAGAAATTAAAAACGTAGTAAAATAAACTGATTACATCGCAATTGTATAAAATATTTACAAGCATTTAAACAAAATAGTATATTAGATAAACATTTCCTAATATGTGAAAATCAAGCGAGTAAATCAAACGATTCAGTGGTTGGTCTTTGTCAAACATGATTGAAGTGAAAAAGCAATCCTTGCTCAAACTTCTCTTGACTGAGCAACAATGAATTCTTATTATCGAATAAAGTCATTGTCAAACAAATTTAATCATGTTCCATCCGCAGAACCAGATTTTAACATAACATAGGAACGCTTTAGTCAATATAAATATAGCACAGGCCACAAACAAGTGACATGAAAGAATATCACATGTAATACATTCCAATAATCTTGAAACAAGGCGGTCAGCTAATTTTGCGATTGAAAATAGTCGAATGTACATTCGTAACATTGATTGACAAGTGATCACATCTGGAAAAAAAACATAATCGTGCACTTGTAGCATTTTATTGGCTTCAAGGGAAGTGAACATTGTCTATGCTAATGGGAACGCCAAAGACCAGCAAAAAGGTGGACGTGTCGAGCACCTTATATTGGAATCAGTAATTGCGTGGGATTGTATAATTGGAACAATTATTGTAAATATAAGGATAAAACAGGGAGATAGATTACTGTGAACTAATTGTTTCAGTTGTTGTATTAGCCACATTATTTCAAATCAGTTTAGAATTGTGTGCTCTATTTCTTTTATTTGTCGACATTGCAATAAACGAATAAAATTAAAGATATATTTGCTCTGCATATATATTTATCAACCGCGAAAAGAACATCAAACAAGCAAAAAACTGACAAATTGTTTGCATTCGGACATTGATGTCAAGACAAATCTCTGTTGGAGAAGAATAATATCGCTTAGTCATCCTCGTCACATTGCTGACATAATCATTTTCCTGATGAAAAAACACTGTTATAAATGTCTGACGAACCAATTTTATGACATACCAAACGAGTTATATTTGATGATAGTTTGGAAAGAAACATGTATATTTTCATGCCAGAAGATATCTTGAAAGTGCGGTACAAAGATTCAATAACAATTGTCTATCTCCAGTTAGAATCATATAGTCATAATTCTGTAAAAAACTCATTTAATAAATAACAATGCATCCCGACCACCTACCTATTTGACAGAACTCTTTTAAAACCACTTCTGTAGCCAAATAATTATCTATCATCATCTGTGATAAAAGCAAGATGATAAATTGGGACTTCATTACCTTCTACCCACAACTTATATATATCGTCTGGGTACTTTGTATCTAATGGTGTTAAGAAAAGACGTACATCTTTGTCACAAACCTACAAGGATGTTTAAACCTGCCCAATCAGTAAAGATAATTGAATGTTTAAGGAGATGATTCGATCGGTGTTGAAAATAATCTTCATTGCCGTAGTCGTGATTTCCTATCAGAACATCTACAGGCATGTTTTGGAGGTGATTTATTGATCATCAGCATTATGTATCCTTTTAGGGTCACACAATTCGTTGCCATTGAATACTAAATGTCTAGTCTTGTTTATAGACGTCCCCAGGTTTATAAATACTTGATATTTAACATTTGTTTGACATTTGTCAATTGTAAGTGCCCTAATCCTCACTCTTTATTTTTCATATCAACTGAAGTATTTAGATGTATTGGAAAATCTGATTTTGAGAATTATTTTTGATATACTAATTCCTTGTTTTACGGTAAGAGATTACACTGGGCTACAGCCAAAGTCCTTACGAAATAAATATAGTCAAACGTTACTAATTCTAGGTCACCGAGAACGATAATGTTCTTAAGATTGTTGATTGCTTTTAGTTTTAAAGATATCATACTGGATATGAATACACGACCCTTAACTTGGGAATGGCGGAAAAAAATGGGATTTATGACTGACGGAAGGAATCTTAGTGTGAGCAATACGTGACTAAAATACAACTTTGAGAGAGGATATGAATAAATCTATTGCTGGGTTGGAACAGTATTTGCTAGACAAAACAATGAATGATGGAATCGGAAACTGGTCTTGAATCCTCACATTATTCTTACAAATCATGGATGATGCTATCATATATATAAGCTGACATCACTGTGCTGAACAAAGTGCCCAATATCAATGCCAGAAATCATACAGTCAAAGTACCTTATTTCTCAGTGTTTGATTTTGCAAACGGACACATTTATGTTCACACGGAGTAAGCCGAGATGCCTCGTACATGTGTGAACTATGCCGTTAAATTTGGCTATGTGTGTGGTGAAGTGATTTATGTATTACAAACGCTTACTATACGACTGATGTTGAAACTGAATATCACCTATTTTCTGGCTGAAAACTTGGAGACCATGACAATAGCTGGACCCCGCGGATATGTTGCAACCTAGTTGAACATGAAAATGAAGTATAAGTCCTTTGCAGTGTCTATAATTTGATGAAAGTACACAGATTATATAAGCAAGTGCTGCGTCTTCTGAGTGCCATAAGTTGGGAAGATGTGTCAAAGAAGCAAAAATAGACTGTGCATTCTCCAACAATTGAAGTAGCTATACCGTCAGCACCCCTTGGTAAACGACTGCCGATTCCTGATTCACCAGAATCATTCTCACTTGAGTCGTATGTTCAGGAGAAAGAGAATGAAACTTCCACTCCCGAACCATCCATGTCAAATGAACCATTTTTATTCCCATTTTCCTCCTCTGAATCGCACCTCATAGCACAAGGCGAAAGGAATTACTTTGTCAGGGATTTATAATTATCCAAGGGTAGGGCAGATCTGTTGGGTTCCAGATTACAGCAGTGGAATCTCCGCACAGTGCTGTTAGGGTTTCCATATTCTGTAACCGTCACATAATCTTGTCAACGTCGATGGTGTGATGGCGGACATCAACATCGATGATATTGAGCCGAAACTGTTAATTGATTCGCCAAAAACGAGGCTGAAATAAAGTTTCCTGTATAATAGCAAAGGAAACCTTTAAAACATGAAACAACATTTGAGGTGCGAAAGCTAGGACCAATATCAGGGCAGGCTTGAGGCGATTTGAAGGTTCTCGCTCTCCTGCTTGGTCTACAGACCGAAGACACAAATTACTGTTTTGTTTTCTCTGAGAATGGCATAGACGTTCGAATGATTTCCACTAAATCAGGATAGATTGGTTTCTCTCGCAGTCATTGGAACCTGGGAGATAAATTATTCAGCATCCACAACTTGTTGAATGAAAGAATATATTGTTACCACCTTTGCATATAAGGCTACAAAAGGCATAGAAAACTCTTAGTTGCAACATGGCATTAAAAATACATTTGTTGCCCTCTTGACTAGATTTTATTCCCCGAACGATGAGCACAGCGAGACATTTCACCCGGACATTGAAGCAATTGAGAAATTATATCAGGTCAACCATTACTACTTGGAGACAATTGCTTGACAATGACAGGAGATGCTCTATTTAATGAAAAAAGGAGACAAGCCAAGAAGAGCCTTGTAGACACCGAATATATCTATATATATATATATATATATATATATATATATATATATATATATATATATATAATATGTTTGACCTATAGTTCATAATAAATGTTATTTATATATACCTTGTGGTGTTTGTTATGTTTGAAGTGTTACATACACAGGACAGGTGGAAAATTACCTCGTAGAGCAAACATAAGCACCCGAAAAGACCACATTTACAATTTATGATAAAACTCGATATGCACAATATACATACACGTAAAATCTAAACACATACATATAATGAGTTCAGATGCCAATCACTTGTTTTAAATTGTCCGATCGTAATTGTGCACATCGAAATCCCTGATCAATAATAGCACATGAAGCAGATTGTAAACCAGTCTCATAGACTCGGACATGGAAATGACGATTCCCACTTAGGCCCAGAATGCAATCAAAGAGTTAGGCCTAGGTAACGCAAGATAATACCATATCGGATCGTAAAAATTCATAGCAGGATTACACGTGATGCGTTGAGAGTCTAGTCAGCCTTTTCCACCTTTGCCGTGCATAAGTATGGTGATCGAAGTTATACAAACATAAATATTGAGGATGTTTCTTATCACTATCGATGTACATCAGCCGTGACAAGCAGGAAACTAAACGCTAAAGACGCCGGTTTGCACCCTGGACTGGGTTGTAGTCAGTTACTTGGTTATTTCTCTCTAAGTAGATGAACTATAAAGCGTACGGTGTATGCTTATATGTTTACGGTATAATGTCACGTTTCCGGTCCTTAAGGCCATTTAGTAGCTTGTTGTTTAAGTTATAACTTTTCGCCCACAGCAAATGTTTGATCAGTCAGTCGGTCATGACATTCATCGTCGATCCTGTGCAGAACAAAGGATCAGATGTGCAGTAGAAAATAGTATACCTGATGCAAGCTTGTCGTATTGTTTCCATATAATGAGTCATCTTAAAAGTTCTTATCCCCACCGATGAATATCCAGAAGATCATTATCATCATGATTTGGAAAAGAAATATTAGAGATGCAAAGACATAAAAGCATACAAGATAATGAGGTCTTGACTTGAGGAAAAAATGAATATTTCAGCAAGAGGGGACCGATAAGTAAGTCCAGTATTTCAACTATAAGTTGGAAGTGTGCAACATATGCTGCAAGAAATGAGGACGATGCAAGGGTGATTCTCTGGTCCGCATCTGCAGCAGCAGGAGACAAAATAGCTATATATGGGTGCTCAGGTCGATGCAACAGACTTGAGATTAGGTGCCTTTAATGTTATTGTCACTGATTTCGTCAACGCATAACAGATTATATAAACCCTTTCTTTCGAGGCACACCTTCAAGGAGCAATTTTAATGGATGCGATAGGATGTAAAATTAAGCATCTGGTCATTTTGGAAAATACAATTAAAAAAGTAGCAATCGGTTTGAAACTTCTTACAAGGTAGTACTAGATACAATTTATTCCCATTATTGCGAATTATGTCAAGTAATACGATTCATCTAAATTATAGCATGATCTCCAAACGTAAATAGAACCGCTGACATAAACGAATATCTGACCTTTATTCATCCCAAGGCTTAAAATAAAAGAATAACATATAGTGTGATTTCAAGGATCTTAGCTATGTATTTTCTATAAACATTTAATAACAAATACATATGTGATGTCTCGAGCCTAACATTTACAATCTACAGTAATTATTAATTTTATAATCATTGTTACTTATAATATGCTAATATAACGTCTTTTCCTACGTTTGTGACATTAATTTTTTTATTTATTATAATAAATAAACATCAACATATTTCAGACTTATTTTAACGGACTAATGTTATATTCTAAGAGTATGGAAATTTGACTTTCAATAAAATGACAAAGCATTTTGAGTTGAAATAATTAAAATAAACTGCAATTAATTTACATTTTCGAACGGTTATTATTTTTTTTCATGATTGCATCTTAGCTATTTGCTGTCAAATTAAAAACAACTAGCAGTAACTGTTACTGGAAATAACAAACATCATACTAGTGTTGAATTCACAAACACCTTTAGTGCATTACTCTGTATATGGCAGAATTAAAACCCTTTCCATAAATTTAAATATCGATACAAATACAATGTTATTGTGTAAACAGCAGGGATGGACACAACATGTAGAAATAAAAGCATTGATAAAAGAAATGTCATATTTATTACTATTGTTAATATTATAATCATTGTTGATTTTTATTATTATTAGTATTATTATTATTATTTTTGTTATCATTATTAAAGTTTTATTGAATTTTGTATGTGTTTCCATTTGAAGGAATTTTTGACCCCATCTCCACCATAAACGCCGCTTGTTCATTTATCACCTCGTGAAGTGAATTAGTTTGACATTTTTCATAAAAGCAGTCGATCCTCTTCGTGGACATTTTTTTTATTAAACGTATACAACTGTAAAGAAATTTTAAGAAAACGTTATTAATTGCTATAAAATATAAGTCTTCAAACAGAAAGAACTGGATTGATTTAAAAATCTTAAATAGTGTCCGCAATAAACCCAAAGAGAAAAAGAAACAACAACATAAAAGAAACAAATCCCATTTGTTTATATTGTTTTGTTTTTATCGAACTATCTGCCATGTGAATAGAGAGTAAAGAATCTGTAGATACATAGGCTCGAAGCTAGAACTCATTATAAACAGAATTAAACTTTGCAATTAAATCGGTATATTTGGTAATATTACTTTAGGAGGATAGTTCCACGTCATGTTTGGTATCCACACTGGCTCTTTGGCTTTAGTCACCGGTAAAGGTGCGTAGTGCAGCGGTTTAATGGGATTCTGGCGATTAATCTTTCTGCAGTTGAGAATAAGTATATATCCCGTTGGTTGTTGCAGTTCTCTCAGTTCCCTTCACGCTTATACAGGTGGATTATTGGAGCGGCTTTGAATTCTTGGGAGATCGTCTCTTGCTGTCACATCAGTAAAAGGGTAAGTGGAGCCTTTCTATCCTGGCTGTGCCACCTTCCTTATAGATTGCAGTTGGGATAGTGTCTTTGCCACTGGAGAGCAGTCGTATCGTATTCTCACGAGAAAGGCTGGATGGTCACCCAGTGCTTTTTTGATGCGTAGTTGTGGGAGATGACTGATGACTGAAGGGCGATTTAAAACGCTGTAAAAGTATTTACCCCATCGTTGAATAATCTTTCCTTTGTACCTAATTAGTGTGTTCCCGTCCGCGCCGAGAGTAGGTATAATCCAGAAGTACACGTTCTTTGTGTAATGCATTTATGCGTAATCAGCTTTGTTTCTCAGCTATATGTCACTATATGTCACGGATCTGACGGAGTTTCTGCTATACATTTCTGCTATATTCTTGTAAGCATCTTTCATAGATGTGGATTTGGGGTTGTTGAAAAAGGTTTGACGAAGGCGGAGTTTATCGTCCATAGATAACGTCGTTGTTCTTCTCATACCAGTCTTGATTCTTTTTGGTTCGGGTCCTAGAATTTCCGAGATTGAGCTGTAGATCACCTCTCGTAATGCCGCCCAGTCGGTCTCCACATTCTGATTATTGAGACGGGAGGATTACAGACATTCTTCTAGGACATCTTGCGTTCCAGCGTTGTTAACTAAATAATGGTTATATCCCAAGATACGACAATCTTGATGATTTTCATTCAGAACAAATTACACATCCTCAGACGTATTTAGCTGAAACTGTCATCATTTAATAGTTTTGGAAATGACAAGATGGCTGATACCTCAATTGTATCGAATATATGATTGTCATCATTTCCATATAGGACTTGATGATCATCATTCAGAGGGAGAAGTGATCAGCCAATGCGTCAGACTTGTTGTTGTGTCAGTCACACTGGATTTCCAATCGACATCATATTCATCGGCAGTTGGCACTAACCAGACACCATTTGAAATATTAGTTTAAATATCATATTGATGTGAAATCCAGGTGGTAGAAATAGGAATATCACGATTTGTTTGATGGTGTGTTTGTTGGCCGTATTAGAAGTCAGATTAGTTTTCTATTCGCTTAGGATTTTTTAAAACTTCATATGAAGCATTTACATGGACATCCCGCACTCAATTGTTTTTACTTTCGGAAGAAGTACGATAACAATATTTTCACTTACGGCCGCAAAAGGGACCATATTGCTTATCAGGTGGGTACAGTTTTGATTTAGTTCCAACTAACATTATAAGAAGCCATTGAGTGACAACCCTCTGTTGGGAAAGCAATACATTGAGGAGTAGTGACGAGAATGTCTTGTTCAGTATGGCTGTCATTTGCAGAGTTTCTGACAGGAATTATTCCAAAATTGGAAGCATGCTAAATGTGTTCAGAATTTACCTAAACGTTCAATATCGATCTCTCTTTCTTCCTGTACCCCTCTTAGATCTCGATCTCCATCAGTATATTTTAAAGTATAGAATAATAGCAAAACGTTTGAAAATAGGTTAATTAATGTCGAATCCATATGTTGCCTTGTCCATGTTTATTACGGAAATGGAACTCGTATTAGTTTCAGTTTAATGGCTAAGAAAACCACTCTAACTTTACCAAGGTATCTCAAACACTTTCAACTGCCCATATTGTGAATGCGTAACGCATGCACGTTTATTTCTTGCTACATAATTTTCTAGAAATGGGTTCCAACCACCAAAAGCGTTTAAGAAAAGAAAGGGAAAATACGCTTTTAAACGTTCAGCAATTAGCATCGAAGCATACACAATTCTAGTAGCCTTTACATAAGCAAACAGTTCATCACTTGCATTTATCGGACATTATTCCATGCCGAGTTGTGTATGTCTTCAAGCAGGAGAGATAACTGCCGTCACTCTATGAAACTGGAAATAAACCCAAAAGAATATGTCAAATTAATACAGGAAAGAAGTCGTTGAAAGGCAAGATTAATAAAACAACTGGAGGTCATTTAAGTTTACCTGTTCTTGGCTAACATTTTAGTTGAATTTAATGTTTGGCTCTTGTGCATTAGTCTACGATACCAGTTCCGAAGATTATAAATGGCTTCTGATGTCGATCTTATCAATACATGATATTTCATCTGGCTTCATTGACACGTGGAATGAGGTATGGAGAATAAAAAACTACCTTACGATGAAAGTATCCATATGGTTGGCATGTCATACATGCAATCTTTTCTTGTTAATATGTAACGAGTTTGTGCTTGATACAAACCACGAGTTTAAATACACAAGAAACAGTACTGTAGAAAGCTATCGCGGTCTCTAATCAATTCTATAAGTTACTAATGAAAATGTTTTATTTTCTAAATCCCAGACGCTGAAGCAACAAATATATATATATATATATATATATATATATATATATATATATATATATATATTAACCATGTTAACTAGTTTATGAAACTGGCTGTGTGCTCTTTTATGTCCTTCAACATTTGTAATGGATGTATCTATAAACAAAACTAAAATCAAAGTCTTTAAATTTAAATTTCTGTTTTGACGAATGGTTGCTCGATAGTGAATTACTGTGATGCAGGTCAAAAAGGCTTTGAACAGCTGCAGATCGATCTCAAATATTAGATGCTACTGATTAATTATTATAACAGGTCTTAAAAGTTGAAACATCTGTGTAAGCACTCACATTAGGTTCTCATCGATTTGATAGAAAAGAACATCTAAATGGAACAGTAGTTAGGAATGGCAACTTGAGAGCAATATTAGTACCAAAAAGATCACCGATCTGGAGATGTGGTTACAAGAATATAAAATCAATTCTTATAAGCATGAGTGCAATTGTAAGGTTCCACTAGATTTCCTCTGTCTGACAGTCACAACCGGAAGTTCTGATCAGAAAGCCAATGTACCAATATGAATTGTGGTGTATGATATGGAAATTTCTGTGGGTCTGTGATGGGACAGGAGAGCATCCCAGTATGTGAGAGGGTGTTGTAGAAAAGGTTATGTAAACTAGGTCGTATATTAACGATATTTTATTAAGTGTGATTGCTAAAATCCCTTTCACATAATTGGTGTAACAGGTGTAATTTTTCCTGTCATATTATGCAGATCTACCGTTGATGATTTTACCGTGATTCCTACGGAAATGCTCCTTACAATATGGGTATACACAGCATAATAGCAAACATTAATAGTGTTGATGGCAATCCAAATACCGACTTGCCCATGTTTTGATTTTGGTCCAGGTTTCATACCAGATTAAAGGGTGCTTATCAGGGAAAACAGCTAACATTTCAGGACAGCCTCATTCACTTGAACGTCAGTGGGGTTTATCAGGGAACCAGTTAATGTTACATAAGTGCCTCAGATGATTTTAACTGCACATATTGGTTCAATGAATGGTCATGATAATCTAAGATTTTTTTTTGTATAGCTTTCGAAATTAGCTTACATCATAGAACAATAAGCCGCATGAAAACATTTAACAGTCAGCCCAAAAGACTAAAATTAAATATTCAGAGTCTTGGTTGAAGACAGCAAATACGTTTATAGAGCATTCATTTTTTTTTTACCGTTCATTTTATATGACGTGCATTTATTTTAATTTCCTGTTCAAATACGTGAATAATCGATCAAACGCAATATAATTATGATCTACAATTTGCATACCTTTTGTGAAACGTAAAATCATACATAAGAATGGAGCACAATATATTGATAATTATGACGGAGGCTGACATACACTTGCTTGAACACACACACTATCTCTCTCACTCTCTATCTCTATCTATGTCTCCCTTCCCTCCCCCATACAGTTGCAGTAAAAATATTCAGCTACAACCGTTAGCAGCATTTGAACCTGTCTCTACGGCAATATATAAAACAGTACAAACCAGAGCAACTTTCCATTATGCGTCACTTGAAGTACATCACTTCCAACTACATTTCCTCCAGTAGACCTTCCAGATCTGTTAGCAAATTTCTTTCCGGGGCAAGGTAAAATCATTCGAGACAAGCTTGACAACATAATTTTAGTTGACTCATCATCACCATACAGTTGCAGTAAAAATATTCAGCTACAACCGTTAGCAGCATTTGAACCTGTCTCTACGGATTTAGTAAGGGAAATCGTGTGCAAAGTGCACCAATGTCATGTAAACATGATCCAATTCCACCATCACTGCTGCTTGAGTGCTTAGACCCAATATTGCCTTCACTATCTGATGTTGTTAATACTAGTCTCTCATATGATGAATTCACATCATTTTTCAAAACTGCCATTGCTATGATGGAACATACTGATTTCAAGAATTACCGCCCAGTTTCTGATCTCCAGTTCTTATCAATATTAGTAGAAAAAGTTGTTCTAACAAAACCTATATCTCATCTAAATTCAGACTTTCTTTTCAGCAATGTGCAGGCTGCATATCGCGTTTGCCACAGTACTGAAACTACTCTTCTGAAATTAGTTAATGACATTCTATCTGGTTCGAATTGCGGTAATGTTACAGTTCACACCCTCCTTTATTATCTGCAGTATTTGACATAATTTCCCTTGATATATTACTTCACTGTCTCCAGCATGCATTTTGAATTCGTAATATACCCTAACTATGGTTCAAGTTCTACTATGTCAACATGACACAAATTGTATCTACAAATATAATACACTCCCGCCTAGTTGATCTATGTTACAGTGTTCTGTTCCTAGACCTGTTCTCTTCATATGATGCACTCAACAACTATCAAGTGTCATATAAAATGATCCAGTGTATCACCATATCTGCGCTTTTAACAAACAAATATACAAATCTGGCCACGCAACTTAAGCTACTATGCAAGGTAGAGAGAGGTACATTTATAATGGTAAATCATAGATGGCTTTTACCGCAAACAATACATATCAGCAGCACAATGATTAAATGCACAGTCAGTACTAAAGATAGGTGTTACTCAGGCATTAATCGCACATTGCACCAACATGTCATAAACATTTGCAAGGCTTTATATCTTGAGCTGAGACGCATCAGCTTCATTCGCAAATATAGTTCAGTTGATGACACTTAACCACTTGTGTATTCATTAGAATTTTAAAGTCTGGACTATTGAAAGTCAATTCTGTCTGGTTAGTCTCAATATCTACTTCATAAACTTGAAATCGTTCAAAACACGGCTGTTAGGATCATCGTTAGAGTACCAAGATCAATGCAAACCTCCCCGCTGTTCTGTTACCTACACATGCTATCCATTTGATCCAGAATCAAACATAAAGTTTGTTCTCTGTGCTACGTTTCACTGACGGATCCCTGTTCTACATACCTATATGGCCTCACCCATGTGTGCACACCAGTAAGATTCTTAACTTCCACTTCTGGCAATCGTATATTCATTATTCCGACTATGCATATTGGTCCCCAGCAATGTGGAAACAATTTCCATCGAAATTAGACACAACGACACAATCATCCCTTTCAGGAGTGCTCTTATAATACATCTTTTTTGACTTCAAGAGCAAACATAAAGACCTAATAACATTTCCTACCTCATATACGTTCAACTGGTTTTGTGTTTTCTAATTTCATGATGTTTTCTTTTGTTTTTGTTTTGTTTTATGTAGCCATATCGTTATAGATGTTGTAAAGCACTTAGAGCTTATAACGATAAAGCGCTATTCAAAGTCCCTTGTCTTATTATTTTTGTTATTTTTAAAGCTTGAACAAGGCAATACTTTCACAGGTAGGGGATTAAAATAGTCCAAACATTGTTTCTTTTGAGAATGTTCTCAGTAATAGCTGTGATGGTAAACGATCTGCAGGTTTAATAGCATGAATTGAAATTAAATAATCTGGAATACATTTCTGGATACAAACAATGCTCTTGCCAAAGATACAAATCCGATACCGAAGTTTGATTTCCTGATTTTTAGAACAAAAATGATTCGCCATCAGAAAACACAGACCGATTGTAATGGCATGATTTATAAAAATGAGATTCACATTTAAGGCTACATTATAAGTAGCTCTCTAAGATATAAAAGTGTGCCGAAATTAGGGAGGCGTGTATTTAACTTTTTTTTAATACCAAACACATCTTACCACAATAATAAGTAAACTTGGATTATACCAGCTTTGGTTAAGTATGTATTTATTCTAACCTATTTTAATAATGAATTTTAATTTCTAAATGTAGCCACAGCTTAGAGCACTCAGTCATAGCTTGACAAGTTAAAAGTGACGAAATAGAAGGAATAGGAACTAACTTTATGTGCTTTGCCTCAATATTCATTCTTACAAAGCAGCAAGCATTTTTTTTTGTTCATCTGAAAAGCAACGATGAGACACTGAGCATTCAGTTCTAACTCATTGGTCCAGGACCGTAATAACCCAAGACTTTTCAGAACTGATTAAACAAGTCATATCTTTTTAATGATGAAGACTGAAATCTGAAATTAGGCAAACCATTATAGCAGATGAATGGCTTTATTCGATAATATTGAACGAAAAACATAAAACAACAATCATGTTTGCACCGACGCTTTATGCATTGCAGTACAATTTTCCAATGCCTGTAATGTGCTACAAAACTCCCACGATTTTGCAATCGGCTTTGCTAGAATAGTATGGTTCGTTTCTGATGTGTTAATGATTATTATGAACGGTATTAAGAACATAGAAATCGTTCAGTTCCTGAGGTCTTGTAATAAATAAAAGATTTGCAGTTAGCTGGTCACGTAAGTTGAACTTATTTTATCTTCCTGTTGATGTTGCTGTTATAGGGTTTAACGCCAGTTTGCTGCACACGATAGGCTACACACGGCGGCCAGTATTATTGGTGGAGGAAGAACCCAGGAAAACTCCCGAAAAGAACCACCGACCCACCGACCCACAAGAAGGTACTGGCAAGCTTTCTCACATAACTGCATCAGCCATATCTTAGACTCGTACACGCAGACAGAGGTGAGACGGCATTTATCCGTAACGGAAAGCGCTGTAGCCCACTCGGCCACTCGGTACGTAAACCTTGTTATTTGCTCAGTGTTATATATTGCAAGGATATGACTGGCAACGGACGGTACCTTGTTTGTATAACCAAATGTCGTTTTAATGTGCTTAGCTGTACCATTTGAATACAGTGCATTTTATTGATGACTATAATTAATGTAGATGATCAATACAAAACAGAATCATCGACCCAATAATCATGATAAAGTCAATCAATGCAAGAAAGGTTTCGTCAATGAACACCTTGAGCATTACTCGACATTCGGTTCTATTTAATGAATAGACACCTGTTTAGTCCTGTATCTAATTTGCGAGAAAATACCATTACTGCCATGGCTATCTCAAACGTACCGACCCTTCAGCTCTTATATTTATATGTAAGTGTCTCAGATTAAGGGTACTCCCTGCATGTTGAAAGTCCTGTCCATCCACTGTCAGCCTCATTTGCATATCAGTAGGGGATGGATGCGGATCTAGTAACTTTATCATTCATAATCAATTGATTATTACTGTCCCTGATCTAATTTAACAATAAGTTCTTTAATGATAGCAATTAACTGTAATCTTTTGTTTACCAGGTCCTGACTTTATAATAGCGTTAGTCTGCTCAAACCCGAAGTTATTTAAGAATGAAATTTGTATCACAGATATATTCTTTTGGTAGCATGCTTTATCTCCCTTTAGTACATGCTATTATACACACTAAATTGCAGCGATATTAACCATATTTAGTATGCATCGGACAATGTCAAACAAATGGACCTAACGACCAAACTTCAGATCCAAATCTACTTGTTTTTGGTCTCCTAATAGTCTAGAATATTGCAGACATTAGCTTCTCTAGATTCATCATAGCACTGATGGGGAAAAAACGATTATAAGAATAGATAAACGTTATAGATTTTATTGAATGTAAATCATTAATAAAACCTGTAATTCTAAATAGTTTGAACAATCCGGTTAATCTGGCTCACAGATTCAACTTTCCGAAATTGCTATGCATTTAAACAGGATGTTTCACTATGAGAATATTAGACATCAACATATAGTACCAAAATATTTTCAAACGTATTTCACAAATCGTTTGCATCGTGGGATTATTGAAACATTATAAACTAATCTGAGAAATAAAACCGGTAGAATGTTTTCAAAATGGTATGCATACGAATTTACGAATTCATGGTAATATATTTATATATAATTGGCATACATTTGCCCTTTGTAATCTAACATCTATTGCAGAATATATATATATATATATATATATATATATATATATATATATATATATATATATATATATATATATATATATATAGTAGAGTCAGTTATTAAAAGGTGCCTATAATGTCCTGTAATAGCATGACGAGGGCACCAATAAGTAACAATAACATATTAAATTTACATTTATATATTAAAATTTTCTGATTTTACTGGGAAGGTTGAGTTGATTTTCCAGGCGTAACCTATTGAAAACGTTAAACTAATTATGATATCTTCCATCGACCTTTCTAATAATTAAATTCATCAATGCCAATTTGTTGTGAAGATAATAATAAGTGTTGAGTTTATATTTTGACTTGTTTGTAATACATATATGCATAATTGCTGTAAATATTTAGATCTTAACCTTTCAACTTGAAATGCCTGTGCTCGACATCGTGAGTAATACGAAAAACCCAAATAATATATTATTGAATACATTCTTAACTGCCAAACGATTTTGTGACGTCGTTTGTATCTAAATTACAAATAATATATGTACCCACATACAATTAAATATTTGTTTTGTAATACTGATAACTAAGTTATATTCGACATATCATTTGACTTTTATCTTTGACAAAACGTTACAATGGGCATCATTTGATGTTTACAGTTTAAGAGACAAATGAGCAACATAAGTGTATGTCATATAATATAATAATCAGCTTGAATTATACAAACACTCATAAACCTTCTGTCGTGAAAATACATTTGTTAGAAATCGTACAACACTAGAATACCATTACTTTATCAGAGAACATGGAAGCGACAATATGCCTAGGTTATGTGGAAAAAGTGGCTCAATTGCTTTTCATTATGTCCCACACTCACTAGTTTTTTAATTGATGAATGTGGCAATTAAGTAAGAGATATTAAAAAATGTTCAAAATATATTGTCTGTTCTTAATTGTTTACCTGGATAAGGCAAATAATTATATATTTAACCACAATCGTTAAGAATTTGCTCATATGTCTTTCAAGATATGTTATGTGAAATAAATCTATGTCAATTTCATTTTCCATAGACAAATATGCTTTTGGAAAATGGAGTGTAGGTAAGACATTATTCTAATATCTGACATATATGGTGTCATATGCAAATATATTATCATCACACTAAGCTAATAGTTACATTTTCTTCTGACAAATAAAGGAATGAGAGTGCAAACAATAATGATTATCATACATGAAATTAAATGGCTCGAAAGCTACGCAATGCATGGTTACATTTGATAAATACGGTTGTCCAGTTGCCCATTTCAGATAGGACGCCACTTGGCCATTTCCATATTATTTTGTCATTGGAAAGGGTTGTCCGGAGCCCGATGAATGAATAATCTAGTGAGGTAGCAGCAGCTATATCACAAAGTAAAATCATAATTAAAGCTCAGATAAAATGGAACAGTACATGTATTTCTTAGTATTTCGAAAACCGTCCATATCCCAGTATGTATGATGCAAATATCATTATTTATCAACAGATGTTTAAAAAAAAAATATATATATATATATATATATATATATATATATATATATATATATATATATATATATATATATATATATATATATATATATATATATATATATATAATAAGATAAACAACACACAACAAGCATAATGTGTGACCTGTTTCGCTTTATTGCTTTATCAGACTGTGTTCAAACGTTATCTATCTTTACCGAAATTTTTACGAAAACTAACCAAAAATTCTTTACTAGTTAAATTTGATGTGGTTTCACTAAACACGAATATAGCACGCAATGATGGTATGAAAGCGTGTACATATTATCTTGAAGAAAATAAATCAAATGTAAACTATCAAAAGAACATGTTTGTGATTTGATAAAACTTGTCCTCGAAAATAACTTTCTTTCAATTTGGTAATACAAACTACCTTCAAACGTTGGGGACAGCAATGGGCAGTCCTATGCTACCTTCGTATGCATCTTTATTTATGGGGAAATAAGAAAATGATTTTCTAAAAAAATGCCTCTTAAAACCAGATGTTTGGTTAAGATTTTTAGACGATATCTTTATGATTTGGAGTCATTCATTAGAAGACCTTCACTATTTTGTAGATTGTTTAAACAAATTACATCCAACAATAAAATATACATTCAATATGTCTAAAACTAAAATATCATTTTTGTACGTTGAGGTCATGACAAATGAAAATAATGACATTACTATCATGCTTCATGTTAAAAACACGGATATTCATCAATATGTTGAATATTCTTCATGCCATCCTAAATCATGTAGAAACGGGATATCATATAGTCAAGGAAAAATATATGGAAGAATTATTTCTGATGACACTGTTTTTAAATCATCTTTAACATAGTTAGGTCAACATTTTTTAAATAGAAATTACCCAATTGATATCATGAATACTGCCTTTCAAAAAGTATCTTCTCTAACACAATTTGGATCATTAAAATGTAAACTCAAAGCTAGACATGAAGAAATCATTCCTTTTGTTATTGAATATAATCCAAGTTTGCCAAACATAGGTAAGAGCATTAATACATTTTGGGATTTAGTAAAATTAATTAATACATTTTGGGATTTAGTAAAATTATCAAGTAAAGCAAGTGTTAAATCGCTACACAAAAGTAAACTCACACATGCTTATAAAAGGACTAAAAATCTTAATGATTTCTTAATTAATTCTAAATTAGAAAAAACATCATATACAAAAGGATCAAAAGATGCAAAAATGCTGAAATAGAGACATTATCTGTTTATGTATTATTTAGGTTTTAGTTTCAA